>OW386168.1:52275420-53532490 GCA_936431705.1 Cheilosia pagana | reverse complement strand
AGGTGAAGTGGGGCATATGGGCTTTGGAGAATCTACCCTTTCCACAGTCGCGAAAGCGTTCTGTGCCCTATGCCCCCTTCGAAATGATCGACTTGATAATGAGGCGATTGGAACAACTGCGCTTTTGGATGATCTATTCGCTGCAGTGCATTCACTTTCATTTGATGACACATGTCCTGCAATCGATGGGTCAGCAGTTGGACGAGAAAATCGATAAGTGTAGCCACATCCGGGAAATGGTTAGGGTGCATGAGTCTTACATAACCACAGTTTGTGACCACTGCTTCCTGGGCAAAAGCTTTAGCAGCGTAAAGGTCGGAGTCGAGCAGGTAACCCATGTCTATATAAAGTTGAGGCGGTTCTACAAAAAGGGTCTCGTTTTAGCTGCTCAATTTGGTGTACATCATTCGAATGGAGTGGAATAGCTGCCTGAAGGGAATCGATCAAAGCGGCATACTTTCATCGGTGGCCTCGTCATCGGACGACGAGCAGAGTATACCACCGGAGAGTCCCGCAAATTATGTATCCGTCTCACAAATCGATGCCATAGAGATGACCTACATCCGGTGTCACCAGTTTTTGGCCAACAACCTGAATAACGAGGTCTACCTGAAACAGAATTCATTCTGTAAGTGGTTTGAATTGAGTTCGTTCATTGGATAGGTGATTTTTTTGTTTTCTTATTCCAGTGTCCGGATTGAGTGCGGCATTCAACGCGAGCATACCATACTAACAGGTGAGTTCTTGTACACATTTTCAGCTATGAATTTAAACTGTTCTGCTAGGAAGTAGCCCAACAGTGTCAGTAAAAATGAGTGATGCGATGTGTACCATAGACCCCCGTGAAATAACAGGTAGAAGAAACAAAAAACATAATCGCCCTGCTTATGGATACAAATTTGCCATAAACGGTTCAATAAGTGGCCAAAACTCACCCTTAACAAAACATATTGAGTGCCCACACGAAGCCACATCACATACGCGACCCCACTATCATAACTCTGACAACTGACGTGACTAGGCGAAGGTGTCAACTTTGTTATTACCTTAGCAACCATTTGGTCGTAACGAAAATAGTTGTTTATTTTAGCGGGTTGACCAGTTCTCGGTCTCGCGGTTCTCCTCCTCACAATGAAGAGTCAAAGGACTGCCATCGAAGGTGTTATCAATTCCATCAATTGTTTTAATTCATTTAAAATAAAGAATTTGAATTGTTTCTATTGTTTTTAGAAGTGCGTCACAGCTCGAGCTTGTTTCTGCAGATATTCTTGTGGCTTAATGTTTATGTGTTTGTGGTGTGGGCACTGGCGTATGTTTTCTTTATACTGCACAACGTAAGCGAAGTTTGTTTATCAATAATCCTTAAATAAATGTCCCTACTGTGTATGTGTACGTGTAGAAGTTTTGTTGACGTTAACCTTGTGCCCTGTGGTAAATTTTGCAGAAGGTGTTACGAATGGAAGGGTAGTCACTTTCCACCTAGAAATAGCTGGAGATTTACTGGGATCGAATTACCGCATCCGAGAGCGAGCTATGCGTCACTGAATTTTGTCGATTTTGCCTGCAAAACAATAACAAATTCAGTCACGTAGTACTCGATCACTAAAACCTGTGCAAAACATGTCTCCATCAAATACGTAATCATCTCTTTCACTTTGCAGGCGATCTACTTGGAAAAGAGTCAGGTAATCTTCACATCATTTGGCTACACAATTGCAGTCGTTACTGAATTCCTTCGACTGTTCCTGGGCTACTCTGGAAATCTAAAAAGAAAGGTTTGTAAAGTTGCTGCCACCTAAAGAAACCATCTCTTGATCAATTTCATTTGTGCACAGCCAATCGACTTGTGTGTCTTCTTAGTGGTGTCCACTATAATCCAGACTCCTGTTCTTCTCTACCTAACCCTTTTCCTCGACACACAACTTCACATTATAGCGCTTGGATGCTTGATCCTGTTTTGTTTGATTTTCGAAGTAAATCTGGGCGCCTACACCTGGCGACGAATGTCAAAGCAACAGGCCGACCTGCAGCGAATCAAATTGTTAATCTCGGAAAGCAAGTGATAACAACCAGTTCTAACTATAAGTACGTCTTTTTTTTATTGCAAAACTAATTTTACTAGTTATCCTTGTTTCCGTCTGTTTGTATAACACCATTGTGAAATCTCACTTCAATAAATGCATGGATTAAAGGATATGTGATCGATTATACTTTGTAATTCTCTTCTAGATTGTATTCTTGATACATGGCGTCGATGCGGTCTAAATTGGCTTTCATTCGGGGTATGAACTCTTCAAGGATGGTGATGTTTTTGTCGTGAGCGTCGCCGTTGCCAATTAGTTGCGAACGCGTCGGTGCCCAACGGTAGATTATCTAAAAAAAAAGAACAAAATGTAAGAGTGGAACAGTCCTGGAGTCAGCAGAAATCTTTACCGAAACTGTATTTTGAACGAACCACCCATGGTATGGTTTTAGCGTTTGATCGTAGGCCTCTTGAAGGTGGGACTTGAGATTTTCCGAATTCTTTTTGTCGTTGAAGATGTTTTCAAAGAATTTGCATATTAGTCGGAGGGCACGCTTCAACCACAGCAGAGAATCGCTGGCATACTTTTGGTCGACGTTGATATTTTTGATTATGAGGTCTTCGAGGTAGTTGAATTTTTGTTTGTCTTTCTCATAGGCAATTGTTAGTTTCTGTGGCAGAAAGTAGAAAATGATAATTATGATTTATGGCAAAAGGGATTCATTGTTTTGGGTGTGTGAAGTGAGAGACAGCAGTTGAGTAATGATGGAGATAAAATTCCGTTTGCTTTGCGTCACATAAATGCTCTGCATCAATCGTAAATGAAGTAATCAGCCGAGTATCAGCAATCAGTCGTTCAAATGGAGATTAGTATCTGCAGGCACTCAAATTTGTGTTTTGGAACATCGTTTTTATATGACATGCACATGTGACTCACGAAAGCTTTATAGACAAATTGGTATCTGATTCACTGGCGAATTTGTATGACATGTACTGTACAGTTATTGCTGCAATTAAAAGCGCTAAAGAATTCTGTGGCAACAAGGAATAACGACATAAGTCAGTTTTTGCAGTAATGATTTGCAGTAATGACAGATAGAATCGCTTATTGCGCATCAGATTATGTAAAAATCTCAATTTCGACATATTAAGTCGACTTATGATGTTATTCCTTGTGGCCACAGAATTTATGACTAGAGTTAGAATGTAAATGTAGTGCGATATACACAGTGCGCGTCTCGGAGCACATTGGTTTCAACGGCAGAGTTATGTAAGGCATTCTACATTCGGTTGAAACGCAGGGGTGACAGCACGTAACTTGATCGAGCTCTGGCAGCACCTAATTTGTTTCAATCGATTGTCCTAAACCGATTATCCTCGATCGAAACAAATTAGGTGCTGCCAGAGGTCGATTGTATGGACTGAACTCGATTATATCAAGTTACATGCTGCAATGAGAGACACGATACCACCCAAACCAAAACCCAAACATTTTGCAAGCGTTCTTGGCGACTTTAGTGTATTTAATCATTTTACCCTCCCGAGAATGTAAAATCGTTCGGTATCGGTAATGCAAGTGACATTCATGGTCGGCATCTACCTGGCATTATAGAACAGCGCAGTTTTTGAGTCTTATTGCACCACCAGATATACTTTTAGCGCCATATGAGCTGCAGGCACGTTCATTGTCCCCCTCCTGCCCATACATTATTATCTATTATTCGATATTTGCCGAATATGTGTTACTCTTTCAAAGGAACACGAAACAAACGAACTAGTACACAATACTATGTAAAAAGATAACGCAAACTAAACGTAAGCCCTTAAGTTCGGAATTTAACACACCCCGTCGCAAAAAAGATATGATATTCCTGATCCTAACAGTCCAAAAACAAAACTACGTTTGCATTAAGAGCCAAAAGTACCTAGGTGTGTAAATATCTGTTAAGCTCCGAATGAATACATAAACAGCGGCCACATGCTGTCACTGGTATTCCTATTGATACTAATAACAACAGATAACTAAATTAGTTTTGTTGGAAAAACACTGCAAGTGTTTCAGAAAAGTTCAATCACTTTGCCACCTGTTGTTATCATTAAAGACCCAAACGAATCGTGGCACCAGTGACTCATTCGGCAATGTTTTGTATTTAAGTATCGCAGGCGACCGCTTACCTCGATATTTCCATTCATATCCTTGGTAATTGGTTTGAAGAGCTTTCCAAATGAATCTGAAATGAAATATAAAACATAAATTGAATGTACGAAGAATTTATTGCAAAACAACAGACTGATAACACTATTCTATGCAATAACTCGTCAGCCATCAATTAAAATATAATCCCGTGGCTGACTTGAGTTCAACAAAAATACAAAAAATAAAACAGGAAAACGCTTTTTTGCATGTACTTACCAATAACTCCAACAATTTCTTTAGCTGCATAGAGGAATTTTTCAGTTTCGATTAGTTGATCCTTTTCAATAACTGCAAACCCTTGCAGTATCTCGAATTGTATTCGCGGCACTACCTCGGTCATCTTAAACTATTTTCGCCGAAACAATGTTCTTTCACTGAAAAAACCAATTGTACTGATTAACAAAGTTCACCCAGCGCGCTATTCACTCTATGGTTGTCTGATGCCAAGCCAAAGCAAATAATTATCTTATCGACAGTCGATTTGAAATATAACGTATGATAAGAAATAGTGCTGCTGCCGCCACCCCAAACACCACCACCACCACCATCCCCATGTCGCTGGTTTATACTAATTGCGAAAGAAACATCTTTCAGTTCCGAAAGCAATAGGAGAGATAATTCATATCATTTCTGCAGATATTATGTAGTAAGTATGTTAGATTGTATTTTTGTGCAATTACTGGCTTCGGTTACATGGTCTGTGGAATTGCATTGAATTTATTGAGGCCCCAATTGTCAACTTTTTTCTACAGCTTCTCCAATCCTTGGCTAGTGTTTCATATGCGTAAGCTTGTCTTATGCACTTATCAATGGCGGGAACATTCATTCTACGGTATTTAGGATCGACTCTCTGATTCTCGTTTCTATGTGCAAGTGAAGTCAAGTTTTTCAGTACTTTTTTCCGTTTATGTCGAAAGTGGTAGCGAAGCACTAAATTGCATTACATAAAACCAAAACAAAAATCTGCAGTTTGACGCCGTTAGACTTTTAATTGTAGTTAAAATTCAATTTCGTATGTCGAGAAACCAACAACGCTACGTGTAAGCACAAGTTAAGCGAAATATTCCTGAAATAAGCGATGGATAAGGGACTGTAGAAATAACCAGGCTAACAAGTGTTAGATTTACTCTTTTCGTTAAAGAATGTATTTTTATAACTATCACAATGATTCATTTTGTAGCAATTTGAAAAAGGAACAAGCCCTCGTTATTGGACCAGCTTTGGAGCTTGTTCTATTATCATAATCGTTAATGACGGAAAATATTAAGGCAAACGTGCGTTGTAGGTCTTGAAAACAGTCAGGCAAAAACTGCATTCCCAAAATATGTTTTACCGATACCGAGCATTTCGGTCAAATGTTGTTATAAATTTGGAAAATAACCGATTTGCGTTCGTTGTACAAAGCATCTTAATGATTGGCCCAGCATTTATTCATATTTCTTAAAATAATTTAAGAATGTGTCCAGCTATCCAACTGCAGCGGAAAATCTGATCTAAAAGTGGAAATTGTGCAAGTGAATTTTAGGTTGGAATAACCTAACCTGCTAACCCACTTCAAAATTTTGAACAGAAACTAATTTAAAAGCAAAATGCAACATAGTGTTAAATAAAAACAAACTGAAATCATATAATAAGGATGTTTTGACGTCCACTCTTCGACTGAAACTCCTCATCTACTTCATCTGTTCCAAGGGCAGCAACTAATATTTCCGCATGTTGTTATATATTGCAAATGAAAGTTCAACGTATGCAAATGTGCTTGCCATTTTATAGATCATAATTATCATATCCATCAGTTGTTACGTATAAGCAATCACGTCAATTATTATCTTCTAAAATCCTACGGCCATGTGTTAATATTTTGGATTCAACGTAACTGAGAAAGCTACTCGTTAATTCACTACACTTCCGCTGTGCAAGATCCACCCTTTATGTGCATAGTTTATAATTCTATTTGGCACTAACTTGGTTTTCTTGCATTATCTATTTCATAAGAACAAAACCCCATGTCTAGGTAGGTTAAAGCGTAAGTGCACACGATCATTTTAAGCTTTTTAAAATTATTCACACATCAAAACTGCTTTGGCACATCATTAAAAGGCAAAAACACAAGATCCTACATGCAACAAATCCGTTGCTGCTACGTGTAAGCACGGATATGATATGAATACCCATCTCATTGGTACTACTGCTCTAATCTGGGATCAATATCTAGTCGCTTGGTTGTTCCGTCTGTGCAGATAACAAATACATGATGTTTTGTGTAGTCCCATTTAGTTGGCAACATAAATTCGCACACAGGCTTCTCCTCAGTGAATTCGAAAAATTCCACCACGAGACTATTGGCAGAGCAACGAACTTCGACTAGTTTCATTGGATTATCTGTGCACACCAGCAACCTCTCTCTATCCAGACAAACGCGAGTATTGGTTTCATCAATTGGATCATCTCTCAACCATCGATGATATGCAAGTATGACGGCACAGCTTCTAGTGAAATAAAATGAATCACCGCCACTCTTCTGTTCGTGGTATTTCTCCAAGAATCGATTTTGCTCCCGCTTAACCTTAGTAAACCTCACAGGTGCCTCTGTCTTGACAATAACTCTGTTTGGTAAACTTTCTGTCCACCCGTCGGTGATGAAGACTCTGTTTAGATAGTCAAATCCATTTCCCATAACTCCATCGTTAGTATGGCCTAAATCAAAAATATGACCAATTTCGTGACACACTGCCCCCAAACTAGTCGCATAGACGCCGGCCAGGGTCCTTCTGTAGTTGCTTTCATCGGCAAATCGCTCCAGATCCACCCTCTCGTTATTCTCAAAAGAACTTAGAATATCTTCAAACTTGCGCGGCCATGAGTAGAAAAATGCCGAGCCAAATAACGCCAACCCACCACCACCCAGTGCAGCATTACCTTTCAGATGTCGCTTTATGTTTTCATATGAAAAATCTCCATTGATTATCGATTCGTATTTGGTGCAGCCGATAAATGCTACAAATTTCACTTTCGAATCATTGCCATAGTCCGAGTTAATCACTTCGTAGGCAAATTTATTCCACAGCTCCTCCTGGGTGTACTCCCATACCTCTTCCGCTTTCAAATTGCTTTCAAATATCTGGCATTGCGACTTCAGTGCAAAGGTTTTTCTTCCAAAACCACTTTCATTCAACTTTTCCGCATATAAACACTGCAGCAATTTTATGTTCAAATCAATAATTTCGCATGCTTCTGCCGCAGTGCCACTCTGTGTGGCCGAGGCGTTGAATGAACCATCGTGACCCCTGCAGATGATATACAGTGGTTGGATCTTGTATGGATTCTCCGGTGGCTTATACTGGCATTTGAATTTTATGGATGCACTGCAATAGGAAATATGAAATTCCTCCGTTTCCGCTTGCAAACGGTGGAGTAATTTAAATTCACCATTCACTACGGATACCAAAGCTGTTTGGCAAATGTCACCATTCAAGGTTTTCAAATGAATTTGTGTCTGGGAACATGTCTTACGTATTAATCCTTTGATAAGAATCAAATCATGGGCAACGATTGAATTTGTTGTTAAATTTGTTAACTCTATGACGTGGGACACTTCACAACACATTGCACAAAATTAGACGGCAGTCGATTTGTGCACCAATAAAAGCCAACGAAAGCAAAAGTTAGTTGTTCGGTTTAGGTAGGAGCAGTGGAGGATGGAGGAAGAAGAAGATGTTATAAAACAGCTGAGTAAAAAGCGAGCGCATTCAGTGAGAAATGTATTTTTGTAGCAAATGGATGAATTCACAAAGCTAGATAATGTTTATTACCTTTTCGTAGACAGAAAAAGAAAATTGTGCTTGAATTGCTTATTGTGGACGAATTACCCTAATTCCCTGCAGTTTGCTGTTGAAAGAAATCTTCTTTTTCAAAGCACCGTCAACGCAAACAAAACTCCAACGCATGAAAATGATTACCTAATTGAAGTTTGAAAACATCGAAATACGTTTTTACAACGACATGCCACATGAATGACATACGAATTCGACATCAAAGATTGCAGTCTCTGTATCCTAGTTTACATTTACGAATAATGTTGTATGTACGACTAGAGCGAAAGGTCTCAGGTTCAATCTGCTAAATTGAAACTTATTAGTTTCTCCACATCCTTCGCGGTCAAATCTTTTCAGTTCATCAGTTAGGATATGATAAACAAATTGAACAACAACAAATTACAAATGAAACTCACAGTAGAAGTGAGAAGTTAATCCAATTGCCCTACTTGTACCTGTCCAGTACATGCCAAAAGTCATACTCATTCCGGCAGAAGCACACAGCCGAGTAAACCGCCACAATCAGGAGAAATCAAAGGAATAAGGTAGACCACAAAAAAACTTAATCTGGAAGTAGATTTGAACAGATTGGTAACAAAATTTGCTTAGAATTGCAATAATATTATAAAAATCGCTCTGCAACATGATTTTAAGTACGGACATTCGCTTTATGTATTTTATATAAAACAGAGAAACTAAATTAATAATTATCTTTGGCTTTTATTTTGCCTCTCTAATATCTTGGCAATGTAAGCATCATGATTGTAAAGCGTAGCTAGCAACCCCTTGTCGTTGACAGCGGTGTTACCATCGGCATAGTTGAGATATTCGTTAGTAAGTGTGGTCATCTTGCCGCCCAGCGCACTCAAAATTGCATTGCCCGCGCAAATGTCCCACTTCTTTATTCGAGTTTTGTGCAAGTAGGCAGTTGCGTTATTTGCCACCACCTGCAGCACCTTGTAACCAGCTCCAGCAGCTATGAGTATATTTGAGTTTTCACCAAAAACTTCCTTGGAATAGTTTTTCGCATCCCCAGCGTGAGAACGTGAAACGGTGATAATAGGATACTTTGTTAACGTGTTGTCCTACAGAAAAATTGTTAGTTAAACTTTTTGGAGGAGCGGGCAATTTGTTTACCTTTTTCAGATTTGCGAGGTCCTCCGACATGGACTTCCCAACCCACGCCCAGGAGGTTTTCCCTGCAAAAGGGCTGTGAATAACACCAATTATTGGAACACCGCGTATAGCTACACAGACCATTGTTGTCACGTATTTGTACAATTTCTCTGTAAATAAAATAAATATGTTTTAACAAAATATGAAAGAAGCATTATACATTCACATACCGGTAAACTCCTGCGTGGCGTCCAAAGGATCTATCCACACTGTAACGTCTTGTACATTAACCATTTCGTCTGGTGTTACAGCAGTCTCATGAAGTACAGTTGGATCTAACTCAAATACACCACTCTCTGTGCAGCCTTCCTTATCTTCCTCGGATACAATGTTCAGCTTAGGAAATATGCGATGCATCCCACCTTTCATAATGCAATGAGATCTCGCATCAGCCTGAGTATACGGATCATCAGCACCCTCAAGAGTTTTGCCTTTACTCTTTTGCTGCAAATCTCTCGAGTGCGCAACTTCCAAGATCTCAAGGCCACCTCGTTGTGCGGCTTGTATAGAGCCAATAAGTAGCTTTCGCATATTCACTTGATTCGTATTGCGGAGCATCCCGTACAACGGCTTATCCTCGGACAGGACATTCAACGCGTATATAACTCCGCATGTGATTACTACTATGAGCACAAGTGCAGGTATACGATTTATTCGAATTGATCTACCGTTCATGGTTGCGTCACTTAGAATAGAACGATTTTTAATTATATTCCACAGTAGTAGTATAGTAAAAATGAGTAATGTGCCAACAAAACAAAATAAATTATTTATTCTTCATGTTTTTTGTCCGGTGTTAGGACAGCTGTCAGAAAAAGTTTGTTGACCTAGCCAGGGAAAAGTCGTTTTTGCCAGACGATGTAGTCGGTGAGATAATTTTGTAATAACTAGTATAACAGTTTGAATGGATGTATTTTGAGGGAATGAAGGACTTCAGCGAGCAACTAGACAAAAAGCAATTAAACATTTGTAGAAGTTGTCTGCTAAATGGCTTTCAACCGATTGTGAATAATTTAAATAAATTAATAGTCGCACAACGTAGGATTCTAGACTTTTTGTATACTACTACTACTACTATTCAAGGAAACAGTGGAAAAAACTGAATCTAAAATTTGAATAAAAAATACTATATCTGTAAATCAATTTCGATAACTTTTTGCTTTTTTAACGTTCGATTGGACGCGGAATTGAATAAATCGATCAACAGTTACAGATCGGATTTTAGGATGTCATATATATGCCCAACCGTAGTATGTGCGCTAGCGTTGCGGACAATAATCTAGAATAATATTTCCCAAGGATTATTTTCTATTCAGCAATCTGGGGTCGAATTACCGCACCCGTGAGCGAGCGATACGTCACTGAATTTTGTTGATTTTACATGCAAAACAATAACAAATTCAGTCACGTATTGCTCGATCACGGATGCGGTAATTCAACCCCTGATTTATATTGCTGACAAGGGAAGCATTTCCATCGGAATTTATTCGCGATTCCCCTATAAAACTTGTCGTCCTTGGCCAAAGATTCCAATTCTACTTTAAAATCATCAGTTCCGTTGTTATCCCAAGATGGAAGTGCAGCTACATATGAGCGATTTGAGGCATAAAAAACAAAAATACTTTCTTAAAACACGTTTTATTGCTTCTAATCAAATTTAAGTTTCTACGCACTGGAAGAAACATCCATACTCTGTTCGCCGTCACTGCACGGTGTGACAACTATCGACGGATTAGGAGTCTTCAGCCGCTGCAACAAACCATTCGAAACCAAATCGAGTTTTAGGTGCTGTACGTTGATTGCATTACCGTCCCATTGGAGCAAAGCTTGAAATTTGACAGGATCGCAGAGGTTGACCATTTCTTTAAGAAAAATAAACATACATATTACGTACTCATGTTATATGCAAAGTACTCACCCATTCCACCACCAAAGAATTCATTTTTCTCCTTTTCCAGAGTAATTCTTATCACATCTTGCCTTGCGGCATGTTGGTTAGCACGGTTCTTAGAAATCGACTGTTTAAGCGCAATTTGCTCGAGTTCTTCATCAAATCGACTGAGGTAAAGCGTAACTAGCTCTTCAAATTCCTCCGGACTAAGTGGGCTGGTACGATCTCCGATCTGTCCAAGGAACCAGTTTAGTTTCTCTCCCATAATGTTGCTCTTGATAGCATGGCCCAAGCGACTTTTATGTTTGTTGTTCATTCGCTTTGCTTGTTTGCTGAGCGCTTTTGTTTTCCGACTGTTTGGATGTTTGCATTTCTCCAATTTTTTCTTAAGATTCACCTGTGGTATGATACAAAAAAATACCTTAAATATATATTTTTCATTTTGAGATGTTTATTTACCATTTTTCTTATGTATTTTTACACTTTCAAGCACGTTCTGCAAACTTTTCGAGTGACAGTCTGACAGTGTGAGGAATATGTCAAAAACAGTACTAAATTTAGGGAGCTGTTCACATTGTTCAAGATAAACCGTAGAATCAAAAAGTAATAGATTTGTTTTTTAAAATTTCCGAAACCAAAAATTGAATCCAGGTCGTTTAGGTTGAAGATGAAGAATACTGAAGTTGAAAATGAATTGGACCGAATGTTATCAGTCGTTTGTTCATGCATTATATTTTTATAAATGTTTCTGTTGTATACTGATATTTAATAGTTTCCAAATTCCAAATGGAACTTAGACAAGGATGAAAATTTGTAAAATTGTAACATTTGTCACTCTTATTTAATTTTTGTCGAAAACAATTACATATCTTGTACCTAACAATTTCAAAGCGATTACTTTTTGTTAAAAGAACTAAAGATCTTCACAAACATCTACAGTTAACATAACAAACTCGTTTACTTGATAATCTACCACTTTCTCAGGACAGATGTACTTTCGTATGATTGCCAGTCGTTCTCTAGAAAGTTTGAACCTGCGATTCCTCGCTACAATTGAAATAAAAACACATACGATTTTACGTTATTCTTTATTTAATATAAATAACGTCGCATTATCCTTTTCGCAAACAAGAAGGTATCGGTACAACTCTGTCGAACGTTAAACGAATGATGCCGATTCTCTACTCTCTCCACTTCCGTTCATATCCATTGAAAATTGTAATTAAATTATTTTACTTCCTATACCACATCTGTAGGGTCTTCATGCGCTTGACCTTCTTTTGCAGCTGCAGAACACCATACATCAAGGCTTCTGCTGTAGGTGGACAACCGGGAACATAGATGTCAACTGGGATAATCCTGTCGCACCCACGCACAACTGAATACGAGTAGTGGTAATACCCACCACCGTTCGCACAACTTCCCATGGAGATGACCCAACGTGGCTCGGGCATCTGATCGTATACCTTCCTCAAGGCTGGTGCCATTTTGTTGGTCAGAGTTCCGGCGACAATAATTACATCGGCCTGACGCGGTGAAGCTCGGAAGACGACACCATAACGATCCATATCATAGCGGGGCGCTGCAATATGCATCATTTCCACAGCACAGCAAGCCAATCCAAAAGTTAGAGGCCAAATCGAACCTTTGCGACCCCAATTGAGTAAATCATCCAAACGAGCAACCGCCCATTCGCTAACATTTGGCTGCTTGGTCCCGAATGGAGAGTAACCTTTCTTTGGGAGCGGATTTTCAGGATTCACTGTTGGCATAGTGTGTTGATTACAACGCACTACCGACGTATTCACTGCCGGACCAAAGGCACCTCCCAGCCTCGCCAGGGACAAATCCCCTGCGGCCAGGAGCTTTGGAGATTTGTTTACAAGTGCGGAAGCCGATCGTAACATCTCTCCTATGGAAATAATTATCAATTAGTACACGAATTTTATGAAAAATATATATCGATTGAAAACTGCGACGAATTTAATGGGAAAATCTATTTTAAAAACAAATTAAATTCGCACAAACCTTTTTATGTAACTTCCACAGCACAATTTTCTAGAGATGTCAAATGGTTTATTTCGTTTGGTAGTGTTGGCTGAAGTGCTTTCTGTGACAGTTTATTGGATGTCAACATCAATGGAAATTCGCACAGTGTGGTCCGTATATGAAGTAGGTAGATTTAAAACGACAGGGTGTCGAATGTATGGAAATGAATAATTAATCTTTAAAGCAAATTTAGAAATGTAGATACAGTAGGAAAGTTCATTTTGACAATTGGCGGTAAAAATTTTATATGAAAAATTGGATTTCGCGCGAATTGCATACAAGGCTTAAGCTACTGCAGGCTGCCGGCAAGTCACTCCAACTTGGGATGAAAACCTAGCCTAAATTGGATGTGCGGATAGTTAGGACCTTTTTTTTTTTTTTTTTTGGTTGCGTCCAAAGGATGTGTAATCTTCATAGATACCAGTAGTACTGCGTAAGGTGGTAGTTGCAATCCCCGCTTGTTCTTCTTGTCTAGACCTCGATGTTTTGGGATCACTTTGTGGGTCCATCTGCCTTTTGCCGTGTTATCCCACCGGACTTGCCACAGTGCTATAGATGTTGCCCTTTTATCTTCTTTTATCCTTCTCCTTACGATTACCTCTTGCCGGTTGACTGTTAGCCTAAGGTAGAGCCTTTGCATTTCGTTGGCGAGAATGTCGATGGGAATCATTCCCACAATAACGCAGGCTGCTTCGTTCGAAATAGTTCGGAATCAGCTTATTGCGGAGAGCCTGTATGCTGACGTGAGTTTGAGTCTTGTTTCCTTCGTTGTAAGAGCCCCTGACCAGACCGTTGCAGCGTACAGCAATATTGGACAACAGAATCCTTCTGGCGTAACTAGGGCCACCGATGTTTGGCAACATCCGGGAAAGAGCTGCTTGCATCTGTGACGCCCTTTTGCTGGCGTACTGAACGTGCGTTTTAAAGCTTAATCATTGTCGAGCATTACTCCTAGGTGCATTAATGACTCCTTTGATCTAGTTATTTGGTTTCCAACACGGAAATTTGCATATTCCACAGTCTTTCGGCTGGTTATCAAGACAGACTGTACTACTTACTTACTTATCGGGCTCCCGACCCGTGGAGAGTCTCTGCCTGAGACACTGCAGCCTTCCATCCTCTACGATCCCGGGCACGTTGCTTCCAGTTGTCCAGACCAAGCGCTCTGGCATCCGCGATGGCTTGGTCTTTGAAACGGAGGTTCGGTCTTCCTTTTCTTCTCGAACCTGGGGGCTGGGATTCGAAGATCCTCTTAGCCGGAGCATTATTGTCCATTCGCTCGATGTGGCCGAGCCAATGTAGTCGACGTGTTTTGGCTTTTTGGACTACATCCACATCTTGGTACAGCTCATAGAGTTCGCGGTTGTATCTTCTCCTCCATTCGCCCTCCTCGCACACAGGACCAAAAATCCGCCGAAGAGTTTTTCTTTCGAAGGAGATGCGTAAGATGAGTTGTTCCTGTAAACTTGTGGTTAATTTTTGAGTTTTGACACATCAATATGTCAATTGAATATACAGGTAGGATTTTTTTGACAGGAAGGATTTGAATATGTACAGCGACGCAACTGCATGCATTGCCTATGGGAAAACATGAGGATTCAAGGCAAAGGATACATTCAAAAACTAAGTTGTCTTAAGTCGACTAGATTGGTCGGAAGTAGATGTATCCTGGGGCCTTAGCACGTAACTTGATACAATCGAGTTCAGTCGATACAATCGAGCTCTGGCAGCACCTAATTTGTTTCAATCGAGGATAATCGGTTAAAGACAATCGATTGAAACAAATTAGGTGCTGCCAGAGCTCGATTGTATCGACTGAACTCGATTGTATCAAGTTACGTGCTGACACCCCTGAACGCAAAAACTAGATTGGTTGGGAACGTCACTTTTTCTGTCAGCCACAAATGCGAACTGTCAACTTGGTACTCAGTCACGAATTTCTTGACTAGATTCTTCGAGTACCCCTCCATAAGCGTCAACTGACACAGCTGCCCATATGACCGATCTAGGCCAATCAAAACTGACATACATCAAGTCATTCAGCTCTCAGGCTTACTAAACTAAATACTTGAACGTTGAACGTTCCCAAAGTTAAGGGCCATTCTCCTTCTTGATTGAAAGTAAACCACAATCAAACACACTTTTTGATTGCACATGCACTAACAACTGAGTAGAGGAAAAAAAAATTGTTGTTCAAAAGAAAGGATTCAAAATACATTACATCCTTTTTTGTTTCATTTGTTATTGTTACATTTATATACATACATCAATGGTTAAAATTTGTTTACACATAAAAAAACTGCAGAAGTTCCTCAGAAACAAATACATATAGTTAAAGTTGTTTCTTTTAATTATATTTAAGTGTTTCAATAGAAATTTATTTAAACATAACCCCCACACATGCTCAAAGGAGAGTACAATGTGTATGCGGTGTGTGTGTGTGTCTCCCAAGTGTGCATGTGTGTATGAACAAAATCTAAACCTAATATTATATAAAAAAAAATAAACAAAACCGCTAAGAAATTCTTAAGAATAAAATTGCTCCTTCTCGCTTTACACGCACCGCGCTCTATTTTTCCAGATTAACAATTGCAAAGATTAAACACAATTTTTTTTATTAAATAACATTAAAACAATTAAGGAAATCAGTTTGACATGTGGTCGCGCGCAGCCAGAGCGAGTGACGAACACAGAATTGTTCAAAACTTAAAAGAAATGTTCAACTGAAAAGCCGTTGCCTTTTTATAAAAATAATGTTACTACACCCGAAAGAGTGCCTCTGGTGTATAGCGAAAATTTTGGGAAAGACAGTTTGTTATCATCTGAGAAAGAAAGCTTAAGTTACTAGTTTTTTTTTGTTTGTGGTAGCTGCTCTAACATAAATTTTAGTGAAGCCATTTGGCGGTTGTTTGGAACCAACTTTATCTTTTATTTGACCTCTTCGGCAGCAGAGTTCTCACTGGTTGCTGCGGCGGTACGTTTTCGCACTCCCTCATCGTCGGCGACTGGGGACTCTTTCTTCTCTGGCTTATCGTTTGTTGTGTCCTCGTCCTCGTCGGAATAGTTGGTGGGTTGTTCGCCCTTCTTCAAGAGCCGTCCAACGAATTCGTATTTTTCTTAAAACGAAACAAATATTAAAACAAATTTTTGTACAAATAAAAAAATGCTTACCCTTGAATTGCATTTCCCATTCCCGGACGGAATCCATTTCCATGGCATTGAGATCACTTAGATCGTCGTACTCATCCTTGTCGTTTGAAGTTACACTAAACGTTGCCAAGTTTCTGGATGCATCACGACCAGCGAATGAGGCATAAGGTCCACCTTGAAGAAAAATGCTATTTATTAGTCGCATATCGCATCAGAGGGAATGAATCACTGAACGCACCCATTTTACTCGATTAAAGAAATCTAATTGCAATTCAGTGAAGCGAACCAACTTTGAACTGAACAAATTATAGTTTCTATCGTTGGATGATGGATGTAGGTAAACCTACGCTACCAGACAGAAAGATATACCTACCTACATGGTTATCTACATATTTATTTGTGTTTAGTAGCTTTTTACGTAAACATTTCGCCTTGGGACATATCACGAAGGTGATTGCTTCTTGAAGTCGTATTTTTTGAATAGCTAAGAATGTTGCTCCCCAAATGTAATTAAAGATAACAGATATACGTATTTTTATATACAAATTTGTAAAGTAATCATGACTGGGCAGAATGTTTTTGTTTAATTTCTTAAAACAAAAAAATATCTGCTCGTATAGTAGACCTATGACAGTCGCTTCAGATAAGACGAAAATAAGTCCCACAGGCGACGAATCACGTACAGTGACTTTGCCCGATTTCATCGAACACTAAAATGGCTCACACAACGCCAGCAAACATAATACTTGCACTTAAAATACCCACTATTGTAGTATTACCCATTGAACAATGTATGTGTATGACCCAACCAGATTTCAATGGAAATCGTACTCATTTCCCTCTAACCAACAAATAGTGCAGTACCACAAACAGTTCGCTGCCAAATCGTTAAGTAAAACTGACAGACTACAATGAACTTCCAACTCATTGGACATTCTGACGCAGATCGTGTTTTCGATTAAACATGACTGAATAATTTTTCTTTTAAAGTTATGCCCACAGAATACACAAAATAGAATACACAAATATGGAGATTTAATTTCTATTTTGCGTTTTGCCTGCATTTTAAATGCGATTTCAGTTATTCACAGCTATAGCGCTGGCGCTGATTAGATGTAGATACCTTTTATCTCTGGACATGTGGTTACCGGGCCAAACACGATACCGATACGCCATCAAATCGAAGCGATACGTGTGTTTATCTTCCCTTGTAGGTAAAAAATAGTTTTTTTTTTCTTATGATTTCGTTATCAAGTTGGTTTTGTTTCATACTTACTTACGTCGTTGGGTATACATACATTGTCATGCTAAGCAATTCCAAATGTTTCGAAACACATAGCTTAAACATTTTCGCAGATCATCGCACGAACGAACGCTACACGACAAAAAGGTACATTTTTCGTAGAACGCAATAAGAATTTGTCGGTTTCATTATCACATTTTGGGATCGGGTGAGAAACGAATGAAGTCAAGCCGCTAACAATAACACTGGGGTGCGATAGTTGTCAGACATATTTGCTAAATGGCTGGTGATTTTTGTTTTCAGCGAAAATTGGATGAGAAAAAGTCAAAGCCAATCCATTTTGCGAGCATGAAACCTTCTCAATTACAATAGCGGCAATAAAATAATAATTTGCTCAACCGGTCCATTAGAGAACTGTGCAATATGTAACATTTTATGTTTTCTTCATTGAAGATCCAAGAGGATGGGCCCGGAAATTGCGAATTGCACCATTCAGTGAAATTTGTTGGAGCACTTTTGCAATAATGGTAGGGAACATGCACATGTTTGATTTGGGTTTTTGTTGCTACTTCTTATTTGTTTTCTACAGTATAAATGAAGACTTTTGTCAACCAAAATTAAAATATTTCAACTAAATTTAACACTTGCACGCTTATTTACATTTTTTGGTATCGTCAAGAGCAAAGTCTGTTTCTTACAAAACAACATACATTGCAATCTGACATTTGGCAAGTGTGCAAAGGTGAATTATTCAGGGCAGTTCTTTAAAAATATTCCTTGCTTTTCTGTCGTTCTAGAAATTGATCTGGAAGTTTAGTAAATCACTCTCGTCTGAGTTCCCGGCCATAGGAACATAAAGGGGAATGAGAAAGAAGATGAACTTGCCAGACGTGGCTCTGCTCTGAGCGTATCTCATGCGAGGGAAGTTTTTCCTCCGCTGGGATACGTTAAGAGAGAAATCCTCCTTTACTGCACTGCAGGGGCCGTGACTAGATGGGTGAAACTCACAAACTGCGTCATTTCTAGAAAGTTTTGGCCAACATTCGACGAAGCCAAAACAAATAACCTCCTTTCCAGAACGCGTGCAGATGTCGCTAGACTTACAACAATTAGTACGGACCACTGGTCTCTAGGAACCCACGCAGCCAAGCAAGGCATCCCTAACAACACCCACTGTCGTAGCTGCGCTGACACTTACAAGAGTGAAAAAGTGTTCCACTTTCTTTCCAAATGTCCGGCTCTAGCTAAAATAAGATACAGTGCCCTGGTAAGTCCTTTCTTTGACGACCTATCGGCCATCCGAGGCATCAATTTCAACAACATCATCAAATTTCTCAACTTGTTAGGCTGGTTTTGAGCTACCATAACATACATCACCCTTTCTATCATCAGGTTCTACTAGTTGTGGTTTCAAAACGGCGCTTAAGCGCCACTTGTGTTTTTCCCTCATCAGGGTGGAGATAAAGAAACCACCTAAACCAACCAACCAACCAGTTTAGTAAATCATACAGCTGATGTGTCTCAGTTTTGAGTGGCATAGATCGATCACATATGAACAGTTTTTTTTCAGTTTATAGAGGGGTAGCCGGCTAATCTAGTCAAGAACCTCGTGGCTGAGTGGGAGTAGGTACTTCGTTGACAGTTCTTATATATGTGGCTGACGTAGATAAAGTGACGTTGGCGACAAATCTAGCTAGGTATATCTAGTCCAGATCGATCTAGTCGACTTCAGATTATGTTATTTTGGCGCTTGTCTCGAAAGAAAGAAGTTAAAAGATCTTACCAGATTTCATACATTTTTCCATTAAGCTGACATTTATCTTGTTTTTCGAAAGCAACTGTTGTTGTTCATTGTAATAATAAATTGAACGAAAACTTGGCACACATTTCCAAACAGATATTTGTCAGCTGCCGCTCCTTCTCTATTCCATGTTATAAAAGGCCTGTTAACTTACAATAATGCATTCGAAGAAATTAGTCAAACTTCGTTTCCTTACCCAAAAGTTTTATAGAATGGAACAAACTTTGACTGAATTTGGCTAATTTTTTCGAATGCAGTATTGTAAGGGAACAGACCTGTCGTCTTCATGGCAACAAAGTAACCCTAAATGATATTGTCATAAAATTTAGACATCGACTTCGATATCACTAGTTAGTGTTTCAAACACTTAAATTGCAGAGAAAAATTCATTTCTTAACGCCCATTATTTTCTTGTTCTGAATGTATGCACTAACGTAACGTAAATTCAGTTGACTTGAAAACAAATTATAAAAATTATTATATGGACTGGCCCTTGAACTTTCAACAATATTATTAGTTGCAAATTTCACAGACCAGGAATGATATAAAACACATAACGTGAAAGGCAGCAAGTGCGTTGACAAAGCCGAAATCATTGGCTAGTTTTTAAGCAATAATTCAATTTCAATCGCAATTATGAACATTCTCTAAGGACAAAGTCAATTTACGTTTCGAAATCTTTTGACAATCTCTGAACGAAAGAGTTCAAGGAAGGTGAAGTGAAGTGACAGTAATAATTATAAGAGCACCTATAACCCTTGTTTTTAATTACTATTTGGTACAATTATCAATAAATCAACTTAATGGGAGTGATATGCAGGAAACGCCAACGAAAAAGCTTTCAATTGAAATATGAGGCTAAATAATGATTCCAATACATAAGAGTTATTCCAAATCCGAGCATGAGTTTGCTTTAAATACCTGTTTTATTAATATTAAACCGTAATCAGTACATTCGATCTTCCCGTAACAGATTGAGCCGAATCATGCTATCAAGCAATTAGCAATAGAGCTGATAGCAGCCCGAATGAAAATAAATGTTATGTATGCTTTGAAAATGACTAGACGAAGTTAGCATTACGTTATTTGATTTGAATTGGATGACCTGGACACTGAAAATGAGTAAATAATATTTATAATCTGAGATACAAGTGAAATTTGTTAGAAGTAGGTGGACCGACGTGTGACACAGAACATGGTTTTATGTGATAATATTTTCGAAATTAATGATACCATCGTAGGCGTTGTTAGTTAGTTAGTTGGGTTAGTGGGGGTCCCCGGTTCCAATCCCGAAAGAACCAAATTACATCTTAAGGTTTTTTCCACTGCGCCACCTCTCGCGAACGTCGGACAAACATCCGAGAGTAAAGCTGTCATGAAAGAGCTTCTCAATTACACGTTTGGACTCGGCGTAAAATTGTAGATCCATTCCATTCGTCCCAAAAATTAAAAACTCACACAAAACGAATGGTTGTGAGAAGCTAGGCGAAGACCTGTTGCGCCAACTATTTCTTCATTGAAGCATGTATTACCGATCTTATTCTTATTCGCATATAAAATAAAGGTAACACGTTTTTTCTGTTGGGACTGTAGATCACAGTCGCCTTGCAATGCAGTAAGCAAAGTATATAACTGATTCACTGAGTCACATCCGTCATAGAATATTGTTCAAAATTGACTCAGTAAAATAAGACATCTACGTCGCCTGTTTTCGCGATTTCTATTACAATTTCTACCCAAAAATAAAACCCTATAGATGAAGGTTATTAATACGTGTACTAGAACAATGAAAATGAACCTGTTTTCTTTGTACACATAAATTAGAGCGTATGCACCATTTTGTCGACTGCAATTGATCGGAACACCTTTGTTATGATTTCAGTCATAGATGCAATAAAAAGTGTTTTATTTTTACAAAACAACAGCGCTATAGGTAGGCATTGATTACGTTTACTTGTATACTGCATTAGGTGGAGTTAACCGACTAATTGGGCGGCTAAAAGCTTTTCATTATTATTATCATAATACATTAATTGATAAACAGAACGAACTGTTATACAAACTTTTAACCGCGACTGTTGAAAAATCTAAAACAAACCTTGTTTACGAAAACGTTCCGCTTGTAACTTGTTTCTATTTGTTTGTATGTACTCGCACTGAAAACATACACTTTATTAATCGTAGATAGAAGTATAGTCGTAACCAAGTCTGTATCAAAGGTGAGAATGGTCAAATTAGGCGCTTTGAATGCCGTGCAACGATGATCATGAAATGATTCTTTGCTAAATGGTATGACTACCAGAATTAAAATGCGCACAACTACACAGCCATTCCATTTATTATCAACAAAAAGTGTGTATATATTTTTTACAGTCGCTTTGTTGTTAAATATTGGTGTGCTTTTTGCTATTCCCTATCGTCTGCGAATGTACAAAAGCGAACATTTTGTTCTGTTGTTGACTTTGGTCAATAGTTCAAGGTGCAATGGACATTTCGTTTTCCCTATCAATTATTGTCTCTCACTGGAAAGCTGTGCACACAATAGCGAAAGTTTCTCTTCTACTCTGTGGTGCTGGTGACAATTAAATTTCACTTTGGGATTATATTTTTACTTGAGTGCATATTAATTGCGTGTTTAAAATACACATATGGAAAAGCAGAACGCCCCCACTGTAGATGGCGTGGGAAGTTACCGAAACTGAATGTGCGTAGGCGAAAGAAGGAAAAAAGGATGTTTTCATTAGTCTACTGTTACCCACCTGGTCCGTAGAATTTCTTTCCCTTGGTGACATCGTACACGCTACCATTGACGCCGACCAAAACTCTCCCATCTGCTTGGTTACCATCGAACTGTCTGAGTTCTTGTATAGTGAAATCACGTCGTAGTTTAGGCAGTTGCGGTTCTTGAGGTTTTATGTCGCTGTGCGGTACTTCAATGCGATCCTTGATGATTTTGTAAACGAGGAATGCTATGACGGCTACGAGAACCAAGTTCATGGGACTGTAGATGATTTCATTGATAACGGAAACTAGGAACGAGGATTCTTCAGTGCCGGCGGCAGCACTGCCGCCATCAACATTTTCCGCAGACATGGTGAGGTGTTCCGGAGCAGATTACCTTGTTTTGAGGGCACTGGAATATATTCTTCTTTTTTTTTTTTGTCACCTTATTGAACTTTGATCTTTGTTCAGAGCAAATGTAACAAACAAAAAATTAAAACACACGCACACAAGAAAGGTGGTTAGTCGACCGGAGAACTGTTTAATATTTATTTCGCAGTTATTTGTTATCAAATTCGTGCGTTTTCGAGGAAAAACTCTTGTTGAATGTAAGACAATAAAAATGTTGTGTAAATCAGTCAACAGACGTTTGATGGAATGAGGAAAAAAACTAAACGTCATGATGAGGTAGGATTAGCTGAACGAAGAAAAGAAACTGAACGTGAGTGGGGCGTTGTTGTTATATCTCATGGGGTGTTTTTGAAGTAGGGTTACCAAGCATCAAATAGAAGTTTATAAAATTTGTGAAATTTCTCTTCCAGAATGTTCTATTTTTAATTGATTGGGTTTGTTTGCCTTTGATTAAGATCAATCAGATTTTCATCTATTTGTATTCCGTATTCTGACTTTTCGCATAGAGCTTACATTCGTCGTTATTTTGACAGACATACGTAATCTTTCCAATGGTTGAGAACTTGAACGCTTGTCTTTAGACGATGACAGGCTTTTATCGGGTTTGTCTTACATTAGGCGTGTTTTTTATGTTAGACCTCAGCAAAGCAAAGCAAAGCAGGATATTCAGCAAGCAATTACAGCAATTACGTCATCCCTGTCAAATGACAACTACGACGTAATTGTTGTAGGGAAATCCTACAAGCTCAAAAAAACACACCAATTGTTAATTCGAGAAAAATCAACAAAAATATTGATACAATTTTGCAGCTCTAAAACGAATTGTTTTAAAAAGTTTAGTACCTAACTCATCTGTTCCTTTTTAACTGTACTGAGACGGCACACAGTCGGTGACACTGGTTACTCAATATTACTGCATACTTATGGGATTATTTCCAATTGCTCCTACACTGAGGAAAAAATTAGTCGTAGAACTCTGCATTTTATTCATAAAACTATGAACGAAATAAGGTTACTTTTTAAAACGTGCAAAACCGAGTAATTACTTAAATGAAAAATGAAACTTTACTAAAGGAATAAAGAAAAACGTTTCTGTGTGTAAATTTGTTACTGGTTATTCATCCAATATAATTTTTAATAGGTAAGGCCTGGTACGCTGTTCGAGTGAAATCCAAATTTTCAAACAAATTTTTCACTGCGAAATGTCAAAATGAACTTTTCAAGTGAAAATTTCACCAGGCAGTACGCTGTTGAAGTGAAAAATAATTGTTTAAAAAATGATATGTAGAGGGCGTTACTTGCTATTTCACTTGGTTTTTATTGTCCGTCGCATTAAATTTTTGACATTTCGGCGTGAAAATTTCACTTTCAATTTCACAGCAATTTCTTGGAGAGGAGTGAAAATTTCACTTCACTTGAACAGCGTACCAGCCTTAACTTGTTAAAACAGTGACAGAATAATTGTTGTTCATATAGTTCAATGTCGTTTTTTATATTTTCCCTCTGATCAGTATAGATCACCACTGATTTCCTATAAAGATCAGTGATCTATACGTCATTTGTCAACAGGGCAAAATAAAAAATACTACTATTGTATACTTAGCCAATTGGAATTCTTTAAACGATTGTAACCAAAAGTATCTTAATTAATTCGTAGCATCTAGCTCAAAATAATTTAAGCTAAACTGTTGAAATGCCATAACTTAGCGACCAGTTTCACCCAATTGTCAATAAAACAACTTTCAAAGCTTATAATCTAGTTCAACGAATACCACATTAAACCATAACAAACAACATTGTTGCCAATACACGAAGTTCGACGCAGGTGCTCCACAGAATAACAGATTAAAACAAAATTGTTTTCCCATTGGAACCTAGCTTTAGAAATATAGTGCTTTAAGTTTCACCTACAAGTCCAGAGGACATTCCCAGCATGTCCGGCACTATGTAAAGTTGAAAAGCTAAAAGTGCATTTCCAATTCTTTGCATCAATTTCGCAGGATAACCAAACAGAGATATACGTACACATAGCCAACATTCCTCATGGTTAGAGTAACAAATGGCCTCGACCACGATGAATGCGGTTCAAGTGGTTCTTTGACAGCAACCAAAGCGCTGCGCATATCACACTTGTATAGCCAAGTCAGACTCACTTGCTTTAGTTGTATGTAGTTTGATGGGTGCCTTTCAGTGTGTAGAGTATATCGCAAATAATCCTAGTATAGAACCTACTAGCTAGATCGTTTGTAGTTACAGTGAGTAAATGCATTCAGGTAGACCGGTTTAAATTGGCCGGCCCATAAATCGATCTCCATCTCGTTGGTCTATCGTGGTGACTTCTTTGAGGCCTACATGACGATGTGTGGATGCAGAGAAATGAGCATGTACATAATCAGCTCATGGAAGCTGCCAAGTGCTAGAATCAAATAAAATTGCTTCTGAATGTTTATTAAGGTATGATCGCATTCGAATACTTTGATGATTGATCCAGCTCCATAAATGCGATTATTACATCAAACTGGGTACAGCAGTAGATAGTCAGCGAGCAGGTCCATGGTTGGGAACTCGCACATACCTTTTATCAATCAAACTCAAATGGCAAATGTAACTCTCTCCCCGTGGAATGATGTCTTTTCGGTTTCTTTCTTTTTTATGTCGTTTTCCATTGGGCAAAAAGAAGCGTCCGGGAGAGTCCGGAATCGAAAAAATCACTTCTGAAACCGTTCCTTTGGCACAAAAAATACTCTTCTGGTGATTCTGAGAAGAGAAATTCGCTTCTCGATTTGAAGTCAGAATCCACTCAAGAAGCACTAACACAAGCGTAACTTGTGTATTTTATACAAGCCAGCTGACAGCAGCCGTAGATTATTTTTTGGCGTTTTACCTATACCGTCGTGAATTCAACCAGAAACAGTTTTCTTGTTCCATTGGATTTCGGAATGAGTGAATCCCCGAGTGAAACCAATGGAAAACGACATTACTTTCTATTCTAAGATAGTTAAGACAGTTCGGAGAGGATTTGCCAAATACGTAAAGGCTATCAATGTCAATCAAAATATTATCTGAAGTTGCTTGACAGTACCTAATTTATTAAACCATTCCAAAGCATTTCTATATTTCCCAAAATACTAATTCTGCTTAGCTTTGATACAGTTAGATGTCATACCTAATACTATAAATACCTTAATGATCTAAACTATTCATTAAGAACATTTTAATATCCATTGTCAAATTCGAATGTGAATAACTACGGTTCTTTTCCTTTGTTCAGCAAATCCAACAATTTATTTCCTTCCACTGACGGTAGACTTAAGAACGAATTTGAATATTGACCGTTAGCATTAAAACAACAATTTGAAACCGAATGCCAATGAAGTCATCATAATACTTACTGTGGTCAAACTAACCAAAATTGAAATGAAGTTCAGCTGGACTAGTGACCATCATCTATAGGTATTTGCCACTTCTTCTTTTCTTTCAATATTCATCCATCATTCCATTGAGCAAAACATATTGGTTTTTATTTTATTGGCCATAGTCAGCTGTTGGTAGCAGCCACATACCTACTACTACAGATACGCTGTTCTTTACTTGACAGATCTACTAGGTATAGGTAACAACAAACTCATATTTATTAGGTATTCTCGTGACAATAAGTAATTCAACTGTTCATCGCTATGAATTTTCAACATGAAACAAAAGTAATTGCTTAAAAATGTCGCTAAGTGATTGATTTTAAAATCTACAGGGCTGTCAAAATTGAGACATTTAAATTTAAGACGATTGACTTTTGAATGGCCCAAGTTTCTTCACAACTGACATATTTATAACAAGAAATCTATACGAAAAATTCAAAATTTAAATACCTAGTTCTATACGAACGCGTTGACTAAAATTGTTTCTCATGGTTTATTTTGAATTTTGACACTTCGAAATGTCAACTGAGTATGCAGGCAGGATTTTGTTGACTAAATTTGTTGTCTATCCTTCATAAACGTCACATGGCCAATAACAACTGAAATATATCAAGTCAGTGGGGACGTTCAAGTATCTTGTTTAGTAAGTCTGACAGTTGACTGACTTGATCTATCTCAATTTTGATTGTTAACGTTTATGGAGGGGTAGCCGACGATAATAGTCAAGAAATTCGTGACCAAATACTAAGTTGATAGTTCGCATATGTGGCTGACGTCGGAAAAGTGACGTGATCAATCTAGTTTTTGCGTTAAGGTAACATCTAGTCCAGACCAATCTAGTCGACTTAAGACAGCTAAGCGTTTGAATGTGCCCAGTCAACTGTCAGACTTACTAAACTTGAAGTCCGAATCACACCATGATAATTTTGACAAATAGATTAACCCAATGTGCATGAATGACAGCACAAGCTAATTATTTTGCCACATGACTAATATGGTCATTTATCTGTGTATAATTGTCATCTAGTCTATTGAAATCTGACCTTATTATGTACGAGAAATTCGAATATTATTATTATAATAGGTCTGTTCCTTTACTTTTAAATCTTACGAACTCTCACGCATTTTACTCAATTGTCGTTGCTCAACTCGAAAAATTCGTAAAAGAGAGCGGCTTCGAGAGAGGAAGATATTTCCCCTCTTACCAGTTTTTACTCAACAAAAAATTTCTTTGTGAAAGAATTGAAACAACTGTCAGTCGCCTGAAAATTGACAGCTGATTTGAATATTTTGTTCACTTCAATTTATGAACTATCTGTCATTTTTCACAGGTTATTACAAGAACGTTCCTTAACTTTTGCCTAAGTTTCCCTCTCTGAGAGAGAATTCATCCCATCCACTGTCATTTTGACAGTATTTTCCATTTTTACTACAAAAGTCAAGGAACAGACCTAATAACAGCAGCAGCCGTGTCCGTGTCTTCTTGACGTTAACGTTAACACCATCTTTCAGGTATAACTACTGCATGCAAATATTTTTAAGGAATAAGAAAAAGATAACGAAAAAGCAAACAAGTTTCTGAAGAACCTCACATCCACAAAAGGTTCCACATACGCACTGGAGTCAATTTCGTAGGTATTCGTCGTCCGATCACAATTTTCTGGTTATCCACTTTGGCGGTGTCTTCTCTTCATAGCATTGGCGCACCTTCGGTTATGAAACGGGCACATTCCTGCTCATACATGTGTGCCTGTTTCAAACGAATTTGTTTTGTTTTCATGGAGAATACCTGGAATAAGGTGGATGGCGCGCAGTGGGCTATAGAAGACGACGGCCCGAAAGCTGGATTTTGTTTACAGTTTCTCCTATTGGTATTCCCTGATGAATTTCGAGTTCCGCTTCTTCGCTGATAGAATGTCTGATAGCATAGGTTTGACGTTTGGACAGGTTTTCATTGATAAAATGAAACGAGGGTTTTGCTGTTGGGATATTGGAAGCGCACTAACACAAAATAAGGGTTTATGTTACATTAAAAATGCATAGGTTTATTCAATCCGTCGTTCGTTAGCACCTGAGCTGAGCTCTTCGGCAAGAATGACTCAACACCTTCGAAATGCCACAGAAAGTCTCGACGCCTCCACTGCACACATTGGCAGTTGGCAGTTGGCACATTGAATTCCGCCCCATACGTGTGTATAAATAATATTAAATGTACTTTTCGTATTCTCATTCTTGGGAGCGAGTTTTTATAACCAATCGGCATTGTTGTTGCTAAACGTTTATACAAAAATAATCCGCTTTTGCTCTCTTCCATTTTACCACAGTCACAGCTAACAGCGCAGCGCACACACGATCTGTCTTCGATGAGCGCGGCTTTACAGGGCTCTTTGTTGTTGTATGAGACTATGAGAGTGGAAGCTAGTGGCGTGGATGGAATGCGTCCGTGCCCCCGCCAGCAATCTACTCCATATATGTAGGTGGCGCTGCTGCTGTGTAATATTAGAGGAATGCGCGTACATACGGTCAATTGCGAGAGCTTCAGAAGCCGCTACATGCAGCCGAGACCCAGCCAAATCCAAAGATGTTGGGGATTCGACGTTGGTTCGCTTGTTGTTTGTTTTATAGATGTGGCGCGCGTGGTGGTTTTGTTTAAGCTCTCAGCTACAGCCGCAGTGATTGCGATCAACCGGGGGGACTAGGGTCAAGCTTTTGCTGTCGTCGTCGTCGTCGTTTTTGTGTGCCGTTTTCAATGAATTATTCTTAATTTCTTTGGAGATTGTAGGTAGTTACCTTTTTATTCCATTATTGTTGCAATAGTTTCAATTGTTGACAATTGATATAGAAAGATCGGCGCGCGGTTCACGGTCCGGAGTGAGAGTTACATTGCCCAAATAAGGCAGCGTTTGGCTCGATTTGTGCCTTCCTTTTGTTTTAGTGTACAGTGTGTTTGTATTTTCTTTTCATCTTATTGTGTGTTAATTCCAATATTTGTTATCAATCTTTAACGAGGTCTATCGAAATGTTAAATATACATTCTTTCGCATGTGCACGCTGACACGCTTTTTGACATTTTAAGTTATGTCAAACTCCTTTAATTGAAATACCCAATCGTATATAGTTGAAATTCTGCAAACGAGAAGCGGTTGTGTTGTGATTAACCGTTAACATTTGAAATGGCATTCCGGTTATTTAGTTCAAAATTAATTTTAATTAACGTGTAAAGCTGGCTGAAAACTGATCTATATTTCTACATACACATAATAATAGTATAAGCAGATGCAGAATGCATATGGGTGTCAATGAAGTGTCAGCGAATTCTAATGAAATAATTTTAACCTTAAGCATAGTTTCTTGAGTGCCATACGAAGAAGAATAAAACTGCAACTATACAATTTAGACAACCTTAGTGTCGAGAATAACAGTACATAATAATAATAACAATAATAATATAATAATGGCATCATACAACGAGCTGTCATTTGACTGGAGTATCCTATTGCAGGACTATGACCAATGGACCAAAACAGGTTAGTGTGAAGAAATAATCCCAACTGAATTCACTTTCATTTAGTTTTTGGTTTTCCTTTCAATGTCATGTCATAATTTAATTTGTTTGTTTGTAGGTAGTAATTGAACTTGCTTTTGAACTCTTATGTGTACATTTTTCAAGCAATTAAAGAAAATCGTTTCGAGATAAAAGATAATAGACTATGTAGGAATGTAAGGTACGGTTGTTTGATTTACAAAATGATTTGAATTCAGTTATAACAATGTGGCAAAATTGCACAAGATATTGTTTGTGCATTTGGGTTTAATTGTTTAATACCTACAAAAAACGCTGACGTTTTAACTGCATTTGTTTTTAAACAATGGGCACATTCAAAAACTTAGTTATCTGAAGTCGACTTGATTGGTCTGGAGTGGATGTAAACTGAACGCAGAAACTAGATTCGTCGGGAACGTCACTTTTGCTACGTCAGCCCCATATGCGAACTGTCAACTTAGTCAGTAATTTCTTGACTAGATTCGAATACCCTTCCATAAACGTCAACGTGACCGATCAAGACCAATCAAAACTGAGATACATCAAGTCAGTAAGCTGTCAGACTTACTAAACCAGATACCTGAACGTCCAAAATCACTAGTGCTTTGACAATCGGTTTGACAATTTTGACGATTAAAAACTAAAGTGTGAAAATTGCCGCACTGTGTCTGACAAATCTTCACTATTTTTTTTAAATATTGCTCATCAACATTTGTTCCTTCGTGTACCGCAGACTTTTTGACAGCTGGAATCATACAAATCGATAAAGCACAAGGATTTCCCTCTATCTATTTATATGGCAGGCGGTTAAATTTTTCAAAAAATCGTCCCAAACTTTCAGAAATCGTTTCAAAACCTTCCACAAGTTGCCAATGGCATTCTTCTGAGTTCCGAAAGGTATCTCTTATATCGAACAAAATTATAGCAACCAAAATTGTATATGTATCTAGTTTTGCTTTCAAGTGAACTTGGTCAGCTAAACGGTACACCCTCCTATAGGTAGGTAGGGTACTCAAAAAATAATCGTGTATCGAATAATTTCCCTGCGAATGATGTCCACTTATTTACAGGAAACCATTAAAGAAGCTTTTTTGTAAGTTTTGTATTCATTTCGCACTCCAAATTACATTTTAGTCAGGTAAATACAAAAATAATAATCAATTCAAAATGGACAAGCAATGGTCAACAATTGGTTACCACGCCTCTTATTTATTTTACCTTCACTTGCTATGGTTAAACACATAGCCAACAACGAGTTTTTAAAAAGAATGTCAACCCGCTATAAGTGATGTCATCGTTTTGACACTTTGACAATCACTCTTTCGTATATGCAAATCGTTTTATTGATTATCCATTGCATAAATTCATCATGCAACACGCACAACAGCCCATGAAGGTTCTAATCAAATTTGTAAGCCGCCTAGTTTCGGCACAAACTGACTTTCATAACAGAAAAAGACATCCGAATTACTTAGCACATAACGTAAAGAGACAGCTATTATGTATACAACACATACCTCGGGCGAGTGAGTGTACAACAGCGATGAGCAATCACCCAGCCAACCTAATGAATTCATTGGTAAATATTGTGGAGACGTTTTTCGAATTTAAAATGCGCAAATGTGTGAAGCTGACTTCTTACAGTGAAGTCATCAATGTGTAAAACAATTCTATCCGCCACAAAATTGTGACTCAGGTAATCTTTTCAGAACCTATACTTTACATCCTTTTCAAATTTCTAGTGCTAATTGACTGCAAACGCATTTCCTAAATTCACTTTCATTTGGCTACGTTCATTGTTGGTAAGCGCAAGAAATCAGCCCATGTCATTCACCTGTTAGGTTACTTAATCCGATTTCATGCCGAAGGCATCGAGATGTGTATTTGTTTGTACTAGAGCGTACTCGCTACAGCAGATGTAAAAATAACTTTTCATGACAACAAATGCCATTGATCTGCTGGAAATGTATAAGTATAACATTATAGCAGTTTCGCCACGCACAATTAGGTATTTTATGCGTTTGTCGAAAATTGAATGGCGTTGACTTACTTCCGAGATGTGACAATTACTATTATAACAAAATGTCTTATTGATATAATATAACACTTGAAATACAAATGAATATTTAGAGATAAATGTCAGATTGTTATGAAAAGTAGTCCATATAACCCCAAATGGGTCAAATTAGTGTACGTAACCTTAAACCACACGTCAAACTCATTAAAAATATATAAATATGTAAAAACATTTACGCTAGGGTTCTATCATAAATAATTAAATTTTCCTAAAAAAAACCTTTTTCACCCTAGTGCATTGGCCGCGTTTTATTGGCCGCTAGACATAACCTATTCTACTATAGAAGAATAAACATCCCGCTCTAATTCTAGCGTCAAAAGTTCTTTTTTTAAACACTTTTATATTGTGTAGGTATTTTACTATAGATTGACTTTTCTGCTCTCACACATGACACATCTTAACAGATGGATACGTCAAAAGAAAGAGAATTCCCTTTAAGGTGCCCGCAGCTCTATTTGCACAGTAAATCGCCTGTACACACAAATGGCATGCATATAATCGTTGCTATTGGGAGCAGAATCGCCCACCAAATAACAAATGACATATGAGCAGAAAATCAACATTGCAAAAACCCTTACACACATCCTTCTCTGCAAATTGTTCTTATTTTGCATGCGGGAAACTCTGCGGCATAAACGTTCCATCAAGCGGTCTGCGCAATATCCAGACATGCGCCCACGTACTTTGTACAATAAATCTGTCAAAATATTAGGTACACTGCGCACCGCAGTCCCTGGAAAGTAATAGAAATATCAACTTCGTATACCTTGTCTGACATTTGGACAAATAGTGGTATAGCGTAGGCTGATTGGTTTTCCCCGCATTCCCGATAGGCAAATAGAATACCTACAACTACTTATATACATTTCCATTCGTCGTCGTGCAGAAATGGAATAAATGAACAAATATTAACTTAGCACTTGTGCGCCGTGAATTAAGATATTAATTTCCTAAGGACAAAACAGACTTTCACATCAGTGTACAAAACGCGATTGCCTCACTCGGTATTGACTTCCAATTCCAATATCCAATGGCCAACTGTCAAGCGAAATGTTTTCTTTATTTATTTTAGCCCATAGCTGCTGAAATAGGTGGCGGTGAGTGATCGGAAACCATCAGAGGTTCTTTCGAACGATGGCCATCTTACATGGTAGAAACAGGAAGTGTGAATTGTTTTCGCCAACACAACAATTGACCGAAACGTGAGTGTATTATGCAGAAACATTAATAATTGTCAAACACGGAGCATGACTGCGATCGGTGTACGTACTAATTAAACATTCATTTACATACCTGCCACCTACCGGAGTGATATTTCTTTTGACGTTTGTGTATATAGTACATTTTTGATGTAATGTCGGTGGGTCTCCGAAGCGGGAAGTGAACAAATGAAGTACCTACATCTATCAGAAGGTTTGTGTTTATTAAGGAATAAAAATCAGAGTAGATTGCTCTGAAATATTAATGGACGCCATTAAGAAATATACCTGAGGTGTTTCCGGTCATTTCTGCACGAATATCAGCATAGGAGATGAAGTTGCCAATACCGAGTGCCCTTATACAATGCGGCTCTCGTGCGCCGTTGTGAGGTTGCATGAAAGCCCGGTTTAACCGCAAAACTGGACAATTAATGTCCGTCCGTCTCCGGCGATGATTAAATTGCGATGATAATGAAGAAATGGCGCCCGCTGTGTTAATCAAGTTGGGCGACCCCAACGGGGGATAGACAAGTTAAATTGGCTTCAATTTGGTGAAAGACACGTATGTGCTAAAACCAATCCATTCTATTGGCAAAGTGGACGGGCAATTTGCAAAACCTTTCCCTTATACAGCAACAGCATTCGGCAAGGCTTTGGGATATTTTGCTGGGATTTATCAAATTTATTAGTTAATAACTCCACCAAACTGGGCAACCGATTAATTTGATGCAACCTTATACTGTAAAGTTATATGTTTGCATAATGGCATATGGCAATAATAAAATCAACAATTTGTCAATGTTCATTAGGGTTTGTGTGGCTTTGGGCCAAGTACCTTCGAAAATATCTATGCCACTAGTGCTGGTTTAGGTATTTTGATAAATGCTAATGACGTGACTTTAACTTTCTAACTTTTAATACGTTGTCATAAAAACGTAATGAATTGGTATAATCTGTCGATGATCAAACTCACCATTTGTTATAACAAGTGTTGTAAGTCACACCGAATAGGAGCTAACAGAACGTAAGGTAAGCAAAGTGTTAAGGCAGCCTTAGGGAAATGAGAAGTTGTCACTTTTCTAATGGAATTCAAGGAAATAAATGTCATTGATTGTAGTATGAACCTTTTTGTTCATTACATTAAATTTTAGTAAAAAGAGATGCCGTACAAACATTTCTATAAGAAACTATTGCTGGGCGATGTTGCACGAGAATAAAAATGGTCCCTTTCCGCCATGTGTTTCTTCACCTATCCGCTGTAAAACAGCAGCGCATAAAGCACTGTTGATATAGTTTTAATTTAAGCGTTTTTCTGCGTTTAAAGAGTTGCTTGTAATTACTACAATAAATAAATAAATATAAATAAATCTGAAAAGGTATTTTTCCAAACTAAAAGTGATTTGACAATAGTTTAATTCTAGACACTTAGGGGTTAACTGTCAGATAAGACATTAATGCATTTTTCATTAGTCGAATAGCAGCTTTTCGAAAAATATAACAGCTAACTGTCTCATAAAGTTATCTGCTCATTTCTGAGACGGATAAAATATAAATCTCTAGTTAAAGTAGGCAAACTGTCAAATTTGAAAAGTTTATTTTACAAAGTGTTGGGGGAGAAATGGAATTTTTCGACATTATTGACGACATTATTGTTGAAGAAGAGGAATTAGCAAACAATTACTTCAACCCAACAAGGAAACAAGGAGTAGTGAGAAAGGGACCTTACCATTATGTTCAACTTTTTCCTACAGTTCTTGAAAGTCCTATGCGTTTTCTTTTATTTCAAACTTTTAACTTTAAAGTTTTTAAAGTTCTTGCGGTCACACCACAGCAGTATTAAAGAATTCGGTAATTTTATTCCATGCAGCATCTTTTTCCTTGTTTGTGACGGAATCAGTTTTTTTATTTTCGTTTGTCTTTTGTAACTTGAACACCATATTCATTCAGAGGTAAAATTAACAGATCCCTCCCGCTTTTTAGCAAATATAATATTAGCGTTTTCTACTGCATATATAAAATATTTGCCACTTAAATTTAAAAGGTTAATGATAAACGTCAAGCTTGAACATGACTATCTTCTATGCTTTCAGGCGATTTATCTGACTATTGAAAAATCGCCCCTTAGAAATGTTTATTTCATGTCGACATCTTTCTGGTTTATGTCACTGCTAGTAAACTGCTTCCAGGGCCATTCACTAATAGCGAGCGGGTACTAGGAGAACAATGAATCAAAACAACGAACAATAGGTCTTTAGCGATTGCTATTATAATTGATTAAATGATTCCACAATTACGATACTGTTTTTATTAATAAATTAACAAAAATGAATATAAATAATATTTAAGAAGTAGTCGTCATGAAAGCTAAGCACGAAGTGAAGAAAAACGAAATTGGGCAGATGTTCCAACTGCTTTTTCGAACCAAATCTTTATGGATCTGGCGACATATATAATGTTGCTGTTGCCTTACATCTTGTCAACCTGGTCGCCACAGGTCTGTTCCCTAACGATAATGAATTCGAACACATTAGTCAAATTTAGTCAAACTTCGTTCCTTTACGCAAAAGTTGGGTAGAAGGGAGTCTCAAAGAGAGAAGAAAACATTAGCCTTTAATAAAAGACCTGCAAATAATAGCCTAAGAAATTTCTTTGGGCTAGTTTGTTATAACTGACTTTAGCTGTCAAATCTTTCAAAAGTCAATTTAAATTGGCTGTTTATTTCGGCTTGGCTTATTGCGTGCTGAAATTTGTTATTAAAAATGGATAAATCTGCAAAAGAAATAAATATTAAACTGAATCCGATTTGTTTTCAACGTCTGCAAAATGGACATTTTTTAAACCCACTGACGTTTCTTTCTTAATTTTATTTTTTCATGCGAAACTTTCGTTCCTGTACTCTTTGGTTACATTCTCTTTTTCTGAGAGAATTTATCCCCACTCCTTGATATCTGACATTTTGTCGAAATTAGCAAGTAAGGGAACAGACCTAAATATAACAGTCTATACCACTTTCGGGACCAAAAATCGCGCTGGATCATGTGGCTGTGTTTAAAGATGAACATGTAGTCCAGTTGTCTGTTAAGATGTACATGTAGGTCTTTTCTTTTACTAGTAAAAAGCCTGCCTATAATGCAGTTGAAAATATACTTTCTTCTAAAGGTCGTCACTTTTGTTTTCATCAAATTACCACTGCTGCCTTCCAAATCACACGCGCAGCGATTAGACAAAACACCCGCACCACATCGCGAAGAAACATGTCACGTATAATCTCGACTGCGATTATCTGAATTTTCTCCGCACTTGTACTCACCGAATCCATTGACGTAATAAATAACCTCACGTTGACAATCAGGCTCCATAATCACAGCCCACCAACATTATATGCATTTGAACTTCATAACAGCCAGTGCGCATTGCCGCCACTTCACGTGAAAGGTATATACATGTGCGCTGCGTACATATAGCGCTGGTGACGTGGCAACTATATACACAGCCATAGAAAAATTCAAGAAAAGTGTAATTTTCCTTTCTATTGAAACGCCGGTAATTATGCCGACACTCTGCGGGTGCATCGGCACGCTGCCGTCTAATGATAAATCGCGAGATGCCTTTGTGCACGAATATTTCGAATTCTGTCTCCATTAGGCTGTGTTTTGACGCAACCACCATATGAAAGTCAGCACACCGTGTTTCGCATATGCCGCGGGTCGAGGCAGTGCAGTCAATTCATTAACACCCACGCTTTGCACAACGATAACCGCATGAAACTCGATCATTTTTACCGCAAAATATGTATCGTACGACATGGAGAGACCTGGTGCAGGTCTGCACCCACCTGGTGCGACGACGCGACGGCTTTAGTGCAGCAGAAAAGTGGCCAAACATCTTGGTGAGTTTGGCTTCAATCACGATCGCAATCGCACTGCAGTAGTCTGCAACCGCAATCGATATTCAATTTTTTCTTTTCAAATTGCAAACAAAAAAAAGAAATGCACAAGATGCTGCCTTTCAAGTACGATTTGCAAATTTCACGATTTCGATAGATTTCAAGATGCCTCCGGGCACCGCAATATCTTCGCCATCTATAACTTCAAGTGCGTCGTCACGTCATCTTCTTCGGCTCGGCGGCGGCGGCGGTGATGGTGTTCGTTCCTCTCTAATAATCTCAGACAGATTGGCAGTTTTGTGGAACACTAAACCGCAGTGATTGGCACTGAGGTATCCATGCACATGATATCACAGCGTGGTCATTCACTTGGTTCCCTTCCTTGTCGGCGCATGGTTAGGTTGCACGATGTTGCCACTAATGCCGCACCGTTTCAAGGTTTCAAGCGAAGATGTGTTGTCTATGTTGTATACCTATGTATGTGATTATTTCAATTAGTATCGAGTAATTCGATGTTATTACAGATTTGACTTTGAAAAATCTACTTTGTTGCACCACAAAACGCGCCGAAAGGTATCACCGGTCGCTCACTACCGTACAATTATTTACCTACTGTAGTTTTGCTAATATTTTCTTGGAATTTTTTTGTTACGAAGGACCTAACCTGTAAAACTTTACCCGCATTTAGTACAGAATGTAATTTGAGCTGTCAAATATTGAAAGGTATTCATCTCGAGTTATGCTGTAGTAATGAAAGCACACATGAGGTGACATATTCGGCCCTAGCGATGTATCCGTCGAAACGAAAAATTTTCCGTAACGCATACTCTGTCGGAGGCTCAAATTTTATTCGAAGTATCCGCTTTCGGAAAAGGAAACGCTTCACTACAAATCGTAAATAAATTTCGCAACCAATTTTTGTCGGAGGATATCGGAACCTAGCTGTCAAAAATTGAAGAAAAAAATGCACCTCATCGCACTTCAACGTAATTCGCCGATATGCGTTACAAAATTTTGGAGAAATATTTCGAATAGATGTTCCAAAGAATACCTCGAAGCAAAAATCATCCGAATCGTATAAAATCGGAGAATTTTCCTTTCTGACGGACACCTCGCTAGGGCAGATTGGGCACATTCAAAAACTTAGTTATCTTAAGTCGACTAAATTGGTTTGGAGTAGATGTAGCCTGAACGCAAAAACTAGATTGGTCGGGAACGTCACTTTTCCTACGTCTGCCACATATGCGAAATGTCAACTTAGTACTCAATTACAAATTTCTTGACTAGAATCGTCGGCTACCCCTCCATAAACGTCAACTGACGTAGCTGCCCCTGTGACCGATAGGCCAATCAAAACTGAGATATACATCAAGTCAGTCAGCTGTCAGAATTACTAAACTAGATACTTGAACGTCGCAAATACCTACAGCGTTGTTAAAGCACAGTACGGTATGGTTAGTTTTTGACAGTTCTGCATGACGAAGCGTAGTCATTTTATTAAATGTCTCTACTAGTACACTGCATGATTCTTTATTCATACTTTGCGTTCGAAATGTATATCCGACATAACCTCGTTATTGCTACCACTATCAACCACAAGTGCTTTGAACTCCGATTCAACACTCACTTGAAATCAATTTCAAGTTCTTCAACTTTCGGTTTTGTGAGCTCTGTGCGTACCTGTACAACAGAAAGTTCTATTACAATTACAACCCAACAGTAGACACCCATCTCTAGTTAAAAAGTGAAAACCATGCACAAATCCCATCCCATTTGAAATTGAATTATCATGCTAGCTAGCGCACGCTCTCACTCTTCGTTAACACCCAACAACAATCAACCAACAATGACCCAATTTTCAATCAGCCCGGAAATATTTCATTTTATCCATCGCATGTCATCAAAGCGAACCCATCTCATGCCATCCACCACTGACCAGACCCATCAGCGCCCCCCCGCGCGTCCATTTTGAAAACCATCAAACCCCAACGCGAAAAGAAAAAGTGAATTCGCCGTGGTGTAAACTAATAAAGCACTGAAATAAATTAGCTTCGCGTTCGCACTTGCGAAAATTTATCTTTCGCATATTTTACATCCTCATCTTGCGGTAATGTGGTACAGACAAGGCAGGCACCACTTACCGCAGTTTCCATTTCATAATTTGTCAAACGACTGCAAAACTGCACTGCATGCGTTTTATTTGAACACAAACGCTGCATGACAAGTGCGCGCGCACTTTACCGATGATGGCTCCGGCAAAATGAACGACCTGGACATTACCTATGAGCACGCATATATGCAACTGCAACGTCATCGCGTGTGAGGTCGGCCGGCAAACGTGGTTTATACGTTTTGTGGTGAATTGTGGTGCAACCGTGAAACGGTCGTAAACGTTGTCTTTGGAGGGGACGACGCGACGGGGGGAAAACGTGTGCTGTAAACGCTGTTACATTCTCTCCGCATCTATTTGGCTTAATAAAATTGGAGTGAATCGAATTAATTTTTTAAGTGAACATGAATAGAAATATGAAAGGATCTGAGATTGGCATCCGCGGAAATATTAAAAAGGAGACTGTGTATGAGCGCTGTCAAAATTTGCGCGTGGTATACACGATTTGAAATGACTTGAGAGAGTTTACCTTCACAGAAATCATTTTCACTGCTGGAGTGAAATGAGTGAAGGTAGTTACGATGTAGGTATGTATGTAAAGGAAATGATGTATTTGATATATGAAAGTATTTGACGTTGCCTGATGCATATGTGCCGGACACTATAATGGCGTTTTCCATTGGGCAAAAAGAAGCGTCCGGGAGAGTCCGGAATCGAAAAAATCACTTCTGAAACCGTTCCATTGGCACAAAAAATACTCTTCTGGTGATTCTGAGAAGAGAAATTCGCTTCTCGATTTGAAGTCAGAATCCACTCAAGGAGCACTCACACATGTGTAATTTATGTATTTTACACAAGCCAGCTGACAGCAGCCGTAGATTATTTTTTGGCATTTCACCCATACATTTCTGCATACAAACAGAAGCACTTTTCTTGTTCCATTGGTGTTCAGAATGAGTGAATCCCCGAGTGAAACCAATGGAAAACGACATAAGTAATCAAAATCTTAACTCGGATGTGTACATGTGTCTCCTTTATATTTGTTTTAAATTATTTTCGCACAGTTAACGATTTTTCACAGATGCCGGTCATGCTCATAACCTAAAAAATGATTTATGATCGAAGTAACAAGAGAATAGGCGTTAAAAGCCTGACCGAAAGCTCATTATGCCACTGCACAACCATTCACAAGTGGATAATAACGAGTGGTGGCTGTGTGTACCTATAGAATCTGACACATTGCAGAGACGGAATAAAAAGTGGATGCATGCACACCAAAATGTAACATTGGTTTAAGTACTAATCTGTGCATAAAAGCAACAGGTGAAGATTTACTGACTTATAACTGTGCTTTTAGGTCACACTTTAAAAGCGAAGTGGAAATTTTAATTGTAGATTCATATCTAATTACCGACACTTTCTATATAACGGTGCTGTGCAATTTTGGTAGGTATACGAAATTAATCCCTCAAAAAATACATGTAAAATTGAGCAAGTAGATATACAAAAAGTGCTTTGGAAAATTAAATAAGTGATTAAGACAGTTATTTTAAAAGTAAAACGTAATAAAACTAAGAATGACTTCTATTTTGATCTGTAAAAAAAAAAACAAATGGTATGATCGGCTGAACGCACTCAAAGAGTACATTGAGACTTCTGAAAGGAAAAAGTATTTGACATTAAGGTGAAACTATAATGGACGCTTTTGCTGTGTCGTTTCCTTCATCAAAATTTCTATTGTTTTCTACCCTTTGTGAACCCGTCGACGACACGCAAACGCGACTCTTCCCAATGCATATTAATTTGACAGCGCGACGCGAAACCACGAAAGTGGGGACGTTCAAGTACCTACTTTAGTAAGTCTGACAGCTGACTGACTTGATGTATCTCAGTTTTGATTGGCCTAGATCGGTCACATGTGAAGCTGTTTCAGTTGACGTTTATGGAGGGGAAGCCGACGAATCTATTCAAGAAATTCGTGACTGGAGTACCCACCAATCTAGTTTTTGCGTTCAGGCTACATCTACTCCAAACCAATTTAGTCGACTTAAGACAACTAAGTTTTTGAATGTGCCTATTGCCTTGTGAAATTTCCAACTATGTCTGCAACAGAAAGTTTGATTACTAATTTTTACCATGAAACATACATTGAAGAAGTGTTGGTCCAACCGGCTTAAAAGCGACAGTTCTTTCTATGATAACAAAATATAACTTGACTGCGTTAATGTAGTTCCCGGCGTCGCGACTTCTGTGTCAAATGATATTAAACCAAGAGACAGCTAGAAAAAATGGTAACTGATAGTTTTATCAATAAATTCCCGTAAAGTCGAAAAAAGTTCAAACTACAAAAAAAAAAAAAAAACGTTTGTAGATTTGAAATGACGCATTTGTCAAACGTGATTAACATCGTCCTCCAAACAGAAAACCGTTACAGAAATCCGCTAAAAGTCAACTTCTTCTGATTGTCATTTCAAGGTCGAAATCTTGAGAAAAAAAGAAACACTTACCGGCTTGCAGTTCTCTCACCTCGCTCTGTCAAAAGATGCTTATCCTGTGCAACTGGTCTAACCTCCTAACTCCTTTCTGTAATATTATTCAATAAAAACAAACCTACACCTGTCTCCATTTACGCATTTAATTGCGACTAAACAACATTCAATTAAGTGACTTAATACAGAAAAGTTCAACCGAATAGGATCACAATTAAAGCGAGTAATGAGCAGAAACTGCACACCCAGCTTAACAAAAAAAAAAAACGCAGAAAAAGTGTTTATACACGCAACATCATTCCTAACGAAGGCATACCTCTCTACAAATCAATTTACATTTTAATTTGGTATCTATATGCAACGAATTTGCTGAACGTGCACCATGGACCGCATGCGCAGTTGCTGCTGTTCCTTGTTTTCCATATATGCATTGTCATACACCCGATACCCTTACATGAAACAACTTTCCTCTATCGAGGCAGTTAGTATCGCCTCCTCATCACATCACTGATCGACAATCACTTCATTCGATATGATAGATATGTCTACACAAAAGTGATATCTCCTCGTTGGCGGTGTGCGCGCCGCAGCGATTCCTTAAACGGATTGAAAGTGAAAGAAGAAACTCCTTCGCGAGCGCGTAGTAACAACCTCTGACAGCCTTTAACTGTAACTAAATTGCAATGTGGTGATTGGTGAACTGCCAGACGGTCCACGGAGATCAGATGGGTGTGTTACTTTCAATTGCGGGAGGTACAAAAAACTTAAATTAATATACAACAAACGCAAATGACTGTCATTAGTTGAGTTGCAAATGTCCCGAGGAAAAGATACTTGTGGGAGTCACGTTTTAAAAGCCGTTGGAATTAAGTTAATGATGTATGCGGTACCGGTGGTGATGGAAAAATACCTGAGCCCATTAAACGGTCAGATGTCTGCAACTTTTACAAGCGATTCCAGACAGTTTGGCTGGAAAATAACAACACATATACATATTGAGCTAATCCATGTATTCATTTTCAGTATTTGTTATGAACACAAATCTTTCTATCGATTTATATGAAAATGTTTGTTACGATATCATCGATTGCATTTTTAATGACGTGCATTATAAAGATGCAGCGTTTGATAAAATGCATACTGATGTAATCGATGCCTTATTTTTGATGAGCTCAAATGAATAGTCATGATCATGAATAAAGAGATGAAAGAAACCAGTAATGACAATGACAGTTCTCAGCGGACTAAATTATTATCCGAATGAGCAGTTTTTTTTTTTTTTTAATAAATCGGTAAGCTGTCAGGCACATTCATCTAGTTACATTAAGTCGAATAGATTTAATCTGAACGCAAAAACTAGATTGGTCGGTAACGTCACTTTGCCTACGTCAGCCACATTACGCGAACTGTCAACTTAGTACCAAGTCACGAATTTTTTGACTATCGGTTTGTTAGACGTGGCTAGCACAGTGTTCACTAGTGGCGCACTGAGAAGTGTCAGCTAATTTTCACGCCTGTCAAAATTTGGATACTATATCGAACTGCTGCCCTGAAGTTTGACATTGAAAAAGAATGACAGCAAGCGAAATGACAGCGAAGCTCAGCAATGAATTATTCTTACCCCGACAAATTTACTGGGGTCAGTTCGGGGGCACAACTAGAGTGCCCTAATGTCATATCAAGCTACACCTGCATAAACGTCAACTGAAAAAGCTGTTCATTGGAGACTTTCGGATACCTTTTTTGTGTAAAACGTCAACTAGATTTGTCTGGACTAGTTATACGAACGCGTTAACTAAGTAAGTTAGTAAAAGTTGTTGTTGCAAACTTGTGATTTATTTTTGAATTTTGACACTTCAAAATGTCAACTGAGTATACAGGCAGGATTTTCTTGACTGCAAAAACTAATCACGTGACCAATCTGGACCAATAAAAACTCAAACACGATAGTCAGTCAGCTGTCAGACTTACTAAACGAACGTCCTCATTTACTTGACAGACCAAGCCAATCAAAATTGGGACACAGCAAATCAACTAGCTGTCAGTTTTTTTTTTTCATAGAAAGTTCGACTTCGATATTTAAATCACGCAATACGAGAGCTCTTCAATGACAAGTGGAGTTCCAGTTCTAAAAATATTTACGAAAGAGAAAATATATCCTCTTTTTGACATCTCGAAGTTTCCATAGTCTTCATGCACTTGCACAATCTAAATGTTCTTATTTTGTTCTCCGCGTGGTGTTGGGGAATCGCAAATGGCTCTTCCATCCAATGCAACGTCAGTTTTAGGTTGTTATGTGCTTTATTAAAAAAAAAAAAGACGTGCCTTCGGAATACACAACATTTGTCAACAATGTTTGTGAATGAATGCGTTGCTACTTTGAACGCAAGTTCAGCGATTTGCATTGCGTTGTCTTCGAGTTTCCCAGACTACCACCTCGTTTGCCAGCAAGTTCATCTAAGAAGCCGAGGCGATGCACGTGTCGTGTAAATTGTTTGCCATCGGTAATTTGTTTGACATTCTGTAATAAATCTGTCAAAAAATGCGTGAATGTTAAAAAATAGGTTAAGAGCACTTTTGCAAAATTTGATTCAAATATTTTCCAATATTAAGGGCGTCAATTGTCAACTTAAAAAACAACTCACTTTCTCACTGTCCGTCGTCCTTTTGTCCCTACTGTATTTGGCCAAATGCTAAACCTATTAAACGGTCAAAAGTCTTCAACATTTACATGGTATCATATTCATAGTACAATTCCTGAGGTAACACAGCCGCCACGTGATGATGGAGCACACCAATTGGCCCACTTCAACATCAATCACGCTCCACGGCAGGTATGCCAAGGCTTTTATTATATCGCTCCGTCTATACGTATAACCGCAGCCCACTCTGCCAGTCATTAAAGTAAAAACTCCTATACCGGTGGACATTTAATATTTTTCCACCCATAGAGATCACCGCGCTGAGTGCTAACATCTCGTGATCTTTGCATTCTAGAGCCGACCAACAAAATAAAGATCTGCGTGGGTTCCGTTCGCCACCAAAATGATCATCTCCTCCCAGAGTACCTACCTGTATAATCTTGTGCGCATTCCAACGAGGGTATGTGCACAGGAACACCTCCGAAAAGCATCGTGACTTGAATTTTGTGAAAATCTACTTCAAAGCCAGCAAACGCTTTAGTTCAACTTTCGGCCAGCACGTAACGAGAAACCTTTTTGCGGGCCACAGCCACAGTCACAGCCACAGCAACAGCATCATGGACAGTATCAAGAGGCGATTGCATTGGAATGACGACGGTGGGAACACACCTTTTCCTTTTGTCTAGCTTGCGGATTAAGTTTGATAGTCTCATACATACAGTTTGGTTTAGTTAAGTTCGGATCGGTGCAGATCAGTGTCAGCCGGCAGCAAGGAACCCGTTCAATCGCCGCCGCTATGGGAAAATGTGCGCAGCCTGCAGGTGAATAACGTTTGTGCGCCTGGATTATTTTTTATTTTATTTATTTAGCAATTTTTCTTTTCCCAATGCGATTTGATTTTTTGTCATCATAGGTTTCTGTATATATATTTTTTTAGGTTACTTTAGTCAGATTCATTGAGGCGAATAAATTTTCTGGAGATCTCGCGCGATGATGTGAGAAAAGAAGAAAGGTGATCTTGCGGCTGTCCCCCTTGCGGAGAAAGTTCAGCAAGAGTTTTTCGCTGCGCGGATGACCATTGCGGCAACACGAAATGTCCGCCATACTAATGGACCTGCACCTGATCCTGGAGACGACTATACGTCTGCGTTATTCTCTTGTATACGTAAAGCGCATGGTCCACATTGATGACCACCATGATGATGATGATGATGATGACAATAACTGAATTCAATTTATGATCAAGCGTTGATATCGAAGTTTGGCGCGCACGTTCAGCGCATACACCGCACCTGTTGCAAGATTCTGCACGATTTCTTCGAAAGTAAAAGTCCGAAAGAGTATATTGCCATTGATTGCTCATTACGCGAACTATTTGTCTCATAGTTTTGCACGCTTAGATTTATAATAAATACAAAATAAAAATAGAAAGAGTGAAATTGGTCATGGCATTCGATACGCGAAGGTGGTGGTCACTGGTCAGTGCCGCAGTGCCACCACCGACGCGCGCCTTTTAATCGAATTGAAGAAAATTGCGGTGCGCCCTTCAATTCATTCCACTCTATCGGAATCGGAAGAGAATGGATGACGGATGCCGCTGCCGCCTCGCCGATAAACAATTGCAATTCAATTGAAAAGTGCCGTCAGACTTTCGCTCATAGATTTTAAAGTGAATTGTATTATGTTGCGCAGGTTCTTATCTCAAGTCACGGTTTTATTAATATTAACGCCGATTGAATACTGGGGATGTGGATACTTTTCGCTTTAATTTCTCTTGCGGGCAAGTGAAAGGGCGTGTTATAAGGTCCGACACATCATGTGTTTGAGATTGAGACTACATAATTATTGTACATTATTATTATTTGTTATATGTATTTTCATTCATATCAGTTCTATTTGTTATTATGTAACTTCATAAGAATTTTGGAAACGTAACTTTAAATTTGCACATTGTATTGTCTTTAATTAACTTTCTTTCATATTATTTCACTTGTTTAAAATATGTATGCCACTGTAATCTGTAAAATCTGCAAGCTCGCACAGCTTTGCACCAACAATTGCATTGCATGTGTACGACTTGAGAGTTGGAGAGATTCGGTATGCGTTATCGACTTGATCTTGTCTGCTTTCGGGCACTTGGATCTCGTTCGTCAAAGGCATCACATCTACCCAGCTAAGTACCCAAATTATTTGTACCAAATCTTGTATTAAATATATAATCAAAATTACTGTTGGTATTGCACCTTATTCTTCTTCGCTTTGAATTCAGGTTCGGTGCAATATCAAGACAATCCATTCGCTTAATCATCATCATAATATGGTCCTTCTGTAGCCGAATATTAAACAAATTAATATAAAGACAAAGAGTGATAAACCTTTCAATTAAGAACTGCATGTGCATGGTGTGTTATACATACATACATAATTATATAGACTTTGATTTCGTTTGGTAGAAAAACTGCGTGTGTGAATTTTTGCGTTTAGAGAAAAAAAAAACTTTCGTGATTCAGACTATTCGATTTAACCGAATAATTCCCGCGCTGTGGAGTTATCTTGTTATTATAGCAAGCAAAGCTATAATTAATTAAGGTGTTGCTTCGCATATAAGTTAGCATTTCACCTGTGCTTTTTCGTTATTCCTTTTCTGTGATTATCGTTTATTAAAATGAACGCGCTGAAACAAAAACGCGGTACTGCAAAGGGGTGCTTAACACGTGCGGTCGATTTTATTGCAACCATTGAACAATCCACTACGATCGAGATGCTAGAGATCCGATTAAGTAGAGTCGTTGAGGCGTGGTCGGAATTTTCTTTGTTGCACAAGGAGTGTTTGCAGCATTTAGAAGAAAATGAGTTAGAAGATTTTGAGAAGGAATTCGGTACGTACGAAGAAAAATATTTCGTTGCACATTCGGGTTTGAAAACGGCTATTCGCAATAGAAAGTCTGCCGTTCAAGACAATTCCGGCGATTCGGTTTTGAAAACGCTCGCGAATCAGCAAGAGACATTTTTAAAGAAGTTAGATTCCTCGGGAAACACGTGTTCGACGATAAACTTACCTCAAATTGTAGTGCCGCCATTTTCTGGCAATTACAAAGATTGGCCATCTTTCAAGGATTTGTTCTTGGGTTCAGTTGACAACAAACCTAACCTTACTTCAACTCAGAAATTTCATTATCTGAAGTCTTTTTTGCGGGAAGATGCGGCTAACCTAATTAAGCACATGTCGGTTTCGGATGCGAACTACATCGAAGCCTGGGAAAGGCTTGAAAAACGCTACGATCGGGTTAACGTAATCGTGCAATCATTTGTGCAATCGTTTCTGTCACTTCCTTCAATGTGTGTCTCAAATGTGCAAACGCTTAGAAAAATTACGGACGGTGCGGATGAAGTGATACGTGGACTGAACGCGTTAGATAGGAATGGTAGGGATCCCTGGTTAATTTACCTCTTATTGTCTAAGCTAGATAATGACACAAAGCATGCTTGGGCCGAGGAAATCGGATCACGTGATGATAGTTCGATCTCCGATCTAGTTGAGTTTCTCGAATTACGTTGTGACGCACTTGAATCGTGCCATACTCTCAATCGATCAGTTGCATCCCGAGGCAAACCATCGGGTCAGATCCGAGCCCATTTAGCAAAACCGTCGGAAGTTAGTTTGCATCAGTGTCCTTTGTGTAGAGGTGAACATTTCCTATCCCAGTGCACTCAATTCTTAGCATTAGATATCACAGCTCGTAGAACACTCGTCAAAACAAAATCGGTGTGCTTTAATTGCCTGCGGACAGGCCATTCGGCAAATAGGTGTCGGTCATCGTTTCGTTGTCGCGTCTGTAGAGCTCGTCACCATTCGTTGGTTCATCAAGACGATTTGACAAACACTCCCTCGTCGTTACCGTCCCAAAATCCAAGTCCTGCTCCTGTGTTACCACCAGTATCGGCTTCGACTTCGTCTGCTTCACACCAACCTTATTCTTCGGTGACTCCTTCCACTTCTGGTACAGCTCCTCCACTATTAAATAACCACTCACTTGAGCTTAGTATTCGAAAGCAAACCATCTTGCCAACCATTCTCGCTAAGGTTCAAGATAATAGGGGAGAGTTTATCGCTTGTCGAGTTCTCTTGGACACGGGGTCACAGTCTTCATTCATCACTGAGTCATTTGCACAAAGGTTAAGTCTTCCAAGAAAGCACTCTCGTATTCCCATCATGGGATTGTCATCAACAGAAGCTGGATTTACAAACGGACGTGTATCTATACAACTCTTCTCTCGATACAACAACTCTCACTTATCGGTCGATGCGTTCGTTCTAGCTAAACTGACATCGAATTTGCCATCTAAATCCTTTGACGCATCGACATTGGATTATATTCAGAAGTTGGATCTAGCGGATCCGTACTTTAACGTATCCAGTTCGGTTGATGTTCTCCTTGGGGCGGACAAGGTCTGGAACATTCTCAGGTCAGAACAAATTCGTGGACATGATGGCAGTCCTATAGCGTTCAATACATCGTTTGGTTGGGTCATTTCAGGAGAGTTAGTTGATCCATATACATCCGCTCAGGAAATGTCTTCGTTCCATTCCATTCTCGACGTGGATGCTCTATTGCAGCGGTTCTGGGAACTGGAAGAAGTTTCCCCACATAAAGGCCAATCTATTTTCAATGATCCCGCTGAACAGCATTTCCAAAAGACAGTTTCGCGCTCTCCAGATGGAAAATACATTGTTTCACTTCCGTTCAAAATCCCATCCCCAAGTTTCGGAGATACCTTACAGTCGGCAGTTTCGCGCTTGTATTCTATGGAGCGTCGGTTTCGCAGTAATCCGGAACTGTACCGGTTGTATTCTAAATTCATGGAAGAGTATCTCGAGCTTGGGCACATGGAACTAATCCCTCGCGACAAAATATGTGTTGACTACTCAAGACAATTTTACCTCCCCCATCACGCGGTACTAAAACCTGACAGTTCATCTACAAAGCTACGCGTTGTATTCGATGGCTCGGTGAAAGACTGTAAGGGACAATCGTTAAATAGCCAACTCCTAATCGGGCCGCCAATTCAACGTGACTTGATTGGTGTGTGTTTGCGTTTCCGGCAACATCGGTTCGTGTTCACGGCCGATATCGTTAAAATGTTCCGCCAAATATGGGTCCGCGAACAAGACATGGACTTCCAACGTATCGTTTGGCGTCAGAACCCACGTGATGAGATTCAACACTATCGGCTACGAACCGTCACATACGGCACAGCGTCGGCTCCATTCCTATCCGTTCGCGTATTGCAACAACTCGCAGAAGATTACGCCACGAAATACCCTAATGCCGCTAGAATTTTGCTTAATGATGTCTATGTAGACGACGTCATGACAGGGGCAAACTCGATAGAAACCTTGCTAAATTTGCAATCCGAACTAGTCGCGTTGTTATCGGTAGCTGGACTCCAGCTTCGGAAATGGAGTTCCAACTGCTGGGCTCTTCTCGCAAAGCAACAACCGGAAGACTGTGAGTTTTCCTTTGTTGACCCTGAACGTTCGGAATCGCTCATTAAGGTGTTGGGAATGTTCTGGAATCCTGCTGCTGACGTCTTCTCCTATCGGATGGTTCAATCGCCGCCCTGCCCCTCGGTAACAAGAAGGCAGTTGCTGTCTGAAATCGCGCGCATCTTCGATCCTCTCGGACTACTTGCTCCCTCGGTTGTTCTTTTCAAAATAATGTTTCAGCAGCTCTGGTCGTCAGAACTCAAACTAGGCTGGGATGATCCTTTGCCTCCTGCCATCGCTGAACAGTGGCTCACTTATCGCGAACAACTCCCATTCTTCGAGCAAATTCAGGTCCCACGAAATGTGTTTCCATCTGAAGAATCCATAGAACTTCACGGCTTCTCTGACGCTTCGTCCCTCGCTTATGCCGCAGTCGTCTATGCTCGCTCTACATCCGTTACTGATGACGTTACCATCACCCTCGTCGCGGCAAAAACTAAGGTGGCCCCGATTAAATGTGTCTCGATTCCCCGTCTCGAACTATGTGGTGCGCTGTTGCTCACTCGATTGATGACCCTGGTGAAAACGTCGGTAAATGCCAAAATCGTAAAGACATTCGCGTGGTGCGATTCCGAAATCGTCCTACATTGGCTTTCATCACCCCCTCGTCGCTGGACAACCTTTGTTGCCAACCGAACAGCAGCCATTTTAGAAACTATACCCCGATACTCTTGGTTTCATGTCCCGTCGGAATCGAATCCTGCAGACTGTGCGTCGCGTGGCGTCCTGCCTTTCAATCTCTTCAATCATTGTCTGTGGTGGACCGGTCCACCGTGGCTATCTTTATCTGACGATTATTGGCCAAAATCGCAACTTTCTTCAAATCTGTCCGAAAGTGAATCGGTTAAACGGGAAGAAAAACCTATCTCTGTGCATGTGCTTGCCACTTCGGTCAATGAGCATGTCTTTCAGGGCTTAATAAGGAACGTTTCGTCGTGGTATCGGTTGCAACGGATAGTCGCTCATTGCCTACGATTGGCCTCCGAGTGTCGCATTCCCATCCCAGAACGAATTCACCGTGGTTTAAATTACGGGGAAATAAATGCTGCTAGGATAGCCCTATTAAAGTTTGTACAAGCCAATTACTTTGAAGATGATCTCCGGTACCTGCGTACAAACAATCAACTTCCGTTGAAATCGGCACTGTTGAGGTACTCTGCGTTTGTGGACATCGATGGACTGTTACGTGTAGGTGGACGTATAAAGCACGCTAGTGTGTCTTTTAATATAAAACATCCGATAATTCTTCCTAAAGCTAGCCTGATCTCTTCGCTTATAATAACAGACACACATCAACGGTATTTGCACGCTGGAGTATCCGAAACATTCGCATTTGTCCGACAGCAGTACTGGATTATGGGCAGCCGAAATCTCATTCGTCGGATCATTCACAGGTGTAAACCGTGTTTTATGCAGCGCAAACTCACAAGTCAGCAACTCATGGGCGATTTACCATCGCATCGTATACAGCCAAGTCGACCCTTTTCAAATACAGGGTGTGATTACGCCGGACCAATAACCCTAAAGCTATCCCGTTGTCGTAAGCCGAAGACGTCCAAAGCCTACATTGCTCTCTTCATATGCATGGCAACGAAAGCTATCCACTTGGAACTGGTGAGTGACCTCACCACGGATGCTTTTATAGCCGCTTTACGAAGATTTGTCTCTCGCCGTGGCAAGTGTAGCAACATCTACAGCGACAACGGGACAAACTTTCAAGGAGCTCTTCGGTGTCTGACTGAAATGCACAAACTGGTTATGGCACAAGCCCACAACGATATAATCGCTGCCGCTCTTGCCAAGGATGGCATTGCGTGGCATTTCATACCTCCTTCAGCGCCACACTTTGGTGGTTTGTGGGAGGCTGGCGTTAAGTCAGTCAAACTGCACTTACGTCGTGTTATTGGGAGTTCAATGTTAACGTTCGAAGAATTGTGTACTGTCCTTAGTCAAATAGAAGCCATTTTAAATTCTCGTCCTCTATGTTCTATGTCTGACTCAGATTTAAATCCACTAACGCCAGCTCACTTTCTTGTAGGTGAACCATTCACAGCCGTTCCGGAGCCCAACCATTTAAACACCCCTCCAAATCGCCTTTCCCACTGGAACCATATCCAGAGTATGACCCAAGGATTCTGGAAGAGGTGGCATACGGAGTACTTGACTACACTGCAGGAGCGACCCAAATGGCAACATCGTACTACAAATTTGAAACCAGGAGACCTAGTAGTAGTTAAAGAACCTAATCTTCCGCCTACGAAATGGTTACTAGGCCGAATCGAAAAGGTGAACCCAGGAGCTGATCAGCAAGTACGAGTGGCAACTGTGAGGACAACATCAGGCACATTCGTTCGCCCCATCTCTAAACTAGCCCTGTTACCTGTATCCTGAAACTCGTTCCAGGGGGGCCGGGATGTTTGAGATTGAGACTACATAATTATTGTACATTATTATTATTTGTTATATGTATTTTCATTCATATCAGTTCTATTTGTTATTATGTAACTTCATAAGAATTTTGGAAACGTAACTTTAAATTTGCACATTGTATTGTCTTTAATTAACTTTCTTTCATATTATTTCACTTGTTTAAAATATGTATGCCACTGTAATCTGTAAAATCTGCAAGCTCGCACAGCTTTGCACCAACAATTGCATTGCATGTGTACGACTTGAGAGTTGGAGAGATTCGGTATGCGTTATCGACTTGATCTTGTCTGCTTTCGGGCACTTGGATCTCGTTCGTCAAAGGCATCACATCTACCCAGCTAAGTACCCAAATTATTTGTACCAAATCTTGTATTAAATATATAATCAAAATTACTGTTGGTATTGCACCTTATTCTTCTTCGCTTTGAATTCAGGTTCGGTGCAATATCAAGACAATCCATTCGCTTAATCATCATCATCATGTTTAATTTAATTGTGAATACTTTCCGAAACACTGGTTATAACAATTATTTTAATTTTGACATGGATGCTGTCAATTTGTGTTTCCTAGATGGCGTATCAGATTATAGACAGAGAGTTCTATATTGAGGGCGCAACTACGAGTACTAGATATACCTATATTCACCTCGTCGTAGAATATCTCAAGACAGAAACAGAAGTAAAAATAACCGCACGCTGATTGACACCCTATATTGAAGACCGTTGAAATTGAGATGGGCTTTGTCAAGGAAATACTTTTAACCGCAGTCTATCAAAGGATGGTGACAATGTCTTAATTGCTCTAACCGCCAACCGTTGGTTTCTGTGCGCAGCAACGGTAGCATGTTCCCACCACAGCTTTTTGCATCTGCCAAAGTGCCAACTGCCACCATACTACTGCTCTCTGTCAGACAGTTATGACGTATATTCAGCCTGACAAAATGTCCGTCTTTCACTTGGGTCTGTCTTAAAGGCATCCATCATCACCCTCACGACTATTGGCGAAGGTGGACGATTATAAGAAAATGTTGACGGATCGAACTGTGTAATAGATATACATGCAACAGATACTCAACTAGTTATCGATGTATGCCTTGCATCGATGACTCCGCAGCAGACGTCGGCAACGACAACGACAATCATGGAAAAGCAACAACACGGACAGCGATGTAAACTCGTAAGCTATTGGATACGGAATGAATGGGTATGTACTTGCACACATTACCTGTGGTAATAACAAGTAATTTGATTATTTGCTTAAAAATGAAGGGAAAAGAAGTAAACAATTCGATTGGAGTGGCATATCTGATATTTGAGGAATTGTGACAAGCAAAGTCATTGATCTTGCATTGTTCGATGTAGTGCTGTCACGACGCCGACGCGACGACTGCTCGATGGTGATTGGTGATTGGTGAGTGTTTGGTACGGTACCTATATGCAATAGGCTTGTTGAGGGGCAAACAGAAATGGAATCTGGGAACGGAATTCATTGGAAGGTTAACAGATTGGAAATTGGAATATTGACAGTTGACTCGCTGCGTTTATAATTTTTCCTGTTCGCCATCCTCTAAGAATAAGTTTTGGTCATCAAATTAATAATTTCTTTTGTTTCCGAATGCCCTTCATGTATCTGTCAAAATTTAGCGCACCCATTAAATGGGTCGGGACATTGGCTGAATTCCAAAACGTCAACAAAATGCGCAGTGAATGCACACTGCTTTTCTGATGCTGGGTTTTGAATGCTTTTGCGCTGCTTTGCATTTGTTATGCTTTGGAATTTTTGACAATTTTTTACAAATCAAAGTGGCAAATTATTACAAAATTTATTATTTTACTTACGACTCGCGATGAATTCATTTTATTTGTCGGTTTAAACTGAAATGTGATTTGCATTATAATCATTCAGTTGATGCGTTCACAATGCGTTTTAGAAAAGAATGCTTTGCATCATAGTAGGCAGTCCGTCTTTGGAATGCTATTTTTCAGCTTTCAGCTATTTTTTTCAAGCTAAATTTTGACAGATCACTCTGCTCTGTTGTTCTGTTGTTCTGTCGTTTTTAAAATGAATACCCCTACGAGGAGTAGGTACCTGAAGCTGAAGTCTTTCATTGAAATGACAGAGAAGTTCTTAGAAAAAGTTGGCGATGCTGATGGAGCAACATCCATCGATACGGAGCTTTGCAAATTTTGAATCAAGGAAGTTATTTTCAAAGAACAGCTGTTTTTTGTGACACTTATCCACAGCGCTTTATATGTCAAAATATAGCTAGGATTTTAACTGATGTTTGGAGAGAAAAGTTGGAGAGCAGCTAAAATAGTGAAAAAGCGTCTTCAAAACTTGCGTTAGGGAAAGAAATTTTCGCAGGGATTTGTGGATTCTGAATTAGGGCATACCATTTACTTATTATAAATATGGACTGCTAGTAGCAAACTTCACGTTGGTTCCAACATTAGCGCTAGCTCTCGTGGTTCAGAATAAAATAAATTGGAAACTCGCACTTTTTCAGATTTCTATTTACATCTGACGTTTACATAATTTCGAGAGGACATCTATTGTAGACAATGCGGCAACAATTTGAATTGCAACCGTTTCACTTGGCAATTCAACTCACGCCCAATAGGTGGCTCTAGCATTCTATGGAGAAATCCAAGATGGTTGGCATTTTGTTTCACTTATTTCTCGCATGGAACCACGAGCGCTAGTTATGTTGGCGTCATTTTCTGGTCAGAGATTGTGTGGGAATGACATTTCACTGGCAGTCCATGTATAGGTAGTATGTCAATGACATGCGTATTTAATGATTTAATTATGATTAATGATTTTTTTTATTTTAACTGCAGGGTGAAGTAAAGGACTATTCATATGAAAACGAATTGCAGACGAGGGGGAAAACTGTTATAATTATAAGCATTTCCATTTCAGGATTTAACAAATAATAGCAATTTTCATAAATTCAGTTCAATTGATTTGTTCGTAGTTCGCCTTCAAGGCTTGTCAACCCGTTACGTAGTGTTTACAAAAAACTGCGCTATGCTATCTGACGTTTGCTGACTAACCAATTTGTTTTAATTTGTTGACTTTGTCTACCTACACCTGGGTAAGGAAAAAAGAACATTAAGGTACAACATCGAAGAGTTTCGGATTTCTAGTTTAGTAAGTCTGACAGCTGACAGACTAGATGTGTTTTTATTGGCCACGTGATTAGTTTTTGCAGTTGACGTTTATGAATCTAGTCAAAAAAATCCTGCCTGTATACTCAGTTGACATTTTGAAGTGTCAAAACTCAAAAATTAACCACAAGTTTAGAGCAAAAACTCAACTTACATAGTTAACTCGTTCGTAAACCCAGTCCAGACAAATCTAGTTGACGTTTTACACAAACTAGGTATATTATTAAGGAAATCCACTTATTTTAACAATTTGCTCAGCATCAGTTTAATGTTTGCATCAAGTGCAAAAAAAACATTTTATTTCTCCGATAATGACGTATAGGTATACGCCTAGGGGGAAAATTGCCTACCGTTTGCTCATGTGCACTGAACGCTGCCCTATACTCCATTGATGTTTGGCACTTAAACTTCACCTCTATTGCCGTCACAATCAATCTGTCTTAGCGCCATCCGATTGAGGTGTCTAGGTCAAGACTTAAATTCAAAGTCACGCAATTCGAACAATTTCCATGGCTTTCACTGTGAAAAGAAAAACCTGCACCAATGACAGTTAACGTCAACTGTCGTTGGCCGTAGTCACGATTTTTCAATCTCCGATAGCAGTGCTAACTTTTAATTACGTACCTATATATATGAACAACTTCTAAACCACTTAATTTGTATAAATAGACAGATCTGTAACTCTGAATTACTCTCACTATACGATACTTGAAAGATCTTTTCGTGGGCGATATATCGCTCACAATTAATAAACGAATCTAATTTTCTCCTTTGTCTTCCTAATGGAAAGTACTTAGAGATTGTTTATGGCCCGGCAGAGGCACAGTGAGGGTCTGACTCGAATTTCCCATCTGTATATATAACGTGCCGCATAGGCAATTCGACATTTTACTTTCTTTTCGATTCAATTAGATATGCGGCGACGAAGACGTCGAATTTGTTTGAACCACATTATTTTTGCAGCCAGCAATGCCGGCGCGCGGTGCATTCTATTCAATTACATAAATCAAGGTAATTACCGCCGCATTGTATAGGTGCACACACACTCGCTGGCGTATATGGCTAGGCTGACTGGTTGGTTACCTGTCGTCTATTTCATTTCAATTTAACCAAAGTAAGAGTCCTATGCCTATTACCAACTGCGATTGCCGCCATTAATCGTAGATATTTTCCCACACTTGGAGAAATTCCAAAAGTTGAACTCTTCTCTTCTACATCGCAAAGAGCTCGACATTTGAATACGAGTATGGTCCTCCTTGCGGTAGCCGATAAAGCATCTATTCAAGTGTATCACGGCGCATAGGTAGCCGTAGCAGTGGTCCATAAAAGTTCGCATGCCAAATGAAGTTTTTGCTGTTGTTTTGTTTTCAATTGGGTTTGGTGGAAAAAGCGGGTTGGCATATGGTGTAAACAATGCCAGGCAATAAATCATAAAAACGCGCGTTAGCCACTGTTTTGCGCGATCTGTTTTGGGGACAAACAGTATGCAGAGAGTGTAAACAGAGTGTACCTTTTGGAGCTCGCCGGGCGTACTTTCAGTTCACCTTAGCCGCTCTGTGCAGAGATACTTTCCATTTCGTTATAGGTGTCTGAACTTGTTATTTTGGAATCTGGTAGGGTATTTTTATTTTCATTTCATGTTCATGGGTGGTAAATGGAATTTGCATTTTTCTCTCTTTTTTTTCAAGGAAATAATACACTAATGTCACACGGTTGCATATACATATACGAGGATGGGTGAAATGTCTTGAGGGACGGTCTGTGCTTTTGTTTAATAGAATTTTAGACAGTTTTTAGAAAGTATCCGCCCGAGGTATACCTAACCATAAAATTCAAAGTTGTATTTATGATTTTTATATTGGCCACTGAAAGGCGATATTTTTTTTTAGAAAAATATCTGTGGGCTAGACATTTTATGCTTTTGGAGGGTAACGTTTACCGCTTTATGAAGATGTGAAAATGCAGCCGGATGCTTTTATTGTGGTACTTTCTTCAGGGTTGCGATTTGAACACATGGACATTCTCAATTGTTACATAAATGCTTCAGTTAACAACTTTGTAGAGGTGAATTAATAATTTTCCTTTTCTCTTTTCAGGTATGTGTCTATGCACTAAAATGTTAAATACGTAAGTGATTATTTTAATTTAATTGCACACAAAGCAATCGCCTTATTAAAGACACTTATAGCTAAAATGCAGTGCAGAATTTTGTCTCTCTCTTTTGACACCTTATTTTTTAAGAATGGTGGGGTGGGAAGGCGGCAAATGGTACCCAGTTTATACTGTAATCAAGGATGCTAAAAAACGTCAATTTAATAAGCTCTCGTTATTTACCATATGCACGAAACAAACATTTTAATTTTTAAACTTTATGTACCTATGTATTCGTACAACAAATCGAACTCGATATTTTCATCAAATATGGCATTACGATGATAGAGGAATTCAAAAAGTTGGTCTCGCAATTCTGTCCGTCTGTTGTCCGTCGGTTCCTGAGCTTCACAGCGCAAACGGCTGGACGGATTTCTTTCAAAATTCAGATTTGAAGTTTGTGGCCTTGCATTACAGTTCGTGGCACTGTTATTTTGCACGTTAACCCTATTATTAACGATACTTCCCATATAACGGTTTTATACCAGTTTAATTTTTCCAAAAACGGCTGTAACAATTTCAACAAAAATTGATATTTGGGCTTATGTAGGTGAGGTTAAGGTGGCTGCACCAAATATCGAATAAAGGTAATTTTGAAAATTGGACATATCTCAAAAACGGTCCCTACGATTTTTACAAAAATTGATTTTTAATGTAATATGGTCATTCCTAACATGATAGCAAACTTAGTTTTTCTCTAAATTGTCTATAATGGATTTTTGACAAAAGGCATATTTTGGGTTTCTTTGGTTTACATGAAAACGGCTGCAACGATTTTGACCAAAATGCATACTTGGAGTGAAAAGTTTTCAACATTACTGCGTACTTAAATTCGATTCGAATCACCGGAAACGCTGATTTTGAAAACTCCATTTTTGATTTGTATAAAAGTTTAAAACCCAAGTAATGCTTACATCTTGATCTAATCATGAACCTTAAGATAATTGCAATTGAGTTTACACTTTATTTGCAGTCCTTAAAGGCCCAAACACTTCCATCGAAATATACAATTTATAACTGCGCGTGCAAATTCAAAATCAAATCTCTAAATTACAGAATAATTCTATGTCAAGTCATCATCATCATAATCCACCCTCACCAACATTACCATTCTATCCCACTCAAAATCAAGAACATGCACTAAAAGGTCAGAAACTCCTGCTTCCATTGTGCTTAAAAATCGTGTAAGGTTTAAAAGCATACAAACAGTAATTTAGGAGCTTAAGTCTCACTTTATTATTTGGTATGAACTGTCATCTGAAAATGAATATCTTTGAACCAAAAGTACAATTTATTTAAGTATATTCTTACGTTTCTGTATGGTTTATTTAGCCTCTGAACTGTTTACCTAACAAAATAATAAAATAAAAATAAACCAATCAAACTGATGATATGAACGAGAAAGTTTCGTGCGACCCAGTCGTGCACTTTATTTTAATTTCATTTCATTTTCAAAGTTACATGAAACGAAACGTTCGTGCATAAGCAAAACAGAATCCCGCCCCTGATCATGTTACCGAAATCCGTTCTCAAATAGTTCTTAAAATTGATAGAGGACATGTTTTGAGGCTTTCGACTGTACGTTGACGGGAGCCGAAAAGGACTAAGCGTTTCTATAACTCCACTAGAGGACACACATTTCCGTTCCCGATACGGGCAACTTTTTGAAAATAAAATAAATAATTGGCGCAACTGATGCGTGTAGGGACTAGGGAGCCTACGGCTAGCTTCTCACATCACAACCATTCGTTTAGTGTGAATTTTTCATTTTTGGGATGAATGGAAGGTACCTACGATTTTTTGCCGATTCCTAGTGGCTACTTGAGAAGCTCTTTCATGACAGTTTTACTCTCAGATGTTTGTCAGACGTTCGCACGAGGTGGCGCAGTGGAAAAAACCTTAAGATGGAATTTGGGTTTTTTTAAGGATTAAACCTGGGACCCCTCGCATAGTAGTCCAACACACTAACCACTAAGACTCTGCGCCTACTTTACTAGTTACTTTTTAGGGCCCAGTTATAGCAATACGTAAAACGGAACTGTACAAACTTTCTTTAGCTTTTTTTGATCACTTAAAGTTAGTGCTTGAACTCAATCTTGGTCTTAAAATGTTGCTTATGAATTATAAAGTTACCTAGTTTATCAAAAAATAAGTGAAGAAGAATTAACTCATTTTTGCGTACGAACAACTGTTTCTGATCAACTTCCCAGTTAATTCCACACAAAAAAACCAAATCATTCCACTGAATGTTTCATTTCTTTCCTGTTCCATCTGTCAGGAGTTTCTTTTCTGATGGAATCTAATCAGTGGTGGTTGATTTGTAATTACTGACAACACAGTGACAGTTAGTGTCTGAAAGACTTTTTTCTAAAAAAACATTCATTTTCATACTGTTCCAACTTTTTCGGTTGCATTTTACGTATCGCTATAACTGGCCCCTTATAATCAAAATGGTAAGTTAAATATTTATACGATACAGGAAAAAAAGGCATCTTGCATCCAATTTTATTCAATTATGTGTGCGAATCTGAATGAGAGAATAAACCTGACTACATCATGCTGGTCTATCGCATTGAACTTGGCGCTGTGTAAATGGGAAGTGATTTCATTCGCTATACCGTAGCTTTATCATTTGATTCAATGCCAAGGCGCAACTATTCACGTATCCACTCCCCATTAGCATTGTTAGATACATGCCATTGGAAAATAGAAAACTAAGTGCATTGCAAGATTATTTCTCAATACGATCGCACTTAACGAGCGCGCAGTCTTTCCTGAGACATGGCAGAGGTACTACATAGAGACATCTTTTTTATACAGCAGCCAACAAACTTGTTAGAAATTCTTCAGATGCGGCGGCAACCCATCTGAATTCTTGAGTGCTGTTTGGACATGATGAATGGTTGCTGTGGGGTATTTTGTTTTCTGTTGTTTACATTATTAACTGGATGGTAAGAATTATAGATGATGTGCCTATTATCTGTATATAGGTAACAATTATGTTCCGTTTCAGCGCCAGATCTGGCATTACGATTGGGAGATCCAGAAAGTGAAAAGTTGCTTAAAGAACAGCATTCCACTGTGATTGGGTTTTGTATTCAGAGAAAATTAATGCTGGAAAACAATATTGTATAACAAATTAGAATTGTTTACTATTATTACATCTGAAGTCGGTCGGTTTGTCAAGTGGCATTTGCTCTGCTCGAAAATACTCTCGCAGTCGTGTTTTGATGGTTAAAATAATCGAAAATACCACACCTAACGTTTTTTGTCTGAATGAACAAAACCGCACCAAAAGATGACATTGAATGGAATTGTTCACAGGTCGCCGGTCGTGGGTAGAGTGCTTCAAATCGTCAAATACCATATCAGTATTCATTTATTAAAAGTAAGCGTGGCCGTCACCATCATTACTTGCATTTTTGGATTATCAAGTCGTATAGGTTAAGGTCAGTGTGAACTCTTTTGAAATGTAAAATATCTGTTATTGAAATGGAAGCCCACTCTTTAATGTTGATGTCGACGAACATTGGGAATGCGAAATAAAAATGCTAAGGAGTTTTAATGGTAGGTGACATATATTCGAAAATGTCACGTGTTTTGGCAAGCAACTTCCAAAGAATAATAAGAACTAAATGCAGACTTAGCCCGTGAATACAGATGAAATTAATAAGGCCAAATCAAACAGCGTTACAGACAAGTTTTAGTCCTCAAGGACTCAAGGTACATCCTGTCCAAACCAATCTAGTCGACTTAAGATAACTAGATTTTTGAATGTTCCCAATTTTAAGGCAGTTAAAACATTTTTTTATATGGAATGGAATTGAAAACATTAGTTAAAAATACATTTACATTTAATTTTATTACATTTTTGCTTACCGCAGTTTTCTTTGTCGCTCGGCTTCCATCAAACTTAAATTTTAAGCGAAACGGCAGCCAATTTGACAGAAGAAACTATACGGCAGCATTCAGCGACTCTTTTAGTTTTTTTATTCAGTTTTATCAAAGGCTGTATCCAGCTCCGCTCCTCTACAACATGCACATACTTAACATTCCTTTCCTTCGTTCCGCTCCAACAGAGAAAACGACACACAGTGCTTTCGATGTGCACTCAGCATCGCAAAGAATAAATAAGTCCACGATGAAATAAATTTGAAGAAGTTAATTTGGTCGTACTAGATTTTGGTCTGTAGCTCAATTTCTAAATGAAGCCGAAAGCTGATGGATTGCTTAAAATATTTGAACTGACCCCAGTTAATTTGTCGGAGCAAGAATTCAGTGCTGAATGTCGTTGTCATTTCGATTGCTGTCATTCATTTTCCAATGTCAAACTGCAGGGCAGCATATTTTGCAATCGATGTATATAGTAGCCGAATTTTCATGGTTGTAGGTACAGGGTTTTTGACAGGCGTGTAAATTAACTGACACTTCTCAGTGCGCACTAGAAGACACTGTGCTAGCCACGTCAAACAAACCTATATACTCGCGTTTGTATGCACTCATAACTTATATTTTAATCATCTGCCTCCACAGATATGACGCAGCTTCAGTTTTGTTGCAAAAAATTACGTTAACGATGCCACGGGTAACCGCTAGTCCTTCTTACATAATACGCATTCATTAACAAAAAACCAACCGGCACAAACTGTATTACGTTACCCACCCTTGCGTTGCAAACCAATATCTGTAACATTTGCTGCACTTCCACACATCTGCGTACAAGTACTTGTAGGGGAGGTTGGAGTACAGCGGCAAATAGAAAGACTTTGTTCTAATGTAATTTGCGGCATTATGTCTCTCAAAATATATGGGACAGGGTGGGAATACCTTAAGCTGCAGCGGACAAAAATACTGATGGAAAGGAATGTAAAAGAGCTCACTTTGTTTCAATCAGTACCGTGAGATATGTACAGCTCATACGAGTACGACGTCTTATTACTACCGCAATCCTTTAAATATCTACAGTGATATTTATTTAAGTATAGACGTGGCCTGAAAACTCTAGTTTACCATGACACCTGTCTGATACCATTTTGATGTGAAACATCTTATGGCGCGACTTGGGAGTAAAATCGATTCATGAAAGCGGAAGTGCGAGACGGAAATTGGCCTGTCGCCATCGCTATGCCGCCGCCTAAAACTCCTTAACCACTCAACCGATTCGAATGAAATTTTGTGGGTGGGTATGGTTGGTTGTAACTTGATGGATAGGATAGTTTTGGACCCGATAGGTGGCGCTGTTGCCGATCTTTTTAACCACTCAACCGATTTCAATGAGATTTTGTGGGAGGGTATGGTTGGTTGTAACTTGATGAATAGGATAATTTTGGACCCGATAGGTGGCGCTGTTGTCGATCTTCTTTACTACTCAACCGATTTCAATGAAATTTTGTGGGTGGGTATGGTTGGTTGTAACTTGATGGATAGGATAGTTTTGGACCCGATAGGTGGCGCTGTTGCCGATCTTTTTAACCACTCAACCGATTTCAATGAGATTTTGTTGGTTTGTATGGTTGTTGGAAAGATATATTTTTAAAATTTTTTCAACTGAATTCTCATAGTGAATACTTTTATGGGAACGCTGGAGTAACTGAAGAAGCTAGGTTTTACACACAGACTAAACAACTGAATCATTTGACGATATGAAAACAAAATGTTTTCTGCGCTGAATTAAGATTATAATAATATAAAGATTTGGTTTTTAAATTAAATTTCTTAATGAAATTCAACTACATACAACACAGTTTAATTTAACATCCACATTTAGCGAGAAAAGTTTCACATCTGGCGTGTGGTCACAAGCACGCTCTCTTTTTTTTAGAGTTTTCATTAGCTTGGATTGCTCACGTGGGTAGTTTTTTCCTGACATTAAATTGTGTCAAACCAAATTCTTGCCGCACTCTTTACATCACCTAAAATTAGTTATATGACTTCCCATCTAAGTTTGTATTTGGTTGATCAAATCAATGGACAAATCCTGTGGAGAACATAATGAATAGAAAATATGAGTGCGTTTTAGATCATATCAATTTTTATATCGTAAAGTGAGCAATAACTTGTCAGATTCTAGCATTTTTTATCTAACAATTTTTAATAATAATTGTAACGAAGTAAAGTAAATGTTCCACATGATACTTGCATGGAATTTTATTCAATCGCATCTAGTCCAATCTAACTTTTACTAGCATATTTTCCCCGACACGCAATAATGTACTACGTATTGCAAATTGCATGTATACTAACAGAAATAAATCCGTGCCAAGCAGCACCACTTTCCCCTACACGTGTTTCCTTCTTCACCGAAATGACATTCATAACAAAATCATAATACACTACTATATCGCCACTGTAAAGAATCAATAAATTAGATAGGTACTCTTATTTCCAAGCAGCTGACTATTTTGCTCGTCTGGCTGTTTAAGGTCCTTCCAGTTTATGCGTTGCAAACATGAATTTTGTTTGAATTGTTGTTATTGTTGATTTTATTCACCCCCATGGCCCCATATGACAAAGTGAACTGTGAAGAGGGTGAACTTTTATTTTCTGCATAATCGGGGGATGAACGGAATCAATAATAGTGTTGTCAGAATGCAAACTGAAGTTTGGCAAACCTACGATTCGTACGTAACGAAAAGTCTGCACACGTGCCTGGCAATGCTTTAACCTTTAAAACAAAAACAGGCTTTTTTTTCTATATATGGAGCAAAGGAGAAGGGTGGTGCTTTGGTATTATATTCCTCCGGTTTTATGTCATGCGCATGAACCCTTACCATATGCATGCAAGGGGATCGACAACAAAAACGCCGTTTCCTTTCGCCAAGTATACAAAATTTATTTTCATCGTGCGGTACGGTCTGTTGTATACTCCTTCGGTGTGGTATTTTGAAAATTGGTACAAATAAATTTAAAATTCTTTAATTAATACGCTTAGATTAGTTGTAATTAACGTTGACGATATATAATGACAGTGTGGGAATAAAGAATGCTTAAATAAACGCGTACTTGGAAGTGATTGAAGAAATTCTCGAAAGAACCGGATAAAAATCGATAACATCAAGGATACAAAATGGGATAACAGATGCTGAAGTTTTTCTGTTCTTCTTATAAATTGATTTTTTTCATAAATATGTCTTAACATTTTAAATGAGAGGATGTGATGGATGGGTGTTTAATTGTTATGAACTTTAATCTGATTTTAATTCTGTGACGATGTAATTGGACATAATTTATAACAAATTACTAAGCTATATGTGATTGCCATTATTAAGTACGTTTACATTATGTAGGTAGATGAGCTCAATTTAATTGTTTTGTTTGTTTCCTGTGGAGGACTGATTATGATTACATTACAACAATCTAAAGTGAGACATTTATATATGCATAGGGTTGGTAGCTGATGGAAACTTAGCGAAAATAAATCATAAACTTCTTAGTTTGGTTTGAAGGCTGTTTGTACTAGCATGAGTCATATTTATTTGGCAGTTAGACCAGTGAAAATCAAATCGTGTCTGCTTATTATACAAGACCTTGAAGGTACCTATACCAGATCCTGGTGTACCTACTCTCGATTGTGCTTAGGAGGAGGAGAGTATATCCTTAAAATAAGGGACAATATTTAAAGCGCACGCACCTGTTTATATTTCCTTTAAAAACAACAACTTCATGTACCTTAGGGTATGGTTAGTCGTAATGCATTTCGCTATCGCCATGTTAAAAATTAAGGAGAATTAGAAAATATAGTAATCACGAGTTCCTACCTACATAGATACATCGGAATCATCCTAAGGTAGCTTCAGTCAGCTAAGTATCGGGAACGTTTCCCTTGATTCACAGCACTTAAATAATAAAATACATGACATTTTACACTTTGAAGAAATGCTTAAAAATACAGACAATATTTTTCTGACATAAAACCGACAGCATTCCCAGTATAAACAATTTCTTTCAAACCATACTGTAGGTACTCATTCACCCACCCCAAGGCACCGGCCAAGATGGCAGCTTCCGATATTCATATTTGTATTTAAAAACAATCAAGAAAACCAGATGACGCATATACTTTTAATTGATATCGCATGTGATTTGAACAGCCTCGCAAAGCTTTGGTTTGCTAAAGCTTTAAGAAATAAAAATGAAACAACAACTGTCAGTCAGCCAGCGTAGCAAAAAATATTAAATATTCATACATGTGTATGAGTACACTCATTTGAAATGTACACGCAAAAATAACTGAATCAATGGCTGCTAATAGGCAACTGGCTAAATCCATCAATTCAAAATAACCGCTATACTAGCAGCGAGCTGTCATTACCCACTTACTTCCGGATTCAAAGCCGTATCTAGCGGTTGAAACAACCTGTCTGACAAATATTTGGCATACAGGTTCACAACATTTGGTAATGACATAGATACTATGACGATGAGCTCCATTGAGTAACACAGCCGCCTATGACAAATCAGTATCTGCTCGCTACTCCTACTGTCAAACTGAACTTGGGTCAGCTTATTTACGTATTTTTCTTCTTTTTTTGCCATCTTTGTTGTTCTTCCATATTTGCTACCAGTACCTGACCGTCGCGTCAGTCAATTTCATGCTTAGGTACTTAAACACTGATGCGTGGCTTTTGTGTTTATGCTTTCCTGTCTTCTTATAATGAGACAATACAAAATTATCAACTCTGTAAGCATGTGTGCATAGTCTGAATTGTTTGCATTGTAGTCATGTGTATGTGCCGAGAGCTTTTGGACGTTTCAATTTATGTTATTAAGTTTCTTGGCTTGTTTCGTATAGTCTTTATTCGTCATTTAATACGAGACAACAACAAAAAAAAAAAACATTCAAACGGCCACGGGTCTTGCCAGAAAGACAGTGAAGTGTAGTGGACCTCCGTCCCACTTGCCGTGCACAGTCTCAGGGGTGTTCGCATACAATCTCCTTTAGCACCATCTCCCGTGCGACAATTATACACAAAGTGATAGTTTGAGATTCATATAGTGTTCCGTCCAACTGTCTACAACGCTTACCGGTCCGCTAATCATATGGATCCGATTCTGAATAAAATTACGCGAGCGAAAGAGAGAAAGAAAGTGTGTGCTACCCTTAAGCCGGATGGGGCCTAAGGCGATGTGAGATTAGTTTAGGACAGAAGTTGTTAGAAGTGTGACCGAAACGGGTCACGTTATGCATCGTGTCAACTGAAGTTAAATAGGTACCGTGTGTCAGTTAGATTTTCCATTTTAAAACGTCAAACGGAATTTACTGCATTTAACATTTAACCTTCAATTCAGTGTTTTCGTTTTTTATTTTTTCCTTGAGTGGAGTCAAAGTGTGTTAAATTAAATAAGTTCTGTCTTCTGTGATTTGTGCATGCTATAACACACATTGTCAGATTATAATGTCGCCGTCATTGCCGTGTGTCATGTGTGTATGCTTGCCCTATCAAGTCAAGGTCCATTGGTGAACTCGGCACTAACAACACCTGCAAAAAAAAAACATAATTCATTTTCTGCTTTTTGCTTATCATTGAAAATGTAATACTCTCTGACAGCTCAAACGAGTGCACAAACTGTTTTATTTTATGGCTGAAAGTGATTCATCAGATGTCTTGGACAGTAAATTGCTCGATAGGTGTTACGGGCATTGGTAGGCGTGTGGATGGGGTCTAAGAGAAAACGTTAATACAAATAATTGAGGTTGTGTTGTTCAATTGGGATTTTTTTTTGTTTGTAGTTATTAGTTAAGGTGGTGCCTACATAATATTGTTTCATTTGAAGTTGTTCACGATTTTCTTGTTCGTTTATGCATGGAATGCCAGTTTTAAGACATACCTAAATACTCGTCATGGCTAAAAATACAAGAAATTTACTTTGCATATTTATGTTGTACCTTCCTATACCAATATTGATTTGGAATCCGGTTTTCGTTGGTAGTGTCAGCGTTCCAATTAGCAGAAATTATTCCAAGGCATCTAAACAAATAAAAGTACCTATATTGTTGAATTTTTGACGTCCACCCTATATTTTAAAATGTTGCAATCTAATGAACAATCCATCCTGTAGGAGTTATATTTTAACCAAACACAATTAAGACGAAGTTACGTCACATATTTTATGACCTTGAACGCCGAATTTCGCTGAGAAAATAATTCGAATCCATTGAAAATTAGAAATCATAAATATTGGACGCAACGCGTCCCTTAGCCAATCATCAAACTGCGTCGACTCTGCCATTCAGAGTCGGCACAGTAGTGTACGTCATTTTCACTCGTCAATAAAATTAAAACAAAAGCTTACAAACCAATGGTTATGAGAAGTTATAGCGTTAAAGCGTTAAGGTAACATACAGACCTCTTGAGCCAACAACCTGTTCAATTTTAGAGACGCGTTCGCGTTCTATTAATATTTATGGAATCTTGAATGACACCTAATTTTCTTTTGCCAAAAGCAATATACAACGGAGCGCGCGCTTGATCTTATTTCTTTGACATTCAAAATGCAACCATCACCTATCCGCCTCAAAGTGCAGCCTGACACATAAAAAAATGTCTGATTTCTAATTCATTGATCATTGCTATCGCCATGGGGGCTACTTTTCCTGGTCAACATGTGGTCCAAGCAAAAATACAAAACGGAAACAACCTGTTATATCTAAATATAAAATCGACCGGTTTTCTGCATGTCATTTGAATAATTTCTACACACTTTTAGAATCATTTCCTCAGAATACACGCCAGAAAGTGACTCCATTCCGTAGTCATTCAGATTTTATGCAACTCTGTGAGATCAGTCAAATTACAAAATCATTTAGATCCAAAGGCACACAATAAATCGCTTGATATTGTGAAGGTCACTGAGAAACCTTCAACGCATTTATCATAAATAAAAATAGGTTTACTATTCCTATAAAAACAAAATGAATGGCTGGACACGCATGGCACGCTATATCTGTTACGAAATAAGCAAATATTTTCTCTTTATCCATAAAGTAAATTCCTTCAAAATGCAAGTGTCATAAACGAATTAGTCGTTTACAACAAATTCGTTACAAGAGTACCTATATCGTGCGAGCTTGTAACGCATTCCATGTAATTCGGTTCAAAGCACTTAGCCATATGGATGTATTACAAGCGACCTATACATTAATGAAACGCGTCGTCATTCAATTACTGACACTTCATGCGTATAGCAATAGCAAGTGCCACGATGTTTCCATTATTGTGTCCATTTCATTGAGCTTTGGTTGTTGCTTGTTCGAATAAAATAAACAAAATGCCGCCAGACTACACGAATGATTTAAGCAGGCCAGCGATAAAACAAACGAATGTAATCGACGCCGAACTGTTATCTAAATAGTGTTACATTAACCAAACATAGGTTTGAGAAATGTATACATTTTTTTGTATTCCATTGAAATAAAAAAGATGTGTGCTCTATTGTATTGGGGGTTCTTAAAAGCTATGAGGATGTAAAATATACGTAATGGTACTGGATGCACTCAGTGCCCATTCACTTTATTAATATTCAAGTCAATCATTGGACCCATATAACCTATTTGTCATTAATTGTGAAAAGGAAACTGTCATAAGCACGAGTTAAAGTCATGTGAGTAGGTACAGTTTAATAGCCAAAGTTGAAAAGAAAAAATAATATGCAACTGAACGCTATTATCGTCAATGGTCGATAGATATTTTTCTGCTCTAGACCTTTGGAGATAAAACCAGATCTAATCAAAACTGATTAATAAAAACCGACAACATTTGGTAACTTTCAGCGTGATAGCAAATAGTTAGTACTTATATTCTGAAAAATTAATTGATTTTCCTTTCTAAACCGCCGATGACATTGCGAAGTATAAAGGGGATTAAAATATCACAAAAATATTGTTAGAAATATATAAACTTTTTGTATGCATTCTCCTTGTAGCTTATAGTATACCAAAACGAATGCAAACAATTATAGATTCTGTGTGAAATAGCTGTACAAGTGTACCTATATTAAAATATAAAGAAATAAAAACAAGTTACCTAATCATGGCATAAGCTAAAGCTTGTTAAATGACATCATGCTGTGTTAAAAATACAAGTCGAATGAGTTTAGTGGTTTAAAATAAGTAAAGATAATAAAAAGTGCAACAGTGCGCGCAAATTATAAACTCAGCATCACACAAACTTGGAATAATGAGTGTGTTCAACGAAGAGACGAAGGGTGAAGATGATCTCTCCAAATACATGCTAGACGGTAAGCAAATTATATTTATCACTTTTAATCAAAGGAATTTTAAATGTAACTTAAATTTAGTCCGTTATTAAAAAATGACAGCTTTAAAGTGTACATTTGACATTTAAATTGTTGAGGTCACTGGACACAGTATGCGATTTGTTATAGTGGTTTATAAACGTTTTCAAGAATCTATTATTATGGCTGTAAAAATTCCTAAATGAGTCAAATAACAGTTTGATATTAAAGAGCATCGTTCCCATAAATATGTTAATCAAATAAAAGCGTGTTTTAAATACAAATGTCATAATTTAAGGCGAATAATGTAAATTAAGTATAACCTATACGTTTGAGTTATGTTTTAAAATGAGTTATAAATGTGTTATACTCGATTCAGCTTGACTCAAATCGGGACATCAACTGATAGTTTTGACACATGATACCTGCATCAGAACCAAACTGTTGCGGGTGGTTGTTTAAGTTGCGAAGCTAAAAATTTAACAAAATTCTGATTCAGAATCCAGATCCAGAGTCGTTATTTTGTAAGGCGAAAATGTTCGTTTAAATATTTTGTTCTTATAAAATGGCGGCCCAGGTTGAACTGTTTTTTTTTTAGTTTGAAGTTTAAACTTGGCTTTTTTTATTAATGACGGGGTTTTCTTTAGATTCAATATATTTTTTCAAGTAAACGTTTACAGCACATATTTCACAACGCTGTTGGTGTCATCAATGGGTGTGTCTGACATACACCTTCATACATTCTGAATTAAAAGCACAGATGGCGCTTTTACTAAAGTTTACAGAAGTAAAACGTCACCGTTTGCAAACAAAATTGGAAACATTCAAAAACTTAGTTATCTAAAGTCGACTAGATTGGTCTGGAGTAGATGTAACATGAACGCAAAAACTAGATTGGTCGGGAACGTCACTTTTCCTACGTCAGCCTCATACGCTCAGTCACGAATTTCTTGACTAGATTTGTCGGCTACCCCTCCATAAACGTCAACTGACACAGCTGCGCATGTGACAGCTGTCAGACTTACTAAACTTAATACTTGAATGCACTAGATTTGTTTTCTAATTGAATGTGGTTGAACCCAAGTGCGTACTTCGTCTCGGTGTGTCTGTAAGAATGGTTAAGGTTGGAAAAGTATATTTTACCGTCCCGGTTGGCGTCATTGAATCAGAAAAACAGTGGAACAACATAAGAAATGATTAGATGTCAGGAGTTTCGGCTTGAAAAGAACTGGACGTTATAGAATGCAGCTCGGGACTTTTTCCAAATTTTCCAAAGCTTAACTTTTTATACTGCTTATTTTTTTTTAAACTCAACGAAGAGAAATACAATATCTATCTAGTGATGGCCAAATTTATGAACTATATCATGGCTAGGCAACATATCACTTAATTAAGTGCACAACCACAAATTACGAGAAAGACAAAAACGTTTTATTAATCTTATTCAACCTTGTCCAACCCATTACCAAATAAATTGTGTTCAACGAGTGCATATAGAGTCACTTAGAGTGAACAAAATAACACTTTCCGCCACCCCAATACTTTATATGGAACTTTCAACACTTTCGCAAGTCAATATATACAGACAGCAACTTTCCGGCTAACAATTCCTCCCACAACCCAGTCTCCAGTCCATATCCTCTTTTCTCATGGTTTCACTTTCCACGACAGAAAAATACCCCAGAGTTCAACGCCATAGCACTACTATTCCTCCAATTAATCCACTTACCTGCAAATCCATCGCCGCTATCGTTAAACCAAATACGGTCTTCACCAACCCTACCTCTTCCCCTACTCTACAACTCCCATAGAAACGTTAATCCAATAGAAGTCAGGTTAAGTGCAAGAGTTCAGAGCGATTTCGATGGTGGTATGGTTGAAAACGGAACTCCACCATCATCACTACCATCACGATGAATCAACTCCATCGTGTTCCCAACTTGTCTGACATCTGAACCGGTGCAGTCTAAATTTGGCAGTAAGTGCAGCCACCGATAGCAAATTATGTCAGTTCCCGCGCGGCACTGTATAATGATTGAAAATCCGGATAACATTGTTCGTCGCCCGTAACAAAATTGCATATCACGGAGTACCAACAACAATAACGCGGTGAGAACCACCATTGACCAAGGCGGAGGAGATCTATAAATCTCGCCGCACTATTGCACAATCTGGAGCAGCACCGAGCCTTTTGAAATATTGAATTATATTCGGCTAATGTCGTGGGAATATCTTGCTCTTGCAACATTGTTGACAGTTGGTTAGATTCGGCGCAGAATCGCTGCATATTTGCGGTTTCTTGCGCGGAAGGTTGACAGTTGACACATGAAATCAAATGCGCTGTAAAATTTTCCTTTTGCACATGAGTTGTAACTCAATTCACCTTGACCGAATGCCATATACGAAATGGCGGCTCCATTTCAGATCCCCCTTTCTTTCTTGTTCGCAATGTATACTTATGAATGCACATTAACGGGCGTTAGCTGTCACTGTCAGGTGCATTTCTTTTTTGAGGTTATTCTTCAAAACTCTTTGATGGAAATTCTCACTTCAAGGTAAAGGAAAAAGAGAATAGTTAAACATTCTGGGTTGTCTCGTCGGTCGTCATTTGATGGGTAACTCCAATGCGAAGAATACCCACACTTTCAAACAATAAAACTGCGTTGAACAGCATTAATGTCATTATATTTCATTTCATCATCTCTCCACCCTCACTTGCATACAGTGGCGGCGCATAAATGTCAGCTTCTGGGGAATATACGGATGCGTACCCATAAGACAATGGCGTTTCCTCGATTTCTAAAGTGTCAAATGACATTGCGATAATTAAAATAAAAAGAGCCAGTTGCGAATTAAATGAAACCTTTCCAAAAGGAAAGTGCGCTAAATATTCGCTGATGGAAGTGGTTGACCAAAAAAAAACTCTGTTCGCTGGAAAGTGATGACATCTAATTGCAAATTAGCGTCAAATGGTCAAATGAAAATGATTATTATTATATCACACACATTGAGAGAGCTTCACAGATGTTTCGTTTAAATATAATAGAGTATGACATTAGCTGTGATTATGCATATAACATGCTGTGGTATGCATCATTAAGTGCGATGAACGTGAGGATGAGATAGTGGGTGCACTATTCCCACAGTTCCGTCTGTGCACGGCAACTATCAAAAGCCGGCGAATGCTTTAGTGGGCCCCTATATGCCTACGCTACCATCGAGCATGATCATGAACTGTCAGACATTTGGTATCCCCAGGAAACACCTCTACTCGGTCGGCGTTTTCTGGTTGTCGCGTTTTTTTTTTTTTGTCTCTTTTTGTATTTGCAACACAATCAGTTGTAGACCGAAATTCACTTTCAATGGACACTTTTCTCGTTTTGGTGTGCAGAAATATTGTAATGTTATGCAACAATTGTACATACTTCGTCGAAATAGATAATGATTTCCGGTTTCGATGTCACTATGACTGTATGGAGGAGGAGAAAATGACATGCGGCCACATGGTAATGTGCAAATATTACACGAAATGATTTTTGATGTTGATGTAGTATGTGTGTGTGTTAGATTGATCAAGAGTATCATAGGGTGAACCTAAACACGAATGGAAATTGTCAGAAGATTAATGCTTGTCATTAGTGGATTGTGAATATTGCAATTGAATGCCGGAAGGTAATCTTGACAGACGTATTGCACATCCTTTGCGTATAATTTAACATTTGCCGCCAGTCGTAAAGAAAGCCTTGCGCATTGATTTGTATAAACAGTAAGTTTGCTATCTAGTAGATATGTCAAACAGCGTAAACATTTGAGTACGGTATGTAGTCGTTCTACAGACAATCGGAATATTAACTTAGCGCTCGGTCGGGATTTCTTGACTTGATTTGTCAGTCAGCCCTCTAAAACTTGGAAAAACTAAGAAACAGAACACACACAGCATTTTATTTCTGCCTTAATACTTTATGTAAACAAACGGAAAGTGTTTCGCCTATTTGTTTTAGAACTGACAAATTTAATTGACAGATAAAGGTAGGTATACATTATAATGGAAGCATATGTACACTTTGTGGAGAACCTCTGACGTTAATGATCCGTGAGACGGTGACGTTAAATGCCTACGATGGCGTGCCAAATAAATGGCGTTGTACAGCTACGGGTCAAGCTCATTTTTACAATCTATAAGATTGGCATTCATTTTGATCAATTAAAAAAAAACTTGACTTGGCTAGTTTTGAGGAAATTAATAATCAAAAAACAATCAACAAACAACTTAAAAAATGATGATGGATTGGGATGAAATAAGTTATATTTGATGTAACCATCGCATGAATGACAGTGATCTCCGGTTTGTTTATCATTTATCAACGAATTGTTTGACACTGTAAGAATATGTTACAAATTCCGAACACACTCGAACCACTTAGTCACTGCCTTACTCTTTTACCTCTCTGTCCCACAGTGTCACATCCGATAGATAAATCCTGCTAAGCTACGCACAGATGCATACAGTTAAAAATAGAAGTCTTCTCCATGTCCGACACTCAAATGCGCATCCATCGTGTGTGGCACACTTTATCCTCCCCCGTCCAGTGAAAGGTTTAAAAAAAATTCTCATTTTCCCCATTCCCGTATGCGATAAATTTAAAAAAACAGAAACTAAATTGAATAATCAGACCTTTGGGCAACTACACCTACTATTGGATTTAGCAAAAAAAAAAAAAGATCAAATGTAGGCAAAAGTCGAAAGTTTGCAATTTACAAAATAAGAGGTTATGTTGCATCGCTACAACTGAACTTTGACTTTGTGAGAAAAGACAGTCATCTGGAAAGTTACTGCCTTGTTTCTTTTCATTTTCCAGCTTGATGATGCACATTTGTTGTTGCTTTTCTTAGTTAATAATTGGTACGCCGAAGAATGCCGCTCGGTAGTGCGCTCGCGCGCGCACCGTTTCTATGACGTGACCTTCTTTGGCCGAGGTAATATCTATTCATTCATATCTTAAGATTGCTGTTGGTTGATTGCAATTCACGTGGTATGGTCAAGAGTCATAATTGCAAAAAGAGGCAAGTTGAACCATGAAAGGAAGATGAAGATGACGTTTAATTGGATTTTGTTATAGAAATAGAAGATGAAATACTTCTTTGGCGAATGACTTCTTTGGCGTAGACCTTTCAACGAAAGACTGCCTTAGAAGTTAATTGAAGTATTATACATTAATCTTGTCTTATAGGGAAGGCGTTGCAGCAGTTATATGCCTTCAAAGATAAATAGGTTTAAGTTATATAATTAGGCAATTGCCTGTAGTTTGTTCTGACGTTTGTTATTGTTAGATTGTACAACAGAAACATTTGTCCATTTAGCTATATAACATAATATATGTTGAAATCATAACTTTGAGGTATAGAATGCTGGCAATGTCTTTTGATTTTGATCTTGGATATCTAGCGAGGTTATTTTTAACCAATCACAACAAACATACTTCATTCTCACACGGCACAAATATCAAATATGATGCAAGTATCCAATGCTTTATGTTCTTGGATGTGGGGCGTAAAATAGAACAAGTTGGCAGCACTGGCATTACAATCTGCTGTCAAAAATAACTCGCCATACTACGCAAAACATTCAAGCAAATTCAACTGTTGGGATTAGGTGATTTGTGTAAAATTATTAAATAATTAACCCTTTTATGGATAATTTTTGACGTAGGTATAAAAGACAGTAATAGCACTTGGTGAGTCTCCGTTTAAGAATTGTTTTAAGTTTAACAATTCAGTGGACATGAAGAGCATGTTCAGAAAGATTATGCCTTGCGTTAAAGAAACGAAAAAACGCCTAAAGGTTGTTAGCAATAACCAATTAATGTATGACGGTCGTCAAATGTCAAAATATTAGGTTGCCTAGCAGAGCTCATAGCTTGACCAATTGACACCGAATCAAAATGCAGTTTACAGGGAAAAAATAATAATTTATTTTCACTGTCCATTTCAACAACAAACTATCTTGGAAAAAGGTATAATTTCCCGGAAGTTCAAGTTGTTCCTCTCTTAACACACCCAAATAAGTATGTGCAATGCTTGGCTGAATTCCAAAACGTCAAAAAAATTCACATGACGACTGCGTACTGCGATCATGATGCATTAAAATGATGGTTTTATCCTGCTTCATTTCCGTGATGCTTTTTAATATTTGACGTTTAGGAATGACATTTGATGATTCCTTGAATATAAACTATGCCCGTCAATTCATAAGGTATTTGTTTTAAACAGAAAAAATGTCCACGAAAGTGATAACCGCGATAGCTTTTAACAACTTAATCAATAACTTTGGCAATATATCCAAGCATATTGTTATTTTAAGAGAAAACAATTTTATCGGATAATTGACATTTGCATCATTGCTATTCATGATGCGTTGTTTGTTTCAGTTTGCGCAGTTGATTCATTCACAATGCATTTTGAAATGGTATGAATTGCATAACTGTGATCTGTTTATGTTTTAGAATACTTGACGTTGCAGTACTGAGCTTTGGAATTCAGCCTGTCACTGCAACAGACAAAAACATTTTTCAAAGTAGTGTCTACCTATCAACCCAGCGTGCAGCGCCTTAAATGTCCAAAGTTCTACAAAATCACCTTATGAACACAAATACATATTCAATTCATATATATAAAATATAAGTGAGGCAGATAAGATGTATACGGGATATTTTTTGACGTCTATTTTTTAGAATGACAGCGTTCCCATTCCCGTAGGAAAAAGAGCAAGGTTACTACCCACGAGCTACAAACAGTCATATTTACATATACGCTATTTTCATTTAAATCAACATATGACTTATCCAATATATTGAGTGCTTTACTTCCTGCCAGTGGGATAACAATATTATTATTGTGATTGTGACATCAACTTCTGATGTAACAACTCCCAGTTGTATTTGAAGGAGACGGGTCATATTTCGCGTGTCTATTTTAGACAAGTCATTATATTATGTTCTTCCTTGACAGCCTTCTTCCGTTGACACACAAATATTATAATAAAGGAGAGGAAACACGATGAACAATCACCTCTCCCACTCAACTGGAACAAAGCATAATAATTATAGATGTGAACAAAATTGGGCACACGTTTGAAATGAAAATCAGATTTCAGTAAACAAATATTACATCGTTGAATGAAACGAGTTCATTCAACTACGCAAAGAACTTTGACACATTATTTCACTTTAGTTCCCCCATTCTCAGAGTTAAGTCAACAAACATATGGGGACAATACTCCTCTCATCAAGTGTACTTGAAGGTCTTCAGGGGAATTCTAAAGCTTATTAGCAATACGCAACCATTTGAAATTCGATATCTTCTACCGCTTACGACGGATTCGAATTCGAAATAGTCTTAGGAGGTCACAGATCTATGCAGTAACTTATTTTTACAGTAGCTAACTGACACTTGAAGCTGGTTGTAATTTTTGACAAGTTCACAGTGACATTCCGTTGGAGGAAAACGCATTCATCGCATACCAAACCCACAGAAAGGTGCAGCGTGCAGCACTTTTTGAAAAGAGTTCCCGTAAAAAGTGTTATTCGCTTTTCTCATCTCGCGCACGTTCAGGTGTCAGGTGAATTTGACTGTCAGTGTCAGTTATGCGCCAGGTATAAGAAGAGAACTCTTTCAATGAACTCTCGCGCCAACTCTAACTGAGGGAACTGGTATCGGAATCGGAATGGTTATGGTATTGTAAAGTGAATGTGCAGTCGGACAAATAAAAATCTGAAAAAAAGTAAACAAAAGCGGCGTTAAAAGTTAAAACTAGTCAGACAGGCAGTCTTTCTCTTAACCCATGGCGTTTTCTGGTCTCTCTTTCGCGTTGTGCGCCACCAACTCCACCAAACTCATCCCCATTTCCATCGACCGACTCGGCGCTGCTATACTTCGCTTCCATTCACACTGGGGCCTTCACTGTAGGTGTAGAATATAGAAACTAAAATTTGCGTCGATGTGCTGCTTTGGTAGATTCCCCTAGGTTGATGGTCCCCACAGCTGCAAGAGCAACAGCAGTCTGACAGTTGACGTGCGGTTGGATACATCGGTCTTTTTGGTACCGTGCAGCTGAATTTTTATTTTCTGAATCCACTATTCACCTGGTAGTAGGTTCCTCTTTACAAACGCAGGTAGTTCGCGACGCAGATCTGTAATGGTCAACGGAAGATGATAGTTATCTGGTGAACAAGAATCGTGCTAAGATTGTGTGGTCTTTTTTTGTTTGAATCTCGTTGAAGGCAATTTTAGTGCATTGACTTTTTAAGTCGTCCATTCGCTGGATGGTGGACTGTCTGGTCGAGATTTAAATTTTTGCCGCTGTTATTTTATGTGTGAATTTTCCCCGTTCATGTGAAAAAAAAACGAAAAAAATGTGACCTCTCTGATTGTGAATGTGCGAAATTGTTTCTGTGTTTAAAATCATAAATAATATTAATTAAACAAACGAAAAAAAAAACATGAATTCAGCACAAGACATTGGATTAGATGCCACCGATGGCAAACCATTGACATGTTTGTATTATTTGCGGGATAAAACTGTCAAAGAAAATAACCACATCAATAAGAGTATTCGCGACGCTGAAGGTCGTCACAATGAAAACGGTGTCAGTGGCATTATAAACGATGAACATTTGTCATCGGTAACAAACAATCGCATTTGGGACTCGCCAAATTTTATGAAAACTTCACCAGCTTCATTGATGACCAGTGTTAGTGGCACACCAACAACGCCCAGTCTCATGTCCAGATTGAATAGCTTAGATTGTTGGGATTATACCATCGAATTGGAGTGTCTTCAGGGACCGCAAGGTTAGTGTGGGATTTGTTACTTTTTTTTTTCTTCCGCATTTAAGTCTGTTGATGTTTTTATTTTCTATCGAAAGATGATGACACAAAAAATCAGGTGATCATATGACCATTTGAGTAAATTCATAGATTAGATTGGTAATTGCAATCAAATTTGTTTGTTCATTTTGAGTACACATGAGTAATGTTTTCCTATACAGTTTATACAGTGTTGGACTGTTTTGTTTTGGTAACATAAAGCTGTCGATTATTGCAATGTTTCCGTGACAAAAAAAAAAAGATTTTTACTATTTCGCTTCGAAAACTTTTTGGTAGCCAGCAGATTTTGTTTATTCCGATTTACTTAAGATATAGGATAACACTTTTTTTGGTGCCTAGTCCTTGTGATGAACTCACACCCTACTCAACCTTACCTAGGATAACACTCCTGTAAAGAATGTCGGTTACATTGGAATTCGCTTAACACTTATTCGAGTTCTCCGGTGTTGTCCACTTTCACAGAGATTTTACGAATGTTAGCAATTCCAAAACCGAACAACGTGCGTCATATTATAGGCCGGCATTTGAAATTGTATTTTCAAACGATAAATCTAATTAAAAAATAAGTACTTACCTTATTCATTCGTGCAAAAATTTGACATATTCATTTTATTGTCATTTTGCTGCCAAATTTTGAATTTTAATCATAGTAACAAATGCAAACTAATTTTATCTAATCATAATGACAAATGAGAATTTATTGGAATAATTGGTTTTAAAAGTCAAATAAATTTTCGAAAAAAGGTAACTAGCTAGTGAAAACACAACATAATTTAATTAACAAAGTCTAGTTAAATTTTTTCAGTAATATCATTTTTTGTTAGCTAAAAAGTCAAAATTTACAAACAATAATTTTTAATGTTTAGATTCACTTTATAGATCATATTACAACTGCAATGCTTTTGATAACTTGAGTTAATAAAGTCAGTAAAGAAATTGAAAATTAGCTAGTTTATTATCGATTAATTTAATTTGCTATCACTCGCATTTTGCAAAAATTGCTAAAATTTTAGCCAACATTTTAAACTTATGATTGAAATTATCTAACAATTGCAAACGTCTAACTGCTTTCCACAAAATTTTAGATAAATCGTTTTTTACTTAAAATTATATGTCAGTTTTATGGAAAACGCCTGAAGTGATTGTTCCGCTTCAGCAGCGATCTAGGCTTTTAAGTTTAATATAAAAATACATAAAGCTCTACTGTATTCACCGTCATGATGCTGTACAGCGAGAATTTGGCGAGTTCAACAGTCTAGTCGTCTTAAAAGTAAATTTTACTATATAATTTTTTTATAAAAATAAAATGTTGCGATCAAAAACTGTATTAAAAGTAAAGAGCAAAAATTCGATATCCGTTTAAAGATTTTCCTGTTCAAAATAAACTCAAAACAACTTCAAATATCACAACTTACACCAAAGATAACGAACGAATCGTCGTCAGACAAAAAATGTGTTGAAGATCGATGATAGTTGGCAACCCGCACGCCATAAATATTGACAAGCAGTTGTCACTTTGACGTCTTCACTGAAAAATTGTATTGTACCACGTTTATGAATTAAAAACGTGGTAAAAAGTAAAAATTATTCTTTCTTCTCTCTTGAACACTCGCTAATAAAGGTTATGAGTTACAATTTAATATAATAGAAGATATACTGCGTTTTAATAATTCTTCTCAATTAAAGGCATTTTGTTGGAGTTAAAAAATGATATACCTTCCCGCCAAATACCCAGAATATGATGATATTGCAGATGTTATAAGCTTCTTCGTAGGGACAGATATTTCAATATTACATCAACGTGCTTTTCTGAAACTTGAACCTTCATAACCTCGCACTGACACACTCGTTCTAATCGTTTCGGTTCTGCACAGTTTCAAAGAAACTTCTTTAAAATCCACTTTGACGTTGTCTTCCCATCATGCACGCACCGATGACAGTGGTTTTAGGAGCACTTTGCCATCCGGTATAGAGGGAGTTTCTCTCATTTCCCATTCTTGACACATGTCCGGCCCTCATCTCACTTTGCGCGACGTTATTTATTTAATTTCATGGCACTTAATAAACTTAGTATGGCGTAACGTAACATAATATAATGTTAACTATTATTCTTCAAAATGAACTTTTTCTGTAGGCATATCGATTTGTTAACAAACATTAAATCCGCCTAGGTACATAAAATATTATTTGTGTTCTCCATTGTAGTATCTACATAATAACAAAAGATGATGTGAAGTGAACCAAGTTTCTGCTGCTTTTCATTGCATAATTACGTGTGTACATTTGCGTGTAAAGGTCAGTGGTTTGAGTTCAGCTTCGGCGTATTTTTTTGTTTTTGTTTTTTTATACGTTTCCCATGGCTATAACAATTTTAGTTTAGACTTTGGCTGTATGGCATGTAAAATTATGAAATTATTTCTTATTAATAAAATAAATTAAGCAAAGATTGAGAAAAATAGAATCCAAATTGTTTTAGAATTCATCTCACTTGGTATCTTCTAAAGTGTTATATTTATGTGACATTCTTGTTGGCAATATTTACTATTTTAGTTATTATGCTTTTAATTAGCCATTAAATGTTTCTTTAAGGGATGAACTTAAACAAAATCAACACAAAATACCTACGAAAAAATGCGAATTCAGAAACTGAAGAAAAGATTTTGTTTCATTCCTTATTAATTTAGCATTTTACTCGAATTTATTGCATTTTTCCTGACTGTAAAGTCAAAATTGTTTGCTGACAATCGGCATTCCAAAATGTACTCTTAAAAAAAAATAACAAGGATTATAAGCAAATGTCACTATAGAAAAAATCAATAACAGTTGCAGCGCCATCTTTCTAAATTCCCCCAAACGAATGAAATCGCTTTTTAATGTTTAAGCAACCTATTTTTTCATTCAAAATCTGTAATAACTTTAAAGAAATTGGCCTTATTTTATTAAAAATTATTGCAGCTGTCAATGGACACCGGAGCAGCTGTTCATTTAACGATATTTTATTCATTTACCGATTTGTTGCTCATTTAACAGAAGCGAAACTTTTAATCGGTTGCTTGTATGCAAAAAACTGAAATTCCGAAGTCACTTACGAAATGGAACTGGATGTTTAATTTATTTCTGATTTCTTAAGGCATTCCTGACTTCCAAAAATGTAATAAAACTGTGATTTCCTTCATAAAATCAAACAAAAACAAAAGAAATGTCGCCGTGATCTTTTTTTTAAGGTTAAGTGGGAAAAGTCGCAGCTGCTCAAGGAAACAATTATCAAATGGGCCTACACAACTTTACTGCTTTCATTCAAAATCAATCACGAACAGTCAACCATAACTTACGAATATTGTTTAAGTCAATTTATCTAATACTGTGGACGCATAAAATTCCCAATATTTATAAAAATACCCGCCCAAGGGGATCAAAGTTGCATTTCACTTTCTCTGGTTATCGTGTTTCAGAAACACAGCACAAATATTTAATGTTTGACAGCTCCTAGAGCTGGAAGCTGTAAAATATACCTCTGCATCAAATGTATAAAGTCTATCTCAAGGTTTATGAGGAGTTTTGAAATTGATTTAAATTTCGTGAATTCTTACACACAAAAGAAACATTAATGAAGTTTGTCTTTCGGATTAGCACCTGACCAAAAGGTACTAATTGATCAATGACCCGTGGCTATTTACAAGGGAGTTATGTTCGTTTCTTGATTTCTATCTAACCGAAGACACTTACGAAAATCTAATTTCATTAATTAACTTTTTGTTGCTTCTTTAAAGAATAAAAACAATAATAACGAGTTGATGTAATTTGAAATACAAACTACGCATAAAATAAAAAATCTAATTTGTTCCAGCATTTGTTTATTAGATCTTCGCAAATAATCGTACTCATTATGATACTCGGGAGTGTACAATTTAATTTCGTTTGTGCGTTTTTGTTCCCACTTGCTTGCCAAGGTTAATGGTTACGGTGTAGGTATATTTAGTCAAATAGATGCTTATCAAAGTTCTGCTTAGTTTTTCTCTTTTTTTTCCCAAATTTAAACGAAGCTATTGAGGTGAGCAATAAAAGCACTTTTATACCCACTATATACGCGTATCTTATCAGGGTGCCATTTTTACCGTCTCGAATAAGATTTCGAAACGTGATTTTTTTATGTGGGCATAGTAATAGATTTTCGATTGTTCTGATGGAAAATTAGCCCATGCAAATGCTATCGGCGCTGATATACGCTGTTGCAAAGGTCAGAACGATGATCAGTTCATGATTCATAAAAACGCGTAAATGTACATTGTACATTGCTTAGACAGATTGATACCGATAAGACATCAATGACATTTTGCGCATTTTATCTTTCATGTGACATATGACCAAGAGTATTTTATTGATCATCTATCTCTTTAGCAAGAAATTACAATAACTACACTCAACTTGTTACTTACCTTACAAATTTGACAGGAGCAATTTTCGTCTACTTTACTCTGCTAAAACAGATGTTCAATAAAACACGACTCTCACCACTGACATTTCCGCTTGTAGGCTAAAAGGAACACTTGTTTTACCCAACAAAACTATTGCGCTTCATGTCAATACACACATCCATAATGTGTTTACATTAATATTTCTCTCTGACGTTCACTTCCGATGATGTGGCAGCATATCAAATTTCATCACCATTAGATACAGCTACCGATCATTGAGTGACATTTCAACAACTTCAAACTTCAAACACTCCTCAAACAAAATTTTCTCATGGTTCGATAATTAAATGCAACCACATGGAGAAGAAAAGTGGTTCGTAAAGAAACTGCGCATTCCCCTCCAACATGAATGAACAAACTAAAGAAAACCGCTATTTGTCTTAAACTGTATTTCAATTACGTAACAGATATGGAAAACAGACTCTAATTTGAGGAAAATAACGTCAATTACATAATAAGCAAACCAATTGTAAGCAAATGAGTAAAACATAAGTGGCATAAATCGTGAGACTAATTGGATTCTACTTTCAAACTTAATGAATTGTCAAATTTTGATGATTTATTTCTGCTATTGAATGGGCTTTTAAAAAAATGTGAATAAACGCAACGCGCCTTTTGATTATTAGGGTGTGAAACATTTTATTTGAAAATAATATAATATGCAATGTTGGAAATAGCAAACGATTAAATTTCAACAACGCTTTAAGTACATGTTACACTTTGACTACAGTACTGTCATATTGTGAATACACACTCTGCATCAGTTGATTGTGGTTGCTTTTATTGGTAAGACTAAGAGCGTTTAAAATTTGTCAGCGCGAAATTCTTATGTCGTTTTCCATTGGTTTCACTCGGGGATTCACTCATTCTGAAAACCAATGGAACAAGAAAACTGCTTCTGGATGAATCCACAAATGTATTGGTGAAGTGCCAAAAAATAATCTACGGTTGCTGTCAGCTGGCTTGTATAAAATACATAAATTACAATTGTGTTAGTGCTTCTTGAGTGGATTCTGACTTCAAATCCAGAAGCGAATTTCTCTTCTCAGAATCAACAGAAGAGTATTTTTTGTGCCAAAGGAACGGTTTCAGAAGTGATTTTTTCGATTCCGGACTCTCCCGGACGCTTCTTTTTGCCCAATGGAAAACGACATTAGAGTGCTTTTCAAAGACAGAGTGGGGGACGTTCAAGTATTTAGTTCAGTAAGTCTGACAGCTGGCTTAGTTGACGTATATCAGTTTTGATTGGTCTAGATCGGTCACCTGAGCAGCTGTTTTTGTTGACGTTTATGGAGGGGTAGCCGACGAATCTAGTCAAGAAATTAGGGACTTAGTTGACAGTTCGCATATGTGGTTGACGTAGAAAAAGTGACGTTCCCGATCAATCTAGTTATTGCGATCAGGGTACATCTACCACAGACCAATTTAGTCGACTTACGACAACTTAGTTTTTGAATGTGCCCAATGGCTCAATTAAGAACATTTACCGGGTGTTCCCAATTCTTTCAATACGCTGATCACAGTACAAGTGCTAACTGTTGTGAATTTGTTTCGCAATTAAGAAAATTAAAGTAGAATTTGACGTTTGGTATTGTAGACGGATTTCCAGTACAATATAAGTTCCATTACCCTTTACATGCTTAGCGGGACGTCAAACTCACGTGAAGATCCATATAAAGAAATTGACATCTACCACAAATGGTTAGATGTCAGTTTTTTTTATGTAGAATTTGATATTTATTTGGAATCAGTGGAACGCAGTCAATATCGCCCCAAAGTATTACCTTGTTCACACGATATTTGTTTCTAAAAACTTTTCAACGTCAGTTTGACCGTAAAACACAGAAGTTCAAACACACGTTTAAAATTTGGTAGGTAGGTAACCAATGATCTGTGAACAGCTTTAGACCAAATTTAATTGATTTACGAGTCTTACCGTCAACGAGGTATTTAACAAGTTTTGTAATCATACTTCGGCTTGATTAATGGAACTTTGTTCATTTTTGATGATTGTAACCTTGTCCTAGATCCTGCAATTCATCAATCAATTATTGATGGCACACACCCGTCTACGATCATTGAACAAATTTAACATTTCTCATGATTTCGCTTAACTTGGTGAAATTTCTGCATTCCCAATCTACCTGCTGCTGCTACCGCAATTCAATTGGATGGAAATGGAATGTTGGCTAAACGGACGGGGGACGGCTCGTATCCAGCGATGCCAGATGTGGGGATTTTTCCCCATTTTGGGGAATTTTTGACTCAATGGGGAAAATGGGGAAAAGTGCTATTAAAATGGGGAAAAATGAAATGCACGCATGTTTATTAATTTTGCATAATTTAAGAACAAAACTCGTGCAGTAAACTTATCCCGATCCATAATGACATCAACGCGTTGATATAATCTTAGCGATTTAGTCCTAAACGAATTTCGAACTGAACACCACCTTTACTCACATGTGTCATTTTCACATTCTGCTCACTAGCTGAAGAACTTTTGCAAATTCAAATATCAGCTGTGAAGTCTTCTTTTTAATTTTAATGAGGACGTTTGGATATCTAGCTTGTGTAAAACGTCAACTAGATTTGTCTGGACCAGGTATACGAACGCGTTAACTAATTGAGTTGAGTTGTTGTTGTAAAATTTAGGTTTATTACTTAATTTTGACACTTCAAAATGTCAACTGAGTATAGAATCAGGATTTTTTGACTAAATTTAGCGGCTACCCCTCGATAAACGTCAACTTAAAAACCTAATCACGTGACCAATATGGGCCAGTAAAAATTTAAACACGTAGGTATCAAGTCAATCAGCTTGACTTACTAAACTAGAAATCCGAACGTCTTCAATAATTTATTCTATATTTATTTTTTATAATTATCACTTTTCATTTTTAATAGATGTTTTAATAAAACAAAACAAATATGTACTGTATTAAAAATGGGGAAAAAAGTGGGGAAAAAACGGACATGAAATGGGGAAAATTTTCAAAAATATTCCCCAAAATGGGGAATTTCGGAAAAAAAAATCTGGCATCACTGCTCGTATCCAGTCGGTTGGTCTGGTATGGGTTTTCTTCTTTTCGGTGACAATTTCGCCACATTGTGAGGCTGTCTCTGGTTGTGTGCGTGTGTGTATTAAAAGAAAAACAACAAAATATGCCTGATGCACATTTTAAAAGACGAAAAACACGAAATGAAATATTGTTTCGCTCTGTCTCTCATGGTAGCATGGCATGATGCATGAAATTCACATACTAAATTGGCGAATATCGCGAATATATGTGCATATGGATGTAGGAGTAGGTGTGTAGTTATGAAGGTGGAATAAAAATGTGTTTTTTTTTTTTTGGTCCGGTTTTCCCTATTGTTGTTGTGTTTATTGTGGGCTGTGTTGCTGGTGACTGCTGCTGGATGCAGAATGTGCAACGTATATATGATTTGTTGTTATACTTTTACTTGTTTTGCATATCGTTGCATCGTACTTCATGTTTTAAGTGCAATTAAAAGGTACAATAAAAAAAAATAATTAACAACAACGATAACAGGAGTTGAATTCGAAAGAAAAATTCTGATACAATTTGCATTCGGTTTCGGACTCACCTGATGTTATGTTCCCGTGTGAATATGTGTGAAATGGAAATCTCACTTTCCGTGGCTGGTTGCATTTTATTTTCCGCATGCAATTGCTCATAAATATAGAACTTTCATTTCTGACCTTCAGTATAGAAGAGATGCGCAAGGAAATTAATGCGGAATAGGGATTATGAAACAGTTTGGACTTAGAATTGTGCTCAGGTATATAAAATACGCATGCAGTATTTTTAAGCCAGAGTAACAATAAGGGTATTTATTTAAACGCGTAAAACCCTCATAAACTGTCAGATTTTGTATGGAGAATAGTTTACGCCGGCCTCGTAATTTCCCGCGATCAATTTGACTCGGAAATCGACTGCGGAAAATTATACGCAAATTTTCAAATGTCAAACTGGGACAAGCGGTTTTGTGAATTGTTTTTCGTTTTGTTGTTTATGACTTGATGGAAATATGTAGGTATTTGCCTTTGTTTTACTGCCAATTTCATCAAAAATTTACTTTCGGCATATCGATAATTTTGGGAAGAATAAGAATAGCCGAGTTTGACAGTCGATTTACGCGAAATACGCAATGCACCACAGAAATTTATAAATTTACGAGCTGCATAAAATTATGAGATTAAGTGAATACCTACCATTAATGTCAAAAATGTAAATTGTTTCTTTACTGTCTACTTATCTACTGTTTACCAAGTTCATTCTTGACTACTTTAGCTTAGAAGAATTTTGGAAAGGCTCTATTGAACGGTAGAGGCTTGACGTCTAGCGCTTAATATCTCTGACAGAGGACGGCGCTAGAGTTTGACCGAAACATAAATGTCTTTGGTACGTTTAAATTGCTGAAATTTTTTATTAAAAATGGATAAATGGGCAAAAAATAAATATTAAACTGAATCCGAGTTTCTTTCAACGTCTGCAAACTGGTAATTTTTTTAAACTCACTGACGTTTATTTTTGATTATCATTTTTCCTTCTCGCATATGTTCTTAACAAACGTCATGCCAAACTTTCGTTCCTGTACTTTTTTGTTATACATATTCCGTTTTTCTGACGGATATCTGACATTTTGCCGAAATTGGCCCAAAAAGTAACGGAGCAGACCTATTTTGTTAACAAAGTTCCATCAAAAAAAAATTTAGTTCATGAAGAACGCTTGAAAAATTGAAAACTTTTCTAGATAGGTATTGACTTTTCAAAATATTTAACATATTTTAAATAAGTCGCATACATATAAAAATCCTCAACTGAATATAAATCTAATAATCTTTTGTTTTCTTCTTTCTTTCAGGTAAGTTCACTGGAAAATTTGCTAAACTTTATTCCATAATTGTGTAAGGTAGTATGAAATAGATTTTATGCTGAGGTTAATTGCAAATGTGTCAGTGTGTAACAATATTTTCTCTATAAAACAATACTTTACAATGAATTATGACATGTTTGTTTTTCTGACAGTTATGCTTGTGTCAGTTTTTGTATGAAATGGGGGGTAAGTGGAACTGCATGCATACAACTCACAGTACTTTGTAATTGTAGGTATATTCAGCGCTTTAAGTCCTCTAAACTATTTCGTAGGCCGCCAGTCATTCAATTCAATTCAATTATCGCATCCGGATCACATTTTTACAAGTTACGTCTCTTCAGCCGCATACTGCTTTGAAACTAGCCGTGTTAAAAATTTAAACAACTTCTGCACGATTAGCGATCATTCATTAGCGCTCTGCATTTATAAACGCTTTGCCGCTTACATGTGCTTATTAAATCAGCACAGGTATTTTTCCAGATTAAACTGTGTACTGGCTGGCGTTCATATAACAGCCTGAATATAGGCGATTAATTTAATCAAGCCAACTTGTAATAGTAACCTAAATTCTGGTACACCCAGCAGCTTGCACATCTGCATCTTTATCGATTTGCTGCGGAGCAGCTTACACATATCCGTCGATTATAGCGTAATTATGATGATATAGAAATAGTTTAATCAATTGCATTTCAGACATGTTTCACAGGATTTACGCCACTCGCACAACGTTACATAAAACAGCTGTGTATACGCGCGAACTATCTTGAAGATTAAAGCTTGTGACATATCGCATATTTTGATGTTTGCCCATTATGGCTTACAAAACATGGCCAAGTATAAAACAATTTATGAGGACAACACCTGCAATTGAACGTGCACAGACCCATCAACCAACTGGCTATATAGTTTATATATATAGATACAAACGATATCTGAGGATACTGCATAAAAGAAAACTGAACAAGGAACTTGTACACCTTTTGCTATCATTACGCGCGCGGATGCGTTATCGGTGGACGAAAGAACAGGTTTTCATTTTTTCATAATGCTGGACAGACTTCAGGCTGCATCGTTCAAGTCCCAACTCCCAAGAGACGGACGATGAACTGGTGTCCAAAGTGTGCAGCTGATATATAAATGTATATCCATACACTGATGTTTCGTTTTAATAAATGCACGCAGACATGTTTAGTGCATTTTGATGAGATCATCAGCAGACAACATTTTTTTTTTTTGCAACTTTGTGTTAATTGCACCGAACACTTGTAACATTAGTTAACCCTTAATTGCTGGCGATTTTTCATAGACGTTGCACATTTAAAGCAGAATAGCACACCTGTCAAAATATTGAATGACAGACAGAGTATACGACTCAGTTTCTTCAATAATGCATATCAACAATTATAATTACGGGTTTGTCAAACTTGAGGTGACAGTAGATTATCTGTAATGAACGGATTTTCCCTTGGTAACTTAAAATAAAACAGAAATTGATATCAAATGGCAATGCCCTCTAAGACTAAATTGATTTATTAATTCATATTTAACTGACTCAACGTAGGTAACACAAATGCCAAGAGGCAATGCAGTGAAATAAGTTTAGTTAACTTGTAAACCAGACCGTAACATATTAATCATAAGTCATTGCTTGCTTTACTTGTACACCTGGACTTTGACAGCTAATTTTAAAAGCACGTGACAGGTTAGAAATCTATATGAATACGAGCATTATTGCCCTTAGCATGATATGTAAGTGTTCTTACTATCTGTTACTTATTATTTGAAAATAAAAGAGACCATTGGCCATTTCGCGAACATCTGGGACTCGCAGACGAACCCGCCGGCAAATTAAATTTTTCTGCCGGAAATTCGAAGCGAAACAAATGCGTAGAAGTCATCTTGATGAATGTCTTTAAGCTGATTTTCATTCACCTACACATTTAAGCTTGTTTTGTAGCCAAACAATTGGCAAGGAACTGTCCTGTCATGAGATCGAAATGCGAGCAAGTGAATATTCGTAAATTCTGACATTTCATTTACTCGAAAGTCTTGGTCGCTGATACGTCCGAACGAACTCTTCATTTGCAGATTTTTGGATCGCGACTGTACTGTGAGGAATGCGAATAAAGTGTGACAGTTCGCTCAAGAATTCTTCAATTCGCGGAAAATTTATTTTATTTCTAGTTAAATTTCGCTATTTAAATCAATTAAGACTCAGTTTAATTAGTTGGCATGTTAGATTAATTAAATACAATGCTTTTGTGGCAAAACAAATGTCAAATTTCGGTTCATAAATACAGTTAAATTGATTTGTTCGCAGTTCGCATATACCATCAACATCAACAAGAAATCACGAATTTAGTTTATGACGTTTGCGCTTGAGTTTTATACAACTTCCCTAAGTAAATGGGGACTTTCAAGTATTTAGTTTAGTAAGTCTGACATTTGGGTGACTTGATGTAGCTCAGTTTTGATTGGCCTAGATCGGTCACATGGGCAGCTGTGTCAGATGACGTTAATGGAGGGGTAGCCGACGAATCTAGTCAAGAAATTCGTGACTGAGTACTAAGTTGACAGTTGGCATATGTGACTGACGTATGAAAAGTGACATTCCCGACCAATCTAATTTTTGCGTTAAGGTTGAATCTACTCTAGACCAATTTAGTCGACTTAAGACAAATTAGTTTTCGAACGTACCCATGCCATTTGTTGTTTGATTGTTAATCAAATGATTCCTGTCGCGCTGTCAAAATAAAACATAGTAATCGATTCCTTTCACACCACGCGTAAACGGTAAAGAGAGCAACATCAACTCTGCGTGGCTGTCAAAGTTGTTCTTGATATTACTAGGCATGTCAATCTGTTTCTCGCATAATCAATACAGTAATAAATTTGTTTACATTTAAAATTTATTTTGGCTCGGGTCCGGCATTCCTTTAAATTCTAAACGAGTTTTTGTTAACTGACAGATTTTTAGTAGTAGACTCTTTATTTGATTTTCTTACATGTACTTTTCGAATGCTTTTATATTACTATGCTAATTCAGACATTTATGTAAATAATGCCCTTCAAACAAGATCGGATTTATCAAGGCGATGAACCCTAAAAACTTCATCGCAATACGTCTTTTAATCCAAAAAATTAAATTTACATTTACATGTAATTAATAAAGCAGCTTTCCTTCAGCGCAATTTCAAGTTCAATTAAATAATTTAATTACATTCCGAATAACTGGAAACGCATATGCTTACAAGCAACCAGCATAAAAAGTTGCATAGGTACCTATCAAAAAAAAAACACATTCAATAACCTGCCAACAATTTACCAATTAAAAAAACATAAGTGATATTTATGCTTCAAATAATTACTACCTCCTTGCCTTCACTGACTCGACAAAAAATCCATATTCTCACGAATTCAACATCAATTCGAAGTGCGTCGTCGACTCGATCGTTTTCGGCTTCGTCACGATACAAATTCACCCAGCATACCATCACCATGTATCCAAAAGATGATCCAAGTACTGTTGTGCATCCACTTAGGGAACTCGTTTCTTTTACGAGAAATTTCCGAATGGAAAGTTAAACGAACAACGAAAAAAACCACACACACACACATACACAATCTGAAGAAAATCATTTATTCATTTCATTCACTTTTATTGCTATGTGAAGTGTCATCACCTTGAGAAGTAATTTTTTTGTAATCAAACGCGAAAAGCAAGACCAATTTTCAATCAATGTAATAAATTTGTTTTATTTGGTAAAGAATCCTTGTTGCTCCCGGTTGGTCGTGATGAATTTTCGCAGAATGTCTTCAACTGTCACATCTGCTGATTTGAGACTTCCCCTTCGTTTGAATTTCCTAGTGCTGCGACGTAATTTTCGAAACATCTTGCGTAGATATTTCTGCCAAGAGCTCTTGGAGCGAGCTTCGCTTGAATAGTCCATTGACAGTAGGTGCGAATCCGCATCCGCTAGTGGAGCTTTTCGTGGCGCGAATGAGAACACATAGAAGTCATTGTCGTCATCTGCGTTGCCGTAAATGTTTTCGCCAATGACACCCCGCGATTGCGGAGTAACCATCTTGTTAACGGGAAAGCCAAGTTTTCGAAGAATATGTCCAATATCGTCGTTGGTTAACTCGGAGTCGGATTCAATGTACATACGCGAAACTCGTTCGCTGTCTGCTGCAATTTGTTCTGGCATTTCCTCTTTCTGTCCGATTTCGAATTCCTTCGCTGCACTACCCAGCACTGGTGGCCCTTTCATTTCCTGCTCTTTTAGTGCTTCTGCGATTTTCTCCACTTCAGATGCAGTTGGTTGCGGAATTTCGTCTTGTGTTTTATCCAATATTTCGCTGACATTGTTCGTTGCTGTCGTATCCTCGAGCACCTCTACCACTAGGTCGCATTTGGCAACTGTCGCAAGGACGGCAATTAAAAGAATGCCAATCAGTTTCATCGTTTATTGTCGCGATTTCTGGCGTCGATCTGCGAATTCGTCGAAGACTAAACGAATGGCGAATGTCGCTAACTTTTATACCCTCCGGTGTGCGGTCCAAAAGAAGTTTCAGATCAACGATCTTTGGGCAAATGATTCACAATGTAGAAAGTAGATATATACATTTCACTTTCTTAAGCCATAAATTGGAATTAATCGCAAGATATTAATCGGATTTGCATTTGAATATAGAATGGGAATTTTTTAGCTCGTCAACTAAAAAAGGGCTTGTTTTGGTGTGAGGTTAGATATTCAGTTTCTTATAGATACTTGTCATACCTATTGACAAAAATGACAGAAGACTACGCATTCAGATTAGGAGTTGTAGGAATACGGAAACTATTATATTGACCTACATAATAATGACAGTTAAAATGTATTCCCATTTGGGAACGTCAATGCGTATCAAGCGAAGTGTCACTTCCAAAAATGAGATAACACTAACAAGGCCATCGAATGTTTTTATTTACTGTTTGGCGTTCGGTAATGAATTAAATTTTGTGGGAAGGATTGCCGGGACTATGTCATTGTTTTTGAGCCCGAAAATACACATGGGCCAGTAGCACGCAATATTGACATAAAGGTTATAAATAGATATACGTGGATAGATGTTGTTTCAGAGTGTTGAAGGTCGAATTATTATTTGATTTGCTAACTCATCAGACATCACAAAATAAGCAAACGATTAACTTGAAAATGACATTTGTAACTTGTTCAAAAAATACAGTATGAAAAGAGTTGACAAATTGGCACGAGCTTTCCATTTATCAAGCCGACACATCGTGATAGTTTTCTTAAAATTTGTAATTTCATCATTGAAGTAGCTGTCACTTTTTAAATCAAATTTCTCAAAACTGCCTACCGAATTAATTTTATGTTTCATATGTATTTTAAATCATGCCTGTCAAAGCAATAATAATTATTGTTCATGTCATCGACTGTGTCAAACTTTCGAAATGCTTTTTTTCGAACAATTTTCGTAGCAGAAAAACCGAATAAAATATAATTACTATAAAAAAATAACATAGCATGTACAGAAACAATTTGCGGTTCAGAAGTGTCACTTTAATAGACGTCAAACTGAGTAGAAAAATAAGTTACACTGGGTTCATTTAAAAACTTTGTTGTCTTAAGTCGACTAGATTGGCCGGGAGTAGATGTAACCTGAACGCAAAAACTAGATTGATCGGGAACGTCACTTTTCCTACGTCAGCCACATATGCGAACTGTCAACTTAGTACTCATTCACGATTTTCTTGACTAGATTCGTCGGCTATCCCTCCATAAACGTCAACTGCAACAGCTGCCCATGTCACCGATCTCAGCTGTCAGATTTACTAAACTAGATGCATGAAAATCCCCACTCTCTATCGCTGCCGAAAACATTTATAGTTCTTAAATGCTTCCTTATTTTGGGCGAAGTTAGTTAAAATTGCGTTTTTTACAGGAATTCGTCCACTAATGAGCCCATGAGCAGCACTGCATTATTAATGATTGTGTAGTATAGCTTTTTGGTTCTTTGCTTGTTTTAGTATTTGACAGTAAATTAAGCAGAACTCACGGCGCAAGAACATTCCGTTACAAAATAATCTGTAGAAAATTCCACTGATCCATTATTTCCTTAGAATTATAATAAAATTAAATCATTATGCAGCTCAAAGCCAATATTTAATATGTTGTCTAATGTCAAATCCATGTGCCTTAAAGCAATCATTTGAAATGTATGCTCAAGATAATCGTTGGTCAAGAACTATAATGCCTTAGGTCCGATGAAATTCATTAATCTTAATTTTTCACGTTACGGGTAGTATCTGGACCCAATTTTATGTCAATATTTTAACGAAAAGCAGATTTTTCAAGAAAATTCCCCATTCTCGTAACATCATACTTTTTCCCAAACGTTTTCAGTTTGCTAATCGCAAAGCCCTCATAAGTCTCAATTTAAAGATTAAGTAACTCGCGTCATTAGCAATTAGGCATTTGTTTTTTTATTTCACCTTGTGGGACCCCTCAATTTGGAAGATTATTAGTTGTCATCTGAGAGGGAATTCACGATTTGAATAAATACTACGTTACCGTTGACGTTTTATATAATCAGAAGAATCTGCGTTTGGGATATATGCATACCTATGCACACAAAAAATATTCCCATTTTGGTTGTGAATAATTTCGCGTATAATGAGTAAAATTTTCCCACAAACGACGACGGGACACATAGTGCCTCCTAGCCATGCGGAATGGAGTGCAGTAGCATTGACTGTTTGTTTACCGCAACTATTGCACGCATTTTTCATTTCGCATTTCGTTGCAGAGTGTGTAAAAGCGGCGCAGTTGTTCGAGCGCCCGAAGCTATAGACTCTGGAGTCTAGCCATGCTCCAGCAATAATTAACAAAGATAAATGACGATTGTGTTGTAATAGTGGTTTTATACAAAAGCAAAAACAAAATGCTGCTCTCATAATCGTAATCAATGCGGCCGGTGTTACAGTTAAGGCAGCAACGCCATCGTCCCATCGAGTAGTTTTGATCGAGTGCAGAGCTGGTTAAACGAAAAAAAAAAAGAAAAGATTTCACGGCTTGACGTTGGTGGACGTGAAGAAATAATTGAATGCATTATGGTCAACAAGGTGGGTGGAGGAGGAAGGCTCTGATTACACTGTCGGTAATATAGCGTCCATAAATGGCGCTTAATGGAGCACAGTGTGGGAGGGCGTGTTACAATTGAGTGAGCACGCATTTTTTTTTGTACGTCTGTTTTGTGCATGAAATATATTTTTTTTTTATGAACAACAAGACGAAGACATTCCACTTGGTTGTCGATAATCTTACAGATCACAAGAGCGAATTTGCTTTGCAAGTGCGGGTGAAATAATTGGGGGACGTTTAAGTATCTAAGTTAGTAGTAAGTCTGACAGCTGACTGACTTGATGTATCTCAGTTTTGATTGGCCTAGATCGGTCACATGGGCAGCTGTGTCAGTTGACGTTTATGGAGGGGTAGCCGACGAATCTAGTCAAGAAATTTGCAACTGAATACTAAATTGACAGTTCGCATATGTGGCTGACGTAGGAAAAGTGACAATCCCGACCAATCTAGTTTTTGCGTTCAGGTTACATCTATTTCAGACCAATCTAGTCGACTTAAGATAGCTAAGTTTTTGAATGTGCCCATTATATACTTCTTTTCTGGGACCAATAACGATGTAGGTAGATGTTTATTCAACTTATTCATGTGCAGATTACAGACTTAATCGATACCGACATAAATGATAATTGAAACAGTGTTATAATTCAGAGTTATAATTGAAACGATTGTTTATTTTTATGACATATCCGTAGGGATGTATTTGGAATGACACTTACGTCATTTTGCATTGGGTAAAAAGAAGCGCCCGGGAGAGTTAGGATTTCGGAATCGAAAAATCACTCTTCTGGTGATTCAAGAAGCACTGACACAACTAGTGTATAATTTGTGTATTTTGTGCAAGCCAGCTGACAGCAGCCTTAGATTATTTGTTGGTGCTTCACCAATGCAGTTGTGGATTCAACCATCAGTAACCAGAAGAAGTTTTCTTGTTCCATTGGATTTCAGAATGAGTGCATCCCCGAGTGAAACCAATGGAAAACGACATTGCACTCGGATTTTTGTGAAGTTTGCTTTCGCTAGAGATGGGTCATTGGAAAACGTTGTTGTTTTTGTGTAATTAAAATTGGGACCTCTAACGCAGGAAATCCTTAAATACTGTACCACTGTGTAAATGACAGAAAGGCGCGAAAGTTTGTTTTACAAAGTAGGACCAACTGTTTTATTGTTGTTATTCTTTTTACATTTTCAACAGCCTAGATGCAATGAACAACGCGTTGTTAACATAAGTTTGTTTGGCAGATTACGGAAAGTTAGTAGATGTTTTATACGCTCATCATGTTTTTTTCGGTATCTTACTACGAAAATAACCTTGATTCTCTGTTCTTTTTCAAAACAAAATATCTGCGTTTAATAGGTTGTTGACTCTGCGCTGGAGGTACAATGCAGCAAAGCAAGACCTTGTGACTCGGCTTGTGCGCGCTAGATAGTGGAAATGGGCCTTAATCGACTTGCAGTGTTTTAGACAGTTAACTGAGTTATTGCTGCCGAATGTGACTTAAGATCTATTCTGATGCTGATGGCCGTATTACATACATACATGTTTCAAACTACATCCTTGCAAAAGATCATGCGCTTTATAAAATGTGTTTGTTTATAACAACTAGGTACTTAATTTTAAACGGCTTTTTTAACCGGTCGTTATGGGAGGAGCATAAAACATCAATTCCTAATCCTAAACTATAATTTATCAACTAAAATCAACGACTGCTGCAAACAAAGCAATTTTTGCGCTTAAACTACCATAATACAAAGTATTCTCCGTTTCCTTTAAAAAACCTATACTTTCTTTAGAGTGTCATTAACATATTGCAATTTTTTTAACGCCATTTTTTCGGTTCGAGTAAAAGTATAATTGATTAGACTTTTTGTTAAACCTCACAATTGAATAAATCCATTGACTAATTAAGGACAAAAGTGAATGGAGCAGCAGCAACAGTTATAAAAAACAGTACCTATAGTGATTGCGAGTGTGTGAACTGTCATCACTGATGGTGGTTGTTGTTAAGATTTAATATTTTGGATGACATGCTAACATGATGGAAAGCATCTTCTTACCTACAAAACTAAGACTCTATCTTTGCGAGATTTAAAATTCGGATTTGAAAGGAAAAGGCAGAGGCAATAAAGTTAAGCCAAAATAAAAATGGTTTTGGAATATCCTAACCCGCTAATAAAATCCAACGGAACAATAAATCACGAGTCCTTGAACGAAATTAACCAGAATTAGGTCGGGAAAACAGGTACGCGCAGTATTTGATTGTTCGCGACATTTAATCCGACATTTCTGCCCTTAAATTCAGGTACACCTATGCGTATTAGTCATCCATTGAAAAAGTATTTATAGCACCATCTTCTAAGTCGCACTTTCAGTCTTTGCAATAAGGTCAAACGTTCATAGTCTCTGTCGTGCAATTTTCATATAAATAGTGTCACTTTAAGTGTCTAACCTATTTGGTGAAGTGTGATTAACAAATTTTGTTTCATTTGGCAAAATGGTGCAAATTTTATACCATCAAGTGGAGGATGTAATCGAAAAACACACCTCAAATTCAATTCATGATGGTACGTAACACCGCACTAACTATTATTATCAAAACAAAAAAAGTAGTTAGTTTTACTATGTTGTGGAGACAGCGCAAAAAAACAGCTATCACTTTCATTTAACCATTAGCAACAACTTTGAAAGTTGTGTGCACGTATCTATGTATTTCAAATCGTTAATTATGATGTTGTTGCGTTTTATTAGTGAGTATTGTAATGAAAATAATTTCTTCATTCAAGCAAGATGTGATGGTTTTTATGATCCTTGGCACTCGCATGCGTATGACAGTGTTAACGCCATCGCCTTTCCCCAATAACTGCAATAATACTGTTGTTATTGACAAGTGTTGCATAGTTGTGCTAAAGTTTATACTAAATTAATGTTAAACGTGTAACTATTATATTTTATAGCTGTCAAAATGAAGAAAATATTTTCAAATAATTCGCTGATAGTCATTGATAAACGTCAAACGACGTTTAATAATTCTCCGTTCCACTTCCAGCTAGATGACTAGCGGCATGTCAAACTTCATGTAAAAAAAATTGACATTTCACCAAAAGTGCAAGTCGTCTGGCTCGAATGGTGAAATGTCTATTTTTATATAAAGTTTGACCTGCCGCTAGTCATCTAGTGGCCATTGTCTTAAATTCAAAGTAGAATTATGATAAGTCGTTTGGCAAGAAGGAAGAACCTGTACCCGCCATACTTAGATCAATGAAGATCCCTTGTGAGAAGTAGAATTTACTCTCCAACGTCTGGTAAATGATCACATATATTTAGTATTAAATAGAAAACATTATTGCATTTCAAGCAATCGCCAGAAAAGCATACGGAATACAATCACTAATTATGGCCGCTGTCAGAAACTGCACTTGATACAATATAAAACAAAATCATAACAAAATAGATCTATTCGCGTACTTTCCCGAGCTAAGCACTAAAAATATGTCAAACTAAAAAAATTGAGCGAAACTTTCTCAGAGAGCGAACAATATACTACTTCAAACTTCGAAGTACGTCAGTGTTTAGATTTCGATCTTATTTGAGCCACTTACATCTTTGACATCCACTACGTCAGGTGGATTTTCTTTTTTTTCGATTTTCTTTTTTTTTGTGTGCACGACGTTTCACAGATTTTAGATTTGTGTCCTGTCAACTATGTGCATTTGACATATTAATCAGAACTTGCCGGTTGAAATTCTCTGAGCTGTTTCGAGCCAATAGTCGAACTGCTCGTTAGTCGTTACTTTGGTAATCTTCTCTTTTTCTGTCATTTTTGATGAGTACGTGTATAGAATTTGTGCGATTGCGATCAATTTATATTGGTTGCGTTCGACTTGGGCCCCAGTTATATCTATCATTAAAATGCGTCCTTAAAAATTTTGATTTTCTTTAATCTGATTTAAACTTTTCTTTAAATCCACTTTTATTATTTTACTGATTGAAATCGATTTCAATGAACAGCTGATTTTTGTTTCTCTAATTTGGAACATAATCGTTTCACTGATATGTTCGATTCCCTTTTTTTTCTCAGCTGTCAGTTTTGCGTTGAATGATCAACTCAAACCTCGAAACCTAAAAACCTCTGTTCAATTTCACTGACAGGTCCTTCCACTGACAGCAATTTTTCAATGATTGCTATAAATGACTAGTCAAACAAATTAAACCACAATTCCACGATTTGTTCCAATGATGCATTTCAATGATAGCTATAACTGGGGCCTTAAACCGTGTACGCGAATTAACCTAATATTTTACGAACACGCTTTAAAATGTCAAATAATTATTTAGCTAAAACATGGAACGGTAAACAGAATTATTTGTTGGCGGTTTTTTCTTTGTACTCATACCAATAAAATTAAACACTTCGCACAAAACATTTTGTAGTAGAAGTGCTGGAAAAAATCTTTGAAATTGTCGGATGGCTTTATTACAGAATATGTTACGTCAAATCCGAGGTCAAATCTGCATGGGCTATATCCAACTTGTGCAAATTATGTTCATTAATGCAGGACAATTTTTTTTTTTATTTTAAATTTCGAATACAGATTACTAGTTCGAGCGACATATTTCTTTTATGCGTGCTGAATATAATGGATAACTAAGTCTAAAAGTTAACAGCAAAAATATAGTAACCAACGAGTTACACAAATTGTTTCAAATGAATGTTCGCTACGTCGCTATCTGACGTTGTTAATGTTTATCAACAAATGTTTTAAATAAAAATTCGTGGGTTAATTAAATCTATTACTTTTTAGTTAGGTTTGGTTGATTAGGGTTGTTCTTTTACTATTATAAGACTTTTACAAAACATTTAACTTCACTATACAATTTGTTATAATGTTTCTAATTTTTTGTTTTCCCTTTCCAGACTTGCAATTGGCTGCTGAACTTGGAAAGACATTATTAGAACGCAACAAAGAGTTGGAGACAACGTTAAAACACCACCAAAACATCATTGACGATCAAGCTCAAGAAATTATCGTAAGTAATTTTGAAAATAAACACCCAACCCATGACAACATATATCGCTTTGTCAATAAGTTTAACCTTTTTCCCTGATTAACAAACAAATTACAAAACATATCTTGCGCTTAAACAAGCTAAACATAGGTACCCACACCGCACTCTATCTAATTATACCACCTGTGTGAACTTTTCGTCAAAAATAGATACCGCATAGTGTCGCAATGCGCTGTGTAGTCTGATCTCGAAGCCAACTAAAATAGAATTGATGCGTGCACAAGACAATTGCTACTGTCATGTGAAAATCAGAAACAAAAAAAACGGAAAAGACTCCCCAAAGGCGGACACTTCCGGGCATGCAATGGTGCAGTAAAACCATGTTATCATTTTTTTATTCCAGACTCCTAGTATCTATTCGTATATTCCAAATTGGGATTAATAGAATTCTTGTGGGTCATACATTTAAGATATGTATCTGTGAACTGTGATATCTCTCGAGAAATATTGTAAGCAATACGAATCGGTCCACTAAACTCGAGCAACGCTTCGCTTCAACGATTCGAGCTGTTTAGAAAATGAGTGTTTGATTTCTCGTTCGTCTGAATTAATCGAACGGAACGCCACCCAATGTGGATGACTTTGGTATACCTACCTACGGTTGTGTTGTTGCATTTTAAAGATAGGCCCTGAAAAACAATTCTAAATTTAGGTCACTTGGAATAAAAGAATTATGAACGAGTCGTTAAATATGGAAATAGAGCGAATTTGATTCGATCACTCCTAAAAAAAACGAAACTCTTGCCAGAGTTGTGCATGCAAATGAGTGTGCGTTAACGTACACCCGCCGGCGTGGGTGACGTTTTATGAATTTCAATCAGTGACAGCATTTCGCTTTATGTGGGTTTATTTTGCTCCTGACATAGTTAACGCTAACACTTTCCATGTTTATTGTAAACCGCGCTGCTTAGAATATACGTATTCTAGATCTAGATTCACCACTTTTAATCAAGTTTTGCTCTAACTGTCTCTCATAGAAAAAAGACACAAAAAATCTATTACATTCTCTCAAATTGCATTTTTATATTTGATTACCTACGAATAAGTGTTTAAAAAAAAAAACGCTATTGCCGTTCAAGAATTTTCGTTAAAAAGTAAAAAGTAGTAGAAAATAATTTGATGCCTAAGAAAATTCCGTTGGTAGGTTTTTTTGTAATCTTTCAAAAAAAAAACAAATAAACTGACGTTCCCGTTTCGAATACTGTAAATTTGTTGTTTCAAACTGAATGACATAAATCTCCCCAATCTCTATAAATGTCCCAAATCGCCTGGGTTAATTTATTTATAGTTCCTTCCGATTGGCTTAGGCTTAGGTATTGAGCAGCCAGCGTTACCATGCCCTTTGGTACATCCAAAGTGCATCACAAAAGACAAGCCTACGACTTTAAAGTTATTTTTCGTAAACAATTTGGAAAGCAGCCACTTGACTTGATTAGAAAACTTACTTTAACCTACGCTTAATTTAACATTTTTCTATTTTTAATTTCAGTATCTGCAAAAGCAAACAGCTGCTCTACGTGAAGTCAACGATTCTCGTCTCAAAATCTATGAACAGCTAGAAGTCGGTGTACAAGACTTAGAGCGTTCCAATCATCGTCTAAATGTGGACAATGCCAGTCATAAGAAACACATCAAGACGTAAGTCCCATATTCGTATTGCCCTATGTACAAATATTTATAGCAGACATTTTTCTTTAACATAATTTTAGACTTGTGCACAATATTGAAACGTTGGAATGCCGTTGTGAAGAGCTTACCAAAAGTCTTGAAGACACCAGACAATCGCTGACTGTAGAACGCCGAAAAAATGAGAGATTATTGCAAGAGAAAAACAACGCTGGCAATGATCAACTGGGAGTTCGTTTGCGGCATCATGAGAAGGAAATCAGTAACGGCAGTGATGGCGATACTGAGGTGAGATTTTTAATTTGATTGTTGATTTAGGGGCAGCCCATGTATTTTTAATGTGTAGGCGTTGATTTATTATCAAATGCACATTTTTTGAGCTACGTGTTTCTGTCATGTTAAGATTAAAGCTTGTCAACGTCAACATAAAAGTTTGAAAGGGACAAACGTATTCAATATTATTATTTAGTTCATCTAAACAAATTAATGTCATAAAACTCGATTATGATCTGTGAGGTCGTTTGACCAACGTTTTTTCACACGAGCTAGTGTCAAAGTGGAGAGAACCTATAATTAAACTGACTGGCATACAGATGTGTTAAGCCATAAATCTGCAAATGCGATTAGGTACTGTCAGCTTTTGTCCTAGTATATTTTTAAATGTTAATACTTACACTAACTAAACATCTACTTGGAATTATTTAAATTAATATTAAATATAAAAGGAAAAATAATCATTGACAAGTGTCAAAACATTTTCAATAAAATTTAAGATGCATTCACAAAGGAAAAAAACATTTATTCCAAATTTGTTGATCAGAGTACAACTAAAATTTAACATGTCTGGGATTTGAACTTTTATTGTAGGTACTCAACACGATACTTGTGAAGCTTTAGGTTTTTTTTTAAATTCCTTATTTAAATACCATTACGATAAATCACATTTTAACACATTTTTTTTAATCTCTTTTAGAGTTTCCATGCAAATACCACCAACCCCGAGAACTGCAGCTTTGTGTTCCAGTCGAATAGTGCCAACAACAAGAACGCCAACTCCACCGGTATAAGTGACAGCTCGCATAGTGAATCATTCAACGTTAGTTTGGTTGGCGCCGAGGACAATGAGGAAATTATTCGAGTAGTAAGTGATTTGGAAACAACCAAAAAAGCCCTTGTCTCAGAACAACAAAGAGTTGGTGAGCTCGAAGATCAACTTGTTGCTATAAGTAAGTTTAAACCTATTACCGGCAAAACAAAGAATATTGAATATTTACTATTTACCCTTTAGTCCAAGAAAATCAAACCCTACAGGGTCGTCTTGCTCAAGGTACAAACGAGGAGATGAAGTCAGTCCATGAAGAACTCTCGATTCTCGAAGAAGTTCGGTAAGTTTTAAAACAAAATTACTATTATGACAATAAAAAAAATAAAAAATCTGTATGTCATGTAGACAAGGAAACATGTGTAGTCGTTGCTTACGAGCTTGTGACGACAGAATCACAGCTCACGACGAAGCCTCCTCAATCGCACCAACCGAAGAAGATGACGATCGTAGTCTTCTCGACATTGAAGCCATTGGTGGCGTGGGTGACAATGATGATACATCATCACAAGTAGCATATCACCGGTCAGCTGTCACAATAAAGGTTAGTAATTGCTTCTACTTAAAGTCTCTATTCTTCGGCATGTTTCGCGGTTAGTTGGATTGGTGTCACTTCTCCTCATCTATGCCCCTTATCTCTTCATTTCTATTTTCAGTATTATTTAATGTTTTATTTTCTATTATTCTATTAAAATATCTAATTTTAATTATACATTGTTCACTCATTCATAAGGAAAGAAAAAAACAAAAAGCTATTGTATTTAACAGTATAAATATAATGAAATTATTATTGTTAATTACCACATTTAACTGAACTTAGTTTACTGTAAGTAAATGCAAAAGCGCAAACAACAATAAACTCCATTATAAACAATATTTTATTTTATTCACCACCATCCACAAACATATTCACCGAGCCACTTTAGATTTGCATACTTACTACTCTTGCATGCCACTGTGTCTACGTTACCTACTAACACATTTTTAATGTAGATTTCGCAATGTAAACGTCACCTTATCTAATAGAAATGGGCAACTTACATCGTGTCTTTGTGTAAATACCTCATTTTTTAAAACCAGCCATCATTGCAATCATGACATTTCTCTCACTGTGTGTCCATGTAACATTAACTTACTGCTTTTCTGAGTTCATTTAACTACCACACAAACATAAATACTCATTGGTCTTTTTGGCTTTTTTTGTACTCATCTATCACTTCAAGATAACACTTTTTATGTGTATATGCTCAGAGTGGAAAAAACAAAATAGAATTTTATTTTGTTCACAATCAGTCGCTAAAAAATAAAATACACACGTAACGTAAAACAAACAAAAAACAGAAACAGTGCTATAATTTTTTGTTGATCATTGTTTTATTTTCTTCTATTTTATTTTCATTTAATATTTTTATAGGCTGAATGTGCGATTTGTTCAAATACAACAAAGTACCTGCATGAGTTGCCTATTTCATTAGAAAACATCCTGCTTGAAGTATTGCAGAGAGCGATTCGAAAATTCAATATAACGCAATGGATTACGAAAATCCTCCAATGGCCAGCATTAGTCATTTTTCGTTTGCTAAGCTCATTACCTGATGACGATGATAGTACATAAACAAATACCTAATAATTTTGTAGTAGTTTCCTTTTTCTTTTGTAATTTTTCATTGCACTAATTTTATGTTTTGAATTCGTCCAATTTGTTTAACAAGTGTTTAAAGCGAGTACTTAAAAATAGTTTTAAGAAAAAAAAAAAGAACGGGAACAACACCCAGTTCAATGACGCGGAGAAATGTCAAGGGATTTCTTAGGGAATTGTGGTATCTGGTATTTGACATATATGTTTATAGATTTAAATTAGGTTAGGTTGTGCCCGATCTTTAAAGATCTCTAGTACTCAGTTTCAGAGTGCAGAAAAAGTGTTAATCATTGACAAACTATACATGGACTGCTAGTGAAATGTCAGTTTCATACAAAACTGCGGGGAAAAAATGACGCAAACATAAGTACTAACCCTTTTGGTTCAGTGCGCGAAAGTATGAAACCTGTACACAGTGCCATCCATCGTAGAATGGCAACTGCGGAAAATAAAGATTTATTCAAATTATTTCCAACTTTCTGCAACAGATGGCATACTCAGCACTTATCTAAAGAAAATACAAACCGCACGAATTGCTCGATGACATTTGAGTGTTTCCGATTCTCTTCACCGTGCACCAAAAGAGCTAGTGCTTCAACGAAAAATTGGCTGCTAGCAGTCCATGAACAGTATGTCAATGGTGGTAATAGTTGAGGTTAGGTTGAGAAAATTATTTCAATCTATAACTCATTTGCCCGTGCGCGGGCGCTCATTAAAGCAAGTCTTCCCTTTGTATCCTTTCTGAATATAAACAGTAACTTCGCTTCCATATAAGGAGAAGCTTTAATCGATTTAAAATAGCAGTGTCAAAATGTGAAATTCAATTTTGTACTAGATGCATGTACAATTAAAATTATAATTTCCCTAATTTAATTTTACGACAACAGTTCGTAGCGAGCTTCCATTCCTAAGAGCTTCTTCTCAAAATCTTTGCGGGTTTTCTTTAAAAATATCTGCAATTCCATTGCAATCGCAATCAAATACTGAATACCAAATTCACTTATTTCCTAAACCATCCTGGACCACAATTCTCGCGGCAATACAAAAAAATCGCAACAAATGTGCCAAGTGTTAATCTATTTAACTATATTTATTGTATTTATTAATTTATTTTCCATTAGTATTACGATAGTGTGGGAACAGGGAAACGATTTATGACTAATGCTGGTTGTTAAAACAAAACTACTACTTATTCTTTTCGCAGTTATGAGCTTCCAACTTATCATAAGTAAATTATGACATCGACGACAGCCACTTCTGTCAAAAATCGTTTTCCAGCTTAATTATATTGTTAGTCTCTGCCCTTGGGTAAAAGGTGTCGTTAAAAGTATTATACGCTCGTATTAGCATTCAGCCAAAAATGTACAAAGCTAAGGCCATTTTAATCGACTGCCTTCTTTTACTTTCTCCTGCTTTCATTAACCTACATAATTTATCCTAAATTTGTTTCTATTTGTTTTCTGAAAATTTAAAAATAACATATTATAATAAATACCGCTATTTTCACTAACCTCAAATACAATTTCTCAAGCTCAAGTTCTTGCCGTAGATGTCAAATCTCTTTTTCTATGCACTCTACTTTGCCAGAATGCCTTTTACCCTAGGTTAGGTATTAACGTGGTATTGCAGGGTGTTTTTTTTTTGTTTACACTTTAGGAAAACAAGTTTTTTGTACGATTTTTTGTTTCGTTTTCCTCTTTGTTAATATTTTATTTGTAAACCAAACTAAAAATAAGAACAGCAAAAGTTCACAATTTTCCATTGTGAGCGTAAATGTGATAACTTTTAATACCTAATTTTTTTTTACAAAAAAAAGAAGATTTTTGTAAGAGTTAAATATAAAAATAAAAAAATATGACAATTAACAAATTTTTGTATGACTAGAAATATACTTTGAAAACAAGAATTACATACAGTACTGCATGACTTTTATGATTTGATTTGATTTTTTTGAAAAGAGGGATTTAATCTCGGCAAGTAGCTTACAATACACAAATACAATTTTTCGTAAATCAAAAAACACAACAAATAAAATATTTGCAGGTTGGAACCAGGCCACAACCGGACTCGCTAGATTTAAACGCCCCAGCCAGTCCGAATCCTTACAGGGACTTGGTGGAGAAGTACGAGGCTCTGCTCGAAGTTCAACGGCATTCAATTGCGCGCAAGAGTGGAGTTTCCTTGGCCGATGAATTTCAATCGACCGGTGAATACAGCTCGCTGCATCTGAAGGACAATAGTGAAAAGAGCTCCGGACCGAATGCAGAACAAGAGAACACTCAAAGCAATCGCAGCAGCAAAAATAATCGTCGCACACCAACCGAATTCTCCGAGGCGGAGACATCCTCATCTGGATTTTCAGATGAAACCAGCAATAAGGGAACCCAGACTGATGATAGGCCCGGCTATTTTCTATGCTCAATTGGCGACGGCGAAGACTGCAAGTTCAGCATTTATGATGATGCTAGTCCCATTGATTCGAGGTTTCGCAATCGCCCAGAATACCGAGAGCTATTCAAAGAAATATTCGCAGTGCTCAAAAAGGCCGCCGAGAACAAGGAGGAGGGCGATAAGCTGCCACTTCTCGATGATACTCATCCTCCGGCGGCAAAGGTGCCACCTGTAACACCGGCTAACGAGGAAATGCCGCCCATGGACTTTGGGGATGACACACAGAGTATTATCTCGTCAGCTGTATCGGAACAATCGTTTGCCATGTCGGAATGCATCACCAAGTTAGAGCGTAAAACGGCCAAGAAGCACATTATCGAGAAGAATCAAGAAAACCAACCGCCTTGTGCATCCCTGTCGGGCTCTACCACTCTAACGCCGACCAGCAAGCAGGCAATTGTCGAAAATGGTCGTGTACTTACGCCGCTGAAACGTGAACCCCTCGAGTACTTAATGGTCGGAGTTGGCATCAAGAAAAAGAGCAAGAAGAAGAATCGCAACTACGGAACCGACCGATCAGAATCTCCAGCCGCCCTACCATCACCACCAAAAGTTTACTACAGTAGCGGCAAGAAACGTCGCGATATGAGGCCATTCAATCACTCGCCATCCACCAGTGGAACACCGCCTTCCACAAGTCAAGCCAGCCGTAGACCGAACCTCGAATGGAATGGCAATTCAATGATAATCTACAATCGCGGCGTTAATGCGTCAACATCATCACCAAGAGGCACAACCACTAGTCGTGGCCGTGAGTTAGATATGAACGGAGTCGAGTTCCGCCCCAGTACTGTGTCACAGGACTTGCACAAATTAAAGAAACTGGATCTATCTTACGCCGAAGTGCTACGCCGGGCAGACGCATGCAAACAGCACTACCATCGAAGGAAATAAATGTACGATGGTCCGCTCACAAGTTCCGCCACAACTTACGTACTTATATATTATAAAAATGAATGAACAAGAGTTTGCTGCCACAGGTTTAGATAGTTTTAAATATCTCGAACGCGTCTGAACGATAGAATTCCTTATTAAATAATTATATTATTTTGCGTAAAACACAAAACTAAAAAAAAAACTATTATAATTAAAAAAACAAACCCGGAAATGCATTGTTTTTAGGAAAACAAAACCGCAGATACATTTGCTAGTGCCACCTCCGGGCACACCACAAATAGCTTACTTAGAAATATTCTTTATCTATTACACAAAAATATAATTTCTTTTGTAAATATTAAATGAGATACAAAAAAAAACACGACCTATTAACTTTAAAAATTTTGCAATTTCATTTCGTTTCATTCTTTTGTTGAATGGTTATTTCGCGCAATCAGATTGATCTACAAAAACAAACAAAACAAAAACAATACAACAGACTTTTTATCATTTAAATTTTATAACCTGTTCTTTGTCTTTAAATTTACTTTTATTACATTTAGTTATAAATTTAAAGAAAAATATTTAAAACTCAAGAAAATAGATTACTCAATAAATACATAATTAAAAATAAAAAGACAGAGGCAAAGTGAATTAAAATAAAACTAAAATTATAGATATATGTGTATGTAGAAATATAACAGAAACAGCCAATCAGATGGATATTGATGTGAGAGAGGGATTTCGAATTTTGTTTGGATCAAAATTAGCATGTAATGTAATGTGTACTGCAGTCCGGACTGAATGAAATATAAAACAATACAAATATAAATGATTGAGTTTCATTGCGATGGGATAGAAAAAAATGGGATGTGCTCTTGTGCCGTATGGAAATCGAAGCAAAAGACGTGATTGGCAATAGACCTTGACATTTGACAAGAAGGACGTAGTTGCTGTAATTGCGTACTTAAAATTCTACTTTCTTGAAATAGATGCTAAAAAAACAAATAGTCTAACTAAGAGGCTACACACAGCCCAACACACTTTTGCAGGACGCTTATCCTTCTGGGTGTCTGTCAGAGACGTTTACGAAAGGTGGTTCAGTGGAGGAAACTTAAAAATGCTAGGCGCGTCTTTCCGGGGATCGAACCTGATCCCTTGCTCGCATTAGTCGAGCACACTTAATACAGCGCCCATATCCGGAAGATGCATTAATTCAGAACGTTCCACGTGGCTGACGTAGGAAAAGTGACGTTACCGACAAATCTAGTTTTTGCGTTCAGGAGTCGAATCGCGTACCTGAGGTAGAATTGCGTCATCCGTGAACGTAATGCTTGTTCACGGACGACGCGATTCTACCCAGAACACTTTTAAAGGGCAAGTCATGATTATCTGTTATCCCTAATGATATGACTTCACCAACAGACTGTTATGTTATGTTATGTTAAAGTGGCTCTTGGTGAGAGAAACACTTAGGCCGTAAGTCTGCCCATTGTGCATACCACTGGTGTTGGGATATTCTTAACCGGTTAAGGCACCAAGTGACAAAGAACAGAAACTGAAACTGAAACAGAACAGAAAGTTTTATCGTTCTGTAATTAATTCTGGTTCTGTTTACGTTGCTCGATCAGCTACAAAGAACTGAACCAGAAACAGATCCATAAAAACATGGCAGCCGCCTATTTCGTCAAATTGTATGTCGTTAGCTTTGACTTCAACGAAAAACATGGAACAGAATGAACAGTACGATGCGAAACAAACAGATGCAAAAAAATCCAAACAAAATAAACCCGCCCCCCACGATAAATTTGAATTTCTGTTGCTGGCAGCAACAGAAACAATCAATAATGACTTGTTTGCGTTCTGTCCTCAAACAGTCATTTTTCTGTCGCTAAATTCTGTTGCTGAAAAATAAATTTTCTCTTCCCAATTCGGTTTCTGTTGCAAATGTATGGGATTCTGTTTCTGTTCCTGTTTCTGTTCTTTGTCACTTGGTGCCTTTACTCATGTAAATCATTTGCTACCATTGATAAAGCTAAGAAAAAAACGTGAACAAAACCACGAGTAACTGCTAGTTTGGTCATATTTAAGCAGATAAGTTGGCATGTAAGTATCTAAAATTTTACTATAAAATTTTACTAAATATGGACGTATACTGGAAAGAAACGAAAAACTGATCACCCTGCAAACACTATGCTGAGTTGAAATTTACTATATTTTTTCACAACTGCAATATAAAGTAAAATAAAAGTGAACGACTGCATCGCACGAAACTTTCTCGTTCATATCATCAGTTTGGTTGGATTATTTTTGACCGTTAGAGCGGTTTCTGGAAAATTATGCAGACATATACATATTGCAATGTTTAGTTGGAAAAATAATCTTGATCAACTATTAAGCTAAAAACTGAGTTTAGGGTATTGTTCAAGATATTACCAATTCTTGGTTTTTAAAATTTTATCCAAATCGAAAATGGCATTTTCGAGATACGGACAGTTCTTTTAAAACAGCGTTTCAGGTGACTCGAATCGAAAATGAAGGACGCAGTATTGTTGAAAACGTCAATTTTACTCCAAGTATGCGAAATCCTTACAGCAGTTTTCATGTAGGTAAACCAATGAAAGCCGTATTCTCAAAATATGCATTATTTCAAAAATCCATTATAGACAATTTAGCGAAAAACTGAGTTTGCTATCATGTTAACCACACGTACACACGTAAGCCCAAATATCAATTTCGGTTGAAATCGTTAGAGCCGTTTTCGAAAAAATCAAAATTGTTTAATACCGTTACAACGGTAACTGTTAACGTGCAAAAAAAAAAGTGGCCCCGAACTGTAACCCACAAACTCCGTCCAGCCGTCTGCGCTGTAGAGCTCAGGAAAGACGTACAGACGAACAGAATTGCGAGACAAACTTTTTTGAGTTCCTCTATCATCGTAATGTCAGACTTTTTGTACGAATAGGTACAAAACCTTTCTCATACTACGTATACAAGAAAGTTAAAAAGGAAGTAGCCAAACATTTTTGTTTTTTTTGAAGATGATCACAATATTCGGCCCTAGCGAGGTATCCGTCGGAACGGAAAATTGTCCGCAACGCATACTCTGTCGGAGGATCAAATCCAAATCGTAAACAAATTCTGCAACCAATTTCTGTCGGAGGATATCGGAACCTAGCTGTCAAAAGTTGAAGAAAAAAATGCACTTCATCGCACTTCAACGTTGTTGGAGCAGAATTCAAATCTGGCGCCTACAAATTATGCGTCCATATTGTTTATAATTATTTTGTTATAAAAAAGCTGTTTAAATAACGAATTATTTGTTTAACAGTTCGAGAATTTAGTATAAATACTTTGCAAAACAATAAACACGCAATCAGTTGTACTTTGTACATTAAACTCAACAGTGGTAACTGGTAACATAATCGTTTTATTTTCATCGTCCGCTCGATTCTACTCGGTTGCTTTGTTTGTCGTCGAACTGCAAGTGCAGCGCGGTCAATAACCCCTTGCGGTTAAAGCTCAGAACTTTTCGTCGGTTAAATTGCTACAGATTGGCATTCGGTCATCTCTTCAACCAGAGTTCCTCTGTCCAATATCGTTTGGAATTACAAGGACTCCTGGTCGACGTTCGGAATACTTCCGTCTGTTCAAACGTAATTCACCGATATGCGTTACAAAATGTCGGAGAAATATTCCGAATGGATGTTCCGAAGAATACCTCGAAGCAAAAATCCTTCGAATCGTATAAAATCGGAGAATTTTCCATTCCGACGGATACCTCGATAGGGCCGATGGTAGGCCACAATTTTTAGAAAGGTACTTTAATTCAAATTAATGTGGCACCGACGGGTTTTCGACGGGTCTCTTAACATTTATACATAAATATGTTCATAAACACTCGATGCAATGCCCTTCGATGCAATTGAAAAACATGCCGAAAACGTATACAAACTCCACAAGTTGTCAAACTAAAGCGCACTTGTATTGGTAAATCTGAGAAAAAATGCAGATTCGAAAATGTGCTCAGAAATCGGAAAAGATGTTTTTGTTTGTACCAATTTATTTTAAAAAAGGACTCTGAAAAGCCGAATCAAATACCATACAAAGTAGTAACGAACCTTGTCACTCTGAGTAAACTAGATATGCAAACGTACTCACTGAGTTCAGCTTAGCTCATATTTCAGAATGTCATCATAAAATTTTAAAAAAAGATACCCAACCGAATTGACACAGATGGAATCTCTTTTAAGGAAATTGTTTTGTATCGATTTAATTGCATTGAATTAATCTAGCTTAAGGTTGGGTCAGATTACATTGGGAACGTATGTTGAAACAATTATTGCCCTCAGTTATCTCTGTGCCTGCTTTTGGTTGCATTATTACTTCCCTCGCATGCACAAAATTAAAATCCATTAGCGATAAAGAATACCAAAAATACCAATTACACTTATTCTGGTGAACGTAAAAGTAAAAATTCATTCGTTTGAGAAAAGAACGCTCACTAACGATGCCTACATAGCGAGACAAAGAATTCTTGTAATAATTACTAGCCACACATTTGACGGGAAGTGAGTTATCTAGATCATTGTCTCTTCGAGTTGAGAAGTAAAATTGAGTAAATTCCATTGACGAAAAACCAAGAGGTAGTTATCCGTCACTATCTAAAAATTACCGACATGTAAGTAGTATTGTTTATACTTGTTAGCCTGTCATGATATGTTGACGAAAATGTACTAAAACGCATAACAAGACAAAGCAAAATCATCGCCAACACACTTACCATAACCTAACTCCTTAGCAATATCAAATAAAATAAACGCCCGTTCCATATCATCCAAAAACCGCCCCTCTCTCCGGTAACATCCAGCTTGCAAAATACAAATAAATGCCCATCGAATAGAGCAAATCAAATAAAACATGTAAAAATTCACAATTTAAATAATGAAATCTTTATTCGATTTAAATATGGTAGCCAGTGTTAGTGAATCAATCCACTTAATCGGTGCTCAGTTGTAAATGTGACTCGTTTCACAATTTGTTTACAGTTCAACAATTGCAAATCTATATTTATGTATATACCTACATATAAAAATATAATGACGTTTAGTTTAATATTTACAGACTTAAATTATACAGTTAATAGCACAGAGGAATATAGAACATGTAAATAAACACAACACAACAAAACTAAATGTCAATTAATGGCTTTTTGGCGAGCTCCTTCTGCGCTCGATATGCTTCAACGTCGGCTAGTACTTCCTTGCGCAGATCTTCGTGCAGTTTCTTAAATATTACGCTGGAACTTAATACTGGTTTGGCACTCCTTTTGCTCACTGTGGGTGATGTTCGTGGTGCTTCACGTAGATTCCCGTACATGGGGGATGCCGTTACGTTCGCACTGATCACATAATCCGATGACGATGATTCTGCAAGAGATATGGAATCGTAGAAAATACCTCGTCTTGGCCTTCTGTAGACTCTACAGAAACAATAATAGAGAAAAACAATACAAATTAAGCCAACGGCTATGCCAGCGGCAGTAAGTATTGCCTCGCGCTTAGATTCGACCAGCATTTTGTTAACTGAATCACTTGGGTTATCAAATGCAGCGGTGCAAAGCTAAAAAAAACAACAAACAACAACAGCTGTGTGTTCTAAAACATACAACCGCTAACCTAACTTCAGCATAAAGGAGATGTTGTAGTATATTTATGAAAATAAATGTTATTCCTTGGCTCAAGAGCGATGTGCGATGTGTTGTTCTGCTTGGCTTTTTTATTTTCTCAATATAAAAACGAAAAGTGACAAATTTAAGTAATCTGAGATGTTGATTGAAGGGGAATATGAGCTGAAGAGATCGAATAAATGTGTTATCTGTTGACGAATATACATAATGTGCAAAGTAGCGAGTGCAGTTTGATTGTCACTTAGTTGAATCATTCTTGCCATTGAGTACTTGTTGATAAGAAGTAGAATGATAGCGGGGATAGTGTTTTACATTTAGTTAAAACATGAGCAAAGGGTTCGGCGTGGACTTTCTCGGAACAGGGAAGATGTGTTGCTAATTTTTTTACTGAACTCAATCCGACCCATTCATGACGCTCAAATTCAGAAGAAATGAAAGACGTAGTGCCGGTGGAACGACTTCATTGGTAAGCTTAAAACGTAATGCAGTTTGCTGCCCATTTGTTTACATTGTTGTTTTTGTAATTTCAGTCTCTGTGAATACGTGTTACCTACAAAAAACATTTTGCTTATATCCGGCCACCAAACCTCTTGCTTGTATGGACATCGCACTCTTCAATTGTTTTGTGTTTCGTGTTAAATTTGAGTACCCTATGAAGAAATAAAATTCTTGCCACCGTTCTTCTTACTTCAAGGGACTCCATGCTTATCAGTTTCAACCTTGATAGGTATGGAGGTAGGTTAATAAGATCAGTCCAACGTAGCCCTTTCAGCGCGAATCTCAGAAACCTTTTTTGTATTGATTCAATTCTGGAGATGTGTACACTGTAGTATGGGCACCAAACTATAGATGCATACTCCAATATTGACCGTACAAAAGATATGTATAAAGTTTTGATGACGTAGGAATCAGAGAACTCACAAGCATAACGCCTAATCATTCCCCAGGACCTATTAGCCTTATTTGAGATATAGTCAATATGATCATTGAAGGATAGCTTGGTGTCTAAAATAACACCAAGATCCTTGATTGTATATACACGAGGGATTGTATTACCATCAAAGGAGTAAGCAAATTCTATAGGTGATTTACATCGAGAGAAAGAAATAACAGAACACTTGCTAACGTTAAGAGAGGGGTAATTTTGTTTGCACCACAAATAAAATTTCTGCAGGTTAAGGTTAAGAAGATGGAAACGTTGTACATCTTTGCCTGATATGAACAATTTAAAGTCGTCGGCAAACATCAATAATTCGCATTCGGGCAAAAATTTGACAATATCATTAACAAACAATATAAAAAGGAGAGGGCCTCCTACCAGATTTGAAAATAGGAACTATGAAAGACGTTTTCCAGAGGGATGGGAAGGTGCTAGTTTTAAAGGACAGATTAAATATGTGGCACACAATTTTATGTAATGGTATGGCACATTTTTTAAGAAAGATGGAGGGTAAACCATCAGGGCCAGGACTAAGACTTGATTCTAAGCTGGTCAGACCTACCAGAACATCATCTTCGGAAATGTCAATGCTTCTGAAGATAGGAGTAGGGAAATCACCAAGAAAGCTAAAGAATTGCTCATCAATCCTTGAGTCATGATTTGAATAGACTGATTGAAAAAATAAACCAAAATTGTTGCATATGGAGAGAGAAGAATCAGTTAAATGTCCATTAAAAGAGAGTGAGGCCGGGTAACCATCACTTTTACTCTTTGAGTTTATGAAATTCCAGAATTTATCAGGTCTGGACTTAAGACTGTTTTGCATGTCCTCGATGTACACCTGATATGCATAACGGATGGAAGATTTTAACTCTGACTTCAACCTTCTAAACACCAGATAATCCTCATTAGCCAAACTACAACGCCATTTTCTATAGGCTCTGTTTTTTAAATGCTTAAGGTGACGGGTAAGATCATTGTCCCATGGACAAGACTGCCCAACACTAATTTTAGCACAAACTACGGGGACATAGGAAAAAATTACGTTATTAATGACCCGATAAAAAACATTACAAAGGTCATTGATTTCAAGAGAAAGATACGGGCTCCAGTCAAAATTGTTTAGTTCTTCACAAATTTGTATGAAGTTAGCATTTTTAAAATCGAAGTTAAAAGAAGTTAAATTATCTGTTACAAATGAGTCAACATAACAAAAAAGATTTAACGAAGGGTGATAAACATCTTCCGGGATTAGTGGTGTGTAACAACGGGATACAATACTTTCGTCGCTGTTGTTAGTAAAGATGAGGTCCAGGGTACGGCTTTGGTGATTTTTTACGTGGTTCACCTGTAGAAGACCAAGCGAGTGGAAAGTATCGACGATTTCAGAACCAATCGTAGAGAGAGTGTTTATAGGGTTGAGATATGTGCAATCCATGTCTCCTGATGCCCATTGAATATTGGGTTGATTAAAATCGCCAAATACGTAAATTATATCCGGTGCAGACAGCAAACTCACAATAAATCTCATGGCATCCAAATATCTACTCACAGTTATGAGCTGAGTACGGGGTGGAATATAGACACAAGCGAAGTAAATTTTTGCAGAAGAATTTAAGTCGAATCTGCTGCAGCAAATTTCGATGTCCGTAAAAGCACTAAGATCCACTTCTTTTGGCTTAAGATGTTTTCTTATGGCTATGAGTACACCACCAAAACGTTCAAAGATGCTGTTATCCGTAGATCGGTCACCACGAATAACATCAAAGTAGGGGGGGAAGATAACGCCATTACCGAAACTACTATCTAATCCAGTTTCAGTTAAGACAACTACATCATGTGAGCAGCTATGTACATTTTAAGGGCAAACAGACTGTAGGCAGCCCCCTTTCCACTGGAAAATTATATTCCATTATCTTCGGTGCCAGCGGCAAGCAGAAATTTAATTAATAAACAAAAACGTTGGACACTCATTAAAAGACCCACTTCGAGCTCTAAGTTATTGCCTCCAACATATGCGAGGCGAACTTAAACTTCATGTAATTTGGGTAGTTAGAGGAAACATTATGACAGGACTAAGGAACACGCAAGTCTTAAAACACCCACTGCAAGTAATTGGATTGGGCCAGCGAAATTGTCAATAAATCAGCGGACTTTTAAAATTGAAAGCATTGTTTTTCAGCAAGTCGCTCGGTTTCTGCGTTTCGACGTTCACAAGACGGCGACCCAAGTATCGATAAAAGAAAACTTCACTTCTCCCATTCATCAGTTACATTAGGTCACCACTATGCACACTCGCAACTGTGTTCTCCGATCTCAGCAAGTAGGTGGGTCGCTGATTACGTTAGATATATAATTGCGCTCATTACAAAATTGAACAAGTTCAACACAGTTGTTTGACAAGAGAACTCGCAATCATTTCCCCAGTCATTACTGTTTTCAAATGTTTTCTTAACAAACAAAACGCGCATTAATCAAGTTATAATCATGAGAACTACTTTGCACACACATGTACCTACATTGTTATCTACTTTTTATCACTTTGTTTGAGTTTTTATGTAATGTAGACTTATCTCGTAGATGGGATAGGATAGGAATAATTAAACTAAAATATAAGTTAATGAAGAGCAACATTTACATTAATGTTTACCTGTCCTCAATGCCGTGGCTGGACCAATGGACAACCCTGAGAGTCCATTGCTGAGACCGTTATTCACTACACTAGGCTGAGGTGGAGGAGGAGCAGGACGGTTGAATGGATTATGTCGCCGTGGAGGTGGTTTTGGCGTAGTTGCTTGAATAGATTCTCCTACCCATTCTACAATAAAAAAAATAGCGATAGCCAAAAATAATTAAGACGAAATTTTCGTATGAATTATACAAGCTTACTTTTCTTGCTATCTTCGATTTCCTCCAACTGTCGCTGAAGCTCAGCCACCATCAGCTTTTTGTACTCATAGCCTGCACATGTTAGAATCTTCATCCACGCTTCCATCACCTCCTGATTATCGGCACACAAAATGTAAGTACGATTCCCATTGAATACCATTTGAAAGCAATATTGATCACTTTCTTCGGAGAGTTCTACAAATAGACAAATACGTACTTACTGCTGTTGACAGCCGCACAAATTTGGCCATTCTTGTGGCATTACTCACCAATGGTACATCCTTCTACAATAATCAGACCAAGAGGTTCCCTGTCGCCTTTCTTCTCAAAATAGAATAGCAAATTGCCTTTAAGCACAAAATACCGACGTTGAAACGCTTTATTAACTTCGCCGCGTTTATTGAGGAATCCCTCAAAGTCATACGGAGGTGTGGTGGCAAATAGACACAGATTTTTCTCATTTATTTTCATTTCTGTAAAATATTCACCTACGCGCTTTCACACAAGACACAAAAATAACAACAAAACTGAGCTGGAATGTTGCCCCTCCCCGATTTGTATTAAATGCAAGAAAAACGCGTAATCGTTTTAAATTTAAGTGAGATATAAAAGCAAAACCGTACACATTATATTATTTTTAAAAACAATCCAATCAGCTTATCTATTCAGAATGGATAGGAGAAAAGTTAAAGAAAGAGTAATCATTAGAAAATTTTTTAGATGAATTCGTTTGTCATTTGTAATCGGAGTGTGTTCCCTAGTCTTTTTGTAATAGGTATTTATGAACTTCTACTTGTCAAAATGTTACCGATAAGGTAGTTCATCGATCTTTTTATCCCAAGGTAGGTTCTTACTAAGGTACATACATAAAGGTAATATACTCGGCGCAATAATTTTGGTAACGTTCTGAACATTCTGTCAAAATGCTGCAATATGGCGGCCAATTGTGACTGAAAACATTGTTTAGAATTAATTTTCTCAGTTTCTCACGTGAACCGGTGTCTATTTCTTAATTTGTTTAGCTAAACACATCAATTTTGGGCTGTGTAACAAATTGGAAAAAAATATAATGGGGAAATTAATTTCCATTCGTTCCCAAAAGCAAATAAAATGTGCAACCAGAGGGTGCTTTTGTGTCAAAGAAAAGACAAAATTAATGTGAAAACTGCTCGAGTTTGCTCAAAACATATTAAGGAAAGTGACTATGTCCCTCTTAATCCTTTATATAGACAACGTGGACTATACTTTAATAGCTATATGGTACTAATAATGCAGCCAGTCACAGAAATCCGCCATTTTGTAATTCACATTACCGACATCTACGCAATATATTAAGTATTGCACTCTCGGAACGCACCCGACTCTCCGCTCACCCCTAATCGTTTTTGCTTAATTATCCTTGTACGAAATGCGAACGCGACCTTTTTCTACTTTTTGACATTTCCTCTATCATTTGAAAGTAAACATCAAAGACGCACCTTACTATTTGTTTTGTTTCTGAAACAAAAAACACTCACGGTACGTGCTAAAGTTATAAGAAAGTTAGATTTAAGCAACAATTTTACCATAGAAATATTAATTTCTCTTTCAGATGTCATATCTTCTCACGGAAATCGCCCTCGATATGCTGGGCTACAAATTCTACGACGTCAATGGTGTTTTTCACATTACAGACTTCCAAACGACCCCCAACAATGATGACAACGAAAACCAAGAACCACCACTCGAAGATATTATATATCCCAATGGACTCGGCCGAATAGCGGACTCAAACTCCTCAGATTCCGATGAATGTGTAGAAATTTCGACCTCTTCAGTTCTGAAGACTTCCACAAACCGGGATGAATTGGTAAAGCTAAACATTAAGGAGTCCGTAGAGAAAGAAATTGAAAGCCTACGTGAGGAAATTTACTACAACAAAGCGAAATTCATTAAAGACAACTTAAAAGTGATCAAAAAGAGAGATAAGTCATCAAAGATTACACCAAATGACCTGCTAAAACCGTATAACGAACGGGAAAAGAAAAACATTCTAAATGAAGCCAAGTTGTTGGGAGAGTTTTTGAAATGTGTAGAAAAGCGTCTCGAGGAAGCGAATCCTCAAAATTTCAAAAACCATAAGCGGTATCGAATGGAGGAGTTTTTGTAGTTGTTTCATGTTTAATATCAAATGCATCATAAAGAAATTAGTTTTCTTTATCGTCGTGTGATGATGATTCTCCCGATCAGAATAGATATTCTGTTGCAAGTAACGACTAACGACGATCATGTCTTTTAGTCTCACATAATATGAATTTATTAAAATAGAAAATAAAGTACAAAAAACAATTCTTAATGCATTAAAATTTCCGTTTGCACAAGACGATTATTTGTATCGCCTGGCATTCGATATGGAACTGTGGCTGCCATGTTTGTCAGTGCTTTAGCTTTTTCTCTCAAATGTGCCAGTTGCTAGAAAAAAATAAAAACAAATCCCACAGTAATCAATCGTACAATCGAGCTACGTCATTTGGAAACTTACTCTGTCTCTGCCACTGTCGATAAAGCCGCTACCTTCCTTGCCACGAACACTCTTGTACTGACTGTACAAAATGTCCATTGTTGCCAAAAGAATATCAGGATAAACCTTACAGATCTCGCCTCCAATACGTTTGAAGTTGTTTATAGAATCCTCCAAATCATTCATTGACATTGGAACGAGATTTGTATTGGCCAGAACTTCCAGTGCGAGGTGATATTTCTTCTCGTGATAGAAGTCAAAGAACTGTACCAACTCGTTAAGTAGATTGAAAGTGGCGAATATTTGCGGCTCGCACTCGATCCTGTTACCTGCATGAATGAAATAGATATTATCTTGGTCTTATGGGGATATCCTAGGACTTGGGTACCTCTCAGTCTTTCCCTGAAGTCGCATGAGACAACCTGCAAGCGCTCGCGCAAAGAACCTTTTTTTGAACTCTGATGCACCACTTGCGACAGAAGGATTGAGGTGTAACGCAGTGCTTGCCCTTGCATCTAAGAAGGTATATTATTATAACTTTGCGGAAAAGAAATGATGCGTACTTACCCCAGCTATATCGAACATCTTAATGGCATCCTCAAACATTCCTTTCTTGACCAAGTCTTCGGCAACCATGCCAGCTGCTGTTCGGGAATCGAATTCAACGCAATCGAATTGCTGAAACAGTCCACTGCGGGGGAAAAACATTCAGCTGTTGTTTCGAGGGTACTTCAAGACATAACTCACCCAATAGGGATGCCATTCGATTGCATTTTACCGAATATCAAATCGTAGTTCCTACACTCAATAGCGAGGTCACTTACGCACACGAGGAATAGATTGCGACCCTCAGGGTCCTTGAGATGTCTCAAGAAAAAGAAATACTGTAGTGCCTCAGCGGGGTCGGTAATTTCGAACTTTTTCACGTACAACATGACCAGGCGAGCGATGTTTATTCGTCGCATTGGAACAGGGTCCTCGATATCCACAGACACTAAATAAGAAATGCATTCGATTATGTTGTGAGGTAACAGTGCAGATTCGCTTACGCAGAGGTTCCTGAACGTTTCGCGGCCCACCCAAGAGAAACAGTTCATTCAGAGCAAGCGCAATATGTACAGCATGTGTCCTATACTTCTCCGTGCGCGATAGGAATTCAATGGCCGCTTCGAATTGTCCAGTCAGAGCCAGCACTTGGAAATACAGATGACGCTGTTCGCCTGCATTGAAGTGCTTCTCGCCATACTTTTCCAAAATCATAGTTTGCAGTCCAGAATAGGTGAGTATTTCGGAGTTATCAGGAGAGTCTGTGCGAAGAATTGAAAGTTGAATCCACAAGAAATCGTCTGTAGTTTTCGCGACCTCCAAGTGCTGTTCGTTAATGTCGCAGCCCGCAATGATGCAGTAAACCTACAAGACACAGTAAAAATGTTGCAACTAAAAATTTACAACTGCGTCTGCTAAACGTACCGCTTTTTTGTAAGGATCGGTGGAGTTCTTAATTTTGTTGCAGTAGTGCAACTTAAGTTGACCCTCCAGTTTGGAGTTTATTTTCTGCTCTGGCTTATTGAGCTTGTCTTCCAAAACTTGAATAAAATCTTCGTGACCAGCTCTGATAGAAAAAAAATATATCAACAATCGCAGCGACTGTAAATTGTGTAGGTACTCACCCGCCCATTTGCATACAGCGCAGAGCCGACTGTAGATCACCACAACGAAGGCAATAGTACACCATCGGCCATAGAGGTTTGCCTTCAATGGTCACATCTTGAAGACCAAAACATGCGCCTTGATTTAAAGTAAGCCCGACAAAAGCCGAGACTAAATTGAAAATACTGGGAACACCACCGCGTTGAGCTTCGCGGAGGTTTCCACTGATAATGGTGGACATGTAGAGCTTATATCTATTTTCAAGGTATTTCTTTGCCTGATCGATGAACTGATGCATTTGGCATCGGCTCTGTATTGGGTCGCGACTTCTAGAGACCGGCGTAACATTTACCATATATTTCATAATCTCCCAGAATTCGAAGATTTTCTGATCGTCAAAGTTTTCAGCCACTTTGGCGAACTTTTGTACAAGATTCGGACGCATTGCTCCTTTATTTACGAGTGCGTTGTATTCAGAAACTTCGCGGGCATATGCCATTTCCTGTACACAAAATAATTCTGTTTACGACTTGGATGTAAATCGGTTTTACAACTTACAATGTGATTGAGGCAAGAACGACTGCCAGATGTTTCGTTTAGAATTGTCTGCTCGGGAATCTTTTGTATATCTATCCAATTCTGCGAGGGTCCAATAAGGGCGTTTAATAGCTTGAGTTTTTCTTGGCGCCAGTCGGCTTTAATGTGCTCCCATTTCTGCTTCTGTGCCGATTGGTAGGACTGAAATTAACAACAATTTGTGAAGTCATAATGTTACCACACTTGTACCGCGATCAACTCACATTTTTGTGCACTTCTTCAATGACCGACAGGATTGCATTTTCCTTTTCGTTTTTTAAAAAACTTTGTATATCCGTATCGGCTATGGGATCAAGCGGTTCAAATGTCTTCCTTGTGCTGAGTGTTTCTAGTTTTTGAGAGATTTTCGGTAAATCTATTCCCTTTGAACCAAGTAGAATATGCCTTTGGATTTAAAATAGTTCTCAGTTGTTAATTGAAAAGTTTAGAAATATGAAATGTTTACGCTTGGATATCTTGAGCTCCGGTTTGGGTAACTCGTGAATGTAGTTCCTGGGTTGCTTGGAGAACTTGCGACATCGTTCTCTCGACCCGTGGAAGTTCTTCAGAGTTTTGCGTCTCATTGGTAAGGCGCTGCGCCTGTTGCAGGAGCGTACTAAAATCCATCCTTATTTATTTAATTGTCGGCTAAAAATCAAACTATTATAAATCCGATATTCAAAACACGGCACACAAAAACTGAATTTAGTTTACCGCGAAAATTATAACCCTCAAATGTGTAATTGTTGAAATATGTCAAGTAAAATGTCACTGGCGAGGTGAAGCACAAATTGGGGTTACCGTATACTCGCTATTGTTCAATAGGTTTGTTCGCTTGAATGATCGAAATTAAATGCAAAACACCAAAAAGAAGTCCTACTTAATTTCTTAAATAAAAGTTGGAATACAATATCTGACAGGCGAAAAACCCAGAAAGAAAATATTTAAGGCTTTTTACTTTATTAAACGGAAAATCTGACATCTCAATGACATTTTTTTAGGGAGCAGCTATTCTCGAGGAGGGATCACAAAACTACAACCGACAACGAACAATTGCCAACTGACAAGTTTCGATCAAACTCGGAATGACCAAATCAAAAGTTGACGATCGATTCAAGAAGTTTTTCTATTGATTATCGACAATCACAAGAGAAACGTAAAGAAAATGTGCACCTATCCGAGAAATATATAATTTATTTCGATGTCAGATCTTTCGACAGATTATTAGTTCTTGAATTTGGAGACTTTATCCAAGAAAGTGCATTTGGACTTCTATACCGTTCCTTGCATTCTCATTTTAATTCTATTAGCAAATTGTTTCGATTAAATTTTCAAAGAGAACTGTTCTATTTGAAAGTAGAATCGAAAGAACTTACGAATAGATTTGAAAGTGGAATCGAATTATGTTGGCCCCCTGATGTGTATTGCTGTTTCCCGCTGGGGCTTGAACAACCCTCCCTTGGGTCACAGGCAAGCGCACTTAAGGTCTGTTCCTTTACTTTTAAATCTTACGATTTTTTACGAATTCTTGTGCATTTTACTTAATTGTCGTTCCTTAACTCGAAGAACTCGTAAAAGAGAGCGTCTTCGAGAGAGCAAGATATTTCCCCTCTTACTAGTTTTTACTCAACAAATTTCTTTGCGTACGAATTGAAACAACTGTCAGTTGCCTGAAAATTGGCAGCTGATTTGAATTTGTTGTTCTATTTGGCATTTGGGTGGAATATTCGCATCTGTTATTTTTCACACGGTACTACTAAAGCGTTCCCTAACTTTTACGTAAATTTCCCTCCTTGAGAGAGAATTCATCCCCACCACTGTCATTTTGACAGTCTTTTCCATTTTTACCATAAAAGTAAAGGAACAGATCCGACCACCTTACGAAAAATGGCTATCAAGTGAGAGAGACAAAAACGAAAAACACATTCTTACATTATATTTAATATTTAAGTTTATGTATTTATTTGTATATATTGGGTGATTGGAACGTCCTATTTAAGCTGCTTACAAAACTAGTGTTCACCCAAAAAAATACGAAATGCTTGTTTAAACACCAAAGTTACTTTGGCTACATAAAAAGTGAAATATCATAAAATTGCTGGTAGAAAAAATGTTTACGATTTCTACATCATGTGTAAATGTATCAACATTCATTGTATATCTATATATATATGTGTAAAACAAAACTCTGTGCTTACATTAGCATTTTCTGCTTGTCTTATTTGCGCGTGTTACGTGAGTCTTAAACATGTCTTTTGTAAAAAATTATAAAACAAACCTTACATGTTTTCTAGAAATGAGAGAAAATTACAATACATCATCTCCCCACATACAAATTAACACTTAAAAAACTAATTAGCTAAATTATATGAAATAAATACACTTCTCGAACCGAACCTTCAACCATTTACATAAAATTGGCAAAAATCCTCCCCTCTCGAATATAAGTACACTCGTATTATAACTATTCGGAAACAATTTGTTCGTACTTTTCACATAACCTTCTTTAGCCCATATACTGATACGATGCGCACACTGGTTCTGTGTGCCTAGCATGTGGGGATGCTTGCAAGGCCAACCTTTGAAGGTGACAAGCTCGGCAAAGTAATCGTCCGTCCAGCGGATAACAACGCTTATCCGGTTCGTCTGTCAATTGCATTCCACATTCTTCACATATATAGCAGTCCACGTGAAAGTCCTTGTCCATTGAAACAACACGAACTGTTTCGTCTGTACCTTCAACTGGCGTGATACCTACAATCAATCAAATCAATAAGCGGTGGACACATTGCTTGTTCTGTACGATGACGATCTTACCCTTTCCGCAGCTGGCGCACTTTGGAGCAAACATTCGGTGGTAATCGTTAACACAATAGATCTTGTGATCTACATCGACGGTGAACGGCACACCATCTAAGCACTCGTTGCATATGCAACACCGGAAACAACCGGGATGATAGGATTTACCCATGGCTTGTAGGATCTGCAAAAAATAAATAAACGTTAGAGATGTGTGTTAATGACCAACTGTCAATCATATGCCAACCATTTCCATTATAAGATGTCCGCATATTGCACATTTTTCAGCAGTTTGTTGGAATCCTGAATACTAAAGAAAACAAAGGGACATTCGACACTTTAGTCATTCAATCATCTTGTGGGATTTTTTAACATTACCATGTAATCTTCCTCACAGTAGACTCTGCCGTGCACGTTGTAGAATGCTTTTCCGCGCAATGCACGTCCGCAAGAGCAACAAATGAAACAATTTGTGTGATACAAGTTGCCCATCGCCTGGCAGGCTTGTCCAGCACCTTTCACTTTGTCACCACAAGTGTGACAAATTCCTGAAATAAAAAATAAGTCCCAATTATTTGAAGTATACAAATAATGCGTGTGAAATAAATGCCACCGGGATAGTTGCGTAGAATAGTTGTGAAACAAAAACCAGACTTAAATATGCGAAAGGTTTTTCATCTTTATGAGGTTATGTTCGGTCTGCATTGCAGCAGTAATTTAAGACTCAAAATAGGGACACAATGCGATCGTTCATTTTAGACTTATCTATTTTTGTCTACGCGTGCGACGTATCCCTAGTCTCTCTAAAGTAGGTATACGAAATGCTATCCATCGGCAGCTAGCACAGACAGACGATTTATCAGAGATACCCGCCTAAAATGCCATCTCATTACAGACTACAATACAGGTAATCATGCCCATCTTATGTATAAATGCCGGCTATGCTGTTCCGGAACTTGTGAAGTAAATTATTATTTAGAAATGTCCACTACCGGGAAAAGTAGCTCAAAACCATAGCATTTGCAAAGACCGACTGAGTTAAGATGACGAAAATACCTACAATAGTTAAATCGAACTTTATGCTAGTTTTGCATGCAAAATTCTCATTAACCACCAATCAATCTCTTCACCTTCAGATTGGTGAGTGTTATTTTTTTTATAGTTTTCGTCCTTCCTATTTTTAGCTCACCGAAATATTCGCCATGTTCCTCACTCAGCTCGATTTCTTCCTCTAGTTGGCGTGTTAGTTCTTCAATTTTTCGCTGGGCTTCAGTTGGCCCAGCAGGGCGAGGCGGTGTAACACTGTACGGCAAAAGGTTTTTCGAGAGTCCTTCAAGGAAAAGATAAACAAAACTTTAAAATAGTTTCTCATTGATAATTGATTCGCGCCTACCGGTGCTTCCCTGCGAAGGTGTGGGCGATATTGCTGTTGGTAATGAAGGTGACCTCATTCCGGCACTGTTTGCTCTTTCCAATCCCATCGCCATCTGCTGTTGTTGATTGTGGTGATGGTGTTGTTGTATAATATCTTTAGGTTGGCTGAGCTTCTCCGTTTGCGGAGCTGGCGGGAGGGGCTTTCTATTTAGATTAGCAGTCATGCAAACGTAATCGGAACTATTTATATCCTCAATGTAGTTGGGATTCAGAGAGATATTGATTCCCATTTGGCTGGGCCCCATGGCGGCTGGTTTGGGCGATGATAATCTATTTGGAATGTGATGCATTGGTGACTGCAACAAAGCCAGTCAAAATGTTTACTGATAATCATTAATACAAGAGACAAGTCAAGGCTCACCTGAGGAATTTGATTTAATTTCAGATTTTGCGTCTGATAATCGGGAACTTTACTGGTTGTCGCAGTATTTGGCGACATCAAATGGCTTGGCAATGACAGATTTCGATAGCGTTGGTTTGGTGATGCGCTCACGGCTGCGGCCACCACGTTTGTTTTTAGTGATGTATTAGATGTGCTGCGACGATGCCTTGGACCGGCTAATTGAGCTGCTACATCAGCGTGACTTGTAATGGAATTGGGCGACTCTAAAGAGTGGTGTGGCGAATGTTGCTGCTGCATTTCAACCAGTTGGTAAATTGTTGCAGTCGCAGGAGAGGCCTGTGGTTGGGCTCTTTGGCCTGAACGGGGAATGAAAAATATCAAGTACAATTAAAACAACAAGTGCTCTTACCAGAATGAGGTATAACATTTTCATAAATCGGAGTTGGATCGACGTCCGGCACGGGTGTGTGAGCATATCTAGAGTTAATTGCACCCTGCATTGGCAGATATTGAACGCGATTATTATTAGTATTGCTACCGTAATTGCTCTGAGGCGACTGTGGTTGAGCTCGAGTATTATTCGAATCGAACTGTGCCCCCGAATAAAAGTCCAAGTTTTCATATACCGGCGAGTGTTGCTGTTTAAGTTCATACATGTTTTCATTGTTCAAAACTAGCTGCTCTATTGGTTTGGGGGTAGCGTATTTTGATGCAGCTATGATGTTATTTCTTTCGTAAATTTTGTAAGATTCATTTGGCGGAGGTTTTGTTGTTGCCGCACCCAATTGGGTGTCACGAATGAAGGTCTCGATAGCACCCGGTTGTCGGTGGTAGTCCTTGGCTTTACTTTCGTCCCCGATGTGCATTTGTTGAAGACGATATTCCATGCTGATGGCATCGTTTTCATTCGAGCTCTGCGGTTGTTGGGAGGATGCCATTGTTCCGCAACGAATGAAGATAAGGCTTGTATATCGAACGTGTTGATTTTCGGAAATGATAGACTTTAGTACATCACTCGAACATTTTTTCTTACAATTTATAGAAAGGACTAAAGAGGAAATGCCCGAAGTTCTTTCAGGTTAAAGACCTTTTTTCTTCGTTTTTGTGTGGTGGTTTTGTTTTAATGAAACTCCCCTTTAAAGAGTGAAGAGATGAAAAATAAAAATGACAAATGCCAAACAGATTGATGGGCAGGTTTGTTTGTTTTACTATCCAACGGTGTATGCATCAGTGGTTCTCAAACTGGGTGGCGACAAAAGTTGTGTTGTGACTTTTCCATAAAATAAAATAAATACATATTTATTTTTCTCTAGATCACAAGACTGCCACCTGCCAACGATGGGTGTATTGTTTTGGAATCTTAAATAATAACTGAGCTATAAAAGAACCACCTCGATTGATTAAAGGAACAGTGACTGTGGATTTTGGTTCATGGACTGGCAGTAGGTACACAGCTTCTCACAAACAAAAGGCGCTTCACTTACAGTTACAGCGTGTAAATGAAGAAACTCGTCCAATATCATCTCAAAGAAATGAAATTCCTACTAGGAATGATTACTATCTCGGCGAAATTTTTGAATCATGCTTCGTCCGTTTAGAACAAATCCATTATCTCATTTTTTCAATTAATTATTTGAATGATTTGATTTTCAAATTTGTAAAATTATACATTTTTTAAGAGAACAAAAATATTTTTTTTATTAAAAACTGTTTAGTACAGAAACTAGTATAACAATTCCAAACTTAAAGTTACACGTTCTCACATCAAGATGCCGCGTAAAGCACATGCCTTCACATTTTGACATATGAAAAATTTGACACGTCAATCGGCTAAACATCACTTGTTTTTTCTCTGTGTCCTCTGCAAATTTTTCTAATTTTAAAGAACGAATTTCACAATAAACACCGTGTTTCTGTTTTGAGTTTATAATTTAATCCTTTCTCAATAAGAAAAACCTTCAAAATGGCACTCGCCGAAGGTCCTTGCTACACAATCATCAATTCGGCCGACATGGAGCCGTTCAACGAAATGCTATTGAAACAAGATTTGGAAAAGGGCGATGTGAATGTAAAAATCGAAACTCTCAAAAAAGTTATACAGTTGCTGTTGAATGGAGAGCGCCTTTCAGGACTTTTAATGACAATTATTCGATTTGTGCTGCCTCTGCAGAATCACACTATTAAGAAATTGCTACTCATTTTCTGGGAGATAGTACCGAAGACCTCGTCCGATGGAAAGCTGCTGCAAGAAATGATACTTGTGTGTGATGCCTATAGGAAGGTAAGTTTCAGAGGATATCGCCTACCGATAAATAAGACCTATGTATACTAAAGTTCTTATCAAACTGTGGTTCCTCATACAAAATGTTCTTTTGTTCTTATTGGGCGCTCCCTTAGGCAGTGCACCGATAGAGCAAATATTTGCATTCTTTTACTAGCTACAAACTTTTTCATCCAAATATAACACATACATACTGTTGTTTCAATTAAAAAAAACTTTTATCCTTGACTTGATTAGGATCTGCAACACCCCAACGAGTTTCTGCGTGGATCAACTTTGCGCTTCCTGTGCAAACTTAAGGAACCCGAGTTGCTGGAACCACTCATGCCGGCAATTCGAGCCTGCCTCGACCACCGCCATTCATATGTACGGCGCAACGCTGTGTTGGCAATATTCACAATCTACAAGAACTTCGATTGGTTGGTGCCCGATGGCCCCGAGTTAGTTGCAAATTTCCTGGACACTCAACAGGATATGCCATGCAAAAGAAACGCATTCCTTATGCTGCTGCATGCCGATCAGGAGCGCGCATTGAACTACCTGGCCTCTTGCATCGATCAGGTGAACAATTTCGGAGACATCTTGCAATTAGTTATTGTGGAGCTGATTTACAAAGTTTGCCACGCAAATCCAGCTGAAAGATCGCGATTCATTCGATGCATTTACAATATGTTGAATTCCTCGTCAAACGCCGTGCGATACGAGGCAGCTGGAACTCTAATAACTCTTTCTTCGGCTCCGACGGCTATTAAAGCCGCGGCTGGTTGCTACATCGAATTGATTGTCAAGGAAAGCGACAACAATGTAAAGCTCATCGTTCTGGACCGTCTGATTGCCATGAAAGAACATGAGAATATGGAAAAAGTCATGCAGGACTTGGTGATGGATATTTTGAGAGTCCTGGCCGCTCCAGACATTGAAGTTCGCCGCAAAACACTTGGCTTGGCAATGGATTTGGTCTCATCCAAAAACATTGGAGAAATGGTCTTGGTGCTGAAGAAGGAAGTCTCAAAGACACACAATGTGGAGCACGAGGACACTGGAAAGTACAGACAGCTACTGGTGCGTACATTGCACAGTTGTTCCATTAAATTCCCCGACGTTGCTGCGAATGTCATCCCAGTGCTGGTTGAATTCTTGTCCGACACCAATGAACTGGCAGCAGCCGATGTACTTATCTTTATTCGTGAAGCCATCCAGAAGTTCCCATCTCTGCGAGCTCTAATCATTGAGAAACTGATTGAGGCGTTCCCTCAAATCAAGTCGTCGAAAATTCACCGTGCCGCAGTTTGGATTTTGGGAGAGTACGTCGACTCAAAGAGTCAGATACAAGAGGTCATCGATGTAATCACACAGACATTGGGCGAAATTCCGATGGTTGAGGCCGAGCAGAAACGTTTGACCGGCGACCAGACCGATGAGGAGAAACCAGCAGCAGACGCTCAGAAAGAGACTCCGAATAATAAAGTGACTTCTGATGGCACTTACGCCACTCAGAGCGCATTCAGCTTGGCTCCGTAAGTTCAAACTCTGTTGCAATTGTTGAGTAAAATAATATTCGTTTGTTCTCCCCGATAGTATTGTCAAAAAGGAAAAACGCCCACCACTGCGTCAGTATCTCATGGACGGAGACTTCTTTATTGGAGCATCGTTGTCGGCCACGCTGACCAAGTTGGCATTGCGCTTCGCCGAACTTGAAGGAGATAAGGTAGAGCACATGCCACCAATTAAGTGCGAGTGTCCACTGATGCAATCTGTCTTCTTTTAGGTACAACAGAATCGCCTCTGTACCCAAGTAATGCTTATGATGAGCTCGATTTTGCATTTGGGAAAGTCTGGATTCCCCACCAAAGCCATTACCAACGATGATACAGACAGAATCTTCATTTGCTTGAAAACACTAAGCGAGAGGACACCGGAAACTGTGGAAGTCTTCAAGCACTATTGTCGCGAGGCATTGGGAAAGATGTTGGATGCACAGCATGAGGTAAGTCTGTTAAAATAATGTCGGTGACATAAATGTGCTGAACTGTTAATTTGTATTTGCAGGAAGATCAACGCTTTATAAAGGAAAAGCAAAAGGCAACAGCCAAGGTTCAGCCCGATGATCCGGTTGTGTTCGCTCAACTGTCCAATGGTCGTGATAACCAGCTGGGTGAGAATGTATTCGAATCGAGTCTCAATCAGGCTTTGGCCGGCACAAAGGTCACCAATTTGAGTGACATTACATCGCCCAACAACAAGTTAAACAAGGTCACTCAGCTGACTGGCTTCTCGGATCCTGTTTACGCAGAAGCGTACGTCAACGTCAATCAGTACGACATTGTGCTGGATGTTTTGATTGTAAACCAAACAAGTAGGAGGTTGCTCTGACTGCACATAAGGCATACAATAAAGGGGTTTTTATTTTGCAGATGACACACTCCAGAATTGCACACTAGAACTGGCCACTTTGGGCGATTTGAAGCTTGTCGAACGACCACATCCCGTGGTGCTGGCTCCACACGATTTTTGCAACATTAAGGCCAACGTTAAGGTGTCATCTACAGAAAATGGAATTATTTTCGGCAATATCGGTAAGGGATATACTGGTAGTTTATTTAACAAACAGCTAATGCATTGTCTCGTGCAGTTTACGACACGTCAATCAACACAAACGTTGTGGTCTTGAACACAATCCACATTGACATCATGGACTACATCATTCCAGCTTCTTGCACAGACACCGAATTCCGCCAGATGTGGCAGGACTTTGAATGGGAGAACAAGGTGGCGTGACGTAGCATATTTTTTTGTGAGTTTAACACTCAATCGGATTTTTCTTACAGGTGACCGTAAACACAACATTTACAGACTTGCATGAGTACTTGAAACACCTGCTGAAGAGCACCAACATGAAGTGTTTGACACCGGAAAAGGCTCTGTCAGGACAGTGTGGTTTTATGGCGGCGAATATGTATGCAAAGTAGGTCGTTTTGCCTTATGCTCCTGTGCTGTTGATTAATTTTTGTACTGTTAGGTCTATCTTTGGTGAAAGCGCTCTTGCCAATTTGAGTATTGAAAAACCCCTTGATGATGCAGATTCGAAAGTTACAGGACACATTCGTATTCGAGCAAAGAGTCAGGTAAGCCTAAACCGGCTTGAAGGAGGGCTCGGTTTTAAATTGTTTTCTTTTTTCAGGGTATGGCTCTCAGTTTAGGCGATAAAATAAGCTCCTCCCAGAAGCAGTTGGTCCAGGCGGCATAAGGACGTTGACTAGCTTGATTATATTTTTTTTTCTTTTTAAATGTATTCTACAAAGTTTATGTTATTTTAATAATCAATAAAATACTACGTACTACAACGTTATGGGCATTATTTTGTTAGTTACATACATACGCAGTAAAAACGTTATTGATAATATCACATAAAGCTTGGCTAAGAAACAATGGAACGACGGCTGTGGCATAATCCGTTGATTGTGGACCCTACTGTTTCTTACGAGCTGATTTTGAGTGTTGAAATAATAACAACTTCCTATTAAACCTAACTTAGTCTAAGGCGGTTATGAGCTTTGGTTTGGGGGACAACCAGCAGGATTGGGCATGGGCAACTTGGGAATTATAACAGAAAACCAGTTATTTTGCTATACCCGGAGTTCCTACAAAAGTCACTGCATACAAGCGGTCTGAAGATTCATTGTTATGAATGTAGTAAGTCTAGTTACGGTATATAAACACGCATACGCTGTCACCTAATGTCTTTGACAGTATGTTTTGAATAAAACACTATCAGAGAGAGGACAATATTACTGCTGCTTTTACTTCTACATAAGTTTAATACGTAATTTGAATCTCAAAAGTAGTAGAGGGTTAATTGTCAAATTAAATTATGTGCTGAAGACTTCACTTTTTCTTACTTTGCTGTGATAATGTTCAATAAAACATGCCTATTGGTACATAAAACTTCATATTGACAAATGGCGACCGCCGGCCGGTTTCCGTGCACATACCTACCCGATTTTTCCACATTCATATGTATTTTAAAATTAAATCCACTCTTGAAAACCTTCAGTTTTTCCATCTGGAATGAGGACGTTTGGATTTCAAGTTTAGCAAGTCTGGCAGCTGACAAATTAGCCCCCGTATTAATAAAGGCTGTGTTAAAATTATCAACTTGTTACCCAGCAGTTGTATCAATTTTTTGTATGTTAACTGACGTCTGCTAACAAACTAACTTGTACACATTTGTTTAATAATATAGGGGTAGATGATTTAAGGCAAAATTGGTCACGTAATAAGTTATTTCAGTTGAGGATTATGGACTGGTAGCCGACAAATAAAGTCACGAAAATCCTGAAATTTTGAATTGTTCGTATACCTAGTCCAGACAAATCTAGTTGACATTTTAGATGAACTACTTACCCGAATCGAACGTCCCCAATATGTGAGTACTAAGTTGACAGTTCGCATATATGTGGTTGACGTAGGAAAATTGACGTTACCGACCAATCTAGTTTTGGCGTTTAGGTTACATCTACTCCCGACCAATCTAGTCGCCTTAAGACAATTAAGTTTTTGAATGTACCCATTTGCTATAAAAATGCAAAACTCTCTTTCAGTTAAAATATAAACTGACTGCACCCATTTCAGCTTCTTCGTTTTGGCAGCACCCAAATTGTGACATTTTGAAATGTCAATAACTTGAAAGTCTCAAAATAATTTTTTTTCCGAAGTCTCGAGATCGCAAATTACATTTGAGTTTCAATAATTCGTCGTAAAATAAAAAATTTGAAAAACAGAAATACTTCAGACAAGGTAACAACATATTGAATAGGAAAGTCCTTTCCAAGAACCTAGTTGACAATGACTGTTATGACTATGAGCATGAAAAATCATTGAAGTGACGCATGTGATTTTTCGCACTACACATACTATACGCTTTCAATAACTCAAATCAATTGTGAAATTCACAGATAAATAATGGGAAACGCACCTGTAAAAGAAGCCGCTCAAGCTGCCGCTACTACAGTAACTGGAATCCAGCCGGAAAAACCGAAATGCAAGGCATGTTGCGCATGTCCAGACACCAAACGTGTACGCGATCAATGGTAACATTATTCACAAACATTCGTTTCTTGCATCAGATAGTTTTAACTTTATATTTCTAATTTCTCTTATAAGCATTGTGGAGCGTGGTGAAGAAAATTGCGGACCATTGATTGAGGCACATAAGAAATGCATGCGGGACATGGGTTTCAATATTTAGGGAGAGCAAATGTAAAGCCCAAAGACAAACAAATTGAATAGAATTAGTCTTAAGAACCGCAATAATGTTTGGAATCTTTTATAACATTATTTCGCATACGCTAGTAACTTAACTACATATTTAAATTATTTTGAAAGTAAAAAAAATAAATTTGTTGAAGAAATGAATGTTTTAACGAAGGATGGGATGTTATTATGCAACTGGGAAGTGGATGACCTTGAATGGTTTACACCTAATTATATAACTCGTGTCTACAAATAAAGTGAGTGGACTCATGGGTATCTCCGCACTACATACTTCTCAGTTTTCAACCTAAGAAGTATTTAAATCTTGACATTACTGAAGCTCGGAATCGCTAAATTTGTAAAATATAAGTCTTAAATGGAAATGGCTACTAAAAGGACCCATTGTCGATAGAAGGCTGCGACAGACGAGTGCGTACGACAAATAACAATAATACTCTGTGAAAAATGTGCAACCATTGCACTTGTATTTCTACAGGAACCTTAACACAACAAAAGGTTTGTCGACAGGTTATTATCCCCTTGGCTTGGATTCGACATTTGAGGATCTGGTCAGCACCACTTGGATAAATATTGTTAGTCGTCAAATTGACTGTTTAGATCTATAAATAATTCCTACTCGTTAATTACTTTATTATTTTTATTCAATCCAATTCATCAATTATATAAAGTTACACTTTTATACGTCCTATCTATTGGAGAGCTAACGCACGAGTGCCCACGACTAGCTTTGCTTTATGTATCATATTCTCCTTCTATCCCTCTCTCTCCTTCTGGTGCGTTACAGATCCTCATATCTATAGAATTTCTTGCTAACCGAAACATTAAGTTAACTCAAACACGATAACTATTAAACGTTTCTTTATTGAGCTCCCTCATATACTTGCAACTATTACCTCACACTCCTCATTATCTGCTTTTGGAATAATAACATTAACCTTTCTTGTTTCTGTTTTTTTGGGATACAATTCGTCAAATCTCTCCAAAGTCATGTATCCTCTATGCACCTGCATCAAGTGTTTTTTCAATCTGCAAACAAAATGTTAATCCATGGCTCTAATAAAACTGAAACTATCTACCTTTCCCGATTGGCGGTGCCTTTATCGCACTGCGGACATTTGAATGGATATCCAATGTGCACAAACTTGTGGTTAACAAAGCCGCCGTAGGATCGGAATTTTGAATCACACTGGTCGCAGTCATAAGTTTGATTTGCATGTGCTACCCTGACGTGGCTCTTGAGGCGAGCTGCCATCTTATAGCTCTTGTCACACTGTTTGCATTGAAATGGATTTTCGCCAGTATGACTACGCATATGGTACACCAGTCGTGATTTTCTGATAAACGTCTTATCGCAGTCGTCGCACTTGTATTTGCTGTTGGCAAAGTGTTTCTCCCTATGCTCGGCTAGTGATCCTTTGGCCGATAATACCGTGCCGCAAATATCACATTTGAACTTTTTTTCCTCACTGGCATGGCGTTGCATATGCAGCTTGAGCGAGTACTGTCGCAGGATCTCCTGACCACATATTGTGCACTTAAATGGCTTGCGAACCTCTAGATGTGTGTCAGCATGGAATTTCAAGTTTTGCTCTGTGTAAAATGTTTTCGCTGTAATTAATATGGAAAAAATAAGTTTAAATGCAATTGGTGTGATGTTGTGGTACTAACAGCAAACGGAACATTGAAAGCGCTTCTCGGGATTCTCATGCATCTTCTCGTGTCGCTTGATTACCTCATTGACCACCAGCTTCCCACAGTATCGACATTTGCTTTTGAAACGCAACGGTTCCGTTTCCATGAATTTCATTTTTTCGTCTTTGATCGCAAGTCGAAGTTCTAACCCTTTTCCGTGGGTATGATATTTGTGGGATTTGAGCTTTGATCTCGTGTGACGGCATACGCCACATATGCTGCATTTATACGGTTTTGTTCCTATGAAGACGAGAGTTATAACGCAAATCATATAAAAAGATTGTAACTAACTTATTCACCATTGTGGATGTGCATGTGATCAATGAATGCAACGACAGAATAATAAGACTTTTCGCACGTGTTGCACTTGTAAATAATCTTGCCAGCTTTAGCCACCTGAATGTTTGCCATGCCGTGTAAGAGTAAATGTTTTTCCAAATCGACATAGAACTTGAATGTTTTGTTGCACTGTTTGCACTTGATGGGTTTTCTTGTTTTTGTTTTCTTTCTTGCAAGCTGATGTGGTAGACAATGTTTTTTATACGAGTCCCGCGATGAGCAAATCTTTCCACAATCCTGACACTGTAAACAAGTGTCTGGATCTATTGAGTTATTATCAAGTGCAGCTTCACTATCTGAAACATTTTCATTTTCAACAACAGCGGCAGCCAGTTGCGGTTTGATCATGTTATCCGAATTTGGTCCAAGTTGAGTAGTTTCATCCGTCAAACAAACTTGTTCTTCCTGTGCAATTCCTATGACTGGACTCTGAAATAAGAAAATAATCATTCTCATACAGAACACTCTTTTGGCAACCTACTTCTTTATAGATTCGGTCTTTTATCCGCTTTAAAATAGTCTCAGCATTTTCTACCCGCTTTAAAAACAGATAAGCTTTATGAAGATCTTCAGCACAGGAAGTGCATAGCACGGAAGGCATGTTTTGATCAAATATAATTGAAGAATGAGTGAACGCTTTGTAGCCATCAAAATAGGTTACTTCGCCGTCGCCAGTTAGGGAAAGGGACATTTCGAAATCTATGTACTCCATAGTGTCATTGAAACAAACTCTGCATATGGGGAAAGGACTCTGTAGTTTAAGCATGAGCTCGCTTTCATCACTCTGACTTTCCATAGCTATTATTTTGCGATAAAATGATTAACAATTTTCGAATTTGTTACTGCAGCTCCTGCTCCTTGTTTCATGTCGTTTTGTCAATTCCTACCGAAACGCAACTGTCAAAATCGTGCTTGGATGAATGAATACAGGGAAGCTGACAAAAAGTGTTTATAGAGTGCTGGACATGCCCAATTAAATTCTATCTCTGTTGAAACGCATTATCTGTCATCTCCCGCTCCACAAAAGTTTTAATTGTTTAATGTCAGTGCCAGCTGCCAGGCCAAGAATATTAGTTTTTTGTGGACCGCAATTTCGAGTTTCAGTTTCTGCATTATATTCATTTTATTTAAGAACTATGGCTGGTAATTTTTGGCAAAGCTCTCATTCTCATCAATGGATTCTTGACCGACAGGATCTTGCGCGTGAGCGGCAACTCGATTTGCAAGTACTCACAGAAGACGAATACCAAAAAGTATTTATATTTTTTGCTAACGTTATCCAAGTTTTGGGCGAACAGCTTAAACTACGACAACAAGTCATAGCTACCGCAACCGTTTATTTTAAACGATTTTACGCTAGAAATTCCCTGAAGCACATAGACCCTTTGCTGCTTGCCCCAACTTGTATACTGCTAGCCTCAAAAGTCGAAGAATTTGGAGTCATTTCGAATTCACGATTGATTTCCATTTGTCAATCTGTAATCAAAACAAAATTCAATTACGCCTATACACAAGAATTCCCATACAGGATAAATCATATTCTCGAATGCGAATTCTACTTATTAGAGAACTTAGACTGCTGCCTGATAGTGTATCAACCGTATAGACCACTATTGCAGCTCGTACAAGATATTGGAGGCCAAGAAGATAACTTTTTGACGCTCTCTTGGCGAATCATAAATGATTCATTAAGAACAGACGTATGTCTCTTGTATCCACCGTACCAGGTAAGCTTAACAAATTTCACATCAACTCCAAATATGTTAAATGTTTTTTTTTTTTTAAGATTGCCATTGGCTGTTTGCAAATAGCGTGCGTCATATTGCAAAAAGATCTGAAATCCTGGTTTGCCGAGCTAAACGTTGATCTGGATAAGGTGCAGGAAATAGTTCGTTCCATTGTTAATCTGTTCGAGTTATGGAAGGATTGGAAGGAAAAGGATGAAATTCAGGCTTTGTTGGCTAAAATTCCTAAGCCAAAGCCTGCTCCTCAGCGGTGATTCTCTACTTCAATACATCGATTTAAATAATGTCTGACTAAAGCGTATATACTTATAAGCAATAAGGGCAAAACAAAAAACATTTTCAACGCTTTTGTTGAAATCTCTCATTTTAGTAAATTTAAATAGCTACATAACAATTGAAATAAAATATACCGGACTGGTTCAATAAAAAAGAACAAAAATGCATTTCCTACAAACCACTTTTTCCTTAACTGCAATAGAATCTACTCGAAGAAGATTATATCTCGGAGAATACTTCTTTGATAATCTTGGTGAACTCGATATTATTAATATCAATCGCCTCCGTCGCTTTACTTTGAGCTCCTTTCGGTTCAACGGGTAGTTTGAGATCATTAGATCCTGTGGTGTCAGAATGGGCCAATTCTGGCCTAAGTGTGGCTGCACTTGGGTGTAGCCTGCAACTTTAACCTAACCTTACTGCAATAGAATATTATGTCCTAAGAAAGATGATGTTGAACCCTTGGAAATTAAATTACGGAAGCAGGAAGCAGCTGCATACTTACTGCTGTTTATTTGTTTATAAAAGCAGCGCTCTTACAAAAACAATGAATGTTTTATGCAATATTGGCCCAAGTAAGCCGTCATAGTAATAGATGTGTTATAGTTATAGTAGAAAGAATTTTACAAAATCTCTAGATGAAAACAGAATTTTCCTACACATAAGGCAAATGGATAACAGCTGCACTAACTGATTATTAGGGACCCCTGCTTTTTTGCTTAAACAATACTCTTGGAGCACCTTTGGCCACTCGCTCCATCTGCGTCCTGTATAAAAGAAGAGACTCGGAAAAATCCAATCAGTAATGTCTACATGTGAACTGTAAATTTATTTGACAACTTATTCAGAAATCTATTATCAACTCAAAAAAGTTTAACACTGTCTGTATTCGCATTAGATTCATTTACTTTCCCAGACACTTCTATCGAATTTATGCGAATCATTGTATTTGGTGATCTTTGGAAATTAATCCTTAAATACTGCTTCCTCCTTTTCTTCTTAAAATGGGTTTTTGTGTGTGTTAATGTCTTTTCGATAATGGTTGCTTGAACATCGGCAAGTCCGGCTTCCAATACTGGTCTTCCGAACAAGGTGAAATCGTTTCCTCCTACCAGCAAGATCTTTTCTAAGCGAATGCGGTCACCTATGGTCGGTGGCCAGTATCCCTCGACTAGTATTATGTCACCAGTTGTAACTTTGTATTGTTTTCCACATAAATGTACAACAGCAAATAAGCGACCGCTCTTATTGGACGATAAAAGATTATTCACATTTTGGAACGTACTTTTATATTGTTCATTTTTAGTTGTAGGGTTACGTAGAGCCGGAGCGACGTTATCGTGTATTTCATTTTTTCGGTACGACTTTGGTGACAAGTGAAGTGAACCTAACGATGCTATTAAAGAAATTATCAATTTTTAATCATACTAAAAGAAAAGACATAATAAACTTACATATTACATTTTTTAAAAGTGGTGTATTGACAGACCTAAAAAGTCGAGCCGATAAAAGTTCCATTTTATATTTTACAAAATAACTTATGACTATTTTCTTTTAGTCCGAAAAGTGACAGCAAGGGTCCGTTCAGCGAGCAAAGGACCAAACTATGTAAGGGCGTGTGCAAAGACATATAGCCGTGCTCATGGTTTACGAAAACGTCAATAATCGTTGAATTTAAGCAATACGAATACAATCAATCAGCGAAATGGCACTTACGAATTTTAATTCGAAAACAATTTTATCAAGATATTGGAAGAACGTTCAGCTCCTCAACAACATGGAAAAGTGCCACAGTTAACAGTATTTCAAGTTGACGCGTTGGAAAACCAAGTCCAGACTACTCTAGTTGACGCCCATCGTCAAAACTTGCAAAGCTTCCTTAAAGACAATTTTATCAATTCCCAATCTTTAACACATATTTTAGGATACGGTGAATATACAAGTGTTACAGAGATGGTACTTTTTCTCTCATCTCAGCAACTCAGCTAACTGGCTTTGAGTATTCATGAATGCATCCATTCCTTCTAACAAACAGAGCTTAAATACAGTTCAAGCAGACAGTGCTTTTTTTAAAACAACGAACAGGGAACAGCTGTAGAAATTCCTCCTTTTTACCTATTTCCGGTTCGGCTATTTGTTTACATTTTTAAATATTTTTTTTTATTCTGAAATGAATAAGAGTGAACCAATTTGTAGAGTTTGCATGCAAGAATCATCAGAATTTTTCAATTTCGACATGCCATTACAAAATGAAAACGAAGAAGACACCAGCATTTCATACTTGGATTTTTTCTATGAGTGCACACGCATCGAAGTGGAACCCCATGAAGTGGGGTCACAGTGCTTTTGTTTACCCTGTGGGGATGAACTACGATCGTTTTACAAATTTATGAAAGTTGCAGAAATGACCGACCAAGTACTGAAAAGTAAGCGCTTGCTGAATGCGCAGAACATTCGAAAAATTGAATCTTTTGATGTATGTTCATGGAACTTTTATTCTATTTTTAGATTTAACTCATAACACACAACTATATTTCTCAAAATAGATAATCGCATGGGAGCCTGAAACTGATTTTGCATCCGATATAGAACATTTAAATGAGAACATAGAAGAAAAGTCAATAGGCAGTAAAAATGCTTCGCAACTATATGAGGATGTTAATGCACTATTTAAAAATCAACTGTTGCTTGATTTACATGACAAAAAACCGCCAGTAAATAATTCTCAAGACAAAAGTTGTTATGATGATAAGAAAAATGAAATAATTTTTGCCAAATACGAATCCAATGAGAGGACTCCGAGAAGTAAAGTTTACAATAAAGGTAGGCCGTGCTTTAGGGATGTCTGTCTTTGCATGCATTTTTCTGACAATAACGACTTAAAGCGTTTACATTTATTTTCAGGCCCATTTGAATGTGCCTTCTGCCATGAGATATTAAAAAACCGAAAACGTCTCGATAACCATCTGTTTGAAGATCACCAAAGACGTACCCAACCCTGCGTTATTTGCGGCAAAATGGTTATACGCATGCGTGATCATCTTCTAATACATTACCGCAAGAAAAACGACTTATCAAGGCCAAAAACTGATTGTCCAATTTGTTTGCGCAAAATATCGAAACAAACAATCAGTCGACATATTCGCTACGTTCATAAGCATGAGGTCAACAAAATAAAGTGTCCACAATGCTGTAAGTACCTACATACTTCGTAACGTGCGTTGTGAGCTTTAACCAGTAAAAAACGTATTTCAGTTCAAACGTTTGGCGATGCGCATAAACTTAAAGTGCATCTGACGAAAGGTCACATTTCGGATAGAAATATTAAGTGTCCATTATGCTCCAGAATATTCTCCCATGGAGTATCATTGAGCAATCACTTAAGAACTCACCCTTGCTTGCAGCGCATATCTCAGAATCAAGTAACTAAACAGCTCGATGAACATACTGAGGGGTAGAATGTGAAGACGTTCTTTTGAAATCAAATAGAACAGTAATTTGGTTAACTCAAAGACAATAGAATGTGGTTAGGTATTATGGAGGCCATTTAACGCACAATTATGAAGTGTATTGTTTCAGTATTTTGTTTATATTTTCTTTATTTTGTTCAATAATAAAAAAGTCAGCTATGACTGTAACAGCTTGTGATGTACTTTCCTTCCTTTTTATATCACAAGTGCCAAGCGAAGGTTGGTATCTACAATACTCGACTAGAAATGCAAGTGTTCTTTGGACAGATTACGTGTCCGCATATTTCATGATTCAACTCACAATACTTCGTGCTTCTTATCAGCGCCCGATTTTTCGGCAAAGTTTAAATGATGTGCACTCGTGCTGCCGTGCCAGCTTATCAGCAAGCACAGGCCAAACGAGATGCTATCTTCGGCCACACATTTAAAAAGAAACTCAATCACTGCAGGCATCGTGGAGTCACCGAAAACAAAAGGAATAAAAACTTCCACAAAAGCACTGTGATGAGTTAATGACGACATCAACTAACTTAATGTGCGAAACTGGAAACAGTAAGCTAAATATCGAGCTAATTGTAGAGCCTTGTTGGGCCAGTAGATAAGTACTTAAATTGCGCGAGTTCATTGGTTGTTTATGATGTATTTCTATTTAAACGTAGCACTTCTTTATTAAAAAAGTTTTAAACTTATTGTCTAATTGCTTAACTATTTCTTACATGTAAACATATTTCTTGTTCGATATTTTTGGACGGTGAGTGCTTTAAAGCGCGTTTGAAGAGGTCTTGAAAAGTGAATAAATATTTTATGGAATGTGATGTTTTTCGTTGCAAATTTAGAAGCTGGTCTATAGAACGATTTCCTCATTGAACTGCTTATTCTTTCTTCTTCTGCTTGATTTCATTTTACTCAGTACATTATACGCTTGCTGGATTTCAATGAAACGGGCATTCGCCGCTGGCTTTTCTTTTTCGTCTTTCACTTTGTCAGGATGAAACTCCTTTGAAAGCTTTCGATACGCAGCCGTTATTTCGGCCTGTGATGCGGTTGCACTCACACCTAATACTTTGTACGAGTTCCGCTCACCATCGACGTCCATACTTTCAAATATTTCCTTCCATGTCTCATACCATCCGTGGTGCTGACCATATTGCCAGGTATCGTGTAGTGCCTGTGTCACGTCTGTCCACCAAGCGGATGATAGGAAATTTTGGATCGCCTCATGCACTGGGATCTCTCCACCGTCCTCGTCACTAATTGTGCCATTAAAGTAAAGGAAGCTACCCCACAGCGCAAAGTAAAATACTATAGCTGTGGATAGTTTCCATGTTCTCTCTAGCTTTCCTCGTTGTTTTGGCGGTGTGCGCAGCCACTGCTTGGAGTATGTGTCAAAAATAAACGCCGAAGCAATCGATGTAGCCAATAGAGTGTAGGTTTCATCGTAAATAAGGTATCTGATGGGATATGTAAGAACTGCAGCTACTAAACAATGCCAAAGTACGCCGTGTTCGCGTCCAATATTTCCAACTGTCCATACACCAAGGGCGATCATTATTGGAATAGCCCAATGTAAGAATGTCCAGTCAATACCACCGAATACAGTTTCTGGAATTGCCATTTGAGCCAGTTGTCCAAACAGGTATCCAATCATGACTTCTCCCACAAAGCGTCTAGTAGAATATGGTGGCTTCTTGTTGGTCTGTAGTTTGATGACGAACTTCTTGACAAACTCAGGATCCTCATTTGCATCGCGCACATATTCAGGGATAAGAAATATCTCTGAAATCCATCCAATTCCAAAGTATCCACCCAATGTGCACCACCAAACAAAAGCATGTCTATCGCGATGCAGGTATAAATGATGCAGACCAACGAATCCTCCAAATAACCAGAGAATGTAGGCTATCAACAGAGACTTCTGAGGTGGAAGTACATTTCTTTCTTTCGACATTTTGATCTAAAGATGATCGATATATTTTTAAAATTGAAATTCTGCTTCAACTATCACTTACTTGGTGGGTTCAAACGATACTCTATTAACTTCCTAGTCGTTTTGTTGTATTAAACAAAGTAAAATATAAATTATATATCACGATAATTTAATTAGTGTAACTAATTTCCATTTCAAACTAGCGTTACGATCCCAAATAAGAGGAGAAATTTTTTTTTAATTATTGAGGTCGACGAGCAGTGTCGAGTCAGCACGGCAGCGATACGTATTTGTTTGAGGAAATTAATGAAATGGGTCGCAACAAACGCAAACAAGAGTTTTCTATTTTTGTTGTTGGATCGGTTGTACTGTCAAAGTCAAGATCACGTAATGTAATGTAGGATCAACAACCTTTTTTAGGGTGTACGTGTTGCCGTCGTAGTAAAGTAAACTGTATGGAAATGTAGAAACATAAAGCAGCACGTTAATTAATAATAGTACGAGATCCAACTATTGTTGTAAACCATGGAAATCAATGATCTTTTTAGAAGAAGATCATGTGGGTAAAATAAAAAAAACGCCTAATGATTCACGTCAGTATTTTCATGGTTTACAATATGCGAATCGTTAACTTAGTTCTCAGTCACGAATTTCTTGCCTAAATCCGTCGGCTACCCCTCCGTAAACGTTAACCGACACAGTGGGCACATTCAAAAACTTAGTTATCTTAAGTCGACTAGATTGGTCTGGAAGAGAGGTACCCTGAACGCAAAAACTCGAATGGTCGGGAACGTCACTTTTCCTACGTCAGCCACATATGCGAACTGTCAACTTAGTACTCAGTCACGATTTTCCTGACTAGATTCGTCGGCTACCCCTCTATAAACGTCAACTGACACAGCTGCCCATGTGACCGATCTAGGCCAATCAAAAGTGAGATACATCAAGTCAGTCAGCTGTCAGACTTACTAAACTAGATACTTGAACGTCCCCAGTTGCCCATGTGACCAATCTAAGCCAATCAAAATTGAGATACATCAAGCCAGTCAGCTGTCAGACTTACTAAAACTAGGCACTTGAATACCCCCATTAGGTACTTTGAAAACTAAGTGAAAATTCTGTTTCTGCCTGTACATGATTCAATGTTTACTATTCACGTGACGTTACGTTTCGATTTGACAAATAATTTACTGGCGTAGTTCCCGTTGCACTGTGAAACAGCATCTGTCAGAACAGAGCCCACAAACTTTTAATATATATGTCAACAAATTTATTTGAAAGTGTTTATCAAAAACCATTTCAAAATGGAACCATCTATAGTCTGTCGTTCTTGTTTGACAACAGTTTCCTTGGAGTACATAGATTTAGAGACTCCACTGTCTGACGATACGACTTTCATGGACTGTTTCAACTACTGCACCCGTCTTCAAGCTTACCTAGGTGATGAATTGCCCAACACCATTTGTCTTTCCTGTGCTAGATCGATGCAGACTTCCTATGATTTTATAAAAGCATCTACTGATGCCGATCAACTCCTCCGTAATAGTCATGTCTTCTACGGAGATCTTGACCATTTTGAAGTGGAAAAAAGTTCACCGAATATTGACGAAGTTCTAAAAAAGGTAAAGTTAGCGGTTATAATATAATAAACAAAAAACAGAACCATTATTTTTTTTAAGGAAGAAAACATTGATGTGGAATATGTAGACGCACATTATTCTGCAGATTATTTAGAAGATCTTGGAAACACGAATGTCCTCGTTAAGGAAGAAAATGCTGAGGAGCTGCCAAAATTTGAAGTAGTTGTTCCGAATCATGAAATACTTATTGAAGAAAACAATGCCGACTCGCCCACAGAAGGGAAGTCAGATAATGATGTTGCCGAAAAGGATACGGTTAAGTGCTATATCTGTAACACAATGGTTTTAATCGAATTGTTTGACAGTCATGTTAGAACGCACACAGGTGAGTTTCAAATGCAAAGTCGAACAATCTTCACACATCTGTTTAGATAATGTAAAAAAATACGACTATTCGAGTGATGAATCAGCGGAGCCACGGGTTAAATCGCCACTGCGACGAGAAAACTATATATGCCACTGGTGCGGTGAAGCCTTTAATTCCAGATCAGATATTGTAAAACATCGTGCGATAGATCATCAGGGTAATCTCGTTTGTTTTATCATAACTACACAATTACTTTGAGCAGATTTTTTGTAAAGGTAAATTACCCAGCTCTTGTTTGACATGTGGCGAGAAATGTCCCGACGAAACCAGTCTGAAACGGCATGTGAAGAAAGAACATGGAATTCAAAGGAAACCAGTTGTATGCCCCTACTGTAAAAAGACAGTGAAAGGCATAGCCATACATATAAAGTACAATCATCCAGATGTCTGGCGATTGCCTATGAAGTCGGCTCCCGAAGGTGAGACCGTTAAGCTGTATAAAAACCAGTGCCCACACTGCCTTCGTTACTACCAAAGTAAAAGTATTCTTATGGATCATATTAACACACACACAGGTAAAAGAGTCTAACTAATAAACTGTTTAAATATGTTCATCAACTTTATTAAAGGCGAACGACCATATTCCTGTTCTACTTGTGAGAAATCTTTCCAAAAAAAGACTGTCTTAGAGAGACATGAAGCCACTGCGCACCTGCCACTTGACGCACCAAAACAAAAATGCAGCTTGTGCGACTTCTCCACGTGTAACCCGTTTTCCTTAAAAACCCATGTGAATAAACATTCGCGACCGATTGAAAAAAAATACCTCTGCTCCTTCTGTCGTAAGTTTGCCTTTGCTTTTAATGAATGGAAATTCTTATTGTGTGGTGGTTTTATTTCAAGCACGGAAATTCTACAGCCCGAAGGTTCTGGAAAGGCACGAAGACTACAAGCATAACAATGGTGAAAAGCCCTTCAAATGTGATGTATGCTCCAAGGGCTTCTGCATCAAGCGCAAATTAAAAGAACACATATTATGCGTGCACACGAAGGGTAGTCTGCACGAGTGTTCAGAGTGTGGGAAAACGTTTAAGAACGATTTCCAACTGAAGGCACACTGCAAACTGCACACATCAAAGCAGATTGAATGTTCGCAATGTGATAAGAAGTTCTGCCGCAATATTGACTTGAGAATTCACATGAGAACGCATACGGGTGAATTGCCGTATGCATGCCATCTTTGCGAAAAACGTTATCCGATTAAAGTGAGACTCACCTATCACTTGCAGAAGCACATGGGCTACAAGCACAAGTGCGACCAATGCCCGAATGAATACAGTAGTAAGGCGAAATTGCGATTGCACATGTTCAAACACATTGGAATGCCATATATTTGTGAACTTTGCCCAAAGGGATACCCAAACCGAATTGGGTGAGTATTGCATTTGACTACCAATATAATAAAACAGATCCGAACCAATTTCTACTTCGTGAATAGCAAGTGGCTAAACAACACACGTAAGAGCAGGGGTTGAACTACCGCATCCGTGATCGAGTGACTGAATTTGTTATTGATTTGCATATTAAATCAACAAAATTCTGTGACGTATTGCTCGCTCACGAGTGCGGTAATTCGACCCCAGATCTTAAATACTGCTCCGGCATTATACAGAGAGGAACAGTTTGACCAATAGGCGATCCGACCTGTTGTACAACCGCTGACACATAGAAAACTTGTTGCGAATTTAGGTTTTTGGAAATTGAACGCGCATTTTACTGACCTTAACTGCATTTTCGTCCATATTTTATACAAGTTTTAGCTCACGTAGTTCTCTTCTATTATAGTTCACACTTTGCTCACAATTTGCTCAATATTTGCAAGAAGGATCGAACCACCGACCGTCAAAAACCAAATCGACAACTCCACAAAACGTAGCTAGTACCAAATTTCAAATTTCTGAATGTCACATTCGTGAAACTTTTTTCATAAATGTTAATTACTGACATGCTTACTGACAACTGGCGTAACAAAAGAGCAATATGTACTTTTGTTACGTTACGAGACTCCCCCGGCCGCGCTTTCTTATGGGACTGTGTTTTCATTCTCCATTTATTTTTGATTACTGTATCGCAAGGATACTAGCAAAATTAGAAATAAAAATCGAACTGATTCCAGTGCCGAACAAATCCAGAACGCAAGAAACTATACGCTAAACCAACGTGGTATACAAGAAAAATGAAACACTTGTTAGCAAATTGTAGTTCAAATGATTTATTAAGTGTCTTGTCGGATAAACTGGGAATGTCCTACAGTAGTTGGTTTAACCCATCAAGAAACCTTCCAAAAAGTCCAGCTGATTACAACAGAATTTCTGTGGCTAGTCAATGACCTATTGCGGATCTTCCTGGCTGTGACGAGTCTATGACCAAATTCCGCTTAGCTGCATCCACACCGCGCCTTTGCTTTTTGTCGACAAGCGGGTGCATTTGACACCAACACATGTTTACGCCATTCAATGCTTTGTGAGAGCCGCTCATGCATAAACAAAACATTTTTTTACATGCAGTTTTTGTTTCGTTGCCTCCCACACCAGCTGATATTTTGGAGCTGTTTATCGCTGCCTTTTCTGAGCGCCCAAATTCCTGCTTAACGATGATCTCCAATGCGTATTTGCCGTCGGCTTTACGCATTTAGTGAAACAATGCTGCTTGTGGTGCGTTTTGCCGTCGGCTTATCTCGTTCGGTCGAATTGTCGATCAGATGAAGCTGGGGTGAAGGATGTTTGTTGCGGTGCACAAATACATACATTTTTGTTTAGTTTTAAATTTGTCAATTGTCTTTAAGTAATTACCTATTAACTATTTCTCCTTACAGTTTACGGCGACATTCAAAAACTGTCCACAGGAGAATTTTAACCGAGCAAGACCTAGTAGCAAATCGTCGAAGAAATGAAAAGACCATCGTTATCGGACTTGTAAATAACATGGATTTGGTTACTGGTAAATCGATTGTTCCCATATCTCATAACCACCCTGAAAGCGAGTTGGAAATTTGAAACATTTCATCTGGTTGCATACATTAAAAAAGTGTTTGTTTTTACAGTGTATAAACTGTAGTTTATTTGTTTTCTATTTCTGGTAAATATCGTTTGTTAATTTTGATTTCACAAAACTTAATTTTAAAAAAAGATAGAAAATAGTACAACAATACATACTATTATGTGCATGGGGAAAACATAGAGGGGTAGACACACTTATACGATTACATTTGATTGATTAAATAGCTTAAAATAGTTACTCCTACAAATGGCGAGTAAAAATATATTTTTTTTTATTTTTTTACTTAAGAAATCTTCATTGAAGAGAGTTTAAATTAAGGGTTTATGAAAAAAGATGGTGCAAATAAATTCTGTATAAGCCAATAAACGAAAAGATATTGTTTTTAATGATTGCGGTTAATACTGCTCCTACTGAAAGTTTTACACCCCGACTCCACAGGAGATAATTTCTCTCATAATGCTTATCATGAGATAAAATTTCTTGTATAGTCACTCCATTTCAGCTTGTGATTGGATGTCTGCGATCTCTTTCCGCAATTATTTCTTGACATGAATTTGACAGATACTTGTTTGTTTTTCATCTGGAAATATCATTTTTTGTCTCATTTGAGTGTCTTCTCATGCCGATTATGGTCTGTGGCGTAAGTAGTAAGTAGTTGTTTTAAAAGTTGAATATTTATCCAAAAAAACCGAAACGTCACGTACAGTCTTTCGTGCCGTTGCGATATGAAATGAAATTTCATGACATGATTTGCCCAGCGCAGATAAAAAAATTGTATGAGATAGATACCAGACATTTAGTTTGAGAGAAATGATCTCCTGTGGAGTCGAGGTGTTAAGATTCCAAGCAGTTCCATGTTGGAAAACAAAACAAAACAACGCGTTTTGTAGGCTAAAAAGTTAGCCGCATGTAGGCACCCCGATGTAGTTCTCAATTCCATAGTATTTAGAGGATAATAGGCATGGATTGTGTAAAAGAGTTGAGCGTCAAACTTGTTAAATAATCACATTCAGTATTAGGTATAACCCTACTTTTTTCTGTTATTTTAAATTTAGTATTCATTTGTTCTCTAAAAGTATTATTATTATTGTTTTATATTTTGGTTATCGAAAATATACAACTTTTGAAATAGAAAGGAACAGGACGTTCTTTGGAGGGGCCAAGTTTCAAAATTATATTAAACAAAACTGGCATAGGATCGACCTGCGACTGCTAAATTACATAAAATTATCTGGTTTTAAAAAATCCAGAGGAGGCTCACAAAAGGAGGCTCAATATTGATAAAGCGAGCTCTGAAAAATAATCTTGAACATGCAGAATAATTTACGGTACGTTGTCACAATGAAGGCATGCCAAACGTAGACAAAACAGACGTAACAACGAGTTTTGTCTATCTCGGAGCTGCTACCACTTGAAAAATGATAAACACTTATAATGCGCTCACTGCGAGGAAGATTTTGTAAGACTGGTGCTCTACAGAGAATCCCACTTTATGTCAAAGATTCTATGAAGATACTGGCAGATTTTAGGGAAAACTTCTCTATTCAGTAAACATCGAACTACAGGTGCTTTAAGGTTATACTTTCATGGAGTTACATCAAAACAAAATTCGACCAACTCAAGAAAGTTACTTATTTTTACGAACTACGCTCGTTAAAACAACTTATGTTTTAAAATAAAGGGTTAAAATAGATACTGTGATGCAAAATGGTTTCACGCCTAAACTTACAATCTAATTGGATTATTATAATTATGAATAAAATGCTTGCCAAGGCGCGAGCAGTATGCAACTGTAGTCGTGCAATCAAATCAATTATTTTTCTTTTTTGGCTTCTTGGGGTTCCGTGAACGGCTTTTCGCCTTGCATAATGGACAAATTGGTGCATTACGATGAATCTGCTGATGACAGGAGAGACACGACTTCATGGGTGGCGGCTGCTGTCTGAGATTCACATTGAAATCGGAACGGAAAGTAGGATGACCCATGCCTATGGATGGGCTCTGTTGTAGGCGATTTGTGGGTGGAAATTCGTTTTTATTTAGACGACTAACTGACCCACCTACTGAGGGTGGTGGAGGTGCTGGTGGCATAAATGCATGTGGTGGTCCAGATGGTGATAATGATGTGACTGTAGCCTCTGGGATCAAGGGATGCCTTGGATGTGGACGTGCCAATGACGAAGCAGACGACGATGCAGTGGCTGATGCAGCACTCTGCGCTTTAAGAAAGTTAGCTTGGAAGCGATCTTTCGAAATCGGACTACCTTCTTCTTCGTGCAAATCCCTGAGCGGACTGAGCCCAAGATAGTCCCGTCGCATGTGATCGATTTGGTACTTTAAAGCAAGATATTCTTCGTAGACTCGATTTGCCATATCAACCGAACGTGTCTGGTTTTCTTTTGTCTGCTTGATAACATTTTCCATGTCATTGATGTCGGCATGAATTTGTCGCAATTCTTCCACATGGCTCATTTTCTCCTCTAGCAGATGTTCCATCTCTTTGCGATATTCCTCAAGACATTTGTCCTCATCGTCACTAATTTTAACTTCCTTTATAATTTTAACTTTGAGTTTTTCCAGTTGAACAGTTTTATCGCGAATATCCTTGACGGCCTCCAGCTTTGCATAGTAGTGTCGCTCATTAGAGGACGAAATTTCAGTAGCAGCCATTTTTGTTTTTGTTGACGATTTATTAGACGTGTTGGGTTTTCCTTTGCGGAAGAAATCGATTTTAATAGATTTGCCGAGTTATTGTTTGGGAGTTTTTCAACACATTTTATTACTTTATGATGTAGAATAATCTTTCTTTATATTTAAACTGAGTTTGAATATGCTTATAAAATGTAATTTAACGAACATTAAATAACTCGAATACACGCGATATTCAACATTTGTTTATGAAAAGTCCACTTCTACTATTTCCATTTGTCTGGGCGTGTGGATGCTGGTGTACAGTAAGTAAGAAAATATTTCTATCTGCTGTTTATAGGATGAGTACATTACCTACCTACATTGCTTTTGTGGAATTCGAATAGTCTGATTTTTCTCTCGATTTTAGCCTTTGCCCTCCATTCGAACGTAGAAACAAAAATTGATTTGATTATATGAATCTGCGAAGCCCAATCGACTACGACAAAAATACATTTTTTAACATTTTTATTCTGTTATATAATTCCTGTTATGAATAATTATAAAAGATCTCGACCATAAAAGGTCTTTTATAAATCGTGTTCTGGGTTCGAACTTTATTGGCACTCTATTATGGAACTTCGAAAATTGAATTCTGTTACAAAGCTGTCAAAACAAATAGCTGATTGTTATTTGTTTTTAAATTGTTTTCAAATTCAGAATTCATAAAAGATTTTTCCACACAGAATACCAGTTCTAGAGACGGTAAAAGTTTTTTGACCTTTCCAACTTTTGTATGAAAATTCACAACAGAATAAAATGGAGAAAAGAATCCTATTCGAATAGGCCTGATTGGATAAATTAAAGCACATCATAATGGATGCTAATTTTTACAAAATTGAATGCATTCCTCATTAGTGTACTGTGCAATATAAAATATTCCTTTGAACACTGAACACACTCAAGGCTAAATATCCAATGTGACATCCGAGATGGGACATCATTGAAAAAAAAACAAGGTTTGGAACTTGGAACTGCTATTATTAATCCAATTTTTTGTTGATAATTTGCTTTCAAAATGAATTGGGACTCGTCTATTTGTAGAGTTTGTTTAAAATCAGAAGCAGACAATTTTGATCTTCTGGCTAATGTAGAATTAAAAAGCAAGTGTACGTACTTGGAGATTTTCAATGCATGTACTCGATTGGATGCTCGGTTTGACGATGACCTGCCTAAGAATATATGCAAGTGCTGTTCCAATGACTTATTGAACTCCTTTGAGTTCCTAGATAGAGCCGTATCATCTGATGTGTTTTTAAAGAGCAATACTGTAGAGGTAAAAGATGTCGAATTTTGTTCTAACTCTGATGGGGAACAAAATGATGCCCAGAATTTCGATGATAAATCTACTGTTAGGCTTCTATATGAGGCGGAAGAGTCACCTTTCGTTATTAAAACCATAAGTTCATTTGAAGAATGCACAGAACTTCAGGAGCAGTCTGATAGTTACCTTGATTCAGTGACAAATAACACGTTCGAAGTAGCCAATTGCGACCAGTTTTCTGAAACGGGACAGTGCGGCGTTGAATCAGACAAACATTTTCAAGAAGATTCTAAACAGTCCATTAATCATCTGGCTGTTGACGAAACCAAAAGCGTAAGTTAAATAGATGAAGCATGGAGCTATATCATTCAACACGTAACATATACTACTACTTACTTTCAGCAAATACTTAAAAAGTCCACGGAAGATGCTAGCGAATCTGTTGAGTGTAAAATTTGCTTTAAGGTACTGAAACGATGTTCAATTAAGCATCACCTCAATAGATGTCATAAGTCAAGCAAATCACTTCTTTGCAGTTCGTGTCGTAAGTAGTAGAACTTACCTGCTTTCGTATTGCTGAGTAGTTTTCCTTCGTGTTTTTCAGCTAAGGCATTTACCGTGTTAAGTGATCTAAGAACTCACATGAAAACACACGACAAAGAACGTGAGCGCTCCTTTATTTGTACCATATGTCGTAAGGGCTTTTTTGAAAAGCAAGCACTTGGCGTTCACATGCAAAGGCACAAGGGAGACAGAAAATTCCAGTGTGAAATCTGTCCAAAGAACTTTACAACCAAAAAAAGCCTTGAAGTCCATGTATTCACTCACAATCGGCAAAATGGACGATTCATGTGCAAGTATTGCAATAAACGATTTCCTTCAAAAGCTGACCTTGTCGTCCACGAACGTTTCCACACTGGCGACTATCCGTACAAGTGCGAACTCTGCGATAAGAGATACGCTGTTAAATCACACTTTAACTATCACTTGGGCAAGCATAGAGGCATTACATACAAATGCGATGTATGTGATAAGGAATTCATGAATCGCGGAAGTCTAACCTCACACAAGTATAAACATCTCGACAAAATGCCCCACGAATGTTCCTATTGTAAGAAAGGATTTCCATCGCCATTCAAGTAAGTAAAGAGTTTATTTTGTTGTCTTAATGTCGGTGGTAAAATGTTACGTTTTCAGGCTGACTCGCCACCAAAATAGTTGCCATAAGCTAATGGGAGCTGCTATTCAGAAATGCGATGCTCAATGTGATGAAAACAGTTAATGTCGTGAAAATATTCCGAAATAAATTCGTTACAAGTATTTTGCTTAGGAAAATGAATGTTTTTTAATATTTTCTTTAGGTTCTTCCACTTCCATGAAAAAGCTTCTCAATAAGCCGTTTATGCTGGGCATTCTGAGGGGTAAGGTCATGGGCCTAGTTTTTCTTACATCAGTATCACACCAATCACTATTTATAAAGAGAAAGCTGGAGAGCTATTCTGTAGACAACTATCCGACGTTGCTGTTTAGAGGTCTACAAGTGTAAAGAAAGATATCGTTAAATTGAAGCGAATCTTTGTACACGGGTAAGAAACTGAGAAAACACAAATTTGCACAAATATAAAGTTTATTTACAAAAGTTCCAGCACATATCGTCATATTTACTTAAACCTGTACATCATTGGCGCGCAATATCTCTAACTCCTCAGGCAGCGCGCACACCCTCAGTTGTTTTTCTATCAGCAAATCCTGTAGATGCGACAACTCCTGCGGAACAAATATCGCTCCATCTAAATAGATTGCCTTATTCCACGGACAGTCGTCTAAAGCGGTCAGCAGACACTTCTTTGTCGTCTCAAAAGATGTACGACAATCCGACAAGTATCGCAAATAGAACCGCCAATATAAAGCATTTCGCTGAAAAATCATTGTCGAGTTCAACGACTTTAGAATGTTAAGTATGCGGTTTTTGTACGTATTCTCGTTGTGTTGCTCGTCCCATGGCCCCGCGTCGGGGAAGATTCTATTTGATCGCACGAATCGCATCCTCGCTATAGTGATTAAGAAAACAATGGACAAAATTGAATCGGACCGCAGACACAGTCCACGAATTTTATACCAGGGTTGATTGTGCAGAACAGAGCAGGATTGGAGGAAGAACAAATTTTCTGGAAACTCGATCAGGGCCTCAGAGATCTTGTCGAATATAAGCACATTCGAGACTATACAGGTTGTGCTGTCACATTGCATTAGTGAAATGAGTAATTCGTAAATCTGTTCGCGCAGAAATTTGTGGCGCACATTCGTCTCGGTAAAGTGGCGCTGGACTGTTTCGAGGTATGCCATAGCTTCAAGTTTACTACCCAGAATGTATTGATACCATGTTTTGATTCGAAGAAGATTCATTAGGAAATCAGGAAGAAAATACTGCTCCAATTCCATGATGTGTACATTTTTTTCTATTGCGATCAAGGCATCCAAACGGTCGTTAAGTTTCTTCAAGCCAGACAGTTTCCTGACAGCAGTGAACTCATCACTCACGTCCAAGCTGTCCAAAGGGAGCATCAGCGAATAGCACATAAGTACGCGCAATGCCCTGTCGTTCTGCTTTTCTTTTAATAAAATAAGTGCATACGATAAATAGGCATTTGATAGATCGGAGTTGACGTTTTCGTGATTATTTCCGGTTAGAATTTGTTGAAATATCATCTCGCAGGTGGTCAAATCTCCTAGTTCGTACTCCAATAGAGCGTACTCCGTGTAAAAGTTGAGAACGTTTCTGTTCTGCTCCTTCTTGAAGAGGTTTTTTACTTTGGAGCGAAGCTTTTTCTTATATTCTGCATCCATTTTGTTTGCCAGCTTCTGCAAAATAAGCAGCGTCCTCTCAAACCGCAGCCATATGAGAATGAATATGATTCGCTTTCGTTCATCAGATTTCTCGAAACACTCGGCGCACGTTATCAAAATGTCGTGTATTGTACTCGCATAAATCTCATAGCCGATAGTGGTGTTCAAAAACGTTGGACAAACACACATCTCTTTTGATAAGTCGAACAAGGCTTCGTAGAATTGCTGAAACTTTTCCTCCGGGCATTTGTACTTGTGAAGTAATACCGCCAGGACATCCTCTATAGCATCGGTATCACTTATGTTTTCAACTTTAGTCTGAAACCTACTTTTAAGTGAGCTGCTGTTAACTAAAGGAATCTTGAGCAGCCGAAGGATGATCAAAATCAAATAGAACGAATTCTGACTCTGAAGGAGGGGGTAAATGTAAAAGCAAATGTCCTCATTGAACACAATCCGCTGTGGGTCACTGCATTTAGTATTCTCTGGACAAGGAAGGAAGTTGAAACTTTGCCGTAGTTTCTCGATGCGCAGCCAAATCTCATTCATTGGCAGGCCGGACTGCAGCACCAGTTCTTCGTACTCAATCAATGTTTGTTGATCTTTTTCTAGGGGCTCCAGGGAAGAGAATTTGTCTGGTGACACGTTAAGTTCTAGGGCTAGTTTGATTAGAGCGAAAAATTGTTCGTTCAGCCCTGCCTGTCTAAGAAACAGCGCACAGTTGTTGAAGAGTTTCAGCATAACTTCGTCGTCTTGAAGTTTTCTGTGCATTTTTTGCATGCATTGCTCGTATATCTTCAGCACATCGGGGACAATGCAGCGCGCCATTGTGCATTGTGTGGTAAGAATTTGTGCCGTCCACAAGACATAGTTGTACGGGTCTTTTGATATTAGTTTATCAATAATTTTACTTACCTCGAAGGAGGGGTAAGTGGAGTTGATTATGTCTACGTATAATCGGTACAGTGTTTCGTTGCCGAGATGGTGAAACAAAGCACGCTGTAGAATTTCCAGTTTCTTTTCAGACAGAAATGTCTTTGACCATTTGTAGGGATTTTTGTCTTGCAACTGCACCAAATCCACCCAGTAGGAATCTTCACTGGGATTTTGTGCAATCTTTCGGTTGAGATCCGTTGTCGATTGTGTGAAAGCGTTCTCGTCTAGATTAGAAACCGGGTTTTTATTTGAACGTAATTCATTACGCAATTCGGACTTGTAGTATCTCTTATGACGCTTGACGTTATTAGCAAATGGTTTCCAACCCAACGTACGATATTGAACACGGTACTTTGGACACGCTGGTTTGTGCAGTGTAGTAATAGTTCGATACTGTGTGGCCCCCTTTTTATCGATATAATATTCCTCATCCCCGGTGAATATTAGCGGAGGTGGGTTTGTTTTGTTTGCCGAATGACTGTGTTTCTTTTTTTTCTTTTTCTGCTTTTTCACACTGACTTCTTCCGAAGGAGATGCATTTTCAGCTTCAGTCTCCTTGTTTGTTGCTATATTTTGAATGTGTGTCTGCAGGGCAATAAAGCTGGAATTTTCTAGCCATTGACTGTTAGCTGAAGATGCAGGTTCGGTATTAACTGTCGGTTCCTCTTCCTTTGGTTTTGCATAAGCTGGGAATAAGCTCATTTTTGCTTGAGTTTTAATCAACAATCTATAAACTATGGCCCAACAAAAAAATAAATTCAATGACAACCAAACTAAACGTTAAAAAATGTAACAAAAAACAGCTGTTCTGAGTTCTGACATTTTAATTTGACCTGTTCGTTTGCAGGAGGAATGCCACCATTGTTTCTTGGGGCGTAGTTTTGATACTTCTATAGGTATACCTACATACCTAGTTGGAACAAATTATTTACACCACTTTTGCCAAATTTTTAGGTATATATTTTAGAGTTTCTCATGTGGTATTCGATTGGGCTTCTCAGAACACTTTTTTTCCTCTGAATTACTATTAATGTTCGATTGGTATTTATTAAATCTATGAATCAAGCGCTAAAAATATAGAAGTTGAGACCTGTTTTTTACCAATGTGACTCAAGGGGTCTTATTCCTTATTCCTCTACTTCTCTTTGATTTGCTTTAGTTGCATTTACATACCTTATTCACACCAGGCCAGAAGTTTTCCCACAAGTATTTCAGTTTTCCAAATAAGTAACACCACGAATCGGACTTGCAATCGTTGGATTGTTGAAACAAACACACTTTTTGTAATATTCGGCAGAACCATCAATCAGCCCAGATAGAGCAGTGAACGAACAGTACTAATTGACAGCTTTAGTTGACATATTTCTTTCAACCCTGACAATTCTACAAATTTTTGTTTTGTTGTACAAGTTCACAAATCACAAGGATTTATTGCAAAAGAAGGATTCTCTAGATCTTGTTTTGGATAAACATATATGTTAGATGTAAAAGAATGGAAGAATACGTGATGGAACTCCCGATCTGCCGAGTCTGCCTTCAGTCCGCAGTTGAATGTATAGAAATGGATGCACTCATGACCAGCGAACTAGGTGAAGAAGAGTCGCAAACATATTTTGATTGCTTTAAGTTGTGTACAAATCTGGACGTAAGTTCCTTGGATGGGCTGCCAAGGCATATTTGCTCTGCGTGTTCAGTAGAATTACAAAATGCTTATGACTTTATTGCCAAAGCCAAGAATTCTCATGATCTCTTGTTAATGCAAGCAGAAGACATCAAACCTGAGTACCTACTAACCGAATTTGATTCACAAGCCAACGAGTTTTCTGAAGAGGCAGTATTTCTGCCAATGGAAAATGTGGAGGAAATAGTAAGAGCTCGATTCAGTATGCAATGAGATATTGATATTTATTTTATATTTCAGTTTGAAGAAGAGTCGGATTGTTTGGAATTCAAGCAAGAGAGCTTTAAAGTAGAAACGCAAGAGGAAGAGAAACATCTAAAAGAAGATGAAGATGCAAGTACAGCCAATGAAAGTGACAAGGTGTACAGTATATTGGAAGAACACTTTGAAGACGAGGAGCGAATAGAGGAAATTCATGACGACGAAAATGCAACGTCAGATGAGCCAGAAAACAAGATTGTTTGCAATTTGTGTGAAGTTTCATTTCTAAATATCGATGAGTTTCAAAAGCACGGTGAAAGCGTACACTGTAAATAGTGTGTAGAAAGATTTTGTCTTGTTTAAGTAACTACTATCTTTTTAGCCAATTCGCCGTTCTTCTGTGAGACATGCTTTCGGCGGTTTAAAAGCAAAAAGGTGCTGGTAAGACATATCAAGCATCAGCACGATGGAAGCCTTGTAACATGCAATATATGTGGAAAGTCGGTCAAAAAGACATTCTTACGTACGCACAAAAAACAAGCACACAGAAAGGCAGCTTTTCTTTGTTCAGCTTGTCGTAAGTTTATTGTTTCAACTTATTCTTACTTGCATATTCAAATATTCTTTAACAGCACGCACCTTTAAGTCAACAACGGGCCTGCAGATACATTCAGAAACACACAAGGAGAATCGTGAACGGAATTTCGAGTGTGAAAAGTGCCACAAGAAATTTCTCACCGAAAGAACGTTCAAAGTGCATGCGCGAGTCCACTGGCAGCGGGAACACTTCAATTGCAGCCTTTGCGACAAGAAATTCCTGCAAAAGGTAAATCTTCGGCTGCATATGCAAATGCACCGAGGTGAGACCATGCCATGCTTATACTGCGACAAGAAATTTGTTCGCAAAACTGATCTAAGCGTACATATGCGTTTCCACACCGGCAATTTCCCGTACGAGTGCAAATACTGCGACAGGCGGTTCGCGATCGTCTCCCATCTAAATTATCACCAAAAGCGACACCAGGGCGTCATGTACAAGTGTAAAATGTGCGATAAAGAATTCATGAACATGTCAGGGTTGAGAAACCATTCCTTTCAGCATACAGTTATGCCATTTAACTGCGCAGTCTGCGACAAGGGATTCCCAACTAAGTTTAAGTAAGTTTAAGGGTCCAATATCAGAATTACATTTTAGATTAATTGTTTTTTTAGAATAAAGCGGCATTTAAAAGCTGTCCATCATGTAGAAGACGAAGAACAGTTGGATCGCTTCATATCAACAGAAAATATGAAATTGGAACCCAGCATTGAAGAAGAGACACTGCTAGAAGAGGTTGACGAAGGTGACGTCTTCGACATGTAACCGAAGTTAAATGATTCTAGACGTATTTCAGTAAAAGCCTTATACAATAAATTGTATTTATGTGTATAGATAAAACAATTAAAAGCCGTGAGTCCGAAAATGTTTGTTCGTTTTTTATGTGACACCGAATTTAATAACTAACCCTTTTACTCGACGTGCTTTAAGGTACTTTACTGTACAGGTAGGCCAATTAATGGTGCTCGCGCAAAGCTTAAACGAAAAAATCCGAGACAGTTAAAAAACTTGCAGAAGTCCTCCATATATGTTCTTAATACCTGTTGACCTAAAAATCAAATATAATGTTCTTCAACACATTGTACCACAACTTATTTTCAGCTTTGTTTATTTCTAGACATTTATTTATGTATATTTAATGCTTAATTTCACAAAAATTGTACTATATACGCAATTACAGAAATGTTGCAAAGCTCACTGGCAATTCCTTTAGCTACAAAACGACTACAGTAATAACGGCCCATCCACAATCCACTGTCAAAGCGTTTATAAAAGACGTAACATTTTTGTAAAGGCCAGCTGCTTACACCGTAGCACGTAGCAATGAAGGAAATCGCTCTGCAATATTTACATGTAATCTCTGTTAAGTCTTACGGACGAAGAAACAAAATAAATCAATAATTTTTAAAATATATGAAAATCACACTTGGTTTACGCGCGCATATTAAGCATCCAACTTAGCAGGTCTGCAGTTCAGGAGGAACGGGAATGTTATTGTTAGCGGCGAATTGCAGAAGGGCGTAGTACTTATTCCTCCAATTGACTATATCACGATTGTTGCTCTCATTTTCCTGGTGCAAACGCTCCAGATCATGCCATTCACTGCTTTTCTCCGTTTCGAGGGTGTCTTTTTGTTCGATTCGTTTTACGCGACAACTGGCGGCGTAGCCTCGATTTTTCAGCGTTCTGCGTCGCTGTTTCATCCGTACTATTTCTTCACGCGTAAGACCACGCATTTTCAGCATACGATTTAGATCTCGTACAGAGATCGAGACCAATTGGTCATCGGAGATGTCAGGAATGGGACATGGCGACATGGGGGGCTGTAAAATGAAAACACATTAGTCAACTCACGTGCAATTACTTGCAATAATTAATGGATAAACACTTGATAAAATGCTTTTACATTAACTTTTTTTACCAATGGCGCCCGAATATCAGATACCCCCTGTTCATGGTAAGCCATTGCCATTATTTTATATTGGAATGTGTTTTTTTCGTGCTTATGAAAAATAGCCAGATCCTCAGTAATTCTTGAAAGCGATTCTCAGAAGATAATTTATTAACACTTTTTGATAAGAGAAGGTGCTTGAGTTGAAGTATAACAACAAAATGCGATGACTATCGATTTTTGAATTTAGTTTGATAGAATGGAATGGAGGTATAGACAAAAAAAAAAAGTTTGAGAATGGCCGCAGGAGGTTAGTTTGATTCAACATAAAAATGTAACGTAACGTTAGAATAATGGGTTGCGGAATTCACATGTTTTTGTTGTCAAAATTAAACGAGAGATCTGACAGTAATGCTAATAAAAAATAATAATCATCTGATAGCAAGCGCGTTTTATTGAATATCAGGGTGACGTGACTGAATTTGTTATTGTTTTGCATGTTAAATCAACAAAATTCAGTGACGTATCGCTCGCTCACGGGTGCGGTAATTCGACCCCAGTTTCAGCAAAGTAGCTGACTATCTGAATGCAACAATTTAAGCACTTTTTCCTGTCTCTTAACTTGTTATGTCATACAAAAAAAAAACTATTTCACAAAATAGCATCCCACATAATTTGGTGTCTAAAAACTATTAAATTTTACAACAAAAACAAGGAATCATGGAAAAAGATTATTCTTCTATTCTTATTATCCACCTATGACGAACGCCTGTAGTTTCAGATTGGACAAATTAGGAACTAGGAGAGATACACTCTCAGTATTCAGAACCGCGTCAAATCGAACGTAAATTGATTTTTTTATTGTTGGTATTTATGAGTTTGTATTTTGAATCTGTCAGCGGGTGTTATATATTTCGTACAGGGTTCAATCCCTGGAAAATCAAATTACATTCATGCAAAGCAATTTAGGCAAAGCAGCACGCAATTACAACAACACTACGTCTTGAGTTTCACATTTGGTATTTTATCCCAAGTGGAAACGACTTTACAGCAGCAGCTTATGTTTAAACCTTTCTGATGTGGGTGGAAATTGCAGGTAAAGCTTAAAGTCGAGACACGCAACCTTTTCTAGCATTTTATACGTGACTGGAACCATTTTTTGCGCATTCTGCTGCTTTGACTTGCTTTGCTGAGTTAGAAGCTAAAAATATAAATGCAATCTTCAGCCAGGAGCTTTAAGCTTAACTGGTGGTCTATTATCTATTTATTAGTAGTTTGTGCATTGTATAATTTTAAAGATATTTATACAAGGGCTTGTTCCTCATCTACTTTAATCCACTCCAGTTTGGTTCGAATTTTCTTCTCCGGTTCTACAACGCACAGTTTGCTTAATTCCTCCAAAGGAACATCCAACGAATGGGTTGTCTTCAAGTGAAATTTTAGTCTATGGTAAAAAAAATAAAAGGCAAACATTAAAATGAACTCAATATCGAAAACCTTTTTGCAACATACTTTGATTTCGTAGGATACACTTTCTTACAATGCGGACAGGGGTACGGCATGACGCTGTGCTTAAACAAGTGATCTGTATATCCCTTTCGTGCCGCAAAAAGTTTACCGCAATGCTGGCATTTCAATTTCCATCCTAAATGTTTTTTTATGTGGGAATTCATGTGACCTTTAGTCGCGAACTTCTGTCCACACCGATCGCATTGAAAGGGATACTCGTTCGTGTGAAAGCGTAGATGTATTTTATATTCAACCTGATGAATGAATTCCTTTGGACATTGGACACATTTAATTGTGTCGCCTTTATGATATCGCTTATGGCTGCTCAACGCTGCTTTTGAATAGTAAGTCTTGTCACAAACGTCGCATGGATAAGCTTGACGGTTGGTATCGTGCGTTGCTAAATGTACTCTCAAGCAATGTTTTGAAGCAAACGACTTACCGCATACGTCACAAGTGTCGGACTTGTTATTATCTGTCGTGTGATATCTCATGTGAGATTTTAAGGATCGCATTGTTGAGAATACTTTTGCTGAAACAAATAAAATTGGTACATAATAAAAAGATAACCCGCGTTAGGTCTACACAATACATAATTACAGTTTTAACAAAATCAAAACACACTGGGCTAACTGGTATAATATAAGACGGGCGTTAGAGAACGTGATAAGATTTTCGTAACCTGAAGGCTCGACAGTGCATCAGGGAGGTATGTTCATTGGGTTAAAAACGAACAAAATAAAATCGTTTAAACATTTTAGCAGTTGCGGGACCCTTTCAAAAGTGTTAAAAATTGCTCCAATGTAGAATTTACATTGTTATTGCAAATTAATATGTTTTGCAGTGTGGGGTGGGCCAAACCGAGACGTCTAATGGTTATTTATTGCTTTCTTTTAGAATGTGAAGAGAATAGTCTTTACGTTAAGGTCTGGTACGATTTTACATCAATCGGATTACGATGCATTGAAACTTTTGTGCATGCATAAGAAGAGCGATTAAGCTTTATGGAAAACTTGGTAAAAAGTCCATAAAAGCACTAGATTTCACAAGATTTTCTGTTTATCTACTCACGTATGCGAGTATTTTTAATCAACCGTTTCCGCGGCGGATGTCCAATCAAAAATATAATTGAGATATGCTTGGGACTTTTTATTTTCTACATAATATGGAAAATCTATAAATTCAATCAAAAGCTTGAACGTATATAACAACGCAAATAATTATACATCCTCCTCCTCATCAACTTTGATCCATGCAAGCTTAGTTCTAATTTTCTTCTCCGGCTCTACAATGCATAATTTGCTCAACTCCGTCAATGGAACATCCAGCGAATGAGTTGTCTTCAAATGGTATTTCAGTCTGTGAAGAGAGAAAAAAGTGCCAGCATTCATACAACTTTTCAAGCCACAAAACCCCAGTTAGAACCTACTTTGATTTCGTGGGATACGCCTTTTTACAATGCGGACAAGGATATGGCATGATGCTGTGTTTGAACGTGTGATCTATATATGCTTTTCGTGCCGCAAATAGTTTGCCACAATCTTGACACTGCAATTTCCAGCCCAGATGTTTTTTAATATGGGCATTCAAATGGCCCTTTGTCGCAAACTTTCGGCCACATCTTTCACACTCGAAAGGATAATCGTTGGTGTGGAAGCGTAGGTGTATTTTGTATTCAGCTTGATGAATGAATTCCTTCGGACATTGGACACATTTAATTGTCTCACCTGTGTGCCATCGCTGATGACTGTTGAGGGCTGTTTTCGAGTAGTATATCTTGTTGCAAAGATCACACGGATAAACTTGCCGGTTGGGTTCATGTGTTTTTGAATGCACTTTGAGGTAGTGTTTGGAAGAAAACAACTTCCCGCATACATTACAAGCCTCCGACTTGGTATTATCCGAAGTGTGATATTTCATGTGGGAGTTTAAAGAGCTGATAGTGGTGAAAATTTTCGCTGAAACCAAAAGATATACACAATAACAGGGGTTATTGCAACGGTTGATGTTTAAGCAAAAGTTAATACAAAAGTTAGGTTACGTAACGCAGCTAGTTCGATGTATATATCAAAATTTCAACTGAGGTAAGCATCTGTTGAAATGCACAGCCTAAATGCTGTCTCGTAAGAACATGTTCTTGGAACAAAACGTACAAAACCAAACAAACATAAGACTACAACGTATAACGTACTGCAAGGTGCATTTATTTTCATCATTTCCTTTACCTATATTTACAGGGAATCGTGTATTGAAATATTACTGTGTGCGCTCTTCCTCGTCCTCTTTCGACTGAATTTCAACCTCTTTCATAACGGTGTCAGCTTGAACTAGCGTAAACTTCTTCGATCTAGATCGTTTTGGAATAGGGAATTTGCTCATTTTCTGCAATTCGTCATTTGAAAATTCCACCATGTGAGCAGTTTTCAAATGCACTTTGAATCTGCAAAAAAAAATGAGAAATTAGTCTTGTTTTGAACCAATGCTGGGTAAATGTATTTACTCACTTCGGTTTCGAAGGGTACGCTTTCGAGCAGTACGGACATGGGAACGGCATCTCAGAATGGCAGAAGGAGTGCTCTTGCAGTGCTTTAGTGGAAGTAAAGAGCTTGCCACATTCTTCGCACTGTAGCTTAAGGCCTTGGTGACGCCACATGTGTGTCCTTAGGTGACCTTTAATGGCGAACTTTTTGCGACACAGCTCGCATTCGAAAGGATACTCTTTGGTGTGGAAACGCATGTGAACATTAAGTTCGTATTGCCTTGCAAATTGCTTCGAACATAGGACACACTTGATTGTATCGCCTTTGTGCATTCGTATGTGGTTGTCCAGAGCGGCTTTCGAATGATAGGACTTATCGCAATTGTTGCAATTGAACAGTTCGCGCTCATCCCGATGCGTTAGCATATGTGATTTGAGATAGTGATTGGTTGAGAATACTTTGCCGCATATTTCGCATGCGTCAGACTTGACCTTAGATTCCTTGCGTTCGTGGTACTTCAAATGCGCATTTAGCACACCAAGCGTGCAAAATGTTTTAGCTAAAACGAGGAGAAGTTTAACTTTGAGTAACTGAATGAAAGGAGTTGCTGGCAGTGTATATTTATACAGCAAACGAAAACAGCGCTAGCCTGATGAAAGAAAGTTTTATATGGATAGAAACTAGTTGGGTTTTTTTTTTATGTACTCTAAGCTACATTTGATAATGAATAATGAGCCAGGGGTCTCAAATTTAACCTTAAAGTTTTCCAACTGCGTCCTGTCTCGCGAACTTCTGACAGATAACCGAAAGTACAATTTTCCCCAGTAAGGTTCTCAGCCTTTTTGTTTTGGAATCACTTTGCGTAATATAATTATGGCTTTTATAGCATCTCAGCTAGAAGTTGATGTATGAAACCTTAATTAAGAAACCCTAACTAAGCAAGAATAAGGTTCAATATCTAAACATCACCGTACGCAAATTTTCCATTGCCAAATACATTATTCCCCACCCAAATATTGATTCTTCTAAAGCACGTAAACAGGCGATATTTCATTCTAATAACTTCTGAAAGTGCTATCCCAAGACTGACAGTCTGACAGATCTAACATCAAAAAGATTGCGGTAATCTCCCTTGGGAGCAGGTTGATCATAGGTTTCGATTTTTATTGGTTCCAACAACGAAGTGTTGTGGTTTGAAATGATTCAAAATCCAGGATGAGCGAAATACTATTGAATTTGTTTTACACTGCTTACGAAGTGGATACTCAATTTGTTCATGTTTAAAAATACTAATCAAGCAGTTGATACGACCCATGGTAATAATTTTAACTGACAGTTATCATCACTTTAACAAAATAATACAGACCCTATGAGAAGAATATTTTGGAAAAATGTAATAGCTCACAAATTTGTTACTTGATTGAACGTAAGCCTTACAAGCAAATAATTAAATAGTACATTTAACTTACAGCACACATTGCATAAGAAGTCTCTGGACTCTGCATGACGTCGCTTCATGTGCTCCTTCATCTTTAGCTCTTGCCCCTGGTAATCACAGTGGGTACACTTGACGGTTCGTAAATGTTTTTCTTGAATGTGTGTTTTCATATCTACACCTTCCACAGTCTCGTGGCATATTCGGCAAACAGATTTTAGATGCTCGTTGTGCGCACTTTTGATATGCTTTTGAAGTGATCTCTTAGAGAAAAATTCCCCAGGACAATGATCGCATGCAAATTGTCGAATATCTGCAAAGAGGACAATATTTTGTTCAGTATTTGAAATGTCTACATATATTTTTCAAGTTCAAATACAAACCATTGTGTACATTCATGTGAGCCTCAAATGATACAGTTCTCACGTGCCGGTGGCAGATGTTGCAACGCTTGTAGTTTGGCTTTGTCACACGCTTTTTCTCCTGGTCTGTCAAGATTTTTTCTATTAAAGAGAATTTTTGATCCATCGGGTAGCCTGGTTCAATTTTTAGATCTGTATCATAGTCTTTCTCCTCATCATCAGGATTTGGTTCATATTCATCCGCTGCTGCTGGATCGTCTTCTTCTTCTTCGTCTTCTTGCGAATCACCCATTGGGCTTGCGCCCGCAATGGATTCTCCAGTCATTTCTAATAACTCAAACTCTGCATCTGCGCCAACGTCTATCAGTTGTTCATCGTTGTTGCTGGCAGCAAAGTTGGACCCAGATTCGAAATCTAAACTATTTGCTTCCTCGTGAAGTTGCATATGCGAGTTCAACTTCCCCAATGGTATGACAATTTCACAGATTTGACATTCGACTTTCTCAACAGACGTCTTAACATCTTCGGTATTTTCGCTGCAGTGTGATCGGTTTACATGTAAGTTAAGAACGAATTGTGAAAAAAATTGTTCACCACAAATCGTGCACACATAGCTTTTCTCTAGAACACAACAAAGAATTTGACTTTTGAGTTCTGGGCAAGACTAAAGACTTAACAATGCTCAGTTTAAAAAAAATTACATTTTATTAGAGCAATAAATAGCTTACGATGTACAACATACCTTCTTCGATTTGATTTCCTATTGGCTCGTAAGTTTCGTTATCGGCGGCATTGAAATCATCCTGTCTACAAATGTCCCCACTCCCAAAGTCATATAACTCATTATGTTCAGCTAAATGAATACTATCGTTGTCCTGCAATGCAAACGGCGTTTAAAAAACAAACAATCAACCAATGGAATAGTTTTGCGTTACCTGCTGCTCCTCGTCGGGTTTCTCAAGCTTTGTATTTGCGGCGAATTCACGAAGTGCCCTATCGGCGGTCTCTGCTTTCTGGAGGAATTCATAGGCAATCTTTAATTCCATACCACATGAGCTGCACAAACTTTGGGGACAGTTTTCCGTCAGTTCAACTTCGAGGCGGGTGCACGCAAGAAAACAATCGAGATATGTGAGGTCGTTCTCGACCTCTTTGCTGGATTCAACTTCAAAAGGCGTATCGAAATCTATATATTCAAGTGATGTTTTTAAACATACTCTACATATTGGCAAAGCGCCAAACATATTTCTAATTAATTGTTTTACACAATAAGCAATAAGAAGCTATTTTTCATGAAATTTTTACACAAGCCTTCTTCAATTCTGCTTTCTGACAGAGTGACATGTTTTATATTTGAAAGAGTATGCGTGAATCGGTAAATGTTCGAAAACTCTTCTGCCAGTTGCCATAAACCGCGGTTTTTATTCCGATTAGTGGGTGTGTTTGTAGAGTTTTAATATGGTATGTGGCTGATTACTTTGAGAGCTGAATGAATGATGGTATTTTTCTGTTACGTAAATAATCCTAAACGACGAGTGCTCGATACTCGTTAATAATTTGCTTTGCAATAAAAGAAAATACCAGATGAAAGTAGTGAACGGACAATATTTTTTTTGAAAATATTAATGTGTTAATATTACTGAAACCCAGAAAACTTATCGTACATCCATAACACTTTAAGATTCTGATTTTCGGTCTCACTCTGGGCTTCTTTAGAATTGCCCGCGGATAAACGGATCCCGAGCCGTTTTTTATTTTACCCCAATGACCTAATTAGAATTATTGTTTTCACTTAATGCTGTTTTCGAATGGCGATTTTGTAAACCAAATGTCTATAACATTGACATACTATACATGGACTGCTAGCAGCCAATTTTTCTTTGAAGCAAACATAAGCAATAGCTCTTTTGGTTCACGGCGGAGAGAATTGGAAACACTCAAATGTCATCGAGCAATTCGTGCGATTCTGTTTAAGTTCTGAGTATGCCATCTGTACTAGAATGATGGAAACAATTTGAATAAATCGTTATTTTGCGCAGTTGCAATTGTTCTACAATGGATGGCACTGTGTTCTATGTAAAAAAAATAGCAATGGCGTGCAGATGTTTCATACTTTCGCCGCACTGAACCAAAAGGGATAGTCCTTATGTTTGCTTCACTTTATCTCGCAGGTTTGTATGAAACTGACATTTTTCTAGCAGTCCATGTATAGTATGTCAATGGTCTATAAGGTACCTTACTAGATGAACTCATTCTTTGCGCATGTTTTCCCTCCTTGCCATACCTGTGGTCAAATAATTCAACGCTCACCCAAAACAAAACGTCAGTCAAAACGCTTGTGAAACTTGCCAAAAAACGTACCTTTTATTCAGTGTTATTATATTATTATTTTAAATCAAAAAAGCACTTAAAAATGCAGGATCCTCCAGAAATTGAAGATGTAATCATTAAAATGCGAAGTAACCTGCCCGTTTGCAGAGTTTGCTTGGATATATCCATGGAATACATTGAATTCAAGAGTACTCTGTGTGTAGTAGACGGCATCAAAATCACCTATTTTGATGGATTTCAGTTGCTCACTCCGTATCAGATAGATTTAAGTTGTAAAATACCAGATTCATTCTGCACATCTTGTGGAATTGATCTATTAAATGCCTTCCTATTTCGTAAACGGATTGAAAATTCCAACATTATTCTAAACGATATAAACAATGGAATGAAAATAAACACAGATGAACTTGATTCTGTGTGTCTGGACGACCATAAAAGTGACATAGAGTATAAAGCTGATGTCGATCAAACAGAGGATAAGAACGAGGTTATTCCTATATTTTTACTATTTGAAATGTTACTTATTCAATTGCTTAGTTCAAGGTAGATGCGGTGAAAGAAAGCGTACCTATTCAGCAGAATGTGAGACCAAGAAGAAAAGTGAAGAAAAAACCACAATTCGATGAATATTGGGTAGCTATTGCTTTTCTATAACGTAATTGAATTACTAACTTGTATCTACAGCCTGCCTCTCCAACGAACTCGTTATATAGCATTTCTGATTCCGTGTCTTCTGAAGACATGACTGAGTTGGAAACAGAAAAGACTGGAAAGTTCATAGAGCCATCTATGTGGGTGTGCCATGAATGTGAAGCAACATGCCTGTCAGAAAAAATGTTGATTAAACACAAAAAGTATCATAAGCTAGCTGAAAAGGGTGCGACTAAATGCAAAAAATGCAACAGGATAATCCGTTCGATTGAAGAACATGATAGCCATATGTGTTTTCACAAGTTCTCCGAACTAATGTCAGTACGTTCGGGCAAATTGGCCTACCGATGCAGGTTATGTGAGCGAAAATATCGATCTGAGAGTGATTTTATAGATCATATGAATATACACAAAGGTAACACTGCTCAGATGTTTGTAATTTCAAATTATAATATTTTGCATTTTAATAGACACAAAACCACACAGCTGTAAATATTGCTCCGAAACATTTCACACAAAACATTTGCTGCAATTGCATACACATGGCCTACACAAGAAAGTACAGCGTAAAATAATAAAAGCATCCAAGCAGACTAAAATTGAAAAAAAGGAAAAGTGTTCGCATTGCTATAAAATGGTGCGAAAATCATTTATGGAAATTCATAAGGAAGTTCATATAGGACCCCAAAGTTCAATGTGCACCGAGTGCGGTAAGTTTTAAACGATCTAAAAACCGAATTATTAAATTACAAAGGTTAGGGAGAGAATTTGGTAAACATTCAGACGGGCTTAGAAAAAATCTTCTTAATATGTATAAGTAGTGTGTGCAAAACCATTTCTCTTCCCACCGTGTCATCAAAAACTACACACATCCATTTAACTTTTCTATACCTAGGTAAACAATTCGCCAGTCGACTAGCTTTAAAAACACACACGCTAATCCACAAGCAAAGAGGAGAGTTTCCCTGTTATATATGTAACAAGACTTGCCAAACGGTGTATGCCCTCAAGTCCCACATTCAATTCAAACATTTAAAGAACAAACCCAGAGCCACAAAGAAGAAGAAAATATACCAGTGCGAAGAGTGTGGTATGGTCTTTCAGTATCCATCAAAGTTAAGAGTTCATCAACGAAAACATGATGCGGAGGCACCCTACAAGTGTGCACATTGCAACAGAAGTTACACAAGAAAGGATCAATATACGATTCACATGCGGTATCATAGTAATAATTTGCCCTACAAATGCGACCGGTGTGATAAAAGTTACGCGACTAAAAATAATTTATCTGAACACATCAAATCTGTTCACGACAATGTCACATACAGTTGTGATATGTGTAGCCAAAAATTTAAATCAGCTACAGGGCTAAGGAAACATAAATTTTTACATACCGGATATCCATATGTTTGTCCGATATGTGAACTTGGACAACCATTCCGTTCGGGGTAGGTGCATTGTATAGTTACATTAAATTATTTAATAATTTTGTTTGATTTCAGAATCAAAGCTCATTTGCTTAGAGTGCACAAGGACACATTCACGGAGGAGGAATTTGAGGCGAAGTTTCCTGTTGTTATTGCTAAAAGTGGATTTCGGAGGCCTAAAATTTAAAGGAACAGTTTTTATTACCAATGCAAGAACGGAGTCGACTTTTTGGCTGGATTAGTTGGCAATATCCAAGGAGTGACGTCAATGTGTGCAAATTGCGTTTCGGTGAAGAAAAGCTTTGCAATACATTTGTAATATACCAATGTGAGGATTTTGCAGCAAAATAAATAAACAGTTGGCTTCTCATGAGCAATTTTTGTTTGATTTGTTTTGAGACGAATGAAATGGATCTACATATACAAAGCCGAGTCCAAACGGCTGAGTTGGGAAGCTTTTTCAGGACAGTTGTATCGTTTTTTATTGGTTTCACACGGAGATCCATTTATTCTAAGATGTTTAATTGCGCATCACTGGAAAGGTTCCAATATAAGTTGCTCCTGTCAAGTCACTTTCATTTGGGATAAATCCAAAATGTCCCATGTGAATCTCGGAACTGTAGGAAGTAGTTGTTGTAATTCCTAGGTACTTTACTTGGCCTTGTTTTGCTAAAGGCTGGTACGCTGTTCGAGTGAAGTGAAATTTTTACTCCTCTCCGAAAAGTGCTATGTAATTGAAAGTGAAATTGAAATTGAAATGTCAAAAAATTTAATGCCTCGGTCAATAAAAGCCAAGTGAAATAGCTGAAGTAACACCCCCTGCAAATCACCTTTTGAACGACTATTTTTCACTTGAACAGCGTATTGCCTGGTGAAATTTTCATGTGGAAAGTTTATTTTGATTTATGAAAAATTGGATTCCACGTGAACTGCGTACCAGCCTTAAGAAGGAATTTTTTCGAACATCAACAATTTTTCGCCGGAACTCATAATAAGCGAAAAGTGAAATGTCAGTTTTTCGGGTGGAATATTGTTCGGGCTAATTCACAATAAGGCTGTATGTATTTTTTTACTCTTGCAAGTTAAAGTTGTAAGTCTTGTTTAAGTACCTGCTCATATTGTGAATGCGTAATCCGTAATTCACAAGCACAAAATTCACACCACAGCACTTGTTGCTTATTCACCACCCTTGATGTCAATTTGACTTTTGACGTGTTGCCACTACTACCTCGGTGCCGCATAATTTTTTGTTCTATCTATTTGGAAAATTGTTAAAACAGCAAAAATAGTTTTGTGCATGTGAAAAATTAAGAAACATTTAGCAGCTAATAATAGTTTTATTTCTCCGAAAAAATTGGTGTTTTTATTAAATAGCTACAGGACTACAATAGTTTCTTGAAGCAGGCGTACTCTGTCTGCCCTTCAACTTCTCAACCAATACACAAGTTGTACCTTGTACGTGGACATCTCTTTCAAAAGGACACATTTTTCTCATTTTCATTGATATAGCGTTCACCGCAATCATAGTTGTGGTAAGTCACATTTTGTATATAAATAACTTTCATATAAATCTTAACATTAACCACCACCGCTTACTGTTACCGATAAGTGAATAAACAAACAAAAAATGATTGAAGACATTTTCCATTGCAAGGAATATCATACCGATTTCAAAGCCGAAGAACCAAGTTCATAATTGCAGATAAACTTGTTTTGGGCTCGATTAGGCTAGCGATAGGAGGTTTCCAAATAATTCGATTAGGTATTTCATTATTTATAGCGTAGAATTAAATAATTTGTAAGTATTTTGGCATTGATGAAATAAATGTTGCCATATCCATGATAACGCACGTGTTCTTGACGGCGGTTAAGGTACCGAAAATAGCCTTCTTTTGTTTGATTCTTTGGAGTGCAATTTCGAAAGTGCTTTCATACCTATCTAGTAGGGTCGATGGGAAATGCAGATGAACTTTGTCGCTACTACTTATGTAAGCATTCCTACTAACTAAATAAGCAAATAGGCTAGTGTGGATAAAGCAAATCCTTGTTGAACTTGTCAGCGATCCCAAGAACGATTTGGACAACTGCATCTGTTAATATAAGTCCAGCTGTCCTGAGACACAGCTTTACTTAAAATATACGTGTATTATAGACAATGCTAATCGTATTCGTCTCAAACAACTAATTGCTTTCTTGCTTTTTTTTGCCCAAGCAAAGATCTGATGAAAATCTTTAACATGTTAAGGAAAGCAGAACGTTTACTTCATATGCAACTTGTTTCCTTGCTCTCGTCGTACGCGTACGTACGCGGCTACTGATGGCCAACGATTACTATTCTACGATTTTTGTGTTGCGCGCATTTTCCTAATCCCCAGTGGTTTTATCCAGCCTGGTTGGTTGACTTAGTCAAAGGCATATTCACTGTATATTCGAGGGATAGTTTCTGCATTTGTGTCATCTTTATGTATCTTATTTTCTCTGCTCCCCTCGCATTACACTAATGAAGAGACTTTATAAAATGTCGCGTGATTAAATCTAACCAACTGTCTAAGTCCATAAAATAATACTGATAACATGTGCGTTACAATAGATGGTTCCCAAATTTAGTAAAACTTGATCCATGGGGGTTTACTACTTAGTAATTTAGATAAAAAAATGTTTGCAATAAAGCAGTTAATTGCTACTCTAAACATGGCCATGAAAAATAAATAAATTACTAATTGATAAAAAGATTTTTGTCGTCTCGAAAGTTTTTTAAGATCAACTTTCGACCTAACCTTTAATTGGCAGCTAGAAAACAAACAAATTATTCTGAAGCAACTTCAATAATCACCGACTAACTCCTTGTTAACATTTAATTGGGTAAAGCTGCGTGCTACTAATCAGTTTGTTTTGATTAATGCCCCGGGTCTTGACGATTAATTAGTCAAGAAATATGTTTGTTCGGGTCACGACATGGTTATGTAATATAGAACCCGTCACTTCTTGTCTGCAATGAAACTGTTCGTTAAAACATCGACTATCAGAATACTGACAATCGTCTGTACTGGTTTTTGTAATTGCCCTTCCCGACAGTAGTTTTATGGGCAGGTATTTAACCAACACTCTGCACATTTGGTACAGAATCGAAAGCTTAAACTTACGAGTTTTTTCATTCGGCCCTAGCGAGGTATCCGTCGGAACGGAAAATTCTCCGCAACGCATACTCTGTCGGAAACTCAAATCCAAATCGTAAACAAATTCCGCAACCAATTTCTGTCGGAGGATATCGGAACCTAGCTGTCAAAAATTGAAGAAAAAAACGCACTTCATCGCACTTCAACGTAATTCGCCGATATGCGTTACAAACTGTGTCGGAGAAATATTCCGAATAGATGTTCCGAAGAATGCCTCGAAGCAAAAGTCCTCCGAATGGTATAAAATCGGAGAACCGACGGATACCTCGCTAGGGCCGATTGCAACGGTTGCGATTTATCTTTGGTGCTTAGCACTGGCCGATTACTCCAACATTACCTATTCCAGCTTTTCGGATCTTTAGACTAGTATAGCAGGATTTTTAAGCCCTAGAACAAAAACTGCTGACGTGCAACTGATTAGCGGCTTAAAAAGGTAGTTCCGCTTCTGTACGCTTTTCTCTCATGATCCGTTTTTGCCAGTGAGCCGGTCTTTCTTCAAAATTAAAAGATATTTCACTTGTTTCGGCTTTGAACTAATTTTAACTTCTGGCGTCCACGGACCACGAGCCTTTTCCAATCAATGTTACCGCATATTTTCCTTATAGCCTGTTTCAGTTCCTAGTCGTCTCTGCATTTCTGCGCCATATTCCCCGACAAATATTGCACGCAGCTGACCAAATTCGAATTCAAAACTATGCAAAAATTGACCCCGCATAGGAAATGAATACATCTGGGTTAGTCGAGTTAAAAAGTTGAGTTTCTAATTAGTGTAATTTCGCTTTAAATCAACTATCGCGGGGAACATTGCATTTCTCTTCAAAGTGTACACGAATTATTAATGAGCTACTGCTCCTCGCACCTCGTGCAATATTCAAAAACCATTCAAACTATCACGTAGGCATCCGAGGGTCAACGAATATACCGACTGGTTGTAGTTTTCCCCCCGAGCGGCAAGGGCAATTGATTGGAATTTGTTCATGTGTGCAATTGTAATAGAAAATTGCAAATGTTTTTTTTTTTTTTTTGGTAACAAACCCGTCAGTTTGTTGACATTTTTTTAATAATTGGCCGGTCAAAAAATACGAATGTATTCATAAAGATGGATGGATTGTGGATATCTAATGACCGTCGATGAACTGGTTTAACCATGACAATCGTGATAGAAAATAAATCACCGCTCATCACAAAACCAGAAAAGGTAAGAGCCACCATCCTTGGGCAATGCACAAGCACCATGCGTCGTATCGTACATTGTCGTTGGTGGAGTATAGTTATTTAGGTATACGGTATACGGTATACCGCTGTGCAATAGACGATAGAAATTGAAACCTGTTTGTGTGTCTGAAGCAATTCGTAATACATAACTTACAATCGAGACTGAGAGATGAACACAGAGACGAAAGTGGATATTTTTTTCACTGGGGGACAACTGGCTGGCAGTAGCTTCTTACAAATCAGTTGAATATCATCGTTCCGTCCGTGAACAACAAACACACTTTATACTGTGCCCGTGCCTCAGTCTAATTGAAAGGAAGCAAAGCCAAACCACAGATACAACCTGTGGCGTCTGACGTGGACGCAACACATACGCTTCCCAACGAAATTGTAATCGCACCCAACTATCTATACATATATACATCCACTTGTGTGGTGTGGTGCTGTGTTCATTATATACAACCGTTTCTGCTGTTTCACTGAATAATACTTATCGCGCGCGCAAGCTGCAAAACAAAAAAAAAACAAAAAAACAAAATCCAAAAGGCATTATACTACACATCAGTCTATGGACTATCTAAGCGTGTTCGTCGGTCAGTCGTTGGTGCGTTTCCAAGAGGGTTTGACGTTAAACCTCCTCTCGCTTTTCTCGAACTTGCCATTCCGTGACTAGCGTTTTCTGGTCACCTTTTTTTTTTGTGTTTTTAAAATTAAAATTTGATTATAGTCTTTCGCGAGACATACACAATTACTGTGTGGTGCACGTCGTCGTCGTTGTCTCCTATCCGCGTTCATCTTTGCCTTCGTGGTCTTCAATTAACGTTTACTTTTCTCATGTGCGGCTAACAACAATCGAAAATAATAATAATAACCAACCAAATCACACATACATATTGCAAAGCAGCTGGTTATTGTATCCATTTCTATCTGTTTTTTTGTTTGGATAACTTTGCGAGTGTATCCCCTTCTTGGGTAAGTCACATAATAATTTATTATATTGTTTGTCTGCTTTCGGGTGTACCGCGAATGCAAAAGGTTTCCTCAACTTACGTGTATTTTGTAAATTAACGAAACAAATGTCAAGGTTGTCATCGCTGCCCTGATAGAAAGTGTTTTTTATTTTTTTTTTTATGTAATTTGGGTTGGTAGGTTGAGGTCAATGGCGATATGTATTTGTCTTTCTCCAAATTAATGACTTCTCACTTCCTGGTCGGAGAAATCCTTGTACAGCAATCTTTTCATATCGTCATTGATTTAAATAAATTAAAAGTACTTGATATAGTTGCTGATTCATGTTAATGTTACAGTCAGACGGACTTGACTAAAAAATTATAATCTGCTTTTGTTTGCTGTTATCTAAGTTATCACTCGCAGAGCCTTTTGAGCACATTTTTGCGATAACTAGTACACAAATATCGAGTCCAACTAACGATAAGATTTTGTTTGATATATTGGAAAAGGCGAAGCGTGTTTTAAAAAAGTTTATCTAACGTTTGTCTGAAAAGGCATTGAATTTTGTACACATAATTCGAGTGGAATGATTTTCGAATCTGTTTTGTGAATACTTCCTGCAAAGATAGCGAGACAGGGGCATCAACAGAGCAAAGCGAGTTTGAGATGTATACAGTGCCATGAGTGGGTATTTTTTTGTTTAATTAAATACACATGTGACTAGGGTATGAAGCATTTGATCAGTCGTCCGTGGCATGGGCTACAGTGATTGGAATTTTGGACGTGTTTGTGTTTTCATTTAGGCTTTGAAATTCTGGTTATTTATCTCAATCAGGGGTCGAATCGCGTCGGCCGTGAACGAGCATAACGTGACGGAGTTTGTTTTTGTTTCACATGTAAATCAACTCAACCCCCCTTCTTTGGAACCTAGTAGTGAATGAATTACTACTAATACTGGAAGGGGAAGGGTGTAAGGTAATTGCCTATGCAGATGACACCTTAATACGCTTTGGGATCTGATGCAAAACGCCCTCTCTTTAAATGGACTTCAAAACGCGGTCGGGGAGTCAATCCCCAGAAAACGGAACTAGTCCTCTTCTCAAGGAAATACAAAATTGCCTACTTTGCTCCTCCGAAACTAAATGGCATCTCCTTGGTGATAACTGATAAGACAAAGTACTTAGGCCTCATTCTGGACAGCAAGTTGAGCTGGAAACAAAACATAAACATAAAACCTAACCTAACCTAATGCTCGTTAACGAATGACGCGACTCGACCCCAAAGCGATTACTCGGCAAACGGCTCTTGATAATTATAAGGTCCTGCACGATTGAGCCTCGGTGGGATAAGATTGGGATTCGTTTATGGAAATGATCAAACATTACTTTGGAAGCTAGGGTCACAGCTACTCCTAAGCGTGATTGTGTGCAGTTGTTGATCATTGTCGGCTCACATTATCTTCTCCAATTTACGTTAGTTCTTGCGGCTCATAACTTAAAATAAAATTTCCGAGTCAAAGTTCCCATCAGCATCCAGACAGATACATCGAGGTCGGGTCTAAAGTAAGCGTCCTCGCACAATCGACTGAAATATCAGCACGCTGCAGAGTTCTTCTCGGTACTTATGTAAACTCAACATTAACATGCTTCACACTGGCGTTGTGTGGAACTCAGAACAAGCTTTGCCGATACCCTGAAGTGCATTTTGTAATTTTCAGAGTTTGGAAGCTGCGATAGATTCCTCGCTCAGTACTAAATTTAGGAAGTATTTTTAGTTTAATTGTTCATGAAGAGTGATCTTGAGTTTTTATCTAATATGACCTTCTGCAATCCGATGCAATAAAGTTCAATTAAATAGTTTCTTTCAAAACCTCGTACACAATCCAATTGTTCCGCAATGCAGTGGACTACTTGGTTCAGTGTTAGACAAAGTCTGAAAATTGTTTTGTTTACAATGCATGTGAACCTGGCCACTTTTTAGTGTCATCTCGTGTTTCGAAACATTTTCTTGTTAGCCCAGTAAGACTACATGCTTTTGAATGAATCATTGCTGTACACAAGTTGATGCAACTTCAATAAAAAAAAACCTTCAAAATATGTAGTCTAAGGTTCGGGCATTTACATCTGATTTAAATGGATTTAAATCCACACCGACTTACAACTCTCAATTACGTCTTTAATTTTGGTTTACTCTGATCTGATAAAGAGTTGTTGGTTGTCGGGGATGCTAATGAGTCGCATTGACGCTGGATGACTAACGAGGCCGTTAAAGGGGCATAGGTCCGCCTCTTCATGGATGGCCACCTACGAGTTTTATTTTTAAACAATGTCCGCCAACCAATTTATATTTAGATTTTTACGACTTTGACTGTTCCCCGTGTGCGAAATGCATTACGAGAGACGTAAGAAACAGATACGACTGGTCTGCAATGTTAGACAACCAATTTACATAATCTGATTATGCAATTGTCCACCTCTTTGAAAGTGTGACTGTCCAATTTCCACTCTCGCGGTCATTCCTATTCATTATCTATATCTCTAATGGACACAGTTTCTTAACTCTTTGCACAACTGGTGCGAAAAGTCAAAAACAGCTGGCAATATTTACCAGACATGATTTGCGCAAAACACAATCGCAATGTGATGTACATAATATACCCACTTTCGTGATCAACTCATTAAAAGATAAGAGTGTAAATCTTGTTTTAACATAATGTTTCATAAACGGGTAATGTGTGTTAGCGACGTTAATAGACAGAGGTTTCATCCCTTGACCATGACCAAACCGGATTGAACATAACTACATGGTATCCTATCATTGTTTTTTTTTTATCAAAGCACTAGTTGTTACTTCAAGGCTAACGTTTTTGTTGGTAACCCCAATATGCTGGAACTTGAAGTTGCGGTTAATAAGGCATTGCAGAAGTCGGTGGGAGTGGAAGTGAATCCGTCCGTTGCGGTGGAGTGCTTATGAACCTTGAAATCAATTTAGACACGAGACTACACATGATATCAGATGGTACTGGGTTTATGGCCTTTTACTAAAAAGCCAACAGTAATTACATGACAGACGAACATCGCTGCAATTGTAAAGTACATTAAGTTGTTTAATTTACATTGAAATTTAAAAGTGGGTTAGATTTATGCCCCTGTTACCGTGAATGAGCCAGTGGGATTTTGTAACTCTCAATTTGATCCCAAACGCTTTATGCGTTAATCGAATAAAACGAAGACTAGGTTAAGTTTGCATATTTATCTCAACTTTTTAGCTGAAATTGTTTGCCCTCTAAAATGTTGTTAATTAGAAAATGACAGCTAGATTTAATAGTTAACTTTTCATTGATTATCAATATCAAGGCGGGCATATTCAAAGTTCTCGCTAGCTAATTGCACTCGTTGTCCGTGTATTCAAATAGCGTGTGCAACAGCCTGCGCTCTAATGACATCGAGTAACCGTTTCCGTCACTGTGTGTATTCACATGTACTAGTCCACTGCTGGTGGATATCGTGTAAACCCGTTTTTCGTTGTTTTCCGCAGTTATAGAGACAAGAGTTGTGATTAGAGTAAAATTATCCCATCACATAAAGAAAACAAATGATACACATATACACGTTTACGGCTTGCGTAACTTTCTGTATACAATTAAGCGCATGAACGGTGTATTCTTATGAAGGCAGATCGTTAATAGGACTGGTGTATGTCACTGGTCAATCAAAACGCTGACAGCACAGCAAACAGAAATTAAATGTTTCTGTTTTCGGACTGACAGGGGGTTTAACTTGATTCATTTAGGAACATCTACACGAAAGTACGTTTGCGTAATCGATTCGAGTTCGAAACTCTCCTTTTGCAGCCGGTTTTACAAAGAAAACGAAAATTTCCTTACCTTTGTGTGCGATCTGTTTCCTCTTACTATTGTGGTATTTCCTAGTATTTGACGTCTAACATGAAATATGTGCGTAGTGAGTTTAAATTGGTTGATTGTTGTGTTATTGATATAATATGCATATATGAAATAATGCATAATGCGGGCAATAATTTCGATGAACTTGAATTTTTATTCAAAAATTAGTGTGGTAATATGTCAGACGTTTGTGCTGAACTGTCAAAAATAATTCGTAAAGTGAAACATGCAAGATTAAAACATTTCTGGTTAGGTATACGTTTTATGGCGAATCGCATTGCACTGCATTTGTCAAATGGAGTCGACAAAAACAAGTTACAAACGATTTGAGTGTTTGGCTCTACCAAGGTTGCCGAAGTCAAATTTTTAAATCTGCAGTTTTTGGAGATAAGGAGCGTTTGTTTGTAAAATATTAGATAAACAACTAACAAAATCATCCAGTGAAATAATGCCATATAAAAAATTAGAGGGCAATTCCTAGTGTGAGCGAGATAAATTGTTCTTCTTATAGGTTCAGTATGTCAACGGTAATTACTTGTCGTAATGGTTAGTTTAATAGTGCGCAATTTAAGTTCTTCTTTAGACATCTGAATTGCTTTTTAATTATCTGGTCGTTTCAAATTTATATTGACGTTTATGTTGACATTTTCAAAACAGTTAAAAGTGTAATTTACTTGCCACTTAGCTAATTTTCTGTAAGAAAATGTTTATATAGGTCGGCAACTGTAAATTCCCAAACAAACACACCCAATTCACACACAACGTAAATACAACAATCAGTATTTTGTTTTTGTTTTGCGCGTAAATTGTAAACGGTAAAAGTTTGTTTACACATAATACTGTTGTAACCCAATGTTGACGTTCAGGGGGTTTCCTATTGTCCTCAAAAAACAGTTTCGTTTACCAGTGTAAATGAAGACGCTAAACATGGAGGACTCACAAAGAGAAAATACCAGATTCGTCTAACAACAACAGTAACAGCTGGCACTGGATTAACCATGTGCAAAGTGTGTCACAGCTTTTTTTATCAAATTTCAAAAGAAGGACGTCTGGGGGACTTTCGGATACCTAGTTTGTGTAAAACGTCAACTCGATTAGTGTGGACTAGGTATACAAACGCGTAAACTATGTAAATTGAGTTGTTGTTGTGAATTCGCGGTTAATTTTTTAATTTTGGCACTTTAAAACGTCAACTGAGTATACAGGCAAGACTTTCTTGACTAGATTTGTCGGCTACCCCTCCATAAACGTCAACTGCAAAAACCAATCACGTGACCAATCTAGACCAATAAAAACTCAAACTCATCAGGTCTGTTCCTTTACTTTTGTTGTAAAAATGGAAAAGACTGTCAAAATGACAGCGGAGGGGATGAACTCTCTCTCTCAGAGAGGGAAACTTACGCAAAAGGTAAGGAACGCTTTTGTAGTGAGTAGTGACCTGTGAAAAATGACAGATAGTTCACCCAACAAAATACCAAATAGAACAAAAAATTCAAATCAGTTCCTTCAATTCTTACGCAAATAAGTTTGTTAAGTAAAAACTAGTAAGAATGCAAATATCTTGCTCTCTCGAAGCCGCTCCCTTTTACTAATTTTTCGAGTTGAGGAACGACAATTGAGTAAAATGCGTAAGAATTCGTATAATAAAAATTCGTAAGATTAAAAAATAAGGGAACAGACTTATCCAGTCCGATAATCCGAAACTTATCATTATAAAAAATAACGTCTTTCACATGTAAATTTCAAACTGACTCCAGTGTCCAGTCCATAAAATAAAAATATGACATTTATTATAGATACGTGGCACTCTAGCTTCATTAGGTCTGTTTCCTTACGATTGCATTCGAAATTAGTCAAAATTCGTTCTCTTACGCCAGAAGTTGGGTTAGAAAGAAACCAAGTTTGACTTAATTTGGCTAATGAACAGACAGACCTATTATGACCTTGAGAATGCAAAAACAGCACGCAGAAAAATAAACATATTACATACTTCGTTTTTGTTGCTTCTTATGTCAAAGTTGTCAAATATTAGCGCAATATCTATCACCTTTAATTTGGTGCATAACCGCTGAAATAATTTGCCGGCATTCATTGAGTTGTTGCACCTGTCAAATAAACCAATCTACTGCGCATCAACAGGGTGACGTCATAGTCGCCAAATAAAGTTGACCATTTCGTTATATCTACCCACATCAGGGTGATCAAGTAAGCACATTTGGCACATGCGGTAATCGGAGCTGATTGACCAACCAAGTTTTTTTTTTGTTTTTAACTCGTCGGCACGTGTGCGTTTGTTAACTGGATCGACGAATCGAGCCATATGACAACATTTCTACACAATCCAATGTCAATGTCAACGAATACTGTTCCTGTTCCACCAAAACTCCCATTGATGTCACACGACACTCTGTTGGGAAGTCTCATTTTTTAATAGCTTTCGATGGCCACAAGTTCAGATCCATGTTAGACAAGGCATACATTATAACGTACGTACATAATGTCGCCTAACTAACACACATCGCGCTTTTCAGCTACTTACCTCATGGACAACGTACGTGAACTTTTTTCGGCGTTTCCCTTTCTTTCCCGTTTCGTTTAAGCCGCATAAATACATACTAAACGCGATGTAAGCGCTTATCGGCCGACAATATACGTGGAATAGAATCCACACAACACACCACTGGCCAGCAAATTTGCATTTTCTCTGTTTAAATATTTATATTGTGGCCATTGCTTGACCACTATATAGAACCAATATGGCTGACGTGCAAATGCAAAGCTCTGCCACCAAAACTACTCTACGCGGTGATTCGTTTGTGCGTCAAAAGGTTGCACGCAGTTAAAACACCCAAACCGACACGGCCGGGATCTGAAGTTGTTCGCGCGCGCAGTTAGCTGTAGATCTTCTTCCACCATATATGGAACATCGAACAATATCCATCACATTGTTCTCGATTAACATTTCGGGACAGAATGCTAAACAGATCTGGAATTCAAAAGGAGTTTGTACGTTGTTCTCATTGATTGATCAACATCCATAAACAGTAGCACATATTTTATTAGGAAGGTACATACTCTCGACTCGAGTGAGAAAACAATAACAAAAGTGTGACATTCCAAGTGCAAGCGTGACAGATTGAGGAAGTAGAAGCCCCTAGAACGCCAGAACGGTGTGCGAAAGTTCAATAGGTCGTCCCTGCCAAATTGCGACGCCACACCGCATTCGCATTCAGTTTCAGTCATCATAAGTTTAATATCACTTACCGATTAACCAGATCTTGAAGTGTTTGTCAGTCAGTATTGAGTGTCAGCCTGGTGCGATAGTGGCAATAGTGTATAGTGACTGCGTAAGTATGGTCTAGAAATCGTGCACGGGAATGAATATACGTTTTAGTTTTGGTTTTCGTTACATAATATGTTGCTGTATCATTGTACCTATTATTGCTCGTGATAATTATTTCAATAACAATTCGCCGTCCTATCTTTACAATGGAAATTGTATGTGTGTTCGCAAAAAAAATCTTACCTTGTGTGTGGGTATAGCAAAATTGTGCCTTGTCACGTTTGATTTTTTTTTTTTCGTTTTAAATGGGTTGTCATTTCTTAACGAGGAAGAGAAGTGATTTTTGGCAACTAAAAATCTTTGATAAGAAGAAGATCGAGCGAACCTTGAATGTTTACGATAATGTTATGCGTGTGAGATCAGTGACTGTCAGTTCTACGTAGTCTTATCAAATTTAATATGATTATGTTTCTGTCAAATAGTCAGTCATGCTAGCTTAGTGCTTAGATATGCAAAATTAAATACTCACGCTAATTTTTAAATCTCTGAGCCTGTTTTTAAGTAATATTAAGCATTTTTTGCGAGTGCTATAATGAGCAATAAATGCGTACAAGTAGTAGGCACTTGTTTTAAGGCGCTGTCAAGTTCATTGGTGAGTAGTTTTTTTTGTGCTTATGTACAACTGAATTAATGAGATTTTTTTTAGTTCAGAGTTCGTGTTTCTCTATCGGCTCTGACAGAGTAGAACGTCAACTAGATTTTGTCTGGCCTATAGGTATACGAACGTGTAAAATTGACAACTTAAATTGGTTTTGCAGCTAGGGTACCATTCTAGGTTGTTTTGTTTATTACTTAGATCATTAGAATTTTAATATCAATCTTTGTGTGCTTTTCATTTATTACCTGCTTTTACTGTCAAATTTTTGTTAGTTAAACTAACAACGAGCGCTTGGAAAAGCTCCTTATATGAAATTCGAATCATCTCTGACTCCAACTGAAGAGTCAGAGATGATTGGTCGTCTAGACGGCTACCTACCCCTTTGTCTACTTCAATTGAAAAAATCAACCAAAAAAAAACAAATGCTGTCAGACTTACTTGACAATAGGTGTGTTCATTTACTTTTGTAGTAAAAACAGAAAAACTGTCAAAATGAAAGTGGAGGGGATGCGTTCTCTCTCAGAGAGGAAAACTTACGCAAAAGTTAAGGAACGCTTTTGTAGTAACCTGTGAAAAATGACAGATAGTTCATAAAACATGCCAAATAGAACAACTAACGTATATTCATTCCCGGTATTAAAATTCTTACGCAAAGAAATTTGTTGAGTAAAAACTAGTAAGAGTGGAAATATATTGCTCTCTCGAAGCCGCTCTCTTTTACGAATTTTTCGAGTTGAGGAACGACAATTGAGTAAAATGCGTAAGAATTTGTAAAAATTCGTAAAAATTCGTAAGATTTAAAAGTAAAGGAACAGACCTAATAAATCCAAACTTTATGAATAGGTTTGTTCTTTTTCTTTTATATTAACAATGAATGGAAGACATTGCAGTTGGTATATTGTTTAGTAAGTCTGACAGCTGGCTGTTTTGGTTGGCTTAAATCGGTCACGTTTTAACTAATCAAGTTAAGAAATTCGTGACTGAGTACAAAGTTGACAGTTATTGTATGTGGCTGACGTACAAAAAGTGAAGTTACCGTTGCGTTCATTGTACATCGAATCCAGACCAATCTATAATCGACTTAAGATTGCTATATTTTGGAATTTGCCCACTGCTAGTAAACTACTTTCTATCGGCATTTACTTTCAACGACTGGGTGCTGGGAGGACTCTAAATTAAACGAAAAGTCAAGACATATCAGCAGAATTAATCAGTTAGCATTACTTAATCACAAATGCAAGTCACTGAATTGTTGTGATAAGAATTCACCTGCTCTACTTTGCTTTGCTTTTCCGAGACAATGTCAAAAAAAACAACAAGAACGACGAACGCGTTCTTACATTTTTGCATTTATTTATTTGATTCTCCCATTGACAATGGCCGCGTTCCACTGCCCGCTAGATGAACAGCGGCATGTCAAACTTCATATAAACAAAATTGACATATTACCATAGGCGCTAGACATCTAGCACTTTTTGTGAAATATCCCTTTCAAAAAAATTCCTTAATCTAGCGCAAAACTACGCGCTGCATTGAAAGAGAGAGAGAAAAAAACAACCAGTCGGCAAATCGTTCAAACGTTTGCAAAATTTGCCGCTGCCGCTGCGCGATCGTTCCTTCATCTGGGATATTTTGTACTAGATGAACAGCGGGCAGAGGAACGCGGCCAATATATGTGTATAACAAAATAATAAACTTAGCACGTGTCGAGTGTTGGTAAAATTAATTTTCTAATCCCTGTATTATGTAACCGCCGCCGTGAGATATCTCTGCTTGAATATGTCTGTCAAAGGCCAAATTAAATTGTCGACTACTACGTGACGGAATTTGATTTTGTTTATTTATGTAAAATAGCAGTAATTCCGTGACGTATTGCTCTCACTTACAAATGCCACATTACGACCCCAGGGTTTGTTATAAATTGTACCTTATATAACTTGGAATGGGTTTTCTAATTGAAAAGGGACGTTTATAATCCTAGTTTGCTACCTCTGACAGCTGTGTGACGTAATGTGTCGTGAGTTTTTATTGGCTTAGAATGATCACGTTTCTGGAGGGCTTAGCCAATAATTTCTCGACTGAGTACTGAGTTGGCATGACGAATTTTTACGAATTCTTACGCATTCTTTTACGAAACAACTGCCAGTCGCCTGAAAATGAACAGCTGATTTAAATTTGTTGTTCTATTTGGCATGTTTTATGAACTATCTGTCATTTTTCACAGGTTACTACAAAAGCGTTCCTTAACTTTTGCGTAAGTTTCCCTGTCTGAGAGAGAGAGAGTTCATCCCCTCCACTGTCATTTTGACAGTCTTTTTCATTTTTACAACTAAAGTAAAGGAACAGACCTCATGTTTAGTCAACGGTCGCCATTTAGTACATCCTAATTGATTTTTCTTCGCCAATCTTTGACAGTTGATTATGTGAACATTTATAACAAACCCTTAAGGAATCCGACAGATGTGGAAAGTGGCGGTCTGCCACATTTCTCTTGATTAAAAGTTGGCATCTTTGTTTAACGAAACAAGGTGTTTTCTAAATGAATGTCTAAACAAAAAAACACTAAACCCGCACACGCTTGTAGTGCAGAGCGTAAATATATCATTATCCGTGCACAAAATCTGACCTTATTATTTGGATCCATATTTACGTTCGCAGTCCGCATTAATGAAAAAAAAAAACAAATAAAATTCCATTCAATTGAATTTGTTGCTAGGCTTTCTTCATATCTTGCAACCAATTAACGAACGTGACCTTTGAAGTGTTAGATTTCGAAACGAACAAGAGCTTCGAAACAAATGCAAATTGGTTTGTTCGATTGCAATGTATTTACAACACTTTCCGAATTGGGCGGTGAGTTGGAGGCGGGGTTTTGTAGTGAAATACACGATGCGTGATTACTAAATTAATGTAGTCATCGCTCATATAAGAGGAACACGTTTTATGTCGTTTTCCATTGGGCAAAAAGAAGCGTCCGGAAGAGTCCAGAATCGAAAAAATCACTTCTGAAACCGTTCCATTGGCACAAAAAATACTCTTCTGGTGATTCTGAGGAGAGAAATTCGCTTCTCGATTTGAAGTCAGAATCCACTCAAGAAGCACCTACACAAGTGCAATCTGTGTATTTTATACAAGTCAGCTGACAGCAGCCGTAGATTATTTTTTGGCATTTCACCAATACATTTCTGCATTCAAACAGAATCACTTTTCTTGTTCCATTGGAGTTCAGAATGAGTGAATCCCCGAGTGAAACCAATGGAAAACGACATTAGACACTAAAGAGGCGACCTGCCATTGATAAAATGGAGCGATTTTTAAATTGCACTTGAGAAAAAAAAGGGAACCTATAAAACCGGGGTGTTATGCAGCCGATGATTAAATTATTCAACATATTTAAGCAGTAACGCTGAAAGCTATAAACTATTTTTAGAAACAGCGAACATCAATTGAAGCAATTGAAAATGACTGAAGACTGTGTCAAGACTTGCCAGGCCTGTAGTTATTTCATTAAGAAAATGGTTGTGACCTTGTAAATCGGTGAACAAATTGGGTACATAATCACTTTTGATATAGGGGTTGTTTCTAATAAGAAATATATGTTCATTTCATATTCATGCTAGGGTTGCCAGCAGTTATTTGTTATTATTTCAGGTGGACTTCACGTCGTCACCTAACTGCCTTTGTTGCCTCTTTAACTTGAAGGTTGCCAGGTCGTTTAAAATAAGCCTGCAACCTTTCTATAAGGATGTACCCCACAAAGCCGTGCCGTTCTACAATTTTACTTTGTAACTGTCATAGGTTTTAACGATTAATTGTCAACTTGCGAGTGAAATACACTACATCGTCCACATTTAAAAACTATATATTGTTTTGAATGCTTCAACAAGCAGGGCAACATCGAAATCGACGTCAGGCCTGAACAGCTATTAACATAACCTAGATTTCATGTTGCTTTGCAATGGTTAATGTCTAAGAACTTTTATCTGTATAGTCCCCCAAAGGATATGTAGATACAAATGCTTCTTAAATTAAGACTCTAAGAGGAACGATTCCTCGGACCAAACCGTCTGAAAAGGTTGCCACATTGCGATAATATATTGCTTGGTATAGATTGTGCATTTCAAGAACTTCAAATGATCTAAAATCGGTCATATTTTGACAAAGTCAGATTAAGCAACACAATCAACGCCTAGATACACACGGCCATAGTATACTAAAAATAATCTCAAGTTGTCAACCTGAACAAAGCAATCTTTTGACTAACAAATAAAATGCTATCGAACACGTGCAGTCCGCTTAGGTAATCCATCTTAATCTTTATGATCTGTAAAGCCTTTTAATATGGGTAGGGTTGAAGGTTTTTATCAAAAGTAGGTAATATGGTTTGGAAAAAGCGTGAATAATCATAAACCCGTCTCTTTACACAATTTAAATGAAGCTGTGAGCAATCAGCATGATTTGAGTTTGGAGCTAGGCGTTAGTCCCATTTCTATAACATGGCAGTTGTATAGGTCGAAACCGTCAACAGCTTCGAGTGTAGTTGAATTAGCAAATTCACCACTTTCAGTTGCATCTTCCCTACACTAAACCACAGCAACCACAACTAATAAAAATGCCTTTCTCTTATATTTGCAGTTAAAGTAAAAATGGAGAAGGAACTCGAAATTGATGCAGCAGTCGCTTCTGGCGATGAACCATTCCTTGGAACACTAGACATAATTCTGTTGGCCATTCTGATGGTTGGTGGTGCTTGGTATTTCCTGAAAAATAAAAAGAAAGAAGAAGAACCCATTCGATCGTATTCCATACAGTAAGTTGTGCCAGCGATATTGTTTACTCCATATATTGATGATTTATTTGTAGACCAACAACAGTGACAACAGCGGTTGCATCAGAGAACTCGTTCATAAAGAAACTGAAAACATCTGGTCGTAGTTTAGTTGTCTTTTATGGTTCGCAGACTGGTACTGCGGAAGAGTTTGCTGGTCGTTTGGCCAAAGAAGGTATTCGATATAAAATGAAGGGAATGGTGGCCGATCCCGAAGAATGTGATATGGTAAGGGAGCAACATATAGCCCGACGATATAGATGTGTTGTTATCTAATCGATATGTTTTTGTATGCATTTGCAGGAAGAACTTTTGAAAATGAAAGATATTCCAAATTCATTGGCTGTCTTCTGCTTGGCAACATACGGCGAAGGTGATCCCACCGACAATGCGATGGAATTCCACGAGTGGATCTTGAGCGGTGATGCTGATATGACTGGATTGAATTATGCTGTAAGTATTTAATGTACTAAGGGGGTTTCTATGCGCAGTTTAAGTTGCCAGTAAGTGTGACAAATCAAAGATGATGGCTGCAGTGCATGTAAACTCAAAAAAACAGTTTAATACTCGGAATTAATGAAGTTACTCACCATATTTATTTTATTTAACACAATCTGTTAGCAGTTATAAAATCATTAGGCCTGCGAGAATGAGCAATTAGAATGGTCTGCACATACATGTTTATGGGACCCCCATAAAGTGAGATAGCTTTATAAAATCACCTAATTTTTATATTTGACTGCCTTGTTTCGCTCGTTGTCATATCTTTTGGAATAAACTGACTTACGTGTGCGACGGTAGTTGGCAATATGTGCCTCCCAGGAGTAGTCTTCATCGAAATGCTTTGGCATAACTACAACTTTCACATATCGTCAGGCGGTCAGTAGTAATATTCGCTCTTGCTATTGTAAGCTGCCACGAGCTTACCAAGGGGTTGAATTATTGCATCCGTGATCGAGTACTACGTGACTGAATTTGTTATTATTTTGCATGTAAAATCGACAAAATTCAGTGACGTATAGCTCGCTCCCGGATGCGGTAATTCGACCCCTGATTTCCTGTAATCTGATTTTTATCTATTATAGGCGTAAATTTAATCTCTGATCTTTCAAGTTTGCACTCAATAAAGCCATCTTTTTACAAAAGTTCGCACATTTAATTAACCGTAGGCAGAACAGAAATGAATATCACTAGCTTGTCGAGCTTCCTTTTTCCAAGCAAACAAAGGGATATTCATCTTTTCGCATAGAGTATTTAGGTCTGAACAAACAGCGCTTCCTTATGGCTATTTGACCGTCCATCAAAATGGAATCAACATCAAGTATGGTCCGTTCAAACTCACTTAAATGCAAATTACATGAGAAAACCGGATTCTATCGTCAATCCATCTGCAACGGTCTATACATTTATATATTCCTATTTATATAAAGTACTACAATCTTCGGCCATTGACTCGAGTCTAAGACGCATTTTAACAGCCTGTTTGGCCCTGACTGGCATGCATTATTCTGTTCAGCCTCCATTCAATCAAAGCCAAATCAATTTGGCTGAGTCTACATCCGCCTGGAAGTCAAACATCTAGCGGCTCCGTAAATTCGATTATAAAGACTAAAAAGCACTAAGCGATTTGGACAGAAAAAATAATTGTTGATGTTTGTTATAACGTTCAAAAAACAACGCAACATGTACTGTACTCGTAATTGTGTATTCGTGTCACGTAATATTTTCAAACAAACAACTTAATTGTATATTAACGTCTACCTCACCAGCTTCAGTAGTGTATGGTCATAGAATTTTGAATGATGCTTCTTAGAACACATGATTCATGACATTATACCAAACGATCTACACACGGGACTATTGCTTATTATTAAAAAGAGCTCAACAGACAACAATATCAATCTCTTGATCTCTTGTGGATAATTAAAAAAAGAGGCTCGTTTCAAATCTAATCTCATCCGTCCAAAGTACCAGCTGATAACAGTTAAATAATGGCTGCCTCATGTCTGGTTAAAGTTTAAAAAAAACAAGTTCCCCCAAAGCCGTCGCTCAGCCGTGACCATTGACTTATTATGCCGGATTCACTCCAATGGCTTAACAGACAAACAAATGTTAGCAGACAGCGCAACACGATTTTCATTCAGCGGTGACTTTTGGAATGCATATAAAAAAATTGTTTAGGAACCGTCGTGATCTCTTGAACTGTCATAGGTCAACAAAAAAAATAAGAAAAGAAGTAACATCCAAAACAATACATTTAAAGCAATAATTTCATTGTTTTCAAAGTATTTTCTTGTAGCAGGCTCATTAAAATTCAGGTGGGAGTACGAGTACGAGTATGGTACGATCATATATTGTTTAGGTACCTATCACGCCATAATTAAGAACAATAATTGTAATGAATGGACTTTGATTTAGAACGAAACGTTCTAATATAATTAGTTGTACATTATTATTTGTATATCACATTTCGTTCAGGTACAATATAATTCATTCTGTTAACGCCCTAGAAGAAGCAAAATTGAATGCTCTACTACTTAATTATGCTGACACACAAGTCTATTACATTTAACAGACGCCATTTGTAATCGCAAATTCACCACGAGTTTCGCTTTCGATTTGAATTGAACGCTATCGTGAACGTACTTCCGCCATTTTAATTCACATTTTATTGCAGACTGTAAAAAGTGAAACACGTGTGACATAAGTGTGTTCGCAAAGCGAAAAAAATGTGCCCGTATATAAATTTCAGTGCTAATTGGTTTAATTTCCTCTCAACAGGTCAGTCAAAATGTTAAGATAATAATAAAATTATAGTTTCATTCAACTTTATGCCCTTAATAAAATAAGACTATAAAAAGTAATGTTTAGTAGAATTTTTTTTCGGCGAAACTATTCGCACCTCATTGCGTTAGGTAATGTGGGACAGCACTTGAGTATTATTAATAAAATTAAGTCAAGGGTAAGGGTTACAACTGAGCATGGGAACGCGTTAATTAAAGATCACGTTTTGTGTCTCGTTGCAGGTGTTTGGTTTGGGTAATAAAACCTATGAGCACTACAACAAAGTTGCCATATATTTCGATAAGAGGCTTGAAGAACTCGGAGCTACTAGAGTTTTCGAACTCGGACTTGGTGATGATGATGCAAAGTAAGTTATTTTCGCGCCACAAGCAAGCGTTATATGTGTTCTAATGGGGGGCTTTTATTGCGTTAGTATTGAGGATGACTTTATTACATGGAAGGATCGATTCTGGCCAGCTGTGTGCGATTTCTACGGAATTGAGGGCGGCGGCGAGGAGGTGCTTATTCGTCAATACAGACTGCTTGAGCAACCTGAAGTACAGCCAGATCGCATCTACACTGGTGAGATTGCCCGCCTGCATTCGCTACAAAACCAAAGACCACCATTTGATGCTAAGAATCCGTTCTTGGCTAGCATTAAGGTGAACAAAGAATTGCACAAGGGCGGTGGCCGCTCGTGTATGCACATTGAATTGGACATCGACGGGTCCAAGATGCGCTATGATGCTGGTGATCATGTGGCTATGTATCCAATTAACAACAAGGAGTTGGTTGAGAAGCTTGGTGAACTGTGCAGTGCCAACTTGGACCTAGTGTTCTCGTTGATCAACACCGACACAGATAGTAGCAAAAAGCATCCGTTCCCTTGTCCCACAACATACAGGACTGCGCTGACACATTACTTGGAAATTACTGCTATCCCAAGAACACATATTCTGAAGGAATTGGCAGAATACTGTACGGACGAGAAAGACAAGGAGCTTTTGAGAAGTATGGCTTCCATTACACCCGAGGGCAAAGCGAAATACCAGTCTTGGATACAAGACGCATGCAGAAACATTGTACACATCCTGGAGGACATCAAATCGTGTAGACCGCCAATCGATCATGTGTGTGAACTGCTGCCCAGATTGCAGCCACGTTATTACTCCATTTCATCTTCTGCTAAGGTATGTCTTCTAATCTGTTTGTCTGCATTACCTTAGATTTGAAAAATATTTCGCCTTCTAGCTATATCCAACCACTGTGCACGTAACAGCAGTGCTTGTTCATTATGAAACACCCACAGGTCGTGTGAACAAAGGTGTTGCCACCACATACTTGAAGGAGAAGCTACCTAAGGACGGTGAACTTCCCAAAGTGCCAGTCTTCATCCGAAAGAGCCAGTTCCGTCTGCCAACCAAGCCAGAGATCCCAGTGATTATGGTTGGACCCGGTACTGGATTGGCACCATTCAGAGGTTTCATACAGGAGAGACAGTTCCTCAAGGACGAAGGCAAGGTGATTGGCGACTCAATTCTGTACTTTGGCTGCAGGAAGAAGAGCGAAGACTTTATCTACCAGGAGGTGAGTTTCTATTGTGAATGCCAACTCGTATTCGGTTTAAACTCGGCTCTTTCCATTTGCAGGAACTGGAGGAATATGTTGCAAAGGGCACACTCACACTTAAGTCGGCATTCTCGCGAGACCAAAAGGACAAGGTTTACGTGTCGCATTTGCTGGAGAAGGATTCCGATTTAATCTGGAATGTGATAGGAGAAAACAAGGGACATTTTTACATTTGCGGGTAAGTTAAACGAAATTTAAGCGCATTTGGAACAAGCATGTATTCATAATTGGTCATTCAATTCACTGATGACTGATTTCCCAAGCCATGCTAAAGAAACACAGAAATGTGTCAACGAAAAAACAGTGGCGGAGTTTGATCAATAACTTCGTCACTACCTGTTTCGTTGAACACTTGATTTAAGTTGGTAAACTATTGTCGCAACTGATTTATATTTTCCTCCCGAGTAAAACGATTTTTAATCCATTTTTCTCAGCAAGTTATATGATCTGCTATTGACTAATGATGCATGTTTCATAATTGGTAGAAGTATACATTTTTACCAATTTCCCAAGCCATGCGATAGAAAATACTACAAAGGATTTTAAGTGGTGGATGCGTATTAATACACGTCACTACATATCCTTTGTTGTACATCAGTCCTGCTGCATTACGTAAATCGAAATTAATAGATAAATTTAAAATTATTTGAAGAACGTCGTGCCATTTTTGATGGCGGAGAGGATCTTGAATAATTTTTTATACAGCATGAATTCCTTATTGGTCACTTGACACGTTGATGACTGATTTCCCAAGCCATGCTAAAGAAAAACACAGAAATGTGGCGACGAGAAAACAGTGGCGGAGTTTGCTCGATAACTGCGTCACTACCTGTTTCGTTGAACACTTGATTTCAGTTGGGGAAAACTGTTGTCGCTCTGTAACCTAGATTGACGAAGTGTACATGTACAAGAGGCGCATGAATTCCTTATTGGTCACTTGACACGTTGATGACTGATTTCCCAAGCCATGCTAAAGAAACACAGAAATGTGGCGACGAGAAAACAGTGGCGGAGTTTGCTCGATAACTGCGTCACTACCTGTTTTGTTGAACACTTAATTTCAGTTGGGGAAAACTGTTGTCGCTCTGTAACCTAGATTGACGAAGTGTACATGTACAAGAGGCGCATGAATTCCTTATTGGTCACTTGACACGTTGATGACTGATTTCCCAAGCCATGCTAAAGAAACACAGAAATGTGGCGACGAGAAAACAGTGGCGGAGTTCTCTTAATAATTTCGCCACTACCTGTTTTGTTGAACACTTGATTTCAGTTGGAAAACTGTTGTCGCTCTGTAACCTAGATTGACGAATTGTACATGTACAAGAGGCGCATGAATTCCTTATTGGTCACTTGACACGTTGATGACTGATTTCCCAAGCCATGCTAAAGAAACACAGAAATGTGGCGACGAGAAAACAGTGGCGGAGTTTGCTCGATAACTGCGTCACTACCTGTTTTGTTGAACACTTGATTTCAGTTGGAAAACTGTTGTCGCTCTGTTACCTAGATTGACGAATTGTACATGTACAATAGGCGCATGAATTCCTTATTGGTCACTTGACACGTTGATGACTGATTTCCCAAGCCATGCTAAAGAAACACAGAAATGTGGCGACGAGAAAACAGTGGCGGAGTTTGCTCGATAACTGCGTCACTACCTGTTTTGTTGAACACTTGATTTCAGTTGGAAAACTGTTGTCGCTCTGTTACCTAGATTGACGAATTGTACATGTACAATAGGCGCATGAATTCCTTATTGGTCACTTGACACGTTGATGACTGATTTCCCAAGCCATGCTAAAGAAACACAGAAATGTGGCGACGAGAAAACAGTGGCGGAGTTCTCTTAATAATTTCGCCACTACCTGTTTCGTTAAACACTTGATTTCAGTTGGAAAACTGTTGTCGCTCTGTAACCTAGATTGACGAATTGCACATGTACAATAGGCGCATGAATTCCTTATTGGTCACTTGACACGTTGATGACTGATTTCCCAAGCCATGCTAAAGAAACACAGAAATGTGGCGACGAGAAAACAGTGGCGGAGTTCTCTTAATAATTTCGCCACTACCTGTCTTGTCATACATTATCCTATTTTAATAAACGTTTGTAGTAGCGAAGGTTGTCGTATTATAACCACTGCTGCATGAAAACACAATAGTTCAACCACAACCACTTGGTCTATTTCCCAAGCCATGCTATAAAATTATACGATGGAAAAACAGTCTCCAGGTTGAATGCACCAACCTTGCGACTACCTGTCCTATCGCACATATTTTCACCGATTCCCCTTAAATTACGATCTGTTAATAATAAACACGGACATCTCTCATCAACACTTTCCAAATTCTCTCTCGTTACAGTGACGCTAAAAACATGGCTGTTGATGTCCGAAATATTCTAATCAAAGTCATCACAACCAAAGGTGGCATGTCTGAAGCAGAAGCCGTGCAGTATCTGAAGAAGATGGAAGCACAAAAGAGATACTCAGCCGATGTGTGGAGTTAAAAAGAGAACAAAAACAAAAGAAGAAAGCAAATAACCTTTAAACCGAACAACATATTCATATCATGTCTGCTGCTGCTGCTTTATCCGCCCGCCGTTTGCCCTTTTCTCTCAACGAAAAGTGTCTAGAAGAGCGAGTTTCCTTAGACCAGCTAATTCCTCGTTAATATCTACAAAAATAAATCAAAGAAACCATTCAGCGCAATCAGGACTGGGTTGCTGTTTTATTTACAAAAAGTTGAAATATTTCTCCGGTTTTGGGAGAGTTTTTTTTTTTTTTATTATTTAATATCGTTTAGTTAATGTTAACACGTTTTGCCCCGGTGAGGTTGTTTATTTTGTTCGCATATTCATCGTTTTAACACAAGTGCAATTTTTGTTTTTTAATCTTTCCTTTCTCTTTTGGTTTGTATTTGAACCCATTTAGTGGATGCGAAGGAACACATCCGGTATGGTTCTAAGGTCTTGTTTTAGTTTAAACGTAAAAAAATATAGTTTAAGTTACACGTAATATTGATTGTTATACCAGTTGATAAGTTGTATAACCCGAAAGGCGTTACGCGCATGTAGACAATCTAATTAATGTTAAAAAACAATGAATATTGTACGAAGAGATAAAATAAGCCCTCAAAAGCTAAAAAAATCGATTAAATGTGTTATGACTGTGTATAGATAAATTGATTTAACACAATTTTAAAAGAAATAAATTATATTTAATATTTTTTTTTTTGTAGCGAGAAAAGATATTTTTTTAAATAAAGAGTTTATAAAAAAGAAAAAGAAGTCGCATTTTATTTGTGCAATGGAGAAAAGTCCAACTGCTACTAAAGGGTTTTTCAACAGGGACGCTACAAAAGTAGAGCGACAGGGACAGCAAACGACGCCGAATTTCTTGCCGCTCTTTCGACATTTCTCTTCATGATGGAAAGATATACGATACGAGCCAACAACGAGTCGAAATTATTGCAATTTACTACCGAAATTCGGAGTCAACAACTTGCAAATGATTCGGATTTTCATCGAAAAATCATCTTCAGCGATGAGGCTCATTTCTGGCTGAATGGCTTCGTTAATAAACAAAATTTATGCGGTATTGGTCAGGCAGCAATCCACACGTACTCCATGAGTCATCATTGCATCCCGAAAATATTAGGGTTTGGTGTGGTTTATGGGCCGGCGGCGTCATTGGGCCGTACTTCTTCCGTGATGATCAAGACCGTCACGTTACTGTGAATGGGAATCGCTACCGTTCAATGATAACCGAGTCCTCCAAGTCCATATCATCCAATTGGGGTGATATGGACTTGGAGGACATGTGGTTCCAACAGGACGGCGCCACAAGCCACACAGCGAATGTCACAATCAATTTATTGGAAACCAAGTTCGAAGAACGTGTTATCTCACGAAATGGTCCAGTCGCTTGGCCGCCTCGGTCGTGCGATTTGACGCCGTTAGACTATTTCCTGTGGGGCTACGTCAAGTCTATGGTCTATGCCAACAAGCCAGCGACGATTGATGAACTTCGTACGAATATCGAACGTGAAATTGCAGCAGTATCGGCCGATTTATGCTTGAAAACCGTCGAAAATTGGGTTCAGCGTCTGGACTTCTGCAAGCGTGCCCGTGGTGGCCATGCAAAAGAAATCGAGTTCCATACATAATGGCATCGAACGAACTTTCACAGGAATAAAGAATTTCATTGATATCCAAAACCGTTTTTGTTTTATTTAAAAAAAACTTTTGTAGCGCTCTTATTGAAAAACCCTTTAGTTGATTACTTAAGGTGGCGCTACAGTCCGGGGTGGACCTGGGCGGCAAACAACAATCGTCTTCAGCCAGCACCAAAGATAATGGAATACATTTAATCATTTATCTCTGGCCAGCAGGTTCTTTACGTCAGCTTTTTCCAGATTCGCAGGCTGAGCAAGGCCCTTCACTTGCGGGCGCCACCTGAGTCGCGGTCTTCCTCGACTGCAACGTCCATCGGGTGTGAATTCGAAAGCCCGACATCAAGTCACAATTAAATTTGTTGCTCTACGTTAGGTGATCAATTTGTGCTTTCAATTGATTGTTCCATCGTCTTACGTAGGCGATTTGATCGTCGCAGTTGACTATCACAAAAACGACTGTTAACTACCGCATTAGAGGATTCCAGATTCTACCCCTGGCTTTTGTCGATAGTCAATCTTTGCTTTTTTTATTTTGGTATTGCGCGTCTCGATTAAATGTCGACGTTGATTGACAATCGTCGCTTGCATAAAACATTGTGAAGATACATATTTGTTACAATATTAAATGTAGAAGAGGCGAAAACAACTGCAACTAAAAATGTGTGTGGCTCAGACGAGGAAAATCGAAGCAATTGCCGATTTCTTCCACTGGCCACTTATGATACAATACCAAACTAAAAATCAGTGGACACAAACGACAAATACCTATCGAGTTAACCGAGAATCACAATATAGGACTCATCCGTTCGTCGCCACTTATTGCGTTTGCAATAAAAGTTTGCAGTCAAAAGTAAAATTAGTCTTGCGTTCTCAATATTTTTGTTTTGTTTTTTCGGATGGCTTATAAACAAGTCGATTGAATACTAATCCCTTTAAATTGTTTAATTGGCCCTAACGTTGCTTTTACCATGCGACTATTTTAAACCAAAGCTTGGTCATGTCTAGGGTCGACATAAAATACCTGTCCACATTCCCTTCTTTCGGAGCTCCAAAATAGACTATTGCTGCATTCTCATCACTCTACGCTCGTTGTTAGGGTGACACAACAGTAAATCGTCATCACATAAGCGCCCCTGTATGTGCTACATCCAATTCGTTATCAGCCGAGACTTAAAATACATTATTGGATTCACAGCGCGCAAACAGCAAAAACTATACAAAACGGTGCCTCACCGAGTGGCTTATCAGTATCAGTACCATGAAGTGTAGATTCCATCTTCAATATTCCGATTATTGTTATCTTCATTCGATTTTTAGCTTGTTTACAAATTGGCGTGTCGCCAAGATGTGTAGGTAGCACTCTCCGTTTTCAACTAACTGGAGTTTCGTGTTATCAAGGAGATTCTCTAATCTGCTGTTTGTTTCGTTCGTTCGTTGTTTTCTAAAGATAAACTCGGTTGGGTTACTGATAAGTACACCAGAATAGATTTAATTTTAAGGTCTAGTATCACTTTGCACTTGGTCTGCTTACGTTGTGTAGCTGTGCAATTGTCAAAGCAAATCGTAAGTAAAAACCATCGATAACATCTCTATCAGGCGATTTGAAAACACATTTTTTTCTACTTCGAAGACTACCTACGTGTTCGCAAAACAGAATCATGGCTCAGTTAAGGCAACTTAGCAAACTTATGCTCAAGCAGAACCAACTTTTGGCTGGCATTCACACAGGCTCGTCGAGATGTAGTTCTTACCTGATAGACAGTGCTGAGTATTCGTTCCTAAAGGATATCGGCTTGGACAGAACCAATCCAGGCGTTTACAATGGCTCGTGGAAGGGATCGGGGGAGTCGGTGCGTTCGATTGATCCTGGAACTGGACAAGTTATCGCAGAAGTTCGAATGGGAACTGCTGGCGAGATGCAGGAAACAATTGGATTCGCCGCCCATGCGTACAAGGAGTGGTGTAATGTACCAGCGCCGGTTAGAGGTGATATCATTCGACAAATTGGCGACGCGTTGAGGAAATACAAGGAGCCACTAGGAAAACTTGTTAGCTTGGAAGTGGGCAAGGTATACAGCGAGGGGCAGGGCGAGGTGCAAGAGTTTATTGATATATGTGACTATGCGGTTGGGTTGTCGAGGATATATTCAGGACAAATGATAAACTCAGAACGTAGCAAGCACACTATCTTAGAAGCTTGGCGGCCTTTGGGACTCGTTGGTGTTATCTCGGCGTATAACTTCCCAAATGCTGTCTTTGGATGGAATGCAGCGATTGCGTTGGTAAGTTTCTTTTGAAATTATTTCTAATCTCGGAGTTAAAAAGTGTTTTATGACCCTGCACAAAGATAGGAGAGATAATAACGATAAGTGCTTCTTTTTCCTCAGACAACTGGCAACAGCGTAGCGTGGAAGGGTTCTCCCAGCACTTCACTCGTATCTGTGGCTACGACAAAAATTGTCGCCGAAGTACTGCGGCGCAACAATCTGCCGCCAATCGCGACCCTCTGCCAAGGAGGATCTGATGTCGGCAAAAGCCTAGTGCAGGACCCGCGGGTAAAACTCGTCTCGTTTACTGGCAGCTGCCAAACGGGTCGCGACGTCGGCGTGGAAGTGCAGAAGCGATTCGGAAAGACCATCCTCGAGTTGGGTGGCAACAATGCGCTTCTCATCAACGACGACGCAGACTTGAACATGGCTCTCGATGCAGCGCTCTTCGGATGCATTGGCACGTCAGGCCAACGTTGTACCACAACTCGTCGTATAATTGTACATGACAAACTCTACGACAGCTTTGTCCAACAACTGACAAGCAAATACGAACTTGTTATGAATAAAATTGGGCATCCATTGGATGGCAACACCCTCTTTGGGCCAGTGCATTCGCAACAAAACGTCGACAGCTTCAAGGCAACAATCAATGAAGCAATCAATGCCGGTGGAAAGATCGCATTCGGTGGTAAGGAAATCAAACGTCCAGGCTTCTTTGTGGAGCCGACAATCATCACTGGCCTTGGACATGACTCGCCTGTTGTTCACAAGGAAACCTTTGCTCCCATTGTCTATGTGCTGAAGACGAAATCTCTAGATGAGGCGATCGCATGGAATAACGAGGTCGAACAAGGACTCTCATCGGCAATTTTCACAAAAGACGTTTCAAAAATGTTCCAATGGATTGGTCCGCTTGGCTCCGATTGCGGAATCGTGAATATTAATACGACAACTAATGGCGCTGAAATTGGTGGCGCATTTGGGGGTGAAAAGCACACCGGTGGCGGGCGAGAATCTGGTTCAGACGCATGGAAACAGTATTGCAAGAGGGCGACAATCACCGTGAATCATTCGGGTGAGCTGGCATGCGCACAGGGGGTTGTATTTCAGGTTTAAGATAGATAACAACTTATTTTTGTATACAAAACATAGATTAAAACATTTATTTTATTGCATTGATTAAATTAGAACAAATATTATAACTGTTTACTGTTTGTTTGTAACGTCAAACCTCCAAAAGTCCACTTCGATGTCGACGGATTGTTTTTTGTGGAATTTATATATAGAGTCGATGTTGTATCTGAGTTCGGCTACGACTTCACCTTTAACGCCCCATTCCTTTGCCTTTTTCGTTATGTACTCCCTGGGGATGAAACAAGCAAACATTTCAGGTTGTGTGCCATTAGAAGTTTGGTTTAAGTGAAGAATTATTAACAATCTATGTTTCTGGGAGGAGAGAACGCTTGTTATCATAAGTGTGGTACAACCAGCAAGACAGCCTGAGGTACTTACAATTGTCTTACATATGCTTTCGTCTCACTGCCAACCAACTCACCTTGTTGAGGTTTTATGCAGGGAATAAACGGCATTCGTGGCAAGCTCTACGCCAGTTTGTAGAAACTGCATATCCACCCCAGCGTTGTTTTTAGTACCAAATGGAGGATTCATAACAATTGTGTCAAATGCATTATTCCATTTGGAATAATTCTCTAAATGCAATACATTCGCTTGGACGCAGTCCACAGCAGGCAGTTCCATTTCCGTCACGTTTGAGCGAAATACCTACAAACACAGAACATCATTCCATGCTCAACTACTTCGAATCTTACAAAATAAACTTACATCAATGGCGCTGTCGTCCAACTCAAAACCAATTGTTAAGTGCGCCCCCAAGAGGAACGAACCAATACTCAGCATACCGCATCCGCAACCTAGATCACCAACAAGTTTGCCTTCAATATCATCGTACTTTGCTTGGATATTATAAATCATGCAGCTGGCTATATGTGGTGGTGTCGGATACTGTTCTAGATTTACTTTAGGTTTTTCGAATCCATCGACACCCTGCAGATACTCCTCGAGCTTCTTCAACTTCATTCGTGCCATTTGGAGGTTATAATGTTGTTTGAGGGTTTAAATTACTTTTGTGGGGTGCCTGGTAGTGGCTCGAGACGAGGCAAAACCGGTAGAAAACTATTTCCATATGGTGAATCCTGCGGTACAAAGAAACCAAACGTTGGTGCGTTGGAAATGTTAAAAGGCGTTCCACGAATCGCTGAACTTTGACCGAATTCTGTACTGGGCGACGGTATAAGTTGCTGTAAAACATTAAAATAATTTGTTTTTCTATACCTATGTTTGTAGAAAGACCAATTACCGGATGATTCATTTGTGGGACAGGATTTGGTATCGGAACAGCACAAATAACACCAGCAGCTACGGGTGATACTCCTTTCTGCAGTAGCTGCTTTTTGATTTGCAAATCTTCAAGAATTTTTCTATTCGTTTCTAGCGATTTGAGAAATTATGTTTAGGTGAAGTATAGAGAAAAGAAATGGTTTATATGCACCTTGTTGAGCACTTAATGCAGGGAAAGCCATGAAAATTGTGAAAATAAAAAAAAAACAACAAATAATGAGAACTTTGGTAAGTGCAACAACACGCCACAAATGTCAAATATTGAATAGATCTGTTTGATTTAACATTATGGAGGAAGATGGAAAAAAAATAATAAAACTTAAGTTGTAACATTGGCTTTACAACTGTCAGTGCTTCTCAAAAAAATAATCTTATTATACTCTGTCCAACAAAAATTGTCAGTACAGGCCTTATGGAGGAGCTTTTTTTCTACCAATGGTGCCTGTAGATGCTCTCACGGCACTCAAACACAAGAATTGCCACTGAAATAAAAACCAAACCACTGTCATACCAAGGAATTGTTGTTGTCATGTTCCTAAAATTTGGCAAGGAGCCCACTGCAACCACTCTGCCACACAACTGCAGGCAGCAGGCAGAATGAATGAATGATCGCTTGTGTTCGCTTGCAGGTTGCAGTGTGTGTGACTGAAGCACATCAGAAGAGTGTTACCATATGTACAATGAAAGGATATCATCAAGGGTTTTTCTATGGATTTTGTCAAAGAACTTTCGGTTTTCGTGCTTTTGAGAACGAATTTTTATGTGGGGTGCTACCATTCGGTTTTAATTTGTTTGTATTTCTGAAGGATCAAATAATATTCAGTTAAAATATTTTTTTCAATGTTGTCTTTTAGAAAAAGGTATATTCGTGAAGTGTTTTAATGCATTCATTTCATTCACGCAACAAGTGATCATAAGTGCGTTATAGTGATATTGTTTTTTTTGCGATATCGTATTAAATATTTTAATATACAACTCTAAGTTCCTACATATTTTCAGCCCTAGTCGTGAGGGCAAATTTCTGCATAGTTGGGTACAAATGAGCACATGGGTAGAGCACACATTTTTGGCATATTTTAGCATTTTTGTTATATTTTTGCAAATTTGTCATCAAATAGTTTTTCACACTGAAATATCAAAATTACCAAGCAGGTAAACCTATAGTACGTATTGTCGATCGTTGGGTTTTACCAAAACAAACTAAAGTGATTAGGCCTACTGGGAATACCCTAGAAAAACCCTCACGGGAAAAATATAAACTTTATAGATAAAAAATAAATTTAAAGGTGGTAGCCCTAACACTTTTTCTCTCTGAGGTATGATGAATTTTCATACAAACTACGGCAACCCTGTGAGAGCTTTAAAGAGGGACAGATTTATGTAAGTCATTGCAACCAGACTGAGAGACAAACATCCTATCTTTCCTGTACTGACAATTTTTGTTGGACAGAGTCTTCCATTGGGCAAGACAAGACACTTTTTTGAGATTCAGAGCAGTTGTCAATATTCATGATCCATTGGGCACATTCAAAAACTTAGTTATCTTAAGTCGACTAGAATGGCCTGGGGTAGATGTAACCTGAACGCAAAAACTAGATTGGTCTGAAACGTCACTTTTCCTACGTCAGCCACATATGCGAACTGTCAACTTAGTACTCAGTCACGAATTTCTTGACTAGATTCGTCGGCTACCCCTCCATAAACGTCAACTGACACAGCTGCCCATGTGACCGATCTAGGCCAATCAAAACAGAGATACACTAAATTAGTCAGTTGTCAGACTTACTAAACTAGATACTTGAACGTCCCCATTGTCTTGAAATAAAAGGAATCTTATCGATTGGGCTTCTCGGAGCACTTTTTTTTTTGTTCTAGGTCACTTTTTATATTCGATTGGAAAAGCATTCTTTTTCCGATTTCATTGCATTTTGCGAATCTGGATTTATTCTCAGAGTTGCTTGAGATTTACCAATGCAAATGCGTTTGAGTTTGAAAGCTAGTGGAGTTTTTTCTGGAAATTTTTAACTGAAAAGAATGACATTGCATCCGGTGATTCTATTTTTGTTAATTATTTATAAATGATTTAATATAAAATTAAATCCGAGAATGGAAAATGCATTTAAAATTATGTCGCGAAGGCTATACAAATTCCAATCGCGTGAATAGAAAGCAAGTGGCGTTTTGATGTTCGATTAGATACACGAATTCTGAAATTTTTAAAGCTCTATTTAAGTCACATAAGAGCCAGAGCACTTTTGCGAATTTTAAATTCCAACCCCCTTTTTAACCGACATAACTTGTTTTTCCAGGATCAAGATCTGTTGTGCCTAGTGAATTAATTTGTTAAAACCCATTAATTTGGGAGAATTGATACTTTGTTGGCACACCCGGTTTATTTCCCACTTCGCTTCACCGGCACCGATCCGAAAATTCAAACTCAACCGAAAACGGTTACCTAAATATTTGTCCTGATCCTGGCTGCGCAATTACCTAAGATATAAAAAATAAAATAAATTAAAAATAAACTTTATTTAAAGTTAAAACTAAAAACAACAATGAATTACAACAAAATCAACGAAAATGAATATACATTGTTTAAAATGCCCTACAGCAAATAGTTTAAAACTGTAAAACAATCAAAAATGGATGCTCGTTTTTGTTATTAAAAGATTTGTTAACAGCGGCGTTAATATTATTGTATCGCAATTAATCGGCCATCACAATAGACTAATGAACTCGTCAGTTGTCACGCAAGTTAATTAGTTGTCACGCCATTTAATTTGTCTACAAATCCCTTTTCCACAACCGTGTGTCCAATACATTTGGAATATTCTATGTATACTTGTTAAGATTTTTGGCGGTCCTTCATCGACTTTATAGCATAACGGTATTAGGTTTGTATACATCATATTTAAATTAATATGTATCACAGCGTTGCTTTTATGTATTAATATGACCATAAAACTTAATGAAGCTAATTAAACTCTGGTAAAGTTATGGACTGGTCTTTGTTGATGTAAATAACTATAATAATAGAAGCAGTCGTAGCATTAACCTTATGCCGGTCCAGTTGGCAACATCTTAAGCTGACACGCTGTTAATTCACTTTCGCCCACAGCATTAACCTATGCTAGGCAAGCTAATATTATTTTGGAAACGAAGTTTATTTATAACTTTAAGATGAAAATATTTCTATTTATACCTATGACTGATTTCATTACTTTTTTTAACCTTTTAGTCACTAAAATGGAAATACATTGACCTTGACTCCACAGAAAATAAGAGTGTGAACTGTGAATAATCATATTATTTACGAGAAAACACCTGCAATTATGACAGCGCATATTAAATTAGTACTAACTCCTAAAAACCGAAAACATTAATCTGCATCTGAATCAGATCGATGTCTTACATGCCAATTTCTGTCACATTTAATTAATTAGAACGCGTTTTAACTGCACCAACGTCAGCCAATAAAATATCATTGTCAGTGAGACAAATTAGGAGCAGCATTTCTGAGGAAAAAATAATTTCCGCCAATGTGACCAGAATGGATTTTGAAATTAAATGTCAGTAAAGTTTATCCGTCGGAATTAGGTTTTAAGAATGAAAATTGATGTGCATTGTGTTGATTTTGATAAGACTGCGAAAGATAAAGAGCTTCCTACAACTTTTTCTTGTCTAGGATCTGAGGTAATAAGGCACGACACTTCTGAAACAAGCTAGACGAATTTGATGCTGCCAATCATTTATTACAAACCTGCAATAAGTGGGGACGTTCGGATACGTAGTTTGTATAAAACGTCAACTAGATTTGTCGGGACTAGGTATCCGTACGCCTTAACTAAGTAAGTTTAGTTGTTGTTGTAAACGCGTGGTTTATTTTTAAATTTTGACACTTTTAAATGTCAACTGAGTACGCAGGCAGGATTTCTTGACTAGATTTGTCAGCTACCCCTCCATTATCGTCAACTGCAAAAACTAATCACGTGACCAATCTGGGTCAATCAAAACTCAAACACATCTGGTCAGTCAGTTGTCAGATTTACTAAACTAGGTATCCGAACGTCCTCAGTATTGGCTTCCATACTTTGACAAAAATTAAATATATTAGGTCTGTTCATTTATTTTTAAATCTTACAAATTTTTACAAATTCTTACGCATTTTACTCAGAGAGAGCAAGACATTTCCCCCTCTTACAAGTTTTTACTCAACAAATTTCTTTGCGTAAGAATTGAAAGAACTGTCTGTCGCCTGAAAATTGACAGCTGATTTGAATTTGTTGTTCTATTTGGCATTTGGGTGGAATATTCGCATCTGTCATTTTTCACAGGTTACTACAAAAGCGTTCCTTAACTCTTGCGTAAGTTTCCCTCTCTGAAGCTAAGATTAGACTGTATGCCAATTAAGCATATGAATGCCAACAGGCAAATGACCAGAGTAGCTGTCAAATGACCAAAATGCCAGGATTATTAAAACTGTATATCAGACTATATGACCAAAATTACCAATATGGTCATATTTGCCTTGATGGTCATTTAAGGCATTTGTTGTTTATAACCAAATGTTGTAGTAGGGTAATGCTGTAACCAAAAACAAAGCTAAAAAAGGGATCCGATGTGTACGACTTGTGACATCGTAAAGTCTGGGACGGATCTCGACAGCCGAAATAAATTTGCGGATGAGATGGTCTGACCATTCGCCTTTAATCGCTTTGTCGGTCTCTTCCTCGCCCTGTCAGCTATTGCTTCCTCCATAATCCTAGCCGCTTCGATTGAGATCCCCAAAAACATAAAGATGTGTGTATCACAAAACGAAAAGGAAACACACAAAAAAACTTAAAAAGGGTAAAATAACAAACAAAATAAATACACCAAGTAAAATTTATTCAAACTCATGAAAATACATAACGAATATTAACAAAAATACATTATATTTAGTTATATCACAAACCAAATACCTAGATAGCAAAAAATTTCTTCACAAACAAAATTTCACAACACAAGGAAAAAAGTATAAATACCCACAATTACTAGAAAAGGACAAGACCACAAAATAAACTTAAACAAATTACAAAGAAAAGACAACTAAATAATTTCCAAAAATTATAGATCACAGATTCAGTAATCTACCAAAAAAAGCGAATAAAAATGAAAATTAATCCCAATTGCACAAACTCTCTATCACCGATGACAACAAAAAAATTGTTTGTTCAATCAAAAATGCCAGAAATGCCACAACGAAATTTCAATAAAGTGCATATGGGCATATGGGCTTTATGCTGGCATTCGTGCTTATTGTCCCATTACACTATATGCTATTTTGGCATTTTTATCTGTCAAAATCAGTCTGGTCATATGTGGCATTTAGGTCATTAGGGCATATGGGATATGCCCATTACACTGTATGACCATATTTTGACAGAAGAACCGTCAGAAATTGGCATTTTATGACCACTTGGCATACCGTCTAATCTTACCTTGAGATAGAATTCATCCCCTCCACTGTCATTTTGACAGTCTTTTCCATTTTTACTACAAAAGTAAAGGAACAGACCTATTGTCAACCCATATTTTCAATATCCTTTTCCACAATCCGCCTGGTCACACTGACTGCGTCAAAAAGGTGTGATGCCAGGTAAAGGGCACGTAGCAGCCAGATGAATCAAAGTGTGATTTACGGTTGGTTTGACGATGATACATTTGTCAAAAGACAAAGTCAATAATAAAACACCTAAGGGGATAAGGTCAAGACCAATTAATTTTTAAAAGCGAGCGCTTCAAGTGCTAATAACGTTAGTCTCGTTCTCGAAAGGAAGCTTGATCTTGACCCACGGTATATGGGACAAAGATTCTCTCCTTTATTCTCTCAGCAGTACGTCGACATTTAGGTAGATTTTGTTTACACTTTTAACGTACCTAAACGTATTTTTTTATTTCAAACTGGGTGGAGTGATTTTTACGCATTAAAACATTCATTGAACCCGCGTCGTCGGCTGTAACAAAGAAGTACAGAGTTGAAGCGTCACACTTCGGACTAACTTTGAAGAGTTCGTCGTAAATCCCGAAAAGTGGAATAATTAATTTAAACCACTCCAATGCAAAGTCACTCTGGGACAGTGACACCACTGCCGCCGCTTTTAGACGCATTGTCTAGAGATGAATTGACTTTATGACACATCATTGTTTCTAATGAAACACGTTTTGCACGTTGATTATCGAAGTCGAAGAGAAATTCTTTCATGAATTATGCATCCAGTTTTTGGCATAATCTTGCTAAATGCTGCCACACATCGGATGAACAAAAGCTAATTATATGAACACGTGTATTGATTCGAATTCGAATTCACGATTGTATAAACACTACTGGCAATAAAAACTGAAACTAATTGGGCGATTAAATAAATTAGTAGATTGCAGATACATGATACAGTATGCCTGCTGCTCACATGTGTGAAATAGGGTTCGTATAAGGATTGAGTTTAATTTAAGCTTGCAGAATTCTTTTACTGTGGTTTTGCGACACTTATGCAATGCAATTTCATTCTTAACTGGTCTTCAAAACCAGAATCGCGAATTAATTCTTGAACGCCAGTGTTTATAAAATTAAGAAAACGAATATTTTATCACCGACAGAAGTAGTATTGACTACAGGTGGACTTTCTTAACGAGCTTGAAGTTAAAGGTAGTTTGCAGACAATTTAAAAGCTGATAAACGAGGTATTCGAGATAAGCACATTTCTTTAGTGATCTTGTCTATAAGAAGAGTTCCCTGGACCCATGTTGTAGACGGAGAACAGAGCATCATTGAAAGTTTATATCACAAAGCTTATTTTAACATTTTATGATATTATAATTATATATATAGTAAGGTATCTTTCACAATACACATACTTTTGCTTCTGATAGCTTTTAGCGTGTTTTCTAAGAAGACAGAATGGCCAGACTTTATTTTAGGGTTTCCTTTAAATATTTAAAATAAACTGTTTTATGTAAGATTACAAAATCGCACAGAAATACAAAAGCAAATCGTTGCGAAGAGCTGAATGAAGAACGCGTCCATTCCACATATTTGAACCCAGTTTCTACACCTGTCAAACGGCTTGTATTTTTTGAATATTGTAATAAACTGCCGGGCAGGAGCGAGACTAAGGTAGGAAGCGATTAATTTATTTTCCTTATTTATTTATGAATTTCTATTATTTCAGATTTAAATTAACTGCCGAAGCCCCAAGGTTTTTTGTCCGGCCCCCTTTTTGGGAAATTAATACGATAAATGCTTGTTCAGCATAAAACCTGTTGCCAAATAAAACTCTTTTTATATATAATGAATATTTCCGCAACTCAAAATGTTAAGATAAAAAAGTTATTTTTATTTTTTGTAATAAAAGAACGGACTAAAATGCGTAAAGTGGGCATGATACGGAGATTTTGTAAACAATAACAACAGCAACGGTTGTAACATACTAACTTAACCATAACGTAATCGTTTTATTTTTGGAAAACAAAATTGTAAACAAGTATTGATTAAATAAAAGAGTACATTGACTTAAGAATTGAAATTATTATTTATAACCACATTCGACAGTCGTAATTTTAAACTATATCAAACGCCTTCGTCGTTCAGTCTTACAATAAGCCCCTTTCAAACTTTAGATTCTTCCTATACGATGTAAGTTAGGTAATAGCTATTGCTATGAGATTTAGATATTAATATTCATTACTAAACAGTGACTTTTATAAAAACATAAATAGTACTCGGAACAAATCACATAACCAGCCCTAGGCCTTAGCTTCTCATAACCACAATTTTATGACATACCCGGACTGAATTGTCAGAATTTCTAGGGACTCGGATATTTTTTTAAAGATCCCTATAAATGAAACAGTTTAAAAAAAACATTTGAAGTTTTTTTTTGGGTGAAACTTGAAACTGCGCTCGCACGCCTAGTACGCTAACCACAAATGTTCATACGAAGTTTACTTTTCTTAGTTGCATGACTTACATGTTACATTCTATTAAATTTCTGACGGTAGATAGGAATAGATCTTTATTTTATTGATTGATGAGATTCGGTTTGTCTCGCAATGTATTTATGTATATCCCCAGTCAATAATGTATAAGATGTAGGTATATACGAACTAAAAGGTAAGCTTAGTACATTCCGACTCCCACCGCAAGTTGCGTAACGTCAGTTGTTGCTATTTTTTTACTTTAAGTTTATTTGTGTAAAGCAAACATCAATGGTTTTTTTTCTGACATAGACTTATGAATAATGGTTTAATGAATAAGTGTTATGACTTATGAGTTAATGTTGCGACGTAGATGCGCGTAAAGAAAAATTATTGCAAATCAAAAATGATGTTTAGCAAGTGCTGCGTGATAAATGAGAACTGTCAAGTGACTACTTTAGCAAGTCTAACAGCTGATGGCTGACTTGATACATCTCAGTTGTCAGTTCTTTCAAATATCAACATTGACAAAAAATTACTGTCTTGAAAATATTGAAAATCGTCTTCAAGTAGATTGCGTACATACTGATTTTTAAAAAGCCTTTGATCGTGTTCAGCACAATGTTCTTTTAAAATAAATAAATAAATATTTTGGCGCGACAGGTCTATGGGACCCAAGGCCTAGCTTCTCGCAACCATTCGCTTTGTGTGGGTTTTCAATTTTTGGGACGAATGGAAGGGATCTACAATTTTACGCCGAGTCCAAACGGCTAATTGAGAAGCTCATTCATGACAGTTTTACTCTCGGATGTTTGTCAGACGTTTGCGAGAGGTGGCGCAGTGGAAAAAAACCTTAAGATGTAATTTGGCCCTCTCGGGATTCGAACCTGAGCCCCTCGCTTAGTAGCCCAACACACTACCACTAAGCCACTGCGCCGATGTTCTTTTAAGCAAACTTAAAATTTTCGGAATTCATTCCAGTATTTTAAAATGGATTGGCAATTATTTGACTAATTGTAAACAAATTGTTAAAATTGGATCCGCGTTTTCGAATGAAATTCGAAATTTTTCAGGTGTTCCCCAAGGAAGTCATATTATTCCTCTTCTTTTTCTGCTTTTTATCAATGACTTACCCTTTTTCGTATCAAGCTCAAAATGTCTTTTGTACGCAGATGATCTAAAAATCTATACAAGGCAATAAACTGTATGTCAGATGTCTTAGAGTTACAAAGCGATATAAACCGTTTAAATGACAAGTGTGTTCTTAATGGCCTTTATTTAAATATTAAGAAATGTTCGGTTCTTACTTTTAGTAGAAAAAGTTCCCTATATGTTTTATTTATAGAATACAGAACACAACATTAAGTAGAATTTCAGACCAAAAAGACTTGGGGGTAATTAAATTTAATTTTCATTGCATATTGACTACTCAATTGGCAGAGCTAATCAAATGCTTGGTTTCATTTTTCCAAATTCTAAGGATTTTAATGATCCATATACGCTTAAAACTCTCTATAATACATTGGCTCGTTCGATATTAGAATACTGCTGTGTTGTTTGGAATCCTATTTACCGCAATGCTGAATCTCGCATAGAGAAAATTCAAAGAAAGTTTACAACGTATGCTCTAAGAAAGCTCGACTGGAATAATAATCTTCCAACCTACGACGAAAGATGTTCCTTAATTAATTTGAAACCTCTTTCTAAAAGAAGGATATATTATTCCGCAATGCTTGCTAATGACGTCTTAACTGGCCACATTGATTGTTCGTTACTGTCATCCTTTTATATGCTTCTTCTCGTGTTCTTCGACCTAGGGAACAATTTTTCTTTATGCCACCTATTATAATAATAAAAAAATTATAATAAATACAAAAACTTTATAGATTTTAATATGAGTAGGGAACATTGTAAATCTGTAATTTTAAGTAAATTATAATTTGTAAATCGATAGCTTTCATGTATAAATTATTGCAAAGTAATCTAAAATAAGTTGTACTTGTAAGATGAAATAAATAAATAAATAAATAAAATATCAACTGAAACTGTGGGAGATTTTTGAATACTTAGTCGGTATAATTGCTTAAAAGTTCGTTACAAAAATGCAGACCCTTTCTATTTCTAAGGTCAACATTAGAATTGTTAGAGGTTATTTTGAAACAACTTTCTATGGGAAACGCATAAAAGTACACAAGTGTATTATCTAATATCAGAATATATTAAGATAGAAATAGAAATCAAGAATCAATTCATTTAAAGTCTCAGAGCCAAAAATACCTATATTCACGTGCAACTTTATAAAAAGCGATGATAGATAATTTAAAAATCAAAACATCTCTTTACCAACGCTACACGTGATGAATGAATTAAAGCGCACACGAAAAAAAAAACAACTGAAAACCAACAAATTAAAATCATAATAAAGTCTTTTCTTGTTGCCAAAATACATAACCAATAAGATCTAACAAGTTATTGATTAACACGTGTTCATGACTATACTTGGCATTTGTTTCACTATAAAATAGCTTTGCCTCCTTTGGGCTATTTAATAAAATTTAAATTCACAATTATCACGATTTTTTTGAATGATTTTAAAAAGACCTGTACGGTAGAGTAGATCCCTCAGCTAATTTGCATTAGACCTCAACCACAAAAGAGATATTTTTTTTTACCGCCAAAACCCGTCTTGCACTTAGCAAGACTATATAGGCATTAGGTACCTATAGGTGTCTTGTATTTGTTCTTCCAGAAAAACGAAGGTTTAAGTAAAACAGATCACACACCTTTTGCAGAACACGAAATCTATCTATGCTCGTACATATACTTCCTGTGAGCAAAACGATCAATGGAGCCATTAGATGTGTTTAGAATAAAAATAGATTCTACCAATTTGCCGACTGCTCATTAGCATATGAAAACATGAGCTCGTAAAACAATCCACAACCGATAGTCCACCCAGAGATAAAGTCAACAACATAACCGCGATCCACACCTGCAATAGAATTATGTAAGCTATGCAGTAGCTCTTCAAGACCAGTTTAGTTCAAAGCAATTAAATAAAATGTCTTAAGTGATGCCGATAGGCTTTCCTCAATTAATCCCGTCGCACTCCCATAAACGATCAAATCATGATAAGCGAAATTAGCATTAATTGTGTTTCTCCCCCCCCCCCTTTTCGCAAAATATTCCTACCCCTTTACATGTGTGTTGCTAGTTGGTTTCCCGGTTGGCCAAAGAACTAAACCACATCCATAAAAGAGATGCGCGAATTCACCTCTTTTAGCTTGCGATACATTCAGGAGTTTGTTCTTAGTCCGACTCCGACCACTGATTCACCAGCAAGCGGGAGAAAAGTAATATAAAGTCGTTGGTTTGCTTTCTGCGGATTCAGAAGGTTAGGGTCTCTCATCACAGGAATAACCGGCCGTTGGACAGTGACCGTGACTTTCAAAAGTTAAAACGTTATCAAAGCGAAATGAATTTATTAAGTATTAGTTGGTTTGTGTTGCTATTCGTGGCTGTGAATGGTTACGATTATGGTCCGAAAAAGATGTCGTGGTGTGACAAGGACTTGTGCCCTTACGGTGGGCGTCACATAGCCTGTAACAACAACGGTGTAAGTGTCAAATAGTGCATCGCTTTTTCAACGATAAATCGAATCCTTTTGCAGGCATTCAGTTATAGATGTCATCCCGACAGAGTTGCTCTAGATATCGAGCCTTTTCAAAACCAAATCCTTCACGAGCACAACAAACGAAGGAACTTTATCGCGCTGGGACTACTGCCGGGATACTTTCCTGCCTCTAGAATGGCAACCATGGTAAGTTTTAAGTGACAAACAATTTGTAATTTATATTATGCTAACCGCGCCGGCCGTGTGTATCTCTATGCCGTGAAGTGTATCCAAATTACCATTTATAATCACTATGGCAAACTTCAAACATGTTTGTCCACATGCTTCTTGTCGTGTGTTTGTAAACTAATATTTAATTTATTAAATTTTTGTTTGTCTTTTACTATTCGCGTCGATTATAGAAGTGGGATGACGAACTAGCGAACTTGGCACTACTGAACTTGAAAACTTGCATTCTCGATCATGACGATTGTTACAATACCTACCGTTTTCGAAATTCGGGTCAAAATCTGTATGGATTATACTCGGAACGGTCATACGTTAATATGACCAACTTGTTAGAGCAAGCTGTTGGAGGCTGGTTCAGTGAATACGATTTGATTGACAGCAGCTACATCAAGAGATTTCGCGTGGAGAGTCATTTGTAAGATGAATATTATCTAGATTGCATTTCTTAAAGCTTTATAATAACCGGTGTGTCACTTGACAGCGAGGAGTATGGGCATTTTGCGGAAATAGTTGTTGATCGCAATACGCATGTGGGATGTGCTGCTATACGGTTTACAAGACCTGACCATCCCTACTATTATATCATAAACATTACTTGCAACTACGCATCGATATATGCACTTGACGCTCCAGTTTATAAGGCGGGCTTACCGACGTCAAAGTGCAGGACAGGAGCCAACCCATTTTATCCTGGACTGTGTTCATTGAAGGAGAAGTTCAACCCCAACTATACATAGATGCGATTTAAAGGATGGATTAGCAATAAGACATTAACCCCCAGGAATATTTGAGTAATGTTCTGTGACTGAAAATTTAGTGGCATTTCCATTAGTTGTTAAGAATAGTTTAATTTGAAAACAGTACCTAGTATAATGTAAATTTTATTAGTATTTTAATTTACAAGAATGTTATAAATTTAACCTAGCAAATAAATGCATTTTTTATAATTTAAATGATTTATGCTGTCTTTGAATTGTTATGGTTTCATCCTGTGTACTTATGTCACTACAAGGATCTGCTTCCGAACATTTCAGGTTGTTTTGTAGTAAAAATGGAAAAGAATGTAAAATGACAGTGGAGGGGATGAATTCTCTCTCAAAGAGGGAAACTTACGCAAAAGTTAAGGAACGCTTTTGTAAAAACCTGTGAGAAATGACAGATAGTTCACCCAACAAAATGCCAAATAGAACAACAAATTCAAATCAGCTGTTAATTTTCAGGCAACTGACAGTTGTTTCAATTCTTATGCAAAGAAATTTGTTGAGTAAAATGCGTAAGAATTCGTAAAAATTCGATTGAAAAGTAAAGGAACAGACCCTTTGTGTACCTACACATATAACTTGATTGAACTGTTGTTGTTTCAAGCAATTAATAGAAGTGAACAGTTTTTGCCTCACGTCTTTGAAACAAAGTGCCAAATACTTTCAATATTTGCTGCAAACATTTTCAATTTTAATGGCGATGCAAACATTTTATTTTCTGTCATATTTTGACTTAACATAACACATAAACGCAAGCAGTACCTACTACTGCTACTCATAAGTCGACTTATGTCGAAATTGAGATTTTTACACAATCTGATGCGCAATAAGCGATTTTATCTGTCATTACTTTTTCATACTTTTATCTCTTACGGTTTATGAACTACACACTAAAGAGTTTTTGTTTTGTACTTGATTTGTAATGGCAAGCCAAAGATTTAAATGGCTCTCCTGAAAAGTTGTAAAAACTGACTTATGTCGTTATTCCTTGTTGCCACAGATTTATTATTCGAGGAGCATCTCATCTTCAACTACATTTTTTTAACGAACAAACGCTAGGCACTTGCTTTGAGTAAACGAACAAACCCAAGATTGCGCCGGTTGCAAAATTTTTCACAACTCGTTTTTGACAAGACAGGTTGGTGGTTTTTTGTGTGTCGCGTTTTAGAACAGAAACATTTCACATCTCATTACAATAAAGATTGACACTAATAGTACATAAAGAAAACCAATAATGGATAATCCAGCCGGCAAACGACGTGCAACCTCTGACTTAAACCATGACAACTGGGATAAAGAAATGGAGCCAGAGCAAAAAGGCACATTCCTGACAGCGTCAGAGGATGAAATCAAAAATCGTGTCATAAAAAAAGCACGAAGAAAACTTGCTACCACAAATACAACAACTGGTGATGGCGACGGGCAACCCAAGAGCGTTTTCAGTGGTTTTGCTGGTAAGTACCAACAGACTCGACAACATGAGCGTTCCTTTATTTGTCTTCTTATCTATCAAAAGGTTTTGGCAAAACCCTATCCGATACATCAACCGCAACGTTTTCATCCATATCGACTATTGATTCGGCAGCTTCCAGCGATTTGGATAAGAAGTCTAATGAAGCCAAACCAGCGAATATGTTTTCGTTTTTATCAAAATTTACACCCTCAGAGCCGAAAACCTCAGCCCCAGAGATTGCTGTCTCAAGCGGTTACGGTCGAAGTCCACAAACCTCGACAAATAACAATAATTATAGCTTTTCGAAATCAAATACCTACTACGCTAAGCTTAAGGGTCTTAATCAGGCCGTATCCAGCTGGATTAAGACTCATGTCGACAAGAATCCACTTTGTCTTTTGACGCCAATTTTCAAGGATTACGAAAAATATCTAGCCGAAATCGAGAAGAATGAAGGCACCCCCACCAAAACGGACAACAACAATCAATCCCAGGCAATGAGTGCCTTTTCATTTTCCACCACACAGGCTCCAACGACCACGTTCTCTTTCGGAAACAAAACAGATTCGACTGATGCTGCAGCACAGAAACCGTCCATATTTGGAAACCTATCTAAAAAATCGGACGACAAACCTAATGCAACGCCAACCACAGGTTTCACGTTCGGAGCTGCAAAGACTGATAGTGCAACAACCACACCAGCTGCTTTTACTGCATCCAGCAGCACGGGCTTTAGTTTTTCTGGCACTAAACCATTTTCCTTTGGCAACGTTGCACCACCACCTGCCGCAGAAGGAGCAGCCGATAAAACCAGCGGCGACGAAGAGGACGAGCCGCCAAAGGTAGAATTCAAGGCTGTCGTTGAGGAGGATAGTGTTTACTCGCATCGGTGCAAGGTGTTTGTTAAGAACGATGGGACATTCGCCGATCGCGGCGTCGGAACATTGTATCTAAAGCCAGTGAAGGACTCGGAAAAAACTCAACTTCTAGTTCGAGCGGACACCAACTTGGGAAACATCCTAGTTAATCTAATTTTGAACGATTCGATTCCCACTCAGCGTATGGGAAAGAACAATGTTATGCTGGTGTGTATACCGACACCCGATACGGAGAAGCCCACTCCAATGTTGTTGCGCGTAAAAACCTCAGAAGAGGCCGACAAGCTATTAGCAACAATCGATAAATATAAAAAATAAGCACATTTTTGCATCCCTGAGCATGAACGTTGACGTTTGTTTAAGCATTTCACAGGAAGAAGGCGTATGGATGCCCTTGGAATGGCCCCTCCTTAATTGAATATTACCCTCTGTTTTGTGTTGATAAAAGATTTTGTAATTTAATAAATTTATGTTATGCTCAGCTCGTTACAATTTGGATTTTCAATAATTATAACAGTAACAATGAGTGGGTACCATCGATATCGAGGGTCATCCTGCCAATGCCCATTTAGCAACACTATCCTATCCTGTATAATAGTTCAACAATGCCCAGCATTGTCCTTTATTGTTTGTATAAAAAAATAACTTAACTATTCCCCGCAATGGCGGCTTCTTTTCTCAAAACAGCATTTAGAAATTCAATCTGAATTGCTGTTACATCAGTGGCCGGTAGCTTTTGAATTTTTGTTTTCAAAAACCTAAAAAACAAGTCCAGCTCGTCACTATCGTTGCTGATGGTAAGATTGACGGTTTTTTGACTTTCCTCAAACGAAGTATTCTCTTCGCTGCCGCAGTGGATAATATTGAACTTCGATTCCTCCACGGTAATCTCTTCACAATGGGGGGTTTCACCTTCCTCATAGAGGCATACTTCGCCATAAGCTTCATCTGTCGTCTTACTGACCGCTTCTACATCGCAGAATTGAACTTCGTTCACGTCCACCACATGCTCAATGCTATCTTCATAGATGTGCTCTATAAATGCGTCGTCTTCCACTTTATGAAACGATACATTTGTGTCATCTTCACACTCATCCGCAATGGAAGACATATTTAACTCGTTGACATTGCGATGCGCTTTATTCGTTGGGTTGCGCTCATTTAGGTATTTCCCGCGTTCCGACTTCAATTTTGGCTGATAGATATCCGACAGGAATTCCAAATCTTTTGTGTATCGCCAGCGATCCAAACAGTCCTTGAATTTCGATTTGCGCAATCTGTATTGGTGATATGTATCGCGAAGGTTTTTCCATTTTCTACGACACTCATCTGGCGAAAGCTCATCTTTAAATAGGAACATATCTATAAAGAAAAATAAGAACAATGATTTTTTTTTATTCAATCAACATAGTGACAACTATACCGCGTATTTCCTGTGCTACTTCTTTCCAACACTTGGCAACTAGACTACGTCGTCGATCCTGAGGCGAGAGTTTGTAATTATAGAGAATTGGCCGCTGTCTGATGCAAAATATGAATTGTGATACTTCGTCAGGATCATCTTTTGAGGCTCTTCTCCTGCCTGTTTAAGAATATTTGTTAGTTTAAATATATTTTTGAATAACGAATTTACCTACTCTGCATTAGGTATCGAATTAAAAATAAAGTTACTCGATGTTTGACTAAACGATTTTTACTCGCTGGATGTTGAGTGTGGTTTCCGTTCGTTCTTCTTGGTATCCGTTTGGTTTGATTTTAGAATTTAAACAACAAAGTTGTCGACACTTTATATTTTAACAAATATTTCATTATACTGATAAATAAATGAATGTAAATCTTGTTTTTAATGAGAAATTCTAAAAGATCTATCTCTAGAGAAGTTAAATATGTTGACAACTAATCTTCGGGTGGAGTTGCCAGATGTTAAATGCCGTTTGATATATTTCAATACTTAATTTATTTGTTTTATGCTTTATTTACACCATCTCACATAAACATACAGATGCGCAAAGTGTCATGAATGTTCTACCCATAATTATAGATACGTAAAACGAAAATTTATACATGTACCGGCGACCAGTATGTTTTCACATGAACATGAATACATTACTGATTACAAATATGTCAAATGAGGGTGGTAATTGGTTTCAGTAAATTTAATTGTCGTTTCATAACTTCCGGAAGCTATTTTGTTTTATAAGAAAGCAAAGTTTCGTAGGCCAACGCCATAAAAACATCAACATGCAATGCTTTCCCATAACTCCTTTCACGTAATCAAGATGGCCGACAAAAAAAATTGTCGCATATTTTTGCGTGTTTCAGACAGACGGCTATTTGGACTTTGGCATCCCTTTATTTTTCCGTATTAAACTTAAAGTTATATGCCTTTCCATTGTTTGATCTGCGCCAAAGACAATAACAAAAGAAAGATGGTCGAAAACTGTGTTGCATGCTGTCATTCCAAATGACAGCGGCTTTGCTGAGCCAACGACTCAAGAATTTTTCACTCAAACGATTGCTAATTCCTCAATACAAAACATATTGAAAATTTGTGAGAAACATAACTTTTGGAACTAGAAATTTGATAAATTTAATAATCAGAAAACATTTGAAATTAGTGAGGCATAAATACATATTTAGCCTTCAGCATTGTGAATGATCTAGAAATTCCGATTACAGCCAGCACTACAATCACTTTGAAACATCGAGCAAAATACCTTCACAGAGAGAGAGACAATCATATCAGCCATATAACCAAACAATAACAAAATGGACGAGTATCATTCACAAACGAAAGTTCGAAGAAATGTCAATACCAGATATTCCATCAAAACTTACCAATTCGTATAGAGCCAGTTGCGAGCTATAAGAATATTAACATTTTCCTTCCCAAGGAAGTGCATTTTCTTCCCAAAAGATACAAACTAACAAAAGCAATTATATCGAATCGATTGTGGTGAAATTCCAAGTTTGTTCGTTTTCTTTTTGTTTATTTTAATTATATTTTTGTTTGATCATCCGACTGAGAGCGAGAGCGAGGCAACAAAACGAAACTAGGAACTCGCTTGTTCAAGTCCCATCCATACACAGAAAAGGTGATTTCGTTTCCTCAGCCTAGATAAAGAATATTAAACTGCAACAGACGACAGCAAGTACGAAATGTCTTTGTCTAATTGGTTGTAGTTATTTACTAATTGGAACGATTTTTGCAGATAAGTGAGGTTCAAGCGAACACAAGAGAAAAATGGACATCAGTGAGAGTTATGATCCCCAACAGCAGCAACAGCAGCAGCAGCAGCAATCACAAACTCAGGAGCAGCCACAACAGCTTCCGATGTTATTTCCTACCGTACAGCCATTTCCGATCAATGGATTCAGCGATACCACAGCACCGATGCAAGAGATCGTTCGAAGGCCGATGGAAGCAATTGAAGCACCGCCGCCAACACCAGTTTCCAACGAAATCGATATCGATTCGTGTTTGCTACAGCAATTCAGTTGTTTGGGCACAACAGATCACGAGGATTTGATTAATCAATTCCAAACATTAATGAACAATCAAATTAATAAGGAGTCGGCGAGATTTTTCCTTGAAATGAGCAATTGGTAAGTTATTTTTGCTGTGAACCGTTAACAGGCCGTTTGCGTTTGTTATAATTAACTGCATTTTACATTAAAACTGCAATGTCATTGTTTATTGTTGTAATAACAATGCAGGTGGTTCGGAAAGTCAAGTCAAGAAATTACACTATGCGTTTGAAGAGTCTTGTAATTGTATTCAGACCTAGAATACTTAGTGAACAAAAAGAAAACATGCAATTTTTAATTCACGAACTGGCTTTTCTATGTGTTGCAAGTGTCCGAAAAATATTTGCCATAAACCCTCCAAACATACCTACCCATTTCTCAATTGGCAAAATTAAATTGCAACTGTTTTGTTGGGAAACTAAATATTATGTGTGCCGAACTAGAGAAAACTGTGTTACTACTAATAGTAACGTCACTTCTCCCCTGCAGCAAAGACAGTTCGCCAGTTTATTTCCAAGCATGCATGAAGCCTGTTACTCTGGTTTTACTTCAAATATTATCATATTTTTGTACTTAAATTACATAAGAAGACGGAGATGAGAGTCTTTGACTAATGGCCGGTTCTAAAGACATCATTCCAATTTCATCAGAATTGTCTTTTTGTTGCTATTTAATGAATTGAATTAATTTCTAGGAATCTTCAAACAGCCATCGGGTGCTTCTTGGACTTCTGCAACATGCAAACGTTACCATCGATGAAGATAATCGCGCAATCGCGTCCATCGGAACTCAAGCAGGCATGGAAATTACAAAACGACGGCAACGAAGACTGGCCCACTGGCTGTTACCTTATTTCGCCCAGTCAGACGAGACGGATTGAGGTGCCGGTGATACGACCTGGCGATACATGTGATATCGTTGCCGATATACCCCCAACCAATCCTGCCATTATGTGGAGGCTATGCACTCCAAACGGTTGGTACTTTGGAGGTAATTATAATCAAAGGATCACACACGTCCGTAGTTCATCATTCGACTAACCATATAATTGGCTTTCCTTTGCAGAAACAATCTGGATGATGCCGCCTGGAACCTGTGATAACGCCACCGATTTGGCTGATCGAATGGCACAGCTACGAACATCTAATTACATGAGTCCCGAAAGTTTTCCACAGGTCAACGTTGTGATAATGGTTAATATGGAATGAGTGTGCTGTTGCGTGTTTTAGGTTGTTAGGTTGGGCGCTATGTGTCACTTGCATATTATAATAAAAAAAAAATATATAAAACTTATATATAAACATATATTTTGGAGACTCCCATTTAAAATTCTTATATTTCTGTTATCAAATGATGGACTTCTCGCGGTTGAATTTAAAAAAACAAATAATATTTGAAATGAAAATCAAAAACAAGTCCTTTCTAAAACGCATATAATATATATTCATCCGTTATAACCTGTGAAAATGAAAACAAATTTGCATAACAACAGTTTTACTACTTCCAATTGATTTTAGAGTTAAGTCCCTCTTTTTAAAGTTTTATTGGAGTATTGATTTCATTCGTTTTATTGAAACAAAAACAAAATATAAATATAAAATTGTAAAAAAAAGATTCTTTGTTTGCCCGTTAAGATCATGTGTGTGTGTGTGCGTCTCATTTTCTTGTCTGATTTGGATTTATTTTTTTGTAAAACAAAAAAGCTTTGATTTGAAATCATTAAACTGAAACGAAAAGTAATATTTTATAAAATACATTAATATGTTAAAATATAGAGAAAAAAAAAACAAACATAAGGGGAAGACAACGATGTTTTTGCATTTTCTTTCAAAAGATTTTATTTATTTTATTCAAGCTAAAGGTCCTTCTGAAGGTAGTCGTCACTTTCAATTTCCTCGATGGTTTATGTTATCGATGATTGTGTTGTACTTTGACCCCTCATTCGAAAGTCGTGCGTTTAAGTAACAACCATCTGAAATCGTCAGGTTGTTTTACGATTTTATCTTACTTATTGGGCTCCCGACCCGTGAAGAGTCTCTGCCTGAGACACTGCAGCCTTCCATCCTCTACGATCCCGGGCACGTTGCTTCCAGTTGTCGAGACCAAGCGCTCTGGCATCCGCGGTGGCTTGGTCTTTGAAACGGAGGTTCGGTCTTCCTTGTCTTCTCAAACCTGGGGGCTAGGATTCGAAGATCCTCTTAGCCGGAGCATTATTGTCTTTTGGCTTTTTGGACTTCATCCACATCTGGGGCCTTAGCACGTAACTTGATACAATCGAGTTCAGTCGATACAATCGAGCTCTGGCAGCACCTAATTTGTTTCAATCGAGGATAATCGGTTTAAGACAATCGATTGAAACAAATTAGGTGCTGCCAGAGCTCGATTGTATCGACTGAACTCGATTGTATCAAGTTACGTGCTGACACCCCTGGATGTGTCTTCTCGAACCTGGGGGCTAGGATTCGAAGATCCTCTTAGCCGGAGCATTATTGTCTTTTGGCTTTTTGGACTACATCCACATCTTGGTACAGCTCATAGAGTTCGCGGTTGTATCTTCTCCTCCATTCGCCCTCCTCGCACACAGGACCAAAAATATTTCGAAGGAGGCCAGCATCAGCTCTCCCTTCTTGCCTATGGTCCAGCACTCGGCGCCATAAAGCAGAATTGGCAAGATAAGGGTCTTGTAGAGCACACATTTCGTACTTCGAGTTACGAGTTTTGAACACAGTTGTTTTGCCAAACCGAAGTAGCAACGGTTTCCTAGGGTAATTTTTCACCGGATCTCCACTATGGTGTCATTCGTGGAGTTTATGTTTACTGCGAGGTAGGTAAACTCACTAACTACCTCGAAATTTTTGCTATCAACAGTGACGTTTTAACCTAGGCGGTGGACAGTTGCTTGTTTGTTTGTTGAAAGCATGTACTTTGTCTCGTCCTCATTTACTTCAAGGCCAACGGATTTCGCCTGTCCTTCAATCGCCGTGAACGCTTCTATCACGGCACGCTGGGAGCGACCGATGATGTCAATATCATCCGCATAGCCCAGCAGCTGGACGGACCTGTTGAAGATAGTGCCTTCCGTCTTGACAGCTGCCCTGCGCACTATCTGCTCCAGTACGAGATTGAAGAAGTCGCATGATAGCGCATCTCCTTGCCGAAATCCGGTGCATGTTTGAAATAGTTCGGAGGAGCTACTTCCAAACTGCACGCTGCAGCGCGTATTTTCCAGCGTCACGCGACACAGCGAAATCAGTTTTGCCGGGATTCCGAATTCGGCCATCGCCATATAGAGCTCCTGACGATGTATGCTATCATACGCGGCTTTGAAGTCGATGAATAGGTGGTGAGTTTCGACTTGAAATTCGTTGGTCTTTTCCAGGATTTGCCTCAGTGTGAAGATTTGGTCTATAGTCGATCTGCCGGGCCGGAAGCCACCTGGTATGTGCCGATTAGTGTGTTGCAGAACGGTTTTAGACGTTCACATAGTATGTTGAATAGGATCTTGTATGCGACATTAAGCAGGGATATGCCTCGATAGTTCTTGCAAGACAAAGGATCGCCTTTTTTGTAGATGGGACATATAGAGCTGATAGTCCAGTCATCGGGCATGTTTTCTTCCACCCATACTTTATTAATGATTCGGTGCATGCACCCTACCAAAACATCACCTCCGTATTTGAAGAGCTCCGCTGGTAAGCCATCAGAGCCGGCAGCCTTGTTGTTCTTTAGCTTTTTTATAGCTAAGCGCACTTCTTCTATACTGGGTGGTGGAACTGGTTCTTCATTGACTGGACGTGGGTTCTCTTCTTGCCCTATCACTCTCTCTATATGCTGCCCATTTAGCAGCTGCTGGAAATGCTGCTTAAACGCATCTACTATTCCCTGTGCTTTGGTGACTAGGTTTTATCACGTTCCTAAAATGTAAAACACCAATGCTCTTTCAATTCAATTTTAGAGTGCAATAATCTATTATAGCTGAGCACGTTTAAATGCTCAGCTATAATAGATTATTGCACTCTAAAATTGAATTGAATGGCATGATCGATTGATGACACAGGCGAGTAGAGTCCAGTTTTAAGAGCGAAACACGACATGTCAGTTTGCTATAAGCGAGGTACCTACTCTTCGAAACATCTATTCGGAATATTTCTCCAAAATTTTGTAACGCATATTGGCGAATTACGTTGAAGTGCGATGAAGTGCATCAATTTCAATTTTTGACAGCTAGGTTCCGATCTGGTTCCGATATCCTCCGACGGAAACTGGTTGCGGAATTTGTTTACGATTTGGATTTGAGCCTCCGACAGCGTATGCGTTGCGGAGAATTTTTCGTTCCGACGGATACCTCGCTAGGGCCGATTCATTTCCATAGCAACATGCAAACAATAGAGCGTCTTCTATTCAAAAGATGGAAAGCTTCAAAGAGATATTTTGTGCTAGACGTCTAGCGGGCAGAGAATGGGGCCAATGCCGGGGAGTTACATGCAAATGTGATATTTTTCTACAATTTGCTAAGTTGTAGCGTTATTCTTTGACAGTGACTTTGACACACACCGAAAACAAATTTCATCTAAATAAAGTAATTGAAATCGTTATTTTATGCCAAATTGACTACTACAAACAGCATTATGAAAGTCACACTTTAAAAACTATGCGTCCGCCTCGCATTACCGACTATTTAAAGTGATCGAATATTAAACCAATCAATTGCAGTGCAGCAATGTTTTCTTTTTCTCAGCAATGTGAACGTAACGTAATATTGAAAAGTGTAGCTGGTTCCTAAGGATGGTTGACAAAGCAGTCGCAGTTGGCAACTCCACGACGGATCAAAATGTCATTAGAATTCGCCAAAAAAAAAAAAAAAAATTCAAACGTCAGTTTTCGAAACTTCATCCGATTCGCCCGTAGAGAAAAAAATCGTATTTGTGTGCTCGAAAAAAATGGAGGAGACGTACGTTTCCCAAGTGCAAAGTTTTCTGTGCTATAATTTCCGCTAAAACGATTTAAAATTTGAATATTCACCGAAATAACTTTAATGTAAGTGTTCCCCAATAATTCAGTTAATTTATTTCGTGCGTGTCCATCGTGACAGCCCTTGAAAAACCAATTCAATTTTATTTGGAACAAAGTGCGACCTAATTTTCCAATTTGTGTGATATGCAAAAAAAAAAATAGAGACAAAATTTCCAATTTGGCAGTGAGAATTGCGAGGGTTGGAATTCTTGTTGGCTTATTAAAATTCTATAATAATACACTATTAGTTGTGTGTGACTTTGAAATGTTGTAATTTACGGAATTTATTTTAGAGTGGATTGTGGAAAATAACAATTTTTTGAAATTTGTTGGATCGATTCGTTTTTTTTCCCTTGCGCCTGACGAGTGTCGACTGTCGAGTCGAGATTCCCTCGGTAAAAAAAATTTGCCCAACTTTATATATTATATTATTGGTTTTCCTTACGCTGCTGTGTAGCAGAAACAAAAAAAAAACAATTGCTGCACCATTTACCTTTCGTCGCCGAAAATGAGCAAAAAACCTAAAATTAGCTCAAAACAGAGATCACATCGCGAAAGTGAAATAAATTTCGTTTGTTTAGCGAGAGGAGAAAAAATAAAAATTCAAAAATTTCATCCATAGCTATGTGTAGAGTGTAGGACACATAGGTGTATATGGTATATGCATGAGTTTGTTTTCCTCCTTTTCTCTGAGTGACGATGGCGAGTATGAGATGAGTTCGAGACGAATAGGTTAAAAATTGATGGTGAATTTTAAAATAGATTTATTGTTGTTTGCATAAATCAGAGCACAAAAGCAGAAGAAACCACAACCACAATTGCGATGGATAAAGCTATGTGGTGTGTAGTCAGGAAGGAAGGAAGCTGGTTCATTGATTTTTTGCACTACCTTACGTACTACATTGATTATAGGTAACCAAACCAGAACGAACGTAACAACGTATGTAGTGTACCTATATATTTAGCTACCGGAGGGTAACGTTACATAGTATGCTGCAAAAGTGTTGCCATATGATTTGTAGACTAAAACATATGTTAAGGTCGATTGTATCGCCAAATAAACACACCTGTTTAGTGTGTTTTTTTGCCATATTTGAAAATAAATCTATCATAAGCCACTTGGATTACTTAAACGAGAGTTGACTCGTATTCTTTTGATACATCTCAGTTGAAAATAAATTTGAAAATATGTACTCAACTCAGCAGAGCTCTCAATTTATGTTCATCTGGTGAGGCTTGGTCGTTGCTTCACAGTCACCAAAGCAGAAAGCAGGCGGCCTGGTTGCCTGGTTGATTTTTTGTAGCATCCTCTTGTGAATCGTCACAAATCGTCGCAGGGGAGGCATAAATGTAAATAAGAGGTAATGTAACAATGAACTCAAGCTCATTCCCATAAAGAACCGATTGCCCGCCAAGCACCAATGAGTAACAAACGAACCTACAAACATTAAACATTTTTAATCTTTAAATATCAGAAATAAATTATTCAAATTGGTAATGCGTTTGACATTGCAGATCTTTGCAAACAGCACAGCATGAAGTTGGCTGCCCTCCTAGATAAAGAAGATGCTTTCATGGTTTTGAAACCATAACTCCTTAAGTTAAAGGAATTTGATGGATCTGCAAACCCATATTTCAACTGCACTGGTATGAAATTTAGTGGGGTGAAATTGCGTTAATAAAATTCGTAAGAACGGTTAATTACTTAACTCGTGGTTTCGAAAACAGAGTTCGGTTGAGAAAACCGCAAACCAAAGAGCGCCACAAGGAGATACTTTAACGTCCCCTATCGAACATCATCTCAGTTAGCATAATTATGATAATGTTTAGAATTAGAACTATTAAATCAGACGAATTTGTATTTCAAAAAATTTTGCTAAGGAATATTGAAACAGCAAAACTTGTGGTTAGCTTTTGGCCAGCAAACTGTAGCCTTTAACCCCTTTTGATAGAAACTAAATGTCCTAACGACTGCCATCTCCTTTTAACCTATCGATTATCGAAATGTCAAGTTTGAACAAAATGTTTGCGCTACATGTTTTCACAAAAACAGGGATTCTCCTACGAACAACTAAACAAACACTTGTTTGTTTTATGTTTTCCTATATTTGCAATTTCGTGATACGATAGTACACATTCCAAAGAAGACGTTTTTGTTTTGCTTTCGTTACTAAGCTTCTTAATGCACTTTGCTTTTTATATGCTGATTTGACCGCTCGCCCCTTTTTTAAGTTGGCGTCCGTTCGGTTAGTTATACTGCCCTTTCTGATGAAGGTTAGCAATTTACTGCAAATGCTAGATAATTAGAATATTCGGTCAGCTACAGCTATGAAAACACACCAGGACTGGGAGGCATAAGCCAAAAACTTCAACAAATGAACGTTCGTATATCAAAGTGAACTTAAAACGCACAAACTTTTCCTCCTCATGGCAACACTGGCAGCGGAACCATGTGTGTAGGTACATCTACTCTACACTAAGTAGAGCAATATGTGTATCTAGTATCTCTATTAGAATACACAACATCTCATAGCGAGAGCGAGTTATATACACGTTCTATATACTGAAACCATGTCGCTTAAGGTCGTTGTCATCGACCTTGATTCCATGCTTTTCGGATATACACATCTGTATAGAGATAGACCGTGTACACTGACATTACAACAACGACGACGACGACAACGATAGGAGATATTTCTATTACACGCTGCTGTGCGGGTGATTTTGCAACAAAACATCTCAATGCGGAATGTATCTAGCTATGCGTACACATCTCTGTATATAGCTGCATCTCTTTGCATGCGCTGCATATTGCTTTGTATTTCGATTGTTACATTGCTTTGCCGAGATTGACATTTGGCTTCTTGTGTTCACATAAAATAAATAAAGAACAACGACCACGACGACGCGAGAACTTTGGAATGGAGAGTACTTTTTATCGGTCACGGAAATTTGTTTTTTTTTTTCTGCAGACACAAATCACTTGGTAAAATCTTCCATTATTTATATAATCATTCTAAACTTGGCATTTATCTGCTGCTTAGTTTGGTAGTAGAAGAGGGGGGACAAAATCAACTACCAATGCCAAATCCAATGTAGTTAACCTATATTTTTTGTGATTGTGAGTGCTTGTGAACAATTCAAGATTTGTTTCCAATGGAAAAATAAATTACCAAAAAGAATTACATGAATTTGAAAGAAATTTTCCACCCCGACGACGACGAACGGTGCTGTAAATAAGGTCACATGACCCACCTGTAAATTACATGGAAACAAATGATACTAACAACTTTATGTTGTCTTTGTATTCCTCGCTGTAAATAGGAGTAAATGAACAAACACTATTACTACTAATCCTAATGGTTAACCCTGAGGGGGCAGTACCTTGACCAGGGATAATGTTTCAGTCGTTGGATGTTGGGAGGGATAGTTGCACTAAAACACACGTCCTTTGTTGTAGACAATGTGGAATAATGGAGAATCGAGAAATAAAAAAAAAATATCAAGGATGGCGTCTGAAGGCTTAGTTGTCAACATTAATTGTTTACTGAAGAATCATCATCTACATTGTTGTATATCTGCGCCTGTGGCATTTTAGATTATGTTTCGCAGATTCACAGGCCTCTATGGTTGCAATAGAAGTAGTAATATGTTATGAAAGCGGTGTAAATCTTCTTCAATGTAAGAGATTATTTAGGAAGAAAAGACCGGCTTAAAACATTCTTAAAGGTTGGTTGCTACTAACAGCCCTATTCTGCTATTCATCGGGGGAATATTTCTTCAATTTTCACTGAATATTATTCATTTGAATTGAATGTCCATTCACCTCGTTAATGTCGGTTATACTGTGCGGCATCCTCTTATTCACGTGAACGCATACATTCTATACAATTCAGATCCACATGTCAAATGTTGCGGATTTGAAATTAAATGGATCGTCTGTCTGGTTGTTCGTTTATAAAATGTAAGTAAAAACTGATTTGTTCGCATGATGATTTGTTTGTAAACAGAGATTATTCATTTTTAGGGTAACAACAAAAAGAGACCAATTTACAACAATAATATCCTCAATGAAGTTAAATGTGGATATAGCTAAAAATAATGCGAAAAGACAACCTGAGGAGGACACACTTTCCAAAGATTTTCATAAATAGAGATCAAATTGAACACATTTATTTTTATAATTTGCAAAAAACAATCTTCTTATGATTTTCACATGAACAGCTGTTAACTTTAATGTCAAATTGGTTTTGATAATGTAGTTAACCCGATGAATAGCAGAATGGAAAGGCAGAGTGAAAGGGAATCGGATCTACGATTCACGTGAATAGCAGAATAGGGCTGTAAGATTTCTTCTTTTTTTACTGCCAAAGAGTCCCAACAAATGAGCTGCTGGTGTACTATTGTTTGGTACCAAGTCGTCAGCATGCCAATCAGACGAACAATCGTTTTTTTAACAGGCGTTTACTGCCAACAACCTTCTGAGCTTGGCTTCGAAAGACAGTCAAACGATTATTAACTCGGTCAACTCTTCTTTTGGGCGCCGATAAAAAATAATGGGTACTGTTATCACTTCTAATCCTGACTGGTGTAGACGTAAAATGAAAGCATATGATAATGACCGACCGGTTACGGCTTAAAACAAAAAAAAGACAAGATCAACTCGAAAATAAATAGCAGCAATGCCAACAACTTTACTTTTGCATATTTTGCCCGCGTACAACTTCTAGCAAGAGTAGGAAGTCGGCTATTAATTCCGACATTTCCGATTACTGGCTCCTACTATTGGACTGTAGACAACTTGAGTTTACTTTTTGCAATCGCCTGGCAGATCTATAAACGATTGCGAATTGGATATTGTTCTTGTTCTCTATGAAGCAGTTGAGCGTTTCACATACTTCTTTTGTAGTCTTGTGATCTCCTCATAAATAAATTCATTCCGATACCCTTATGAGTTTGTATTTACCAAGTTTTTGCCAATACGTTATTTGAAAGTCAAATGAGAATTACGTTGTTTGTGAGAGATAGAGGTGGCCCATGTGCTTGATATGAAAACATATGCACGAGCGAATCGAATTTGCCTTTGCCGTGGGGTTAAGTGTATTTGTTTTCATCATCCCCATTGGAATCGTATGCATATATATGTACGGAACATTATTTGTAACAGACCCTTCTCCTTCGACGGTAATCTACTATACTCGTGTAAATATGTGTACACAACTATTTCGTTATGCTGTGGCTATTGACTTGATTTTTCCATTGTTTTTCAAAGTCGTACAATTGAAATAAGAAGTATTTATGCTATCACCGAGAAAGGATTCTCAACATCATGGACTCGGGCACGATTGAGAGACTGCCTATACCTGGGCTCTACCGGTAAAATTCCAAAGGCACATGTATCAAACAAAAAATCAATTTTTGCCAATTGCTATTTCATCGGGCGTAGTTAAGCCACTCCACTCAGATGGTAAGGGTCTTCTAATGGCGACTGCAGAACTTTGACAGTTGATATCGGTCATATTGTTGAAGCTACATCTGTCAAATGTGCTGTCATTTATTCAGTCTGTTTTGCCAAATCACCATGGACGGACATAGAGTTCAACCACACGTGAAAATTACAAAAATTGTTTTATCAAAAGCAGTGGCTCAGTGGTATTGTGTTGGGCTACTAAGCGAGGGGTCCCCGGTTCGAATCCCGAAAGAGCCAAATTACATCTTAAGGTTTTTTTCCACTGCGCCACCTCTCGCGAACGTCTGACAAACATCCGAGAGTAAAACTGTCATGAAAGAGCTTCTCAATGAGCCGTTTGGACTCGGCTTAAAATTGAAAATCCCTTCCATTCGTCCCAAAAATTGAAAACCCACACAAAACGAATGGTTGTGAGCAGGTAGGCCTTGGGTCCCGTAGACCTGTCGCGCCAAAATATTTATTTATTTATTTTAGTTAGAAGCTGACCCTTATTTTCATCGAAAAATCATCTTTAGCGATGAGGCCCATTTCTGGATTACAAACAAAATTGTCAAAACTGGGATGATACCAATCCACATGATCCCGAAAAAGTCAGTTTGGTCTGGATTTTGTGTTTACGGCGTCATCGTTTCATATTTCTTTGAGTAAGAAGTTGGTCGATGTTTACCAATTTCTTTTGGCCTGAGGGTTATATTCCATTTGAAAGGTTTTTCACACTTGGTGTGCATAGATGGAGGCAGGTAGCTTGAGACAAAGAGGCAGGACATTGAAAGTCATGATCATGGATGAAATTCCAACCAAGTTGATTGAGTGGCACCCATCTTTACGGAATCATTTCGTAGTCCACCATAAAACTTTGACTCTTTTCCTCTTCACAATCCAAAAAGAGCCTCCTATGTATTTATGCTATGCCCAAATTATAGTCGTCGCAGAAAACACTGCAAGGTTGAAAACCATCCCACAATTTATATCAACAAACACCTGGCTCATATTACTCATTAAACTATACAATTACCAAACAATGTGTCACGCACATCAACATTCCCACAGCAAATAAGCAAACAAAAACACAAAGCCCAGCGACAACATCATCGATTGTCAGTGACAACACATTCCATTAATTGTCGTGGACTCTTGAACGTTTCGATTATAACAGCCGAAAAAAAACCTGAATCATCATTATTCCATTATTTGTTAAATGATTTACCCACATTGCGCGCGCTCTGACTCATCCCTCGGCAGAGTCTAGACCCGCAGTCAGTGTGAGCGCGGGTTGTTAGATTTCTGGTTTTCGCGACTGACTTCATTCATTGTTGTTAAAGCGTTTGGTTAAATTCAATGTTGCAAGAGCGAGCCTTACGTAACGTATTGATTGGAATTCTTGTTCAATTTAAAAAAAAGACTTGTGTCGCCACATACTTACCGCCACCCACAATCTACTGAGTTCTTCTATCGCCCTTGCCCTTACCATCCCCTAAATGCTAAAATATATTATTATTGTACTCAGCGTAGCCTATGGCATATAGTTTGACAGAAGATGCATGAGTATGTATAATGCATTCCTTTTTCAAAGGGGACAGAGAATAGATCAGCGAAATAATAAATTCAATAGAAGAGCGCTCTGATTATATACTATACAGATACACCTACACCTTGTTTTGTGCTTCTTCTTCGTCGTGGTGGTCTTTTTCGATTTTATTTTGTTGGCGTTTCTTTTTGGTTTCCACTTCGACACCTGCGCAGTGTCTCGCGAGCGATTGTAATCATTGAAAGGTTTTGAGGGTTACCTTACACGTTTCGATTGCACAGTCAGTTGGGTTTTATGTGTTGTTTACAAAATATTAACGGGAACCGCGCATATATCTCACATACACCGGGCTACAAAATAAAACACAATTAAGTAAATAAATTTATGATTATTAACGAGAGTGGTTTATTAGTAGTGCAAATCGCGAATGGAACTTTTGTCGGCTGCTACTGTTGAATGCACTTGAGGTTACATAATCGCTCCGGAGTACGCAATGTTTACGTTTTTCCACACAATCTGTTCGTAATATTGTCAGCCCCAGTGCATTTGCACTTGTGAGTTTTCACGCTGTCGACAATTGCCACTGCAATCAGTTTAGTGATTCAAGAGTTATGAATGTGCATGCACGCCATCGATGACATAACACGATAGTGTTTACAGCACACCTTCGATTTGTGATTATTTTTGTTAACAACAATGTGCAACTGACCAACGGATGATATTTTTTGTCTGTATATAAATATGTGTTCAAGTGCAAGGCAACAACAACAGTAGTGCAGTGCTCTAAGAATGTAATAGATGAACTCGAAGGGTGTCTATAGATTAACCTTCGAGGTAGATGATATACTGAGATGAGCGTGTGTTGTCATTGATTATTTATACAGTTAAAGTGCTACTGCAGGCGATAAGGGATCGAAGAAGAAACTACCAAGGGCGCACTCTATATTTATTTACAAGTTAAAGGGGGAACACGTTCTTCTGCTGATGATTCAAAGTATAAGCATGCGCAGTTTAGGAACTCGAACGCTGGCTCTGTTTACGAACAGCTTAAGCTTTAGATTGGGCTTCTTTATACGATTAGCTTCTTTCGGATTTGATTAGCGTCTGTTCTATGCGATTCGCATTGTCCCGGTGCTCTGAGAATATTGAGTTATTCTTATAATATGATTCTTCGGTCTGTCAGTGCAAATCGTGGTGATTTTTTGACGTTCACGGCTTTGTTTGTAGTAGCTATCTCTGACTGAAATTATTGTTGTTGAAGACAAAAATGTAGCCGTTTGTGATGTAGTTTTGAGATATAAATGTAAGGCCGAAATAGACAGGGTCACTATATACAGGAGTGTATCTGTCAGTTAAATGTAATGTCAAAAGAACAATACCAAACTCCATGCTGCAAAATCAAAATGTATGATCTACGGGTCACTGTGGCGTATGTGCAACTATTTCTGGAAGTGAACTTCGTTTGTTTCATTATTGCGTTTTTGTTGCAAATTTGATGGCTTTTATACTTGTTCTATAGGTAAATGATGTGAGAGAATTGTTGTTTTATGCTTTATTACACAAAGTGGTGGAGGTGTCATATTTTAGCCCATTCATTTTCCGAACTGGCGTAACATTTAAGCCGCCTAGTGATAAATAATAGGAAAAAGCGAGTTTGCAAAATATGATGTGGTATTCGATGTCGGCGCAGTGGATTAGTGGTAGTGTGTTGGGCTACTAAGCGAGGGGTCCCCGGTTCGACTCCCGAAAGAACCAAATTACATCTTAAATTTTTTTTCCACTGCGCCACCTCTCACGAACGTCTGACAAACATCCGAGAGTAAAACTGTCATGAATGAGCTTCTCAATTAGCCGTTTGGACTCGGCGTAAAATTGTAGATCCCTTCCATTCGTCCCAAAAATTGAAAACACAAATATTTAGTTTATGGATTATGTGTGGCACTTTTTTGTGAATATTAAATTTATTTGGTAGGTATATTTGGTTTTTGTTAGATAGTGTTAAATGGTGGAAATTAAAAATGGGAAGTCGGTGGGAATCGGGTTATATGGACACCACAGGATTTATGAATGCATGAATGAAATAGGAACTGAGCAAGAGAGCAGACACGTCTTTCCTTCATATTCGACATTATCTTTTATAGGTTTCTTTTTTGCTTAGCAAACCAAATAGCATACCATCTCTGTCTGTCATAGGAGCAAAATAAAGTTAAAAGAGATATACCGAAATATATTGCGCGTTTAGTATGTTTGATTTGAGAATGAAGTGTATATCCACTCACCCAGTTGAAAACAGTTGAAATGTTTCAAATTTTGCCAATTTATTTAAAAACCTTTTAAGATATCGAGATAATGAATATCCCATGTTGGACCTGCAGATGTCCTCTTTAAGCTGGCATTTACTATATTTAAATGCACCCAGTATTTTCGAACGCAAAGCGTTGCAAAGGAAGAAGCGAAACGAAACGAAAAAATAAATTACTCATGTCCAATTTTCTCCGGAATTTATAGAGGTATGGAGTTGAAACAAAGTGGAAATTGTAGGCCTAGGTGTCCTCTATAGGCCTGTAAAAAAAGCACCAGAATATATTCAGCAGTATTTAAGATTTTTGCATTCAAAGACATGCAGTCACCACCAATTTTATTTATATGATGATGATGATGATTAGACATACGAAATCAGAAATCTGAGTATCCCAATCGGTAACCAGTAACCACATAAGAGTAGTTGCTCTGTCTATACAAACTGACATGAAACTGACAGTTCTAATTCACATAGGTACATACCGTTGGAACTGAAAAGTTTTATAGTAAGTGTTTCCTCGTATCTGTTTAGAAAAACACTGTTGCGTGTATTTATTTTGGCCTTCCCTTAATTTTAAAACATTGGTCATCCTTCATGGCATGGAACATGGAACAAATGCAAAGTGACATTTAGTAAAGAGAAAACTTGTACGCACATAATTTTCAAATTGCATCTTTGTCATCAGAAACAACTTCTACTACCTGTTCTCTCGCTGATTCAGTTGCTCTGGTGCAAACGTACATATCGCTATTTCCGTTTGTCAATGCATATGTGATTGGCATAATTGTTATTGTGAGCTTAGTCGTCTTATATTATTATTAATGTCCAATAAATTAGTTTTAACGTCGTAAACAATTTATCAAATGGGATTTTATCTTTGTCAGATAACATAATTTTAATTCTTCAAATTGTCGATCGTTTCTTTTCTATCTTGCTCGTGTACGTCATGTACGAACTTTTGAATTGATGTGTTCCAAAATGAATAAATAATTAATGGCCTAATCTTTGCAGTGGCCTCAGGGGTTCTCTGTTAACTTGAGTCACAACTCATAAAGTTACTTTAAATCCATAAATGTCCAGCAACTACTATATACGTAGTGCATAGGTTATGTTCGTTAATTCGCCCCAATAACTGCTTTTAAACGTTTATAAATTGTTTTTATAACAGCAAATAACAAAAACGATTTCGATCGTATCTAACTTCGCCCGATAATCGCAAACTTTTAAACAAATTCAGTTTTACCTGCGATAAGGGGAAACAAATTCTTTTTACACCTTTTCGCACGCACACACCGTCATTTACGGGTGCCTAATAATTTATTATAGTCGAGTGTAGTTATGAAGGTTATCATAATTATTGCTAACGATATGGTCTGACATTCTTCCGCGAAATAAGAAAATGAATTCGTGCCCGCACTTGTCTACCTATGAACAAATATTTATATTACGCATACACCCGAGTAGATGAAGGTTGTGCACGTGTTTTGTTCTTAGATTTCGAAAAGATATATACGAAGTTCATTTCCATGTATTCGTTAACCACTTGCAATGTTAGATTTACTTAATTCATAAGAGGTGCGTTCTGTTTAATTGTGTGACAAAAAATAGTTTCTTCTGTTGTCGGGTCTATTAATTTAAGAACAATAATACGTTTAACATATAAGTGTGAACTGAGAGGTCTCAACTTTGATCAGTCAAGTTTTGACGATCCACAAGTCATATTTGTTGAAGCATTTGTGTGTTTTCGGATAAAACTGACGTTGTTTGGGAAAGAAGTATGTCTGACCTTTTGTTTGTTAAATTGTATCATTTCCAGAGGGAACTGAAATATTGCCAACAATGAGATTTTGTGACTTTTTGACAGATTCATACGAATTGATTTCCGATATCCTCTGACAGCAAGCAGTCGCGGAATTTATATACGATTTGTAGTGAAGCGTTTTCTTCTACGAAAGCGGATACCTCGAATGTTATTTGAGCCTCTGACGGAGTATGTGTTACGGAGAATTTTCGGAGACCTCGCTAAGGCGGAGTATATTTTTTAAGGATTGTGAATCGCAGGTCCAGTTATACGCGTTGTAAAAGTCGTACAATAAGTACATTTTTCAAGGCATTTAATAAAACTCTTGTCAAGTACACTCCAAGTTGCGAACTCTTTGTTAAAAAAATTGAGTTGCGATGACAGCCCTCCAGACATGTCAGCAGTTCATTCTTCAAATAGGCTCTTTTGGTAGATGTCATTCACAATTTTGAGTTTGTAATTCACCTAATCAGCGATTACTCGGTTGAACAAACAAACTGTTTTATGACTATGCTTTGACGTTATCAAAAGCCTCTTTTATATCTAAGGCCCCAGTTATAGATATCATTGAAATGCATCATTGAAAATTTTGATTATAGACGATTAATCAAACTATATTGGCTTTAATTGGTATCAAAATAAAGCTAATCAATTATAGAATTTTGTTATAAAAGAAATTACTTTATTCTGATTAAAACTTTTCTTTAAATCCACTTTTAATATTTCACTGATTGAAATCGATTTCAATGAACAGCTGACTTTCGTTTCCAAAATTTGGAACCCAATCGTTTCACTGATGTGTTCGATTCTCTTTCTATTCTCAGCTGTCAGTTGTGCGTTCAATGATCAACTCTAACCTCGAAACCTGCAAACCTCTGTTCAATTTCACTGGCAGGTCCTTCCACTGACACCAATTTTTCAATGATTGCTATAACTGACTTGTCAAAAAAATGAAACCACCATTCCACTGATTTGTTCCAATGATGCATTTCAATGATAGCAATAACTGGGGCCTAAAAAAGCATCAGAATACTCTCTATGGTGAAACGGATCCTCGATGGGTGTTTACTTAATACCCTTTTTCGAAGTTTTCAACTGATTTATTTTGTTAATGAACTCGCCGTCTCCGCCGACCAGAGTAGAATTCGTAAGGACAAGAGAAAGCTTCTTACTATGACAATGAAGACAAATTTAAGGATGACTGGAATCGATACTAGATTCAAGGAATAATGGCTTGAAATCGGTGATGGAAGAATAACTCTTAGATTGATACTCTTAAAGCTAGGAAATGATACTTTAACTTTATACAACAGTTGTATTTCCTCAGGCTCTAAATTGACTAAATGCAAAGCCAAACAACTTCTATGACTAGTACGACGAGGAAGAAGTACGCCCTCCGGAGGACAGTCCTTTGTGTTTTCAAGTAACTATTGTGAGCCTCCATAAACCAGATTCTGATTTCTAACATATTTTAATCAATGGGGACCTTCGGATACCTAGTTTGCGTAAAACGTCAACAAGATTTGTCCGGACTAGGTATACGTTGTTGTAAACTTGTGGTTTATTTATGAATTTTGACACTTCAAAATGTCAACTGAGTATACAGGCAAGATTTTCTTGACTAGACTTGTCGGCTACCCCTCTATAAACGTCAACTGCAAAAACTAATAACGTGACCAATCTGGGCCAAGTCAGATTGGTCACGTAAGCTAGAAATTCGAACGTCCTCAATAAATGTCCACATTATATAACTCCATAATTTTCTTTGAGACGGCGTTAATAGGGCATTTCATTTCATCTGTAACTGTCCTGCGTTATTAGACTCCAGACCACCAGGGCTCTGAACGCTACCACAGTGTCAGCAAGGGAGTACAATGAACCGATGATGACATACAAAAAACTTCCTCCAATCGGATATAAAGGGTTTTCCAACAAGAGGTGTTATTTGAATAGCCCGCTATTTCGGTAGGTAGCTGTTATTTTTTGACATTTAACAAGTAGAAACTACGCCATTACTAAAAATGGAACTATACACGCTTCAACAACGCATTAAAATTATAAAAATTCACTCCAAAAATGGTGAAAATATTGCAGTCACAGTTTGCAAAACTAAAGCATTTTTGAGTCGTCGTGAAGCACCTTGTCGGACCGCAATACAGAAATTGGTGAAAAAATTCAAACTGTTGGGACATCATTAACTGATATGAAGAATAAAACCCGTGCACGTCGCTCAAGAACAACTGAGAATATTGCTGCTGTAGCCCAAAGTGTTGAAGAAAACCCAGGTTTGTCCATTCCTCGTCGTTCTTTGGAATTGGGCATGAAGCATGATTAATGATTTTTTATGGCCGGAGTTGGATGGTATGATCTGGCCAACGTTTTCTTCGACAAGACGTCGCTACGTGCCACACAAGCAACGAATCCATTGATCTCTTACGAGAAAAGTTTCCGGACCGTGTTATCTCTCAAAGAGGTGATCACAATTGGCCACCGAGATCTTGTGATTGAACACCTTGCGACTTCTTCCTTTGGGACGTGATAGATAAGGTCTACGCCAACAGCCCAGTGTCGATTCAAGACCTCAAAGATGGAATTCGTGAGTCTATCGAGGACAGCCACTTTGCGATTTTGTTATGGAAAATTTCAAGAAAAGGATATGGTCCTGTAAGCGTGGTCGTGGTGGCCATTTGGCTGATGTTGTTTTTCATTATTAACGGCATACCGTCCTCTTTATTATGAAATAAACTAGCGGACCCCCTGCACAGTTCGTAGTGCAAAATACAAATATAAAAAATCAAATTCAAATTCATTTAAATCAGTGGTAAATAGTTTTTCTTGTTATGCTTTGTGCTACACTATATTTGGTTTTTCCATTTTCGGTGTACCAAGTCGCCAGGAATCTTGGATTGTATACCCATTTTTAATTCACTGACATCTTTGTTCTTAGCAGCTTAAATTGCTGTATCACTCAACCACGCATGGTAGCACTGTTGTGCAACACTTTCAATCAATTTCTCTTTTGACAGTACAAAACGGCAAAAATCATTTGGCAATGGCATCGCATCGACTTAACAAATCTCCATAAATATGGAGACTTTAAGCAACCGTTAATTTCATCAGCAGTTGTCGATATAGGAATGACGGGCAATGTTTGTCTTAAGTCGCCTGACAATAAAATCAATGCACCAGCACCACTGAATTAGGTATCTCGAAGTTTTTCACTGTTCTTTCCAAAGCTTCAACAGATTTCTTATTTGCCATAGTGCATTCATCCCAAATAATGATACCGCAGCGTTTTCGCCGTTCCAGATGTTCTTGAAATTTAACATGTTGGAGTTTCATTTCAATAACTTGGTAATTCATACGCAATTTCAAAGCAGAATGTGCTGTCCGACCACCATCTAACAAAATAGCTGCAATGCCAGAAGACGCCAACGCCAATGAATTAAAAACGTTTTTCCGGTGCCTCCAGGCGCATCTAGAAAATAAAATTAACCGGTGTCGATATTGACAGCGTACGCCTTTTTTGCTCCGCATTCAATGTCGAAAGATTTTCTTGAACAAAAGCATTCAATTCGTTGCGATCGTATTGTAGTTCACGTTGCAATTCTAGATCAAACTGTTTTATTAGCAATCGACAAACAGAAATCTTCAATACAAATCATTGTACATTTTCGGCGTGAAGACCATTACAGGATTACGATTAACTTGACGCACTACAATCAGAAATCGATTCGGAGGCTTTCATAATAAAATATTTTGACTGTTTTTTATGTCCAATTTTGACCAATCTTCGCAGGAATACTCCTGCGCTATTACCTAAGATTGTGTGTAAATTTGAACTCAATCGAATCTGTGGTTTTCAAAATATAATGTTTTGAATGCATTTTTATATGGGAGGTGCCACGCCCCTATGACTCATGAACCAATACACCTACAAAGACCGTATATGCCTACGAACCATGGTATTAACGTCACGTTTCATGGGAAATTTTCAGAATCAAAATCGGTTCACGCATTACAGAGAACATTGGCGACAAACACAATTGAAGTTATTTTTATATATATAGAAGAAAAGAATAGATATCCGATCATTTATCTAAAAAATGGCATTTTTCTTTGAATGTCAAAATAACACCTCTTATTGGAAAACCCTTCGGCGCAGTGGCTTTGTGGTAGTGTGTTGGGCTACTAAGCGAGGGGTTTCAGGTTCGAATCCCGAAAGAGCCAAATTACATCTTAAGGTTTTTTTTTCCACTGCTCCACCTCTCGCGAACGTCTGACAAACATCCGAGAGTAAAACTGTCATGAATGAGCTTCTCAATTAGCCGTCCCATAGACCTGTCGCGCCAAAATATTTATTTATTTTAGATATCCGATCATTTATCTAAAAATGTCATATTTCTTTGAATTCCAATATAACACCACTTATTTGAAAATCCTTTAGGACAGTCACATACACTATGGTCGTCTCTATTTGTGCATATAATTCGCAAGCCCTTTAACGTAAATTGACGTAAATCATCTGGCTAAGTAAACATTCTAGCGACTTCTTCCGATTTGTGTTTACACTTGCTACGAATAAATCTGTCATATTTATAACAACTCGCAAACAGTCCTAATAGGTCAAATATATAAAGTCGTATTGTTTCATTGAATAAGTAAACAAAAATCCGCCAATATTTAAGCACAACGCACATTTCTTTCACATTTGTTTCTTTTTCGGCCGTCTACCAACATTACCTTAACCATAATTAGTGTAAAAGTATACATATAAGATTTCATCTCATTCCTCAATGGCAGAAACGTCTTTTTTTCAATATTAATCTATTTTAAGCAATGTCACAGATCTACCCGCTCGCATTTGCGAAGCGAAAATAAACAAAAAAAACGTCGGTACAAATTATAGATTGGTTAATGCAAAATACCAAATGCATTGTTGTCAGTTGTCACAGCAATTGTGACAAATGTGTGCAAGAGAGAGTCTATCGCTTCTCAGTTCTCACCGGCCATATCGATACATCTGTGTATTCACAAGATGATTCTATTTTTACCAATTCGAATGAGATCAAAGTGTATGTGTTTGAAAGAAAAAAAAAAAACAAATGTGACTGCTGCAACGAACTTGGTCACAAAAGTCGTCCGCGTGTAGGCGTAATGCTTTCGTATTGAACTTGATTATTACTTAAGTCAGTCAGTCTTTGCTCCTACACAGTTTTCTAATCAGTTTGATACGCTTTACACCGAATGACGTAATTTATGCACAACATACCGCTGTTTTATAAAAGAAATACAAAAAAAGGAAACGAAATAATCTGCGATGTCTCTTCCTCATTGCACAGGGTACACACAAACACACTGTAACTTGTTCTAAATTCTAATACGATTAGTTGAATGTGGGCGGCGAGAAGGAGGAAGGGGCCTTGCGCGAATTAAAACACTTGTTTCTTACTTTTAAAATTAAACAATATTTATTTGGAACTATGTCCTTTATTATTGAAATACTTTTTACTAATTCTAAAAGGAGCTTAAGGCTACTATGTAGTTACAATAAGACTGTTGATAAATTCATCATACAGTCGTATTTATATACTTTTCTTATCTATCTACAAGGAGACCCAAGCGTACAATCGTCTTGCTTGATAATGAAGAAGAGATAATATTCCAACATTGTATACAAACGATATTATCTCTTTTACATATGTTATCATTGTAGCGTTGTGTGCAAGACTGTACTAGAGACTAAAGATATCATTGAATACAAATAATGTTATCTTTTTTCTCAATATGTTTTGCTATGGATACTTAACTCCCCCCCTTGTTAAACGAAATCGTCCCGATTTTTCGACGCTATTTTTAACATTTCTCTTTCATAAGTTTTGTTATATGCGTCAATCTTTTTTTGTTTTTGACGATCTGTTATACATTGTATAGTTTTTATCATTATGTACGTAAATGCTAGAATAACAATCAGTGTTACAATTGTGTATATAGTTGATAATATCGGTTTTTCTTCAAAAGGAATAATTAGTTTTTTTAAAGTATCTATGTTATCGAATTTGTACATTGTATCTTCTTTAATTATTTGGTCGATGTAAGACTCTGAATTATGATTTCTTAATATAACTTCTTTAATTTGCTTATGCATGTTTTTGTATATTTTATCGTCTAGATTTATAGTATTTTCATAAGTAACTAAGTTTATACCATTAATTGTTTGATTATTTAACTTATGCTTACCGCTTAATAACATAACACCGGATTCAATTTCTAAGTCGTAATCGTATTCTTGTTTAATGTTGCATTTTGAAGTTATATTCTTTAAAAGTGGAATAAGACAATTTTCTTCTTCAAAGTTAATTTCACAAATGTTTTTACTTAGATGATTTTGACAATTTCTTGTTCTTAAATAAGTTTGGTTACATAAGGCAATTGTTTTATCTGTAATGATTTTTCCATGTTTTGAATTTAAAGGTGTTTCTGATAAATATTCATTATTTTTTGCTGCATTAATTGTTCTGGTCAATAATAATAATTGTTCGTACACTTGTTCTATTACTAAATGTTCTTTAAGGCTCTGACCTTCGAATTGTTGCAAAATTTGTTCAAATCTAGAATTTATAGTTTTTTGTTTATTATTGTTTTCTATGAGATTATTTATACTCGTTTCTATGTTAACTAAGTCATAATGGTCAGGATTACCAAACACATATTTGAAAGCTGTTCCTAAAAAGTTAATTGATCTAGTATGCCTAGTATGTTCTTGTAATTGGTCTGCTAAATTCTTAATTTTACTTAACCAAATTTTTTCTTCTTGTGTAGGTTGATATTTACTAGTTACGATATTTACGTAAGGTTGAAATATCGAAGTCAGGTTGGTGGCATGTAACAAATAAGTTTGTTCTTTGAATAAATACACGTCATCTGTTTGCGTAAGTATAAACTTCTTGTTTAGTAACTCAGTTATTTGAACGTTTCCTTGCCCTTCTTGACTCTGTACAATTCCTAGTAATGTTAGGAATATTAATATTTTCGTCATCTGAAAAATGATAATTCTTTATGTTATCCTTGTGAATTTTTATTCCTTCTTTAGAGATTACAGTGTCTCCTTTATCTTCTTCTACTATTCTTGTTATGTATCTGGCGTTAGATTTCTTTCTAAGACCTGTGATTCTTACCATTATCTTATCTCCTTTTTTATACTCTCTGTGTCGAGTTCCTTTATTTAGACGTTCGATCACTTTTTTGGATGCTGAGTTTAGTTTATTTATTATAATTTCACTATTGCTATATTTATTTTGATCAAAGAAAATGTCTCTAGGTTTCAAACCGGTAACTGAGTGTATAGAATTATTTAATTCACGCACTGTTCTAAATATTTCTTCGATAAGTCTTGTTTTATTCTGAATTGTGAATATTCTAGACAGTTCAGTTATTGTACCGTTTACACGTTCTACCTGACCGTTCGCTGTCGATCTGTATACTGGAGTTTCTACTTTAGTTATGTTGTATTTCAAACACATTTGGTTCACCATTTCTGTTTTGAATCCCTTCTCGTTATCTGTCATGAGTCGTTCACATTTTGGGAAATAATTAGATAAGACCTCTTCCATAACGTCGTACAGTCTGTTTCGAGTTTCGATTTCCCGAAGGATTGTATATTTAGAATACTTATCTACTGTTACAAGGAAAGTATACTTGTCGTTGAAGTATATGTCCATATGAATGTGTGTTCCCACATGTGTTGGTATTTCTGAATTATTCAGAGGTTCTCTGATAGGTTTTCTTTCATATTTTCCAAATAGACATGCTATGCATTTTCTGTTGAAACTCTTTGCTTGTTTATTTAGATCGGGCCAGTAATATTTCTCTGAGATTTCTTGTATATTGTTACGTAACCCTCGGTGTGCTCTTTCGTGAGTTACCCTTACAAGTTTTAGTTGTTCCTCCAAATTTGTCACGTCTTGAAGTTTTCTTGGTGTGAATATAAATCTTACTAGTGGGAATTCTTTTTTTATGTTTTCACCATATTTGTATATGTTTTCAAATTTCGTATGCAAAGCTACAATCTTTTGGGGTTGTATAACTTCTTTCATCTGCCTTAGTAAAGAGTCTTTGTCCTTAAACTTTATTATGAGTCTTATTTTGTTACTAAAATAGATTTGTGTTTCGATATTATTTGTTATATCTTCAATAAGTTCGAACTGTGCAGTGTATGCATTAAAAGGCTGATTCACAGTTTTTATTATATCATTAGAAGAACTTTCAGCTGAATGTGCTGTTTCTATGGTAGAAGTATTTATGCGTTGACGTGATAATGCGTCAGCTACAAGATTTAGGTTTCCTGGTTTATAAACTAATTTTGCTCCAAAGTCTTCAATGATTCCCTTCCAACGTTTCAGCTTTGTGTTGGGATTTTTTTCTGATACAGAATATATAAGGCTCTGGTGATCGGTATATATGGTTAAGTCTGCTATACCATATATGTAGTTTCTGAGTTTTTGTAAGGACCATATGATCGCTAATAGCTCTTTCTCGTTTGTGCTATAGTTCTCTTCTGTCTTACTCAGTGTTCTTGACAAGAAGTGTATAGGTTGCTTATTCTGACTTAGTACGGCTCCAATAGCTATGTTGGATGCATCAGTAGTAAGCTCGAATGGTTTACTATAATCCGGTTGAAAAAGTTCGACTTGTTCTTTCAAATAATTTTTTAAAATTCTAATCGCTTCTAATGCTGAATCATTCAGATTTAACTTAATATTTTTACTTTGTTTTTTGTTTACTTTACCGTTATCTCCTCGTAAATATAATGTCAGGGGCTTGGCTATGCTTGCGTATCCTTTTATAAACTTACGATAGTAACCTGTAAGACCTAAAAATCCTCTCAAATCCTTTACCGTTTGTGGGACTGGAAAATTTTCTATAGCTGCTATTTTCTCAGGGTTCGTAGTGATTCTACCATGTCTGATTATGTGACCTAAGTATTCTACTTCTTCTTGAAAAAACTTACTTTTCTCATCAGATATTTTTAATGTGGCTTTATTGAGTACGTCGAATACTTGACTTATGTGCTGTATATGTTCTTCCTCAGATGAAGAATATATCAATACGTCATCAATGTAAACGTGTACGAATTTACCTACAAAGTCTCTCAAAATGTCGTCCACGCATCTCTGAAATATGCTTGGTGCATTTTTGAGCCCGAAAGGCATTCGTTTAAAATGATATTTTGCGCCATTTATAGCAAAAGCTGTTTTTTCTTTATCATCTGTTTTGATTCTAATTTGGTGGAAACCTGACTCCAAATCTAATGTTGTAAAGTACTTGGCTTTACCTAAATTTTGAATTGTCATGTTGACATCCGGAATGGGGTATCTGTCTGTTACAGTGTGAGCGTTAAGTTTTTGGAAATCAACAACCATGCGCCGTTTTGGTTTTCCTTTTTCGTCCAAACCTTTTTTAGGTACTGTCCATATGGGACTGTTATAAGGACTATGGCTTTTTTCTATTATATCGTCATGTAAGATGTTACATACACCCTGTAACCAACAAGTGGCACTGCTACCAACAGCAAGATAATGACAGCTATGTATGTTGACAGCTGTCTGAACACCGACCTCGACGGGCACACGTGTCGTTTTCCTGTGCTCTAACCTCTCGGTGGTTGCCTTCAACTGGTCCAAAAAAGCTCGACATAATATACCTATATTGTAACCTAAATGAATTAAATAAAATATAATTATTGAATTTTATAACGAAGAAGAAAAAGTAAGACTTTCATTCAAAACATAAAAGTGGCGACGAGGATGGGATGAAGGAGTGTTACATACACCCTGTAACCAACAAGTGGCACTGCTACCAACAGCAAGATAATGACAGCTATGTATGTTGACAGCTGTCTGAACACCGACCTCGACGGGCACACGTGTCGTTTTCCTGTGCTCTAACCTCTCGGTGGTTGCCTTCAACTGGTCCAAAAAAGCTCGACATAATATACCTATATTGTAACCTAAATGAATTAAATAAAATATAATTATTGAATTTTATAACGAAGAAGAAAAAGTAAGACTTTCATTCAAAACATAAAAGTGGCGACGAGGATGTCGGAGTATGAGCGATAAAGAAGAAGAAAATCCAACCAGCGAGAGAAAGCAAAAAATTAAGAACGAAACTACTACGAATAATTCACCAACTACAGAGCATAATTCTAACAATACAAATTCAACAAAAATGTCGAGGGAAGTCTCCATTTCGATCGGACACATGGAAGCGTTCGATATCACAAGGCAAAGCACTTGGGGATCTTACAAGAGGCGGTTCGACATCTTTCTGGAAGCAAATGGAATCACGACGGCCAGTTTACAACGAGCAACATTCCTTACTGTGTGTGGAGCAGCATTATTCGACCTTCTCGAATCATTAATTTCACCAAAAAAGGTAACAGAACTTGATTATGACTCAATTTGTAAAACTCTTTCTGACCATTTCTCTCCACCCCCGTCTGAAATCGCCTCATTCTACAATTTCTTCAAGCGAGATCAACTACCTGATGAGAAAACTACAGATTACGTTGCAGAACTGCGAAAAATTGCAAGCCACTGCAATTTTGGAAATTCATTAGATCGTATGCTACGGGATCGATTTGTTTGTGGACTGCGTGATGGCCGGTTGCAGCAGGAGCTGATTGCAACACCAACACTTTCATTTCAAGGGGCTCAGGAGAAAGCAGCGGCAGCTGAAGCAGCTATCCGTAGTTTGCAAATGATCAAATCAAACACGCCTACGACAAGCATATCTGATGATCAAATCAACGCATTACAAAGAGGATCGAGCAAGGAAAAACAAAACAATGCAAAAGCTACAAAAAATGATTTCCTTGGCTCGGGTTTTCGTTCAGGTGCCTGCTACAGCTGTGGAGGCCCACATCAGCGTACTTCTTGCAAATTTCGCACAGCTGTCTGCAACAATTGTGGCAAGACGGGACACATTCAAAAGGTATGTAGGGGTGGTAAGAGGGATGGTCAGGTACGGACAAATTTCAAGAGGGCCGCAAATTCAATTGTTAATCAAATCTCCTGCGCACCAAATTTAAAACAACGAACGAATATTATTCTTAATGGACGCAAGTGCGAGTTTGAAGTTGACTCTGGATCCAATTTCACAATCATTTCTGAGTTGAGCTTTAATAGGTTATGGCCACAATTTAAACCGAAATTATCAAAAGTAGAGACAAGAATAATAGATTTTCAAGGAAATGCGATTTCATTTAGAGGAGAGTTTTTAGTAAACATTCAGTATAAAGGCAGAGGAATCCGCAACTTAACGCTTCTTGTTGCAGCTGGTACGCGCACGAATATTTTGGGTTGCAACTGGTTTGCTCCATTAGGAATATCCATTCAAGGGGTTCATTCTGTTAACTCTTCAATTGTCCATGAAGTCGTGAACGATTATCTTGATTTATTTTCAAATCAACTGGGTGTGTATAAAGGGCCACCCGTAACCCTCTCCTTGAACCCAGAAGTAACACCAATTCACCTACCTGCCAGGAAGATTCCTTTTGCGATTCGACCCAAGGTAGAAGCAGAGCTAGACCGCATGGTGTCACAGGGCGTCATTGAACCCGTTGATTATACGAGGTGGGCTACACCAATCGTTCCAGTGCCAAAGCCAAATGGAACCATTCGTATTTGTGGTGACTATAAGGCAACTGTAAATAAGGCTTTGCAGCCTCATTGCTATCCAATTCCTTCGATGCATGATTTGATTGCAAATTTGCCCCAAGGGGCTGTATTTGCCAAATTGGATTTAGCACAGGCATATCAACAACTTACTGTGGATGAGGAAACAGCACAAGCGCAAACAATCATTACACACAAAGGCGCCTTTAAGGTTAAAAGACTTCAATATGGCATTTCTTGCGCACCAGGAGAATTTCAGAAATGTATGTCAGGTTTGCTGCATGGTATTGATGGTGTCGTATGTTATTTGGATGATGTTGTTGTCATTGGGGATAATTCTAACGGCTTAGCTAGGAAACTGCGAACGGTTTTCGAGCGCATACGTACAGCTGGCCTGAAATTGCGTAAAGAAAAATGCATGTTCGACGTTCCGTCAATTAATTTCTTGGGGTTTACTATTGACGCAAAAGGAATTCATCCCCTAAAGGAAAAACTGTTGTCGATAAAAAATACACCCCCTCCGAAGAACAAAAACGAGCTCCAAGCGTTTCTAGGACTTCTAAATTTCTACCATTCATTTCTTCGTTCGAAGGCTACATTAGCCGAACCGCTCCATAGACTTTTAGATAAGAGTTCTGCTTGGCAGTGGACAAGGATTCACCAAACTTCATTCCTTAATCTAAAGAACCTTTTATCCTCAGACAGCGTGCTTATGCCCTACAATGAGAAGTTACCGGTCGTATTAACGTGCGACGCTTCACAATATGGAGTTGGTTCAGTTTTGGCTCACTTACTGCCAGATGGATCTGAACGGCCAATCGCGTATTATTCAAGAACCCTAACACCAACAGAACGCAATTATGCGCAGATCGACAAGGAGGCACTGGCAATTATTGCGAGCATAAAGAAATTTCATGACTACTTATATGGTAGGAATTTCGTTATTTATACAGATCACAAACCGTTGTTGGGTTTGTTTTCACCTTGCAAACCTACACCTAATACCCTTTCAGAGAGGATGCTACGTTACATAATTTTCTTAAACGGCTACAACTACAAGCTTCAACACAAAGCGGGAAAGGACATTGCTCATGCCGATGCGTTTAGCCGCCTGCCAGCCAACAATTCGAACAATTCGGAGGAAGACGAGGGAGAAGTAGTGTTGATGATCGATTTACTAGATTCGCCGTTAATACAGGCGAAGGATATTGCAAACAACACCAAAAAGGACAAAATGCTATCACGTGTTCTACACTGGACATTAAGGGGATGGCCAAACGTCGCTGAACCAGAATATAAAGTCTTTTTCGATCGGAGAAGAGAAATTTCATCAATCAAAGGATTATTAGTTTGGGGTCAACGAGTGGTAGTTCCCGAAATCCATCGAAACAAACTTCTTACAGCACTTCACGCCAACCATCCGGGAATAGTTCGGATGAAAGCGTTGGCCAGGAGTTACGTTTGGTGGCCAAAAATTGACAGTGACATCGAACAGACAGTGAAGCGTTGTAAGATTTGCCAACAGATGCGCCCCGATAATCCTCCTATTAAAGGATATACTTGGGAGGAAGAGAAAAACCCTTGGAGCAGGATCCACATAGATTTCGCGGGTCCATTTAAGGGAAATCTATTCTTTTTGGTTGTGGATTCATACTCCAAATGGTTGGAGGTGCATCCAGTTTCTTCTACATCTACATCCTGCGCAGTGTCAGTTCTTAGACAACTTTTTGCTACTCATGGCCTACCCGATGTTATTGTTTCTGACAATGGGACGGCTTTCACATCCAATGATTTTAAAACATTTTGTGGAAATAATTTAATTAAACATATCTTTTCAGCTCCATTTCATCCATCCACAAATGGCCAAGTGGAGCGAATGGTGCGCACGACGAAAGACTACTTGAAGAAGACGCCGAATGGAGATATCCGATTGCGTCTAGCTAGATTTTTGTTGGAACAACATGTAACACCACATACATCAACTGGGCGTTCGCCTGCGGAATTACTGTTTAATCGCAGACCTCGCACGTATTTTGACAAACTTCATCCGGAATCAATGTCGATTCAAGTAAGTGTTCCACAGCAACAGGTCTTGAAAGAAAACAACTACGAGTGCGGAGAACCGGTATGGTATAGGAATTACGCGGAAGGACCAAGGTGGGTACCTGGTCGTATAGCAGAGGTCAAGGGTCCGGTTTCGGTGGTCATTGAGTCTCCAGGTAGTCTTAAAGAGGTTCATCGTCATGCGGATCAGGTGCGTCGTAGATCAGTAGAACAACCAATAGCAGATACGGGGGAAACCGTTCAGATACCGACTCCACCTATTGCGGAGTCAACAGCAAGTCAACATGAAGTTCGTCGATCAGAGAGGCTGCGAAACAAGGCTCAGAATTCCGAAATAGTTTCATCCTTGGGGGAAGGAGTGTTACATACACCCTGTAACCAACAATTGGCACTGCTACCAACAGCAAGATAATGACAGCTATGTATGTTGACAGCTGTCTGAACACCGACCTCGACGGGCACACGTGTCGTTTTCCTGTGCTCTAACCTCTCGGTGGTTGCCTTCAACTGGTCCAAAAAAGCTCGACATAATATACCTATATTGTAACCTAAATGAATTAAATAAAATATAATTATTGAATTTTATAACGAAGAAGAAAAAGTAAGACTTTCATTCAAAACATAAAATAAGAGTTTCTGTATTTCTTTGTTTACGAATTCGTTATCTGCTATGGGATATGGATATTGTTTAACATAAACCGGATTATCATTGGTCGTCCTAATGCTTGCTTCTATAGTATCTGTAAAGGGTAACGGTCCTATGCTGTTATTAATCTTCATCAGTCTATCTATATCTGCTTTATAAATATTATTTTCCCCAATTATGTAATTAATTTTCTGAATAGATTCGACACTGCTTATGGTAGTTAGAGTCATATTACTGAAATTTATTTCCGCGTTTAGAACTTTAAGTCCTTCATATCCTAATATCATATCAAAAGACTGAATATCCTCTAATTCAAAAAATGTTATATTTTTCTTTAATATCCTAACTACTTTCTTTGTATCTACCATAGAATAACCATGCATTGTTTTTATTTTTATAGGTTTAATTTTAATTTTTTCGCTAGAATCGCATTTTCTATTAATGTAATTATGGGTTGCACCAGTATCAATAAGAATTTTATAAATTTCCTTAGAAATAGTACTAGTTAAATTTAAGCAGGGCAACCCGTCTACTAGTTTAAATGATCTATTCTTATGTTATTATTTACCATACATTCCGTTTCATCTGCTTCTGCATATGTACTGCTGACATCGTCTCTGCGTTGTTGTCGGGAGTTATTTACTCTCTGCTGCTTGAAGTTCTGCTGATAAGATCGTTGCGGTCTGTTGTGTGTGTTGAAACTCCCGCTGTGTTCACGTTTCGCTGGTGGATTATATACATCGGGTTTGTATTGATTCCAATTTTGTCGCTGTGCATGTACAATTTGTCTCGAGTTTATCTCCATCGGCTGTGGTCCTTGATTGTGTTGCTGCATATTATCGTATTGCTTCTGGGGTTGATAATTCGTTGTTTGGCTCGAATAATTTGGTCTTCTTTCGTTTCTGCGTTCATGTGGCATATTTTTGTGGTGCTTATCTTGAGTGAGATGTAAATGCCTGTGCACATTATCATGTTCTATTCTGCGAGCAATTGCGAATGCGTGTTCTAGATCATTTATTGTAGCTGAATATAATGATCCTCTTGTAAAGTTGTCACTCATACCATCAATGAATATACGAACTGCGTCGTCGTTAGCATTTTTAATTAGTCTGTCGATTATATTCGGCGGATCACCTGACATAGTGATTTTTGATATTATTAAATTGAGATTTTTATTTATCTCGTCGTGGTATTCAGACAGTGTGCTTCTTTTTTGCGTGATGGCTTTCATCATGTCTTGTAGCACGTATAGAGGTTCTTGATTAGAGTACGTATAATCTAATCTGTTACGTATCGCCTCAAAATTAAAAATTGTGTTATAATTAGTTAACACATTCGCGGCTGCACCCTGTATTTTACTTTTCACTATAGTCAATGCTGCTGCGTACTTACTGTGTGTTTTGAAGTTTTTAATGCTGTCCATTAATCTGGATGCTTCTTCGCGCCACGACCGATAATTTGATTGATCGCCGTTGAAAATAGGTAGGCTTTTAAATGCGTCTAACTGTATTTCACTACCATCTGTATATGTGGTTCTTATTTCCTCTAGCACAGGTATGTTTGGTACTATGCCTAATCCAGATTTTACTTCATTTAGTTTTGTTTCTAAATTAGTGTTTATTTGATTTTGGTTAGTTATTATTGCTGCTAACCTTGCATTCTCTGTGCGTGTGTGCTCTAGGGTTTGTGTTACTGTGTTGCTCCTGGTTTCTAAAGCTTCTAATCTTGCCATTAATACTGCGAGTTGTTCCATTTTGAACTCGTGTCTGTTGTTGTCGAATTTGTGTGTTTTTTTCCTCCACATATACACTTTCACTGAATTGCTTTGCTGCTTCGTACGAAGAAGCTATATTTGTACCTGCTATGCTAGGTAATTCTTGTAACCGGTAACGCGAGTGTTCTGTTTATACTAGATTTCACTACTTGTTCCCGAGGTCCGCTCGATTGAAGTTAAAAAGTATATTTAACCTCCTGGCAGGATCGCCAATTAAAACACTTGTTTCTTACTTTTAAAATTAAACAATATTTATTTGGAACTATGTCCTTTATTATTGAAATACTTTTTACTAATTCTAAAAGGAGCTTAAGGCTACTATGTAGTTACAATAAGACTGTTGATAAATTCATCATACAGTCGTATTTATATACTTTTCTTATCTATCTACAAGGAGACCCAAGCGTACAATCGTCTTGCTTGATAATGAAGAAGAGATAATATTCCAACATTGTATACAAACGATATTATCTCTTTTACATATGTTATCATTGTAGCGTTGTGTGCAAGACTGTACTAGAGACTAAAGATATCATTGAATACAAATAATGTTATCTTTTTTCTCAATATGTTTTGCTATGGATACTTAACTCGCGCACACACACCTAATATCAGACATAAGCGGTCTCTTGAACTTAGAAGTTCAGACATCGCACACATACCACACGGACGGATTGGCGAATGTCATGCGGTTGTTGGATATATTTCGCGTTCGTCGATTTTAGTTCCGAAAGTCGGTTGAATTTTTGCGCGCTGATAAAGGAGATGAGCGTGTGCGGCGTTAATAGGAAGCTATGTGATATTAAATAGTGATTACAAGTGTCATTCTATAAATCAAATTATGCTTCGCCATAAGAGTGCGGGATGAAAAGTAAGAATTTATTTTGTTTTCGTTCAAAATTGCGACTGTTTATGACTTTCGGTCTTTTTGAATATAAAGAACAAACAGAAAATGTAAATTCTCGTTTATTCATAACTTGGGTGGACACATCGTTTGGCGTCTGCCAAAATCGTAAAAAGCATGTTGATGTTTTTATATGTGTTTTTTTTTTGTTCGGTGTTCATAAATATTGCGAAACTACGTTCAAGTTGGAAGAACAAACTGTTGACACACACCTTTGCGTGTGCAGACTACGTGCAGCACGTTTCCAGTTTGTAGCTTGTGGGTTGGAGATGTTACCAGCTCTTGTGAAGTTGACGCGAGTATGTGATTAAAATCTGGGTTAATGTGCTCATTTTTTTAAAATGAATTATTCGGCAAATGTGTGCGAGGGTATACGGGCTGGCGACTGACAAAGAAAACGTCCGAATTTATTTGTTTTTATTGCTTTTGCATCCCACTGAATCAGTATAGTATACTGACATCGATGGATTTACCGTTGGGAGACCGACCATATGCGAGGAAAAAGAAAAATCATGCAAGGTTGTTTATTAAACGACAATCTGCGCATTTGATCCTTAACGATCGGAAAGAGGAAGACATCAGAATGTGAATAGGTCATCAATTTAATTCATGAAGCGGCGAAGGGGAGAGTTCATCCTGTCTTGATGATGGGAGATGCGCTCTTTTTGTCGATTGGCATACACGTTTTAAGAAACTTCGGGAGGGATATTCATCGAAGCCGATATACTTTTCCAGCAGTAAGCGACTTATTTTACAAAGAATTGGCCTTACAGTGACTGACTGCACTTAATTTTATTTAGTCTAGCTCCAGATTTAACCGGGAACAACAGGAAATCATACCTCTGATAAACTTCCAAGAAAAGATTCGAGGTTTTATGAGGACTAGAAACTAGTTTTGATCTGCTGATGTCTTCCTAAGAGCTGTGCTTGTTAATTGGGCTTCACATAGACACAATCTTTGATTTGCAGGAAGACAAAATTAATTCTTTCGCGTGTCTCTTTAGAGTCTGTGGAATTTTTTTTTGAAAAAGCTGCTAAAAAGAATTGCTGGGGAATAACCGGTGTTTTGCTGCCTATGCAGATGATGTGGTAATACTTGCTACAGGCAAGTTCCTACCAACCATAAGCGAACTACTAGGGAACGCATTACGAACACTTTACACGTGGACCAAACAATGCGGGCTAGAAGCCAACCCACAGAAAACTGAACTAGTTCTGTTTAGTAACAAAAGGAAAATTCCAAGATTCGAGCCTCCAAATATTGAGGGTACCCCCCTAAAAATACCACAAAGTGCTAAGTATCTGGGGACTATACTTGACAGGAAGCTCAATTGGAAACTAAATGTTAATGAACGAGTTAAGAAAGCAGCTAATGCTTTTTACGCATGCAACCGAGTCTTCGGAAAAAGATGAGGCCCAAAACCTAAAATTATTCTGTGGATGTATACGGCTGTTGTGCGACCTATACTGACATATGGCAGCTTAGTTTGGTGGCAAGCCACGAACAAGTCATCCAATCTTAAGCTTATGACAAAAATCCAAAGATGGCATGTATAGGAACAACCAGCGCGATAAGGACAACACCTACTGCTGGACTAGAGGCAATCCTCAACCTACTACCTATAGACCTATTCATGCAAGAATCTGCAGCCAAATGTGCCCTAAGAATCAGCCAAACCAAGAGCTGGAAACCCTACAGACCGGGACACGCACAGATTCTGGATATTTACGTGGCGAATACTGTCACCTCTGACTACACGTCCCCCCACATGGACTTTGATATACCATTCTCTTGCTATTTCCCCAGCAGAGACGAATGGGACACAGATGAACCCACAAAAAGGAAATCAATTTCCATCTACACGGATGGATCGAAGATGGACTGTGGAACCGGTGCCGGAATTTTCTGTGAGGAATTAAACATACGCAGATCAATAAGATTGCCGGATCATAGCAGTGTCTTCCAAGCAGAAGTTCTGGCAATTGCCGAAGCTGCCCATATGGTGTCAATGTTGGCAATACCAAAGGACGATATTACCATGTTCATTGACAGTTAGGCGGCTTTAAAAGCAGTTTCTGCTATTGAAATAAAGTCAAAGCTAGTTCACCGCTGCCGCGAAGAGCTTAAGGTTCTCTGCTCGCAGCATACTACGCATATCTGTTGGGTCCCTGGACACAGGAACAAAACCGGCAACGAGATGGCTGATGAACTGGCCAGAAATGGATCTGAAATGGATCAAGAGCGGGCACTTCAGTCGATTAAACCACGAACCACCCCTCTGCAATCACCGAGAGAGAGTGGAAAATAAGACCCGTATGAAAGCCAACAATAGGTGGAAAGAGTTAACTACCTGCAAAATCACAAGAAAGCTATGGCCAGTATATAGTATGAGTCGGACCAAAACGCTAATGCAGTTTGATAGAACGGCGATATACAAACTGGTAGGGGCCCTAACAGATCACAATTTTCTTTGGAACCATACAATGAAACTAAATCTCATAGATGACGATATATGCAGGGGTTGCGGAGACGAGGATGCTCATGAGGACACACCTCACTTCCTCTGTCTGTGCCCTAGTCTCTGTCACTTGAGGAATAGAACACTTGGAAGTTACTACTTCCATGATATAGAGGAGCTCTCTGATGTCTCACTAACCAATCTTTACAGTTTCATAAATACATCGGGATGGCGATCCCCCACCAAGGGCATCACAATGGGTCCACATGGACCTAAGTAGGGTACGACAGGGCTCGCTCTGCTGTACCCACCCAGTACCCTAACCTAACCGGTGTTTTGAGGAGACACCACGCGTTTGAAAATCACATAAATATCGTGGGCGTAATTGGCACAGCCCTTGTAATAGGTCGATAGCACCACGGAGCACTTTCCCTGTGACTGTCCTGTCTTTGTCAGTATCAGGCTTCTGAAATTGGGCGCTCGTATTTTGTATTTTGAGACTGACAATCTAAGCTGTCCATTTTAAGAACCGCGGAAAGTATATTCGCGCTATAAAGACAAAGACAAGTCTGCAACCCTATATGTGATAAAGTTCGATATTAGATGTGTGCGTAGAGTAGAGTCCAGTTTTTGTAATTCCGTGTCTAGGATTCTATTTTACCTTGCGATGGTTTGTTTATGCCATCATCCCTTTAAATAAAGTCGCACTTGTCCCAAACTAAGCAACAATTCCAATAGAATATCCCACCTAACTGAAATTTGTTTTCTTTTTCAGATTATTTTCTTAAAACAATAAAAACCGAACAACAAAATCAACTCCTACTACCTTAAACACAATCTCGACTAACTACTTAACGATACACTCAACCAACTCAACGACGAAACAAAGTTACAAATGTGCAAAAACATACAAACTACCAGAGATATATCTAACATTGCAATCAGTCTGAAGATTGCAATACAAAAACAATAGAATCGCGATATTCTAAAGTGGGAATACTAGTCAAGACGCCTTCCGACAACGACATTAGAAAACAGACGCAAACGCCACTGACCACGACTAAAACAGACAGTCCTCCAAACGACAAGAACAACAACACCACACACATAATATGCCTGTAATTTCGCCCAGAAGATCAACGTCAACAACCAGTGGCAGTTTGTATATACCGCAAACAACCAGTGGCACATATTCATCAAGTCTAGCTAACAAATCAACAGGATCGAGCACACTGTCGTCTTCTTCCACAAGCGGCTACAGTTCAACCTATCGAAGCAACGGACTATCAAAGACTCCATCCGCCTCTAGCTATAGCTCCTACTATACCGGGTCATATCTACCACGCACATCAGCATATTCCTCGGCTAGCAGAAGCTCATACAGTGGTACCTCATCGTCGGCCTTGACTGGCGGCTCCTCAGCTCTATCGTCATATCGTCCCAGTTCGTACCTGAGCGGCGGAAACAATGATACAACAACATCATCGAGTCGATTTGGAGTAAGTACAAATTTATATACTAGATACTTAATAGATACAACACCACCACCCACCACAACCACCACCTTCACCACGAGACGTCGTCGTCTTTGTTATCAAAAATAGATTACTCAGTTTTAGCCAATACAATAGTGCAACAGCTGCAAACACAAGAACAACAACAGCAACACCATACACATCATTTGCCTAGTCGCCAACGCTTCTCGCTGGTGATCATAGTATAGTAGAATCATGAAACAGTTTGACAACAGTTATAATTGTTATTATTATAGTAGAGATCCTTCTTCTGCTAGTGATTATTTTAAGTAAACCCTTGTCATCTTCTTCTTCTTCTTCTACTTGTTTTGCTTACAAGTCGTCTGGTCACGATGCTCCTACTTCACACAGTGATCATTCAACAAAGTTCAATTTCAATAATAATATTTGTAAATTTTTATCTGAATTTCCTTCTCCTCCAAACAACTACAACAAACAACAACAACTTCGAAACAAAAACAACACGAATTCATCACGATCTCCCCTCTTCCATCATCACCACCTTCGCCACGAACACAACCACTACTACTATCACCACCTGTCACGATCATCGACGATCATCGACGATCAATCGCAAACGGTCGAAATCAATCACCACAGAGGACCTTCGATCGCACAGAAAACACCAACGACAGCGACAATAACAACAACACGAAATCACAGCGTGGCAGTAGTAAAAGTAGGAACTCCCGAGCATCATCCTCATATTCATCATCATCATTAGCACGATTAGTAGCGACATCTGCTTTGGATATATATGAAAAATATAGTCCAGCACATTATATACCAAAATGTGAATTGTCACGTTCCAGCTCACTGTCTGAAGCGGCAGCATCAGCAGCAGCAGCAAAAGCAAACGCAGCTACATCTTCGTTAAATGACACAAACAATAAGACCGCTAGAAGTAATTCGATCAATAGTTTAGGCAATAATAACAATTATAGCAGACGTTACAGTCGACATACAAATGGCACTATTGATGAGAATAGCGAAGCACCCACATCCACCGCATCCATAATTGACAATTATCTGTCAGTGCCGCGCACGAATAGCACTCATAGTCTGTCCAATAGTAATGGCGGCAGCAGTGCCAACAAGCTGTTGCTGCATGTAAGCTATGACCTGCAGGACGATAGTGATAGCCTAAGAGATTTAAAGATATCATGCATCTCTCCTACCACTACTGCTAGTTCATCTAGTTCTCAGGATACAAAGGACACCGCACAATTGGCTATCAAGGTAAACCCTCAACCAAACCAAACCAAAACAATAATGCTCGGTTTGACATTTTCTTTTGTTTTTTTTTCGAAAAGAACTAACAAAAACAACCAAAAACAAAAAACGCGAAATCGATATCCTGCGTGTCCTGATAGCATTTGAATTTGTTATTTCCCATAACCTGCTCCCATCTCTGTCGTGTGCACTTTAGCAAAGATTTTCTAATTTTAGTCTTGATTGTGGTGTTCGTGTTGAATTTTTTGCAAAATAAATAATTAAATAAAATACTAAAAAGCAAAATGCACAATATATAACAAAAGCTGCGCTGTAGTCAACATTTTTGTTGTGCAAACAAATAAAACTAGACTTTTGTCGTTTGTTGATTGTGTTGTATTGTTTTCTCACTAACCACTAATAGGGTTTCAATTTTTTTAAGGTAGCGTCTACACCGAAATATAATTTATTTTATTGAAAGGTTTTGCTCCACTCCATCTTGAGATGGTGCTAACTCCCTCTGTCAGTGAATATGGAAATTCGTTTTATGCCTGTCATAGTTTTAATAAATGAGTTCCTTTCGATCTCAAATCTTAAGAACTCAGAAGGGCGATCTCTTTCGTATGAAATTCACTATTGCGACAGTAAATTTAGGAATGGGTTATTTTAGTAAGCCAATAATGAACTCTCACGATAGTCTTGAAGTGTATATCGTGGAGGTTTATTAAATACAGACAGGACCAAAAAATAACAGCAGGACGGACGAAATGACTAGTCTCTTTGCGTTAGTGAAATTTTCATGAGCATTTTGTAAAAGAGCTGCTAAAAATGCTTCTGTAGAACCGCTGACATACACTTGACATTTTTGCTTTTTTCTTTCAGTCAATAAAATAGAATAAATGAAATTGTTTCACTAATAGGAAAAACAATACTCATGTATTACTTTACCTATTGATTTTTAAGTCAATATATACATATTTCATTTACATCGATTTTACAATGTTGTTTTGCTTTTGCATTTGAAGTTTCTCTCATGCAGTTTAGTTACATGTTTAGTCACTTTTTTCTGGACTTTTGAGAATTTTGCAATGGAAAATGCCAAGAACAGCAACAGACAGACCTGTTACCTATGTGTGTGGAATTTTATATATTTTCCCACATTTGACATCTTAAAATGTTGTGTGTTAACCAGAACTGACATTTAATAGAAAATGTCTCATCAATGTGACATGTTTTATGAGCTTTTGACACTTCCCCTCTTTTTCTCAAAGAAATATCATGTTTAAGAATATGCGATGCATTTAATGCGACTGTTTATTGCGTTTAATACGCAGTTACAGATATGCCACGACACTTTTTAATTGGGGCAATGTGTCAGTTGTGTTTGTTCCCAAAAGTGTGTTTATTGTATCACACTGAAAAATGTCATGGAAACAGCTGTGTATAAACCGGCACTGGCCTGTAGTTAACTATTGTTGCAAACTTTACGTTTGTGCTTCTAATTTGGGACTTCAGATTCTCGAAAAGCTTAATTTGTTTGCAATTTGTCACAAATATATTTCACTTCTCTAAAAAATTTTGCATTTTTGGAAAATCTTGACACATCCAAATGCAGGAATGTCTCGAATAGACTTGTAGGTGAGGAGATCGAACTTTGGCAACCACAAGAGTGACTGATGACTGATCACTGATGGATGACTAGCGGCATGTCAAATTAAATAAATGTCAAACATCCACAAATCTAGTTATCTTAAGTCTACTAAATTTGGTCTGGACTATATATACTCTGAACGCAACGACTTAATTGGTTAGTAATGTCACTTTTCCTTCGTCAGCCACATATACGAACTGTCAACTTAGTACTCAGTTATGAATGGGGACGTTCGGATACGTAGTTTGTGTAAAACGTCAACTAAATTTGTCTGGAATAGGTATACGTACGCCTTAACTAAGTAAGTTGAGTTGTTGTTGTAAACGTGTGGTTTATTTTTGAATTTTGACACTTTAAAATGTCAACTGATTCATTTCTTGACTAGATTTGTCGGCTACCCCTCCATAAACGTCAACTGCAAAAACTAATCACGTGACCAATCTGGGCCAATAAAAACTCAAACACATCTAGTCAGTCAGCTGTCAGACTTCCTAAACTAGGTATCCGAACGTCCTCAATTTCTTGACTAGATTCATCGGCCTCCATAAACGTCAACGTAAAAATCTAGCTAGATACTTGATCGTTCTCAATGTCCTCTAACCATTTGTGCTAGATGTCAATTTTTTGTACATAAAGTCTGACATTAATTTGACATGTAGTGATCAATGGAACGCAAGTAGTATAATGTATGCAGATGACATATGCGAATTGAAACAAATGTCCATGTCCAGCTATTTTATAAGATAAATGGATAGCAAGTGCGGTACCATTTCTGACAGCACCCTTATCCACATTTGCAAACCTAAATCGACCAAAACGAACTAAGCAACAGAACATTCACCATCAACAGTCGTCTTTCTCAATGAATAAATCTGAAATTGTCGATGATTTCTTTATCTCAAGAGACCTTGTCTGTAACGTGGAATCTTATGGGTAGGTGTATCAATAATGTCTACAATTAAACGTACAAAACATGCACATGCATTCAAACACACACAAACACACGCCAAACATAAAAACACCAGAAAAAAACAAAACCTTTCAGCTTGGTATTCAAAATCATTATGTTTTTTTCTTAATTTCGTTCCACTCATATGGCTCTCCTATCTATATACAAACATACGTATATATACAAGCAAATTTGCAATATTTATTTCGTATTCTTTTCTTGTGTTTCTGTATTTCAATTGAACCCCTTTAACGGACAAATTCTATTTTGCTAGCCATCATTTTGTTAAGTTTCAAAAAAAATAAAAAAAAAGCCAAACAATTTGCCGATATAATATGTAGAAACATCGCAATGCTTCCAATTGTTTTTGCTTGTTTCTTATTACGAAGAATACCCGTTTCATTAAAAAGAAATGACATTTTATTAATTTCTTTCTCTGTTCTAGACGTACCATTCGTAAATGGCTCACAAACAAAAATAAGAATAACATAGTGTAACGCCATTCTTAAAACATATATAGTGTGTACGTGTGCGTTTCCATATATATACATAGATATCATAGGGTGAACAATATTTAATTTTACTGTACATAAACGGTGTTGTGTTAAAGAATCAATAATTCAAATTGAAAAACTCTAGAGTGCATTGTGAGTAAAAAGTAAAAAAAAATAAAAAATATCCACTATAGTCAAACAAAAACTATAAAAAAAAAACTCAAGCTAGAAATGATAGATGCTAATATAAAAAATTTGAAATTCCCAAAGCAAAAACGTAGTGTTGAGGCTACAACCACCACTACCAACAACACCACCACCTCCTCGACCTGTACCGCCACCACAACAACCAACAACACAACCACCACGACCACGACCACTACTTCCAGCCAATCGGCGAAAGCTGGTAATCAGCAGTTTTTCCTTATCTCTGCCTTCAAGGATCAGAACTTCCTTAAAAACGAATGTGATTTGGCCCGCTCGCAAGTCTATCGATCGAGGCAACGTTTCGAAAATAACAACGCCAATGATGACAATATCAACAACAATAATCACGCCGATACCAGCCACAACAACAACAACAACGGTGGCCATAACAAGAGTGCCAACAACAATGAGAATGGCTCGCCATTAGCAGGGAGCAATAGTAGCATTGTCACTTCCATCAATGACAATAGAAAGCTACCGGGCGTCGTCAATAATAAGCAACAATCATCGATAAATCCCCTAATTCATCGGACCACCCCGAACAGCAAGTTTCTGACAAAAGTGCCCGCATCACCTGCCGCCAACAGCAAAATGCATTGCCTGCATTCGAACTCGGAACTGCTGGACGACATCAAGTACATCGATAGCGATGACAATGAGCGCCAGCAGCAGCAGCAGCAGCAGCAACAACAGCAAAGACAGCACAAACTGAAAATGCGACCAAAATCTTCCATCATTTCCACCTCGAATCAGAGTCTCTTTGAAAAGGTCAACCTGTTCAAGTATCAAAACGGAGGCATACTCTCCTCGTCACCGCCAGTCTCATCGTCGGCGCCCACATCAACCGCAACGACAGCGACCTCGTCCCCATCATCGACGCTGCCCCTGATGGGGGGTCGTAAGCGCGACATCATCCACGATACGTTTAGCATAAAAGCGTCCATAGAAAAGTTCAACACGCTTAGCAAAGCGAAGCGTCTACCAACTAGAAATAGCACCACCAATTTACAATTAACCAACGACTACGAGCGAAGGCTGCCGCTTCGAGAACGCTCAGCATCGCCAGCCACCAGCAGCAGTACCGCCACTACCACCCGAGACTCCAGCATCACATCGAATCTAGTCGACAGCAATAGTACAAGTAGCGGCAGTATAGCCAGCAATAATCTGCTGCTGCGGAATCGCAGCACTGAATCATCGCCATCGCATTCACCGAAGAATCTGCGAAAAACGTCGGCGACTCCAACGGCGGTCCTACTCAACGGCAGTACATCGAATCTGCTGAAAAGTGGCGCCATCTATGACAAGGTAACGCTCACTACCGTCTCAATGTTGAGCTGTCCAACGCCCACGCTCTCGACGGTCACCTCGAAAACGATATCGAACGATAAAAAGCCTGCCGTCGCGCCTGCCTCGAATAAACTCACAGACATTGATGAAAGTGTAAGTGGTTAGACACATTTTGTTTATGTTCTCTCTTTTCCGTCTTTATCTCGTTCTTATTGATGGACAAAATTAGTTCAACTACTTCTAGGCGCAGAAGGTGTTTATTATTTTAGTATTAGTTGTAAATATAGGGTGACTCTATTGCACACACACATGCCATTGTTATTCTGATTTTCGTTTCTCGTTTCTCGTATATCCTGTGCACGGACTCTCCTATGCTTCATTCAAATAGTAGATGTAGTGGTGATGGTTTTCTCTCATTTTATTTCATTTGCTGCTACGTTATAGTGTATTGGTTATAATCTTCTTTTGGTTTTGGTTATTTTTTTTTCTGGGTCACTTGGGAAACATATTTCTGCGAGGGAAGCACCAAACTTGTCCAGCTCGTAGATGTGTCAAAGCAATTTCATTAACACCCTAAAATGTCGGCTGGCGATTATCGTTCAAATGCTCTTTTTTGTGTACAGACTATTTAGAATGTCAAATATTCTTTCAAAGCAACTCAAGTGCGTTAAAACGGCTTAGCTAGGAAAACGTCTAAATGACGTACAGTGCGATTTTCGTGCACTACAACAAATGCAAATCGCAGCGCTTACTTTTTGAACTATCATACAGAACTTGAAGTTTGCAACTTACAATACTCATTTATCTGTTCTTCAGTCGTGAACTTGAAACCGCAATGCACGAGTGGAAAAGTGCACGTACGCCATTTACATTTGTTATGACGTTTGGTACACTCATTCTGAAATAAAAAGAAAAAGCTTTTTGTCGACTTTTCTAATGTATTGGTAAATTGCCAAAACATTAGGTGCCTTCCTTTACTTTTAAATCGAATTTTTACGAACTCTTACGCATTTTACTCAATTGTCGTTCCTCAACTCGAAAAATTCGTAAAATTGAGCGGCTTCAAGGAAGCAAGATATTTCCCCTCCTACTAGTTTTAACTCAACAAACTTCTTTGCGTAAAAATTGATTCAACTGTCAGTTCCCTAAAATTTGACAGCTGATTTAAATTTGTTCTATTTGGCATTTTGGTGGGTGAACTATCTGTCATTTCTCACAGGTTACTACAAAAGCGTTTCTTAACTTTTGCGTTCTCTCTGAGAGAGAATTCATCCCCTCCGCTGTTATTTTGCCAGTTATTTTTGAAAGTAAAAGAACAGACCCTATTATCTATGGTTGCTGACAGTTGGCTAGTGTTCATCGAATTTTATGAAAGTAATTCAACTTAAGCCACTGTATGATTATTTTGGAACTCTTTGTCGTGGCTATAATAGAATGAGCGACATCTTTCAAGCTTGTGGTAGAACATGAGTACATTTTCGTCCATATTTGACAGAAGCTTTAGCCCACATACTCTCAGTCCAATTGTGGCTAGTCCCTTGAATTGGCTGACTGACATTAGGGAGCGAAAAGTTGGACAACAATGTGTCGTTTATGGTACAGATTGTTGCTTGATTTGTCAATAACGTTAATAAAGGTTATGTGAGTTTGGCAAATAAAACCGTTATTTGGAGTTTTCAAAAATTCGGAAACCTTTGCCATCGATTGACAGTCTCAGTGTCAAGAGCAATGCCGAATACGCGAAATCTCGATTACATAATCCGATAAAAAAATTCGACAAATCTTGAGGGACTTGACCAAATGGGTTTGTACAAACTAATTTATAAGAAATTCAATTTATCTCAATTTATCTGAAAGGCTTTCTTTAAGTTTGCATGCTTTTTTGTTTCGCATTCTGCTTTGCATGTGAAAACAATAGCTTAGAGTTGTTTTGTACTAATTTAATGAATTGTTGCTTTGCTGCTTTTTCACACAATATCACATACATCGTATTTGGAAGAAAATCAGAACAACATCAACACAATTTACACGACACTAATCATGGAATTTTTAAACTTCAATTATTTTCCTAACTAAATTACAAACTTCATAAATCGACTTTTCTTTGTTCAAATAAAAATTTTAAAATTAAAGCGCTGCGCACAGGCAAACATGAAAATTGTGAATCGTTTTAAACTATTTTTAAAATCTCATTTCTTCCATGTAAAAGTTCCTATATAATATATAATCCATTTATGTACTTGTACGTACTTGTTTTGTTCTCTAAGCGCAAATAACAAAGAAAAACTTTTTGCTTTTGTAAATAAACTCTGACTAAGCAATCACTTGTTGATCTAGGTTCGGAATTCCTCGTCGTTGCGAAGTGGCCTTCCACCAATATCCCCGAATCCAACTCGACACTGGGATCGTGACAGTAGCAGATCGTCGATTATCTCAAGTCGAAATTTATCGGATGATTATTCATCATCCAGCAAATTATCGTCAGCGTCTTTGGATGATAAGCCCGAACAGGAAGGTAAGTGTTAACTGATGGAATATTTTTAATTTACTTGTCTATAGGGATGGCGATGGGCCCATTTTGGTGCCTGGGCCTTGTGACGAACTGACACCCTACTCAACCTAACCTGTCTCCGTGTACTATATTTGGCATGATTTTTTGTTCGTGGGGTGTTGCACAATAAATTCAAGTGGACGACTGAAATTCACGTCATCTATTATTAATTTTCGTGTTTGCAACGACCTCAACCAACAGGCCTGCCTCTCCAAACAATTTGGGCCCTTGCTAGCTTCCTCCAATTACTCACACTAAGTTGGATAAGTTCACTCTTTAAAGGGATCTTCATCTGCTGTGATGTCTCCCTGGGATGAACTCAGTAACACTCTTCATTTAGACTGATTCGAGTAATCGTTTTCTAGTCTAAAGAGTACAGCAGATCCTTTATGGTCTTTTATAAAATCTTCATGGTTCTGTAAGAGAAAACTCTTATCTTAAATGCCTTCTTAGAACGGACACGATTGGAAGGAGTGATTCTTCAATTGGCAACTGGGGGCCCATGCTATTTTGTGGCATTTTGTCACTCCTAGAAAGCCCCGTTTCTTTCGTCAGGCAAGTGACATCTAAATTCAGAATTTATTTTTGAAAACCAGAAATCGATTGTCATTTTGATGAATGTCGAGATATTACTCTTACCGCGCGGGTGAACTTATTAGATTGCCTACAAATTTTGAATCAATTCAAACATAATTCTGTTTGCAGGATTATGTGGACTGAAAAATATCGGCAACACGTGCTTCATGAACTCTGTCATTCAATGCCTGAGTCATACGAGTGAGCTAACAAAATTCCTGAAAACACAAAACGGCGTCAGGTCCTCACCGTCGAAGGATCAACTGATTTTAAGTGGTAAGTCAGCGACTTACATTAAAATTTATTTATTTATAATTGAATGTTTTGCCCCCCTTTAGAATTTGCCAAATTGATACGTGAAATGTGGACATCGAATGTGAACAGCGTCACACCGAGTGAACTGAAACGGGCATTTTCAATCAAACACAGAATGTACAGTGATTACAATCAGCAGGATGCACAGGAATTTCTTCGATTTTTCTTGGACTCATTGCATTCAGCGTTGAATTCTGGTGTTAAAGGTGATCATCTCAAAATTGACGAGAGCTTGAGGTGAGAATTGAGTAAATTTTCTTATGAAATCAAATATTGTGACCCCTTTTCTAATCAAAGTGACAACAAAAAGGCCGACATCACATGGGATTGGTATACAAAGGCAGAAAACTCAGTTATACGTGATTTGTTTGTCGGGCAACTGAAAAGTACACTTCGGTGTACAGTATGCGGCAATACCAGTGTAACCTTCGATCCATTCTGGGACTTGAGTTTGCCACTACCCTCGTCGTCTAGATGTAAATTGGAAGCATGCCTGGATTTGTTTATCCGTGAAGAAGTGCTCGACGGTGATGAGATGCCAACCTGTGCAAAATGCCAAACACGACGGAAAAGCACGAAAACATTTACAATTCAACGATTTCCGAAGTATTTGGTTATTCGTAAGTAAAAATGTGCTGTGTTAGTGAATGTGTGTGTGTGTAGCAATAATTCTATTTGGTTGTGTAGATCTGAAACGTTTCTCTGAGACACGGTGGAGCAAAATGTCGAATATTGTGGAATTCCCAACGGGCGAGCGGGAACTGAATATGGGTCCTTACGGATCGAATTCGAGTTCGAATGCTTATTACACGCTGTATGCGATTTCAAATCACATGGGTAAGTGGCAGAGAGAGAGTTTTTCAAGAGCAAATTGCATTTTTTAATTATTGTTTGCATTTAACAGGCTCTACCGCTGGTGGACATTACGTGGCGCTGTGTAAACATCCTATTGCAAAGAAGTGGCACGAGTTCAACGATAACGTGTAAGTCACAAGGTCGCAGAAATATTCGAGTTCAATCAAAAGCATTATCAAACTCATATTTATACGGGAAAGACTAAACCAAGCGCTGTCAGAAGAAAGGTTTTAATTTAAAAACTGTGCATAGAGCGTTGGACTTGTTTTCTGCTCATTTAGTTGTTGACGTCGGGTAGACTGTTGTCCAGTTTTTCAGAAAGGCCTGCTCTTCAATAAATTATGTACGATCTTCGTCCTAGATTTTGAAACCTGTATACCCTCCAGAGTTGACTGGGAGAGAATTGCAGGTTCTCGAAGGGAATCCATCTGCTTTTACACAGTGGGGGTGGTGTATTCTCTCAAGATCTGGATTGTAAGATATCCTTTCGTTTTCCTAATCACTGTAGCGTGTTCCAGGCGGAAATTATGGCGATCAAGGAGGCCCTGTCGTGGTTGCGGTATAATGTAATATCTGCAAGGGGCATCACTATTTTTATCGACAGTCAAGCCGCGATTAAATCCTTGGAATCGGTCACCTTCAACTCCAAGACTGGCCTCGATTGCCTCCTATCTCTCATTGAGTGCCGGGCCATAGGGATATTCAAGGTAACTGTACGGACGACGAACTCGCCAGACATGGTACAACTGTCTCGATTCTACCGGAAAAGGAGAATCTCTGCATGCCTCTCGCTACTTGCAAACTCCTAATTAAACAAAACGCGATAAACTCTACTAACCGCAGGTGGGCAGACTGCACCGCTTGCTCCATCACGAAACAAATTAGGCCCAAGTTGAATCTCAAGCGCTCCAGCAGTCTTATAAGATTAAAGAGATCCGTCATAAGCACACTAGAGGGTGTGATCACGGGGTACTGCACTGGGTCTTAGACTGGGTCTGCCCGCTAATGACTTCGGCAGAAATTGCATAGACGAGGAGGAGGAAGAGTGCATTCTTCACCTCCTATGCAACTGCCCTGCTCTTTCTACTCGAAGGAGATTACATCTCGGAGAATACTTTTTTGACAATCTTGGTGAACTCGATATTATTAATAGCAATACTTTGAGCTCCTGTTGGTTCAACGGGTAGTTTGAGATCATTAGATCCTGTGTTGTCACAATAGGCCAATTCAATACACATATGTGCAGCCTGCCACTATATATAACCTAACCTATCCTAACCTAACCTTTGTCCTAGATATCAAATGGGTGCAGTTTGCTCTTCTTCTTTCGTAGTCTAATGCGAGCAAACCCGTAATGTGAAAGAACGTCAGTCAGTTGTACACAAAACTGACTTTTGCTGAGCACTAATACGACGTTTTGCACCTTCCGACGTTAGATTGATTCGCGTTCTCTTATTTTTTGTGCCTACAAACAAATTTGACAACATTTTTCCGCATAGAGAGGAACTAAATTTGATCAGTTTTATTTAAAAAAAAAACTTTAATAATACGCAGTACTACTCCACATCTAAAAATAATCCTTATTTATTGTTTATACTTTCAGTGTCAGCGGTGATTTGTCGGAAAGTCATTTAGTTTCATCTAGTGCCTACATTTTGTTCTACGAACGAGCGTAAGAAAAACAATTTATTTTTTATTATAAATTTAACAAAAAAAGAAAGTATAACTAAATCCCACACCACACATGTTATTATAATAGTAAATTTTAATTTAGTTAAATATTATCAAACAAAAGCGACACAGTGAAGCTAAAAAAAAAACAGAACCCTTAACCGTCTTTCTAAATTGTATGTAACTCTACTAATTTACAATAAGTTAATAAATTTTTGTATTAAACGTAAAAAAGCAAACGAATACTAAGACCGAGTGCAACAGCGAAACTAATAACAATAACGTCTATTCCCTGCTTAGTTAGTTAACTAATTTATTTTAAATTATATTTCGTCACATGTAAGTGCACATAACATTCTGAAAGATATCTTTACGGTTTTTTTGTTAATATATTTTTTTATTATCTATATTTAGGTTATGATTTATTTTATTTGGGTGTAATGTTTTTTTTTGATAAATAGAATGTTTTAACCTCACACAATGTAAACATTGCAAACAGTAGTCATAGATGAAAAAGAGACGTAGATGCCTGGTGGTTGTTGGATCGTTTTGATGTCAATGTGTTGAGCTCAGAAGTTTTTTATTGTCTTACTTTTTGTTGGGCCATTTTTTTTAGCAGCAAAACTCATTAAATTTATTGAATGTGTTTGCCATGCGTCAGCAACAAGTTAAGCGACCTACTTCTGAACTTATGCCATATAATTTATTTTTATTTAGAAAACGCGCCATATTTTTTTTCTTTTGTTTTCTAAATGTAAAAATTCGGATGAACTGGCAGTGTGTTTCTAATCTGATCGTTCGTTGGTGACGCGGTCTTCTAGTCTCGCCCTATTGATTTTCACGTCGTAGTCAGGTCGCATGACCAGTCCATTGCAGCTTTCGCTTCTCAGAGAACGCGATTATGTTTTTCGAATGAGCAAACAGCTTTCTCACTTCTTTAAACAAAATTCATGTTGAAGGAAAACAGTCGTAACTGGTTACAAAATCCATTGCTGATAAGTGGTAGCAGTTATTAGGCAGATATGCCAGGAAAGAAGTCTCCCTTTTTCTCAAGAACTCCTCAATAGTCTCGTAAATTGAATACAAAAGTTATTGCCTGTACTGTTAAACTGTTGAATGCACATGCGCACCATCATAATTTTAATCCAGCTGAGCCTGATACTAATAATGAATAGTAACGTCGTTATAAATGTTATATCGAACATGGCAATGAATATTAAATGCGTTCGAGGGTATGCATCAGAAACATTTTGTGAAGGAACTGTAACTTATTTTGGCCAACCTATGGTTGCCTTTATGTTGAATTTTCATTATCATGTACGCCATTTCTCGCACGAGATTAGAGATAGAGATCCGGTTGTCCGCAGCCAAATCAGAAACTTCGTAGGCCATCGCTATAAAAAATATCAAATTCTGAACTTTCCAATACGTTTTACGTATTTTTGCTTGATAGGTAGCGACGATGAGCGGGTTTGTGAGTCTTAATTCCAACACACACAGTTTTAGGCCGACTTTATTAATGCATCCACCAGCATATTGTTTAAGAAACTTCCAACTAATGGCAAAACTGTCGTGCATGAACCTTTAACTAACATGTCAGCTCTCCTACTAACTCTTTGCTAACAATGCCGATTGACTTGTCGTACTATTTGTGTGCCTGGCTTCTACGCTAACCTAACAAATCATCGCAAAGAAAAAAATTGCCATTCAAAATAATTGATTTCAATTTTGAATATGTATCTTTCTCCAGCAATTAAAACAAACACACAATAAAATGTAGAAAGCGGCAATAATAATTACAAAGACATCCCTGTCTCCTTCATCATTATTTTCGCACAGTCATCGAAGGCGCGGTGAACAGCACGATCAAGTCATAACAAATTTCGTGCCACTACGAAACGTCCAAACTGTCAAAAGAAACCGCTACAACGACCACACAATATCAAGTCACGAAGGTTATGCTTATGCCTCACCTCAAAACATAGAGTCCAGATTCAATCAAAGTCACAGCAGCTCTTCAAGTTTTAAAAGTAACTACCGCAGCAGCAACCACAGCAACACCTTTCTTGTGCAAACATTTACTGGTTTTCTATTCTACGCAATTCTTTTTACATCGTGCTATTATTTATTTTTTAAGTCAAGCCAATAGACAAATTTTATTAACCTGCTATGTAAACTAAAAAAAAAATAATCAATTTGTTATATATTTGTTTTACGCAAAACACAATTATTTATATCATTGTTATTTGTTGTATTTTTTTATTTTTGTTTTCTTCTAATTTATTTAAATAATTTATTTTGTTTTTTTTTTTGTACACACCCACAATCTTCTTATAAGAGATCAGCAGTTAATGTTATTTATAATTTTATCTGATGAACCAAAGACTTTTTGAAAAGAAGAAATATATATATATATACATAAAGAGATAGAAGCAAAAGATATATATATATATATGTATAGTAACAACCCTAGGCAATAAGTTAACACTACTTGTTATGGATTTTCTTTGTTGCCACAAAAGCCATTTACCAAAATAGTAAAACAAACAAATCGAAACTTAAAAAAAAAAATAACATGCGAAACAACAAATTTTATTAAGTGCAATTAATAAAAGTTTAAGAGTAGTTAAACAAAAACAAAAACCTTAATAATAGTAATGATAACAACAACTAAGAAAAATCAATTTAACCAAACAAAATTGTGTAAAAACTTGAAGAAAAAATGTATGCAAACGAAACTATACGGAAATAAAAGAAATATTATTTATTTTTATGAAAAGCATTAAGAAAAAAGAGGAGTAAATAAAATTTAACAAAACAAAACTGCATTAGAATTAAGTAAATTATTGTAAATATAAAGAAAAATGCCGAAATTTGTATACATACTTTTTGTTTCTGTTTTTATTTGAGAAAAAAAAAATGAAATAAAGAAACAAATTACTTACTGTTTGGTAATGTCGCATGTAATTGTTATTTTTCAACTAACCGATACGAATACGCGCGGATTGGTTGTTTCCTTCAATATACTCTCGGCACTCTTACGTAAAAAAACTGTTTTCCCAAAAAAAGTACACCTTTTCTTTTCATCTCTGCTATCCCTATTTTTATGAACGTAAAAGTTAATTGAATTTAAAATAATAAAAGAAACTAATTATTTTGTCGTAAGAAACTGTTTTTTGTTTTCCTAGGAAGTTCTTTTTGTGGTTTGTTTTTGTTGGAGACCAGGTGAGAACCGACCTTTTTAATGTTGAAAGTTGAACCTGACATTGGTAAGCTTAGTCGTATTTTCAGTCACCTGTCTGCCTGCACGCATATCGAACCCTCGAGGTACTGTTGAAGCGTTAGAGCTTCGCCTTATTTCCCCTAAAACCCCCAAAGACGAAAGGACCACACTTTATAATAAGCAAACAAAATTTATTATTATTCATCAGTTTTCTTTCATAAATATGTATAATGTATTTATAGTTTTCTGTCTTAAATTCTGTTAGTACAGTATAATAAAATTTCGAATTTCTATTAGTCACAATTCTACATTTTGTTATTCTACTACGCTACATTATTTGCTAGTTCTACTAATAGTAATGCTAGTCTATTTTTAATCTCTTTTGTTATTGATAAATTACTATATATGGAACCAAGTCTTTTGTTTATGTAATAATGCAAATTATCCCACACGTTAATGCAATTTTACAAAGGCTTTCAATTACTTCTCTTCTATCTAACTCTATAGTTTTACAATTTGAAGAAAATCGATTACAATGCTATGAACTTAAAGTTTATATTGATTTTCGTTTTTTCTTTCTTTAATTTAAACTTATAAACGTGAACAAATTTATTTGTGTACATTTTGTTGTTACACTTAAAAGCAAAATACATTCAAACGCCTATAGTTAAAATTAATTTAAAGTAAGTAAAATGGTAGTTTTGCTTTTTTTTGTAATAATTACTTTAGATATTTTGATTAAAATAACAGGTGGTAGAGATTTTGTATTGTGTGTGTATATGAATTGTAACCTTTTTATTTTATTTATTTTTTAGTGTTCCTTAGAATACCTAATAACGATTTTGATATTCAGCTTTTTCCTTGAGTGTGTTCGCCTTTCATTGAGCACTCACATTGAGATACGATTTGTGTGGTTATATGCGTATTATTTGAGTGAATAACAGTAACATTACAAAAGTTAATAAGCGTAAGCAATCAAAAAATTATAACCGAAATTCAGCGCCCGCAACATTTCGTTGACTTCACTACTAAGAAAACTAAATTGACAAATGTCACCACTTAGAGTGATCACAAGCCCAAGAATATGCAATGGAAATGGTAGTGACCCTTTTGGTCGCTTCGCTTATGTGTATTTTCATTGCTGCTCATCTATGCAGCTGACATTTCTGATGGCCTGGTATTTTTCAGGAATTTTTCTCTCGTTGGTCAGAGCGAATTTTGAAAGTGGGTATCGCGAAAAAATTCCGATGGAAATGTTTACCTTGCCAGCAATGTAGGTAATTCAGATTGCTGAATAGAAAACACTCCGGGGGAAATATTATTCCCGATAGGGGGTGACGGGTGACTTAGTTCAATTGTTTTTTGTTTAGTTTAATGCTGTTTATAAAAATGCAAATGAAGTTGGGAAGCTGTACCAGATGCTTAAGGAAGTTGATTTTTTACAAAATTCTTTCGGGATTACCGGCAACAAAGTTTTCACTCTTTAGGGGTAGCAGCATGTAACTTGATACAATCGAGTTCAGTCGATACAATCGAGCTCTGGCAGCACCTAATTTGTTTCAATCGATTGTCCTAAGCCGATTATCCTCGATCGAAACAAATTAGGTGCTGCCAGAGCTCGATTGTATCGCCTGAACTCGATTGTATCAAGTTACGGTCACCCCAGTATGAGCCAAAGTAGTCGTCTCTTAAAATAGGTATAAGAAGGGAGATGGCACAAAAATATTTACACAAAAAGCGTGATTTGGTGCCTATGAGTGCTGGGGGCCTACTATGTAATTCGATTCTATTCGAAAATAGGTCCAATTCTACTTTTAAATAGAACATTTTTGTTTGAAAGTAGAATGGGAACAACTTTCGAATAGAATCGAATTACAAAGTAGGCCCCCTGGATACATCACCAGACATTTTGTTAAGTAAAGTTTACAGAAAGGACGAAATAGTCTCCAAATTTGTTTGACATCGAACTGGAAGACATGTTAGGGAACACATCAAAGCAGTTTGGTAAAATTGCACCATCTCATTAAATGAAGCAGTCACAGTTGTTGAGAAAATTATTTAATATCCTCTTCGTTCGGGTCATTCAAAAACAAACGTCAAAGGCGCTTAAATCAAACAAATGAAAAAACATAAAGCACGTACTTTACTAAATATTAGTTTATTCATGAATAAAAAACAAATAAATAAAAAAAAAATTGCTAGATCGCTAGATTTTGTTTCACAATTTGAATAAATCAATAAAAAAAGGAAAAAATACTACTGGGCGACACAAAATTAAGAAACAATCGCAAATAACCACAATCTGACTCGATTATCGTTCTTCTTTTTCCCACTTTGTTAGATATTCAACTGGTGAGTTAATATTTTACAAAAATAAATGTTCTTATTCCAAAAATCACCTACTAAACAATTTCTAAAAAAGGAAACAAATTCTATGTAATTAATCTTTTTGTGTGTTTCGATGAATTGAGATATTTCCGAGTTTGTGGCTTTTCTAATTTAATAATTTTTTTTTGTGTAGCTTTAACATTACGCAGGTAATTAGTTTGTCTTTAGCAAGGAAGCAGGTAATCTATTTTTTATAGCTTTGAGAAATCAAAACAAACACAAACTTAGTATAATTTATCTTACAAAAGCAAACATTACTAAAAAGAGGAAACAAACAGACAAAAAACAACAAATCTATTCATAATGAATGGTTAATAATTTAAAACATAAAATAAATTCAAAAAGTAACTGTGATAAAAAGCTCATAAAACTAAGGAAGCGACTTCCAAACTTAATACGATATGACAGATCATGCGATGCTTTTGCTTTCTATGGAGAGGTTTTCAAGCGTACAAAATCTGCTCCTTTTTGGGTAAGACGTGTCTGATCACGACCATTTAAAAGCCCACCAAAAGCCTAAATTAAAATTGATTTCCCATGTACAAGAAATTAATTATATTTAGTTTGCTGTGCTACATTTGTATTTGTCCGTTGTTGAGGACCAAAGAGAAGAAAGAAACGAAATGTAATTAAAAAAAATATGAATTTAATTATAATTAATTATAAAGGGGTGATGAAATAAAATTAATACGAAAAAAAAGAACTAGATAGACAGGATTTCGTCATTGAATGCAGCATACTGTCTTTTTTCTTCTTTGCGCAGATTTGAGAATGAAAAGGCGGCGTAAATGTTCATTCTCCTTGGAGGTGTGATAGCAATGAATGAGTACAAAAAAATGATTTTTGAATAACCGAAAAATTCACAGAAAAATTCGTTTTAGCGCTTTCCCGGCTTCATGGTGCAAGAGAGCATCTCTTCTTTGGCCAGTTTTCGGCGGAAGTCGGCCATTGAGTCTCGACAAGTTGTCGCAATTTCAGCCAGCTGTGTGAAGAGTTCCTCGCCCTGTTTGCAGTAAGCTGCGAAAAGAAATGTATTCTTTAGTAGTTACTTAAAGGAGCACGACTATCAAACTTACTGTCTTGATCATAATCCACGTAGTTGGTTAGATTGTATAGCTTATGACTCTCCGGTAGAAACTGTGTCAAAAACTCATTGATAGCTTTGTGTTGATCCACAACGATCTCCTCAGCTTGCTGAAGGTCTGATATAGCGGCGTGTTGGTCGAGCAACTCCTCGGACATATCATGTTCCTGAAAATGTTCGTTACATTAGCTAGTTGGATATAGGAAACAAACTGATACAACTAACATTCAGTGACCGCAAGTGAGCGTATTCGTTCTCATTGATTTGTCCATTCTTGTGGTCGTCGTCCTCCATCATTTGTTCCACATCATCGTTCCGCAGCTCGGGATCTTTGACAACCAGTTCCTTGACACGATCGGCGTATCGTAATGTGTTTAGTGTGTGCTCGCATGAGCTCAAGCCGGGCGAAATCATGGCAATCATACAGGTCTTGCTCTTCTCGCCGATGAATGAGTCTCGCAACACCTGGGTCAGTTTCGATACGCGGAATGGCAGATGGGCACTCTGTTTGCCAAGGGCACGAATGCATTCTTTGAGCGCTAGCAGCGATTTATTGATTTCAGCACCTTCCATGCGGGTTTGTCGATTCGCCGATGATGTGTCAGCGCCTCGTTCGTTGCCAGCCAAATCGATGAACGAGAACTTGCCGTGGATCTTGCTGGAGCCTGGTGGCCGCAGTACAATTTGGAATACCGCATGTGACCGGGAGGAATTCGAGTTGGCCGATGTCTGACCGGATGTCCGTGCATTGTTGCCATGCTGAATGAGCCGCAATACCTCTTCGACACTGTCGACGACTTTTTCGGTTAGGCCGACTACTTGAACTTGCTGTTTGCCATCTTCGAGTACTCGCAGTTTCTGCTTGTCGGAGAGCAAATCGAAGACCTAGAAAAAAAACAATCAGTCAGAAAGGACATTCAATTGCAAATATAATGATGCACAGAAATGTAAGGACTACAACAAAGCGTCAAAAGTGATGTCGCTCTATCCAAGAAAAGAGGTCTTAAAGCTGAAGGCTGCTTGAATACATTTCGTCGAAAATGAAGTCGCAGAAAAATGTGCTGTTTAGTGAACCATTAAAAAATGACAGCCAATTGAGAGTTGGTGGTGAAAACGCCACCTAAAGTACAGTCTTTAAGCAATTACACTCAATTCAAATCACCACTCCTACCAAAGCAGCCAACTTCGTGTAATTCGCTAATGGTATCACACATACCGTCGTGGCATCAAAGGAAATCGATAGAGGCGTGAAAATACGACAGCCACCGATAAAAATCAGCTCGAAACTATCATTGTGGAAATAACAAACCAATTGCAACTAGTTTTTATAGTTTCTAAACATGAAGCATCATTAGTGCCGGGCTGCCGGCATGCTGTGTTCAAATTCAAATGTAAATTTCTACCCACAGTTCACAGGTGTAGCTCAGTTTTCCAACGCTTTGTCGCTTCGTCCCCAGAGAATAGGATAATTGCAAACATACCTTGCCACTGTAGATTTCGAAGAAACTGGCCGATACCACTAAATTCAAACTGCGATAGCGTGTGCCGTGCAAGTAGGCGAAGACATCTTTAGCTGCCATTGCGTAAATACCATTTTTACAGTCTTGTACTTTGCCATTAAATTCACCGCCCATGGTGTGAGTTTTGCCGGAACCAGTCTGGCCATAAGCGAAACATGTTGCCATTCCACCTTCGAAAATCGTCTTAACTAGCGGTTTTGCTGTGTATCTGTTACAAGCAAGAGACATCAATATTAATAATCTAATCTGATGTCGGAGGGAGTGTTTGTTAAGACTTACTTGTAAACCATTTCATTGTTGCAGTGGTCATCGAAGGCAAAGTCGAAACGGAATTTATGATTCTCAAGGAATCTAGTCAAGTCGACTTTGCTTTTCGGTTCGTGCACAATTAATGTGTCCTTGCTAGGCACTGATATCACATCGATTTCCTTTCGCAAATTCTCTTTGCGGCTGAGTGGCCGCTTACGTACGCAGACTGTGATTTGGTGATCTTCAATCGTTTGACCATCGGTCAAGGGTCGGAACTCCAAGTTGCTTTGGTATTCACTAAAAAAAAAAGAAATTAGTTTATACGGTAAGTTGGAACTCAAAAAGGTTAACGTTACCGTATCATTGCAGCTGTCTCCCAATTCGGATTGCCAGGATCGAGGTTCATGAGGGCGTTCTTTTCCTCCTTTAGTTCGGCTTGTCGGGCGCGTCGCTTTTCACGGTTTTCTTTAAGGCGCTCCACCTCCTTCACGACATAGGAACGCCGCGGGCCAGAGTTGTTCACCACTGATGAACTTGCGGTCGTCGTCATGTTTCTGGCGTTATTAGTTGTACGCGATCTGGCTATACCTGAGGGTGGTGGAATGTTCTCGGCGTGCTCACTCTGGCCGTTTGTTGTGATAGCACTTTGAGATAGTGTTGCACGATTTGTGCGGTGTCCTGCAAAGAAAACAAAACTTATTGATTTTTGTCACATTTTCAGTTGGGGTACACTCAAAATATCCTCGGGATATGCACCTCTTCACGTCAGCACTTGTAGTAAGCTTATGCCAGCCACTCTAAACGGCAAAAGCCAACGAAACCGCACACCACAACCTTCAGCGGTCTAATGGGGCACTTATGTGATTGATTGGTATGGAAATGTACCCGCCGTCGCTCGTGTACTGAGTGTGCGGACTTGGTCTTGTAGTTTTTCCTTTAATGGCGCAACACAAAGTATGGACTTGGTAATTAGAATATTTTGTTTAATGTGTATGCGCCGCTGCTGCACTCGGCAAACGAAGGGGCTCAATGAAACCCATTTCAGTGTGAATACAGAAACTTTTGTGTTGTCGCCGCCGTGTGGGGTGGCAATTAGAGGGATTGTTTGTTTATTGTTCCCCATATGACGATTTAATTGTGGTATTCCATCGCACACAAAGGGTTGGTGATGATGGATTCATGAAATTGGCCCGAACATGCAGCCAAATGTAATTTTCTCAGTTCTTTTTTATCATTTTAATGACACTTTTTAAATTATTAGCCAGGGTATGCTGCTCGACCAGTTATATACACAAACTGGGGGAAATTGTCATTCGATAAATTCACCAGTGACCTTGGCAACTTCATGCCCCAACAACGGAAAACTTTGTACTGGTTTGCACAGAAAGAGGGAGAGGCGAGCTTCGTCTAGACACGGTTGTTGTTGTGCAGTGGGTGGTCAAATAAATAAAGATTGTCGTCACCTTGACCAATTGACACAAGAAATATATATTTTTAAGTTGTGAGATGTCGGTTTTAATGTTATTTGTTTAGGGTTGTGACCCAATTTCCACAGCGAGCGCTACTTCAGGATATTCAGTGCAAACTGCCAGCTCAATGAAAAAATAACTGACCCAGACCTACACCTACACGAAACATGCAAGGTAGCATAAATTAATATTAACACAAATCACGCACAGGATGTCGTCAGTCTAAAAATAGAGCGCTGAGAGGCCGAAGCCGCACGAGGAAACACCCATGAGAAAATCTGGATCAAATTTGTGTTTGAAAAAGGTTTCATTATTTGCATTTCGATGCTGCATATTAAAATCAAAAACAATTGGAGCACACAAGAAGTCAGGACATACTCAAACTAGTGGTAGAGAAAAACCAGCAAACTAACACCAAGAGTTACGGCCAACGAAAACAGGGCAATAAAACTCTGAAGGAGGACGTTTTTTAATTTCATACGCCAAATAATGTAGTCTCATCTTCTTAAAAGTTTATAAAACAAAGCTAAACAGACAGGTGATTGAAGGGGGAAAAGCGTTTGTTTTATTTGGCAAAGTCATGCAGAACTATTGTAAAAAGAAAGCTGTTCCACATTTGCGGTTTACTGACGAAAAATTGTATGCAAATGTAACGGGTGGCCCATCTAGTGGTTTCTTTTGAAATTATAGGTTATTTTGACACTGACAGTATTTGCCCGCTCGAAATCTTGACAGAAAGTCAGAGTCATACTTTCACGAAACGGAATGAGTCGCTTTACGCTTGAACAACGTTGGGGAATATTGAAAACTTATTTCCAAAGTGAGTGCTGTTTAACCCAAACGAGGCGCATTTTAATCGCGGCAGCTACGTTAACAAACAAAATTGCCGCACCTGGTGCTCGGAAAACGGAAAACCCGCACGTTATTGTCGAGTGCATCCTCAGAGAGTGACAGTTTGATGCGGATTGTGGAGTGGTGGCATCATTGGACCATTTTTCTTTGAAAACGAGGCTTGGAACAACGTTTCGGTCAACTGTGGACGTTAAGAGCGATGTTAACCGACCTTTTTTTTTACTTAAATTGAACACATGGATTTGGACGACCTCTGGTTCATGCAGGATGGCGCGCCATGCCACACAGCCCATGCCACAATTGATCTTTTGCGCACCAAATTCTCAAATCGATGACAATTGGGCGCCTCGGAGCTGCGATTTGACCTCTTCGGACTTTTTTTTTGTGGGGAACCGTGAAGCACCGATGTTATGCCAATAGACCGTGCGTGATTCAAGCACTTTAGGCTAATATCATCCAAGCAATCCGTAAGCTACAGCCCGAAACCATCAACAAGGTCTTGAAAAATTAGAGTGACAGAATGCGAAACAAGCCGAGGCAGCCACTTAACCGAGGTTAAAATAAATAAAATAAATATTTTGGCGCGACAGGTCTGTGCGACCCAAGGCCTAGCTTCTCACAATCATTCGTTTTGTGTGGGTTTTCAGTTTTTGGGACGAATGGAAGGGATCTACACTTTTACGCCGAGTCCAAACGGCTAATTGAGAAGCTCATTCATGACAGTTTTACTCTCGGATGTTTGTCAGACGTTCGCGAGAGGTGGCGCAGTGGAAAAAAAACCTTAAGATGTAATTTGGCCCTTTCGGGATTCGAACCGGGGACTCCTCGCTTAGTAGCCGAACTTGAACGAGGTTGTATTCCAAAATGAATGGGAATGTTTGCTCTTACTAAAAAAGCCGAAAACAATTAATTTTGTTCATTTTATTGCATTTTTAAGAAGAAACTTGTGTTGTGTCCCACCCTGTACAGCGATTTGGGATTGGCCAGGCGGGGACATTTTATAGGTTAAAAGCACGAATAAGTTATTATCACAGCGTCATTTTCGCAAAGAGATCTTTGTGTTCAACGCTGCAACAGATTTTGGTTAAAATTGAAAGATCCTTCGAGTGATTAACCAAAAGTGTCTCTTTTGTCGAGACTCCCTTCGTTTGCTTTTCCAAATTGTATATTCTATGATACAATGGCCTTTGCTGCTACAACTTAAAGAGATTTAAGTTATACAAAAATCTATTTCCCTAGTCTATCGCATGTGTGACTGTCCATGTTTCATTGCGCATTCGTCTCCCTTACTTTAGGTGTACCACGAAACAGGACTAAAGGAATTTAATCCTATTAATTTAAGTTATAAATTTGCTCTATATATATATTACTAGTAAAAGCATTTATCTTACCATTTTGAACATTATTATTCAACATCCGAATCGCACCGTGTGTTGCATTCTGCAAAGGCAAGTAAAACCGACATTAGTAAATAAAATAAATGCGTTTGCACTCACATAGAGAGAGAAAAAAAACACCACTATATATAGTAAAAAAGGGAAATAATAAACAAACAAACAAACAAATTATAATTTTTTAAACAACAACATCGTGTATAGTACAAACAAATTAGGAGACACACAGAGGTTTTAATGGTACAAACAAAAATTAAGAGAAAGAAAAGTCACTTTTCTTTTATTGTGTGTGTTTGCCGTCCAACATTGTTTCACATTGAACAACAACAACTAAAAAAAGGCTCTGGTGATGAAACGTGATCAAACAATGAGTGGAAATTAAAACGATTAAATGCAAAAAGATGGTTAAACATGTGTTCGTGGTGCAAATCATAGATTAATTTGGGTGAGTGTGGCATTTGAGAACAACATCAAGAAAGCGAAATTAATTCCAAGAAAAAAATATCAAATAAATAAACAAAGACAAACGGAAAAAAAGAAGAGAGTAAAAAAAAATTGTACAAGATTTCTGTTTTGGTTTGTTAAAATGAATTTGATTTCTGTACCGATGATGCGAGCCTAGAATTACTTTGCCGAATGGGCAGAGTACCCCCTCCGCTGCCACTGCCTGCAGTTCCACCCGACTGGCTGGTACCTCCAGTGCTGGTGCGCATCTGATCGACTCCATCGTTATCTTCGAGTTCGTCATCGTCGTCTTCATCCTCGTCTTCCTCCTCGATCGAAGAATGCGATGGCTCCTGGGGTGATGATGTTTAATTCATGAGGGTTTCGATATAGAATTCATTTTTGTTTTGTTTCATTTGTTCGTTTGCGATTTATTTATGTATTCATTCGCATGAATAGAGCAAATAAAAAGAGTGAGAAAACAAACATAAAGACGGTTGTAATTAGCAATATGATACATGTCGCATCGATTACGTATAAATGCTCGCTCTCCCTAAATGCACACGAATATAGATACAAAACACACCAAATTCCAAAAAAAAGGACTCACCGCCGCTATAAATATGGAAAACATTTTTCTCTGTGGTTTTCCTTCACTGTTCCTCGTTTTAGTTAACAAATGACACAACCACCTACGTCATCTCTTATTGCAATATACCGGCAAATCAAAAGCAACAGAAAAAAAAACACAAATAAACAAGCGGTAGAATAAAGCCATCGACCCTTGCTATAGTAACTCTCGGTGCTAATCGATTTAGAGCGGCTTCCTTAGCAACATTCAGTTTTCCCATCACCACCACCATCAACCATTCATTAGCAATCATGTCACGCACAGAAATACAACAGTACCGAAGGGAGACTGACTGACTTAAAGGAATAATCCTTCGTGGAATTAGTTCAAAGTCTTGCTGAAGAACGGTGCTTCTTGCGCGAGCTGCATTAACCTCATTTCAAAGTATTTTCGGACGGGTCATGGATATGACGGAAATAAGAAATAATTAGAAACGTTCATATGGCCATTGCATGCGAAAAGGCTTCAAATTGGCCTAGGACATGAATGTTGTGATGAATGCGATTAAGAACACGAGGCACCTTGTTACTTGTTAGTCTATTTAAGGACTCCCCCGTTTAATGCACTTTTAGGCAGCCAATTGACTTGGCGCACATCATAAACTTCACCATATGTCACTTTGATTCCCTAGTATCTGTCAACTTGGTTGTTGCCATCTACTAGAGAGCATAGTTCCAATGTTGTTCATCTTTGGGTGGTGTTCGTCTATAAATAAACTTAAGTCCGAAAATTACGTTCATATTTTTATGATGAATCACTGTCTGGTTAGAACCGGATTAAACCGATCGTTTATGTTGCGGTTTTCTATGGGATTTACGAACACGTCACATCGAAGTGAATCACTGATGTCCAATTAAAAGAAGAGACATTTTAAATCTGTCCCCATAAATGTTTTCCAACTCAACTTAACATTTTATTCTAAGGAACTAGATTTATTGTTTTGTCAGGGATTTCAGTTTGAACTTTTTTAAACAGAAACGTTTGGTTTCATTTGATAAAATTCTAAAAATAATACAGGGTGCGCCGGCTTTTATGTCCGTATGTGAATATTGAATAACTTTCTCGTCAATGGTCTGAAGCTTGCTGGCGTACACTTTGCTTTTTAAATAACCCAACAAAAAGTAGTCCCCGGAGGGGTCAAATCTGAAGATCTGGGTGGCCAGGATATGTCGCCATTTTGTGACAGCACAATTTCAAGAGAATTTTCATTGCAGAAGCTGAATTGTTTGATTTGCAGTGTGGCACCGTATTTATAAAATCAGTAACTGTCAAGATCTTTTTCATTCTTTAAAATGCGTGGCAAGGTTTTTCCACTGACGCCAAAATGCTGAGCGCGGTGACGATACGACTCACGTGGGAGTGGGTTCTCGGCAACACTATCACGTACCGCTTCAACCAGCTTATAACTGGAACGTTTTGGGGGTTTATGAACGGTTTATGAATCTTCCACTGTCCTGTGATCAACTAAATTCGAGACCAAACGACGAATAGTGTTGTCAGACGGTGCTTGTTGGACGACTATTTTCAATGTACACTTGTACAGCGTCACTTTTTCGGTGCGTTGTTTCGGTGTGAAGCGATCCATAGTGAAAATATGTGCCGAATTGACGTTTCAAAAACATGTCTATTCAATGTCAATTGGTTGATAAATGTCAAAGTAATTCAATGTTGACATACGGACATAAAAAATGGCGCTTGTAGCAATTTGATAATTTTAGACTGGGCACATTGAAAAACTTAGTTGTCTTAAGCTGACTAGATTGGTCTAGAATAGATGTAACCTGAACGGGGACGTCACTTCTCCTACGTCAGCCACATATACGAACTGTCAACTTAGTACTCACTCACAAAAAATCACTAGATTCGTTGGCTACACCTCCGTAAACGTCAACTGAAACAGCTGCCCATGTGACCGATCTAATGTCGTTTTCCATTGGGCAAAAAGAAGCGTCCGGGAGAGTCCGGAATCGAAAAAATCACTTCTGAAACCGTTCCATTGGCACAAAAAATACTCTTCTGGTGATTCTGAGGAGAGAAATTCGCTTCTCGATTTGAAGTCAGAATCCACTCAAGGAGCACTCACACATGTGTAATTCATGTATTTTACACAAGCCAGCTGACAGCAGCCGTAGATTATTTTTTGCCATTTCACCAATACATTTCTGCATTCAACCAGAAGCAGTTTTCTTGTTCCATTGGATCTGAGAATGAGTGAATCCCCGAGTGAAACCAATGGAAAACGACATAAGTCAATCAAAACTGAGGTACAAAAAGTCAGTCACCTGTCAGACTTACTAAACTAGATTATGTACTTGAACGTCCCCACTAAATTTTGAAAGGAAGCTTTCTCATGACAGTTGACGTTTAGCATATATTTCAAAAACAAAACGTTTTAACAGCGACCAAGTTCGGAGTTGAAGAGTAAGACAGTAAATTATTCAACTCAGCACTCAGCAGTCCTCTCCAGCGCTGAATATCTTCTTCGAATGCTTTGTTTAACTCATACTGCAAGATCTTCTTTTCCAGTGGTGGTTTGAGCGTCATAACCGTAACCACAGGAATGCGATTTCATTGACGACTGATGAGCTTCTTCAGGTGCTTTGGCATCACCTTTCGTATTTAATGATTGAAAATGGTTTAACCACCTGACAATTGGGATTACAAAATACGCATTCAAAACAACTCGCTACAAACAACAAACTTCGGGGCTATACCTCTAAAAAAACTAGATTAAAGAAAACTAGAAACAGAAAGTAAGCCTCATCAAGAAGAGTCATCTTATAAAGGTTGTTGCCATCAGACGTAAGGCGAGTGCCCTTTTAATGAGATATTTAGTGGCCACAAGGTATAAAAAGTCTCCGCCGATAATAACAATGCAAAGCTAGGTGACCATAAAAACGGAAAAACAGACAAAGGGTGACCCAGGTTTCTTTCCTTGTTGCAGATTCTTTTCTTTCTTGGACGAATTAATCCTCATATTTCAAGAGTAAGGTCTGGTTTCCTTGCTTAGTCGTCTTGGGCTGAATATCGAGCCCGCTGGTCTTTATACAATAGGGTGGAGCACGGATGTATGAAATCGGAATCGAATCGGAATTCTAATAGTGCCTTATGGTAAAAGAAAAATAAATGTAGTTCTTCGATTAATTTGGTTAAGATCTTCTGCCTCCGCACTGACTTCAAAAATCCAAATTTGATAAAAGATCTTACTAAACTTATAGGTAAGTATAGGTAAAACTAAAATAATTTAAAAGTAAATAGATTGATAAAAGTGCGCAAAATATAGTATCGGTGATTAGAAATTCAATATAAACAAAAAATAAATTCATTCTCGTAACAATAAACATTATGTTGAAAATGCTTAAAAATCCTATTTAGTCTCAAATTTAGCCATTTCCTTTCGTGATTCTATTTTCGACTTTTTTGCGCCTAGTCATGACTTTTCTGTCTACTGAGAAGTGCCAGCTTCCGTCTTTATCTTTACGGCTCGTTAAACAGCCTAGGTATGGCACGGAAGCCTTTTAAAGAATCCTTAACCTTTACAACCAGACTCCACGATGCTTCGAATTGGAAGTTATTGAAGTTAATAAACGGCACTTCAAACAGCCTGGGGGGTTATTCCCAAATGCGCGGCGGATCGTATAAAAAGCGATACCTTAATTTCGCCCATGTTCGCTTTTGCTTATTCTCAAATGCGAACGGGGCGAAAATTATCTTTCCCACCGCTTTCCAGTTATTTCCATTCTGACTTCCAATTCTCCATTTATTTTTCCAAATATTTGACAGCTGTTTCCAGACACATTTTTTTTGTGTTGCTCGTATTGTTTTGTTCGTAAACAATCCGTCACCTAAACACCTATCGCTTTTGGAAATTAAAAAATTCAAATCCGCCATTAAAAGCGATTCGCAGCGCATTTGGGAATAACACTCCTGGGTGTTGAAGACCGAGGCATACTACGCGCTTTTTATATGCGCCGATCGGCCAGTTCTCTATTGTGTTTATTGTTATCTGTTACCATAGCAAGAAGAAAGTTTTCAGGATGCGCAAGCCATTCCGCTGAATCACAGGATCGATTACGTTCTTATGTTCTTTTACAAGATATCTGGAGGCCATAACTATGTTAAAAAGATGATGTGTACTGTCCTTGCACGATGGTTTATTTTTGATGGAGAACCATAATGGGCTTAACAACAAACGTGGCCAAAGTGATCAAGTTTCCCGAAGGTGTCTCTGTTCTTTGTATAAACGCATTATGCGGTTGGCCCGTGACATAATCTTGTGCAAGTACTGTTGATCTGTAGTTAAATTTCCTTCAATACGTCGAAATGTTTTTACAGGGAATTGTTCACAGGTTTCAAGTGATTTTCCCAAAGGAACAGTGTAAGACTAAGGTCCCGAAATATATCCATCAAGATGTTGAAATAAGTGTCTTAAAGGTAGTTCATTCAAATGTAGTAAACATATTATCCATTAAAGTGGTTTTTGAAGTTCTGTCTTATAACACCGCCGTACTGACCTGTTTTCACATTTGTACCGTCACAACCGCTGGCCATAAGATGATGTTGAGGAATCTCTTCATCTGATAGACAACTTCTTTTTCCAATTTGTACTCTTATGTATTTGGATCCTGGCTCTTGCAGCAAAGAGATGTGTTCTTCAACAATTATAGTAGCCATATATTTTCTATTTTGGATGTTACTATAGCTGCTACTTCTGGAATGGTGGGCTCTTTTGTTTGCAGTTTTCAATTCTAATTTAAGTTGATGTCTCCTCCATTCATAGTATTGTTTTTTCATGTTCATAAGTATAACGTTTTCTTTTATATCACAAGGATCACCAAATAGAGGACATTTAAATATACTTCGCGTTCTTTGCATGTTCTTTTTTCAAGTTTAATATTTTTAAAAGAGACGATAATACGATTGATGCACTCGGAAAACAATAGTGAACTGATATGAAACAGAAAGAGTGGCTAACTAGATATTGAAAAGAAGTAATAACGTCTTATAGCACACCGTCTCAGTTGATTACGAAAATGTCGATTTTTCGGTTAATTTTACGATTTTTTTTTTAATCCTGCGATAATCTGGGAAAAACTAAATGTAATATGAAAAAAGGATATATTGTGTTTAGGAATTGAAAACACATATTCGGAATAAGAAGTTTTATGATGATTTTCCCAATTAAATCATAAATTAAGTCCTAATTTTGAGACCCAAGTTTTTATTAAAAGTTTCAGTGCGTTTGCGGAGGCAGTTATCGTTATCCAAATCGAATAATATTTTGCATTAAAGCCTATAAGGCACATTTTTTCACTACTAGATACCAATAAACAAAAAACGTTTTTTCGCTCCACCCTACTATACAAGTGGCACGCTTTCCTTCGATTCAAAAAAGGCCAAACCGGACAGAGACGCCTGTGTCAATCAGATTAACTCACATCAGTCAAAGGAGCAAAGTTGTTTATCGTTAAAGCCCTACGTGTCTGAGATTTACAACTATAAACACAAAAGGACATAATGTAAACCAAATTACTAGTTGTAAAGATGCCAAGGGCTCATACACATACAAATAAAATTCTCAAATCTTGTCCTCAATGTTTCTACGCACAAAAAAAAAAAGACTAAATAAATAAAATCAAGTTAATCGTTAGCCTTTTGGTGCTCTTACTCTATAAACGTGGTTTGTTAAATTTACCCAACATATTTATTTAAATAAACGTTCAAGGGATGTTAACTATTTGTTTGATAATAAAACGTTGCTCTTTGTGAACGGGGGAGGAGATTAACGTCTCAATTTTTAATTCGTGAGGTCTTTTAGGGAACTTTCTTTATTGTTTTTGGCAGTATACTCACTCTTGATAGGTTCATCGGTGCCGAGACCTGTGTTGGGACTGGGATGGGTGCTGTCGCTGGTATCTTTGGTTCGGGTGGAGCATGACGCTCCTGTACAATTTCCTCATTCAATTGCAATATGGCATCCAGTTCGACTTCTTTGCCCTTTGTTTCGCCTCGTTCATACCACTCGACAGTAAATGATCGTGATGCCTCATTAATTTTCGATACCACTGCTGCATGCACTCGGCCTGGAAAAGAGAGAGAGAGAGAACAAATTAGCTTGTTAAACAATTGAAATTTTTGCGTGTATAGAGTGCAATCCTTTGTCATCATCACCTTGATCGTCGTCATGATTCCCATTGTCGCCGTCTAGCAAGTACCTAGAGACAACAACCGCGTTGTTATTGCTTCGTAGGCCCTTATCCTTGCTCTTCCTCAAACTGGAGTTCCTCTTCTCGATGCGACTGAGACTGTTTTTATTTAGTTCGCACTTTTTGAATTTCAACGAACCGGCGGCGCTGGCCAAACTGTTGTTGCCATTGAGGTCAGAGGCTCCTGCACTGGGCTCGAGAGGAGCACTTTTAACCATCAAATCGCTTGATTGACGCCTGAAGCAAGTAAAATGCTTCTTGAACCACGACGGCATGGTGACTCTTTGAGAAAACAAAACAAAATTCGCCGGTATAACTACTGAGCTACGCCATCACACTTCGGCTCCCATCTCATTCCTCAGCGCCGCGCATCTTATCTCCGGGAAATGAGACTTTCTAGTGCATATTAATTTTCTCAAGAAGCACAGAAGACACAACGTCTATTGTTGCAGTAAATCGCATCAACCGCGGCACACAGACGAAGCACTACTTTCACAAATTCAAATTACACACGGGAGTAGCTGGGCTAATAAAGCCGAAGACGAAGACCGAAAACACTCACAGAGAAAGGGAGGTGGGGTAACTTTGTGTTTTGTGTTTTTTTAGTATCACGCTTGTGTTTCTAATCAAATTTTCATCTCCACTCCATTAGACAGGGAGAAAGAGAGCGAGAAAGGTGGGAGGCGTTGCTAATAATTTTACTCACAGAAAGTTAAGACCTGGCTATTCTCGACTTGTTTGATCGATAAATGGCGAAAGACTGACGGAAAAATTGGATACGTTTAAAGACTTTCAACCGGTGACTTTTTCCCTTTCATCTGGAAGCCGGCTGGCAGTTGTATAGCGCACACATAGTGACGGGAAGCGATGAGGTATAAATTGCGTTCAACCCTCATGCCAGGCAACTAATCTTCCCCCGCACTGTATTAGGGTAAAAATAATCAACCTCAATTAACTGAATTACACAGAAACAACGTAAAAAAATGAGAGGAACAACGTTTCGAGGTGGAATTGTCACTGAATGCAGGGTTGTGAACGGAAACACTTATGGGGAAAATTATTCAGTTATCGATTTTGCCCCGACTGAGTAATAGTTTGCTTTTGAGGCGCATTTTCCATTTTCCACGCTGTGACTGCGAGAGAGCTTTCCACAGGATGCGACATAAAATGAAAGGAATCTCGTTGTGAATGTGATGTTCTCAACGGTTTTTTTTTTCATATTTGAGTCTATTTAGGGTTTCGCTCTACAATTGGATCAAGGCCAATGCAGAGAAAGCACGAGTAGTTGCATATTGGGGATGGCAGGACGATGGTGATTATGTCGATAGTTGCGGTTAATCCGTCGTCTATCGCATGACATTCGAAGAGATAACCATTTGCCAACTGGAGATTTATGAGGTTAGAAGTTGCAAGGATGGCATAAGCTTCGGACTCCATAAAGAATTGCACACCAGTAATTGGATTGGTTTATGCATTTAAAGCACGTGGATTTCCGTCCATATTTGACAAGATGTATAAGGTTAACCCTTAAGCCCAGTAAAATTGTCTGCAAACGTAAAATTTAGCGAGGCGGTAACAAGCAATATGCTGTTCGTAACGGTCACTCTATTAGTTAACCTAGCACCGATCCGTGTTTTATAATGCAAGTTTTTTTCATTAAAATTTATCAGGTGGGACGACAGGGTTCTGCATTTATGCAGTAAATTTTTCGAAAAAGTGGAGTAAAACCGAATTTTGCAGATTAGATTTTTGTAATTGTTACAAAAGTGTCACTGCCTATGACAGAGTTTAAATAAATATGTCCTTATTATTTGTTTTTTGTATTTAATAACAAAAACTTAAGAATAAATTAAGTTTAAATTGCACAATTTAAATAAATAAAATTAAAGTAGATCACAAATCTTTCATTTCATCTTTCGTAATTCATTTTTCGCGTCATTCAAAACATATTATGTTTCATGTTTTAGAAAAACTTTGCCAACAACTCAGAATTCATAATAAATTTTTTTTAGGAACTTAATTAATTGTTACAAAGGTTTATATGTTTCGGGTCTTTTTTTCATTAGACTAAACGTCTTGTTAAATGCAAACATTAACAGCCTTATTCATTAGATTCCCTTAATCAATGGATTATCAGTGTCTCCACTAACTGACGTCAAATGATTTAATTTGAGTTTAATCACGCCGTCGAAAATGTTTATGCATAAAAATTATTTTGCATTGTAGTAGCTAATCAGTTAATTAAGCAAAACTACTCCGAAAATCTGGCAGCACTCTCCAACTTCTGGGTTATTTTTGAGTTTCGACAGTTAAAATAAATTCAAAAAATAGGAAACCATGACAATCAATTTAAAACAAATGACCTTTTCGAGCCTTTGAAACTTTCGAGTTTCGAGCATATTCGTCTTAGAGTAGGTTGACTGAACCCATGAATATCTGCGCTGTGGTCCTGAATCTACGAAAATATTTTAATCGCCTTTGGTTACCGACTTGATTACACAAAATATTAAAATTATCTAAAAATTCGAAAATGTATCCACCATCCTATTTGATTGCGGCCACAACAGAGAAAACGAAAGTTAATTCACCGCTAAATGCGAATGTAGGCATTTAATTTTTTGACAGTTGATTAAGAGTGAAAAGTTTAGAATAAGGGCTTCCGAAATTAAACTCAAATTAGCCTTAGTTCAGTTTAAATTAAATGTTATGAATAAATCTGTAAGTTTTCAACGATTTTAACATTTAATTTATTTCTAAATTTGCTTTTAATTAAATTCATTTCAGAAAAGTGTCCCTCCTCATAATTGTTTCCGACTGAAAAATGTTATTTAATTTATTCATCAAACTTAAAATGTATGACAAAAAAAAAATATCATTCAACCTTTTTAAGGTTCTTTCCATATTATTTTTCCTCATTTCTTCAATGAAAAAATAAAAAAAAAATATCAGTTAGGTTCAAATACAGGAAATCGAAAAATCCCCAGTAAATCGGAGAAGATCTACTGCAATCGCAGTAGAGTTCGGACACTGAGTCCGAATCCACCCATGTCCAAAGGCCCTACTGACCTGATCTGGCTTACAGCTGCCTGATTGGCGGATCTTCAGTGCTCTTTTCGCTGCCGATCTCCAAATGTATGCTAGAAGGTTAATAATAGCTTTCCGTTCAGCGTTTGGTTGTCCTTATGCAAACTTGTCTTTGGATTGTTGTCACTGGCCTGCGATCAGCTGCCTTTTCTGTGGCTTGTCAAGTGAGTATACTGTCCACATGATTGTCGTATACATCCACAGAATTATTTTAAGATTCGGGCGGGTTGAAACTTATTTTAGTGCATTTTTATGAGCGGAACATTCTTTCGGTTGCACAGCGCAATAACGTACTAAAGACGTTTCATTCCAGCAACCGTTTGCAGTTGCACCTGGAGAGACAATATTTGGAAGCAAATTCGGATAAAATATCGACCACTTGATTCAATACTTCGACGGTAGGTAAGTAGCCTGTCAGCGAACTAGAGTTAAAGTAAGGACCCGATTCAGGAGATTTGTTTCAACAGACCTGCCTGTTTTACTATGTTTTTTTGGCGACGTGATTGATGTCTTTATACTATTTTTCAACTTAAAGTGCGCTACTAGAAGAAGTTCGCTAAGGACCGGGCTATAATTGAAGAGGCGTCACACACAGGCGGATTTTCCAAAAAACATGGCCAAAATTATTTTTTTGATTTTTATAGCTAATTATCTCATGACTTCATCAGAAAAAGACAGTAAGAAGAAAAATAATTTTTTTCAGTATGTATTTTTTTTTAAATTTAATGATTTAAAAAAAAAATACAAAAATTCACAGAAAATAAAGATTTTAAATTCTATGGAAGGTAGGAAAAAGAAAAGAATATATTATAAAAAAAGTAGAATTTGATTTAAGTAAATAATAAATATTAACAAAATTATTTCATCGTAAAATATTTTAACCTATGCATAGGACATTATTATGAAACTGATACGAACTCCGTTTCATCGACTTCTGGTTCTTTTAAGAAATTTAAAACTTCAGAAAGATACGATTAAACGTTATTAGGATATATTTTTCTCATACTAGTAATGTATGGATCAGAAGAAATCAACAGATTATGGAAAACATCCTCCATTTTGTTGGCTTGAAAATGTTCTTGAAAAACTTTCTTGAAAACGATTGATATCTTTGTTTCGGGCTTCTTGGGCTTCCTCTCCAAGCTGTCCAATTGGAAGAATAGCATCCGACACAATTTCAGGGCTATGTATTAAAATTTTGTGCACTGTTGTTGGCATATTGCACCACGGATACAAGTGCACAAACTTATTTGCCGTAAAGCTATATTTTTCATCACAGTACAAGAATCCAATTTCACTTATTCTTGAAATTGCATTTGATCAGCATAGCACAACTCTTCGGGTTGAAATTTCGAACGCAAAACTTTAGTTTTCCTCCTCTTTGATCGCTCACTTAGCCGTACAAAATCAGTTTGTGGCCGTCCAACAGATCCATAGGCTCGCCGCGGAAACGGAATTTCAAGCTCTAGTCTGGTTCTTGTTTTTAAAAGCTTGATAATTTCTTGAGGAAGCCAACCATTGACTTTTATATTCATAGAAAAAATTAGTTAACATATTCTTTGTTTCCTCTGAAGCATCAATGCAAGTAATTTTTTTTAATTTTTCTGCCAAAAAAAATATTTTTTCTTTAAGTTTATGAGATGGACAGCTTCTCAGGAAGTCAGTAAGCTGATTTCTTGACAACAAAATAAAATTTGATTGTGAACCTGTATCAAAAACGAGATTTAAAAAAAACCGACCTATTGAGCCGAAATCTTATTTTCAACGTTTTTACAGATTTACTTGACGATATCTTGCAAGATCGCAAAATATCGCAACTTCTTAAGGTGATTCCTTAATAAGCATATATTAAGGTAAATTTCAAGCTATTTTACAAAACACGAAAGTACCAAAATACAAACTGTTTTCTTTATGAAACAAAAAAGTACCTTTTTTTTTTGGACTCAAAAGGTATTGCTTTTGGCACCTTCCAAATATTAGTAAAACTCAAAATTACATAATAACTTTGCATTGTAAATATTCTACTTATTACTAGCAACAGACTCCATAATAATTTATTTTATTAAGTTCACACAAAAAATTTAAAAAAACAGCAAAGAAAGTAAACCACTTATCAAACACCAAACTGGGTACTGCACGCGCTTCACAAAAGCTTCGACTTTGGAAGCATCAACTGACGAAACGGTTGCAACAAAAAAAGCGGAATTTATCATATTATATGCTCATGTAATATGTTAATAACTTGGCATCAAAAAAAAACAAAACTGTGGAATTTTTTTTTTATAGTTTTGGCCATGTTTTTGGGAAAATCCGCCTGTGTGCGTCACACGGACGCGACTATGCTAACACGAATTGCCGACCCTTGAAAACAATATGTGTCAATTTCTAGCTGCCATGCTTAGACCCAAAACTTATTAAAGAGGCAATCCAAATTGCGAGTTAGCCCTGAAGGAAATGTACTTAAAAACATACAACGCTTATAGTGCAATAGGATCCTCATGGCATGACCTACATAAGACTACCAATAACCTTTTCCCTTTCCTTCGCCTGAAATGTTTTAAATTATTTTACAAAAGTTTGCTCAAAAGGTCGAGATAAAAATCAACAAAAAACCAGTGTCAATGATAACCCAGTTCCCATGCCAAAGCGAAACATACAAACTTGCTACTTCTTCAGGGTCAATGTGAGCTACATAAATTCTACATTCGACCTCCCGAAATTCTAGGTTAATAAACATGTTTAGAGTGCCGCAATACAAAACTAGATCGACCGTTCAGTACCAAGACCCCCCCAATTAGAGTGAGACCTTGACCATCAAACAGGATATCGTGCCGTTAACAGCGCATTCCACTAATGCCAGCAATCGGACTTACACGAAATCAACTCATAACTGCGCTCTCCTGCTTTCCCCGGCCTGGGAATTCCCATATAGTGAAAGGCTTACCCACGGACTTTCATTTATTGCCAACTCATTTATAGCAATTGGCAGCAGTATGCAAAACTTAAGTTTGGCAGCCAAAAAGCTAACATTAACTGGAAACAAAACAAAACAAAACAAAAAAAAAATTAGGCAATTCTTCACCCCTCATAAACTCAAAAGTACATAATTATCGATAGTTTTAGCTCCATAAGCAATCGCAAAAGCATTCCAACAAAAAAAAAAAAACTGGAAATAGAAACAAAGGGGACCGCGAACAAGTATTAAGTATCGCGTGGAGGTAATGCTTTCAAAATCGTTTCCTATAAAAAATAAAGTTTGCAAACACCCCCCTCCAAGGTCATGGTACAATGTTTGAGCGCTTTGTACTTGCAGCAGCACTAGTTCTGGTTTATGCATTCCAACTTTCATTGGATACCGGCTGTATACCGACGATTGACAGTCAATTTGCCGCAATTGATTTCAATTGAAATGTAGTAAAATCTAGTACACAAAACCGGTCAAACTTTAATTAATCCCCCGCAATTGAGCTCGGATTTGGTTCACTTGGTTCTTTTCATCTCTCCCCTGTTTGGGATGGAGATTTATTTAGTCGCGCACACAATGCCAGCCTTAACTTGGTATTGTCACTTTCGTTAAATGACATCGATTCCATATGCCAACCTCGTTCTGTATGGCAGTGCATCTGCAGCTGGTGGGAATTAATTTGATACATCTCACAAAATATAACAATTATTAAGGACCGACCGACGGCGATTAGATCGAGTGATTTTGTGGGAAACTTGATGATGCGATTTTGAAATAGTAAACCAAACAACTTTTGTGTTGTTCAGTTCCATGCGATGAGGCCGCAAATGAATTAATTACTTAAACGTGATGTAATTTGACTCAGCAAACAAAGAGCGAAGAGAGCTGAACTCTACTTAATTGAAGTTTATTAACAAAAGTGGTGATGTTGGCGTCTCGAGCGCAATCAATAGAAATTCAGCACTGCTGCGTTGCAATACAACGAATTTCGTAATTACTCTCGTAGTTGTGGTCTGTGAACCTGAACAATTGTTATGAATGACAGGTTGTTTCATACGAATTTAAAGTGTTGCAGGCTGTACACAGTAGTCCTTAATATTAATTAAATCCAAGCATTTTAAAGGTTGTTACGATTGCGCAGATAAACAGTCTCTGACCTGTCATTCCTTAAACATCATTTACCTGTCACTGCCTGGTACACGAATGGGACCTGTAACTGACACTAAAGTATTGAAAATCAGGGGTCGAATTACCGCATCCGTGAGCGAGCAATACGTCACTGAATTTGGTGGATTGAATTCATGCAATTATTTGACAGCTGGTGCGAACTCCAGCTGCTAGAGCCCATTTTGTTCAGGCAGTTAAGTGTTGCCATTATAATGATATACAAAATGTATGTCACTGAGGCCGTTTGTCAATTGCGCTGAATTTTTAATTTTTGGCTAATTTCCTGACACATCTGTCAAAAACTTGAATCTGTAAAAAGGGATATCTATAATTTTCAGTATTTTATTTTCTTCTAAACATTATACCAAATTCGAAGAGAAGTTCAAGAAATTAACCACACGACAATTAATTACATTGCTTATGAAAAAGAATTATTCTTTGACAGATGAAAGCTGAAAGATAAATTTTTCACCACGAAAATGTCAAAGAATTATGCGAGGACGTTCGGATTTCTAGTTTAGTAAATCTGACAGCTGGCAGACTGGTTTTTGCAGTTAACGTTTATGGAGGGGGAGTGAAGAAAATCCTGCCTGTATACTCAGTTGACATTTTAAAGTGTCAAAATTCAAAATTAAACCACATTTTACACGAAATAGGAATCCGAACGTGGCCGTTTTAGAAGCCTTTTCATATTCAAAAGGTGGCGAGTAAAAAAAACCTTTTTTAATTAACTTTTGGTTTGTAAACCAACTTTTGATGAATTTTATTTTGCGGATTTGTAAAAAGTAGTAGAGCTCCAGGTAGTTTGTAAAAAAATTGTAATAGGAAAAGGGAAAAACAGTTCAGAGAATGAAAACAGAGAATGCCTTCATCATCTCTGTTGTATTCAATAATTGCTGGCCTAATGCTCAACCCAATTGGTCGAAGCGAAGTGCGTATGTCAATGGCGTTTAGAATTAAATATTGTCAAAATAAATCCCTTTTTTAAATGGCAACAGTTTAGATATCATTTTACTAAATCTTGTAAGTGTCAACATTGTTAAAAGTTTATTCTTTGGTGGAAACATTAAACAGACCGATGACAGATCAATCATAAATATTCGGTGTGTGGAATTGATGCAACGGATATGAGGAGGATTTTATTGGACTGTTAGTTACATTAAATACGTGAACGTCGGCTTATTTTCGTCGTAACGGAAATGACTTTTCACATAAATGAATTTCCAATTCAATTGACAGATCAATCGTTTTTTGTTTTGCTGTTCACGACTTTGTGACTTTCTATAAGTAAACAAATTTTCATGTGAACGATGAACCATTACAACTTTTCGAATGCATTTAAGGCCACTTTAAATTGTTTAAGATGTCGTAGGACTTCGTATACCTGTTTCTTTGTATTTGTGATTTTTGACAGGCGATAATAAAACTTGTATGCACTCAATTATAAGGCAAGTGGGCTTTAGTTTCATCAAAAAAACCATATCCCTTTTCATAGGAAAGGACTTTGAGATTTTTGATAGTTCTTGTGCGTTGCATTATTGCGTAAAGTTGGCTTCACTCTTCACAGAAAGAACAGAGAAACACACGAATTGATGCATGTAGCTTTAAAGAAACATTCAAAAAGTGTTAGGCTTGAATGTGGGTGGTTATAAAGGTTTTTGTCAATAAGAACGGGCTGAAATGGAATAAAACAAGCTGTGTGTGAGGTATCAACGAAATTCTTCTTTTTTTTTTAAAGGCTCATGTATCCCATTATGAATGGAGTTCTTCTTACGGTGACACGGATCCGAATGCTCCAATTTTACATGAGTGTGCCGCATAGCTCCGGCTGAATTTGAGCGATGGCCTCACCAACGACATTTTCAAAAAAGGACGGACCAATGACGCGTCCGGCCCAAAATACAAACATCAACTTTTTGTAGATGCTTTGCTACTTTGCAATTTTTCTTGTTAACATAGCTTAAAATGCCCTTCGTTGCTAAGGATGATTTTTCGGCCGAAATTAGACTCCTCTTCCAAACGCCTCGCAGCCCAGTCGGACAAAAAACTGCGTTGTCATTAAATTTGAGCTCCTGGGTCAGTTGGATCTTGCCCAAGTCTCGACGCAAAATTTAAGTCCGACCTCTTGTGCATGGCGAGTGTTCTCCTGTACACAAATTTTTCTTCTGTAGGATGGCTTACTGTTTACCAAACTGTTTGTCTTGAGTCTGCTCAAAAAGATGCCCGTCTTAAGGCATACCTTTACAGAGAATGCAAAAAACCCCAACCAAAACCATTTGCCTGTGCGTGAAACGTGCACGTGTGCCAGAGAATTATAAAAAAAAATGCAAACCACTTCACGCTTCCATTTTGTAATTTTATTCAGCGCGGTTTGTTTACAGCTATTTTCATGCAAAGCGCAACCACAGCCGGCCTGCTTTAACCGCGCCCATAGCTTTAATTCAATTAACACATGTACCTACATGGATTATTTTCCAATCCAGCAAAAAAAAAAAAACCTCCTCCACCTCAGTGAATCGTGACTCACATGACTGCCATCCAAACATCTCTATCATTTATTTATTTCTCCAACCATCCAAGATGATTATCCAACGCGCCTGCAAAACGAAGCGCAACGTGTATCATTGTATCATTTCTTCAAATTCATCGCAAACGGTTTGCCTTTCAATGGCGCAGTTTCTCCATCTTCAGGCGGTCGCATTTCGCGAACGAACTTATAATAATTGTCTTGAGACATCCACCTCAGGCGACGATTGATTGCTCCGATCGAGAAGTCGTCTCTCGTCTCTCGCCTGCCAACTAGGGCTCTCTAATAACTCGGCCTGCTGCCTGTAGTTGTATGAATATTAAATATGAAACTCAAAATCAAGTCAGTGGGCGCTGTGCACAGCACATGTGCGCTGCTCTTGGTTTACATCACCGCCAAGTATGGTGTCATACGTATTATTTGTTAATTAATTCCGAGAGTGTGTTTTTTATGGCCAGCAACATGTGTACCACCACCAGTCAGACTCAGAATCAAGGTGCTGTGCGACTGCAAAAGCCCAAATACGGATAGCTCGCCTTGAACGCTTGCATTTATCACCAGTGTTCAATGTTTCGTATCGATGCATCCGTGAGGTCGTTGCGTTTGAAGGACACTCGTTGTCTCCGACTGATTTTCTTTCCGTAATCGCCTCATTATGCGCACACATGACATGAGGCGGGCGCTCATCTTTTGATCGCTTTCCAATGCGATAATGCTATCGCCCATATACTGTCAATGGACCTTGCAGTTCGAATAGACGTATTTTATAGCGGTCTACTTTGTGCCATAGTTTGCCATATAAAAAGCTGTTGTTCGCAACACACTCTACACCTACAATAGGTACCACCAAGTGCCATATAAGTAAACTTGTTTTATATAAGCCCAAGCGACGAGTCACGCTTATTTACTCTTTCGCTCACTCTCTGCGGGCAAGTTTTTCGAACTCACATTTCTCGACTTGGTGACTCATTTGTTGTATAGTTGAGGAAAAAGACGACTGAGCGAATTACGGTTGCGGCGAGTGATGGGGAAATGTGCCTCCGTCGATCGTCGCCTTTGTGTCAATCTCTGGATGTTTGGCCTCTTTCTGTTTTGCAGTACAGTATTAAAATATGCACACGAGAACTAACCGCTCATGGTTGAACGAATTTCGAATTTATATAGGTGGCGTGCTGGTGTGGAGGAGCCAGCTCGATTAGAAGCGTCAAATCTGTAGGAATAAACAGCTGCCACACACCACCTACCTAAAAATTGTGTTATGCAATCAAATAGTCGCAGTAGAGGGGCTAAACGGCTACCAAAAAGACAGCACATGCATGGGCAAATGTGTGAGCTATGCCGCGTGTTTTGTGCCCCACATAAAATGGGTTAGCCAGCATATAAATCAATTCCCTGCAGCAAACAGTTGTTTTGGAGGGGTGATTCCCTATCCATTCTATGTACCTACTCCAGTTCAAACTGGGTTTGGGGTTAGGGAAATGCTTGTCAAACTTAAAGATACACACGCTTTTCGAAAGGGTAAACACACTCAAGCTGTTTAATGAATCGTAGCCAAGTGGGTTAGTTTTTTCATCGAAAGACTTTTAATCGTTGTCATTGAACACAAAGTAAGATTTGAATCTTGACCTAGTTTGGCTATGTTCGTGACCACAAGCACTTTGTTCCAAATCATTAACGCACGTTTATCTGTTTGTTTTTAGCACTTTGCAAGAGTTCATTAACGAAGTGAATATCCTTGAGTTGGGATAAACCATTAGACGGTAAGATGCTATTTTAGGTTAGCATTTGAATGGCTTTCCTCTTGTGTTTTCAAAAAACAAGCTGGTCAACAAAAAGATGTCAGTGCGTTTAATTGTTGAGATGGATTGCCAACAAACAAACAAATTTCATAAAAACTGGCTCAATTCAGCTGTGCTAAAAATAAATCAAAATGGGGCCTGGGGTCCTATTATTTATTTTGTGCCTTCGGACTTCCAATTGACAGCTCATGTTACGCTGGGTCTTCCGATGTATATCAAGTGGACACTCTAATTATTTAATAACTTGTACATCTTTTTAGAGGTATACAACTTTTACGAAATAAAATACAAAAAAAAAGGTTGGCGGCCATAGCATGAAATTGACTTTAATTGAAAGACTGGTTAAATATGATTTCGGGCACATGTGGACTGAATCGAAAGAAGTGCAGTATAGAAAGTTCAATTTTAGACCACTTTATTCGAGGCCGTTTACGAATGCTGACTTCCAAGTGGTCCAAGTTAGAAAAAAATAAATTTTTATCAAAAACGCCCCAAAAAAGTAGGCGTGGGGAGGAACCACATAGCCTATAGAATCCTCGGAGTCTTAAGGAAGATTTCGAAAGAAGTTTTATTAAATGCATAGACTTTTTTAATGTGTAAAGACAGTAACTACACATATTACAAATGGTGCAAGATAATGGCCCTAAGTAAACTCGAGTTTTACGTAAACTCGACTTTAACACGAAATCCGTATAGTAATAAACGATCGATCTACTTCGAAAATCGACAAATACTTAATCGAGTTGTATCTAAATCGAATTTAAAAGTGACAGTCAAACGTTTCAAAATGAGTTTCGAACGAATTTTACAAGATTTTGTTATTATTAATGATACGGAAAATAATTGAACACGAAAATTACAGTGATGTAGAATTTAAGAAAAACTATAGGTAAGTTCAAAAGTTTGGAAGCATTCACTTCATAAAATAAGTCTTTCTATAAGATTTGACAATTAAACCGTACATTGGATTACGTAATTTAAGCCCCTATTATGGAAGACAACTACAACCAAAACAAGGTTGTCTTTCTCCAATTGGGATTATCGATTACAACTAGTTGTCTGTCAAAGGACAACCATCACCCTATGAGTAGACAACTAATAAAATGGTTGTCTTTTCAGTTGTGTGTACGTATTATAGAAGACAACTGAGTTGTGTTGGAGTTGTCCTGAATGTCAAAATCAGACAACTGCTTTTTATCAGTTGTGTTGGATGCTTTCATATTTGTTGAACTAAAAAGGATCAGCTTTTTTAATGAAAAATGGGCAAAAAAAGTAAGTAGGAATTAGAATAAAAATGGATAATAGAATGTGTGTTTTAAAAAGTTTAAAAATCACAAAACCAGCGCAATTTGTTCGGCTGAATTTTATAGAAACAATCTGATCTGGCCAGGGGTAAAGGACAGTTTGGTTCAACAAAAATAATATACATATATATATTGACAAAGAATGGCAAAAATTAGCCTTAGAGCTCAACAGTATCGGATCGGGCCACCTTCAAGGAGTGGAAAAGAATAACAAAGGGTTCGTTAATAATGCGAAATAAGAATTTTTCTACATACAAACATTTTTTGCAGGGTTGGGTACATTACAAGGCCAACTTAAAGAAAACACTGGCCAGCTCTTCGAAGACGAGAATGCAAGCAACGAAGAGAATGTGCAACCGGTAGATTCTAGCAGGAGGATACGGGTGCAAACTATTGAAGAGGAGAGAATTGCCTACCTGAAAACGTAAACTGGGAACCAAACAAATATGCTAAAAACAATTAGGAAAATCGAAAAAGTGAATGACAGAAACTTCTTCTAAACACCCAAGTCACCAAAAAATAAGTCAAAACTACTTTCTATTGCTTTTTTAACTTTTTCGTTTTAATTGCAAATACTTAACTTGGTTTCATTTCAAATTCCACAAATAAATTCACAAAATTGACATTTAACAGCCGATTTCGATTTTCAATATGCCCCTAAAAGATGGCAATTTATTTCCTAAAGACAACTGAAAAGAGTTGTCTTGCATAATACGAAAAATTTTTTTGGTTGTCTCAAAGTTGAGTTGTCATGAAGACAACACAACTAAGTTGAGTTGTCATCCATAATAGGGGCTTTAATTGAAGACGACATTAGAACCACCAGTAACAAATGATCACCCATTCCACATCTGACTATAGTCTTTCTTACTTTGCGACACCTTGCAAAAGGAACGTAAGACGTTTCTAAATACTATGTATAATAGGTAAAATAAATTAATGAAAATGGAATTTATTATTGAACTAACCACACTCGAATTTGCCATTTCAAATGAAAAATCAAATTTGAATTTTGTTGTTCTGTCAAAATCAGTTGTGCTTGCTCACAATAGCAAACAAAACAAACACACCTAACAAAATTCGACTTTAGAAGCGACTTTACGAATGTCTATTACTAAGAGCCAATGTTTTGAAACAGTTCGATAGGTCATCGACATCATCGTACATCATATGGGATTGAATTGACTGGGCACGTTTCGACAACTCGAATTCAATAATGCGTTTTGGTGAATTTAGTACATTCACGTCACTCGCAACGAATTGTCACAAACCACTACTGATAGTTAAAATTATAAAACTAATGGTCGTTTTCTTTTTATTTTTAAACCAAATAGTAACCTTAAATAAGGAACAGTCACAATGACATTTGCATGAGATGACGTATATATATATCATAATGTAAGGTGCTACCAAGTTGCCATCGTATTTTTTTTAACACAGAAAGATAGCATTAATTATCACGAACAAAAAAGCTACTTTTTAGCCAGTAACCAAGAGACGAAGATTTAAAAGTTTAAAACAAATTTATGATGAGTTCAATAAAACAATACTGTACATAGTAGCTCAATAGATCGATAAACGTGTTTGGAAATCTGCGGTTGTTTTTAAAGTGCACACTTTTTTGCAACTGACAACTTGTTCGTGCTCAAGGCAGTTACAGAAATACACTGGGGACGTTCAAAACGCCAGCTTAGTAAGTCTGACAGCTGACTGACATAAAGTGTTTCAGATATAATTGGGCTAAATTGGTCACGTGAGTTGTTTTCTTCAGTTGACGTTTATGAAGGGGAAAGTCGACAAATCCAGTCAAGAAGTTCGTTACTGAGTACTGAGTTGACATTTCGATTGTGTCAAAAAGCGACGACTTCCAGTTTTTTTCATTTTGGGTACATTTGACCCAGACAATCTTAGGATTACTATAGATTTTTGAAGTGCCCAACAGCAACTCCGCGATACGAAATTGACTGCGTTAAGCTGGAACAATGTTTCGAAATATTTCTGACTTGCATATTTTAAAAGTTGTCGAAATAATGAGTTTTTGCAAAGAAATCTTGGCTGGAATAGTGCATGAACGTGTGATTGACACGTTAATTGATAACTTAAGTCATTCGGCATGTCCACTCAGCAAATGCATCAACAGCAGTTTGTGACTCTGTTTTACTAAGCACCTATCTCAGTAAAGTTAAGAAAACCCAAGTTGAGTAGACGAATGCTCAATAAATCATAGTTCAGAGTGACATTTGCGATAAAGTGATCAAAAAACTGATTTATTTTGCTGTGTGTCTCGACTTTTCGCTTGATACAATGTTCTCTTAGTTCCCACTTATTGAAAGTAAACAAGTTTACTAAATCAAATCATCGGAAAGGTTTCAACATGAACACTAGCTGTCAAGTCACTTTTGCTTTTGACAATAGGCCAGTTTTTTAAGCTTTTATCTTAAAGCAAAACAAAGAAAAGTAGGATTTTCAGAACGCAACTACAACAACTCCATCCTACTTGACATTGACATTTCTGAGGTCGCGCACTAGATATTTACCCCAAATGGAAGTGACTTGACAGCAGCAGCTTATGTTGGAACCTTTCTTGTGATGTGGGTTAAAATTGCAAGTAAACTGCAAACTAAAGGTCATTTTATACCAGTTTATACCACTCACTGACTTTATGTCACTGGAAGCGTTTTTATTTTTCGCATTCGTCTATTTTACTATGGCAGAAGCTCAATAAAACACGCCTAATAACGGGTGATTTTTTAAGAGATTTAGAACTTTAAAAAAAAAAAAAAACACAAAAAATTCGAAAAAATGAATGAAATATTTATTTGAATCGATAGTTTGAACCTTGCAATTTAATGTTTAAAGATAATTTCATGCAAATGTTGACCGCGGCTGCGTCTCAGGTAGTCCATCCGCTGAGTCCAATTTTGGCATACTCTTTCACACATATCGGCCGGTATCTCACGAATGAATGCATGGATGTTGGCTTCCAGTGCGTCAATCGAAGCGGGCTTGTCCCTATACACATTAGCCTTGACATACCCCCACAAAAAATAATCTAATGGTGTCAAATCGCACGATATAGGCGGCCAATTGACCGGCCCGAAACGTGAAATTAACTGTTCACCAAACTCGCCTCGCAATTGCGCCATTGTTTCGCGTGCTGTGTGGCATGTGGCACCGTCTTGTTGAAACCACATATCATGCAAGTCAAGAACTTCCATTTCGGGCAAAAAAAAGTTTGTTATCATCGCTCGGTAGCGTTCACCATTGACAGTAACGCTGCGATTCGCATCATCTTTGAAGAAGTACGGTCCAATGATGCCACCGCCCATAAACCGCACCAAACTGTGACTTTTTCTGGATGCATTGGTAGCTCTTGCAATGCTTCTGGCTGATATTCAATCCAAAATCGACAATTCTGCTTATTTAATTTAATTTGCAAGCGTTGTTCATTTGTAAGACGATCCTTGGTTAAATTGCAAACCAAACTGAAGCTGTTTGACAGTGACACAAGGTACTAAAAACACGTCAGCTGTCAAAACCAGTGTTGCCAAAACCAAACCAGCTAAAAAATCACCCTTTAAATACATAGTATGAATGTTGAAAGTGTCAAGTAAAGTATGATTGTTTCAACTGCGTGCTATACTTCACTTTGTTGTACTGAGACAAATGTTCATTAAAACAGTGTAATTTTTCGAGCGGCGGCATTATTAGCAAATTTATTTCTAAATAGAAGATGAATATGTCAAAACGTTACGGTCAATGTATGTTTTTTGCGTGCAGAAAAAGAGGTTGTGACCGACTATAGTCTTTTAATAATTTTCATCGGACTGTGTTTTGATTAAATGTAAACAATATACTTATGTATGCATGTGCATGTGCTGTTTGCTGTATATATTATCCGATAAGATAAGATTCGTATCCAAATCGTATTGATTTGACAAGCTATGACTTTATTTACTCTATTTACTTTACAGGGTTAAGGTACCTGTAGATAATTTTGCAACTGAAACGCGCGCCTTTCGCTTTCACCTTTCAAACAAGGGATTGGGAAATCTCTGCTTTAAATACTGTAGATGGGAATTAGCAAATTTCAGCAGGTTTGGCATGTGTCAAATTTTCTCCTCTTCAACGAAGGAAAAACATTAAAATTTCATTAACGCACTTTAAATAAGTATTCAAAACAATGCCAAGCAAGGTTTTTCTGACAATAAATCAAAACTGATTAATTACACTTTCCAATCATACCTGAAGGAGACAACGAACGCCACCACAATACCCCGGAAAAGAAAAGAAGCGCAAGTTCAATCATATTTAGTTACACAACAATGCGCGCACATATATATAGCGTAATGTATATTTTTTTAATTCGCAAAAGATTTCCAAATAACATATAAATGAAAAAGAAACAAACAATCCACACAATAGTACTCGTAGTGTCCATTCAATCGCCGGCCGGGTAGACTACTTTCACTTTCCACAATAAAGTACTTTTGCATTTGCATTTGAAAATATTTATCAGCAGAGGCTGACCCAAGTCGCCTTGCGCCGGGCCACAACATATATGCGCTTCCTCTTGGCCGTTTGCCTTTTTGATTTACAATACAAAAGGTTAAGTGCATACAGATGCATTCGGATGATAGAGGTGCGTTCGACTGCCAGCAGCAGCTAGCAAATCAAAAATAGAGTCAATCTCCCGAAGCAGACAGTTTATAGTGTCTTTGCTGCCCGCGCAAGTTCTGTGCCCCCGGAGGAACATTCGAATGTGTTCTGTGCACATTCCCACACATAGATGGTTGCCAAGATCAAGAACCCGCAGTTCAACTGTAAGCAGGCGCGCCATACCTACATTAGACAGAGCAATCGTGATAGCGAGCGGTCGATCTGGCTCTATTATGGCGGTTTCCGGTTTTTGTTTTGAGTGTTTTTTGTTCCAAATATGGACTGTGAATTCGTGCAAAGTTTATGCCATATGTCGCTTGCAGCGAGGAGAACTGAACAAAAACGCACAAAGCCAGGCAATGTCAGAGTCAAGTTTAGAAAAATCTATAGTACGGCATAAAGGAGTCGCTCTTTGTTTGTGCGACCAGCAGGAAGAAGATGGTCAAGGAAAATGCCTTATTGTGAATTTCGATCTGAGACGAACAAGTTACTCGTCGCGAGGGCATAATGTGCAAGTGGGGGTTGAATGCGTCATTGAACGATGCGCATTTATGGGAAGAAGACAAAGAACCAGCGTAAGGCTGCTATAACAAAGCAAACCGATAGTGGTCTTGATGCGGAGCTGTTTGATATATACATAATATGCGCAGTTATTTATTTGCGAATAAAGAGCGAGTTCAAAAAATACGATTTCCAGAGCAAGCGCTTCTTCAATGAACGGGAGACCGACTTCATCTTACTTTGTTTGATATTATATATTCACTCGCGTTTTACTTTATTCGATATACAATTACACTTCTAGTAGTTTTCACTGCTCGGATTCAACTGCCTCGCTTCAGGCGATTGTCACTTATTTGTACACATTCCGTTTGTTTGTTTGACTGTTACGGAAATGTCGCATTCAACGTACCTAGATGTACTTACAGCGTCTTGTACAGCAATTTGCAACCTCACTTTTTTATGAGATGCTTACTTTTAGGAGTGCAGCTCAGTTTTACTTCATGCTGTATGTCCTTGCCTGATGCAGACATTGGGTAAAGTAAGCAAGCACTTCCTTTTATAGTGGTCGTATAGTTTACGAGTACAGTGTTCTTGGAGAGTAACTACCTTTGCCAAGGAGGATAGTTTTAAATCAATAGGAGAACAGGAATAGAAGAATCGCATTGCGAGTGAGAGAAGGCAAATGAAAACAGTTGTGGCGAAAGACGACACTGTGTATCAGAGACAAACCATACTGAGACCACCAACTCGCTTGCTATCGGTGTTATGTCAATCAGAATCTGTGTGACATGTAAAAGCATACAAAAAATGCTACCAATCGTAGTGGAATGTAATAGAGTTCGGGAATACTACCTTTTAACAACAATGAATTCTATTATTCAGTAATAACATATTGTTAAAAGGCGCTTAATTTGATTTGTTTGATTAATAAAACGATTTGAAGCATTAGGACAGATATGGTTATATGTATTAACCACTTTCCGCTATCATTTTTCTTAAAAGAAAAACTGATTAAAGTTGGCGCAAAATGTGAACACTGTGCCAAGTTAAATTAAGCGAACTCACGATGGTTAAAATATTTATATAAAATCAACTATTGTGACCTTCAAAGTGTGTAAGAACTTTTTCTATTGGAAATTCGGTTCACAATAAGCTTTCTTGTTGTATTTAACAATAATATTTTGGAAACAAACAGCTTAAACAACATTTTTTAGTTTCTTTTCTTTAATTGTAAAGGCTGGTATGCTGTTCGAGTGAAGTGAAATTTGCACTTCTCACCAAAAAGTGCTGTGAATTAAAAGCGAAATTTTCACGCCGAAATGTCAACAAATTTAATGCGACGGACAATAAAAGCCAAGTGAAATAGCTTGTAACGCCCTCTACAAATCACTTTTTGAACAACTATTTTTCACTTCAACAGCGTACTGCCTAGTGAAATCTTCACGTGGAAAGTTCATTTTGACAATTCGCAGTGAAAATTTTGTATGAAAAATTGGATTTCACTCGAACAGCGTATCAGCCTTAAGTCACAATAGGTGTGGAAAGTCATTGGGCTTTATTAATAACCATTTTTAGCAAGAACCTTATATATTTAGTAGATTAGACTAGATTAGATTGGATTGCGAAAGAGCCCTCGCGGGGGCTCTGGCACTGCGGCCTCTTTTAAAGATGCCTATTGTGCCCTCCCTGGTAGGGTCCTACAGCCATCTTTTCACTCCGCAGGCAGTCAAGAAGTAAAGAATCTTCTCTGGGTGTATATCAGCGAGAGTTGCTGGAGTGACGATTTCCTCGCCAAGTATTTTTTTCCATGAGTGTGTGAAGAGAGGATTCATCACTCTCAAGAGTGATGACTCCAATGCGGTATAGGTGTTTTTTCATGAGGCCGTGGCCACTGATTATTCCTGTTAGAATTCTTAGCTTATTTATGTCTAAGTTAATCAGGACAGGAAGTAAGATTTCCTGGGAGATTATTCGGGGAAAAATTGTGTGGTGCAGTTCTGCCCAGGAGTTTTAAGCCAGACTTCATTGGATTCAATAAGTGATATCTTTTTGATGAAATCCCTGAAATGGTTTTTGCTGACACCACAGAAAGGTTCAGGTCCGATAAGCGGCGTTGTAGCGCCGATTTTGGCCAGTGAGTCCGCTTCTTCGTTACCAGCAAAACCCTTATGGGCTGGAATCCAGTGGAGAATGACTATAGGTTTTTCTTGGAAAGTTCATAGATGGCTGTGAATGTTTCTAAGACAAGCTTCGATTTTATTACAGATGAGTCCAGAGCTTTGAGAGCTGCTTGGCTGTCTGAAAAGTTGAATAGAGTTTTTCCACGAGTGTTAGAACTTAGGTTTATTCTAGCACGGTGGTTGATTGCAAGGACTTCAGCTTGGAATATAGATATGTTATTACCAAGGCTAACTGACAGGTTTATTGGAGGTGACTCGCAATATATGCCAGATCCAGTCCCTGACTCCATCTTAGAACCGTCTGTATACCACACGAGGTCAAGAATATTGATGGATTCGGTTTGAGTTTTTCCCAGTTTCCCAGAGTTTTCTTCCCTTGGGGGGATAACTATGAGGAAGCTTATATTATATTTAGTAGGTCACAATATGCAATTTTGTGAGGAAAATTTCGCCATTGTAAGTTCGAAAACTTTAGCCTGGAAACCAAAAAATGATTATCAGTATCGCGCATAGTGAATTGGTAAACATAAGCGAGGAAACGATAAGTAATTTAGTGCAACGTTTGTGAGTTTCCGAGTACATTTAAGAAAATTACCTTTTTTTATACATCCCTTAATTTTTAACAAATTTTTCCGTAAAGTTTAGGTACGTCAAAGACGTAGTTTATGCAGGATTTGTTTTGAGAGTCAGGGCTTAGAAGATATAAAGCTTGCCAATGGCTTACATGTTCTTTGATAAATATATACGCTACTGCAAAGGAAGATCTGTCTGGGACAGAAAGAAATGCTTTGCAAGTAAGAACAAATTCTTAGATTAGTTACGTTAAAGACAGGTCGAGGTAGGCTTAGAATGTATTTCTTTAAGAAAAACGATTTTTTTTTCGCCAGATACGTTTTTTTTTAATTTGCGGACTAAAAACTGATTTCTTTAGTAATTTTTAGTGTCATATGGTTACATTTTACTAGTTCACAATAACAAACTTTGTGATATAAAAATACCTATTCTTACCTACGCAACATTTAGGGTATAGGTTGTAAATGATTAACCTATTGGTAAGGTTCTTACTTTATCTACCTCGGTTTCGCCATAAACCCTGTAAACGACATCAAAGCAGAGATCAAGCGAAGAAATACACATCGACCTGGTCAGAAAAGTGCGGATCAGCCGTCTGAGATGGCTAGGAAGGACATGTAGAGCGAGTCTTCGACTCCAACCCAGAGCACGCACAAGTAAAAGGGGACCTCAACCAACTTAGATTGCGCAACATGAGGCAGTTAACCAAAGACCGAGCTAACTGAAGAGGCGTACTGGTTGAGGCTCAGGTCCACCCCGGACTGTAGCGCCACCTAAGTAAGTAAGTAAGGTTATGTGACCCTTCTCTTTCACTTTCTATATATTTTAATGATTTTCCTTAAAAATTCAGTAGCTCATAATGGCGTTTGTACACTACTTCCGCATAGAATAAAATTCGAATTCAACTGAACTGTGCGAGGATGTCAGTCTAACCAAATGCTTGGAGATGAGTTGAGCTCGTGTTGCGCATCGCATTAAACAAGAATTCTAAAATAATATCCCTTGTTGTGCACCTAAACCGAAAACGCAATTAGCCAACTTGAGGAACACATTTCGATCAACTATGTACGTGCAACAAGTTCAAAAGTTGAGTGAGTTGATCAACGGAACTGAGAACAAAGCTTGTCACGAACGTGTTACATTTTAACTCGAATGGCGTTGATCAACGTGATATATTGCACTACAATGTATGAGTCTACAAATTTGTTTATTCAGTTTGACAGCTTAAGAAACGATTTGACGCAGTTGATAAGTTACGTGCGCCCAATGAAAGACTGACATAGCGACAGCCAAGGCTAACGAATGCACATCGATTTCATTTAAAGAGAAGAGAAGCACCAAAAATATGTTTAAACAAATTAAAAACAAAGTTTAAGCTAATTCATAAAATATACATCATAAGTGTGTTTACACAATAAAAGAATTTGTTTATGATTTATTAAATCGATTACTTTCTGTTTCATATCATTAGAAAGAGAAACAGTTCAATAGTGAAAGCGACGAAGGTAGGTACACAAATGGAAAGCCCTTGTAATGTCAAAAAGCCAAATGAGTTCTACAAGTGTAGACTAACAAATTGTAGGTTCTGACAGGTCATAAGTGAAGCCCTGTCAAACGGATTTCCAAATGCTACATACTCGCAGCGATATTTCAATTAAGTGTGATTTTCGCCAAGGGTCCATTATCCAAATCCAAAACATAAAGTTATCCAATCGCTTTCCCGCGTATTACCACACTAAAGTCCATTTTGCTTCGTGGCTCAATTGCCTTCGCTGCTAGATGACGCAGTGTCTCATTAGTAATACGTAAACATTCGAACCGGCACGAGCGGTGAGTCTTTGCGGCAGCGATGACATCATTTTCCTCTTGACGAAGAAACTTGTCTGAAACGAGATGTACCTTCCTTGAAAGCTAACATTTTATGAACAAAGTGACTTGGAGTGTCTTACCAGACTTAATGGCGATTGATTCAGCGCTTGCATATATGTAAAATGTCTGGCAACACGAATGACGTTTGGTGCCTTCGCAGGGCCAATCGCAGCAACGTTGGTCTTGGGTCTTTTTCGTTCCCCAGGTCAATGGAAACGTCCAAAGTGCGTTACGAAATTAATGATGTTATGCACTCTCCGGGTCGGAAGCTTCATTTATTCACCTTTACCTCGTGCAATGGAATTTCTAAAGTTTAAAGCCATGTAATCACTCATCATCTTTTGCTTTTGTTTTCATGCCATATAATTACCACCCGACGTAGATAATAACGCATGCAGAGAGAGCAAAGAGCACGCGTCTCTCCTTTGCGTTTTTTTGTGTTCATACTTTTATACCCCTCCGCATCGTCATCGGCCGCACGACACACCATCAACATCATCAGCATTTGCACGCTCATTCAATTGGAAAGGGTCATTGACATTCTTCACACACTACACCAAGGAGAAACAGTCCATTAAAACGACGCGACGGCTTTGACTAGCTCTCTACGGCCCATGTTACGCACTTTTTGATATTTAGAATATGAATGCATGGGCACACACAGAGCGATGACACTGACGCGAATGCAAGCGGACCAAATTCCATAATCTAGTTCAGTTTTGTTATATATCGGCTGGCAGTTTTCATTCGTAATTAAGTTATTTTTAGTCGCCCAACACTCGCGTTGAGAGCTTTGTATGCTGGGGATACGAATAGCCTTATCCTAAGGTGTTCTAAATATTTAATGAGCGCCTTGCTATCTGCGCGCCACAACTGGCACACAAGATGGAGAGATACATCTTCGTTTCCTTTTTCTTCTATATCCGCACGGGGTTGCAAAAGTTCAAATGGGTTGTGCGCTGAGTGGAAGTCATCACTTATTCAGCAGCGAGAAGATTTACAGCAAGTTTGACTGCAGCTCCCTCGAGATTCTTGGTGTCGAAGTGGACTTAATATTCTATTAAGCGGGGTAAAGTGACAGCACACTTAATCGCAACCACTTTATCAGGGCGGCAGTTTAATTTTCTCCGAACAACGTTACTAATAGTCTTAAGATAAGTCGTATCGCACATATTTTTCGACTGCCGCACTCTGAAACTGGATACTGATTCATGCATTTTTATTACTTTCATGTATACTTCCCGTGTATCATCGATTTTAGAATTAATTTTCGACTAAATATGTCATCAGTGTATGAAACGTCACACCTTCCAGCTTGATGGGATTTCACTTCCGTTTCATTGCAGTTAAGCGCGTGAAAGCTTTATCAATGTCAGACAATGCGACTGTCGACTGTCACTTTAAATAGAAATACTTGACAAAGAATGCATGAAAAGAATATACACACATGAGTGTATCATAAAAGAGAATAATAATATAGAAAAAAAAACCTTAAACTCAAATGTGAAAGTTGTAATAACTCGTGTAGTTCGTTAGTTGCCAGACAGACACACATAAACAACCAAACAACGTGTACTGAGGCTCGTAATTGCCAGTTAATTGAGAGGAAAAGAGCTTATGAAAAGAATATAATTACTTCAATGGCCTAAAATCAGGTATTATCGTCGGTTTTGGTGTTATGCATCTTTCTTTCGGTTAAAGCCACCGACGACGGCATGTATTTTGTTGTTTTTTGTAAAACAAATTAAAACTGCTAAAACATAACTAGTTTCACTCGTTGGTTTATTTATATATACGGAATTTAAATTTGTTAACCATGTGTTATGAATGAATGAAGGGGTGAGTTGGAGCGCCCGCCAATGAATAAGCAAACATTTACAAATAAAATCAAGTAAATACATTGATTAGTAATAAAGTTCAATGTTTGCAAATATTTTTAGGCGGCGGTCATGGATTACGCAATCAGACATTTTAAACTCTTTCTTAAAAATAGCGTCGTTTATTTAAATCGTCTCAATGACTTATTTCAGAGAATGTTATTCATGCAGGGAACTTTTGGAATAGAGGTTGATAACACCGTGTAACTGAAAAATGACGATTTGGCAGTACTGCACAAGTATCGTTATTTTGGTATTCTATTTCCATCAACAGTGATTGATCTTCTTTGCGCAAGATTCTTGTCCAGATGTTGCTATTTTCGTATTACACTACTCTGGGTAAATTCGATTGGCTTAATTTGCTGTAAAGCATTTGTGCAAATTCAGATTGCGGCCATTTGTCAACTACTTGACTTCGATGCAATAGATTTTTCCAGTGGAAGTTACACATCCGATCACTGATATGGGAAGACAGCTTTTGAGATCTAGTACTTTTTATTGTTCATGTCATAGGAAAGAGTGTTAGTTTATTCAAATGCAACCTCAGCTCTGACAGTAACCAAAAAGGGACGGAGGCTTCTTTGAAAGAAAACATCCCCGGCAAACTTTTATGCCTATGTGCCAGGACGACTTACTCGTATTTAAGCATTTCAAGGACATCCGATTACAGCGTGTATTCTCATTTGTTCTCAATATAGGATTAGGAACCTTTTTTGAAACTGTAAATCATTAAAATTGTGCTCTGTCACTTTTGAAGCTGTTATTTTTTGGCATTTGACAAGTAGAAACTACGCCATTACTAAAAATGGAACGAAACACGCTTCAACAACGCATTAAAATTATAAAAATTCACTCCAAAAATGGTGAAAATATTGCAGTCACAGTTTGCAAAACTAAAGCATTTTTGAGTCGTCGTGAAGCACCTTGTCGGACCGCAATACAGAAATTGGTGGAAAAATTCAAACTGTTGGGACAAGTTAGTGATGTGAAGAATAAAACCCGTGCACGTCGCTCAAGAACAACTGAGAATATTGCTGCTGTAGCCCAAAGTGTTGAAGAAAACCCAGGTTTGTCCATTCCTTGTCGTTCTTTGGAATTGGGAATTTTTTGATGATTTTTTATGGCCAAAGTTCGATGGTATTGATCTGGACAACATTTACTTTCAACTAGACGTCGCTACGTGCCACACAAGCAACGAAACCATTGGTATTTTACGGAAAAAGTTTCCGGACCGTGTTATCTCTCAAAGAGGTGATCACAATTGGCCACCGAGATCTTGCGACTTCTTCCTTTGGGGACACGTGAAAGATAACGTATACGCCAACAGCCCAGCGTCGATTAAAGACCTCAAAGATGGAATTCGTGAGTCTATCGAGGACATAGGGGAGCCACTGCGATTTTGTTATGGAAAATTTCATGAAAAGGAATTGGTCCTGTAAGCGTGGTCGTGGTGGTCATTTGGCTGTTGTTGTTTTTCATTATTAACGGCATACCTTCCTCTTTATTATGAAATAAATATCCGATCATTTATCTCAAAAAAATGGCATTTTTCTTTGAATATCAAAATAATGCCTCTTATTGGAAAACCAAGTCAAACTTCGTTGCCTTACGCAAAATGTGTTAAAATGCATTATCGTTAGGGAATGAACCCATTATGTTTGACAGATCTTCCTGGCAATTCTTACAAATTACATTCAAATGAAGGAACAAATGTTTCTCTTTGCTTTCCCCCTAGTAAAAGGTCGAACATTTTAAAGGCTTAATTTAAAGACAGACTCTGTTTAATGACAGAGTGTACATCGAATTTATTGGGCTTTCGAAACGCCTACTTAAAATCCTTACATAGTTTCGATCGAGTGTAAAAGAACAACAATGCATTGTTTCATCTTTGAAAAAGCTTCGGAATTCCCAATTATGTCATGCAAGCGCAAAAAAGGCATGCTGTTCTTTTATTTATCCACCACACAAAGCAAACTTTTTCCAGCATCTTCATATTTGCACAACTGCATTTTGTTTATGCGACTTAATTGACTTTATTGACTTTATTGAATCCCCAAGTATGACAGTTCTATTATTGATAGAAATGTTTAAATCTCTTTTTTGAAATCTACAATCCTCTGTTGCGGAACGTGTTTCTTTAAGCGGCATAAACAATAAAACCTGGCCCGTCAAATAGCTGATATCTACTCTTAGTCACATCTTTATAGTTCTTCGCAAACTAATGTAATAATTGTAAAATCTATATAAAGCAGAAAAGAAAGGCTTATACAATGCTTGACTTAGAAAACCAACCCAGTACCCCGTCATAAGCTTTAACATCTTTGATCTTGTTTAACCGATGTTTGTAGTTAGTTAAATTACCAGCAACACGTAATCTAACGTGAGGTAAGTAAAAGGTGAACGGTTCCAATTGAAATTGTTACTGCTTGTGGTGTTGTTTGACCAATGCGAGTACTGCGCTGATGATTTACCAATCACTGTGAAACATGGCGCGGCACAAAAACCACAAACACAATTTTATTTGAATTTAAATTGTGGAATAGGTTATAACACGGATCGAACATTTTAGTGGGCGCTTTAATATTAAGTATGTGTAATAACCGAATTGCGAAAAAGTTTTCTTACACCAAGAGAGGCATAGACGGAAACATGTTTCTCGGTACGCATTTTCAGCATATTCTGCTTTCAACTGCGCCCACGTTTTCCTTTAGGTCGCTAGTTCAACTGGGGCCGTCGACCTTCACGTTGCTCTTTGTCTTCCAATGCACCGGGCACCTTGAGGAATCTATTCAAAGGACTTTTTCGTGATGTTGTTCTTGTCTTTCGGTTTTTTAAGTATGAAATCGGTTTAAACTGCTTTCTGCTTTTGACTTGATTCCACGTCGGATATAAAAAACACTTCTCATTTTTCTTACAGTCTGATTCAGCATAATAAGCCGATGTGTGGAGCGACCAATGGCAATATTATTGTCTCTTCCTGCCGTTCATCCTTAAACCGATCAAACACAGTAGTAGTGGAGAGGATCGTGCAAATCAGACACTGCCCTATTTATTTCAATGTACATTAGAACACTAATTTTGTGTTTCCCAATTTCAAGCGCATAGTTTCTAGTTCAGGCAAACTTCTGGAGGTCGCCTAACAAAATATTGGCCACCAAATCAACTTCAGATGCTATTGCACTGGTCCGTTTCATAAAATTCACTATAACTACACGTAAGCTTTCAACACTAATCATAATTAATTCCCAATATGTATGTATGTAGTACACACGTATAAATATGCATCTCTTGTGCAGGTTTAATCTCATTCGTTTCATTAACAAACTGACCTACAACAATGCGAAAAATCACCCAAATTTGATAATTTCGACAGGCAGTGAGAAGCACTGTGAATATACATTCGTCGCTTCCAATTTATTCGGTTATATTGTGAACCGATGATTTCATATACAATTTGTATACACAAATTAGGAAGACACGGTGCAGTACAACTAAAAAACAAAATACAAAAGTCGTGTTACGCCGATAGTGACAACTATAATACACGATGAGGGGTGTACCCACTTAGGAGAGCAGAGCTACATTTTTAATGGCATGCAACAATACAATCCAGTATTTATACGCCCGCAAGCGCAAAACTCTTGCCTATTCGAATTCCAGAGATAAGTCTATCGTTGTAGGACGTAGATGTGTAGATAGATATTCGCTCACTTGAGTTTATACTAGTTCTTTTTGCGCAAAATAAGAACGAAAACAACAATAGCGTTTAATCTTTTTTAACAACCGTGGCAATGGTATTGAGAACTGTAAAGTGAACACGAAAGAACATATGAGTAACAACCGCAAACAGCGACAAATGAAACTGACAACTCTCAGAATCAAAGAGGACTCTGGACAAAGAGAATGCGACTCCAAAATGACTCATATTTTGTAGTTTTCTTATGTCGCCTGTGGACTGTGGTGGCTAAACAATTTCGGTTTTCATTCGAAGCCCCGCGCAGAGATAGTGCTAATTTCCCTTAATTACTTTACAGGCAAACAGCTGTTAGCTGTGGGATTTTTTTGTCACCCACCGTAAGCTACAAAAATAAAACTCTATTGGCTTTCCTAAAAGACGATGACGGAATCCAACGACAACCAAAGTCTGTTACAAAAAAGGAAATGCAAATGTTGTCTTTTTTTTTTAGTAAAATTGTAGGTACTCACCATCGGTTCTCTTGATTTTGACGCTTTGTCCAACCTCGATCAAATCCATTTTGCTTCAGCTTCTCCTCTTGTCGCTGGGTCTATTCAAATTTTTTGTGTGGGTTTCAGCTTAACTGAGATTTTTTGTTTAAATTTATTAGCAAATTTGTTGCCGTCTCGATTTGTGTTGCTTATTTTTTTGATAATGTGCGGGGGGGGGGGAAGTAGTAAATTGATTTGCGATTAACAGAAATTAAAGAAAAATCACCCGGATTTGCTAGGATGAAAAGAAAAATTCAGCTCTCGTTTCAATTACAAATTTTCAAAAATTAATAAAAACTAATATTCTTGGTTATGAATAGATTTTTTTTTTTGTTTGTTCTAGATTCGTGAGTTTTTCTAGTTTTCGACAACACAGAAACCACTAACGATACACCGAATACGAAGACGACGACAACCAAAAGTAATAACGCTGTAATCGATTGCGACACATGAAAACTTCAAGAGCTAGCTAACTTTGCTTTCGCAGTCGACTTTTTTATTGGAACTGAAATCGAATTGAAATTGAAATCCAAGTCACACGGAGGAGGAAGGAAGAGATTAACAAATTAAAAAACTATCGACAGGCGAGAATTCGCTTTGATTCGACCGTGAAAATGTTGCAATTTACGCGCTTTTCTTTGTATAGTTGAGAGTTTTTTGTTTAAAGCTGGTTTTGCACTGTTTTTTGTGTGATGTTTTGTGAAAAATATGGAAAAACCTCTCGTTTTTTTCGGAAAAAATTTACACGAACAACACACAAATTACCCGATTGTTAGCAAATGCACAGAGTGCTCGTTCCCATAGGTTTTTTTGCTGCGAGTACAATGGGCGATGTTTTCTTGTTGGGTCTTTGGGTGTGCAGCAGCAGCAGTAGTATGCGATGTTTATTTTTCCCGCAGCTGGGTTTGTTCGTTTTGGAATTTAAGACCATGCGTGTGGCATGGATTTGTGTTAGGAATTTATCGATTCAATTTTTTTTTTGCAAACATTTAAACAGTAAAAAAAATCTAAACGACAATTAGCACCATGAAAATTTTTAAAATAGGTGTTTTGCTGGTTTGCATAGAAAAAAGATAAGCTTAGTTTATTCTTTTTCGTTTGGGCAAAATCTATCACATAGGATGTTTTTAATTGATAAAAACCCCGACTTTGTCAACCTCTTATAAAAAAATTGACAACATAACATTATGCAGTTTAAAACAAGAGCTCCGAAAATGACGATTTTTGGGTTTTTAGTTTACTAAGTCAGACAGAGTGTTTTCTTTTTGGTAGGCCTAACATAACTATAAGGGGCTGCCAAAAATGCAGTTAAGAAGTCCCAGTTTAAGCACAAAGGTGACATTTTGATGCGAAATCCAAATTTTATTTCGAATTTAAATACAGAAAAATATCAGTTTTTGTTTATTGTTTAATATAAATGAAATAATACAAAAAAAACTGTCATTCTTTGAATTTGAAAGCTTCGGCGGAAATCGGAGGTGGCTCATAAGTTCTTATCGCCTCCAAACTAATTAAAATACCCGTTCTATGATTAATCGAACAATACTTTTTTCGCATCAAAATTAAATTTCCTACCTACGATAACACTGACCATTTCGCCATGCGATGTTTTGCATTTTCTCTTCCCCCACATAATATTGAAATTTTTGACAATTCGTTGGACGTTGATGCATTTTGCATTACCGGCCTACGCCAAAAAAGTCTTGAAAAAAAAGGAAAGAAATACTTCCGCACATGCTGGTGGAAGCAAGACGAACATATGTTTTTGTCCAATTGGTCGGCAATACAGATAGAACAATTCAATTTGACAGTTACTTTCCCACAAAACAAAAATGTTCACTTATAAAATAAAAAAATTAAATTTTCCAAAACCCCACGGCAACAAAAATTGAGTTATAAGATTTGCTATATCACATGTCACCATAGAATCAATGATTTATTCAGTTTTCAGCACGACACGAATTATAAATTGAACAATTACCGCACGGTTAAAAAGTTACATAGAACGTTTTTCTAAAAACGTAAACTTACTTTCAGATATTCGGGAATAAAAATGTACAGTTTTATAGGACTGTTAAAACACTTAATAACAAAATATATCAACGGGAAGAAAGAATAAAATTTAAATTCAACAAAATATCTTGATTGATTCAACTTCCACTCCACACGAACGAGGCGGGTGCTTGTTTTTTTCTGTTCAAGAAGTTTTACTGGCTGTCAAATTTGAAATACGGCGAATTCATTACCAGTGATACCAGACCATAATAACATTTTAGAATTGGCCGCTAACAAATGTTCGTAGGCTTGAAATAAGCGGCTACAAAACAAAGTAGATACTACTACTTGATATACCGGGAAAATCAATTAAAAAAGAGTAAAGCCTTAAAAACCCCAAGAAAGGTATACAAAGGTTTCAGAATACTAAGCTAAAAAAGGAAAATTGTGATCTGGCGAGGCAAGGAAGGTGAATTATATCGAGGTTTTATTCTTTAAATTAAAAACCGTAGCTTTAACCAGGAATGGAAGAACCTGAGACAGTAAAATTCGTAAGCTAGGTCTTACACACTATACTATTGAATCAGTTGATTGAATTAAATTGATACCACATGAAAACAAAAACTATTAAACTTTTTAAATGAATGAATACACTTCATTTATTAGGTATAAAGATTTGGTTATTAAATTAAATTTCTTAATACAATCCAATTGTAACACAATTCAAATTAACGTACCTACCTACATTATATATCCGGATTTAGCGTGAGACGTTTCACTTCTGGTGTTGGCGCAAAACAACACAGAAGCTAGTAATTGAAAAATACCTATTACAAATTGGGATATAGAAAGAACTATTTAAAATCATGAGACCAACTGTTGTCTGAAATAACATCGATCCACCATAGCAGAATTTTGCGAGTTGATTTGTTAAGAACTAGGAATGCCAGACGCGTCTCAGCAGCCCAGTTAAAGCTTCTAAAAAGGAAGTTGGAGACCAAAGAATAAGAAAACAATCAAGTGCTGACATCAATTTATTCGTTCAAATTTATATTAACACTCTTCCACTGTCAGAACCACAAATTGTCCAGCAGCATCGTCGTCATCTTCAGTTCTAGTCGCTCCATTTCGCATTTCCTCCTCTATTGCTGGCAAAGGAACTTCTATCTCAGCCGATCCCTCCAAAATCATTTTTTCTACCTGCCTGCCCAACACAACTCCGGAAAGCTTGCAGAGTGTAGACTTCTGCGCTTTGCCAGCGTCCTTGCGTTTCAACCGCGGCTTCTTTGGCTGCTTACGTTTTCTTTTGTTCCCAGAATGAATGGCCTTTAAGTGATTTTCCAAAGCACTCTTGCATGACAAATCCACTTTACATCCTTCCACGGTACATGGGAATCTTTTACCTTCGTGTGCCGTTCGAATATGTTGAGTTAAGTTAGACTTATACGCGTAGAACCTCGTACAGCCTTCTTCTGGGCACACAAAAACCTCCCTGTCTTCATCATGGGTCTTCTTGTGCTCGTCTAGTTGAAATTTCGTAGTGTACTCCTTGTTACACTCTTCGCACTTATGAATTATCTTATGGTTTGTAGCCTTACGGTGTGCTATCAACTCGGACCATTTCGTAAAAATTGTCTGACATTGGTCGCACTTGTAGGACTTGCAAATGTGTCGCTGAAGGAAGTATTCATGCAAGAAACCCTTGGAGCACTTGGAACAACTAGGAATACAAAGTTTTCAATGTGTGAAAATTTCTTTTTGCAGTTGCCGTACTTACTTGAATGGAAGCACACCCGTGTGCTTGACCTCATGACGGCGCAACTTTAGTTTTTGAGTGAATTTCTCATCGCACTGGGCGCACTTATAGACTTTTGGATTTTGATGGACCTCTCGGATGTGACGCTCCATGCTGTACACGGAGCAAAACAACTTATCACAGAAATCCAAGCTGCACTTTATGTTCTTTATCGGTTTGTCAACTTTTTCATGGTAAACATTAATGTGTCGCTTCAAGTGAGTGATGTTGGTGTAGGACTTGGAACAACCATCGTGGAAACAAACGTGTTTTCTCTTTAAAAAAAGACAATTAGATGGAATGGTTCTTCAGAATCTCTATTGGTGCTATACTTACGACTCCGGTGTGTTTATATTCGTGTCGGTCCAGATGGACCATACGACGAAACGTCTGGCCACAACCCGTAAAAGTGCACACATATTTCTTCTGTTTTGGCTGTGTACCAGATATTTGCGGTTCCTCTACAGAGAATACACTTTCCAAATCACTGTCCGATGTTGTTTTAACTTCGGGCCGCATGTTTTTAAAGTTTGTTTCCGATAATATAAAAAATGTAGCACGCTTTTGGAAACGTGCAATGCATAAGGCGCAGGCGGTAAATAAACAAGTTGTCAAAAAACTGCCATTGACATTTTCTGATTCGATAGCATCGACATCTATTTTTGAGATAGGAAAAAGTAGTACCAATTAATCTAGTTCGCTGAAGTCATTCAGCCGAAGGTCAAAAAGATTATGGGCTCCGATGTTCGGTCTTTATAGGCTGGTACGCTGTTCGAGTGAAGTGAAATTCACTCCTCTCCAAAAAGTGCTGTAAAATTCAAAGTAAAATTTTCACGTCGAAATGTCGAAAATTTAATGCGACGGACAATAAAAGCCAAGTGAAATAGGAAGTAGCGCCCTCTACAAATCCCTTTTTAAACAACTATTTTTCAAACAGCGTACTGCCTGGTGAAATTTTCATGTGGAAAGTTCATTTTAACATTTCGCAGTGAAAAATTTGTATGATTTCAACTGAACTGCGTACCTACTAGACTTTTTACGTAGAAATCGAAAATTCTGAACGAGCACACGCAGTCGAATTGCCTCAAAGCATTCCTGCAGTGTTAAGCGACGGCTAACGTCAAATTTGACTTTTTCAGTTGCAAAGTGACAGCCGCGATATTTTGAGCGAAAGTGGAGCAGTTTCTTTAAAAGAAATACTTAATTGTTAGTTTATCAAATAAGTTCAACATTTCATAAACTTAATTTAATAAAATATAATTCAAGTGAATCGAACCCAAGCAAATCACTCGATTTTCACTATCAAACACCCGTTTCGCTTAGCATTTCACATGATTCTTTGCTTTAGCTATAAGCTCAGTCTCAGTGAAAGCTGAAATACCTCCCCGACGAATCAAAAAGGTTCGCTTCCAAATAATAAACCCCCACTCGCCTAAAATGTTAACATTCGTCCTTGCTTTCTCTTCAATGCCACTTGTTTACGTTTGCTTCACACTCTATTTTTTTTAAAGAAATGTGTGCCACTGCCATTTACCTCATCCCGCAACCCGCATGCCCACGTTTCAAGAACACCACACTCACCAATTGCTCGCGCATTGAAAATGGCAAAAATCCACATTTCGTATGAGAATGTATTGCACATGGCAAATGACTAAAACCAAAGTGAATCTCTTTTACTCGTGGGGACTGGAGGGCGAACGAGAACGAAACGAAGCAAGTCCGCGGTGGGCCACCATTCACATTTTTACATTATTCACCAATAGAACAGAGAGAACTTCCAGAAGTTTACTATCTCCCTTTTATTGATCTCTGGTGCTTGGTAGTGAAAATTTTGTGTCGATAACTCGGTTGGAAAATTTTTTAATGAAAATCCAAAACTGCTAACCGAGAGTGGTTATAGTCGAAAAATAATTCGCCTTTATAAACGATAGTGGACAGACAAATAAATTTTACTCAAACATGGCATTCGCTGGTCTGAAAAAGAAAATAAACAAAGCTAACCAGTATGTAACTGAAAAAATGGGTGGTGCTGAAGGCACCAAGCTCGACATGGACTTCATGGAGATGGAACGGAAGACTGATGTGACCGTGGAACTCGTCGAGGAGCTGCAACTAAGGACAAAGGAGTTCCTGCAGCCAAATCCAACGGCTCGGGCAAAGATGGCTGCGGTCAAAGGTATTTCGAAGCTATCTGGTCAGGCCAAGAGCAACACCTATCCGCAGCCCGAGGGCATCTTGGCCGACTGCATGCTCACGTACGGTAAGAAATTGGGCGAAGACGGTATCTTTGCGTGTGCCCTTATTGAGTTCGGTGAGTCTCTTAAACAAATGGCAGACGTGAAATATTCCCTCGATGACAATATAAAGCAAAACTTCCTTGAACCACTGCACCATTTACAAACTAAAGACTTGAAGGAGGTGATGTACCATCGAAAGAAACTCCAAGGTCGAAGGTTAGACTTTGACTGCAAGCGCCGTCAAAAAGCCAAGGATGACGATGTCCGCGGAGCCGAAGAGAAATTCGAAGAGTCACTGCAAGCAGCCCAAATGGGAATGTTCAATTTACTCGATAACGATACCGAGCCAGTGTCACAGTTGGTGGTATTCTGCGAAGCACTCTACGACTACCATTCGCAATGCGCCGACATGCTCAAGATCTTGCAGGAGACGTTGCAACAGAAGCGCGAGGAAGCCGAAAATCGTCCAAAAACTGAATTTATTCCAAAGTCTCTAAACGATCTGAACCTGGATGCACATGACGACAAGCCCATGCACCTGGAGGTCGAGAGCGAACCATGGGATGGTGGTAAACAGCCATCGCCTGTGTCGTCGCCAGTGAGGTCGCCCGCAAGGACTCCAACCGCCAATAAGCAGCCATGCTGTCAAGCCGTTTATGATTTTGAGCCTGAGCATCCCGGCGAGTTGGGATTCAAGGAGAACGACATCATCCAGCTTTTGAATCGCGTCGACGAAAACTGGTACGAGGGTACCATCAATGGCCGCACCGGATACTTCCCACAGTCTTACGTTCAAATCGTTGTCCCACTTCCAAATACAAATTAAATTCAATTCACCATCCACTTTCCAGTCGACTCTCTAACTCTAGCATACAGGTGTTGCTTGATCCAGTGTTACAAATTATACTTACTTTACGATTACGATGCTTAAAATGTATTGATATACCTACCTGAAACAATATTAATGTTTAATGTTAAAGTTTAACCATTTAATTCGTGCGAATTTTTAAAAATAATAATAAATACATGTATTTGTCTCAGAATATATAAGGTTTTGTTCTGGCCGAGAGGTCGGCATAGCCGCCTCTTGCCCCCTAAATAATATGTTCGTCATTGTGAAAGACAGTATTTTAAACGGAATTATTGTGCATAAAACATGAAAATATAAAATAATAAATAAATAAAAACTCTAAATGAATAAAAAACATGAGAAACAAAAGAGGAAACTATACAATAAATAAATTAAAACTATCTATATCTATCTGAAATGGGTTTTCTTATTTTCTTCTTGTCCTATCCAACGTGTGGGTGGGGGTGGGGAATGTATGTACATACTTTTCTCTGCGACGGCGATATGCGTCGGTGCTAAGGTGTTTATGTGTCACACAGGTTGTTCAATTCACATTTTTCGTCTCGCACGTAAATTACCTACCGTACAGTGTAGATGATGTATTCAACTGCATTTATTGACAATTGCAGATATTTATCTGCAATCGATGGCAAAAAGAAGAAATTCTTCGAAAGGCGCAGCCATAAAGGATGCTGTAATCCTTTTAGATGACGTGGCATATTTTGCAAAAAAATAAATCAATAAATTCCACTGTGCCAAAGGAAACGCTGACGTAATAGGAATATTTTTAGGTTCGCAGTGAATATAGAAAAAGTATTTATAATCCGTGGTGACATTAATTGGCAGAGGAGTTTTGATTTATGAAGAATGACGCTGCTCATCAAGCATATTTATAACGTAAAGGTGAATTCAATCTCAATTAATATTTCGAGTATGTATCCCTCGAAACAGCATCTGAGAAAACGTGGGAAAATAGACAATTACTTGAAAGATGGATTCTTATTGCATTATTTCTAACTGTCGATTTCAAATCAGGCTTGTGGAATGGCTAATGGGTCTCCCAAGCAATTTCGAGCGATTGGCAAGTTCTCTGGAATTGCGTTGAGCCTCTGAAGTCGGATCGAACAAGTATTAAAAAGGCAACTGGACTAGGGGACGGAAATGGAATCAATACTAGCTTAGACAAGAGCAACTTATGAGTAATTCGGCATATTCATGATTGAAATTCAAAAAAAAATAAACATGAATAAACACTCGCTTTTTTATGAATGTTCTTAATAAATATTGGCAAAGCACTGTTGGTTATCTCACGTTGGTCATGTTCACAATTGAATGATAAATTGCGTAGCTTGCACATCAGTAGGATCGACTTGATCGTGGTTCTACTATAACGTCTTGAGTGTTAGTTGATGGGGATGATTGCAGGCGAAGCAAAATGTTTCGAAGGAGATGGGGAGAAAATAAACGCTTAGAAGTTATTCTATCAAACAGAAATTGCTTGAAATCGTAATACTGATCTATATTTTGTTTTATTGTGTTTAGTGAAAGCAGTCATGAATAATAAACGACGATTCTAGTTCACTGTAATACTGTAGGCTACACAAATCGAGACTGAAACGTGCGCTGAATAAAAATTGTTTGGTAAACGTACATTGCGTATGCTAGAGTCACACCGAATGAAAAAAACAACTCAAATCCACGAAATACAGAACAGTTTATACATTTCTATTCAAAAGAACGGGAGTGAATGAGATTCTATACGACAAAAAGCAGCAGGTGAAATTTAAATTTTGTGAATTACAAGAACGTATTCGAATAGTAGAGCTGAATGTGGGTGTGATAAATTTGAGAACAGATATGGAAAAGTAAAACAAAGTAGAGGCAGTACTAATAAGGTTAGATAATTTAAGTCTAAAGTATAAGTAAGGGAGCTTACTAGTGAGTAGGTACGCTTACTCAAGTGTGATGACATGATAACTATCAAATATAACGATCTTACGCCACCTAATACGGTAAAGTAATGCTCCAACCATATCATAATCATATGGTCATATTAAAATGGTAGTATCTTTATCTACTGCTTAAATATGGACTACTGTCCTAGACAATCCAGGAACATAGTCCTTGAACGAGCTATCTAGAACACCAACAGACAAAATCATGAACTTCATCCATTCTCAGGATGGTTTATGTGCAACAGCACAGTCACTTATTAATTAATTAACAGAACTTATAGAATATTGTATACCGGGTTAGGAGGGGGACCCATTTCCCTTTGACCGGATGTAACGAAATGGGTTAACGCTAACCAGAGGGTGAATTTAATTTTTAGACCAAAAAGCACACAAAAGTCGGCTGCTAAAATCATATTTACCCTTTAAGAATATCACCATCTTAATTGCAAGTGCAAAAGAGATGGCTCTATGATACCCCATAAAAACCCATAAAGTGTCATCGTAGCCAAAAAGAAACTTTCCTTTGTGTGCTGTCGTCGTTGTCAAAAAAAACTGTCAAAACGTCGAAAAGAAAAACGATAGAAAATTGATTTGCCACCACAAAGTTACTGAAAATCTCAACAAAAATTACCTAAAGCATAATCACCAGCTAAATAAAATGGAATACGAAAGTGTGCTAATTGTTAAGCCCGAAGTATTCATCTACAAAATTCCCCCAAGGGCCAGCAACAGAGGATACAGGTGATAAAATTAAATGAAAATTACAGCGACGATGATTCAGAACGAAAAGCTACATGATCCTTCAGTAAAGAAAAAAAGAAATTCCTCTTGTTTTTCTTATTGCATATTCACCGTAATAAAAGATTTGATTGATTGTTTTTCATGCTTATCGTGCGAGCTATTCCTTATCAATTTTATTATTCCCTTTGAAATTTCATAAACATATTTCTGAGGTTTTTTTTTTTATTTATTGTTATTAACTCCCCCTATTATTGCCAACACAACAACACTGTACTCTTAATTATAGGGCAGCTGACTGGAATCTTGGCGAGCCAACATGGACCGGACGAATGCGTCTGGTTGCGAAAGGCACCACAGTCAACTTGAAGCTGGAGGACAAGACGTCGGGTGCGTTATATGCAAATTGCCCTATTGATACATATCCCGGTGTTGCTATCGAAGCCGTATCGGATAGTTCGAGATATTTTGTGATTCGAGTGCAGGACGAAAACGGTATGAGAATAAAGTAGTAAGCATTAAGGATAACAATTTTAGTGGAGTAGCGTCTTCTGCAGGTCGTTCGGCATTTCTTGGGCTAGGGTTTGGCGACCGTTCGGACTCGTTTGATCTCAATGTGGCGTTGCAGGATCACTTTAAGTGGGTGAAGAATCAAGAACAAATAGAAAAGGAGAAAACTGAACCGAAGCAGGAGCTGGATCTCGGCTTTAAGGAGGGCGAAACTATCAAAATCAATATGAGAATTACTGTAAGAATGCATTTTGTAGAAAGTGGTGGGCAAAGAGTGTTTTACATTTGCTTTACATTTACAGAAAAAAGATGGCTCAGAGGGAACGTCTCGAACGTCGAAAACGAAAACTGGCACTGGAATCTTGCCTCCACCTCCGGGTGGTGTTGGTAAAATCGCTCCACCACCATCGGGTGGGGGCGGCAGTGTTCGACAGAGCCCCGCTGCTTCTCCAGCGCATAAGCCCCAAACCGGAACGGAGTGGGGCGATTATGCTTCGGCTGGGTAAGTTTTAAATTGTGAATAGGATTTTTCAGCTGTTTATACCATGTAAAAAAGGCGTATAACTTTTTTCGACAAAATTAAAATGACTGCACTGAATTGGAAGGTTGAGATCTCTGCATCTGTTGCGTATTTGAGAACTTGTCGCGTCGTATATCCTTTTAATCTCCCAATAAATACAATATGAATGGAAATGCTTAAGATATTTACCTCATACTGTACTTACTTTTACAGACAAAACAATCAAGCACAAGGGCAGCAGCAGCAGCAGCAGCAACAGCAATCATCGGCAAACGCCAATTGGGTTCAGTTCTGAATCGTATAACTTAAATGCTATTGTAAAAACAAAACCAACACATCCATAAACATAAACAATTACATAATAATAATTTAACAAACAACAAAATAACAAAATATTTACAAACAAACAAACATTAAATAAGATATTGAATTAATAAGAATGATGATGATGAGATGATGAATATTAACGAAGAAAACAAAACAAAATATGTATAAACCTTGTTGAACTGTATTTTTACAATATATTATATATACACATACAATTAAAACAAAAATTAAGAAAAATTATTAGCCAAGGACAAGAATACACGAAATAGCGCGAAACAAAAAATAAAATAATATCAATAACTTGTTGTTGAGGTTATCAACGATTCTAAGTTTATTTTTGTTTGTTTTGTTATTATTATTTTATTAGAAAAATATAAATAAGAGTACTGCAGTAATCGAACGTTTAATGTTATTTCAAGTTTATACATATTCTAAATCAAGGGCAAAAATTATAGTTTTCTTTTTTTTTTGTTGTTCTTAATTACACTTAAGGGGCGAAATACTAAACTAACCACTTAACGACTATACTCGTATATTCATTTCCAAGCAGAATATTTTTGTACTTACGTATGAAAACCGTTATTTAAAGAAAATGATTTATTTTTTTAGTTTCTACAATAAATGCAAGTATAAAGCAACTTTATATATATATAGAATATATTTAAAATCAAGTAATGTAAAGTAACTCGATAAACAAAACTCTTGGATTATTATTCAGTGTATACTTACTACTCTAACGCATAGCTTACATGAAACACTACTAAAGCCACTCTCATTATGAATTATTCATGATCGATTCCCCTCTCACATCAACAACAAATCTAATCGTAATGGTGGTATTTTCGAAGTTTGTTCCTTTTATTTGTGTTATTTTGAAATATGTATTTCCATTCAGCGGTGACTTAGAAAAATTAAAATTTAATTAATACGTTAACACCAATATGTAAGATTGTGATTTATAATTGAGAAACAAAAAATTGTTTTGTTTATTTATAGTGAAGTAGAAGAAAGTTAATCATTGTTATTCTCTTTCTGTCTCTCACCTTCATTTTTGTAGCAGTGATCGACACATTCCGCAAAAAATATATATATCTCATTGAATAAAAAAAAAGTAATTATAAAAAATAATAAAATTTATATGTATTTATGTTTTCCCGCTAGATGGCGCACGATGCGTGTAATACTACAAAACTAAGTGTGAATTCGTTGACCTGTGATTTTTAAGTTTTTCATTTTCCTTTGTATACAACATAACTAATTGAAAATTTGCAACATTTTTGTTTAATATAGTTCATACACAGAATAGCGACATGATTTGTTCTCTCTTTTTCTCGCAAAACTATAAATAAGTATGTAATTCGTTTTCCTTGTTAATGTACACTACAAGTAAGCAACAACAAATAAAGGAAAATAATTTACAATGTTTATTTTATTAAAATGTGAGTTTGGTTAAAATAAATAAAACGAATGTTTAGAAATGATAATTGCTGTTTGCTAAAAGGAAAAGTTGTTTTGTCAGCAGAGTAAAAAAAGCTGCAAACTGGACCCTCCGTAACTTGGGCGCCACCGCCTCTAAGATAAAATGTTAAAATGCTAGTGTGTTGGACTACTAAGCGAGGGGTCCCCGGTTCGATTCCCGAAAGAACCAAATTACATCTTACACTGCGCCACCTCTCGCTAACGTCTGACAAACATTCGAGAGTAAATCTGAAAGAGCTTCTCAATTAGCCGTTTGGACTCGACGTAAAATTGTAGATCCCTTCCATTCGTACCAAAAATTGAAAACCCACACAAAACGAATGGTTGTGAGAAGCTAGGCCTAAGGTCCCACAGACCTGTCGCGCCAACTATTTATTTATTGATTGCATAGGAGTACGAGTAATCCAACGCAAACCAATGTGCGATTAGACTGAATAATTATGTCGCTGTCATAATAGAATGAATGGCTTATTTTAAACTGAAGTGAACTTGCAACCAATTTGACACATCAATTGCGTATAACAGTGTTAATATTGATGACAGATTATTTGTTTTCGAAAATACAATTTGCGTTCCATGTGAATTAATATTCAAATATTTATCCGAGGAGGAAAACCACTGCCAATATTAGACTTGAAGTAAAATAATAAGCAGCATATTACAGTGCGACCTCAATAAAAGCAACCCTCGATACGTGCAACACCTCTTATGATTGTTGACTCAGTAATTGCAACTCCTCAAAAAAAGGTGACTCGATAAAGGCAACTATTGTTTCAAGACTTCTTTTTTCGTTAGCTGTTTTTTTCTTATTGTTTATTTTAAACATGAATTAAGTTATCAGTTTTGGTCTGTTAATCAGTGGAAGCCACGTTTTTTCGATTATTATGAGGTGTTTAACTTTTTGTCTCATTTTTGGCGCCTATACAATTTTTTGACTCGATTATTGCAACAAACTCAATAAAAGCAACTGCCCAAATTTCTATTAGTTGCTTTTATTGAGGTCGCACTGTATCTACCTACCTTGTAGCCCAAAACAATTTTTATAAGAACCTATAGTAGGTATTTAGGCAAAAATGTACTTTTATTACAAACTAGTAACACGTCATTGGTAACACTTACCAAATTGACACATCACTTGAATGTTGAACACTGTCCACCTATCACCAATCTGTCAAAAACTGTTGCTAAAAATTGTTCGACATCTATTTGTTTTCAATCGCGCAGTCCTTTTAACTTTACAATTTGTAATGTTTGTGAATTCAATGTAAATATTACCAAAATTATAACTTAGCAAAATCAAAGCAATAACGATGTACACACTTCTATCGGGATTATACCGCCATTTGACACAAAAAGACGAGTACTGCGTTGTCATACTGGGTCTGGATAATGCTGGTAAAACTGTAGGTATATTGTTTTATTTACTTAAGCATTTTAAAATCCAATACCACGTTATAGACCTATCTTGAGGCAGCCAAAACGAAATTCACAAGAAACTATAAAGGCATGAATCCAGCGAAAATCACAACAACAGTGGGCTTGAATATTGGTCAAATTGATGTGCATGGGATTCGTTTGAATTTCTGGGATCTTGGTGGACAACAAGAACTTCAATCCCTATGGGATAAGTACTATGAGGAGTCACACGCTGTGATTTATGTGATAGACTCCAACGATCGTGATAGAATGGATGAATCGAAGCAGATTTTTGGTAAGCTTTCTTCTGTGCTCTTTCATGAATTGATGCTCATTATGGCTATATGATCTAGATAAAATGATAAAAAACGAACACCTGTCAGGAGTACCGCTATTAGTATTGGCGAACAAGCAGGATCTACCGGATGTTATGGGGGTGCGAGACATAAAACCAGTATTTCAACAGGCCGGCGTATTAATTGGACGTCGCGACTGTCTCACCATGCCGGTTTCGGCACTAACTGGGTATGGACATTAATCTCTATGCATTAGTATTAGTCTAGCTTGTGTTGTAATTTGCAGCGAAGGAGTTGACGAAGGCATTAAATGGCTTGTGGAGGCAGTGAAGCGAAACTCAATAGTCCGACCACCGAGGGAAAACGACTGATAATCTGGACACCCTACTTGTCTCTCTCTCTATTCGATTCCATTTGTGTTTGTAAATCAAAATTCTCTGTTAAATTGTTGTTTTTCTTAAGACACGTATACATTTGTATTTATATTTTTATCTATTTTATAAGGGTCTCCAGAAAGAAAACACTTTCAAGAAAATCTACATTTTTGTTTGTATTTTATTCATCGAAACGAGATTCTACCAACAGGAACATAATAGCGGCGACTACCTTACAACACCGTGTTCTTATCAGCGAATTAATTTCTCTACTGATAATAAATGTACATTTCATTCCAGTTATTGCGTGTGTGCGCACCTTGGTAATGTTTTCTTAGATAACGCGGCTAGTCGTACAGGTAGGTGGTTGGAATTAACACCTTTAGCTTGGTTTAGTGAAATTGCATGCCGAAAACTGAAGACTATCCATTGCTCATACAAGATAAGAACTAGGAATATGCTGTGCTGAAATAAAAAGTGAAAATCTACGCAAGTGGAAATTTAAATTGAGCATTTTTTATTTACTCATCAAGTTCGGTAGTGAAATTTCAAAGATGTATCCATATTATGAGCAAGATTGGAGTGTTTTGCCACCGGAAAATAATAGAAGGTTGGTTGGTGCTTGGTGACAAAATATTTATTACTTTGGAAAGTTAACTATATTAAGGACTTGAATTGAATCACCCGTTAAAGGGGAGGTAGACTTTTGTGTGATAAAAATGCGTTATCGTAAAATAGAAGCGATGGTAGTGTCACCTGTGTGTGACTTGTTGTCCACTTGTTTTCGATTGCAAAGAGCGCTAGTTTTCTGACAGTGTTCATAGACCTCGTACAAATATTTGTTGGTCGAGGATTTATGCTGGCAATGAAAGTTAATCTAGAACCGATGTTATTTAGTTTCTTCTCTCTAATAAGTTCAAACTGAGTGTGTTTTGCACTTAGTTTCGCATGAAGTTGAATTCTGAACTCTACAACATTAATTAAGATGTGATGTGTTACTCTCGTTTTTAATATTGTTACATTTTAATTTGTCAGGTCAACGACTACAAATGTCGAACATTTACCCCTGCATTTCCTGAAACATTTTTATACTTCTTCGACTTCTTGAGCCACATTTTACTGTTGCTTCTGTTGCTGATGTTCGTGTTTTTACTTCCTTTTACTTTTAACTTTTATTTTGCATTGTTGGCCGATTTCAAACACTTTAAAATTTTTCCGTAAAACGCAAAGCTTTGTCCAGCAACAAGTCCTTCCTCGGGCCATAAAAAAAATATATAATTCTGAAAAAATGTCCCTAAATCATCTGAAAAAATCCTCGAAACCGCGTTCAGCGAAGAAATTTCCCTTATCAACAACATCCACCTCACGAAGAGCAGACAAAAAAATCTCCACAATCCACACACTACGAAAAATGTCATCGTCACAAGAAGAGTGTTCGGTCAAACCATCCGTCATTTCGCGTGATTTTATGTGATTTTGTTTCAATTTATTTCGATAGTTTTCGCTTAATTTACTATATCTCGAATACACCATTCGAATCACCATACATTCCGCAACCGTGGGCACTAATAATTTGTCCGAAAAACCAATGGTGCATCTATAAAAAAGTGAAATTCCAAAAACAACAAGAAAAGAAAAGAAAAAAAAAACTCCTATTTGGTATCGTGTGTCATTCGGAAAACCAACAAAAAGATTTTTTCTTGCAACACTTTGTAGGATAAAACAATTAGCAGATGATTTAAATTCTCCAAAAAGAAATTATTCCACTTGTTAGAAAAAGCAAACTATTGTAATTATTGTAATTTTGATATTGCAAAGCGATTTGTGCACTTGCTATTGGAGTGTGGTGTGTGCTCTAAATTTTCTCATCCTGCTGCTGTCATTATGCAAAGTTGGATTTTCTGTGATTAATGCTGGAATTATAACACCAACTGCACTGTTTTAGTTAATAATTGAGAAACTCGATTAAGAAATAATAATCTCCGCATGAACTTTATCCGAAATGAGTGAGGTTGAGTTGTGACACGTTCTTTTCTGTTTTCCTGTGACAACGTCGTGTCGTCGTCTTCGTCGCTAACGTTCGTTTGTGTCCGACACCGCCCCCTCCTCCTTTTGCTTTTGTTATTTTTTTTTTTTAATAAAATTGCTGTGCTGTGCGTGTGTTTGTGTAACATACTGTGTTTAGATTTTGTTACAATTAATCAATTAAAAACAATTGGCCAGTGAAAATAAAGTTTGCCCAATAAAAACAGTCATAACCAAGAATCCATTCGAAAGCAGTGTACAAAGAGGGAGAACTAATAAGAAATCATGAATTCTGAGCATGGGTAAATGTCGTTGCCTAAAACTTATAGTTGTACTTACATACCTACCGTCGACTGAAAGGAAGAAGGGTTTTCTGCCTCGATTAACCAGAAAGCATTGCACTTATGCACTTCATTCCTAAACGAATGAAGCTAACTCCTTGAGAAAACTAGTTCTAATTGTGGTTGAAAGGTTAATGGTGCTTGACATTCAAGAAGTTCCCCTTTTCTTTTGATTTTTAAACCGCAGAATGAAAGAGATAACATTTTACATTTTTGATAATCGTGTCCTTCAACTCAAATTGCACTATTGGTTTGAGTTTGATTAATCGATTTACGTTCTAGATAATCGGTGATTAATGAGAAATAATTGGTTCCAGATGTTGGCACAAACATATGTCGTTCAGTTGACTTTTTGTTTGGTTTGAGCAGTTTCCATATTTTGGGTGTAAAAACCTGTATAGTTGCCAGGCAAGCAAATGAAACGGATAAAGGACTTGCCCCTAATTTGAAATTGAAACACCCATCCGCTGTATACAAGTTTACAATGCAGGAAAGTTTTTTATGGTAATTTTTGTGTGGGTCCGCCATACGGTATTGAATTAAAGCTCATGTCGAGTTCAAATAATCGAAAATGTTTGTTCGTGTACCATAAACTTACTTAATAGTCTTTACAGTTCAACGCTTGCTGAAGTCCTTCTGTTTTAGCTCGTAATCAACTCATATTTCATCCAAGAAGCCATGTGAAAATTCTATACCTACCTACCGTCGTTTTTATGGTATTACAATTTTGTGTTCATATTTATATCAAAAACAAGGTCAAAGCTTAAGATAGAAAATCATACCTAATGGGATCTGATAAAGTGACTGACGACCTAGTTCTCGCCTAAGTTGCTTAGTTAATGCATAAAACCACTCACCGGCCAAGTGCACTTACAATTAGATTTCAACTCAGCTCTAATGTTTATGTGTAATTTACCAAACATGGAAATACGCACTCCATGTTCATTATGTTCAGCGAAAAGCACATTAAGTACTCAACAAAATGTTATCAAAAGACCACTCAACATGCGTTTTAAGCAGAAAATCCTCTTAATTCAAAGTCGACGGTTTAATTTAGCTGCAAAAGGCTTGCTCAACTAAAACTATTAACTTTTGCATGCGCCATGATTATGCTATTTTTGGATTTCGTTTTTGTGTTCTTACAGATTTAATCCGGCCTTTAACATGGCGACAATACGCCAAGCATTTACAGAAGCCGTCGAAAGGGGTAAGTAGCCACCACCATAACTGTTTAATTCGTTAACCCTCGAGTGTTCATTGACCTGGATACATCTACCGGCTATCGCGCACTCTGCGGAGTTGCAATTAAAAAATATTTTCCTGTTTTCAGTTATTTTTTTTATTTGTATTGTTTCTGTTTTGCTTTACTTCCTTTCTTGGGTTTAATTGAAATGACAAAACTAACAAATGCTATGCCTATCCAAACAGTGAGAATGCCCACACCCACACGGCTGAGAGATCTCATTCGACAGATTCGCGCGGCGAGGACAGCTGCGGAAGAGAGGGCTGTTGTAAATAAAGAATGCGCCTACATTCGGAGTACATTTCGCGAGGAGGATTCAGTTTGGAGGTATGCAATACTGCAAGGGGGATAAGCCTTTTTAATTAGTTTCCTTTTGCCGCGATAACTCATTGCAGATGTCGAAACATCGCCAAGTTGTTGTACATCCATATGCTTGGCTATCCGGCACATTTCGGCCAATTGGAATGCCTTAAGTTGACTGCCAGTACACGATTTACAGACAAGCGTATTGGGTATTTGGGTGCGATGCTTTTGCTCGACGAGAGACAGGATGTACATCTGCTGATAACGAATTGCTTAAAGAAGTAAGTCCTCGAAATATGGTGCACACCTTTTCATGAATGTACATTAATTCTCTCCGCCCACACAGTGATCTGAATAGCTCTACACAATTTGTAGTTGGTTTGGCATTGTGTACACTGGGTGCAATTGCCTCACCAGAGATGGCCCGTGATTTGGCCAGTGAGGTGGAGCGGCTAATGAAATCTCCCAACACATACATACGGAAGAAAGCGACATTGTGCGCTTTTCGTGTGATACGACGCGTACCGGAATTGATGGAGATTTTCTTGCCAGCAACGAGGTCACTGCTGAGCGAAAAAAATCACGGTGGGTTTACGCGAAAATCTCTGTTTAAGAAAAAATTGATTTTGATTTTGTTTGTTTGTAGGAATTCTTATAACTGGTGTCACACTGATCACCGAGATGTGCGAGAACAGTGCCGACACACTGAGCCACTTCAAGAAGGTAAGTATTGCATAGTTGGACACTCTTGTTAATCTACTAATACAATAATCGAATATCATATAGAAATATTTATTTTTACATAAATCCAATAATATTACAAACTAATTTAAAACTAATATTAATCCCCCTGCTTTCGCGTAAGGCATTGCATTTTTATTTCATTTTTTATTTTTTATTTGAATCTTAAATACGGTTTAGAAAACTGGCTAAGGTGCAGATTGGGTGCAAATGATTTTTAAGGGAGCTTTGAAGAGTTACACAGAAGAGCTAGGAAAAGGCTGGATGCATAGCTCCGAGTGCTGGATCGCAGAGTTACCGGCTTGTGTTTTTGAATGTAAAGGGTTTTCCAATAAGAGGTGTTTGAATAGCCCGCTACTTCGGTAGCTGTCACTTTTGAAGCTTTTATTTGTTGACATTTGACAAGTAGAAACTACGGCATTACTAAAAAAGGAACGATACACGGTCGTGAAGCACCTTGCCGGACCGCAATACAGAAATTGGTGGGCAAGTTAGTGATGTGAAGAACAACTGAGAATATTGCTGCTGTAGCCCAAAGTGTTGAAGAAAACCCAGGTTTGTCCATTCCTCGTCGTTCTTTGGAATTGGGCATGAAGCATGATTAATGATTTTTTATGGCCGGAGTTGGATGGTATTGATCTGGCCAACGTTTACTTTCGACAAGACGGCGCTACGTGCCACACAAGCAACGAAACCATTGATCTTTTACGGGAAAAGTTTCCGGACCGTGTTATCTCTCGATGAGGTGATCACAATTGGCCACCGAGATCGTGTGATTTAACACCTTGCGACTTCTTCCTTTGGGACGTGAAAGATAACGTCTACGCCAACAGCCCAGCGTCGATTCAAGACCTCAAAGATGGAATTCGTGAGTCTATCGAGGACATAGGGCATCCACTTTGCGATTTTGTTATTGTTATTTCATGAAAAGGATATGGTCCTGTGATCGTGGTCGTGGTGGCCATTTGGCTGATGCTGTTTTTCATTATAAACGGCATACCTTCCTCTTTATTATGAAATAAATATGCAATCATTTATCTTAAGAAATGGCATTTTTCTTGAATATCAAAATAACACCTCTTACTGGAAAGCCCTTTAGATTGTTAGCAACTTAAGATATGTTTGGCAGTTGTTGAAAGGCTAAGGAAAAACGCCTTCATGTTTAAATAGCATGTTGACGAACCTATTGCGAATACGGCGCAGTCCAGGTGAATATTTCTCCATGCGTTGTCATGCGTATGGACAAACTTTCGTGGATACTTCGCCTAACTAGCTTTTAACTATTCTAAAATGGAAATAGAGTCTCAGCTGCTTCTCTTAACAATGCCACACACGTTGGCGATTGGATGTCGGGGCTCCTTAACCTGACTGACTCCTCCAGAAGGCGTTTGTATTGCCGATGCAAAAGAAATCGCCAGGAACCTAAGAGTATTCCTAATAAAAAAGAAATCTGTGCAAACTCAATGGGGGTTTTTACTTCTGCTCCTTATTGAACCAATTGGAACTCGTGTTCATACTTGAATCGAAGTGCCCCCAATCTGCACCCCAAAGCGAAGTCATTCCATGTAGATATGCAAACATGTACGTAATCATTTGTAATGTGCATGTGCACACGTGTAAATATACATAACATACTCGTACTGGTATCTGAATATTTTTGTGATTTATTTTTGATTTTATGCATTCGAAACATTCAATAAGCATTATAATAGCTAATTCTTCCAATTATACCCAAATTTGTATGTTGCTTGCCAGGATAGCGGAAATCGAGAGGTATGCCGAATTTGCCAGTTGGCTTGAAACTTTTTCTTTTCTTTTTACTGCTAGTTTGAGTTTTTGCTCTTCTTGTTAGAAAACGTAGAGATAATATTTTTAGCATTGTAGAAGAAGAAGTGAAAAAGCGACACCTTTTGTCCGCTATTCGTGTGCGCATTTGTTTTCTAAATTGTTGACTCTCTTTGGTTCAGATTGTCCCGAATTTAGTGCGAATTCTGAAAAACCTAATTCTCGGCGGTTACTCACCTGAACACGATGTCAGCGGGGTGAGTGATCCCTTCTTGCAAGTGAAGATCTTACGATTGCTGCGGATTCTCGGTCATAACGATCCGGACGCATCGGAGGCGATGAATGATATTCTCGCGCAGGTGGCCACGAACACCGAGACTAGCAAGAATGTGGGGAATACGATTCTGTACGAAACGGTGCTGTCTATCATGGATATTCGGTAGGTTGAAGGAGTTTTTTGTTCTTTGAAAATTTGTATAAATTCATTGTCCTGCAGTTCGGAAGGAGGCCTTCGAGTGCTGGCTGTCAACATCTTGGGACGTTTCCTCTTGAATTCGGACAAAAATATTCGCTACGTTGCTTTGAACACTCTGCTGCGTACCGTGCACGCAGACACTTCGGCTGTGCAGAGACATCGTACTACGATCCTGGAATGTCTGAAGGATCCCGATGTTTCGATTCGTCGTCGCGCAATGGAGCTGTCATTTGCTCTGATCAATGCGCAAAATATTCGAACGATGACCAAGGAACTGCTGCTGTTTCTTGAGAAAGCTGATCCCGAATTTAAGGCTCAGTGTAGTTCGGGGATGATTCTATCGGCTGAGCGGTATTCACCAACTGCTCGGTGGCATCTGGACACCCAGTTGAGCGTTTTGATTGCGGTAAGTTTGACCGTAAAATGGTGCTCTGACATGAGTTATATGTTTTTTGTGTATGCAGGCTGGCAACTATGTACGAGACGATGTTGTATCGTCCACCATTCAATTGGTGTCCAGTAGCCCAGTAGTCGAACAGACTTACATCACAAACCGCTTCTGGGAGTCGCTGCAGGTAAGCAATCACTGCGAGGATAAGCAACCTCTGCTGCAGGTAGCTGTGTGGGCTATCGGAGAGTATGGCGACCTGTTTATGTACGGAGCTTCTGAGGATGGTGAGTGTTGGTATAAATGCACCATAACGTTTTGCTGACACTTCATTTTTCTTCCCAGAATTCGAGCGGCCAACCGAGTCAGATATGATTGCTCTTTTCCACAAGTTCTTGACATCCGCTCAGGTAGCGACTACAAGTAAGCAATATGCACTGGTGGCGCTGGCGAAACTTAGTACTCGACTGCAGCACTGTCAGGAGTAAGTGGCAACCGATTGCTGGAAAGCTTCCATTACCCATTTGTGTCTGTGTTTTTAGTGAAATCCAAACCCTGATTAAATCGTTCGGTAGTCATTTGAATGTGGATCTGCAGCAGAGAGGCGTTGAATTTACACAGCTCTTCGGTTCGCATAATCACCTGCGTCCGGCGTTGCTGGAAAAGATGCCTCCCATGCAGATTAGCCGAATTTCGGCACAGAATGGTGGCACATATGACGAAAGCAGTCCCGACCTCATCGAGAACGGCCTCGAAGAGACTGAAAGCAATATGAACACAATACCAGCGCTGGGAGAACAATCGGTAGGTATTCCATTCAAATTCATATAGTCAGATCTATTATATTGTTATCCACCTTTAAGAACATCCTTCTGGACCTACTGGGTGGAAGCGAACTAGCATCTGAGCTTTCCAATGCCACCACTGTCCAAAAGAAAAATTCAAAGAATGCCAACACTGTACTGGCCACAGAAACGTCGAACAACCAAGATCTGCTGGATCTGCTCGGTGGATTGGATATGTCAGCGCCAGCTCCTGTTCAGAATATGAATATATTGGGAATGGTGGACGGTGGAAGCGGTATGATTACATCACCATCTACCAATGGCAATGATCTGGGTGGACTCAGCTTGAATACCCCGTCGATCACAGAATCTGGTATCATGTCCAATTCCCTTCTGAACGATTTGACGTCGACAACGACAACAAGTCTAGCGGTGGTTAGTACAGATGTGTGTGGTTTTGCAATAAATTTATATTCTCACATATTCAATATGATTCTGCTTTCGGTATTTGTTTCTAGCCACAAGGACCGAAACTAACAGCATTAGATAAAAATGGTATTTTAGTTCAACTGGTTCCAGTGAAAGGAAGCGATTGTATGCAGATATTCATGACGACAACAAATAGTTCATCGACTACAATCGAACAGTATCTGTTTCAAGTATGTGGAATTGAGTGGAACTTTCTTTTGTGTGTCTTACTTTATTTCTATTTTTACAGGCTGCAGTTCCTAGGAGCTTTACTCTGCAAATGTTATCACCATCGGGCTCCTTACTGCCACCCGGCGGTGTGATCACCCAAGAGATGAGAATCGTCAGTACGTCCAAGGTGAGTTTGGGTTTACTTATTTACTCTTTAAAGGAAATGGATTTTCATTGTCCGATCCACTACCACTTTCGTCGTCGCATGGTATTGTCGATAGGCTCCTGATCTTAAGAAATGCCAACAGGCGAGAAAATCCTCGCCGACATCGGCTAACGAACGATTGCAGCTATATCGTGATTTTCAAAGTGCTGCATCCAAATAAGAGTATTGTAGCGGAACACGCGTAGCTTGGTCTTTATTTCAATTGCGTTGCTACGACAGGTTTCAGATTACAGTTCAATCGCAGACTTTCCAGATTCGGTTTGCATTTTCGGTTCCATCTTAGTCGGAGGCAAAACTTTACAGATAGTGTACACAAATAGACAAGTCCATCCTTCTTTTGGGCAATACGCGAATATCCGGCCTCTGTCGGAGGCTCAAATCCAAATCGTAAACAAATTCCACAACCAATTTCTGCCGGAGGATATCGGAACCTAGCTGTCAAAAGTTGAAGAATAAATGCACTTCATCGCACTTCAACGTAATTCGCCGATATGCGTTACAAAATGTCGGAGAAATATTCCGAATAGATGTTCCAAAGAATACCTCGAAGCAAAAATCTTGCGAATCGTATAAAATTGGAGAATTTTTCGTTCCGTCGGATACCTCGAAAGGGCCGATTGTACTTTCAGACCTAATTTCGAGCCACAAAACATTTATCCACTTAATTAATTCAGTCTGTTGAAATATTTCTCTATTGTTTCAGGCTATCCTCCGAATGAGGTTACGCATATCATATGTAATCGATGGTCAACCGGTACTCGAACAAACCGAAGTGACTGGATTCCCCGATAACTCGCCCGAATAGAAATCAAGATAAATAAAAACAAAAACACCATAAATTTTGTAAAATACAACCAGGCAACATAAGTAATTAGTAAACCAACCAACAATAAACAAAATTAATGTAAAATTTCTTATTGATTTCTAATTATTATATAAAACGAAATTGTTAACTGAATTGTAAGGAGGAAAAAGTTGGTTATTTTGCTTATTTTTTAAGAAAAGAAGATACTTTAATTACTCTTTGTTCCATCTACCCAATAGTTTAATAAAAAAAGAAAGTCTTTATTGAAACTAAACCATATGTATTTAACAACTGACCGTATATGAAACTTATTTATTTATTGTTTATGGAGCTTCGTTTATTTTTTTTCCTAATTGAGTCATTTTGTTGATGCAATTTCCATCAGCAAATCGGCAACAACAACGCAAAAGACAACAAATATGGCAACTTTAATTTTAAATTCAGTTTGTAACCATAAATATAAATCATATTTATTTTTTGCTTTAATTCTACAAAAAGTCTTGTTAAAAGTTTACTTATTGTTTATTGGAAATACAAAGAAAAATCCTACATAGTTATTTCATTTGTCAGACGATTTAATCAAAATAGAAGTTGTGCACCGTCCCGTTGCTTTTTTATTATTGGTATTTTATTAAAACCTTAGGTCGTAGTATTTTTTGTTTAATTCTAAAGAAAAAGTGAACACGCATGCAACATTAAGTGAGAAGTCGCCTTATATCAGAGAAATGCGGACTTGTAAGTTTATAAAGTAGAAGGAAAGAGAAGAAACTTTATTTTTAATATTAAATTTGGTCATTTGTTTTTTTTTTCGTAACTTTTTGTTTTAGTTGTTTAAAATATGATTTTGCTTTAAGAAAAATTGTTTTACCCGCATTATTTTATTATTATGTGTTTTTTTTATGATTTCTTTGTCTATTTTTTTTTTAGTTTTCGTAACATAAACATAAATTAGATGTAAATGAAAACACATAAGAACTAATGTACTTAAAATAATTGAAGAAATATATATAAATATATATTATATTAAAAAAAGGAACTTTTGTTTGATGAACGATGCTTTTTACAGTTTTATTTTAATCCAAATGCCAGGGAAACACCAACTACTTTTGAATGAATTATAGCGATTTAGTTTTTACATAACGGGGCACGGATAGTTTAAGTTTGATTTTTCGTTGGTGTCCGGTGCAGGTGAATGGATGAAAGAGGCCAAAACTTCCGTCCACTCGACCCACACGAGGTGAGGATAGCGATATCCAAACCTAAGTCCGGATGGCCTTCCGGCCGAGCTTTTCAAAGCAGCGGGAGATGGCTGGGTAAGGAGCATGCACCAACTCATCTGTAAAATAAATATATAATCGGATGAAAGCATGCCCGATGAATGGAACCTCAGCATCGTGTGCCCCATCCACAAGAAAGGAGATACTCTGAACTGCGCCAACTACAGAGGAATAAGTCTCCTGAATGTCGCGTATAAGATCTTGTCGGCTGTGTGAACGTCTACAACCTTTCGCCAACAACCTGATCGGCCCCTATCAGTGTGGTTTTAGGCCAGAAAAGTCAACCATCGACCAAATTTTCACACTCCGACAGAGATCAAGCGAAGAATCACTCTTGCCAATCGCTGTTTCTTCGGGCTAAGAAGGCATGTAAGAAGTAAAGCCCTCTCTCATAGAACCAAAGAGGGACTATATAAGACCTTAATCATCCCGGTCCTGATGTATGGTGCAGAAGCATTTACCTTGTCAAAAGCGGATGAAAACCTTCTGGGATGCTTTGAGAGAAAGATTCTTCTAGTGATATTCGGTCCAGTTTGTGACGATGCAGTTTGGAGAAGAAGATTCAACGACGAACTATACGGGCTATACAGCGACGCTGACCTAGTCAAAAAGAGATGGCTGGGACACGTGGAGCGTATGGACAACAACGCACAAGCGCGACAAGTCTTCAAATCCACCCCTGAGGGACAACGCAGCAGAGGAAGACCCCAATTGGAGTACGACCTCAAATAATTTAGTGTGCGTAACTGGAGGCAGCTAGCTAGGGACCGAGCTGGCTGGAGGGGCTTGTTAGTTGGGGCCGTAAGCGCCCCCAAAAGTAAAGTAAGTAATTTAACAAAATTAAAACCTTTTGATCTAATTAAAACGAAATTGTTACTCTTTGAATTCAGTAGATAATTTATTAGTAATGTTCTCTCAATCGTCGCTCAACTAATAGTGCCCGATCATGCAAATCACGCATATCCTTATACCTCCAAGCATATCGTACTTTACTAGTTATCTCCCTCGCACGTGTCCTTCTTCTCAGGAGACGACGCTGCCAGATTACATTTGGTTAAAGTAAGGTTAATGCGTCTTTAACAAAAAAGTTTGCATTTTATATGATTTTGTTTAATTTATTCCTGAATGCAGTTGAATATAGCGATCGCCGGTTAACACGACCTCATTTTCTCGGTCCCATCACCGTCGTTATAAGCGTCTTCTACTGTATATCAAACAATTGCTCTCTTCGAGGTAAGGTCTGTTCCTTTACTTTCAAATCTTACGAATTTTTACGAATTCTTACGCATTTTACTCAATTGTCGTTCCCTAACTCGAAAAATTCGTAAAAGAGAGCGGCTTCGAGAGAGCAAGATATTTCCCCTCTTACTAGTTTTTACTCAACAAATTTCTTTGCGTAAGAATTGAAACATCTGTCAGATGCCTGAAAATTTACAGCTGATTTGAATTTGTTGTTCTATTTAGCATTTGGGTGGAATATTCGCATTTGTGTTTTGCACAGATTACTACAAAATCGTTCCTTAACTTTTGCGTAAGTTTCCCTTTTTGAGAGAGAATTCATCCCCTCCACAGGCATGTTGACAGTCTTTTTCATTTTTACTACTAAAGTAAAGGAACAGACCTCGTTTGGTAATGTGTCGACATATCATACTAAATGGATTGTGGAATTCATTTTATACACTTCATTTAGATCTGTCACTTATTCGCCAGCAATTGCACCACAAAATGTTCGGCGATATAGCAACGAATATCTGCATGCCTAGAAGATTATCTGCCAAAGTATCAACAAAAACGTGACAAGCTAATACAAATAATAATCTTGAATAAATTGAATTAATTAGGTACCAACTGTATTGGAGATATTTATTCATTCATCAATGAATTGCACCATCGGCAGATTCACTTTTGTAGCAGTAAACTATTCTATAGTTTGCGATATGCTGTCAAACATGTATTTAATTTCCATTGATCATTGAATAAGAAGTGGTTCTTGCTACACACCGTTAGCATCCACTGCCATCGAGCAGAGAGGTCATGGGTCGCACATAAACAATTGCAAGTAGTATCAATTTGCGGCTCGACGGTGAAGTATAAGGTTGTTGATTTGTTTTAACAATTCTTATGCTAATAGCTGGTGTTTATGACTGGGTGTAAAGAGAAAATTCCCAGTGTTTCCCATCATTATTGTTGGAATCTCAACTCTCGTAATATTTGCATAGAGATTTATTAATACAATTAATATCTTTCCTGTTATAATTTCATATCCATATTGTGGGCATTCTACTTATCAATCTTTATTTTTACTCTAATATTCAACAAACCAGTTTTGAACACATCTTCCATCTGGCAGACTTTACAGACAGCAACACAAGTTGAAAGAAGATCCCAGAGAAAAACACATTGCTCGTACACTATGTATACTTTTCATTTATTGAACACAATCCCGGATATTGTTCATTATTGCCGGTCTTGCAACCCGAAGCTACCCCTCCTGGCCTATATAGCTGTTTGTTCCTCATATTGGTCCACGCGTAATTACACGTAAATACCGTTTTCTTTTTTTTCATAAGCATAGCAGCACATCCCAAATAGACATTACGATCAATGGCCATGACAGTGAAATGGCCACATTTCTTTTTTGAATTAGTGTACACCGTTGTGCCATCTTTCGGGCAGATTTCATACTCCTGAAACCACCGATCAATTCCCCGGTATATATTATATTCCAATTGCTCTGCGGTAATCGAGTCGGCTTGAGTCGTCCTTCTGGCAATATTTTGTCCAGAATGTGGAAAATCGCACGTATTGCGACAGGTGTCGTGGGTGCCGGTGCACGATTTCACATTTAAGTCAGCCATTCTGGCTAACTCATCGTTCCATTGCATTGTACCCATTCTTGTAGCGGATTGAAAGTATGGCACCTGACCGAGCGCCAGTCTGTTTCGGTGCTCATTGTGTTTCCTCGAGATGTTTGCCTTCAGTTCTGGGGTTAGTTCGATAACTTCACTGTAGCTGGCGCATATAGAGTTAATTTGCTGAAATCGTTTCAATTATAGTTATTTGAGAAGGGGAAAATGCGCAAAAAGTTAAAGCTTACCCCATCGTTTCCGCATGCGATATGAGTGTCGGACCGTTTGCACAGACTTTTATTGCAGTAATCGAAGTTGTCACCGAATGTAAGTGAACAATTTATAAGCAATAAAAATATTAAACTAATAATTGTATGCATAATAGTGTAAGAACTGGGTGTAACAGTAAGATCCCAAAAAGTTTTGTAAAGACTGAGCATCTATTCAAATCTGTGGACTGGAAGTGACTGGCACAAAAAACTGTTTTCGTAGATAAAGTCGATTGAAAATATTTATCTTAATCACCTCTACGCAGTTTTAAACGTGATTTTTTACTATTATTTATATCCATACGTGATTTAATGCAAGTTAGCCTACATCACTCATGCCAACGAGTAAACTTATAGCCAAAGAATTTAGCTCATTCATTGTCGCGTTGGCTGGACTGTAAAATAAGTTCCAACCAGAGAAACAGGCATCTCACACAAAAAAGGGTAATAGGAAATGTTTGCAATTGTTCCGGAATGGCTTTTCAAATGGAAAATAGAAAAATTTTTGCATTTTATCGCATGATTTGATGATTTATAGCTATTGGTGAACATTGGAGGCCCTACACCCTTTGATTCCCTGCGTACTGTAGATGTAGTGCTGTGCGCCACTTTTCGGGAGTTTTACCAATGTTTAAATTTGCTCCTAAACGATACACATTGGGAATCAACTCTCGCCGATGCAACTGTTTCTGCGCCAGCGAATTCGATTCGTACGTGGTTTGCGATCATCATAGCCGCTTTGTTGAACAAATGCAAGGACGACATTTTGCACAGAGTTCGCACGATAACTTAGAATTTCAATCTTAAAATTAACGACGCAGTGATGTGTTAGTTCTGATCGAAGACAAGTGCGTACTTATGTGCGACTGTCGAAACTGGGAATGCCAACGCCAAATCGTACAATGCACAATGAATTAAATCGCGAATTGAAATCGGAGGAAGACTATGATCGGGATAATCTGGCAAAAAGACCAAACAAATGTGCCGCTGTTGAATGCCGAGCAGAAGAACGTGTACGATTCACTGATGAGGATTGTTGACGATGAAACGGGAGACATTTACTTTCTCGATGCTCCCGGTGGGACAGGCAAGATATTCGTCATTTCGTTGATTCTGGCAACAATTCGGTCAAGATCTCAAATGGCGTTGGCTGTTGCATCTTCTGGCATTGCTGCCACACTGTTGGAAGGCTGTTGAGCTGCACATTCCGCTTTTAAGCTGCCGATGATTCTTCTCAATGTTGACAAGCGAGAGTACACAATGGCCAAGAAATCAGCGACAACGAAATTGGTGGGAGAATGCAAAACTATCATTTGGGATGAATGCAAGATGGCGCATAAACGAGTTTTGGAGGCAGTTGACCGAACGAATCTCTCCGGAGATTTTCGTCAAACGCTTCCCGTCATCGATTCGATCGTCTTCTATTGACTTCGATTCAATTCAAATAAACTACCATTGAAATTTTAACTATTTGTGTTTTATTATCGCTCTTGAGTTTGTCTGAAGGCGTTAAATTGGGGCGGAGACGAAGTTCGCCGGGTCCGCTAGTTATTAATAAAACTAACAGTAAACCGCAGCAAAATAAATAGTTTAAATAATTCTGATCAGAAAAGATGTTTAACAGTTTTTGCAAATGAATTTGCAAGAAATTCGTTCGATGTACGTCGAAAGAGTTGGAGAACAGTGCGTAGTTTAAGTCAACGTACGTGACATATTTAAAGAAAAATTAGATAATTTAATTTAACGTGCGACTCAAGAAATCAAATGAATTATCTACGACGTGCAAGTGCATTAAAAAAACAAAATTATCACCAAAGGGAGTGGAATTGACTTTTTTAGAAATCAGGCTACGCCATCTTCACTCTGTATCGGCAATCTTTTAACTTATGCTGATTTTTCTTCTTTTTCACGAATCTATATCGCTTTAAATTACTTGCAGATCTCTTTTACTAAATGCACTTAAATTAGGTCTGTTCCCTTACAATAATGCATTCGAACACATTAGCCAAATTCAGTCAAAGTTTGTTTCATTCTATACAAATTTTGAGTACAGGAACGAAGTTTGACTAATTTGTTCGAATGCATTATTGTAAGGGAACAGACCTATTGTTGATACTTGCAGTCCTTTGTTATTCAGGCATTTGACATCTTAAGGGCGGTTATTTCACTTGTTGGAAAAAGCAAAGTATTGCATTCTTTTTAAAGAATGCTTTGTATGTTTGTATTGATATCCAGATCTTTTAAAAATCACCCTAAATTCCGTTTTCAAAGTTGATCAATTGTGTGATCCTTTTCTGGTTTCCCTCTTAACCATTATAACTTGACAGCGAACTCTCCTAATCAACAAAAATGCATTCATTAATTAAAAAAGAAATAGGCGACAAGATTCTTAATGAAATAATGAATTGACATTTCCCAACAGACCTCGCTGTTAATTGGTTACTTTTTAATTAGTTACACACATTATACCAATAAGATTCCAATAGCAATTTTACGCCCCAACTTTAAGATAAAATAAAAACGTGCCAGAGTTACGGACAAACTAGGTGGGTGAAGTTATTTTTCTTGAAAAGCATATCCAACCAACTCACCCACTTCAGTATCGATTCGCGGGCTGTCCTGATCGTCAGCACTTTTCGATTAACAGAATATGCACGCGCAAATATTTCTTATTCAAATCGCGGCTACAATTGCAGCTGTCCTATCTGATAGTAATACTGATAAACTATACTGCGGCCCGGAACTATGTCAAGTCAATAACGGAACAGATGTCGTTTCACTCGACCACATCGGCTGTAAGAACGATGGAGATCTAAGTGCCAACTGTGGTAATGATGCCGAACTATTTGAAATGAATCAGCGGCGAATTAACCTCATCCTTGATCTGCACAACGCGGCGAGAAATCGTATAGCACTTGGCAAGTTGCCGGGCTACCAATCAGGTGAATCGATGCCTGTCCTTAAGTGGGACAATGAGTTACATTACTTAGCCAGTTTGAATGTGCGCCGTTGTCTTTTTGAGCATGACTCTTGCCGCAATACAGATCGTTACATGCATACTGGCCAAAATATTGGTTACTTATCGCAATCTCAACCATTTCGCTCCGCCTCAAAACGAATTAAACACATTATCGGCGAATGGTTTTATGAATACCCACTTGCTAGTCCAGAAATTATTAAATCTTTCCCAGAGGGTACACAAGAGTGAGTAGAAGTTATTGTTTGGCTAACAGCTAACTGCTATGAATGTCTGTGGTTTCCGTTCATTACAGAAAGGATTTTGCACACTTTACTGTTATGGTATCGGATCGGGTGCAGAGAGTGGGATGCGCTGCTATTAAATTTACATCAACGAAACCCAAACTGGAATACAAGTTCATGATAACCTGCAACTATGACTACACAAACATAATTGGTGAGCGAGTGTACTCAAGCGGAGTGCCAGCATCCAATTGCACAGTGCGACCAAGTGCACGTTACGGTGGACTTTGCGATTGGGAAAATGATTACGAGGACAGTTGGGAGAGTATGGAGAGCGAAGATTCCAATAACCTTGATATTCACATGCTATTGTAAATTAAATGCTAAAAATGATTTATGCTCTTTAATAAAATGTGATGGTGATTTATAACTTTAATCGGTACCAAGGTGCACGCGTTATCCTAAAGCAGATTAGCTTTTATTACAGTTTTACAACGATGTCTAGTATTTCTACACAAATTTTCAACTAAAGGTCCTTAATTGTTTGAGGTAGAAACATACCCTAGCAGTTATATGAGATATTTGATCTACAAGGCGTCAAAAATTCGCTACCAAGTTCAAACAAAACTACAAAGTTCATCGGCTGTGACAGCAAAATATTTTCAAATATGCTTTCGGCTGTCAATAATACCCAAATTTTACAATTCTCACTATAAAAGCAACTAAGGCGTATACGTAATATTTTTTTAGTTTTATGCTCGAGATAATTGCTTAGATGGACGGTTAAAAAAACCAGGGAAATGTAATAATTACAACAATTAGTTTGAAGGCAAGTAAAAGAAAGAGAAATGTCTTTTAAAATCTACCTACTTTTTTTTTGCTTTGACGTGAAGGTGGATGCGATTAGGATGGTTGAAAATGTTGTTTGCATTTGCGTTTAGGATGGTAAAAAAAAGTACTCGCAACGCGCCTCTTTATGCCAATATTCTCCATCCGTTCGTTTGTTTAAGTTTTTACTTTTGTGGGATAAATGGAAGAGACTTGCATTGGTATTACGAATCCGAACGGTAGAATTGAGAAGCTCCCTCAGGAAAACGAGGTTGAGCAGTGGAAAAATAGATCAAGGTTTGTTGGTGATATGTTTGAATGTGATTAACGTCAGGATGTATAAAGTATTGTATAGTTATTTTTATAAGTAGGAGCGGCAGAAGAGTTTTTATGGGGCTAATCACTGCTCCCGTGCAGTTTTATACGTTAAAAGACCGATCTTTTTTAAGTTCTCAACAGAACAACACTTGAAAATTATAGTATTCTTAGTTTATTGAGATGTAAAAACAAACAAAAGTTAATAAGTGACATTTATAAAATGGCTTTGGAAACTAAAACATTATTTTAAAAGATGTGTTTATAAGATTTTCAAAGAGCAAGACGCATAGAACCTATAATTAAAGAAATCAAATACTATTATTATCATCATTACCTACTGTTGTATTTAAAACTTTTTTGACAAAGCTCTTCCGGCAGCATCGCACCGCCTGAAAAGAGCTCTAAAGTGTAAAAGAGCGGTAATTTTCGTGTGAATTGCCCGCTCTCTTGCAGTTTTCTTTTTGCTTGATACTTGAACATTGACAGATTTGGTTGCAAACACTTGTAATTTGTAAAGACGTTTACCACCGGTGGCCAGTAGCCAAATGAAAGTATTTATGTTAAGAAACAAATGAGGTGCAAATCTTTCGCAGCCGAACCAATAAAATTCCATTGTGAAAGAAGCTACATCTAGTTGACCTCTTTGGCTGCTCCCTTTAGGTTGGAAATTGGTTTCGTTCCTACTTCCTAATGGTTTATACGTAATTAGAGAAACATTAGTCCGCATGCTAAGCCAATCAAAGTTGCTTTGGCCAGAGAGCGCTAAAAATATCCCTCGCACAAATTGCTAGTAAAACAACGCCTTACCAATGACCATAAAACATCCATTTATATTTCAAGTATATGTTCTTTTTGTGTCTCTTATTTTGTACTACATTACAAGATTAAATAAAGAGATTTATAATAAACAAAGAAAACGTTAAATTCTTCCGCTATTTCAATACTTTCTATTACAAATTACAATTACTGCACGTGCGTATATATCACTTGTTTTCTTTGCTCTACTCCTCAAGGATAAGACTTTCAATTTTACTGCTTAAACGATACTCATCGGGCCATGTGACTCTACCACATTTCTGAAAATAAATTAATTTAAAATAAAAACACCCTCCACATCCACACTCATACTTACATCACAAATAAAGAACATAGCTTGCGAAAAAACAGTGTTCGAACTAAGCTTATCAGCTTTTATCGTGGCCAGCGAAAACGTCTTTCCCGTTCGAATCAGCTCATTGGTTATGGGTTCTGCAGAACGAATTTGATAAATAGGTTGTGCTTTGTTTACCAATCACTTGTACTCACTTGACTTAAATACAAATCTAACGGGATGCCATCGCCGGGCTTCACCTGACGCAGGTGCAGCCGGATATGGCATGTTTTGAGGATCGGCGCCAAATTTGACAAACTGCATTTGGTGACGAGTTGTCAAGATGAACTCAATGCCATTGCATGTCGGGCAGCGGGTAATAATTTTATGTTTATTTATTTCAATGTTGAAATATTGAATCACATTAACGACTTGATTGTCGGCAGCGTCTTCAGGAATTTCAATGCACAGATTTTTGGGCAGCAGTTTGGTGAATTCTATGAAACGCGAGTCACGCGAAAGAATGTAGCGATTCTCTAGTAGTGCAGTGCGTGCATACTCCTCCATGTTGCTACGTGCATTCATTTCCAAACAATTCATACCAAGCCTACGCAAATTGTGCAGAAGACCTCCAAGCATTCCGTCGCAGAAGAACTTGATGTCGGTGGAACTGTTGGGAATAAACTTTATTTGTAGATGTGTGCTGCTGCAGATTGGGAAAAACAGATTTTACCTAACGCTTTCCATTGAGGTGTTTCGTGAGGGTTTTCGTGGCAATCGGGACGATGAGCTTCCATCTAACGATTTATTGGCCAATTTATCCGGCTTTGTACTATGTGTCGATGTTATTTGATCGACAATTTGATCTATATCGCAACCGAGGCGTGTCAAATTTTCAGCTATTACTTTGTAGATTTGTACCAGACAGTAGGCGTCGAGAGCTGAAAGTAGGTGCTTAGTTTAGGCCAATATTACAAGGACATTTGCAGAGGAGCTGTGCACAATTCATATGAATCGTCTTTTTGCGAATCATACTAGAAGAGAGTTCGTATAACTGCCTTTAAAGTTAACTAAGTATAAACCCTTTGATTGGTTGGTAAGAGTCACCAACAACATTTCAAGTTTCCCACTTACCAGCGTAAATAATCTGATCCCGTCGCAGTGGTCGTTTGGCCCAATTCGAGAGTTGATTGGACTTGTCCAACTTCTTACCCAAGCAGATCTGCGATAGGGCACTCAAATTGTTCCCTGCTGAAGGTGCTGCAAAATAATAGAGCGATTATTGAATTACTATTCCAACTGCACTTACTCTTACCCCGTTTGTAGGGAAAGGTAAACGACTGCATATACTTCAATCGCTTCCACAGATCCTTTAGATCCAAGTAGCACGATACACTGGCCAGACAGAGATTCATTTGGGGCAAGCTCTTTTGCAGCATGAGCAAGTCTTGTTGGAGGGCAAAGCCAATTTTCAAAATTTCCAAATTATTGAATACATTCCTGCCCAGCAGTTTCCAGAGATCATCGGTTATTTCCTCCGATGTAACATCGATTAAGAACACCTTGTCGAAAGTGGCCAATTGCAACAGACTGACAGTCTCCACTTGGCAAGCAGAAGGCTTCCATTCCGAATCGAAACCGATTAAATTTTGTATTTCGAGACATTTTATCATTTCTGTGAAGGGTATCCTGCGATCAATCAAAACAATCGACTCATCCCTCAACTCAAGCTGGAGGTAGTCGTCTTTGAGTGCGTCGCCGGAAATGTTCGAGAGATCATCGCCGCTGCAGCCGCCGTCAACGGCATCTGTAGTTGGCGTATAGTTTTCTGCACCGTCGTCGTATAGAGTTGGTGGCCATTGGTCGGTGGGAATCTTATAGAGCCTAACCCAGTAGAGAGCTTCCTCGCGATCACCATGTGAGGAGATGTTTGATACGAGATCATATTTAAGAATTTGTGTTGTGGCCGCATCTTTAACAAGCTCGCGGAAAGAATCACGACTCATTTCGCCGTCTTTGAAGCGCTTGTACAAATAGTACATGTACGATCGGGACTTGGAGTAGCTCAAGTTTGGGGTGAATTTTTCATCTATTTGGTACTTCTTGGCAAGACGTGCCACCAACTTGGACATTGGTCGGAAAGTGATTACAGATAGATTTAGTTCGGTGTAGCTATATTCTCTGCAAAACAACTGATTAGAGGGTGGGACAAGGGTGTGCGGGCAAAAGAACGATCGAACGCAAAACTCACTCAATGATCGAATAGCAATGATCGATCACAGTCTTTCGTTTGTCCAGCAGCGAGTCTAGAAACTGGACCATCTCTTTCTGTTGGTCTTTGGCTGTGTCCAAACACTCCACGGCAAGTGATGTCTTATTCTGCAGTATCAACGGCAGCACAATCTGATAGATGTTAAAGGACTGCGTGACCTGTAAATAGATCGCCCAGTATGCTGCCTAAGAAAAAAAAAACTCTTCCACTTGAAAAATACAAAAAAACAAACAAATCCATAAACACCTTACATCTTTGTATCGCTTCTGATCGAGAAGCTCCTGAATTTTGATCACAAGCAAGTCTTTAATGTTTGGCAATTGATACGCAATCGTTATGCCCTTGTAAAGAGGCAGTACGCCAGATGTTTTGACAAAATTAAACGCCACCATTCGCATATTATCAGTGCAGGTGTGGCTAATCTCGGGATTTGTCTTCTGGAGAGCACAAATGGTCTCAAGAACTGAAAGTTTAAATACTTTGCAAATACTACGCAAGTACATAAACAATTTTTAGCACTGCTTACCAAACAACGCCAAGTTTTTGTTCTTCAAATTATTGCATCCCGGACAGTGAGCAAACAGTTTCAATGCCAAAAGCATTGGGTTCTCATCCTTCAGATAGACTGCTTTGAGATTTTGGCTCATGGTCGGGGTGCTTTTGTCTAAAAAATGCAAGCGAACCCACAAAGATCATCAACTTGTTATCTATATTCTCATCTCAACTGTCTACATACATGAATTCCACATCGACTGATACGATTCGAACCACGTTTCCAAGTAGACTGGCAACTCGGCATCGAAATCTTCACCATTTAGTCCAGCCGCCTTTGTTATATTCGGTACAACGGTAATCTTTAAATTTTGGGCGAAAATTTCCATCGTTTCGAACGCCTGCGATGGATTTACAATCACTTTTAGTAAATTTTCGATGAATGAAAAATAGAGCTCACCTCATTTTCGCTGTCATCTTCGTACCCAGCTGGATAGCCACGACCCTGGTACTTGGACATTTTTTATTTGCAGAAGATGCTTGTGTACTCTTTTATTCTGTTTGTTGATGCAAAACTTTTGAATCTTACGAATGAAAACAAGAATTACAAAGTAAAATGTATATAAAATCGCAAGCACAATTAAAATGAAGAAGAAAACGCTCCAGAGCACAAATCAAGGGATAAAATTTTGCTCCGAATGCATTTTTTCTTGATAATGCAGACAAAAAAAAAGTTCACGACTTGAAGTTTTTCGTTTGTGACGTACACACGTATACAAATTGTCAAAATGCAATCGAGGTGGTGCAGGTGCTGCCAAACCAGTCCATATGTAGATCCATTTCCTTCGCGTTCCTGTTGACTATCTAACTCAATAGCTCTGTTCGAAATTCGATGTTGAAATGCCCTAGTTTGGGTATTTTCTTTCTAAATTTATGGGTTTTGAGCCGACGCCGATTGGAGAAATCTGTTGGCAGAAAATATTAAGGGAAATATTTGTAGCTCGTCTGTTTGACTTACCTCTTTTTTTACCTAAATTAAAAAAATGTTTCTTTGAAAGTGGTTCTTTTCACTACCTACTTAAGCCTGGTACGCTGTTCGAGTGAAATGAAATTTTTCATACAAATTTTTCTCTGCGAAATGTCAAAATGAACTTTTCAAGTGAAAATTTCACCAGGCAGTACGCTGTTGAAGTGAAAAATAATTGTTCAAAAAGTGATATGTAGAGGGCGTTACTTGCTATTTCACTTGGTTTTTATTGTCCGTCGCATTAAATTTTTGACATTTCGGCGTGAAAATTTCACTTTCAATTTCACAGCAATTTCTTGGAGAGGAGTGAAAGTTTCACTTCACTTGAACAGCGTACCAGCCTTTATATTAAAAAAATTGTTTATAATTTACTTTTTGCTTTTGAATACAATTAAAAAATAAAGGGAAATAAACAAACCAACGAGTTGCAGTTGGCAAATCAAAAATTCTGTAGAATTAAACATTTTTGCAGACATTCCTGCTTTTCTGTATTTGGCTGTCATCTTGTATTTGAAGTTTTCAATTCACTTCATTTGTTGTTTGGAATTGGAACTGTGCAGAAGAAAATAACGCAAGCCACAGTATATTGCAAAATAAAATAATAATAGTAGGTTTTCCATTGCAAAGCGATTATCATTATAAACAATAAAAACGTGCGAATAACCACTTTGAAACCGAACCATTTACATTTCCTTGCTCCTGGGATTTCAAACAATGGACTGCGCAAATGGTAAGTGATTGACAACCACACTTGGAGGTTATGTCTTTAGAATGTAATATATTTTAATCCTGCCGAACAATATTTAAATACCGATTAAAATTTCAGGCGCTGCTTCACCAGCCAAAAGCTCGAAGTCACGTTCCCCATCGGCTGATTCGATTAGTTCAAAAAAATCAGACACTTCACGTCGCAGCCGGAGTGGATCTAGGGACGCGGCTGCTCCGGTAGATGTGTCAAGGGAAACCCATTCAAAGTCGAGGAGTAGGTCGCGAAGTTCAAATGCAGCCGAGGTGAGGGCAGAAAGGAAATCCAGAAGTCGTAGCCGAAGTGCTGGGTCAAAAAAATCAAATTCAAGGTCGAGATCACGGTCACGAAGTGGATCAGCAGCATCGAGGCGGTCTAAGGGTAGTGTCAGATCTAGACGGAGCCGTAGTAAAAGTGGAAGCAGAAATAGAAGTGGATCGAGGAGAAGCAGGAGTCGCAGTGGGTCGAGGCGTAGTAGGAGTGGATCCAATAGGAGTAGAAGTGGATCCAGGCGCAGTAGAAGTGGATCTAGGCGCAGTAGGAGTAGGAGTGGATCCAGGCGGAGTAGGAGTGGATCCAGGCGCAGTAGAAGTGGATCCAAGCGCAGTAGGAGTGGATCAAAGCAAAGTAGGAGCAGATCCAGGCGTTCAGGAAGCCGTTCAAGATCTAGATCGGGAAGTGGCAGTCGCAGTAGGAGTGGCTCACGCAGGAGTCGAAGTGGTTCAAGAAGAAGCCGCAGTGGTTCCAGGAGAAGCAGAAGTGGGTCTGGCAGCCGAAGTCGTAGCCGAAGTGGGTCAAGGAGGAGTCGGAGCGGCTCTAGAAGGAGTCGCAGTGGCTCAAGAAGAAGCAGAAGTGGCTCTAAACGCAGTCGGAGTGGTTCGAGAAGAAGCAGAAGCGGTTCTAAACGAAATCGCAGTCGCAGCGGTTCCAGGCGCAGTAGAAGTGGCTCGAAAGGCAAACGTAGCAGCCGTTCTAGATCGAGATCGCGATCTGGTGTCCGATCAAAATCGAGGTCGAGGTCACGCAGTGGGTCTGGATCACCGGTGGCCAAAAAGAAGAGAGCACTCCTTAGTGATTCCGAGGATGAGAGTGCTGTGGCGAGCTTTAAAAAGCGACCAAAAATTACAGACACCGACAACGAAGATGAAGATGATCCTGCAGTTGATCCAGCGGCCGAGGGAGAGGTTCCAGAAGGCGAAAAGCCAGTTAAAGAGGGCATCGTCGACAGCTCGGATGACGAGAACATACCCATATCCAGCGAACAGTAAGTCTCATCTTAGCCAAATCAAATCATTTCTAACTGTGTGTTATTTCATTTAAGGAACGAACATTTTGTGTCTGACTTTGATGCAATGCTCCAACGCAAGAAGGATGAAAAGAAGACGCGCCGCAGGCGACGGGATATTGAATTGATCAACGACAATGACGACTTGATCGACCAGTTAATACAGAATATGAAGCATGCGGCAGAGGAGGACCGAGAGCTGAACAAAATAAATCAACCGGCCACAAAAAAGATCTCGATGCTGAAGCAAGTGATGTCACAGTTGATCAAGAAAGATCTGCAGCTCGCTTTTCTTGAGCACAACATTTTGAACGTTCTCACAGATTGGTTGGCACCCTTGCCAAACAAAGCTTTGCCGTGCCTCCAAATCAGAGATAGTATTCTAAAGTTGTTGGGTGATGTGAGTCCTAAGCGAAGTTTCCGACTGAATTTGTTTGTAACTGTTTTTCTCCTTTCAGTTTCCCACCATCGACAAAAGCTATCTCAAGCAATCGGGCATCGGCAAGGCCATAATGTACTTGTACAAGCATCCAAAGGAGACGAAGAACAACCGCGACAAAGCTGGTCGGCTAATCTCTGAGTGGGCACGTCCTATATTCAATCTGAGTGCCGATTTCAAAGCTATGTCTAAAGAAGAACGACAACAGCGCGACTTGGAACAAATGCCACGGAAAAGGAAGTCACCCGAACCGGAGGCAGCTGCATCTGATAAAGGAAAGGGTGGACTGAACACTGCATTTGGCTCGACAGATGATAAGGTACTTCGTCCCGGAGATAAGGGTTGGGTAGCTCGAGCGCGCGTGCCACTTCCCTCAAACAAGGACTATGTGATTCGACCACGCTCCACAGTGGATGGTGAAGTAAACGAGGTAAGTTGCAATTTGCTCTGAGTGAAACTGTGTTTTCAACAAAACTTCTTTCCTATAGTCAACAAAACGGAAACCCAATCGCTATGAGAAACACATGAAACGGTTTATAGACGCGAAACGTTTGAAAGAAGCCAGGCGAGCTGTAGAGATTTCAATCGAAGGACGAAAGATGGCACTTTAAGGATCCTCTAAGTAAATTTGTAACTTTATCAAATAAGTTTATCGAGATCGTTAGTTGAATGTCATTCTTTTATTACATTGTTAAGATACTTTGCTCCGAAGATATCGAGCCATTGTGACGCAATCGGATATTACAAATCCCTTTGGTTTACATTTACTACAATAAAATTTAAATATAAATCAATCCAATGGATGCCTTTGTTTTTATCGCAGGGTTGTGTAGTTGTGCACGTTTTTAACTACCAAACCCTACCAGATGAGATATGATGTAACTTCAGGAAATTTCACCAGCACTCTTCCAGCTGCAAGCCTCCATTTAGATATCAAAGTGGCTATTCGCACGTAAATTTTGTACTGACTGACGTTTGTCGGGCTTAGGGAAAAATAGTGTTTTAAAAAAAAAGTTGGGCCTTAAAACGTACAGGATCGTGCCCGAAAATGAAATACTGGAGTTTAAAGTCCTGTTTGCGAGCGAAGCGAGCCACATACGACATAGGTACTCTACTTGACGCGATTTAACTTTGACATTTCTTACGTAGTCGTGTCCCTAACTACGTGCGAATAGCATCAGCCACATTTAAAAGCATAATAGGTATAATACCGCCAACGGAAACAATCAGTAACAGAGTGCGAAGGACGTCCAAAGTCACCCAATATCACGGCATACATTTTAGTTTGAGGTGGTTTTCTTATGAGGTTCCTTTTCCGCAATCTTACCGCCATTACGAGGGATATAATGCTTCGAAGGAAAACTCTATTAGAAAGAAGTAAAGTTACGTTATGTCCCAATTGAATCCGGGTGCAAAAATGGGTGCAATGCGATAAACTGTCAAACTTTCCAATAGGCGCTTTCAAACCAGAATTTTGAACGAAAGAAAAGAAACGTTAACGTTAAAAGATTTTCCAGACTCCTTAAAGTTAATTTATAGTTAACTTTGAGGACACATATAGCTTTATTAAACTTTTGATTTTCGCCAAATGAACAGCAGTAAGGTTGTTGTCAAAAATTCATAGCAGAGCAGCCAGGGCAGAAACCTTTTATAGTAACTACTTGTTCCCTCTCTTTAAAATTTCCTATTTTAGTAGGAAGTGAGTGATTCCGAAAGGTTATTTAAACTCAATTCTCAATTGAGTTAATTGAAACCAGCATTCAAGTGTAGCCTTGTAGCTGTGTGGAGGTGATTCTGGTAACAGCAGGGCACAGAGCTAATATAAAATTAAGAATCGTCTTTAGTCAGTTGAGGAAATTAAACTAAAAAATAAATTACAAAGATACAACAGTTCATGTTTTCTGTATTTCGTTTTGAGAAAACAATTGCTAAGAACTGGGCTGTCAGATATACGGGTAGGTATATTAGGTTTGTTCGACGTGGCTAGCACTAGTGCTCACTAGTGCGCACTGAGCAGTGTCAGCTAATTTTCCCGCCTGTCCAAAACCCTGCATAACCCTGAAAATTCGGCTACTATATCGAACACAAAATATGCTGCCCTGAAGTTTTACATTGAAAAATGAATGACAGCAAGCAAAATGGCAGCGAAACTCAGCACTGAATTCTTACCCCGACAAATTTACTAGGGTCAGTTTAGGGCACAAATAGGGCGCCATAGAAGTCATCTCGAATGCAGGTTTTCAGTACCAGGGCGAGTTGAGTGCTATATCGAACACATTAGGGTTATGTGAATGTCGTGCTCATGTCCTGCGATGCTGATGTAGAAGTAATTCATAATGTTCGTGCAAATGTCTGACATTTAACTGTCATGAGAAAACTTCTCAATTTAGCTATTTGAATCTATCATAAACTGTACATTCGTCCTAAAAAGAACTCACACAATGCAAATAGTTGTGAGAAGCTAGGACTAAGTTCTCGTATGGATCTTCATGGCGACGCGACGTATGCCTTTTAAAATTGCAATCGAATTTAAATGAACAGGCAACTGGCAAGGAAATGTATGTACGTACTGCATTGTGAGGTTGAGGAGAAGCAGAATATGAGCAGGACTAAATCGGCCCTAGCGAGGTATCCGTCGGAACGGAAAATTTTCCGATTTTTTACGATTCGGAGGTTTTTTGCTTCGAGGTATTCTTCGGAATATTTCTCCGTAACGCATATCGGCGAATCACGTTGAAGTGCGATGAAGTGCATTTTTTTCTCCAAATTTTGACAGCTAGGTTCCGATATCCTCCGACAGAAATTGGTTGCGGAATTTGTTTACGAATTGGATTTGAGCCTCCGACAGAGTATGCGTTGCGGAGAATTTTCCGTTCCGACGGATACCTCGCTAGGGCCGAGTACTTTAAAACTAGTATCAGACAAGGTTGTACTGGTAGACGAACGAGTTCCCCGATTTGCAAGAGGATGTTGCATTTGCGAATCCCGAACCTTCACTAAAGTTTGCTGTCAGTCTGCAGTTAGGAAGGAGTATATACATTTTTTAAAAGATATACTCAGCTTTCTGTACAAACTGTAACTGATTTCTCAGGTTAAATTATATCCTGGTAAACCGTACCTGCAAAGTATACCTGCAAGTTCACTAACAATTGTAACTGAATAAGTAAACAAAACTTCACAAAAGGCTCATCGAGATTAACACATGAATAACCGTATAATTATCGTAAGTAGGTAATTCGTTTTGAATGTCGCTAAGCCAATATGTATATTTAATTGATCCGTAATCAAACAAAGTACCGAAAGTAGGTCAACAAATAAAATAACATACCGACACATATAATATAGACGCAAGAATTCTACATTGCTAAAATGAACGTTCTGCGTTTGATTTTAATATTTTGTTAACACACAAATTGCGGCAGAATTTATTATTTTATCTAACCCAATCAATTCGTCCTGCCTGTGACTGAAAATTGGCCAGAATTTATGCACATATATGCTGGCCCACTTCGTTAGCCGCACATGCATTGGAATTAATGTTTCGGGATATCCTTCATAGTTCAGCTATTTTCGGAGAATGCCCACAATCCAGCAACAGCAACAGCAGCAATATCCTCGTAACGTGTGAAGTAAAACCGACCAACAACATCACCAACCACCACAGCAGGTGTCAATTATAAATTCATTTTATTTTATGACTATTCAATAGCTGCATGTGGAATATCCTCCGCACTATAGTCCTGCGGCCCAAATATGTGTAAGCAAATAATATTTTCCTGTGCGCACCCATTATGGGCAACGGGCAACCATTTCTACTGTTTTAACAATATTGATGGTTTCTCTGTTTGATGCAGTTTATTCAAGTTTGGATGCGGAGAGTCGTGCACATATAACCAGCTTATAACGTAGGTATATGTCCTTTTTCGAAGGTGACAGCTGTGAGAGGTAACACCCAAGTGGGTGTTGATATAATATTACCTGTAAGGATTATTTTCGCAAATTTATCATTACATTTGGCGGCAGTAGTATGGTCCTACACAGGTTCATACTTGCAGTCATATCCGCACAAGCGAGATCATGAGGAGGGAAACCAAACCGAAGCATGCAAGTCTTAGGGGAGAGGAAATTCAGTTATTAGTGTTCATTAGTAGATGAATTTAATTGAGGGATAATTTTAGATCCTGGAGATTGTCTCTAATCATGGTAATCTTTCATGTCGGGAATTGATTATCGCTGGGGTAATTTGATTAGAAACTTTAGAAGCATGGTGATTAATCTTCTTGGTAATTGAGGTTTGAAGTTACAAATGTTACGCTTATGGGGTTTCTGTATATGTGCAATTGTAACTGACCGTCTGATTAAATCCATTCATTGATATATTTACGGTTAATCTGTCAAAGGTTCTGTGACATTCATCTTAAAATGGCCACCTATAACATGCCAGGTTATATGTTTGGTTATGGCTTTGACATGAATTGAAATCTAGCAGTGCTTCTTTTTGTCGAAACATTGGCACGTGGAAGTTGGATCTCAACAAACTTGTTATGCGACTTAAGCGTTTTATTCTGCGTCACCAAAGAAACAAATAAATAGAAGAACATCTCGGCTTTGAAGCATACATTCACTCGATCTTGACAACGCCAATGCTTTCGCACATTAAAGGTGAGAATGGCGTGCTCAGTATGTTATGGGATTTTAGTTATCATCGCTATTTTAAAGTTCGATATAAATCACAGACCCCTGGCACATAATATCACAGGCGAGATGAAAGGGCCCGTTGGAGCAACAAAATAAAAATGACAAGTTTGTTCCCGGCTATAAAAACTCATGTGAATAACATTTGTGTTTATTTTTTTACTTAATTTGACTTAATAGGTCTGTTCTTTTACTTTTGTAGTACAAATGGAAAAGACTGTCAAAATGACGGTGGAGAGAATGAATTCCCTCTCAGAGAGGGAAACTTACGCAAAAGTTAAGGAACGCTTTTGTAGTAACCTGTGGAAAATGACAGATAGTTCATAAATTGGAGTGAACAAATAGAACAACAATTTCAAATCAGCTGTCAGTTTTCAGGCGACTGACAGTTGTTTCAAAGAAATTTGTTGCGTAAAAACTAGTAAGAGGGGAAATATCTTGCTCTCTCGAAGCCGCTCTCTTTTACGAATTTTTCGAGTTGAGGAATGACAATTGAGTAAAATGCGTAAGAATTCGTAAAAATTCGTAAGATTTAAAAGTAAAGGAACTGACGTAATATTCATAAACAATTTAGACGTTCAGGTATCAAGTTTAGTAAGTCTGACAGCTCGCTGACTTGATGTATCTCGGTTTTGATTGATCTAGATCGGTCACAGGAACAGCTGTTACAGTTGACGTTTATAAAGGGCAAGGGGTAGCCGACGAATCTAGTCAAGAAATTGGTGAATTAGTTTACTTAGTTGACACCATGTGACGTTCCCAACCAATCTAGTTTTTGCGGTTAGTTAACATCTAGTCCAGACCAATCGAGTCGACTTAAGACAACTACGTTTTTCAGTGTGCCCAATGCGTTCTACAAACATGACGTATGTGACGAAATAACATGGCCGCAATTGAACCTCAAAAACACGAACTAAAATAAAAAAACAGAAAATAGTTCATCTCACACCCAATTTGTATGTCTACGCTCGATCGCAGTTTATTTAGTTCTAAATTATATGAAATCCTACAAACTGTCAAAATTGATTAATTTACAACCGCTGAGTTTGATGATAGTCTTTGGTTGTCACAACATGTCGACAATCGAAAATGGGAATATTGGTAAATTTGTCTTAAAGGGTACAGTGAATCCAACTCGAAAGCAGGTGCTGTAGATTTTACTCAAAGAAATCCGGGCCATCAACTCGTTTGTGCATTTAAATTAAAGTATTTATGAGTACAAGCCTTCTGTTCTCATGATAGTGCAATTTAATGAAAACACATCTCAGATCAGCGGTTTTTTCGAATAACAAAGTCAACAATTAGGACTTCCCACTAACAAAACTTTCTCCTATGTTTTATTGCATTCCCCCGGGAGCCGGGAGTTCACAAAATGTCTGATATTGTACGCTTCGAGCTAAAAACGTAACCCATTAATGAAGTCAACACCAAAATGTTTTCCAGCAGACACAATCACGAGTAACCGTAAACCAAATACAATTTTTTATGAAACAAAACTTTGAATCCGTAGCATGCGCAATGAGCAATGACAGTTTATATTTCAGTCTCGATTCCAAATTGTTCCGCTGTCCCAAACTGGAAATATGGAGAAATGAAAGCTCATTTAGAAAATACCCAATTCTCAAATCATGTCACTAGGTTTTAAGGAAGGCAGTAGGCCATTGATGATTGCTATCCTCACCATGAGTGACCGCAGATTCTGCTAACGAAATGTACCACTGCGAATTCAAAACAAATTGAAGGTTAGGCTTCATTCCGATTATTAAAACGATTGTTTCCACAAGGGAGCTAGAGACCGCGCACGTTTTCATCAGCTTTCCGTCATAATACCAAACAAAGTTAAAGGGAAACTGTTGCACTCTTGTGGCATATATACAACCTGACGTGGTACGCGACACTTTATTTAAAACATTCTGCGTTTTACTGCCTCGAGTCCTTGACCTGAGTCACAAGAATAATCCAATCTGCATGCTAAATTCAATGGCACACAGAAATCAAATGAGATGCCTCCAACAACCATGATAATCTCCTTAAAACAGAAGTGCATACTCCGTACATGTCCCTTTTCTATGTACACTTTTCATGGGTACTTGCCTCTGTGCATGCGACACTATACACGTGTCTTTTATTTCTCTTAATGTCCCGTGCCGCCTGCACTCGCTACACATTCTCTTTTATTCTATTCGCGAATGTGGGGTGAATTCCGTGGGGTACTTTTCGAGATAGCTTTGGCCGTCGTTTTGTTTTGTTCTTGTTTTTTTTTTGTTCGTGTCGTGACCCGATTCGCCTTCTGTTTTCATTTTCTTTTCCCAACCCAATTGCTCGAAGGACATGAAGCAGAGAAACTGTAGGGCGAAACTTGTGGGTTTGGTCACAATACGAAAACTACACATCCTGCTATTGCTATCATCACCGCCATGATTGCTGGGGCACAATACATTTTACTTGGATTATATGTTTCTTTGTAAAGTTGTTGGTTTTACTTTTTTCTATCCCGATTTCAGTTTGAGAGAAGGCACCGAAGAAACGAAAGAAGCAGTTGAACACATTTTAGCAATTATTCGCTCGAGGAGATGTTCTTGAAAATATTCGGTGCTGGCTGATGGCGGTGGATGAGAATCTGGAATGCAGCGCTAAGAGGACGAGTGGTGAGTGAATGGCTACTGGCTGCACTGCTATGTTCCGGAAGTGAGTGCACTTTGTTCTTGTTGCGATTTTTTGTTGGCAAGTTTAAAGTCCTTGTTGTTGGGGGTTATCGGTTGTTTTTTATTTCTCGAGTGTAATTAAATGTATGGAGCCGTTCGGGGATGCCGGAGAAGACTTAAAAACCAGAAACTTACTGCTCCATATGGGTGTTACTCGTTAAGTTTAACCAGGGACCAGCTAAAGCAACTGGAACTGATGCAAGCAATTTTGTGTTAATTTTTAGATTGCAATTACTGAAGATGCGCGTTCATTTGGATTTTTTTTTCACCGAGTTTCTAGTGCTCGATTAATTAAACGAATAGAATTTTAAGGACTTGATGAGAGAAAGAAATGGGTATAGTTTAATTTTCCAAAGGGAATGCGAATGTGTCCAAAAAAACAGATTAGGGAGTAAAATGAAAGCACATACTTATGTTACGTATACGCCACAGTGTTTTGTTTTACTTATTTTGTTTTATTCAGTAGATGATTTTGAATAATCGCTTCCTCGTCTATTCCTGATTGCATAGAGAAAAATCGACAGCAGGTGGGGTGCCTCAACTCTTAAATTTGATTACGCGATGATTTTGTAAGAGGTTCAAATTTCTTTGCAGCGACTGCTCTATGCATTTGCCTTCTTAGAAGCGCTAGGTTCCATGCAAAATATGAGATGAGTTTTTCCATGAAATGTGTTGACTCCGAAATTCCTTTGCAGTCTTTCAAACTGTCTCTCGTTTTCACTCCTGAAATACTTACACGTAATTTCTCAAAGAAGACTTAGTTACTTTCCACAGTCAGTCGCTGACTGATGCAATCATTCAGCGCAGCTAAGAGACGAGCAAATAATTAAAGACGTAGTTCACACAATTCCCTGTACCAATTTGAGGGTGTGCCTGTGCGTCTCAAAACACCACTACCCCGAAATTGATCTTGAGGGGTAAACACCTCCCTGTTGGTCTAGGGCAGACAGTTTACGACTGTCATATACATACATTCCCCGTGTGTCTGTCAATGCTAAAAAGACTTTCATTATACACAGATAACCGTATATATACAAACAACACTGATGTCTGAGGTACAAATATTTTCTACACGCAAATGGCATTATCGGTGGAAAATGCCTAAGGGCTGTGTGCCACGAGTTCAAGGCCAGAAACAAAAGGATTTTTCTTCATTCGAATGTGCTTGTTGTTTGCGAGAATGTGGCTAGGTTAGAAGGCCGAGGTCAGGAGCAAACACAAAAACGTAATTATTTAGACGCTGTGACACACTAACATTTCCCTTTTCGCAAAGGAAAAGTGTAATTATTCCTTTAGGATTTGCCTGTGTCGTTTGGTAGCGATTTGAAAACATCGTGTTCATAATATAGTGTGAGCTTAAAGAGGCAAACAGATCCATGGTACTCGTATATGCTTGGTATCATTTTTTTTCGCTGTATCTATTAAGGCGAAGAGGATTCCTTTTGTGAACATAGGGTTACACTATCATAAATCATAAAACCCCGACTTTTAACTTCGGCGGTTGTATACTTTTGATTTAAAATGCCACATCAGAAGTTCAAGGTGACTGATATTAATTTACCGCGTTTAATATTTTTAGGATAATTTTTAATTTTGGGCGGCAATTCATGTGTAATAAACGTTCATCTTTTGTGAGGTAACGTTTTTTACGAGCAGCATCTCATAGATAAATAACTGGGATAACTTCCACTATTCAATGTACGATTTTCCATTGGAATATAACAGGTGGGCCAAAAGAGATCACCCTATTGGAAGATGGTCTATTTTTTGCAAATGGCCGCCAATGTCAAATCTGTTTTGACATTTGTGGACTAGACAGATGTAGAATACAAGTGAACAAGCCATGGAGCAATACACTGTCGACCGCCAAACGCGTAAAACCTACGTCCAAGCCATCCTCAATCTCGAGGACGAAGTGGACGATTTTTCTACCAAAATCATAATGAGCGATGAGGCTCATTTCCACATCAGCGGGTACTAGAACAAGCAAAACTATCGGTTCTGGGGCACCGAAAATCCACTTGTAGTGCACGAGGAGCCATTACACTCGCTCAAAGTTACTGCATGGTGCGCTGTTCACGCTGGAGGAGTCATCGTGCCATTTTTTCGAGAACGCCGCTGGTCAAACTACAACAGTGGACGCTGCGCGCTCTAGTGATATGTTAACCGAGTTTATTCTGCCGCAATTCTGGACGAATAAGGACTGGAGGACATGTGGTTCCAACAGGACGGAACTACGGCACACACTGCGCGAGCCACAACCGATATTCTGAAGGCGGCGTTCCTGGGTCGCCTCATCTCTCGTTTTGGCTATTTGCACTGGGACGCAAGATCGCCCGATTTAACCGTTCCAGAATTTATTGAAGTCCCGTGTTTACGTGAATAAGCCCGAAACCCTGGAAGCCCTCAAGGACAACATTCGACACGAGTGCGAGAATCTGTCGACCGAAATTCTCGCCGAAGTGGTGAAAAATCCCATAAAACGAGCCCGTATGACAATCAATAGTGACGGCGCTCATTTGGCCGATATCATCTTCTCGACTTGACCAATAAAATTCTAAAGGTTCAAATAAACAAAATCAAAGTTTTTCATTTAGAAAAAAAAGGGAGCCAAACGACATCTTTTGGCCCACTTTGTACTTTTCACCCTTTGAGCAGAAAGACCAAACTTAAAACCACCGCGATCAGGAAATTAAAGTAAAAACAAAAGTTACACCTATCACTACTTTTCTTTCGTGCTAAACACAGTTGCTTTGAACAAAATTGTCTTCCAAAAACGAATTCAAGGACCTTCATCCATCAGTTTATAACGAGCATTCTCACACTTGCATAATTTTCAACATAAAATCATGAGGACTTTCTCAAACGAGAAAACTCGTAGAAAATTCGAAAATATGTAGATATATCTCTTTTGTGAGAGAAAATTAACTTCATTTCCACTTTCCGTGATAACTACACCTGAAGTGGATCAACTTTTCTCTTTGTGCTAGTTTTTCGACCTCTTTATCGCTTTTCTCATATCCAAATGCATATTTCGAAAGTCAAACTATCCCCTCTGATCCGAATATCTTTAAAAGGTTAATTTTCAAATGCGTTCCACCCCACACTCTGACAGTCTGCCAGAGTGTTGCGTTCTACTAAACGAATTTCACCGGACCTGCGACTGCATTAAGAAGATGATTTTTCCCACAAAAGCTGCCTTGGATTTGTATTTTCCCGTGCCATCGAGGATGTAAAATAATCAATCTGACTTTGGAGTTGTAACGCAGCTTGCGGATAAAGGATTTTCTATCTCCTTGGCAATCACTGGACATGAATAAATTGCTAATTCATCACTCCATCACGTGTTTAATTTACGCATTCGTTACTAAACCACCAGCCTGATATGCACGCCCACCAAATGCAACCAAACAGCGAAAGGTAAGCTGATGCAATTTCAACGTTCAACCCTCTGAATCACCAGCTGTGAATGTTCAAGTTTATTAAACTAACAGTCCAAGATGTGTACACATTGGTGCACAAGGCAAACATTCGCTTGCATGCATGTACAAACGTTCGTAAGCATATGCCTGCAATTAAGATGCCACTTTCACGCCCCCAATAATTTCGAACCGACATGTCGGGCCTTCACAAATATCCCTAATTCTGGGCCAATTGATATTGGATTTTGTGTTTCTTGATGGACGTGGTCATTTACGATTTCCGTACAGTCCATTTGTGCGTTGTCTGTGCGCTTGTATTTGTCAATTATGCAAATCTGGAGATGACCTGATGAGTTAAATTATTGTTTTGCCTAAGACTAAGTGGAGCAAAACCGGTTACTAGCATTCAAATTTTAAGCCCCATGGTTGAATTATTTAATAATACGTTGATGATGTGTTTGCTAGTGAACATAAACATTAAAAGCAATAAACTCCTGTCACAAAAGACTGAAAGAACTATAGCTAAGTTCGACGACAAAGTGGTCCAACGTTCTTTCTCAATTAATTTACTTTTGGCCAAGACCTCCCCTCCCAAACAACACCTTCAGCACATTCATAACCTCTCAAACTGCCACAATCAAACCTTGTCACTCAACCCAATGACCCATACCTCAGTGCCGCTTCACTTAAATAAACTACCATCCATTTACTTAACATAATGTAGGGCAAATAGTTAAATTGTCACCCGTCCTTTCCCCGCTGAGCTCTTCTTTGACACACATACATTTCTCACCCACTCGAATCTCAAGTGTCACAGAGTTGTAGCTACTTTCGGATCTTTCACGGGGTGAGAAGGACACTGTGCAGCGCGGCTCTATCGAATAGAAATTGAATCCGACAAGAGCAATTGAATAAATTGAAAATGTCCTCACGTATACACCTACCTACCTTTGTTCTTCAGATTAACTCCTTCCCCTGCTCAGGTACTCGCAGAAAGGAGTCGAATACTACGGATGCCACCAGCTTCCCTGCATTGCCGGCACAGGAAAAATGGAAATTATTAAAAAATTGCAAGGAAGTTGATATGTATACGATATGGTACTTACGTTACGGCAGTGAACAGGAAGTCCACTCACAAAGTTCTGTGTTCTGAAGTTTTTCATTTTTCCCGCTTCCTCTGGGTCGGTTTTTTTTTCTTCAATTTTTTTCAAATTTTATCCTTACTTCTTAGGCACATCTGCTTGACTTGATAATATACATCGTCCTGTGAGATTAGTATATTGAGGAGTTTGCTTTAAACCGAACAGACTGCATCATGTTGTTGGAATGATGGGAATTGAAGGACAACACGATGACAATGACGACGACGACAACAATGAGGTTGTAGATGTCCTGTCCAGCCAATATCCTTGTTTATTGGAATGTGTGTACGTTTCACTTGATTTACATGTATATATAACGGTATGCACCGCATTGTTGCATCAGTATCGTTGTACAACTCGGCTAAATGTATCAAAATGCTCCTAAGCTTTCCTTGCCCCGGCTGACCAACTTGCTGGGTGGAATTTTTTCGAAGATGTTTACCTTTCCGCTCCGTTTTCTTCATTGAGACTTCCTTGAACGATGAAAGACGATAGGACGGAATTTTCAATTTCAACAACTTGATCATATCTTTTTTGTAGTTCCCATCCTGCAAATTTAATGAGATACCTACTACAAGAGTGATGAAGACATTATTGGGTATTTTCTTACAAATGCTTGAGTATATGCGCCGCATCGATGAACATTGACTATATTATTTCTTTTATTGGGTGTACACTTGTACAGTACATGTAGGGTGTACCTCTACTTGTCCTTGTTTCGAATGGCGGTTGTTATGTGGAAAAAGGAAATCATTGGAATGGCGCCTCTCCTTAAGAGGACCAAGAGGTTCTACAGGTTCAGTTCTTGGAAATCGTAAGGTTGCAAAAGAAAGCATGAAGTGCGTGTTTTGAGTTAAAACGTACTTATGGTGAAGGGTGTAACGTAACCCTAATAAAACACTATTTACGAAATTTTGTTTAACAAGTAAAACGCAGAAATAACGCCGATCGGTACGATAAAAAACTTCCAGCCTATTGATATACCTAGGAGCTAGGACATATGCAGTAATAAAAATAAACTGCTTCTTGTTGACACTAGCTCTAAGCTGGCGCAATTCGGAAACATCTTTTAAGGCCTGTCAAATGTCATTTTGGGTCTGATCGCTAATCGCCCATATCGTAGCTAAATAAACTAGCAATAAGGTGGGAATAATCTACCTTAAGGCTTCGCCAAACAGAAAGGCGGTGAATTCAACGCAGCGTTGAAAAGGCGCTCTGTATGACGGGGAATATATGTATTACATTATATTACAACGCGGCTGTGGAACGCGGCGTTAAAACGCGACGTTAAACCGCGCTCTGTTTGACGAGGCCTTAGTTCGCTTTTTTTTAGCTCATAATTTTAATTTAGCTGCATTTGACAAAATCTATCGACGCTTCTCTTAACAGTTTTTAACAGCGCGGGAATCCTCTGTAATACCATGTTCCCACCAACGTAATTAAGCTAAATCCACTTGATTTAACTAATACCATATTCTCACCAAGGTGATTTAGCTAAATCAAGTGGATTAATGATGTGATTTACCATACATTTTCGTGATCACTAATGACGTGATTTATACCTGTTTAATTTTTAATTACGTGAAAATCCACAAAAAATAAAATCGAACATACCCAAAATAGAATCGAACAGATACAAATAAAATCAAACAGGCCTATTATCGACTTCAGCTGTTTACACAAAAACAAACTGTCAAAAATTAAAATTAAAAATGCAGATAGTGATTAGGTCTGTTCCCTTACAATAATGCATTCGAACACATTAGCCAAATTCAGTCAAAGTTTGTTCCCTTCTATACAACTTTTGGGTACGGGAACGAAGTTTGACTAATTTGTTCGAATGCATTATTGTAAGGGAACAGACCTATTGTTTACATCATTTTTGGATTTATTCTGGTAGATATAAATTCTATCCAAAGCAATTGAACTCATTTGAAATTGTTGCGGGTATAATTCTTCTTTTGTACTTTTATATGTACGAAATTGAAAGTTTGCCAACTAATTTCAAATGTCACACTAAAACACTTAAAAGTTCAGTGGGAACGCCTATCGTGATTTGTAAGTTACTTTAGCTAAATCACGTTGGGGGGAACACGGTATTATAAACTTTTGTTTTGACAGCGCGATCAACAAAAGGTTTGTTCAACGTGGGCCCTAGTGCGCACTAGGGCGCACTGGGTTAACCCTAGTGTGTTCGATATAGCACTCAACTCGCCCTGGTACTGAAAACTTGTATTCGACATGACTTCTATGGCGCCCTAGTTGTGCCCTAAACTGATCCCAGGTAATTTGCTGCCATTTTGCATGCTGTCATTCATTTTTCAAGGTAAAACTTCAGAACAGCATATTTTGATATTTTGCGTTCGATATAGTAACCGAATTTTTAGGGTTATGCAGGGTTTTGGACAGGCTGGAAAATAAGCTGACACTTATCAGTGCGAACTAGTGGGCAGTGGGCACTAGTGCTAGCCACGTCGAACAAACCTAAAACCAAAAACGCTGGAAAACTATCCTTTCCCCATCGGTCATCTTCTGAAAGTTTTCAAATTTCTACCATCCGCCTACATCACTTAGCTTTAAACACTATTCCTCGTGTTTTATTAAAAGTTAAACAGTGCTGAATTCGCCTGTCTTTTGATGCTTCGCTACTGCCGGAAAGTGCTAGTAAAAAAAGTCCTTTGAATGGAAGAGTAGTTTCAGATATTCTCCTTTGCACGCTTAATAGGTAAAGAACGAACAACAACTACCTACCAAACCGACCATCAGGCTGTCAGAAAGTTTTACACTATCCCATTTTATGTGCAATCCTTCAACAAATACACACCCACACCCGCTTCTATTGTTTTTAAATAAATAATTTTCAACCGTCTCGCATCGAAAACTCAAAGTCAAGTGACATTTTCGCAAAAAGGAAACTATTGGATTCCCTTTCTCCTATGGCATCCTTGCGTCAGCAGAGGACACAGTGAAGTGTGCTTCCAAATCGCGTACAGTGAAACATGCTCATGCTCATGCATCAGTAGGTATGTAGTGTATGTTTTTCTTTTTGGCGAACAGCAACGACGACAACGCATCCTTTTGATGCTCCATGAGACCGCGAACACTGACGATTCACAGAGCCAACGTGAAATATGCTAATTTGACTGCAGGAGAGAATGTGGTATTCGTTGATCGTTGGTATATGGATAGAGGGTAAGTGCAGTTTTTATAAAAAAACAGATAATATTTACGGCTGCTTACATCGACGATATTTCATGTCCGTCGTCGATGTCGTATTGGTTGTCGTTGTGAGCATGCTGTTAGCTATACTATCAAGGACGAAGGATGATATTTCAATTCACTCTCTGTCAATATTGTTGGCTTCTTACCAGCTATTTATTTATAAGGAAATATATTTGTAGAGTAAGCCTTTGAGCATAAAATGGCTTAGATGAAACGGTAGCTTTTGAATTATGAACTGTAGATCTCAGCGGATGTAGCGAAATGTGGAAGTAGCAGACTAGAAAGACATGTTGGGCGACAATATAAATGCCACTGGACCATTTCAATACAATGAAGTCTTTTTCCCAGTTTGAATACCTACCCCCTTCCACTACAATCCTCGTGACAGAAAAAAAGGTAGAAAAAGTATAGGTACGCAAATGCACTGCTAAGGAATTTTCGGATGGATGTTTCATCGAGCTTATTCATATTTTTCCTTTTTAAGCTGTCTCTTAAAAAACTGAATAAACATCATTGAGTTAAGCTTCAAATCACTTTCACTTGTTTGGATTTCAGTAATCTGCACAACTTCAAGCAACGTGACTGTGGTCACATTGCCTCAAAAAAAAATTCTTCACGGGTCTGCGTGCTGGCAAAAGCATTAAATAGTTTAAACAGAATTTAAAGCATGAACCGTCGCTCTGCGGTCTTCAAAATCATTTCCCTGTTGCACTCCAGCCTTGACAAGTGAGCGGCTACTTGATCCGCACATTTACTAAGTTGCAACAAAACTAGCGCTATCTAGTTACTGCATGGGGTACTAGAAAAACACTTTGGACCGCAAAAGTAACTGTCCTAAGGACACATTTTACGCGTTTCCTTTTCTCCCTCCCTGTTGTAAAGACGACCTTTTCATTTAAACACTTGCATGTCCTTTTTTCATATAAATTACATAAGACGACACGGCCGTAACTATGTACAAGAGAAATCGCAACACTATTATTGTTCATATCGTTTTTGTTTTATTCTTTTCATAAAATCAATAATTTATACACATTGTAGAGATAATCCTTTAATCTGCTTGTATATAAGTTTCTTTTTGTTTTTTGTTTTTCTAGTTTTCTGTTTATTTCTTTAAGTGACGGGGAAATGTTGATTTTTGTTTTTAAATTGTAATTGTTGTAAAATTCGAACCAGTCGCATGTCAAAAGACCTACTGTAGGAAAAATGCAATCGAACGGAAGAAAAAAATTTCTAAAATAATAAATTCAGCTTAGAACATAACACAAATATAGAACGGTAAAATGGAATAAGCGGTAGTAAAGGGGGGAAAAGCGGGTGTAAAATAATAGAGAAACAGATCGAAGTAAATCGGCAACAAACACGTCAAAGCAGTAGAACAATACTTTGAAAGATTAGTAAAAAATGCTCTTCGGCTGGGATTGAGTAGATGCCTAAATCGGGAAACGGCTCGCCGCTCTAGTATATCCGTTCGTAGAACAAGAGATATGCTTGTGCCTTGAGCACCGCGTCTTCGGTAACCTCCTGCACTCGACTGTCTGACACGTAGTACCATTTGCCGGGTGGCGGTGTGATGTTCGGCTCTTCGACTGGTGAAGGCTCTGGCGGCTCTTCGTTCTCCACCTCAGGTTCGGACGAGCTGCAGCTGGTGGAGAAATCATCGCTGTCGTTGGCTTTCATACGCAGATCGCGGGCCTTTTCTTTGGCCAACAATTCTTCCAGCTTCTCCCGCTGCTCGTCGGCTTGATCTAGTTCGGCTTTGCTGCCCTGCGGGATGAACTTCCACCGCTTGTCGTCGGGCTGGAGCAGGGGACGCACCTTTACGTAGGCGGTGTAGTGGCCGCCGTACATGCCGCCAGAGTGCTCCACTATGCCGTATAACGCGTACATCAGTTTCTTCTGTTTCCTATCGATGTTTGGCAAGTTCTTCACCTTTGAGCCGCAGAAGGGCGCAATGTCGAGCACCATTGGGAAGGACACGGGCCAGGTAAGCTTGCGGAAAATGCACCGCTGGCCAATTTGGAAACGCTTCAGATGCAGAATTAGCACAGCCGGCGGACTGGAGATCAGGAACTGCTTTGTCGCGTTCGTGTAGACGGTTTTGCCGTTTTCGCCATTCACGCTTGTACAATTGTCGCAGCCGACCTTGTTGTTGCCCGTCATTAGTTCGACGGCTGTGAAGTTGTTGAGGCATGATTGCACCGAACATTCGCCGTCTTCGCATTGGTAGCGTGGCGCAATTGTTGTGCTCCAGTCTGAATAGCTTTGGGTGCGAACGCGTTTCGTTTTTGTTCGCTTGGCAGCCGCCACAGCCTTTGCTGTCGTGTCTATCGCTGCCGCTTCTGAGGTTAGATGGAGTTTTTCCATTTCGTTGGTGAGTTTGTCGTTGCCGCCTATTGCTCCACCACCACCATTCATAGTGGCTGCTGCTGCCGCTGCTGCTGTGTCATTTGTTAGTGAAAGTTGTCGCATTAGATTGGCGCCCTTTTCGCTGAGGCCAACCTCCAACACTTTGTTGTTGGTCGCGATTGAAGTGGCACTGGGGTCTGAAAACCGTGCCTGCGCGTTGAAGCCCGCATTTGCTGGACTTGTTGCGATACCTGAATCTGAAAGTGGTAAAACGTCAATAAATGAATACCACCCTTCCCGTGGAGAGCACTCACCATTCTCATCATCATCGGGGGAGTCTTTGTTGGGGTTCTCCGGGGAATCGCCACGTTTCTCTGGCACTAAGGGACTCGGCAACTCGCTGCTATTTCCATTCGGATCGCAGGAGGATGCCACAACTGCCGCAGCTCCCTTCGACACTGATACGGTTGTATCGTCAATGAGGTTGTCCTCTACATCAGCATCGGATTGCTCCGAGGTAGAAGAATCAGTTTCCATTGATTGCGTATGGCTGGCCTTCTTCTGGTGGTGTTTTTGAGCTCGCTTTGCCTTACGCTCCTTCTCTTTCTCCTTCTTCTGTTGATGTTTGGAAGGACCAGTGGGCACATTTTCTGGACTACTCTTACGACGCATCGGTGGCTGGGGTTTCTCCACACTGACGGGCAACGACATGTCAAGGAAATTCTCGTGTCTCGACGAGGTGTGGAAGCAATCCTGGCACCTGAGAGTTGACACCAAAAACCCACGAAACACTTGTTCGGGGCGAAGAATTCGATCGGCAGCTTGTTGGCCGTATATTTTACACTTGTTTCGCATTTCCTCGCTGACGGTGTTGATATCCTGATAGCCCAGATTCTGAAGAATGACTTTTTGGTACCGCTTGAGGTCTTCGGATCTGCAAAAGTTTTCCAATGTTTTTTTAGTGGAACATATGTCGGAGTTACAATGGCGTTCTTACCTGACGCTCTCAAGTAAATGCCGTAGAAGCTCATGAGAGTCATGCTGATCGCCACCACAGAATTGTGGACATTTGGCGCAGAGCTTGTCGAACAGTTTGCTGGGCGTAAAAACGCCGCCTGTTGAGAAAAAAAAAATTTATTTCTGTGTTTTTCAATTCAAAACATAGGAAATGGACAACAACCAGGGAAAAAACGTGTTGCTTCTCCTGCGGTTAACTTTGGGAAGCCGACAATGTGTGTCAGGTAATTATTGTAGGAAATAGTTGAAGGAACAAGGTACTTCGCAAACAGATAAACATTACATAAAATTGAGCCCGAAACAGCGAAATATGTTGCACATAAAATATGTTTTTCTTAAGCAACCCACCTCCAGACTGCAATTCCTCCAGTGCCTGAGCTAAAGCACTCGTCAGAGCACCCCATGAATTGAGAGTTCCTTTAATTGGCGGCAGTTCGACATCCTTATCGTTCTTAAACTTGAATGTTCCACCAGGAAGAATAAACCTAAAAAAAAAGTAATTTCAGTTCTATTTTTGAAGATCAAATTTGGACTCACTCCTCGCCAGGTTCCGACGACTCCTTAAGCACATCCAATAAGTATGGGGTCTGCGCCAAGCACTGCATCACAGCATTGAAGAAACACGTATTTCCCAAATTTGTCAATCCCCTTACACGAGGCAATAGCAGAGGCTTGAGTGACTGCTGTTGTTGTTGCTGTGCTGTTTCGGGAAGATGCGTGGTGGGCAAATACATAGCCGGATCGGGCTGCACTCGTTTTGCCATTCCTGGTATAGGAGGTGGTGGTGGCGGAGGCGGACCATGCAGCACACCATTGTTATGCTCTGCCCCTTCCAGCAGCAGTGGTCTGATCGTCTCAAACGTTGCCATAATTTTCCCTTGAATACCATCGAGACTGGTGGCACTATCGGGCAATGCAATGGGCGCCGCCGGTGGTGGCTTCTGCAGTAGTTTCTTTACTAGCTCCACACATTCTTGTAAGTTTTTGCGCAACGTCTGGCTAACTTCATCGTCGCATGAGTAGCACCAAATCTCAAGAGTTGTCGTGTTCATGGCCAGTGCATGCGAATCCGAACGGGGTGTCTGTAAATCAAACAATAATCGTAACTGATAAATATTATTATGTAATCCATTCGCTACTCACTTGAAAATGCTTCAAAGCGTGCCGATTCCTCGACCGTCCACACAACTGTGACCCACACTTGAGACAAAGCCACAGCGTCTTATCATACTCAAACATCTGATCTGCATCAGGCTCCGACGTTGGTCCAACAGCGGCTGCTGAACTTCTGCTGCATTCCGAGCAGCTGTCCAACTCTATACCACTGGCCTTAAGAATTTTTCTCAGTTTGGTAGGATCAACAGATTTCTTGACATGAGGGCATTCTCGGGAGGAAGCACCACCCGAGCCATTTGGTGCCTTGTCATCACACGACTCAGTCGAGGAATCATCATCGCGCGGATCAGTCTGCCTCTTCTTCTTCATCTCCATATGCAATTACTCCGTTGTATACTCAGCAGTGTGTTCTTATCAATCGGATTACATTGAGTTCTAACTGCAAATGGCAAGAAACAAAGATGTGAAAACAATGGAAATGTCACGCAATAGGTGACCACACAAAGAAATCGTACTCAATCGAGCAACCTAAGGCGCCACACTGCACAAATAACTGTTTAACTTATCAATCAATCAACAAAGTTTGCACTTTTTTTCTATGAAAAGCTTGTGGGTATTTTTTTTTTAATGAATTTTTATAAAAAATGAAGGAAAAAGCAAGTAAAAAGAGAAAACTTTGCAATATAATGAGGTTAAGTTTACACACGTCTGCAGGGAGGCACTAGACTTCTGAGAAACCTTGAAATTGTAATCAATTTTGTGGGATTTCGTTGCTTTGTGCTATCAAATGGGAATGTTAACCTTTGTGGCAAAATATAATGAATAAGAATTAATAGAAAAGCGATTTGAAATTAATGGAATAATATTGAATATTAAGTTTTTGATAAATCGTGAAAAGTTAGTACCTTGTTTCTTTTGGGTGTAAAATAAAAAATGACAGGCAAATCTGCGACAAATACGCTTTCTCCCTCTCGCTAATGTCGCTGCAGATTCTTTTGAGGGTAAAATAAAATTTGTTTTGTGGCAACGCTGGCTAAAGCCGAGACAGAACTGCCAGATAACAATTATTAAGTTTTAATTATTCCTATTGGACATTGAAAAAAATGCTACGTCGTGAATCTTTTTATTGAAACGGTGATGGCATTTGATTTTTTTAAAGCCTTATCTACACTAAAGTTGCAATTTAAACAACAGACTGGCCAAACTTGTCACGTTTTTCATCAAAAACTAACAAACATAAAAGACCAGAGTTTTTGAATTGCTTCGACAGTAGATTGGCAGCACTTATATTGCGGTGGCGACCTCTGTGTTTGAGGTGAGACGGATTTATAACAGAGGGTATAGATTGGCCAACAATGTGAACTTTTTTAATATGCTGTCTAATAAGAATAAATAAAAGAGACATAAATGTTGTACAGTCGAGCCAGGAGTGCAGAGTTAGCTCCAGATCACGAATTAATAAAACGGTGAACACAAGCTCATATTTAATGTAAGATTTTTGAAGCAGGGGAGGACGTTTGCGAGAGAAAGTAATAGTTTGACACTTTTTTCACGTTAAAACTTAGTACGCTGCTCGAGCTAAACTAAATTTTAGCTGCTCTCCAACTTTTCTCTCCAAACATCAGCTAAAATCCTAGCTAAATTTTGACATAAAGAGCTCTGTGGATAAATGTCACAAAAAACAGCTGTTCTTTGAAAAAACCTCCCTTTATTCAAAATCTGCAAGTCTTCATGTCGATGCTAGTTGCTCCACCACCATCGCTAGCTTTTTCTGAGGACTTCTCTGTTATTTAAATGAAAGACTCTAGCTCCCGGTACTCCTCATCGATGTATTCATTAAAATCACTCATCCTTACACAGCAGAACAACAGAGCAGAGCAATATGTCAAAATTTAGCTTGAACAAAATGTGCCGACCCATTAAATAAATAAATAAATATTTTGGCGCGACAGGTCTATGGGACCCAAGGCCTAGCTTCTTACAACCATTCATTTGTGTGGGTTTTCAATTTTTGTGACGAATGGAAGGGATCTACAATTTTACGCCGAGTCCAAACGGCCAATTGGGAAGCTCTTTCATGACAGTTTTACTCTCGGATGTTTGTCAGACGTTCGCGAGAGGTGGCGCAGTGGAAAAAAAACCTTAAGATGTAATTTGGCCCTCTCGGGATTCGAACCTGAGCCCCTCGCTTAGTAGCCCAACACACTACCACTAAGCGACTGCGCCGACCCATTAAATGGGTGCGTTAAATTTTGACAGATACATGAAGGACACTCGGAAACAAAAGTTTGATTTTTAGCTCGAGCTGCGTACCACTCGGCTAAGGGGATTCGCTTAAATTTAGCTCAGCTCAATTTTGGAAAGAATTTTGTATGGTAGCTAAAATTAAGCTCGAGCAGCGTACTAGGCTTAAGTTATAAACGACAGAAATTCTAGTGCATCTCTAGCAGTAGGAGTTCCTCGTCTGGATGAATTACATAGTGCATACTGCTGCAGTTCTGCAACGTCAAGATTTCTAATACCATTTCAAAATGCACTGTGAATGAATTTACTGCGCAAATTAAAGCAAATGTCAAATCGCCGATAAAATAGTTTTCTCTTCATATATTCAAGAAACTACGAAACTACGTTTTCATCAAATTTTTCACTCCAAATGTCAAATATTGAATGAATATTTGAATGCATCATTCACGATCGCAGTACGCCTACGCAGTCGCGCATTTTATTGACGTTTTGGAATTCAGCTTCTTTCTTTATGTTGCAACTCTACACATGAAGGATCTTCCTTTTTTTCTAAATAGTGCCGGGCTTGAATTGCTAGGCTGTCAGTCGCCCCTTTAAACGTCAGTAAATTAATAAAACACATTCGCTTAAGTTTTCAATATAAATTTTTAATTTATTTCTTTTAATTATAATGATTGTTTATTTTTCACTACATTTCCATACACTCACACTTAATTAAGGTAACATAGTTACGCATATAAATCTACTGTTATATACAATGGAATAAATATTTTAAAGCTATTAACACAATTTCGTTTATTTTACTCCTTTTTTGCTCCCCATCAGACAGATGACGTACAGTACAAATAACTTAGGCAAGGAGTTTCAAAATCAAAAGGAAATATCATTTACAAAATGCCTACAAAATTACAATTCTACATATTTACAAGAACAAACAAAGGTCTTAGCGGGTACATGAACCGTAACCATTTGAGCCACCAACTTAAAGCCGTAACCCTATGCACAAGGCTACACTCGCGACTGTCCATTGTACATTGGTACGTTGTGGAAATTAATGCCACTGTAGAGTGGTCCGAAGGACTTGCCATTGGCACTAGCCGATGGCGATGACAGCGCTTTCTTTGGCAGCGATGACACGGATTTGATAGATGTAGATGGCGTTGGTGTCGCGATAATGCGATTGCGATACGATTCACATGTTTTGCGTGACCACACCCACATTCCGGTTAGGGTGCCACCGGTGAGTTGGAAAAATATCCGCAGGAGTGTTGGTACAGCGGACGCCTTAGTCGGAGTTGGACATAATTCTGATGAGACGCAAGCGGGAACGTTGAAGTCGAAGCGCTCAAAGAAAGCAGATAGCACAGCGAAAATGGTGGGAAAGAAGAACACCAAGCTGAAGATCAGGAACCGCTTTCGAATTTGTGAGAATCTCTGTAGGCCAATGGTGGGTTGAATTTGTTCCTGAAGGGTTTTCAGCGATCGAGATGCTCTCTCTGTGAAGAACAGGCCGAGGATGAGCAGTATGAGGGATGGAATTTCAACGAATCCCGGCGCCGAACACATTCCTGTCAGTTCGTGAGGTTTCACAGCGTCGCAGAGGAGGGCAGCGATTGGCGGCGCTAGTGGCGGCACCCACGCAAGAACGTGAAAGAGTCCAGACTTCTTTTCCAGGGCCTCACTGGACCACTTCTTGTGTGATGACAGATAGAAGCAGAGGGCGAAAATCAGCCACCAGGTTGCAGCACACAGAGTGAGGTAGCTTGTGGTTATGTATGAGGCCAAGCAGGGTGGCGTTAGAGCACAAGGTCCTCCGATTTCATCAGTCAGTACTGCTCCAGAAGCCAACGTCTTTGTTGAGTTGTGGAACACAATTCTCTCCAAGTAACACACGCTGTATAAGTTGTAGCACAGGCAGAGGAACAGCACTGGCCTCTCGGGATAGCCAAAGCGAGTGGGCTCTGCCCAGAACGTGACCAAGGAAAACAGCGTCAGGATGAAACAAACTGCAGACAGAGCTAGTATGAGTCCTTCGGCGATTTTCTTCTGCTGTGTGGTGTACATTGCATCTTTGTTGCATTGCGGAGCACATTCAGTCTGCAGAGCGGTGAAATTCTGGGGACATATCAAGGTGGACACAGATTTGGCTGCATGATGAGGTGGCACCTTCCATGGCAACCATGGCCAGAAAATATGCTGCTGCTGGTGTTGTAGGAGTGGGCGTTCTGGCAAGTGCTGTTTTTCCGCTGCTTCTTCGGGAATCTGCATGCAGAGCTCATGTTTCTCTGGCTGGGGAAGTGTCTCGCAATTCAGGAACTCTGGCCAAAGGAGGGTTAGCTGCACTTGGTCAGCACACTCAGCTTTCACTGTTTCACATAGCGACTTGCAGGCACTGACAGGCCGTGGGACATCCGGTGTGCACAGGGGGAATAGTGAGGAGCACAGTAAGAACCTCGCACGATTGGAACACCCCGACTCCAGGATTGGCATCAGTTTGGTTATCTGTAAAGAGAGACAAGATAAAGGGGGGAATTAATTGACATTCATTGATAATTGCAGGGAAGAGCTGCATGAAAAAGAAGAAAGGTACCGGCCATGCCAGACAGTTGTTTTTGTGTGTCGGGGGATCTTCCTCATATGCGTGCATTTGCCGAGCCCAAAGAGAATAACCTTCTCTATTCCAAGAAGGATGATTTCAAAATGAAGCAAAAAACCGCAACAAACTGCTGCCTTTTTGCTCATTTCAGATGTGACCTGCCATGAATTGTCAGAATGATGGAAAGGATGATGATGATGGTCATCAATGTCGATTCACATAAAAAAATATGAAAGAACGGAAAGAAATGAAGGACAAAGAGTGAGAACAAAAATTGCAAAAAGTGTATGTTACTGCTTAGAAAACCGCAAACAAAGGACAATAGGAGGCGGACAATGTCCATGGACAAAAAAGTTACATAAAATCTGAAAGGCAGACAAAGACACAATTTGATGCTCTATGTAGGAATTCTCTGACGTTTCGATTGGGACAAACACGAAGTATAGAAGCGTAGTGAACGATGATCTTGCTTTTGCGCAAGAGAGCATATATCTACCTGCGCACAACTGACAGATCACAAAAAGGAAATTCTTCAGAACGTTGGACAAAAATGACAAATGGCTGTGGGATATTAAAGTTAAAGGCGAAAACTCTAGATAATTGCAATTGTTTGAAAATAATTGCAGTTTCTAAGGATTTGGAAACGGTTTTTTGTTCATTTGAAAGAAGTTAACGATACGTTGATACAATTATTGTAAAAGATCGCTATAATAATTTCTTGAGTCTGCTGTCACTCTATACAGCTATTGCTGTAATGCATAACCAATTTTGTGACTGATATTCTCATTTGGACCCTATTCTTAGAAAGTCTCAACTAAGGTACTTCAATGATTTGCCTTTTCCCTTTTCCCACCCAATAATGCCAAACGGAAGGAGAAACAAAGCTCAATTGTGTTCCATAAACAAATCGGAACGCTCATAGTTCCGAGCGCGCTCGATTTCTGTTCACAAAAGGGATGTTCCTTTACTTTTGTAGTAAAAATGGAAAAGACTGTCAAAATTACAGTAGAGGGGATGAATTCTCTCTCAGAGAGGGAAACTTACGCAAAAGTTAAGGAACGCTCTTGTAGTAACCTGTGAAAAATGACAGATAGTTCAATCACCAAAATGCCAAATAGAACAACAAGTTCAAAACAGCTGTCAATTTTCAGGCGACTGACAGTTGTTTCAATTCTTACGCAAAGAAATTTGTTGAGTAAAAACTAGTAAGAGAGGAAATATCTTGATCTCTCGAAGCCGCTCTCTTTTTTGAGTTGAGGAACGACAATTCAGTAAAATGCGTAAGAATTCGTAAAAATTCGTAATATTTAAAAGTAAAAGAACAGACCTAAATACACAGAAACAGAACCAAAACAGTTTTATATGCACAGCACCGGTCAAAATAAATCCAAGTCAATTGTCAAAGTTGATCCAAGTGCCAATGAAAATAACCGTAAGTTTGTTCCCATTGTTAACTTTTATTGCGCAGATCACTGTCACTTGAAACACACAACATCACAGAAGCTGCTACAAGTCCATTCCCACATTCAAATTTAAAAGAACAACATAATCCCGTGTTGATTATAATTGGCAATAAAAAGTTGTCCAAAGTTCAATAGCCTACTCTATCAGAAATGGAAAAGGTACCGATCATCATAATTAAGCGACTTAATAAAGATCACCGCTTCTGTATCAACGATTATGCTAATTTTCCCCCAGAATCCTTTTTCATTTATTTTATAGCGGCCCTTTTAACTAGTTTAACTTTTATTTGTTATTTAATTCCAAAGCCTCTGCGCTTGATGGGAGAATCTATCGTCATTGGTTACAAATTATTTCAGCGCACGTCATATAATTAATGATCCGATGATGAGATCAAAATTGAAATTCATTACTTATAAAAAAATGATTATGACCAAAGTCACAGCGGGGTCTAAGGAGACAAACGAAAAAACTCCCCAGACAGTGGCGGCAGATCAACTCCAACTCAATGAGCTTAACACTTAAGCCGCCATGGATCAGAATCACACACACACACACACATGGCACAAAGTTGATGATCGTTTTATGATTTTTTTGTCTTTTTTTTGTGAATGGCGATGAAAACCTGTCGTCGTCTTCTTCGCCTTTCTTTAAGTCGTTTAATGATAAATGATAATTTATTCAAATCCGGAGTTATACTTAGCTGAGGTTATTATTATTATTTTTATTTTCGTTTGAAAATGTGACTTTCTGTGATCTTTTGTTACAAATATGATTTTATTTTGTTTGCACTTTTTGAGCAAATTCGTTTTAAAATTTTGTTAAGAAAAAATGAAATTCGAATTGATCGTTTTATTGGGATTTTATGCAGAATTTGCGGCAACAAAAGTGTGGGGGATTGAATTTGCCGAGATATTCGTGTTTGTGCAGGTTTTTCGCATTTATTTTTAATGGAATTCAATGAATGGGCGCATAGAGATAAGAAACTTGTTCGCTGAATTGTACCTCTAAAAGCTTTTTGACGTTTTCCGTTCGGATAAATAACAATTGAATTGAGATGGAATGGATTTTTATCCCCCGCTGGTGGTTTTAGTTTTGTAGATTTATACCCATTCATAGTTATGGAGCATTTTTGGTTAATGTCAAGTCACTTTGGCGTTCCTCGTTTATAGGTATGTCACCGCATAAATTTTGACCTGCTTAGTCAGCGTCAATACTTGAGATATTTCAATTTAGATAGGTCCCGGTGAAGTGTCTGGTATTGCAAGTAGGTTGATGTTAATTGTCCTTATTCATTGATATTGGTAAGACTGATTTTTGTTCCAAATTTATAGGTCAGTAAAAGTACACAAATTTGTTCTTAATATACGCTTATTTCTGTTGTTAAATTCAGGTCGCCAGTCTACTGAGATTTACAAACAGACATAGCTTTGCAAATGAACAAATGGAACCCCAAATAAATAAATTTTAATAAACAAAATACGTCTTCTATTAAGAGTACATGGGCACGTTCAAAAAACTAGTTCACTAAGTCTAACTGGGGATGGCGAACGTAAAGCGCCTGAGTTTTTTTCGTACTGGATTGATCGCGTTACAGATTTTTTATTGTAGTTGACGTTTGACGTATACAGAGGCGTAACCAACAAATCTAGTCAAGAATTTCCCACCTAAGTATTTAGTTGACATTTCCATTGTATAACATGTTGACCAAGAACACAATTAACATTTCAATTTGTACGCATTTGACGTAGTAAAAGTCACGCAACCCACGAATGGTTTTTCTAAAAGTTCAGATGAAAACGTCAAGACAAATCTAGTCTACTAGATTTTGAAATATGTCATTGGTCAGTGTTGCAAGCAGCCAGCTCCGCATAGGTTCAAACAAACACACCTGTGGCGAATACTTTCAGCAAATGAAAGCAACAATTTTTCTGTCAATTAAATATTGGGGATGTTCAAGTATCTAGTTTAGTAAGTCTGACAGCTGACTGACTTGATATATCTCAGTTTTTATTTTCCTAGGTCGGTAACATGTGCAGCTGTTTCAGTTGACTTTTATGGAGGGGTAGCCGACGAATCTAGTCAAGAAATTCGTGACTGAGTACTAAGTTGACAGTTCGCATATGTGGCTGACGTAGGAAAGTGACATTCACGACCAATTTTTGCCGTTCTGGTTACATCTGTTCAAGACCAATCTAGTCGGCTTAAGACAACTAAGTTTTTTAATGTGCCCCTTATAAACTGTAAGGTACTTTAACTGTCAGTTGTTAAAAATCACTCACAGGTGGGGGTAGGTATTCCCTGTATCTGTCTGCCAGTAGATGGGGAGACTTTTGATGGGCAAAATTTGAATTGTTAATGCAAAATGCCACTGGTTCACAAGACCGCTACTGTGGGCGCTGTACTTCTGAATCCGTGTTACAGAAATGCCACGTTTACAAATTAGTCACACAACCACTGTCTGTACAAAGTCGGCCTGCAGTCGGTCTGCATTCATTTCAACTCTTCGGCCTGATTTCATACATTACGAAGTCTTTGATAGAATCTTTGAAAAAAATACTTCTCTAACCCACCTGTGGGCACAAGCGTCTTATTTGCTCCTACAATTTATTGTTTCACAACCGAGTACAAATTATGAAGGATACAATCCATACCCTGCCGTGCATGACGACTTAGTAACATATATCACTGCTTTTGAGCAAAAAGAAAATGAAAAGAAAACTCAAAACCAGAAGACATCACCAACAACAACAAAAGAAACAGCAATCCAATAATGTCCACGCAACTATTACTGCATGTTCAACAAGCCTGACAATAAAAGAAATATCACACATCCAACAGAAGCGCTCCTCAGATTTCGGTGTACAATATACTTTACATCGTCTGTCTTCCTTTAGCGCTGATCGTCTTTGCTCCGCATGTGGTCAATCGCCATAAGATACAGCGCAACTAAAGAAATACTCGCACAGCAGGAGATTTCAACTTCATCATCATCATTATCATCGGGCATCTCAAATGCATGCAGTGTATCGCTAGAGGGAGGGCCATCGTCGAGGCTATCTGATCCGCCAGATCATTTAACTTCAACTGCACCATTTGGCGCACAGTATGGCGCACGTTGGTCTCCTTTATAGTGTGACGGCGAGCAGAAAAAAAATGACAACGTACATGAGGTTGTGCAGAAGTAATTAATAAAAAGATGCATCGGTCATAGATGGAGTTGCTGCTGGGTGGTATGCCAGTATCTTACATGAGAAGTTGCTATAAGACAGACGGCCAAAAATGCACGATCAATTGACTGATCCTTTCTGGGTGAGTAATCTAAATTCCTAAGGAATCCAATATTCGCTTAAAATAAGCGTCCTCATTTAAAACAGTCTCTAGGTCACATAAATTTGTGTTTCATAAGAAAAATTCCCCCCATGGTTCTCAAAAACCAGGCCTACCTGAATGGACTCCACCACTAATAACTCATCATACATAATTTATTCCAAATACGACTCTAAATAGTCGTAATTTTGACTCCTTCCTTCCAACAAGAAAACACCGCTGCTCACCATCCCATCATCCGGTAATCCCTTTTGTTACACATTAGTCGCAGGTAGGGTTTATGTCTTATGGATCTACCTCTGCTCTATCCTCTGGCCTGTGTTCGAACCACAAACGAATGACTCATAAAAGAAGATGCGCGCAACCACATTAAAATGAACACAAAAAAAAGAAGTACTTTCAACACGACGAAGATCACGATGAAGCGGAGAGGAAAACCTTTTAGTGATACGACCGAGCCTAAATTGTATTTTAAGATACACTTGGGAATCACCTCTATAGGCGACTACATAACTACTGTCCGTCCAATCTAACAAATGGGTTTTCAGTTGAAATTATGAATTCGAAAAAAAAAAAAACATTTTAATCCATTCCAATGGTGTTAACAGCATTTCCTCGGTTTTATTCCTTTAAAGTCTCGGAATATTATGGGCTTGACGCATCTGATTATTATTATAATGGTAAAGGCGAACCGAATGGGAACATATTTTCATACCAGTGTCAGATTTCCTGGAAAATCTTCGAATCGGGATCTTTTCTGTTTTTTTAGTTTTCTTGGTGGCCCTGTATAATTGGAGGGCATTCTTTCTTTCGTGTTGGTTTGTATCAAATTATCTAAATCATAGATATGGGATCTAATGCTAAGGTTAATAGGTAATTGGAATACTCTTAATTTCTGGGAACTTCCGTTCATTAGTCTGCATTTTACGTAAATGATTTGGAAAGATGTATTTTTCGAGCTTACAATACTTACAAAGCTTACACTTGATCTTTAGCGAAATTATGTAACTAGAAAATCTGCCTAAATATCTCTAACCAGAAATGCTATAAAAAAAGCTGCATACCAACGTTCAAGGCTGCTGAAAACCCCCTTGAGTAAGCTAACTTGACACCCATGTATCAAAAGTTAGGTTAAATTGACTCCATCTTTAAATATTTGATGGACATTTCAGAGCTAGCTAAAAGCAAACGAAATTTAAAAACAAATACGTTACAACGCTTAACTGACAGACACGTGACAAAAAAATTGTTTCCGCTTCTGCGTACCGCAACTAGATGACATAACAGTCATAAATTGTAGAAGTTTGCGTATATACTAAACTTACATTAAAAATATGAAAACCGTTGACAGCTATTGGGGGCGTTCGGATACACCTATTTTGTGTAGAACGTCAACTACATTTGTCTGGACTAGGTATATGAACGCGTTAACTAAGTAAGTTGAGTTGTTGTTGTAAACTCGCGTTTTATTTTTGAATTTTGACACTTTAAAATGTTAACTGAGTACACAGGAAAGATTTTCTTGACTAGATTCATCGGCTACCCCTTCATAAACGTCAACTGCAAGAACTAATCACGTGACCAATCTGGGCCAATAAACACATCTAGTCAGTCAGCTGTCAGACTAACTAAACTAGAAATCCGAACGTCCTCATTGAATTTTCTTATAAAATGAAAACGGCAATACATGTCACTTAATTGTGCCTTTTTTTAATCTAATTAGTATAGTGAGTTATCTACGAATAGAAGTAGCTGAAAAACTTATATTATACAACAAAAACAATGCCAACAAAGTTTGTAGCTTCTGCTGTCAAAAAGAGAGACAGATTTTGCTTTGTTTTCTACTGACAAATGGTTAGGTGTCACACATTTCACCTCCAATTCAGAGTTTTTCTACCCGCTGACTTAACGTGAACGGCGTTGTAACAGTCCCAATAAATAGTGAATCTGACAGCTGAAGATTTGCCTTTTAAGCCTGGTACGCTGTTCGAGTGAAATCCAAATTTTCATACAAATTTTTCACTGCGAAATGTCAAAATGAACTTTTCAAGTGAAAATTTCACCAGGCAGTACGCTGTTGAAGTGAAAAATAATTGTTCAAAAAGTGATATGTAGAGGGCGTTACTTGCTATTTCACTTGGCTTTTATTGTCCGTCGCATTAAATTTTTTACATTTCGGCGTGAAAATTTCACTTTTAATTTCACAGCAATTTCTTGGAGAGGAGTGAAAATTTTACTTCTCTTGAACAGCGTACCAGCCTTTACTTTTAAAATGCAGATATGCTAATAAAAAAACACATAAAATCACGCGATATCATAGGTTTGTTCCCTTACTCCAGGATACCTATCATGGAGTGGGGATATATTCTCTCAAAAAAAGATATAACCAAAAAGTACAGGAACAAAAGTTTTGCATGACGTTTGTTTAAAACATATTCGAGAAAGAAAAATTATATTCAAAAATAAACGTCAGTGGATTTAAAAAAAAATACCAGTTTGCAGACGTTGAAAAACACTCGGATTCAGTTTAATAATTATTTTTTGCCGATTTATCCATTTTTAATAACAAATTTCAGTCAATTCAAACTGACTTTTGAGAGATTTGACAGCTAAAGTCAGTTATAACAAACTAGAAAGAAATTTCTTGGGCTATCATTTGCAGGCTTTTCATGAGAGGGAAATGTTTTGTTCTCTCTTTGTGGCTCTCCTCTACCCAACTTTTGCGAAAAGGAACGAAGTTTGACTAAATTTGACAAATGTGTTCGAATTTATTATCGTTAGGGAACAGATCTCATTTTTTAGTTACTAAACTTGCAATATTACTTGCCTGCTAATACATGTGTTACCACTTCCTTTTTGGGTGCACTGTTTGCCCAACAGATGTCGCATTATTCCAACTATTTCAATCTTAAGTGCAAAGTCCACTGAACCGTAATTATTTTTGTACATTTATACGACCCCTGCCTTACTACGTTCTATCTTTCTAAATCAAAATCCGTTTGAGTTTGCCGCCGCCTAATAAACACTGAGAAATATGATCGCGTGCATTTGAACATTACCTTAAATTGCTGCCCAATAAATCTGATAACATCGCACGAATATCTTGAGAGAGCAGTAAAGATTACTTTTGATTTCGCTCTCAGATATATAATACAATAAAATTAAAATCCTGAATGGAACATCAACATAATTAACTACGCGTTAATCCGCAATTTAGGAATTTATCGCCGGCGAAAAAACAAAAACCAAACCGATAATAAAATTCTTTCAAAACGTGATTCCTAAAGCCCCCCATTCGTTATCAACAGAAATCTCAGACACGTCACAACAACAACAACAAAAAAAGAAACTGTTATTTTATCTCAAACCACTAAATTGCATCAATCCGAATCCAGTGCCGAACATAAAACTAAACCTCAAAAATCCGATTTCACACTTTTATGAATGGAGAAGAAGAATTTCACACCATAAACTGGAGAAAAAACAACAAAAACCATCCGCTGCTATATCTTGAAAGGAAATCATATCGGTTGTATATTTTTATTGTATCTAGATACAACCCTTTATCCTCCTTTTGCGGCATTTGTTTTTTTTCTTTCGTGGAATATTGGGGGCTATTAGTGAAATAGCACTGTCATAAATGCCTTGCATGAAATTACATATACGTCGACTCATCGCTTTCGTCGAACTTCAGCTAGACCCATTAAATAGATGGATCATAGAAGCCCCGCAGACAGCAGATACATAGTATTATAATGGATGATACCTGCCAGAGCAGCGCGGTTTTCCAATTGACTGAATACACCGACAGAAGATTGAAGCGATCTTTAACGATCTCAACGATCGCGCAATGGATCAAACGAGTATGTAACTTTTGCGATGAGGTTTTTTTTCCCTTCTTTCTTTTCATTCTCATCCAGGGAAAAGTATTTCTTTTTTTTTAACAAATGATACATCACACGGTGTTCCTAATTTGGCCTGTCCCGTACGGTAGTTGAGTGGAATGTTTTATTAAAATTCATAAATCAAACTGGGATTCCCGGCTTCTCGTCAGCAGTTTCCGATAATTAATTGAATTGTGCTGAATTTGGCACGATCTGCCACAAGGGATTGAAATGATGGAGAACAGTACCAGACAACCATCAGAAGGAGGGACAGACAGGCAACAATCCAAAAGGTGTTTTCGAAAATCATGCAAAGCTAATTTTCTTTTATATCGCGCGCATCGCTGCTAGCAACACTACACACATCGCGCCAAGCGGGTAGATTGCATCTCGAGTCTTTGATCATTGGATCGTGTTTTCTTTTCATTTTGGTGGCCCCAGTCCAAGTGAACAACAACGCCGCTTACAAAAAGAGAGAAAAAAAGGTTAACAGGTTGTTTCATGGCCTAAGACTCCATTAGAGTGCGAGAGGGAGATTGGTTTTAGGAGATCATTGCACTTGGTTTGAAATCACTTCTTTGCTATCCGCCGTTGCGGTTGCAGGAAGGAATTTTCGAATTCGAATCAAAGTAGTGTACGGTTGCCATTTGAAGTGTTATGATCGTCCCTTAGGGCCCACTACAAAAAATAGCCAGACATTTGCCTAGTTTTTTGATTGAGGAACTGGTTATGAATTTAAATGACTTTATAATTGAAATTTAATGACTGCTAGTAATAGTTATGTAAATAGCGGTTTAATGCCAGTTAAATGGCAATTTGCTTGACTAATTACATTCCTCGATTAACATTCTATCTGCAGGCAATCAGTTTTCTTCATTGGAGATCAATAATCGATAGTTTAAGTTTTTGAAAGTTTAGAAAAGAGCAACTAAAGAGACACACAACAAGATAATACCAGTTACATGTTTTTTGTCTATTTTACTTTGATTTTCATTACTTTGCTGGAGATAGGCGTTCAATAAAACATGACTAGTGTCAGAAAATTAGCCTAGAAAGTATTTTGAGCCCAATCAAACCAATGACATTTTTATTTGTCATGCTTGCACCAACTCTTAAAGTCAAAACTCAAAAAAAAAAAACAATCAGCCAGTAATTTGTCTCACTTTCAGTGTTTTCACTTGTATATCACAGTTGATAGTAAAATTCTTTCATAAAATATGTTTTTATAAAGCCAGTCCTTATGTCAGCAGAGTTGCCTAAATAGTTTATTTAATTTACTTCTTCCTAAAGTCACATTTTTGACGTTTGCGGAATGACTTTATTCACGCGATTCTCTTATAGTCACCAGTCATTATATACACAGTATCATTTTCCAGCGGTTCTATACCTATTCTTAATTTCAAAAATTGAAGGTTCTCCCATCATACGTCAAGCACATTGTAACATTATGTCACAAAGCTTAACTGACAATTTGACACAACTGTCACAACAGTTTCCTTTCTTGTCATAATTCATTTTTGACAAACTCCGAAGACGCAGAAACTAATTAGCATACACAGCACATTGTTATTCTTAAGTCAACAAATGACAGATAAAATACGACCGAGATTTGCATCTACTCAGACGTTAGTACTGCCAATTTTTTCTACTTTTTTTCCTCTTCTTGTGTAAAAAATAAAACCACAACAAATAATTAGCTGTCGATTGATATTCGTTTAATTGACATTAACTGTCAATGGCAAAGACGCAGGATGAAACCACAAAAAAATAAGGTAAACGCGCCCAACAAAACGCCATCCATGAGCCATGACCCATCCTGTGTGTAGTTGGAGGCACTCGTGTATTTATATACGTAGGCAACGTACGCAAGTGACAGCTCGCTCGGCTGAATTGGTAGCACAAGCATATATACTGTTTATGCTGATGCGCCTGGCCATCTCTCGTTTCTTCGTTCAATCTTGATACGGATCGGATACACAGTGAAGCCGTTGACACGCTGTGTTTCACTGGCATGCTGAAGAATGTTGACATTTCAAGTCAAACGGATATCACGTCCGTTTGTCGTCCACGTACTCGCGCTTACCTACGCCGCGTCGTTTTCATTCGCATCTCAAACATGTCTGTTTGTTCTTTTCAATTGTTTATTGCAATTCCATGGGCTTAAACTTTAATCACAACTCCATCTGACAAGTGTTTAAAGACCTTAAGTGGGTCGAATGCGAATTTTAATTTCCCAAACGCATGTCCGAACTGTATGTGCGCGCAATAAATCACGAAACTCTTCAGCTTGTCAAATATCCGTCGTGACTGTCCACTTTTATTGTGAAGTTTTTCAAATTAAATTATACTATGTTGCACATTCCAAATGGTGTGCTGTATACGTATATCAAAGTGCTGCGCCGCCAAATGCAGCTGTCAAAGTGAAACTTTTGATGTTTACCGCGCGCTCAGTCTGACACAATGCAAAAAAGATATACACATGTCACTTCTCATCTGTCATTTCGAATGGAAAATCGTGCATTTTTCATCTCCCGAGTTGATTGCGCCGCGACGAACTTATTTTGATGCGGGACAGTTCACGAACGATTATTAATAGTAAAGCAACCGGGACAAGAGCAACATTTTATGCTAAAGACGCGTCCATGCAGACAGACTCATAAGAGACTGCGCGATCGAGAGAATTCCCCAGCGTGCGCGGACGGTGAACTATACGGGACAGGTACTTGACAATTTTTCCGCTGTCCGCGCAGATCTTTAACTCGGCGAAAACGTCATCGCGTGAGATAGAGCAAGAGAGAGAGAAGGAATAAATTGCATCCACAGATGCATAGATGCAATGCATCGATAAATGCTCGTTGCGGCAATTGGCAACGGACTTGTAAGAGGCCAATGTATAATAGCAATCAGTAAACTTTGGCGGACGGACGGCGGCAGGGAGGCATATTATGGGATGGCGGCAATCTTTTTAAGAAAAAACAATCGAGCCAAGCGATAAATCGTAGATCGTAGGAAAAATGATGTAATACCGTGTGGTGCTGGGGGGTTGCGCAGAGATCGAATCGAATGGACTCCATTCCATCGTGTGGACGGAAATGAGTTGTGTGGTGATGCACCAAGCACCAAGCAACGATACGTGCCCAATGCTCCAGCTACGTTCAGCTCGGTGATTAATCGAGTTTGATGCAATGATTTGCTTAGGGGTACCTGCATGCGCCTGGTTGTGGTTGCACGCGGTGTGGTTTGCCTTATGGGCTTCAATGGTCAGGCATTTAATTTTAGCTTTAGCAAACAGTTGGCATGGATTAAGCGCTATCGAGTGGCTTCGGCAACAGGTGGTTTTTCCCCCCTGCAGCAATTTATTTGAATGCGATTTGCCCAAATAGAGGAGGTGAAGGTTTACGGCCGGTAATTGCTGCGGGCCATTTTGTTTTTTGGATAGTGATGCTCCAAATATGCAGGATATTTATGAGTAACGCGATGACTGCCACGGATGTTGGGGGTAGTCATTTACTGGAAAATTATTTCACAATTTAATAGATGAAATTTGCCTCGAATTTGAGATGAAACTAGGGCAAACTTTTCAGAGCGCACACTTTATGTGCGCGAATAAAAATCAAAAGGGGGACTGCTTTTCTGTTAAGTATAAGAAAACTCACATCTTTGCTGTCTCTTTGTTGAAAGTGCTCGCACACAACGGCGTCGGTAAGTAGTTCATTTACACAATGTCACTTAGCGCACACTTTAAAAACAATTTATATTTGTCAGCAAAACATTTGAGATTTGTTTCAATTTTCATTAGCGAACTAGCAAATCGATTGCGCACACAATTGTCGCATTATTTTTTAAGTGTGCGCTTAAGATCACAAAAGTGCTTTTTGCATTATTGCAGACAGTTGATCATGTGCGTTTGGCTGTGCTTACTTTCAGAGAACAGGCTGTCGCAGAATGTGTCAAAAACATGTCCAAGTATTTTTAAAGTGTGCGCTTAGAATCACAAAAGTGCTTTTTGCTTCATTGCAGACGGTTGAGCATGTGCGTTTGGTTGTGCTTACTTTCAGAGAACATATAGGTCACAGAATGTGTCAAAAACATGTCCAAGTATCGCATTAATTTTTAAGTGTGCGCTTACGATCACAAAGGTGCTTTTGCATTATTCCAGACAGTTGAGCATGTGCGTTTGGCTGTGCTTACTTTCAGAGAACAGGTTGTCGCAGAATATGTCAAAAACATGTCCAAGTATCGCATTATTTTTTAAATGTGCGCTTAAGATCACAAAAGTGCTTTTTGCATTATTGCAGACGGTTGAGCATGTGCGTTTGGCTGTGCTTACTTCCAGAGAACAGGTTGTCGCAGAATATGTCAAAAACATGTCCAAGTATCGCATTAATTTTTAAGTGTGCGCTTAAGATCACAAAAGTGCTTTTGCATTATTGCAGACAGTTAAGCATGTGCGTTTGGCTGCGCTTACTTTCAGAGAACAGATATGTTGTTCTAACCAATCAGAATGATCCAAATTTCATTCTACAAAGTTCAAGATTCGTAGGTAAACTTTACAGTAAGATCGAGAACCCGGTACCTAGCAAACGTCAAAGCTAACACCTACAACACTTGATATCTCAAGTCTCGTTCTGCAGTAACATCATTATCCCGTAAATGCAGCAAACACCAGAAGCCGTAAAAGGTACAAATTCTGACGTGTCAAAAACATGTCCAACTACAAATCACTCAAAAAAAAAGCCAACTTCCAGCAAATCATAAATTTAACTTACAGCCTTCTGGTGTGCGGCGAAACACATTTGTGCTGGCCCTAAATTTGTTAGGGGAATTAATTAATTTGGCAGCAAACACACGCAGAAAAAATATTGCGCACAAAAAAATTAAATAATTACTTTTGCCACTTTGCTTGGAGCACCTTTAACACGTGTAGTTGTCTTTACGGTATCGAAGACGCAGGTCCGCTCTTTCTCTTTCGCTCTGCAACTTTGTGCAGTTCAATTAAGTTAATTGCCATGTAATTATCTACCTTGCTGCAGATGCAAAAAAAGCAACAAAAAAACAGCAGATAGAAAGGAGCACCAGGAATATCCTCTGAAACGTTGAAAATAAATTACCCAAAGGTATGTATGCTCCGCGATCCAAAAGGTAATACAAACACAACAAACAAAAAATCAGATATACACAACAGAGACACCAAGCAATGAAACAGAGGAAGAATTGAAAGAAACCTCATGGGGATGCTGTACAAAAAAAAGATCGCATCATCCTGCTGATCTTGTGTAGATCTCCAGCGGAAGCAGGAGCAACCAACATATAACCATTCCAACACAAGAACAATGCGAATTGCGAATTGTAATTATATTCGAAAACGGAATGGTGAATTGTGGAACTCTGTTTGGCAAGATCTCACAGAGCCTGGAATTTCATTCTACCGCGATCGCAGCAAGACGAAGAAGAATGGCCGAGAGGACGGTATTCCATCAATTTGTGCGTATCTTCTATTCGCAGTACCTATCCTCTGTGTGCGAGGATTTCCTTAGAATGGAGGTATTCAGCTCGGTTGGATGCCGTAAATTCCAAAAGCAAACCAACAAAAAAGACACCAACCGACAATTTCTAGAGATCTCGTCAACGTCGATCGGCGAACCTCATTGTTTTTCGGATGAGGGCCGTTGATCGTTGCATAAAAACACGTGACTGATGGTGATGATCGCACCGAATAGAAGAGAAAGGATTTGGTTTGTATCAAACTCTCCTTATTCCCTCCATACTCCTCCAAATATTAAACAAGATCTCAATTAATTATGGACTATGACCCAAAAGAAACATAGTCACACTCTAATAACTAAGAGAGCACTAAATTGTTCAATAAACTTCAAAGCAACCCTGCTGACCCTACAATCATAAAAGCACCATCTCTGTTTGATGTTCGAAACTACGTTTGATGTTAAGTTATGATTATTGTTGTTAACTAAACGTGGCCAATAACATTCGAATAAAACTAATAAGTGAACACTTTCCCACCGCACACGAATTGCCTCTTCTTTGAACAAAAACTAATATTGTTTATTAATTTGTTGTTTTAATGATTCTAGTTTTTTTTTTGTTTATAATTCCCATTTCCGAAAAAATATATATAAAACTTCAAAGCGAGCAGGCAAGCGTATACCATCGCATTTCACTTTGAAGAGATTGTGTGTTCGGGATCGGCATCAGCATCATCATCATCCACATTTGATCCACACTGTCGATTTGAATTTCCTGCCGCACATCTCGTCATCATCATCGTCGTCGTCGTTCAAGGTGGGATGGCGCGCTTCATCGTCTGTGATCTTTTTTTTTTCTTTGTTTTTTTTTTTGTGTGTTGGTATTTTCAGAAAAGATTAAACACGAGGACCGTGTGCGCACGCACTCAGGCATGATGAAGTGAGGGAATCTTCTTCTGTTTTTTGGATGAGATCCGTAATGGAATGGCTCGCCATTAGGGAGAAACTAAGGCCGTTAGATGAGGTTGTTGTTTTGTCGAGTTGTGTGAAGAGTGAAATGGCCAATACACTCGTGTCAGAAGACTTGATATTTGAGTTTACAGGTGTCATTTTATTTTTGGTTATATATCACAATATTTTTAACAGATCGCTTGAGTTTAGTACTTAAAATCAAATTTAATAATGATTTTGACAGTTCCAAATATGATCGCACCTTTAATCCGAATCGTTGTTAATGAACAGAAAGGAATGTATCAAGAACTACTGTCGTTGCTAAAAGTCAGACAATTCAGCATAAATAGCAACATCAAAAGCAGCTTTGACAGCAGAAGTTGTGTGAAATAGATTGAATACTTTAACAACAACTTTACCAAATGCTCAGTTGTGCAATCATTTTAAACGCTAGTGTCATTTTAACAGTTTTCTTAACTTCAAATGCTGATATATTGCTTCGGCAGCGTTACCAGATGGCTTACAAAATTACTAAAATTTTTGCTATAATATCTTTGGCAGTTGTAGGAACAAATTTAATTAACAAAGATTTTTTGCAGTCAACTGACGTTTAATTTCTCCCATCCTTGACAAGATATATCTCAGGCGGTGCTGCTAAAATGCCGCCGTTTTCAAAAATCTCTTGCGACATAACCTAACATTTATAATATGACGCATTTCTAACACAGAAGTTTAAAGGAATGCGAAATACTAAATTGGCGTCTGAGTGAAAGGATCAGCACTACCTAACACGCGCGTATTTTGGTCGGCCATCTTGTTTTCGTGGTGAATTATGGGAAAGTTCAGCATGTTGTTGATATTTTTATAGCAATGGCTTGGGGAACTACGCTTTTCCACAAAATAAAATAGCTCCCGGAAGTAATGAACTGACAGTTATTTATTTATTCCGTATAATTGATCGACGTGGACGACTTGTTGGTTAAATATACCTGTTCTATCAGATATGGAAATATTTTCAAGTGATGGCAGAAATGTTGGTCGCTGCAACTTGTGCTAATTTCCGTTTTACATATCTATAAATGTGGGTATAGAGCATCCATGACACCTAAGACGTCTAAGGCGATTCAATTCCTACGCCTTAATTAGCATTGACTGCGAATAAACGGCTATCTCTGTCCCATCTCGTGCGTGATATTGTGAATGTGCCATAATTTAAAAAAATCTTTTATAATTCTTACATTTCGAACGGCAGCACTATCTGTCACTTACTTTTGGTGGCGCTTACAGTCCGGGGTGGACCACGGCCTCAACTAACAAGCCCCTCCAGCCAGCTCGGTCCCTCGCCAGCTGCCTCCAGTTACGCACACCAAGTTGGATTAGGTCGCTCTCCATTTGTGCGCGCCACCTTAGGTGGGGTCTTCCTCTGCTGCGCTGTCCCTCAGGGGTGGATTCGAAGACTCGTCGGGCTGGTGCGTTGTTGTCCATACGCTCCACGTGTCCCAGCCATCTCAGCCGCTGTATTTTCAGCTTTTTGACTAGGTCAGCGTCGCTGTATAGCCCGTAGAGTTCGTCGTTGAATCTTCTTCTCCACACTCCATTGACACAAACTGGACCGAATATCACTCGAAGAATCTTTCTCTCGAAGCATCCCAGAAGGTTCTCATCCGTTTTTGACAAGGTCCATGCTTCTGCACCATACAGCAGGACCGGGATGATTAAGGTCTTATATAGTACCTCCTTGGTTCTATGAGAGAGGGCTTTACTTCTTAGATGCCTTCTTAGCCCGAAGAAACAGCGATTGGCAAGAGTGATTCTTCGCTTGATCTCTGCGCTGATGTCATTTTGCGAAGTGATAGTGGAGCCCAGGTATACAAAGTCTTTAACTACTTCGAAGTTGTATCTGTCCATCGTGACGTTTTGTCCGAGTCGCCGATGTTGAGAGTCCTTTCTCGTTGACAGCATATACTTCGTTTTGTCCTCATTAACAGCCAGACCCATCTTCGCCGCCTCCGTTTCAATGCTTGCAAATGCGCCACTGACAGCTCGCCGCGTTCTCCCAATAATGTCAATAACATCGGCATAGGCAAGTTGTTGAACGGACTTTTGAAAAGTTGTACCTCTGGTGTTGGCTTGCGAGTTTCGTACAATTGCTTCAAGAACGATGTTAAAGAAAGTACATGATAGCGCGTCGCCTTGTCTTAAACCTTTTTCGACATCAGATGATTCGGTGGTGTTCTTGCCGACTTTGACGGAGCAGCGAGATATCTCCATCGTCATCCTGCACAAACGGACGAGTTTGGCGGGGATGCCAAAACTTGACATGGCTTTGTATAGCTCGTCCCTATATACGCTATCATAGGCGACTTTAAAGTCGATAAATAGAAGGTGTGTATCGATCTGAAATTCCTGGGTTTTTTCTAAGATCTGTCGGAGTGTGAAAATTTGGTCGATGGTTGACTTTCCTGGCCTAAAACCACACTGATATGGGCCGATCAGGTTGTTGGCGAAAGGTTTTAGGCGTTCACACAATACAGCCGACAAGATCTTATACGCGACATTCAGGAGACTTATTCCTCTGTAGTTGGCGCAGTTCAGAGTATCTCCTTTCTTGTGGATGGGGCACACGATGCTGAGGTTCCATTCATCGGGCATGCTTTCATCCGACCATATTTTACAGATGAGTTGGTGCATGCTCCTTACCAAGCCATCTCCCGCTGCTTTGAAAAGCTCGGCCGGAAGGCCATCCGCTCCAGCAGCTTTGTTGGACTTAAGTTTGGATATCGCTATCCTCACTTCGTGTAGGTCGGGTGGACGGAAGACGGACTATCTGTCACTACTTAAGTTTTATTTGAGGCTGATTTTGACAGTTGTGTTGCTCCGTGCTCCATCAAATATCTAAGCTTGCGCTAAATTTTAGCGTCCCTAGTCTCCACTTTGTTTCTCCACACCAAAGATAAATTGTCGCTAAATTATGACACATGATTTAGATGGGACAAAAGCCATATTTTCATGATAAATGGCAGTAAATTTCATTTGTACTTGTAATTAGAATGTTCGATCGCTATAGTTGAGTTGAGGATACGAGAAGATATATCATTTCTGCTGCAGCGGACAAGCCCCGCAGTATTTTTCCATCGCATCAAAAGGTTTTTTTTTGTTGGTTTTGCCTTTTCTTTTATAGTCACACACATGTTCTCTGCGGTTTTTCTTGAACAAATCCATAGTAAACACAACAGAAACTTTTTCCTGCGTTTTTTTATGTCAAAATTGATCTTCAATTTAATGTATCGGACATTTATTTCGCGAGCTAATGAGTGGAGACGTTTCATCGGCCCATCTAGGTTGAAGTTAAGGATTTAGCTTGCGAACAGGATACTGCTTTGCTAAACGGCCTCTCTAAATTTTATCTTTGTAAACATTTTTGTATGGGAGATACAATTTAGCGGGAGCAGAATACTCGGCGTTTGTCACAGTTGATTGAAACGTCAAACACCTTCGGAGTAAACATTGGAATGGTTTTTTCTTTGATGCGGTGTTAAATGAGTTAAGTCAAACAATAATCATCGAAAAAATAAGCCATCGCACAGTGACTTAGTTTTTATTTAGCAAATAACCAGAATTTATTTCTGCCAAATGAAAGGAAGATTTTGTTGAAAGCCACTTTCGATTTACAGTAGACTTTTCGCGATGCCAACAGCCGATTAGTTTCTACCGCATTCTAAATTCGTGAAACACATTTTTTACTGAAAAAAAAAATAGAACAAAGCCGTCTCCAACCTCTGAGAGTAAAAAAACTCGCCGTAAAAATTAAAATACCGACAAATCAAACAATTTTATGATGAACATGAACACAAAAACCCATCACAGTTTTTTTTTTCTCTCTTCTATGCCTGCCTCCTCTGCACTTTATCTCAATGTAAACAAAACAAACACTTTTAGTATTTTAAGCATACATACATGATATCTACTACACCTCTCCTGGGTAAGATGTCTACATGGTCTCTGGCAGACATCATACCCCACGTATCTTTAACAAAAAAAAAACTACTACACCACTCTTTCATTAAAAAAGTACACACGATATATTTTTTTATTTGTTTATACAAACTAAACAAAGATCTGGTATAGAGAAGACGAAAAGAGTCTACAGGAATATTGATTCATCCAAGCACTCATATTGAGCAAAAGAAAAAGATCAAAGCACAAGGGTTAACACTTGCACAACAAAAAAAAAAAAAAGAAAAACTCCAATCATCATCTAAAATCCATTCAAATGGTAATTGAGAAAAAGTATCTTCATCTTGAGTCTTTCAAGTTGTTGTTTGCCTCCCATCAACTCGACAAATATAATACTTTGTGCAAACTACGTTTTCACACTCCGCAATGGGCCATTGTCTGTGGGCCTCTCTGTTCCCTCAAACGAAAATGCCAATAAGCTCTCGATAAGCCCCGTTCCAACTTATAACTTTGTTCGTCAGCCAAACAAAAATATACCAAAGAGTTTTGTAGTTTGTTAAGTGTACGAGTAGTGCTCGAAATAAAAACAACAAACGACCGAACTCGATTACTATTAATATCGAATCGTTTATCGGAAACAAACGAAATCAGTGCGAGTCTTTAAGCCGGTTAAGCCCTTGTGGGCTTATGTGACATTAGACGAAAGGATTGATACTATTTTCGGGCCCGCATGATTATTATTTTTTGTTTGCCGTTGTTGTTGTTGTCTTTTAGCGGCGCGATTAATTGATGAATTTTCAAGAATTATCGATAAACTCTCACCGGGCCGCTATCATTTGTTTGATGTCACAGAATGAACACACAAACAAAAGAAGAACCGAAACAAAATTGGGGTTCAGCGCGCTTTTTATATATTTTTGCAGTCTCATGGTTTTTACTAAACAAAATTCACAACGGGACCGGGAAATCCAAGGAAAGCAATTATTTTATGTAGGTTTATATAATTTTATCTGATTAGTTAGCTCTTTTTTTCCCCCAACATTTTATGTGTCACATGCAAAATGGCGCTATCAGATAATTATATGAGAAAAACCTTTAAATCTTATTTAATACCAAAGAAAATTGATTGCAAATGGGTTGAGTAAAAATGTTTACCTAGTGAATACGGTTTTGTTTTTGTTTTAAATAAACGTATAGTTGTGTTGTTGTTTTTTATCGGAATATAGACACAGACACCTACTCTAGACATGTGTCGAGTAAAGTGGCTTTTTGGAACTCTGCGCACCCTTATCAGAGCGCCCTCATTGTTTGTCGGATCGTTTTATGGATGCACCACACCTACATGTGTGCGCGGGAATGACAACAATTTTTACTTCTGATGTCTTGATTTTTATTTTGTATTTTTTGAAAGCTTCGTAGAGATATGATTCGATAAAGGCGTCGTAATCGATTTCATCGGTTTTTTTCATTTGTTTTCCCCCCTTGGACATTTTTAACTACAGCACGCGAGAAAGCGACCAATCAATAAAAATTGACGATCATTATAATGCTGATGATGAAAATCTGGGAAAAGTTGAGATCAATAAAAATGAGAGATAGATGTTAACTAATATTCGTGGAAAATAGTTGATGTTGGCGGGTGTCTCTGTTTGTTTGATGTGGCACAACAAGTCCTACGATCTGCTCATAATGGAAAAGAAACTGGGTGCATTTGAACTCTAGGTTTGGCATCTAGGAACCATTCGCTGGATTGAGCTCTTTTTTTGCAAACGGACGGGAATAGCAGCTTGAAACCGTCTGAATATGCAATTTTGTAAAAGAGCACCTCAAAAAAAGAGCCAACAAGTGTCCATCCCTGATGAATTCTATCCGAGTTAAGTTGCTGTCATCCACAGCACACAAATCTAAGGTAATATATTGCGCAGGTGTCGGTAATGTGAACAAGCAAAAATGGCGGATTACTGTGACTGTCTGCTTTGTTAGTAGCTACCATATAGCTCATATAAAGGATTAAGAAGCATTATGCCCAAAACACATGTGCAGAATTCACTGCGCAGCAAGATTAAAATACAAATTTTTATATATGTATAAACCCACACGTAAATTCTGCACTCACCACAGCACTGCAACGAGTCTCTATTTCTAAATTTTACTGCGAAATTCAAGCGTACCACAACACAAAAGAAAACCAATTGCAATTTCAAGCATTTGGCATCATCGGCTTTTGACATTTAATGATCATGTTGTTTTGGATTTGTATGGATGGAAGGGTAGGTACTTCTCTTGGATTTCTTCGGCAAAATTAATTTCTCTATAACAACAGTTGTCAATTTTATTGAATTTCTCAATTTTTCATTTTCAATAGTAAGCAAATTTCTAAAAACAAATGTATGTCAAACAATTTTCTGTACACCTGTTCTAGGTACTTGCAGCACTGCATTCTGCGCTGCATACAGAATTTCTGAACATGTGTTTTGGGCATTAAGAGAAACGTAATCACTTTCGTTAATATGTTTTCAGCAAACTCAAACAGTTTTCACATTAATTTTGTGGGTGGACATTTTATTTGCTTTTGGGAACGAATGGAAATCAGTTTCCCCATTAAATTGGTTAAACAACACAAAATTTATATATTTAGCGAATATTTCACCCAAATGCCAAATAGAACAACAAATTCAGATCAGCTGTCAATTTGCAGGCGACTGACAGTTGTTTCAATTCTTACGCAAAGAAATTTGTTGCGTAAAAACAAGAGGGAAAATATCTTGCTCTCTCGAAGCCGCTCTCTTTTACGAGTTTTTCGAGTGGAGGAACGACAATTGAGTAAAATGCGTCAGAATTCGTAAAAATTCGTAAGATTTTAAAGTAAATTAACAGATCTAATGTTTTCAGTCACAATTGGCCGCCATATTGCAACATTTTGACAGATGCGCAGAACGTTACCAAAATTCTTGTGCCGAGTATAAATTACCTTTATGTATGTATCTTGGCTGTCATCTGTCAAAAGGAACAAATGACGTTTACTTATTATTGAAGAATGAAAAAAATTTTAATTTTCAAATTTGATATTTGATCAATTTCAGAAACAGAAATGGAAAAACTTCAATGTGTGACATAATTTTGAACGTTCCACTCTGTTCAAGTTGCTGTTGGCAATCTGTTTCACTTTCGCTGCTGGAGTTCTTCCTGATGCAATCAAAATTGTAACTAATCTATGTTGTTCTGACTTAGAAGACTGTAGAATTGATCCGTCCCTCTGAATGGATACTTTATAAAACCACTGACATCTGGCTTCCGATCTCAAATGGATAACACACGATCTCGCGTGTGACTAATGCCCACTTTTATAAAAACTTATTTACATTTTCTCATATAGTCTGTCGGATATGCCGCATGTCCGCGAGTCCGATAGTAATTTCCTCTTCTAAGTGCATTGATAAGACAAGAGTCGTCCAACCATTCCCATAATGATTGTTCTAAAGTGCATTTCTTGTTTTTAATATTCATTACCAGTTTTCCTGTATTCGAAAATTACTATACTAAAAGCAAAAGCGATAATTGAGCCTGAGCGCCTCCAATAATTCCGACGAAAAAGAAACATTGTAATTGGCTGTCTAGTCGTGACTGGGGCGGTAGAATGAAGCCGAAGAAAAGATAAAAGGTCGGCCCCTTTGGATTTGGCTGTTTTTTTTCAAGTCCATTACACACACGGTTTTTTGTTCTCCCTTGGGGGATACAAATTAATATGCAGTCAATGTAGCGGCATATAGTGTTAATGAATTGTAGAATTAATATCCATTAAGAACACTTTTTCAAATTTTTGATATAGGTTTTAATCGAAAAGAGAGAAGCCGACAAGTGATAAAAATATCTGAATGCCTTTTTGGTGACATTTTATCGGTCCAAGACATGATTGAACTTTGGGCGACTCAATTTTAGGAAGATGTTTTCATGTCATCTGGCCAGCGCCCGTGACTATGGACTGAAGACCCGCTTTTTGTATACGAACGACTGAATAGAACATATATTGTAAAAGAGCACCTGACCAGAAGATCCAAAAAGGTGTCCATCTCCGATTTGATGTCGCTGTATAATAGACTTGGATTTAATGCAGTTTTGCCGTTTCCAAAGCTGTTGACAAACAAGCCAAATAATACCTTCTGTCGAACAGCCGCGTTATTCATTCCAAACAAAGACTCCAGCTTAATCTGATGCGATTGTGAATATGTACTTTAGAACGTCGACTAACCGAGACACTTAATATTGTCTCCAATCTCGTTCAAGAATCGCAAACTGTTTTCTCATTTACTTCTGGGGGGTTTGTTTCTTCAAAATGAAAAAAAAAACGCATGCAGATATCTCCGAAAGGAATCTCCGACTTACAGCTGAATGATCTCACTTAATTAGTCTCCTCACGTCCAGCACTACACAAATGTATAGTAGTAATAAAAATGAAATAAAAAGACCGACTCTACCTACTCCAGAGCGAGTACAAAGTACAAAGTAAAACCGCCTAAAGCGTTAAAGCTCGCCCCTCACTCTTAGATTGATGGCCTACCCAGCCAGAAATTATCTTCCGAATTCCATCTACTTTTCAAAGTAAATCATTTTGTGATATAATAGTAAAACAGGTTCCCCAAAACCATACAAGATACAAGAGTGCGACCAAGAAAACTACTATAGGCGCAGTGTACTAATTAATTAGATGTACACCGAAAACTAATCAGAAACACTCTGATAAATGAATTTTTTCTTCGTTTTGTGTTCATTTTGCTGCTTGTACCTAAACTCCAGTGGCAATTGGCAATATTAATTATATCTCATAATAGTAATGAGCAAGTGTGTACCGTGTACATAATCAACCAACAAAGATGCACACTATCTTGACGGAATTTTTTTTTTATTTTTGTTCTCAACAACAATTGTGTACGTAGGTATTTGGGCAATCTAACTTTGTGCGCTATTTTCAAACAGCGCATTCTCATCGAGTGGCTTCCCCACTTGTAACTGTCAATAGTTTTTTGTACACTGTTGTCAGTTATCCTATTGGAAATTTAGTGTTTTTTCTTCTTCATTCTTTTTTTTTTAATTGCCTATCCGCACCGGTTGGGTGTATCGGTATCTTTGATCTAAGTACACACATTCAGATACTTTACTCACCGTGCTAAGTAGGCACTTGACAGCGCGCAGGTGAGGAAATCGTATTTCAGAATCAGATACAAAGATCATGAGCACTGTCAGAGAATGTTTATTATTTTGCTTTTGCTATTTATTTTTAACAGCCGTCCACTTCAAATGAAATCATAAAATGTCAGAAAACGACCAACGATCATTTAATAATCGCTCTGCCATTGAACTACATTAGTTTCGCCTTTAGCGTCAGCGAAATAAACTCATAACACGTAGATACAATTTTCTATCTATTTCGGGGTAATTTTATTGCTTCTGGTTTATTTTTTACTTTTTTTCTGTGCGCGCTGGTTGGGCGGGCGGCCGGCGCGCATGAAACTTCAAACGGATTTCGCCAAATGCTGTGTGCGTGCGTGTGTTCGATCAAAATGTGTTCCTTTCGCGTTAGAGTAGAAATGATTCATGAATGTTTTTTGAAATTTGGAAAAACAAAAACGAAAAAGTCTGCACTTTGAAGTCGGCGCGCGATCGTATACGTTCATTGTAGGCGAAAATGCGAAGGACATGCGAGAGTGTGTGTTGTGCATGTCGGTTGAGACGTTCAACGTTCGAGTGGTTGAGTTCCTTCGCTATTGATGGATTGGATTTCGGATTGCGAAGGAAGAATGCTATATTTACATCTAGGCAAATGTGTTTCTATCTCTCAGCCACCCACTAATTAACCTCAATTAGAATCAATCAACAGCGCTTATAGCGCGTGTTTCGCACCATCGTAATTAAGGAGAAGAATTTCGCTCAACACAAATGCAAACGCACACGATGTGCCTATACATATATTCGCTTTGGATAATAAATGTTAATTATTTGTTAAAATGTTTACATTTAATTTTTTGAGTTTTTTCCCTTTCATTTTTTTTTTTTGCGGTAATGTCACAGTGCCGGCTTTTAGCAAGACATAGCTGGGCGGGTACATATTTATTTATGAAAGGTGCCGACACAATGTTGACACAGTCCCCACAAGAGTATAAACCGTGTGTGTTTACTTGTGATATGAGTGATGATAGAGTACCTCTAAAGTAGACAACAACGACGACAATCGACCGACAAGTGACAAGAGAAATGTGAAATGTCAGGAAAGCGCATGTAATAAAGTTATTATCTGAAGTGGACTTATATGGCGAGGGCGGTTATGGTTTTTTTTTCTCTTTTTATTATTATTGTTATTTTGAGGGTATATGGGATGGTTCAAGGGTGCGTTCGGGTAATTTAGAAGCAAATACCGTGAGAAATGGTATGCCTAGTAGTTGCTATACCTAGTTGGAGTACGTCATGCTTTCTAGTTGAAGTTGTTACGGGTGGGTGGTTGTGATTGAGCGGTTGGATAGTATGTCAGATACTTGCAGTGAATCGCATTCAGCTGAGAACGATCTGGCCAATAGTTAAACCTTTTGACAGCTGAACGGAAAGAGAAACTCGGCGGCTATAATTTTTCTGCAAATCTATAAGTATTTGGAAAACACTTTACTTGTCATAACGTATAACAGTAGAAGCAATCTGTTGGGTGTTAAACTAGTGACAATTCGAAATAATTGCAGCAGTACCTACATGAGAAGCATTAGAAGTTGGATACATGGCATTGTTTCCTCTCATTTGAGGATATCAGTCTAATGTTTCAAGCAATTGGTCGTCAGGTACCCATCTCTCAATTGGTAAACTGCAGACGAAGCGAAGAGCAGTATCACATCCTGACTGTTGAACACAAAGATATCCTACAGACAAAATTGACTGTCAGAATTCAATTGATCAAACAATCACTTACAGGAGTCTGAGAATAAGTTTTTTGGTTCGTTCTCATTTAAGGTGCAATGTTTCAACTCCCAACAATCTTTGTTCGTTATATAAATAAGAAGCACTTGGAACACCGTCTTTATGAAATTCGAACTGTCAACGGAGTAGTTAGGCAGTTCTTTCTTAAATAGATTTGTCGCCGCCATTCCGTCAAGTTTGGCACATTCAAAAACATAGGTAGACATCTAAAGTCGACTAAGTTGGTCAACTAAATTGGTCGGGAATGTCACTTTTCTTACGTCAGCCACATATGCGAACTGTCAACTAAGTACTCAGTCACGAATTTATCGACAAGATTCGTCAACAGAAATAGCTTTTCATGTGACCGATCTAGGCAAATCAAAACTGAGGTACATCATGTCAGCCAGCTGTCAGACTTACGAATCAAGATACTTGAACGTTGCCATTTTCTTGCCCAGATGGTCGGCTACTCCTTCGGCAACTTCAATTGAAGAATTAATTAATCCAGGACAACCAATAGAGAGAGAAATGCTGTCAGACTTACTAAACCAGAAATCGCAACGTCCTCTTTGATTAAGTTCGAAGTAGGTATTATAATATATTTTTTAGTTCTCAAGATTTCATTTCAACATTGGTCAACATTGAACTGTCATTTCTCGCGCGTATTGTCAATAACCATATACCTCAATAGGTTGCCGTTTCTTGCTAAATTTGTGTTCCCTTATGTTCCTCAAAACTACAATGTGTCAAATATTAGTAAACGTCAAAATGAGGTCAGACATTTTTATCAATCCTCATATACATTGTACACACGTCAAAAGCAGGCAGCTTGCCGAGGCCAATGTGTTTTGAATAGTTGCGTCAAGCAATAGACAATTGACTGATACACGTAGTTAGGGGCACGGCTACGTAAAGAAACGTCAAAGTTAAATCGCGTCAAGTAGGGGTATGTGGCTCGCTTCGCTCGCAAAAAGGATTTAAAACTCCAGTATTTCATTTTCGGGCATGATTTAAGGCCCAACTTTTTTATAAAAACACTATTTTGAATGAAAATACTATTACGTTACGTCAAATATGGAGTCGTGTCCTAATCCTAAAGCCCGATAAAAGTCAGTCAGTCAGTGCTGGACTATTTTTGTGCCCTGGCAGTTGTAATACTCCAGTATTTTCGGCAACAAATTCGATTTTTTTAATTGATATAGGTACCTAAACAATAAAAATAAAAAAGTGCAAAATTTACGTGCGAATAGCCACTTCGTAGACATTTTCAGTGTTAAAACCTAAAAAAGTTAGAATAAGTTGATTGTTAAAAGGTACAAATAACAACCTCCTTAAATAATCTATTTCTACGATTTCCAAAACTATTTTCAACTTGGTAAGGAGATTCTGCGGGGCAAATTCTATAAATCCAGCCCGACTAGGTAGGTAGGTAGGTATGCTCCCTAACAAGTGTCAGACTTCAAGATTGTTGCCTTCTTTCCACTATATTTAAATACAAATTGCATACCTACCTTTAACTGGCTTTATTTACAATCTCATCAGCTTTCCAATGCCATTCGATTTTAAAAAATGTATATACCTATCTAACTGCAGTTTTAAGTCTATATAGACAAAGACTAAACAAAAAAACAACAATCCAATCCAATCCATTAAACAAAAAGAGGAAAATCCGACGAAAGAAAGAATTTTTATGGTAGTACTCCTCCATTCAAATGTCAAATGCATCGCCAGAAATCCCAATAGTATCTATCTACTGTTCTTCATCTACATATATAAAATCTGGCTGAATGCGGCCGAGGACGGGAACTCGTACTCGACTTTCGACTATATTACGATGACTACACCACTGTTTACATCTCTCATCTCTCCCGTAAAATGCAAAACTACTACTGCAGCCAGCAGCATGCAAGTCGCTTCCAAACAAATGTATCTCGTCTGCTTCTCAACCACCAGAGATACCAGATACGTATTCGGTATGCACGTCTTTTATTTCGTTGCCCTTTTTGTTGTTTTACCAATTTTATTCGTTTTTTCTCCTTTTTTTTAACTACCTGCCAAAAGATATGTGCCTGATAGCACAATGAGCGGCAAATACTAGACAGAGACACCAGGGAAAAGCACACGCGATTAAACCAATAAATTTAATCAACTGTCTGTCTGTCTGTCGTTGATTTTTTTACCACACCACGACCACATTTCAGGTATTGCATGATTTGTATGTAAATGGTAGACCTACCCTTATTTCAGCATCCAGCTGATTGGTATGACCGGCCAAGTTGGGCATTGCTGTCATATTGTATCCTAGACCTTGACATGCCGGCACAGATATCCGTTGACATTGTAATCCTTGTGAGGGTTGAATTGCTACCAGTAGCAGTAGTAGTATGGCTGAGATCAAATAGCACATGTTTGGCACACTAAAACACATTTTTGTATTTTTTTTTTCTTTCTTTTTTTCAATCACTGGGATTTTTTTTTAAATATATAATTTTCCGTTTATTCTGGTACACACTATATTATAGCACTGGGTGAAAACATTTTGAACAAATATTATTCGAATGCAAAAATGTATCTCATAGATAAACGAGCACGAATATAAACTACAGTATAACAATTCGAAGAACGAAGAAATTCAGTTTGTATCTACGATAGAAGGAGCAAGCAGAACGATCGTGCCTAGGGTATGTGTTCACAGCTTGCGATCTAATCCGATACTGGCGGCAAGTCTACGGAATCACTTTGGTTTTTAGTTTGGCCTGGCACTGGCATTCGGTTCGTTTGTAGATTCTGTTTGAGGTTCACTTCAGTGGTGGTAGGAACTGCATGTGACGGTTGAAGTTAAAATATTCTGGGATGCCGCAGTTATTTTGTGTCTATTTTTATTTTATACATAGGTACCTACCTATAAAACAACTGGTATTGAAAATGCGAACTTATTTTTTATTTACCTACCCATAAAGTGACAGAATTTTTACGCATTTTAGCACAAATGAAATATCACAGCAAGATGACACATGTTCTTCTACATAAGGCTGGTATGCTGTTCGAGTGAAATCCAATTTTTCATACAAATTTTTCATTGCGAAAAGTCAAACTTTTCACATGAAAATTTCACCAGGCAGTACGCTGTTGAAGTGAAAAATAAATGTTCAAAAAGTGATTTGTAGGGTGCGTTACTTGCTATTTCACTTGGCTTTAATTGTCCGTCGCATTAAATTTTTGACATTTCGGCGTGAAAATTTCACTTTCAATTTTACAGCACTTTTTGGAGAGGAGTGAAAATTTCACTTCACTTCAATGTTCACTTCCAAAATTGAAAGCTACATATTTAATAAGTTTATAACGTTTAACTTAATTTCATAAATGTTTATTTTACATCGTTTCATGAACATTCACTTTCAAGAATCTTTATGCAAATGAGTCTCGATTTCTGTTTGATTTTTATCTTCAGTACAAGGTGCCTCGAAAGTTTAAATTCGATAAAAAAAGAGGTGTCTAGTCTATTGAACATTTTTGTATTAATTATTAAAGTACAAAAATGGGGATTTGGGATTTTCTAAAAAAAAACTTTTCTATCACCAATGGTAAAATTTCTTACGACAACTCGTCTCTCTTACGAATTGAAGGATTAGGATAGGCAGAAACTTGATTAGCATACTTCACGTTTTCTACTGTTAATCTGCATCTCCGGATTTTGTTTTTCATAATATTATACCGGTCTCTCCAAACTTTAGTTAATGAGAAGTATGCTTTTCGCATCACTTACCTGCCAAAAACCTCAAACATTCAAACAAACCTCTTCAGTCGATGAAACGCTCTATAGAGACTGAATTCCCCAGATCCCCACTGATTTCTTGCGTCCACGAAGTACCTAAGCTTATTAACGTGTCCTCTACAAACATATGGACTTTATACTCATTTTGGGAAATTTGTATGTACATAATTATTAATTTGAACCCGAAAGAGATCTACTTCCAAATTAGAACACAAAGGACGAGGACCGAGGAGCACCAATGTCATATGGTTTTAAATGCTCTCTCAAAATGCAGAAGAACGACCCGTATCCATTTATTTTGTTGTTTTGTCCATATCTTCTCGCCGTCTAATGCCGTCTCAAAGAAGTAGTTCTTTCCTACATAAATCCCGTCCTAACTGCTGGCTTATAATTAAGTCTTTTTCTTCAAGGAATTGAAACGGCTACTGACTTGCTCATACTATTTTTGGCAAAACTGGAAGAGTATTTAATGTTTAAAAGTCTTTTGGTTTAATTTTGTCATCTGCTTTTGATATTGTCACTTCCGTCGGCACTTTCCGTATATCCGAAAAATGTCATTAGTCAACAAATGTGGCTTGATTTACATGTGAAACAAAAACAAATTACGTCACGTATTGCTCGTTCACGGACGACGCGATTCGACCCCTCGTGTAGAAATTGATAATAAATTGAAGAATTGAAAGAAAGAAAAGCGGACAATTTTTTGTTGTCATTTCGACAATTACTATAAAAGCCAATATACCAAGTGTTAAACGACGAGATCGATCATGAGAGTGAGAGAGAGCAGGGAAATCCCTCCTGCTCTATTAGGTAGCATAGAGTAGGCTGCGAAACGCAGCTCGGTGGATGTGGCAGGCAAATTGGGTTCATATCACTTTTTGTATCTGACCAGGAAGGGCGTCTTCCCGAGTTCGCGTCCGCGCAGATAGTTTCTTTCGTTCGAGTATTTGATTTAGCGTTTTACACAAGGAACCGAGAAAAAAAATTCATTGTGCAAATCTAAGTGAGATTATCTTTCATTTGATGTATTGAGGTCGATTGAGTATCTTCTTATAAACAAGGCAGCCATTTTAGATACTTCCGCTCACATATTCGTTCCATACCTAGCGCTCAAACTTTTCTATCGCGCGTTAAATGGGTACAAACAATTTTGACAGCGAGCACGACGAACGCCAAACAGGTAAAATATTAAAAGTGGTCCCACTGTTGGATGTCCGGTGTAGCTTAAATGGTGTTACAGCTTTTAAGAATGGCGCCCAATGTGAGGCCCTGCAATTAGTTTACAAATTTAACACTACAATTTCACTAAACAGCTAAGACAAAAACGCACAGTAAAACTTGCAGGTGTAATTCTCAGATATCAGTTCAAAAAGGTAGCCGTCGAAAGGAATCACTCCAGCTCTGGCACTTCACTTCGTTGCCGCTTTGAACGTTGTTGTTGTACCGCTCATATTAGGTATTACCGCTTTTATTTTTGTTGTTGTTGTTGTTGGCACATTCGCTGCAACTACCACTGGCACTGTTGTGTTTGTGTTGTTTTCGTTTTGAATTTGTTGTTATTGCCTTCGCATTCTGCACTTCGTAATGCATGCAGCGCAGCAGAGCAGCGACCTCATCCACACAATCATGTACTCTGTCTGTACTGCAGTATCTCGAAATGTATCTCTCGCTCTACTCCACACATACTATGCGTTTGTTTCATCCGCCGTTCGTCGTTCTCGTTCCTGACGGATGACCGAAGAAGAGTAGATTAAAAAAAAGAAGAACAATTCAAAAGGAAACCGCAAAAAGGTAAAAAAATAAAAAAAGTACGAAAAAAATACGACAAGAAAAGCAATAAGAATTCAGTAATTTCATTTCATTTTATCCGCATTTTCGTAATGGCCAATAAAGAGGTGTACTCATTCCTAAAAAAACGTGAATGGGGCAACAACAACAGCAACTCCAAGGGGCTCAACGTCACATGGCTATGTCGCTGGCGATAGCGAGCGTAGCCCAGCGATATACACTACACACAATACCAAAGTACGGCGCGTCGCAGCAGTAGAATGAGGAAAAAAAAATAAGTGAAACACAGAGCAAAACAACTTCATAGGGTTTTCGGTTTTCGCCGCCACATGCCGTGCTATGGACGTGGACGACTGTGTAGATGATGTGTGATGGTGGTCTTTTGTAAAAGCGGGCGGTGTGGGCTATGGGGTAAGACCGTCCATCGGGGAACGGGAACCTTAATATCACCGGCCGGTGCTTTATAATTACTATTAAAATGTGTGTACGCTGACTTGAGCCAATAGTGAGTGATATCACTCCGTGTGTAGGGGGAAAGAGTTGCTGTGAGCGGTCACCCGTAATAGTATTAGATTTTGATACTAAATCACGCTGATCAATATTTATTGGCAACAGATCTGTACCTTGTCCCACTTAATCAAAAGTCCTGTAAAGGTTTGACACACCTCCGTCGTTGATATCGTTATAATAATGTGGCCTAGTGCATCCTTACGGATACGAACATTTGCACAACAATTGCGTAAAAATTGCGCATTTGTACCCACAATTAGACAAGGCGATGGCTGTCATGTGACTTCTTTAACATCGTTTTTGAAACAATTGTGCAAAACTCGAACGCCAAAACCAGAGGCACGATCTTTCAAAAGTTCGTCCAATTACTCGCATACGCCGACGAAATTGAAATAATTGGCAGAACGCTGCGTGATGTACCTAAATGGCGCGTTTGTGAGTATTGAGATTGAGGCGGCGAAGATGGGTTGGCAAAACGAAGTATATGCTTTCAACTAAACACCCAACACCGACGGCTCGGACAGAACGTCACAATAGACAGATATAACTTTGGTTAAGGACTTTGTCTACCTAGGCTCCGCTATGAACAATGACACCAGCGCTGAGGTTAAACGTAGAATAACTCTTGCCAATCTTTGGGCTAAGAAGGGAATTGAGTAGTAAAGCCCTCTCTCAGTGACACTTTATAAGACCCTAATCATTCCAGTCCTGCTACATGGCGCAGAGGCATGGGTACTCTATCAAAAGCGGATAAGGAAACTCTAGGTTGTTTCGAGAAGAAAATTCTTCGAGTGTTTTTTGGTCCCGTCTGCATTGACGGTGAATGTAGAAGGAGATTTAACGACGAACTGTACGGGCTGTAAAGCGACATCGACCTAGTCAGAGGAGTGAAGGTCCAACGATTGAGGTGGCTGGGTCATGTAGAGCGAATGGACAAGAATCCTCCGGCTCGGAAAATCTTCAATTCCATACCCAAGGGAAGGCGCAGTATAGAGGAAGACCGCGACTCAGGTGGCACATGCAAGTGGAAGGGGACCTTAACCAACTTAGCGTGCGAAACTGAAGACAGCTAGCTAAAGATCGCTCTGTCAGGTGACAAGTCCATCCCGGACTGCAGCGCCACCTTAAGTGAGTTAGTAAGACTCATAAAAACATTTTGCCACGCTCACTGATAGCATTAAACAACATTATGATACTTACCTAGCACGAAATGTGTTCGGATGTCGTCCAGCAATGTTTGTGAAGTAAAAATATGCCAAACCTTATGTTGCATGCCTGCCTATGAGACAGTGCCCTGTGATGACGCACCTATTGTAGCGCTGATATGTTTCCTATCGAGGGAGATCAAATATCTTGGATCTAGCTTTGGCCACTTCTGCTTTGTCGCAGCCTCATGAAAGAGCTTATCAATTTAGCCGTTTGGACTCGGCATTAATTGTAAGTCCTTTCTATTAGATTAAAACGATAATAGGTAGTTGTGAGAAACTAGGTTACTTTCACGGATAGATTGCGCCAACTATTTATACTTATTTTAGTACTAAATTGTCACAATGGCAACTCCATACAAATTACCATTCTTATCCCATTCTGTTGTCCTGTGTTCAGACTTCCGAGTCAGAGTTTGAATTGCATCACACAAAGCCATCGTCCTCCTTTGTGCATCTGAAGAGGGTGTCTCCCAACTCCCAAGCCCCAACACTACCATCCGTTTTGGCAATAAACCATTTCGATTGCTCTCCCACAGTCGCATTATACTCTTTGCATTTATTGTTTATTCGCAAGACACTATTACGTATACGTTACGATGTTACGCCGCATAAATATGCGATTTAAATTCATAATTAACGTCAAAGAGAAACAAAAACTGAAGACAAACAGCAAAGCCTCCCAACTAATTTGCGTGAGTAAATTTCCGTAACGGTCCTCAATTCGAATCCAATGCGGTCATAACACAAGCACAGCCGACAGCAGCAGCAGCAGCGTTAAATACAGACGCATTGGCTGGGACAGTGATGGCGGCGGCTTCTTTTAAACATTATTTCCGGTCCGCTTCGGCTTTTGATTATACACGAAACGAATGGCGGCACCGACACCAGAATGATGATGATGACGACGCCGATGGGGGCATATGCACAAAGATCACTTAATTTTCGCACGACGACCGCACCGACCGACGCCGACGCGACGTGTGAGTTCGGAAAGTCGTTTGCATTTATTACTGAAATTTTGTAGCATTAGTTTTATTGGAATTATTGTCTGAAGGTGGCGGTAATTGTTCCATTCCACCGCATCGCACGGAAGCTGTCGTCTCGAGGGCAAACCGTGTTACAAATTAGCTCTATTAGTCCTTGTTTTTCGTTATGGGTGTGGTAAATTATATATATATATAAATTTCGAGAGATATTCGAATCAGACCACTAATGTCGGGTCTCTTTTCGTCTCTCTACCACTATAAAACTTACCCAGAGAGACTCTCTGGATTTCTCCAGAGTTCTTCCCTGGGCTCGATTCCTAGTGTTAACGCTAGCATCTGTTTATGGGAGATCTCTTTCATCGACTGAGTCTCGACCCAGTGATGTCCCAAGATCCTCATTCTTCTGCCAGCCAACGCCGGACATTGGCACAGTATATGCGCCGCTGTCTCAGATTCTTCCAGGCATAGTTTACAGGTATCATCTTCTCTAAGGCCCATCTTCCTTAAGTGATACCCGAAACTACCATGTCCTGTAGATAGAGCCACCACCCATTTCAGAGTTCGTCGACTCATGCTTAGAACCCTTCTTTGAGTGGAGCAGGTCGGCCAATTAATTGCCATTTTAGCTTGTCTACATTGTTCCACGGTAGACCACCTTCTTAGGTGTTCTGCCGTGATCCATTTGTGAATCAGCTGTTCTACCATTCCTTTGCCAATTGAGGAGAATGGTTCTGGTCCTAGCAACTTTTCGGTTGACCCCTGTTTTGCAAGGGAGTCCGCCTTTTCGTTGCCTTCGATTCCTATGTGTCCTCGTACCCACATAAGTGTTACATCATTTTTAGATGAACACTTATTGAGTTTGAGTACACATTCCAGTGCTAATGATGTTGTGATATTTGTCTGTTCCATACGTCTGATCACCGCCTGATTGTCCAGTGCTATAAGGATATTTCTTCCCTCCACCTGACCTTCAAGCAAGTAATCCAACGCATGCAGCAATGCAATCATCTCAGCCTGGTATACAGAAGTGTGTTTCCCGAGGCTGACGTGACGGGCTAGTTCCAGCTCTTCTGAATAGATACCGGCACCCGCTCCGCCATCCATCATGGATCCATCTGTGAAAATTACTATTTCACCACTCCTTTTTTCTGGAAGTAATCCATTCTCAATACGAGTTTTGTGATTCCTTTCCATAATACGCACCCTTGTTATCCCATCCATAGGCATGTTCAGCTCCCTAATCTCGTTTTTGACAAGTTCCAGGATCTTCCTATGTCCATAGATGGTACCACGATTGTGCCAATTCGCATCTCGATGCAAACGAAGTGCCGTTAGGGCCGCTGTTTTCTTAATAAATAAGTCTAGCGGTAAGATCCCTAGGATCACTTCCAGTGCGCATGTTGGTGTTGTCCTTATTGCACCTGTAACTCCTAAACATGCTAAACGTTGGACCCTATCCAGGTGCTTCCTCACAGTTTTTTGGGAAGCTTTCGCCCACCATACAACAGAGGCGTAGGTGATAATGGGTCTAGTTATCATCGTGTACATCCAATATGCTGACCTAGGCGAGAGTCCCCACCTCTGTCCACATACACGTTTGCACTGATGTAGTACCCTTTTTGCTTTCCGGACCTTCTCCTCAACATGATAGTTCCAGGTAAGTCCAGTATCTAGGTAAACTCCCAGATACTTAACCTTTCTGGCCATCGTTAGTTCCGATCCAAAAAGTGTCAGGGGCTGAAATTCCAGATTTTTCCTCTTCCTAGTGAAGACTATTAGATCTGTTTTTGCCGCATTAATGGAGAGCCCTTGTTCCAGACACCACCGCTCCACCACTTTGAGTGCATTCCTCATGATATCTGCAGTGACGTCTATGAATTTGCCTCTAGCCATTATTGCTATGTCGTCGGCATATCCCACTGTGTGAATGCCAGTCGCCTCAAGTCTATCGAGAAGAGAGTCCACAGTGATATTCCACAGTGTAGGTGAGAGAACACCTCCTTGTGGGCAACCTCTGCTAACCCTTCCTCTGAGTTTTGAGGTTCCCGTCTGAATATTTATCGCCCTTGTATTCAACATATTGTCCACCCATCTTACCACCAGTGGGTTAACCCTACGTTTTTCCAAGGCTTGTTTCAGACTTTCAAAGCATATCTTATCGAAGGCACCTTCAATGTCCATTATGGTGGTCATTGCAATACCCCCGGTATTTAGCTCTTCCTCCGCAACGCGTACTACTTGATGTAGCGCTGTTTCTGTAGACATGCCGGCCCTGTAGGCATGCTGTCTACTATTTAAGGGATACATCTTAAGCGCAGTACTCTCCATATAGTCCACCAACACTCTTTCCATTGTTTTTAACAGAAAGGATGTCAGGCTGACTGGTCTGAAGGACTTGGCCTCGGTGTAATCCTTTTTTCCCGGCTTTGGAAGGAAAACCACATTTGTCTCCCTCCATGTAGTCGGGATGTAGCCTATTGCTAGGCAGGCAACGTATATATTCCTTAGCCTTGGTGCAAGTACGTCTACTCCCCATTGCATTAGGCCTGGAAATATACCATCCGGCCCCGCGGTTTTGAAGGGTGAAAATGTTGCTATCGCACCCCTGACCGCCTCTGGTGTTACGATCCGTTCTGCTTCCGTCCTATCCATCCTGTTCGCTCCTTGTTTCCTTGGAGCCCAGGGCTGATCTGACTTATAGCTTCCTGGAAAATGTATCTCCATTAAGACCTCATTTGTATGATCCAGTGTTTCCACCATCTCCCCCGCTCTATTACGAATGAGTCCGATCTTGGAAACTGGATCCCTTGATACAATCTTTTGAAGTCTACTGACTTCAGATGTACTCCTCATACTCGAGCAGAAGTCCCTCCATGACTCCCTTTTACGTCGTCGCAGAGTAACATTCATCTCTTTCTTTTTCGCCTTATATTCGTCCCATGCTTCGGGTTCCCCCCTCCTCATGGCGTGATTGAAGGCCTTTCTCACAGCCTTCTTTAGCTTTTCAAGTTCCCGACACCACCAAGGCGCAGGATCTTGTTTCTCCACTAAAGTTGGTGTGCATGCCACTCGGTACGCATCCTCAACAGCCGATTGCAGATGCTTCAGCTGTGATTCTACATGCCAAGTGTTTTTCGGTATTCCGAGTGCCATTACATTCAGTTTTTCCTCCAACACTTCACGGTATTTTGTCCTATCCGTGTTCTTCGGAATTCTGATGTATTTCCGATCTTTTTTTCTTTTAGATCCATAGCGAACATCAAATGAGATGGCTCTGTGATCCGACAATGTAGCCTGATCCATTACCCTCCAATTTGATATTCTTTCAATTATCTGGCTACTGCACAGGGTAACATCGATCACTTCCTTTCGCCTCACATCCACGAAAGTCGGCTCTGTTCCCCTGTTTAAGATAGCTAGATCCTTGCATGATACAAATTCGAATAACGCTTCTCCTCTGTAATTATCGTTGGTGCTGCCCCACACTGTGTTGTGTGCATTGGCGTCACAACCAATTATTAAGTCCTCGTTTCTGTTTCTGCATGCATTCACCAAAGACTCTAACTCTCTTGTCGGAGGAGGCTCTGGAGAATCATACGGCAGGTATGCAGATGCTATAACAAAAGTTCCTGCACCTGATCCTACTCGTACTGCTGCAAGGTCTGGGGCACAAAGATCCGGCAATTTATATGCTTGAACTCCATGTCTCACCAGGATACAGGACCTAATTCTTTCGCTGGTTTGCGCATAATGCAACTCAGCCATACTATTTGGGAGTCCTCTAATCTTTCCTTTAAAGATCCAAGGTTCCTGTATCAGGATGAATATCAAATGAATCCTCATCAAAACATTTAGTCATCATTGCTGATGCTGCCTTGCTATGGTGAAGATTCAGTTGAATCACCCTGAGCTTTTCCCGGTACGGTGTGGTAAATTACTTGGAAGCCCGCTGCGGGGGGTTACTCCCTGGCAAAAAGCATTTGTTGTAACGCGATTTGGGACCTCGCGGATACTCGAAAGAAAGCATTTGCCTAGGGAAGATACTGAAGTCAATGAGATTGTGTATGTACATGGACGCTCTACAAGTTTCAGGTGTTACTTAAAAATGTAAGTCTGTAATTGCGGTGTACAAGGCAAGATTGGTGATCCTATAAAAAAGGGGTCTTTCATTAAGCGCTTCCTATCTTTAAATATAAATAAAACAAAGTGTGTGTGAGATATCATCGACATTTATTTCGTTTGGAAGGCCTAGGTACCTATCGATGCCATTATTTATGGAGTATACCATCCTTCAAATGTCCGTCGGGGCTTCCCTGGGTGGCGCTCATCAGAACTGCCATGTTTTCTATGACAACTCTGACGACATATAAATCAGGCTGAATTAAACCGACGGCATGGGTTTGAGGGCCGCTGTGGTTTGTGGCTTATTTGAATAGACCTGCGACTTCAGAAAATCGCACAGGATAAAGTCTAAAAGGGGTCACATCGCACCCCGTGGGCTGTGGGGCACGTAGCGCCTTCCTGCTGAAACCACATGTAGTTAGTATCTATGTCATCCAATTTAGGCCAAAAAAATTGGTTGTTTTTGCCTAACCCCAAAAATGAGAAGAGGGAAAGAAAAGTTTTATTTCCTTGCATGTCAAATATGACAGCTAATATAATTTATTAAATTCATAATAGTTGTGGATTAGTTACGTCCCAAATTCGACAACTTTGTTTGTTGACGTAACCATATTCATCATGAAATGGGCCCCATCAATGGAAATTTGGGTCAGTTTCCAACTTCTTTTTATAAAATAATTTTATCATTTGATCGTGTCGATCGTCCATGGTGATTAAGCAAAAAATACTGAATAAATGACAGCCAATTTGACAGATGTAGCTTCAACATAGGTCTGTTCCTTTACTTTTAAAACATACGAATTTTTACGAATTCTTACACATTTTACTCAATTGTCGTGCTTCAACTCGAAAATTTCGCAAAAGAGAGCGGCTTCGAGAGAGCAAGATATTTTTACTCAACAAATTTCTTTGCGTAAAGGCTGGTACGCTGTTCGAGTGAAGTGAAAATGTTCACTCCTCTCCAAAATGTGCTGTGAAATTTTCACGCCAAAATGTCAAAAATTTAATGCGACGGACAATAAAAGCCAAGTGAAATAGCAAGTAACGCCCCCTTTAACACCCGGGAGGAATCTGAGAACACACTAACAATTTATTAATTAATAGATTAAAGAAAAACGCCCCCTACAAATCACTTTTTGAACAATTATTTTTCAATTCAACAATTCAATTCAACAGCGTACTGCCTGGTGAAATTTTCATATGGAAAGTTCATTTTGACATTTCGCAGTAAAAATTTTGTATGAAAAATTGGATTTCACGTGAACTGCGTACCAGCCTTAAGAATTGAAACAACTGTCAGTCGCCTGAAAATCGACAGCTGATTTGAATTTGTTGTTCTATTTGCATTTGTATGGAATAACTTATCTGCCATTTTTCACAGGTTACTACAAAAGCGTTCTTTAACTTTTGCGTAAGTTTTCCTCTCTGAGAGAGAATTCATCCCCTCTACTGTAATTTTGACAGTCTTTTCCATTTTTACTACAAAAGTAAAGGAACAGACCTAATATGGCGGCTATCAACTGTCAAAGCTCGCAAGTCCCTACTGGAAGTCCCTGTAGCTTGCATAGAAAAGTTTGCCAATACCTATTAGGATGCGATTTCGACGAGTCTTGGTGTGAACTAAGTACAAGCTGTATTGACCTGAAACAGATAAATGGTTGTATGGTTGCAAACTTGGAAGAAATTCAGACAAATAACAACGCTAATCGATGGGAGACATGCATCCCATACCGTTCGCTTGTGTGGGTTTTCATATATGGGACGAAGGGAAGAAACCTTCGATCTTATGACAGTCCTCATGACAGTTCTATATTCGTTCGCGAGAGGTGGCATAGTGTACTCTGTATTTTTCCGGGAGTTGATTAAGATCACTCAAAAAGGCTTAAATTGGTTTGCTCGCAGCAGCCAAACGATTTAACTGCGCGGAAATATCGGATCACAATGGAAATGGACCAGTGGTACCAGTGGTAGCTCCCATACCCTGTTTAACCAAATCCATTTGCTGGAATCAGATTCCGAGATCTGCGTCACATTTCCTTTCGATCCAGTCATTAACATTCTTATCTCAGTCAATGCACCTCGGGCGGACATTCCCATCTGTGAAGCCAACTATCCAATGCCAGATGTTCGTACCGTTCCAATAGCAACACACTGCTCGACATTGCTAATTAAAACTGTACAATCCCCTATTATCTGAGGAGTTTAGTCCAGATTGAACAACTGTGATCTCTCCTTTTCATTTCCTCCTATCTTCAGCAACCATCAATAGAGACCCAAATGAGTGTACCTTTCCAAATCGCATACCTTATTATGTTATACAATTAATCCCATAGACAAACACTCGATTTCACCCAGGGAAAAAGACAAACAAAGCAAATCCTTTCAAGAATCCATATCTGCATCTTCCAATAATACACTCACCATGTCCTTCTTTTGCCTCTTTAAACACTTTAAGTGGAGATTTGTAAAAGGATCCTCTGCCTACTCTATAGGTATAGGTAAACTTTACGCGTTTGTTTTCGCTTTTACAAGATACCCGATGACATTTCTTTTGTCAGCAGCGGCAAAAACTTAATTCACTTTCAAAAAGGGAATTAGATTAGTTGTTCCCGATGGCCTTTCACTTTGCCTCTTCTCTGACAACTATGTATGTATACTCCACGTCCCTGTTTCTCTTTCGTTTGCCTCCTTACAAAACTGAATGTTTTGAAATTAAATACCTTTGTGCCCAGCCACACTCGCACTCTTGAAACCCTAGCAATGCGAATGTAAAGTGGAATTAACGTGGTATAATTACAAGTGGAACAACAACGTTAGCTGGATGCCGTATACGGTATACTACAAAGGCGCACTTGTGTGTGTATATGCTGTTACCGGCGGCGATGGATTAAGTAGCGCTCGCTAGGGAGTAATAGCGAGGCCAGTGAAACGTTGCGTATAGTAGCGCACCCGCCCGGCATTACCACCAGAAACCGGCTGAGGCTGACGGTGTTTGATATTGACAGAGGAGGCGAGAAGTGAAGTTTTGCTGGCCGATATCACACGCATTGCTTGCGAATTGCGTGTGTACATAATTGTTATAGGCTTGTCAAACAACTTAGCTAAGTGTAAGCGGAATACGTCGCTGATGGCGATGTAACACTTTCTTGTAGTCGTTGAATTCAGATGTCAACACGTTTGGCGATTGGTGCGATGGGGCAAGAAGTCAGAGATTGTTTCTGTTGAACTTGCCACTGATTTTCGCTGCTGGAATTGATTTGTCAAAGCATAACCGTGGAGATGGTACTTACTTGAACCTGTAGGTAGGGGGAGTTGGTGTTTTTTGAACGGTTTTATTTTTTTTATTTTTTAGGTTAAGAATTACATTTTTTGGTAGGATCTTACTTAGCTTACTGACTTACCTAACCAAACAAAGCTTTACTCAACATGTGGCAAGATGCAAGAGAATTGGAGAGGCACACTTTTGTTCAAAGGCGGTAACAGGTGTCACTAGTTTCATCGCTTGGACTGTCAAAACACTGACCGATGCTTAACCTTTCGACTTAGTTTAAAACCGTAGGTATTGAGACCGGTTCGAAATTCTTTGGATCAACTTAAAAGTAGGTACACGTCTTTTTTAGAGTTTAAAAACAGTTGGAACAATGATGATCACTTAACCTTAACGCATCCGTAGTACACGCGCATATGTTGTTAATATTGGGACGCTCCAGCCCGTATGGGCGTTATTTTTATTCCAACCAGTCCGTCCGTGATATTATTATAATAGTTGAATAGTATTTGACTATTTTTTTCGTTTTGTGACAGGCTTCGTCGAATAGCGGGGACAAGAACCACCCCATTCGGCGAGCTAAGCTGTGCTTCGCCGCCATGCAACTGATGTGCACCCTCAAAACTTATTCACCTTTCGATTCCTTCCCTTCCAAAGGTCCCATCCTCATCTTAGCTGGCCATGGACCAAAAGGCTGCAGTGGAAGCTCTGCTGTGTACTTAACTTCAAACCTAACCTTGGATAACTTAAATATTTTTCACTAAAGGACCAAAAATGCAAATTGCTTTAGTTTTTCCATAGGTCCTCGAACGAAAGTTCGTCTAAAATGCAGGGATATATTTTTTCTGAAGGCTATAACTGCACCTGCAAAGCATTTTAAGATTCTTATTATTTTTCAAAAATATAAGAAAACACGAACAAATTAGATTATGGTCTGTTTAGAAACTGAAAGAGAGGGAAATTTGCTACTCTAACGCATACTCAACACGCTATCTCTCTCAGTTCCATTAATGTCTTCTACAGATGGCTGCCCACAAAGAAAACCAAGTTGCGCAGTGATTTGAAGTGACTTGACTTTGTTGAAACTGATCACCCGTTTTTGTGTGCATCAAGGTGTGAGTAGCTGTCAGTTATGCCGAGTGTGTTCAATAGGATGCCAAACCGTTGAGTTTCAGTTAAATGTACGAGGGTTTTAACTTTCAAGGTGGTCAATAACACTTTGAGCAAGCATAACGAGGTTGTCAACTCAATTATTTACCAAAATCAGACATTTACCAAAATAAGTGTGGGGGGCCTGCAACATGTTTAACAACGTAAAATTGTTCTTAACAATGCTCAAAATGAAAACAATGTGAATTTGCATTCTGCAGAAGCTTTAAAAATTGTCTGTTGAACGAAACAGTTGAAAAAAACTGTTGGCAAGCTTGGTGAATGAGCGAACCACGTACATAGTCCGAAGAGGAGCTTGGTATACAGCTTATACACCTATGTACAGGGTGGGCAAAATACAAGATTCTTTCAAAAATTCAATAAAATTAACAAAACTAAATTTTTTTCCATATATTATGGCTTTATTAGTAAGATAAAACATTCTCCTTAATTAAATTATGAAACACAGCGTCGTTCAAGTGGCTGCCTCGGCTGGTTTCGCAGTAGTGCATTCTGTCACTCCAATTTTCCAAGATCTTGTTGATGGTTTCAGGCTGTAGCTCACGGATTGCTTGGATGATATTGTCCTTAAGTGATTAAATCGTTTCCGGATTGTTAACATGACATCGGTCCTTCACAATTTCCCACAAAAAAAATTTCCAAAGGGGTCAAATCGCAGCTCCGAGGCGGCCAATTGGCATCGCCAACACTCGATTTGGGAATTTGGTGCTCAAAAGATCGATTGTGGCATGGGCTGTGTGGCAAGGGGCGCCATCCTGCATGAACCAGAGGTCGTCCAAATCCATTTGTTCAATTTCAGTAAAAAAAAACCTCGGTTTCTTTCGTAAAGTAGCCGCCGAGATGAAAATGCGCCACACTCACTTAAGAAACAAGTTTTCAATATTTTCCAACGCTGTTCAAGTGTAAGGCGACTCATTTCGCTCCGCAAACGTAAAATCCTGACTTTCTTTCAAGATTTCGATCGGAAAACAGCTTTCAGGGCCAAAAAAACCTATGATTTAAAAAGAAACCACTAGATAACTCACCCGTTATATTGTTTAATTCGCCTAAAAACAAACCAAAAATCGTCGATCTATTTCTGAAAGTAACATTAAAATCATCTTTTTGAAGGTACGAAATTTTAATTTTTAGAATGGTAATGCATTCCTGCATTTGTCGAAATATTTCGGACCCCCATCTGCATCACACTTTATCCCTTCAACAAATAGCAGTTCCCAACTCACCCATAACTCACCGCATTTGAATAAATTCATGTCGCCCAATTCATGTCAAACAATTGAAAAACATTAATATGCACAAAATCCCCATTGCATTCAAAGACTGAATGCATATACGCAATACAATAATTGCTCGTCCCTCAGGATGTGAACTGCGCTAGGAATAGAACAAATTTAAATTATGATGCGCACACAAAAGACGACTCAGACTCAGAGAACCTCCCTCAGATTGTCCATCGCCGTTTCCATTCAAATGCAGATCCATTGTCAAAGACCCTTCTCCTCATAATATCGGGGACAACAATATCATCCCATCTAGTCAGCGCCCTTCAGCAAATGAAAAATAAAAGTAAATTGCCCTCAAGAGCTCTATAGACGGAGCGGTCCCGTGAACAAATTGCTCTTTGCAAATTACACATATTTTTTTTTTCGCATGAGTTGATCCCATAATCCCAAGTGGTCACGATCAGTGATCTCAATAGGTAGTATGTCATATGTCTGTATGCATGATAGCCTCAACTCAATAGGCCCATTCGCCCAAAGGTGCTACTCGAATAAAATGCGCCCGATACAGCATCCGAATCGAAGGTAAGTATAGTAGCTGCGCCATTGATGATCGCACAAGATCAGTGTTTGCTCCGGGGCCGCCGATCTGGGCAATAAAAACACACATAGTGCCCGCCGCATAAACCGATCTGCGTTTGATCTTAACCGCCGAGGATCGTTTTGCTCGGAAATCACACATGCGTGTGCTAATTGAGAGAGAGGCTGCGTCCGTCGCGTCGCACCGATCATCAGTTGAGTTCACATCGTGCGTTTCATGTTCGTTTCGTCCTACCTACGTCCATCTGGTGTGTTCATTTCAATTTGATTGCGATGGGTTGTGCATTTAATTGCCCCTTATATGTACCACCTTGAATTGATCTTCTTCTGTGTACTGCATCCTTTCATTTCCACACAAGTCAAAACGAAACCGCGTCCACATAAGAAACAATTAAAAAAGACTTAATCATAAAAATATTAAGGAGAAAAAAAAAACTAAACTCTCTGGCTGACAGTCGATCGGAGATCAAAGGAATTTTGATCTGTCAGCGGGTGGGGGAAGCGGGATTCTTTCTCCCTTTCGTTACGGTCTCGGTCTCGGTGGAGAGGAGCGATCACTTTATCGAAGGTAAAAGAATAAAGCGAAAAAAGAGTATCGGAAATTTGTTATGGTACCGTGAGTTGATACTTTTTTTTTATCGTCAGATTGAGGAGGAACTTCTGTTCGGTATGGTTGGTCGGTGTCCCGTAAGATCTTTTTTTTGCTTTCGTGGACGATCTTGCATGGCAGATAAAGAAGGGGGCACAAACGCTATTTGTAATTAAACCATTCATGCGTGTGAAAATGGAGACTTCCTTTGGAGGCAAAAAATAAAACAAAATCGTTCGTTGAAATCGAGATGACAGTTGCAGCTGGCGATGCTCGAGATCAGTGATGGGGCGGGAGTTTGCAAAAGTCTTGGGTGTGGTTGTCTAGGCACAGAGTGACAGAGTTTTTTTTTGTGAATATTAAACATTTGACAAGAAATGCGTTTTAACAGTCGCTGAAGAGATAGCCGTTAGGGTCGAGTTTTATATTAAAATTGGCGTCCTTCTATGTAGGATATCTGCCCTTGATGCGAGTCTTAAGGTTTTCTTGTCGTGTTTCCTGCAAACTAAGAAGTGGTGTGCATTATAGGTAGGGACCGTTTGTATCACTTTTAACGGCAGTGTCCTTGAGCACTGTATCGTCATCCTCTCCACTAGCAGGACAGATGGTGGTGTCGTTTAAGCCCAATCCATTTAAGTGTTTTTTGGCAAAAGTCCGAAAGGACACCCACAAGCAGTCTGCGGTCGATTCTCCTGAGAGTTTGGTCTGTGTACACCTAGCACAGTCACGCCACCGACACTCGTGAGCATGAGAAACCCAAGTATCAATGAATGACCTAACCACAGATGCCGGCAGACCCAACGCAGGTTCAGGTCTTGAGAAAGCATCTAGAGCCCGGAGTACTAGGGAAAGCCCCTGTGCAGCCAAGACAAACCGTGCTCAAGGTTGTCAGGTAAAACTTGTTGTACCTAATGGCGGTCTTTGGATTCGAATTTATATCGCAGCTCCCTGCCTGAAGTGTGAAGTCAGTACTTTCCATCTTCATTGTCGTTAAGCCATCTCAATTAGATGTGATAATCCAAAAATTTAATTGAAATTGAACAACTACCCAAATATACCTTCCCCTTTCATCCATCTAAATCAATACCTAGGGGGTAATTAAAGGAAGCCTACATTTATGCGTGCCCTCGTGACGTTGGCCGCACTTTACACCTCTCTCTGTTGCAATCTTTTATCTTTATGACATCTACATTCCTCCATAAAAGACCACAATTCAGTTGCCCTATATCTTTTCGCAGTGAATTTTAATCTTGCCACTACTGGTTGTCGGAGCGCAATCCAAGATCTTTCTTGCTGAATAAATATATTTAAATTTAATTAATACCCCGTCAGACAAAATGCAATCCGCAGTCTTGCCCCGTCAAATTAATGCATTCAATTTCCATTACACACCCACTGAGCACTGCACATTGAACATAATGTATATATATACTACCTATCTCGTGCGCGCATCCATACAGCATACACCAACCTCCTCCAGGTGGAGCAAATGAACGATTTCCTTCGCTCCGCCAAAGCAGAACCACGAACCTCGAAGCACTCTAGCGATCTTTACCTACCCACGTTTTGATTTCACGGCAAAGATAATTCAGCAATCAAAAGCGAACGAATAAAGAAACAGTGAGGAGAAGAACAAAAAAAAAATGTTAAAAGGAAGCGCAGACATAAACTCCCTATAATTACCGACACCCTGGAATGGGTAAATGCACCAAATCGAACCGCCCCCGGGGCTTAAGCGTTGTAAGCTATAAAAAAGAGCAAGCAAATGTGTAAAGTAAGGCTCAGCCATGGCGCACATTGTGTGATTATACATTTTCCTTTTTTATTTTTTATTCAAACCTTCCCTCGTCTCCGTCGCGTCGGTCATGGGCTCTAGGAGTGAGACCCAAAATGCATATGCTCGGAGATCGTCGGCATTTTATTATTTTAGTTTTTTTTTTTTTGTAATAAAGATGTGAGCATCTTTGTGGACTGATGTGGTCTTCTTCAATATTGAAAATTTATCAGCGCTTGGCTCGGTTGGAGAGACAGAGAGCTGTTCGGAGTTCGATGCAGCATAACAGATTCGAGTGCTTCGAATCCATTAAAAGTGAATTCAAGCGAAACGTTAAATTAAGTTCTCAACTTCTTGGATGAACTGCGCGAGTGTATTGACCAGACTTGACATTTGGTGGAATCGTGTTAGTATTTAATTAGTTCACAGACAAATAAGCGAAGAGCTTCGTTCTTAAAACCAAGCTTGCCAATAAATTGAGCCATTTTTGTTTTAACTGTGACAGCGTTCATTCTTTTAGTCAACCACCGGTTACCGTTGAAGAATTCTGAAACCGCCAACCAACATATAGGTAGACTTTGGACCGTTCTACGAATATACTTATTGGAACTTTGCAATTTTCAGACGTAGTACGCAAAGTTATCAATACTTATGTCTCAAACGCACACATTTAGCCTAGGAATGTCAGATCTGTCACCTTTTAAGCAAGCGTTGGATTACCCGATGTCCAACGTGTCAACAAGCTCCCTGTGAATCATTTGGACCTTAATCTTGAGGAGGACATTGGGCCACATCGGCTTAACCAATACGTAGTTTTAACAACAGCCGGAATCGTTTTAGTTCAGATAGCTCAAGCTAAGCTAAGCTAAAGAACGCGACCAATAAAGACAAAAAAAAAATGAAAAAGTGACACCTTAAATTGAAATTCTCTTAGCTTCAATAGTCGAGAAAGAAAACTTGTGCGTGACATTGTGTCGTATGAACAAATCCGCCATAAGTCCTTTACATTCTCTCATACGTCACAGTTCATAAACATTTCGATTCCTACAAGCTGTCAAGATATGAACGATTTCAAGGAATCATGAGTGAATGTTATATTTGATTTATAATAACAAACCTCACTTTGTGTGGAAACCTGAGCGACACGAAAAAGATGACACTTATAAATAACGATGTGTCAAAAGAAACGTCACTTTTGAATCCATGAACACACTTGGGTTAGGAATTTGGTTTGATTTTTAAAAACAAGTGGCCTCATTTTCACCAAACGGAATTTTAGACAGACTTCAGCTCTTTCTGCCGCAAAAATCTAAAAATGTCCCTTGTTCCAGGCTTAAGGACTAGAAACGTAGCGTTTGTACGAATTTATATCCGCATATGAGCTTACTTTTCTGCGAATATTAACGAGTTTTCAGTACATACTTGCCAGTCGCAGGGATATAACTTCAGGAACATAAGTTCATAAAAAACTATGTAACTATGTTCCATCTGACATTTTTTTTTTAAGAAATGCTGGGCAACAAATTCTCGCAAATTATTCAAAATAACTCCCGTAAACTTCTCGAAATCAAAATCCTAAATGCTTACTGTTATTTTAAGACTGTGATTTTAACTCGTAAGTAACTGATAATGTAGTAAAAACAAAAATGGTGTCTCCGAATGGGCGAGCTGTCAAACTACTTTGCAGACAATGACGACTTACGGATACCTAGTTTGTGTAAAACTTCAACTAGATTTGCCTGGACTAGGTATACGAACGCGTTAACTAAGTAAGTTATGTTGCTGTTGTGAACTATTGGTTAATTTATTGAATTTTGACACTTCAAACTGTCAACCTAGTACTCAGTCACGAGTTTCTTGACTAGATTCGTCGGCTACCCCTCCATAAACGTCAACTGCAAAAACTAATCACGTGACAAATCTGGGCTAATAAAAACTCAAACACATTTAGTCAGTCAGCTGTCAGACTTACTAAACTAGAAATTCGATCATCTTCAATGGTTATCAATCATCGGACTTGGCTTTGTTATTCTATTAAAAAACAGCAATTAAAGTTTACTTTTGTAGTAAAAATGGAAAAGACTGTCAAAATGACAGTGGAGGAGATGAATTCTCCCAGAGAGGGAAACTTACGCTAAAGTTAAGGAACGCTTTTGTAGTAACCTGTGAAAAATGGCAGATGCGAATATTCCACTCAAATGCCAAATTGAACTACAACAGCTGTCAATTTTCAGTCGCCTGACAGTTGTTTCAATTCTTACGCAAGAAAATTTGTTGAGTAAAAACTAGGAAGAGAGGAAATAGCTTGCTCTCTCATAACCGCTCTCTTATACGAATTTTTCGAGTTGAGGAACGATAATTGAGTAAAATGCGTAAGAATTCGTAAAAATTCGTAAGATTTAAAAGTAAAGGTACAACCCTAATATTTAAAACGAGTTTGACGTACGTTTGACGTTTTTCCCGTGATTCCTTTTTGACTTTTATTCTAGTACACAAATTCCCAAGTGAAATAATGTCAACTTAGTTCAACGATATTAATTAACTTATAAATCAACAATTGGAGTCAGCAGTGAGCGCCATTTTCCATTTGTCCAACCAAAACTAAACTTCAAATCTAGTACTATCAATATTGGTAAAACTTTAAGGGCCCGATTACATAACGAACCTTCTTAACTTTGAAAGTCCATCTCAGTCGTAAAACTTCTTCAATACGTCAAAAATTATCTCCGCGCATGTGGTGTGCGGCGCGCAGTCCGGTACGAATTACATATTCCCACCTGAGCAATGTTGTGGTTGTGCGATTCGCTACGTTCGTCTACAGCATTCGTGCGATTCCACTGCGACGAATTGCCTACCAAGAAAAACAGCAAACTAATCATCGACTTCGACGGAACAGGTTCCTATATACCTTTTATGCGTAATCTTCGGGACTATCGTGCCGTCTCTCTGGATCTGGATTTTCTCTTTGGTAGTGCCCCTGTACTGCCAGAAAACGATCATTTAATTCGGACCAACAATAAATAAAAACAAATTCCGCTCACAGGTTACGTGCAATAACGCGGCGCGGCCGCAGCCTAATCTCAATCCTTTCTAGAGCATCATTCCATCTCCAGAAGCTGGATGCCACATTCTGCTTCAGAGGAAACCCAGGGCCGAAAAGAGGAGAACAAAACAAGTCCCTCTTATCGATTAATTTCCAATTTAAGTTGGTGTGCACTTGAGCAAGGAGTTGGGGTGTACGCTGTTCGGCTGGCGGCAGACAGCGGCTGCTGCGTCGGCTATGCGATAACTTTTTTTTCGCCGCGCACGGTGTGTATGCCGTGTGTTATCATCTCGCTTCCTTTGGGTACCGCATTTTCCCGGAGTTTTGTTTCTTATTTTTTTTTAAACAGTTTTTCTTTCTTTTAGTCGGCCGGGGCTAATGGATGCACAATCTGGAGAGTGGATCTACTAATTAATTGACTCTTTGTGTCTGATGGTGTTTGCTTTGGTGTCCGATGGCGGATAGTCTGGTGTCGCTTTGGGGGCTATCTGAGGCGTTGATCATCAGTCCGGGTGAATTGTGGATTGCGGCATATCGTCGAGCTTGATATGCCTTATATTAGACAACTGTCAATGACCTAGTTTATATCGACCGGTGTTAGATGGCGCTCGGTCAAGGGCCTGTGTCGAATTCATCAGAATGTTTCAACCGCTTGCGGCTAATTCCGCCAACAATCTTCCATCAGAAAGGGAATTGAAAAGCCATCACGCAGGTATTTCTGTACACGACTTGTCAATTAGTGCTTCCACGCATGTTTGGCGGAATGAAACTTCTGCATCTTAGCTTGACTCTGGGTTGAAATGGAAACGACCCCGATAAGCTTGAAGGTAGATACGTTCTTCTGAACCGAGAGTCAAGTAATTAATTTTTGATGTCATATCTCGCTTGGTCGTCACTGGATGATGGTCGGCTCTTTGCCCTGGTTGCTGTTAGAAGATAAGTGTATAATCCGGCATCTTCGTGGTTGTCTATTTTTCTTAGACCTCCAGTCTCTACAATTCAATTTGATTCAAGATGAGACGTTTGCGAGGCGCTCATATCTGATCGTGCATTCGTGTGTGAATAGGAATGGGAAGAGGTGTAGAGAAACCGCGAGAAAAGATGTTCCTTGGTTGAACTGACCACCATAGTCGCAGGTTTACGGATTATGTCTATTTTTCGTTGAATGGGCACCGTTTACGTTTCACATTTGGAAGGTCTCCACCACAGTTTCCTATTGGAAAAGGCTGTCAAATACTGGCACAGTTTTTTGTCTTCCCTTTTGAGTCTGCGGATGATGTGCAGAGGCGCTACTATATTTTTTGTTCTTGGTAACTGTCACTGTAAACGAAACGGTACAATATACCACAGTGCATTACGAAATTTCACAAAAAGGAAGGAAACCCAATCAAGCGAGAGAAAATAATATTAAGGTCCCAGTTATAGTCATGCATAAAACGAAACCATAAACATTTCCTATTAATTTTTTTAACTACATAAACTTAATGTTTGAACTCAATCGTAGTCTTAAAATGTTATTAAGTTATTTTTTAAATTTTCTAGGAAACAAATTTATTGATTTTTGCGTACGAAAAACTTTTCCCAATGAATTTTTCACACAATCCCACAAGAAAAAAAATAAAAATATAAATATTTAATTTTTTTACTGTTCCATCTGTCAGATTTTTTTTTCGGTTACAGTGATACGTAAAATGAAACCGAAAAAAAATGGAACAGTATGAAATTGATTTTTTTTTTCGTTTATACGGTCTTAGCAAACTGATTGTCACTGTGTTGTCTGTACAAACAAGTCAACCACCACTGATTAGATTCCATCAGAAAAAAATTCCCGACAGATGGAACAGTCAAGAAATGAAACATTTCAGTGTTTTTTTGTGTGAAATTAACTGAGAAGTTGATCCGAAATGGTTTTTCGTACCGAAAAATGTGTTAATTCTGTTCTTCGAAAATTTAAACATAAGTAATTAATTTTATTTTGTTTTGTTTGATAAACTTCCTTCATAATTCATTAGCAACATTTTATGACCAAAATCAAAAACAAAGTTTCTTCGGTTGTAGCAAATTAAAATAATTTATTTTAATTATTTAATGTTACCAAAGTGACAGTTAGTTTTTCTGCCAGATTTTTTTCTGAACTCTTTCGGTTGCACTTAACGTATGTCTAGGTATAACGAAGGCCTAAGTGACATATGATTTTACACGCAAAGACCCACAAAAATTGACGATATGCCACAAAACACCGCAAAACGTTATGACGATCTAAAAGAAAACCTAACGAAACGTCACTTAAAAAAAAAATTAATAAATAAATTGTGGGGTGGGACCTTAGGCCTATCTACAATTTTTATGCCGAGTCCAAACGGCTAGTTGAGAAGCTCTTTCATGACAGTTATACTCTCAGATGTCTGTCAGACGTTCGCGAGAGGTGGCGCAGTGGAAAAAACTGTAAGATGTAATTTGTGCTCTTTTGGGGATCTAACCGGGGCCCTTTGCTTAGTAGTCCTACACAGTACTCACTATAAGTCACTGCGAAACGTCACTTCATATCATAGTGAAGGTCATATTTTCGCAGCCTTGAGTTTCACCAGCTTGTGAATTGGACCGTAAATTATGGTGGATGATTGATGCCTTGTATGCGTATACATGACGTGACCATGGATGGGTCAAAACAAGTCCAAAATTCCAAGTACTCATCAATTTGCTTAAGGTCCGCAAACAAACTCCGTGCTGGTCTTATCTACTTGGACTTCGGCTTCTTCTCGCCGGTCTTATTGCAAACTTTCAAAGATATCAGACTGTACGCAAATAACAAACATTTGCGTTTACTTTGGCATTTAAAGTGCGACTACTTTATGACCAAACAAACCGAATAAAGGCCGCTCCTCTTATCATCCACTTTGCATTTTTCAACTGCACTGGTGTATGCAGCGCGGCTGTACCACTCAACTACGCAGATTTCGCTGGAATCTCTATACGCCTGTAGGTCGCCACTGACCACGACCAGACGCGCTTGCTGCCTTTCTCTTACAGTTCCAGGTGCGTCGTCGTATTGGTACTATTCGACCGACCGCTTTTGGTGTTCCTTGCTTCCGTCCACCGATTCTCAACGTCGTTGATAAGATAGCGGTCGAGCCAATTAATTAAATGCCTTCGACTTCGATTCCAATTCCAAGTGCCAGGCCATTTGCTTAATGTAAAATTATCTCGCTTGCATTTTTAATTGCCAGCGACAGCAGCGCCGCCGCCGGTATGGTGTTGACGACGCTCCAGCAGCGGTGGCGGCAAAATGGTTTGATCTGCACAAGCCACCGCAAAAGAAGAAACGCCAGCGCTAATGCGCATTTGGTGCGCCCACCCACATGTCAATCCGCGTCGCTAAAAGCTCAGTTCCTCTTTTCGGTTTCCAGCAAAGTGCTCGCATAGTCTCACATTACGCTTACATTATGTGACATTCCGCATAAAAACCGCAAAATTAATAAAGCAGAACATCTCAGCGTGTCAGCCATCAGCAGCAGCAGCGTCGTCCCAGCGGATACAGCATTCCATTGCCGCGCACCATATCTGTGGTCAGTATCTTTCTGGCCTCTATAGTTGCGGTCACCATTTCGATGGTGATGATGATGATGACGAGGAAGGGTACAAATCATCGTGTGCCCCGGGATAAATATAGCAAATGTGGTCACATGTGACTGGGACTGCCCTGCGCCTGCGGCTCATCGTATGTCGTCCCCTTGGGCATGGGCGCAGTAACAAAACGCGCCGCGTCCGGCTGTGCGCATTTTGCAGCGAAATGGCCTGGCACTCATAACTCGGCATCGTATGGTTCGCATTGCTAAGTGAATTCTGTCATTATGATTATTTAACTGTCTTTTTTGTGTCATTTTTTTTCTCCACCGTTCGTTCTTTTTGCGCCTCATTTTGCTCGGTTGACTGTATATATGACGCTCGGCGTCGTTGTCGCTGTCATCGTGGTTGGAGCCACGGCGGCGTGTATGATGAGGGGAGACGCTGTCGTTGCCGATAACGTTGCGGCATGTCAGTTGGGATTATTCGCGTTGCTGCACTCTGCGTGTGTGCGATTTACCGACTTTCATCTTTCATCATAATGCCATTCATTCGCGTTATCAACACATCGGCTTGGAGTCATTCGGAATTGTTTAGAGAGGTGAGTAAACATCGTCCGTCTGGATTTTTATTCGGAGTCATTTAGCATGTTGCTTTGATGACTGATTTTGTTTAATGACAAACATTAGTTTTAGTCATCAGTAGTGAAGATTAGCGGTTAGCATCAATGTAGTTTCGGACCCATAGAAAATTAGGTCGTTGAATTATGGTTACTCGAAATAACGACTGCTATTCTGAATTTTGTGATTGAATGACTGTCAAGAGAGAGAATGACTGTCCTCGCTTTTTCTTTATAATTTCCTTACATTTAGTTGTGCATCCCTTTTCCACACGTACTTGAGAAAACACAATCCATAAGGATCGCGAATAAAAATGCAATTGCGGAACTTATTTCGTTGCTATATGGAACACCGTCGTGAGACAAGAGTAATAACATCCTTGCGACATGTTCACCACTCATAATATAGTTGTAAGGACTCTCCACGCTGCGTTGCGTATATACGTATAGTTACAGCAGAGATTATTATGAACAAATAAATCAAAAATGCTGGCAAAGTATGATTTATCGATTGAACATGCAAGCGGCTGTGGTAGGAGTAATACATCAAAGCCAAAGGGCATGGCTCAAGTCCTTATAAGCGGCATTCAACAAAAGTAATCGAACGGCGAAGCTCTGTGGCTGTATAGGTAGGAACAGCACACACGGCCCATCTTGATTCTTTAAGATCTGGCCGGTCTGTACTTGGTTTTTGTTTTTTACTCGCCTTATCGGAAAAGCATTTTGATTTTGAAGAGAGAGAGAGAGAGAGAGAGAGAGCGACTAAGATAAAGGTGCAACCTGCAACGACGAACGTTCATTGCAAGATTGAAGATAATTCATGCGAAAGGATGGTTGAATGCATTTAATTGGTTTTATCGCCTGTTGTTTTGTTGATGGAGTTTGATGGGCAGATAGGTGTTCTAAATCGATTATTTTTAAGGACTCAATTAGTGGAAACTATACATGCGGGTTTGATAGTAATAAATAGTACCAGGTATCAAATCCAGAGTGCCACTTTTGTATAAAAAAGTACTAAATACCTTCATATGCGTAGTGTTTGTATAGTTCTATAATAATATCCAGCCATATGCAAAAAACAAACGAAGTTGGCTTCTTAGTGATTTGTACTTTACATTTTTTTCAAAACCCTTCTTGTCAAATAATTAGCAAACTGTTTGACAGCGTCGTAAACACAATAGGTCTGTTTCTGTTCCTTTACTTTTGTAGTAAAAATGGAAAAGACTGTCAAAATGACAGTGGAGGGGAACGTACGCAAACGTTAAGGAACGCTTTTGTAGTAACCTGGGAAAAATGACAGATGCGAATATTCCACCCAAATGCCAAATAGAATAACAAATTCAAATCAGCTGTCAATTTTCAGGCGACTGACAGTTGTTTCAATTTTTACGCAAAGAAATTTGTTGAGTAAAAACTAGTAGGAGGGGAAATATCTTGCTCTTCCGAAGCCCCTCTCTTTTACGAATTTTTCGAGTTGAGGAACAACAATTAGTAAAATCCGTAAGAATTCGTAAAAATTCGTAAGATTTAAAAGTAAAGAAACAGACCTAATTGGTCACTTTCAAGTGACTGACTGACAGCTGGCTGACTTGATGTGTCTCTGTTTTGACTGGTTTAGATCGGTCATAAGCACAGCTTTTTCAAATGAAGTTTATGGAGGGGTAGCCGAACAATCCAATGAAGAAATTCTTGACTGAGTACGCAAAGTTGACAGTTCGTATGTACCTATATGGCTGACGTAGGAAAAGTGACCTTACCTTACCGACCAATTTAGTTTTTGCGTTCGGTATACATCTAGTTCAGACCAATCTAGTCTAGACTTAAGGTAACTCGATTTTTGAATGTGCGCATTTACATTTTGTCAGACAGTAAATATTAGATTTGTTTTAGTAGAATATACGGTTTTATTTGATGGAAGCAAAATAACTTAAAACCTCGGGAAAACATTTGGACAATAACTTTTTTAAATTAAAAAATAAAAGAACGTAAAGTACACTGACATTTACGTAATATGCCGTTAAATGTCTGTCCATTTGTTTTGAAAGTCAAATTAACAAACATTTTCAGTCACAAAATTTGTTTATATAAAACTTTTAAAGGTTTTTTGTTGCTTCTGCTTGCTTCTTTATGAAAATGTCCGCACAGGAGCAGAATTTAATAAACATTTGGCAGACTTCTACCAGTTTCGTAAGCTTAGGCATAGAAATAGATTAGATCTGATGTTAAACTATTTGGCAGGTTTTGTGGCTGTCATAAACGGGTAGCTTTTTTTTGTTGTGTGCCTTCTGCATTTTATTTGCCCATTTAAAAAATTAGTTTTTGCATGAGTGTTGCACACAACCCATTTCTGGTATAGTGTGAATCTCACAAGTGTCAAGCGGGGAATAGTTTTTGCAAGGTCTTTTGAAGACATAACTTAGGTTAGGCTAAACGAGGTTAAGCATTTGGAATACAATAACACTAAAATAAAAATACCTTGCTGCCAAACTAAGATCAATTTTAACTATTTCAAAAAAAAAAAAACTAAATTTGAAGCAAAAAATATCTTAAAAGCTGATTTTGACAGTTTTCACGAGTCAACCTAGAAGTCGGTTTAAAAAATTAAATAGCAGTAGGTACAGCTCCATGAAACAAGTAAAGGGTTCTTCAATAAGAATAGCCCGATATTGATGTGGAGTACAACAAGCTGTGTTCAAGACATTTTCTTATTTTAAAGGTCCATGCCTATGCCATTTTGAATAAAATAAAACAACGTTCAAATATCCGCAGGGGTTTCTCACGGTGGCACGCATCCGAATGGTCCAATTTGAGCGATGGCTTTGGTTATATTGGCTTTAAGGCCATTGGTTGATTGTGGCTTATTGTATTGGCATGGACCCGCGATTACAGAAAACCCCACCATAAGATGTCTAGCGTGGTCAAATCGCTCGATCTTGGTGGTCGGTTCATGTCACCGCTGCGAGAGATAGCCATATACCCTCAAATCGCGAAGCAGAATCTCAATAGTGGCGTCTGGTTGCCTTGAATTTAGCCATCAACACTCAGTTTGATAATAATTTTTTATCATTTGGGATTGCTGATTGCTGATCAGTGACTGAATAATAAACGCTGCAGGCTGCAAACATCGACCCGTCCCAATTGAAACCCTTTAATGTGGAACAAAATCGGACAGCATGTTTTGCATGAAACGGCAGAACTTTCATTTCTGTGTTCTTTTCTGTACATTTTAGAATCATTGAACTTTGCCTCAGAGTGAATTTGTTTTTGTTTCATAATACCTATTTGTCGCAAGACCTTAATTCATATTTGACAGTTTCCATTGAATGAAAATTGATTTCCACATACATATGTCAAAATTAAAGATTTATTTGCTGTGTTTTCAAAGCTATATTTGTAGAACTCAAGCTCATTGAAAATTGCGCTGAAACCTTTAACTTGAGTAACGAAATATAACAAATTTTATATGAAGACTGTTCATTTGTGAAATTCCTCTAAACCTAGGTACTTTAAACTTAAATCTTTACAATTTACATGAGTTCAAACATTGAATTTAAGTTTAGTATAAATATATGTACCTACTCACAAACCATCCGCAACTTAAAAAACGTGCCAAAAATTTCCGAAAGCAACATAAACATACGACTAGTTCAATACCGCGTCACTTTTGCCAATTAAATTTAACTCCTGATGTGTACCATCAAGAACAGAAACTCCACACGACGGTATCGCTACAAAGCGCTTGTGCTGTCTATTCTCATGTCTCACGGTCGTCATCTTCGCCGCTGTCGTCACATTCTCAGGTGCTGCAAATTAGTAGTTATTTCCATTATTAATTTAATGGCAGCCGCTCCAAGTAATGGCGGAGTTGGAGCTCAGCATTTCAATTACGTCTTGCGGATTTTATTTGTGCTTCAATAAGTTACCCCCCATTGCCGCACTATGCCGATGACAGCCAGCCAACCAGCCAACCATTGCGCTTCCTTTTTTGTGGAATTTCAATTTCACATCCATAAAACTCGACATGGGGTGCCGCTGATGATGCCGACCTACTGCCTACAGCCAAGCCATGCACTTCACAGTCTTTCACTCGCGTGACGACAAAACAATAATTGTTACGACGAATGTCCGAGGCATTGAGCATCGCGATGACATCTCCAGCAAAGTTTCTCAGACTTTCCAGTCATCCGGGAATGACAGTGCGCAGGCAGCACAAGAGTCAAGTACCATCAAGAGTATCAGCCTCAGCAGAACGGCAGCGTAGTTTTACAACGGCAATTAATTTGATTGAGCTTGCCACCGAACAACAGCATCCCTGGCAATTAACCGTCGCCAAGATGAAAGCGATGTGCCGCCCCACCGACGTCCGACGTTGATCGGCAGCGAGTTTGGAGATGCAGCACAAACCAGAAGGTGGCACTGACACCAAATGCTCAAGATTGAGGAAGCCTCTGTGAACTTTGTGGGTCTGGTCTGTGAAACCAGTCGGTCGCTCGGTCGTCTGTGGCGTCCCGTGACGGCGATATTGTGTATACCTATAGCTGGCGAAATGTCGCTGAATGTTAATTCGCCTCTTGAGTGAAACATATGGCAATTGCGCGAGGCGGGCAACTCATTTGAAAGCCATTCCAGTTGGATAATCAAACAGCGATACGCACTAGAAATGAGCGTGTCTGTTTTATTAATTAACTAATTTGCTATTGACATTTTCTGTTTTCGTTTTGTTCGCGAGTCGGTGATTAATTTAAAATTTTAAACAATTAATTGGGTGGCCTGGGTGGCTGTATAGCAGTTAACATCTTCATCATTGTTGTCTAGTCGAACGGCCAACGGAGTTAACAAAAAACTCAACCAATTGAGGCTGATGGGAAGAAATTAACACTGGCCAACATGAGATCAAGAAATGTGGGACAAGTTCCCTCTCAGCTAGAAGTTGAGTAGAAAAAAAAACAAATTGATTCCAAACAAATTTAAATTAGAAAGAATGTAACTTTTGTACCCTACGCCATTTTTTTTTTTTGCAGCTGGTAGGAGACGGATTTTTGACGCCTGCAATCTTTGTTTATTTTTGATAAATGACGCACTGCCCTCCTATGTGAGTAGACCTTCTTACTTTTTAAACGTCAAAGCCAAGCATCCTGCTCGCGTTAAATTCTAGCGTCCCTAGTCTCCACTTAGTTTCTCCACACCAAAATTAAGCGGTCGCTAAATAATCAAACATAATACAGATGGGTAAAAAAACATAGCCAATATAACAAAGTTTTTTGTTCTTGTTTCTTATGTCAAATTTATCTACGATTAAATGTAGCGGGCCTTTTTTCGCAAGTTAAATGACTTTAATCTTGTCATCGCCCTTGGAAACATTTTTCGAACGGTTAGAACCAAATTGAGACGCCCGTAGTTATCGTTTCGATTACATTACTAAACAAATTGTTTTTATAACTAGGTACTCCATTTTGTTTTAAATTAATACAAAAGTCCTAAGTACCTTAAGTTTGGCACTTACTACTAAGTGGACTGTAAAGGACTGCGAATAGGCGATGTCCGAACAATTCTATTTTACTGTCTTTGTGAATTGAAACTTACTATTGGTTCTAAAAAAAAACTGAAGCTCAATTGTCGCGTTCTACAATTCCGCGATTTAAAAGTTCATTCGATCTTAACCTATAAAATTTAAACTGCTGTCTCTCCGACAGGATTCAAATCCAAATCGTAAACAAAATCCGCAACCAATTTCTGTCGGGGGATATCGGAACCTAGCTGTCAAAAATTGAAGAAAAAAATGCACTTCATCGCACTTCAACGTAATTTGCCGATATTCGTTACAAAATGTCGGAGAAATATTCCGAATAGATGTTCCGAAGAATACCTCGAAGAAAAAAACCTCCGAATCGTATAAAATCGGAGTATTTTCCGTACCGACGGATACCTCGCTAGGGCCGAATATACATCTATTCGTCGAATTTTAGTTTTTAAATACAGTTTTCCATTTATTTGAGGTTATTTTCTCAAATTATACTTTACCCTATTAATTTCATTCACCAATTCATTTTCACCAATACCCAATGAACACAAGCCACAATCTAGCAAAAACACAAACCAAAGTAGCAAAATGACAGCTGAAACACATCACTGAACCATATTTTAGTTGGTGCATTTTCGGACTAAGTTTGTACAACCACCTATTAGGGATGTTTATAGTTTCGGATACGAAAAGAGCTTTCTTTGTCAGTTTGCCAGCGCAAGGCAACTGAAATTTGATCAGTTTTTATTAAATTTTAGTACAATTGACTTGATGGGTGCATCAATACCCCAATTTAATTTATCACAGCTATCGTCTACACATTCTGATGGAAATATTTTCCATTTCAGCAATGTAGATCAGAATGCCGAATAGAGAGGGGAAAATTTAAACGGAGGATTGGAAAATTATTAAATTAACTCCGCGATGAATTTATGTTTTAATCTATCTACCTATGCCCTTTTCGCCCATCCATCACAAGAGTCTCGGTGGTGGTGAAAGATGCTCAAGTGGACGCTTTAAGGTTGGAATTATCAATAAAATAAGAGGACTAGGTGCGTGCGAGTATAAATCTAGCAGTTTTGCATAATCAATTTTAGTGCTTATAGGTAGACTGTTCGAGTATTCTTGTCTATTGGTGTAATTGGTTAATCTGCTCCTTCTTTCCGGCTAGGGAGTGGAGCTTCGGTTACTAGAATATTTCATTTGGCATTCCTTGAAAGATTTTTTTTACCTGAAGAGTGTCTATGATCTTTCATTGGAAAGTAACCTGCCAAAAGTTGTTATTTCGTGATAGAAAAATTCCTTGATAAGTTATTTCTTAGTTGTAGTATCTAAAAATCTATCGAAAGGTGGTGAGTTTAGTCAGTAAAAATCTGACACTACTATGAGCACGCGCTTGCTATTCTCATAAGCGTTTTCGGAAGATTTTTCATCGGGAAAAAAAACCTTGGTCAAGGTACTTTGTGAGTACAGATATTTTTTCACTTTATTTAAACGAACTTCGGATCATTAAAAACCATTTTATTGACAAATTTTGTATTTCAGTTAGCCAATTTTTTCAGCAATTCGTAGATACCTACTTTATATCAGCGGAGTCGACTGTATATGGTTCTTGTCGTTAAAGACTATTTCATGTTGGAATTTGGAAGACGCTGCATTGGGAAGTTTGCACTTGTTTGTTGTGCAAGATACTTGTAGGATACCACACACCTCTAGCACTTTATTCCATTTTTGACTTACAAGCATTCCAGGGCATATTCAAACAGTAACACTCTAATGTGAGACCTTTAAACGAATAATTCTAAAGCCCTTAACACATAGATATACATGTAGTCTGCTGCGTCAACAAAAACAGTCTTCCGTCGCACAGACATTTCTTTTGTAATTCTAGATTCAACTTATTCCGCAGTATAATTTTATTTATTGCGGTGTTTTTTGTATGTTATTTTTCGCATTAAATTTTCAGGAACAGCTGTTGTGTATCAGTAAGTCAAACCCTACCACAGGATCTTTTATTCTATTCAATTCAATACAAAAAGAAAAAACTGCTGTCGGTAATTCAGTAACCTACTTACAACAAATCTGTATAGAGCTATATCAAGCAAGCGTCAATTCATTCTTATAAGTGTTAATAAATTAAATTACATTCAATAGAAGCAATCATAGGTGACTAATGACTATTCTTTAAAATCACTGTATAAAAAGGCTTACTGCTTTTCAGATAGCCATATTATAAATATGTAGATATGAATTTGCTGTGAACACTTTAAATAAGATAAGTACGGGCATACCCTTAATTGAGTAATGTCTGACAATGTTAATCTAGCGACATGAATCGAGCGAGCAAAGTCCAATGCATTACTGTCAGCCAGAGTTGTTGATATCGCCGTAAATTAATATTCTCGGGAAAAATTGAAACTAATGCCTTCGCTTTAAATATTTACTCGATAAGAAATTTTATTATCTCTCGTGAGCATTCCAGTGGGTTCAGGGGTAGTAAACTGCGCCTTCAAAATGTTTACAGTTCAATATTTATGAAGAAGGAGCTACATATAAATATCGAAAGATATCTTACAAATAAATTTCTCAATTGTAGTGTAAACGACGGCTCTTGTTATTTACCTCGTTTAATTTGATTTCTTCGTACGTAGGTATACAAAAACAATCTTGTAAGAAAGGCTGCCATCTTTTTTTGTTTAGGTAGGTAGAACTTCAGAAAATAATTAAATGTCAAATGAGCTTTTATGACATTCATGATCAGTTGAGTTGAAAACCAGTCATCGACTCATCCAACTTATTCGTTTTATGAAAGGCTGAATAAATTTCGTACCACAAAACCTTACTCTCTAAATGATCTACTACAAGCTGAGCTTAAGTAACTCATCAATTTGACTTGTCATTCGCCACAGTTATACTTATAATGGTCATCGATGAATTTTTAATCAGGTAAACCCCAGACCCCTTCTAAGTATTAAACTGCTAGTTATCGCCTGCCACTTTCGATGGCATCTAACAAATTTGCATTGGAGATTCCCTCAATACGTATCTTTCGAATTGTCAAAGTCAACAACTGAAATTCCCCAATCGATAAAAAAGCGCTTCACATGACGAGGCGACTATACCTTGATCTTTGTTTCCCCAGTTATATCCAACCCACTTTAATAAAACCCAGAAATACCCACACGCGAAAGACTCCCGTTTCCCCATAATATCAGTTAATTAATCGCAGGCGTAAAAAATCAAAACACCTATACATTTTAAATTGGCAACACCGATTTACCATCCCCGTTTTCCACACCCGGCTTGCAATTAATCACAACGGCGGACAAATTTTTTCAAAAACATTTAATCCCCGCCTGCCACTCTTCCACAATGTATTTATATTCCTTCTGGTGCTGGTGTTGGTCGTCGTCTTCTTTCACAAAACAGTTTTTGTATTGCCTTATCGTTTGTTCGCCGCAAAGAGGAGCAAAAAAGAAAACATGAAAACAACATCAACTCGAGCACTGATCACGCCACTTTTTGGACTTTGGACTTGTCCATTCTCTCATTTATTTTCGTACTGATAAGAGAGGAATACGTCAGACGTCAGTGCCAGAGATCGGAGGAGGCGTAATCTCATTTTATTCTTCTTTGAAATTTCAATTTACATTTTTAGGCATCATCGTGATCGTGAGGAAAATTGAAGGAAAACATATGTACACTTGACAGTTAGGTGCAAGAAAGTAGGTACGCCCTGTCAGTTAACAGAATGAGTGTTCGAAAGTGACTTCGAAGACACCCTAGTTAACGTCCAAGTAAGGCACTAACTGCGCTATTGTCTATACACACTTCTGTTTGTTTAAACAAAAAAGAAAAAACTGCTTTTGATCGAGTCACATTAATGCGTTGTACATGGCTATTTATAGTGATCCTCCTAAGAGAACGAGGGCCCATCCCAGCCCCACCGCGTTAAACTTGACGAAACTCTTAAGTCGAACTCCTACTGCTCTTTTTGACAGCCAACAATACACTCGCGATCGCGATTCAACCTCCTCAAGTGCAAGTACTTGTGTGGTAGTGCGCCTGTGGATTTATGTTTTGCTGTACTGTCTCTTTATTTTTTTTTTGTTGGATCGGTAAAGCCGGTTGAAGTCGGCTAGCTCGCTGATGCTTGGTATTTTGATCTTTGGACCTTTATTTTGTGGTGGTCGAAAGCCAACAAAAGCCACAGAGGCTGACATCAATAACCCGTTGGACGAGTCAGCTATTTGAATGAGCAAGCCCGCCGTCATTTTTGTTTTCTTTTCTCGCTAGTGTTTGGCGCTTCTGGGCATGTCTGCAATTTTTTGCTGCGAATTTTTGAATTTTTTTTTGTCGGTTTATGAATTTTCTGGTACAAACTAGGTTAGCCATTTGGTATTTGAGTTGCGTGTACGATTTGCCATGTTTTAACGCAAATTATAGGAAGGTACCAGTTACCAAAGTTCGGCCTACAGAAAAGGAAAATCGCTCTGGAACTGGAAATATTTTGGTGTCTGCAAAGCGACGGCATTGAGTTTTTTTTTGTGTCGGATCGCAGGTGATTGTAATGTGGCTGGACCGCAACTCTTTTTCGTTGTCCCGCGTCACGTTAATGCTCTGGACGCATGTTATTAGCTTTATATGCGTTCCTCAAGTTGCTGGATAATGACTTGGAAATGTGTGATGAAATTTTGATTTTTTTTTTATAGTTGTATAGGTACGCATCATGAGAAAGAATGTTCGAACTTTTTATGACTTATTCATAAGCAAGCCCCACAGCATACTCTGGTCACGTCTGTCGGCTAATTGCTCATGAGACTTCAAGGTTATTCGCTGCTTGTGGGGGTCTATTTTTAATTTTTGTTGTTCTTAATGGGGTTGAAGTAGTTTCCATTCATTCTGGAATCGACTTTTTGATGCAGAGTGCCACCAGGCGGATTTTTTTAAATATTAAATATCTGAAGGCCTTTTTGGAAAGTGCCGGCATTTAGTGAATATTGGTGGAATATTGATTTATAGTGTTAATTATGTCAACAGATATTGGGTCTATACGCAAAACTCTCTCAGAGAGCGAAAAATATATACTCCAAAGTACGTGTATAGATTTCGAGCTACTTTGAGCTACTTAGAACTTTGACATCCACTACGTCACTTACATTTTTGACATCCATTCAGGTGTGCCTTCAAAAAAAAGTAAAAGCAAATATTCGACCACCACCGATTTTTCTTTATTTTTTGACGGCTTTGGATTTGTGTCTTGTCAACTTTGTGCATTTGACATATTTATCAGAACTGGCCGGTTGAACTTCACTGAGCTGTTTCGAGCCAAGAGAGGAACTGCTCGTTACTCGTTATTTTGGTAATTTTCTCGTTTTCTGTCATTTTTGATGAGTACGTGATACGCGTATAGACATTGTGCGATTGCGATCGCGTTCGATTTAAACTGCGTACGCGAATGAACCTATTATTATCAGAAATTAGTTTGTCCGTACCTATCTAATATTAGAGAGTGTAATACTCTTGTCACTGGCGGCGAATTTTCTATATTTTTATTTATAACAAGAGAACCGCTGGCAATGCTCCGCTAAATAAATTTTGAGCAGCCATATTTTCGTTTTTTGTTAAATACGTTTTCAGCTGTTCTGACTAGGCTCCCGTTCAGTAACTACTCACAGAAAGCGAGTGACAACGTTTTTTAATTTTATGGAATTGCAGTGCTGTCAAAATGTTTTTTTTTTCTTTCATTTGTAGAGTTTGATGTGTCTGTTTCCGCTTGTCACCTAGATAACATCGATTTGCTTTAGTTTAACTTTTAAATGTATACAAATGTCATTAAGAAAATATTAAATTTTATTATTAAACCAAAAATACTAATAAATATATACAGATATATTGTTTTTGACAGCATCCTGACAACTTACTACGAATCTAATCAGAGTACAATAACGGTCTTTAATTTTAATTAAATTCTAATCATTGACCCCATATTTTTCCGATAACGATTATAGAACAAGCAGTTCGAGTACGTTTTTATCGGACTCTACTACGTGGTTTTTTATTCCCATCATGTGACCGTGATAACGAGTCTAAGTTGATGGACTACACACACTGACTCAAATTTCTACAATATCGACACCAATTGGACTTTTTCAGAAATCTGTCTAATGATTAGAAAAGCAGAATCTGCTGTTCCGTTTTATGGGCATTCTGTACGTACTCGCAAGTTAAACAAATATTTTTATTGTTCGAAATCATAAGACAACATAAATGATTTATTGTGGAATAACAGTTTCTAATTCATTATCTCTAGCTGATGGATTTGGCATTGCTTCTACTGATAGCATTTAGCTCCCCCACGATGTGATCTGACGACTTTGTGAATCTAAGTGGACTTGGTTTCTGTTTTTTTTACTGTATGAAAAACCCCCAGTTGTTAATATTTCTGCATTATTCTGACACCCACCCACGAGTCTCGATTGCAATCGTATATAAATAGATGCATTTTCAATGTCAAATGGTGACAGTTTTTGATAGATTAAAATATCTATTGTGACTAACGAAATGTTAGAAACGTTCCCATTGTTTAATAACAATAAAACTGTCTTAAGATATACAAGTAAAACAATAAACTAACAAAACTAACAACACTCATTTGATTAATGCTCTGTTTGTTTGTGCTGAAGACGTCCATAATAGGTGCGTTCGATCATTAACCGCGATAAAAGAACCATGTAAATATCGAAATTGTGTAAGAATCTCGAGATTTATGTTAGGATTGAGATAAATACTTTTTTAAGTGGAAACATGATATTAATATGGAAACGCTCCAACTCATCAGTTGACATTTACGTCACATTCAAATTGAGAACTTTACTAAACACGACGGACGGAGTAAAAGAATGACACAAAAGGGTCAAATAAGCTGCTCGTAAAAATTTATGGAGTGACTTGCTAGTTCCAGTTAAAAATATACGCAGTGGCTTAATTAATGTGACCGGAAAATAATAATGTATTTGTAAAAGGGGTCAAAGTCGCATAAGAAAGGAAAGTCCCACGCTGACAATGCATTCAATTACGCTGTAGTGTAGAAAATTGCTGCCACAATTGTATTGCATATAGGATATCTGTTTATCGGAAGAACGATTGCTGATTGTTTTTCTCTTATTAATTACACGCCGCATGGCGTATCTGCCTGCCAATTAAATTTATTCAATTGCTCCATATATATAGATGACTGATTGTATAAACAATAAAATGCGTTTTACAAACGTTCAAAGTGCATATTGATGATGTGCAATAATTGTTACGTCAAAATAAAAGGTGTGAGTAGAAGCTTTAACAACTTTTATATATTTGTGAGAACTGAAATCAAAACAGCAATTTCTGCAAACCTGTCAATAGCCTTCGTGCGACGCACTTGCTTGTCCTCAATTTGGCTTTCCAAAAATTGTAATACAAAATGAATTGCAATGTCAGTGGAAAAGTAGTTAAAGTAAAAATAAAATTGCTTAGCAAAGAGTCTATGACCTCATTCTCAAAGTGTGAACACATATCCAACTTTTTTGTAACAAGATTGAAAACCACAAAGCTGCAAAGCGGTTTCCATTAAACTCCAACGGATGACAAATGTGTGTAGGGTTAGATGAAATACAATTTTGCACAGCCATATGTCAGTTGGCTTTATCTTATCGATATTTATAGTACTTTATTACTAAATATATCTGAGTGTGTATTAATATTTTTTATGACTGCCAGACGTTTGTATTTTCCCAGTACATTTTGCGCAGATTGGAAATTTGAATCGAAAGAGAATGAGATAAGATATTCGATATTGCGGTTCGGTTTAGTGTTACTGCAATGAAGTAACTGCAAAATGAACGGTGTTGATGCATTTGTTTTTGCGACATAATTCGTGGTGGTGACAGTTATGGTTCAATTGTCATTTATAGCAATTAATCGGGAGGCATTCCTTGACTTAATTCGCAGATATGCGTCTATATGAGTGACTGTGTCGTATACGTAACTTTTTTAGAGGTGACAAAAATCACTGCATGTTTTATTGAAAGATATACCTTTTTTTTGTCGGGTTAGGAAAACTTCACTGGATCACTCAGACGCAAAACGATTTACCATACTCTATAAAATTCAAACAACAAACTTTAGAAAGTTTAAAGGTTTTAAAACATGACAATTTTAAGTCGCAGCTATTACAAATTTTACTTTAATTTTTTTTTTGAAATAACATTGTTGGAAATTATATGAAAATAAATGCTTAGAGGTAAACACCATCCCAATGACACTACACAACTGCTACCTTCTTTTGTCCTGTACTATAAGAGTTCAGATTCTAGAATTTTGGTAAGCAAGTTTTGGATGAACTTCAGATTGGAGCTATTATCAAAACACATCCAATAATTTAAGGGCAGACTCGGGCAGACATATACTCGTACGACTACTTGCTATCGTTGAGCAGTTGTGCATATTGATTGCACTTTTGCGATAAAGTTCGTTAGATAATCACAAAGTTTGGAAGCGCACAGACAGCGCTCCACTTCCATCGCGAACAACTTATGGCAACGTTCGTTACTGGTTCAGAAAATAACAAAAAATATGACAAGCAACTCACTTTCTACTAGAAATATATTCAATTGGACGATTGAAGAAGGTTACTTCCTGATGACTGGTGGAAAAAGAAAACAACGCCTATAAAACACTAAAAGTTGACAATAATTATCTTTTCATTAATTTCTTTATTTAAATAATGTTTTACGCCTTACTAATATTAGTACACATTAATGTTATGAATATCGAATATTGCGTTTTGTTTATGAATATTTAGGAACAGCGTTTTTTTTCGAAATAACTTCCTATAGTTGTAGATCTGTAGATCCACACATGTTGGACAATACATTTTAATTGATGCGAGTAGGGTATTCTTTTCGCTTTTTATTTTGGCAACACAATTGTTTAACTAACCAAAAAATACATAATTTTATAAAGCTTTTTTAGCACTGCTAAAAAGAACTCTATTACAATTTCAGCTTTACCTCTTCTCAACAAACACACAAGTTGCGATAGAGGTTGCAAAATTACATTTTTTTGTTGTTTTCTTTAAATACGATACATTAAAAAGAAGAAAGAGTTGCATAATAATAATTACGTGTGCAAGAATATGTACAAGAAAACTTAAAGATTACATATATGTAAAAAAAAGTAATGATAAAGGGATGAAAAAATGCAATATCAGTGGAATTTTTGACTTAATTTAAAAGTAAATGAATTTTAGATTTTTTAAGGTTATGTATTTAGTTTTCCACTGTCGTCGCTCTATTGTTGTCCCTTTCGCTAACAGCCTGACTACTTTCGATGTGTGTTCCCATTGACGAGTTGATAAAATTGATATATTGTGTCAGCCTGAGGGCGGCAATCAAAGACGCCAGGTAGTCGTTGACGTTCTCCTTTTTCAAGTGCTTGATCTGCGTGGAGACTGTTCTATAGACGCGACGGGAAATCTTGTTGGAGAGGCGGCCGACTGTCTGGACGGTGTGTAGTACTGGGTCCTCGTTGGCTGGTACTGGTACTGCAAAGAAACAAAGAGAAGGGAAACACCTTTTAGTAAATCCTGCCACAGAGAACGTATCTTTTTTTCGATTGAAGGTGGTCCGTTTTTAGTTAAAATGCTAATAATTTATAAGCGGGACAGTTAGATGGTTTCTCAAAATGTCATACGTTTCAATTTGTTATGGACAAGTGTCCGTGAATTTTCTGAGTCATTTTCCACTGAATTCATTGCGTTCTAGACAGTTTGGCATAACAAATTGTAACGTACGTCGCAAGCATTAACGGTTATCTACCTACCATGTATCTAAGTTGGCTTTCAATTTCGTGCATTATTTGTGGATTACTGAATATGAGATCGAGAAGTTCGGTGAGAATTGTGATGGAAAAGGAAAAGAAGAATGCGGAAGCCCCAAGAAGGATTTTCACTAAAAAACGATAAGGGATGTTTGTTTACGTTCATTATTTGAAATGGATAGGTTTGAAAATTGTGATTTCCAAAAATAAATAAACCGGTTATTAGTTATAGGTATGTTTGCTTAAAAAATGTCAACAATAACAGGTCTGTTTTAAATGGACAAACAAATAAATTGACCTGTTTTAAATAGAATCGGTTTCTTCTTCTTCATCTTGGCAAGATGTCAAAAGTTTTCAAATTGAAATGAACATGAATATTGGCAAGCATAACGAAGGTGACAGAAAAGTATTAGAAAATGAGCTTCAATGAATTAGTGTCAGCATGAGAATTTAAAAAAATGTCGGTAAGTTTAAATTTGAAAATAGTCGAAATTATTTGATCCCATTGCATGCGAGTTCGAATTTAGTTAAGTTTAAAGATTCACCTTAATCAAATTAAACCGTTTCACAATAAAAAAGAAATGAACAATTTCTGTTCACAACAACTTACTGTCATTAGCTTTCAGATTGCGAGCGTTCATAATGGCAACTTGTTTCTTATCTGTTCCGAAAATAGAATAAAAAAGAAGAGAAGATAAGTATGATGGAAAGTTGTTGGCGCCATTTTTCTTTTTTGCATTTCATTTAATTTTGTTTATTCGTTCGCTTATAACAGAAATTTTACATCGATGACGTTTAACCGGAGGGTGTGAACAAAATGCAAATATCCGCAACTGTCGAAAGGTTATTATGCAAATCAAAGCGGAGAAGGACGTATTTGACTAATTGGAGTTGAGTTATTTACCGCATGACGTAGGTTTTGGTTTTGACATTCAGATGAATAAACCAGTAGGAATGCAGGGTAAGTCAGCAAAAAGTCTACAAAGTGCTGACTGTAAAACGGTTTCAGTGTTTTCTGCGTGTTTTCCGAGAGACATAAAACTTGTGCATGGCGTTGCCGCGTGTCAACAGTTCCGCCACTAGTCTATGGATTTTCTCAACTACGTCACAATATAAGTTCTAGTACTTGTTTGTCGACAAACTGTGCAATTTTACAACACAGAGAATGTGATTCGTAGTCTGACGTTTCCTTGATTCATGCCTGCTATCGACCTTAACTCTTGTGACGTTGAATGAGGTCAGCCACAAATAAGTTCTTTAGCAGCACACAGCTAGACACAGTACGAAAAGGAACAACAATCAGTCGATAATCCTGGCTTTATTCATGTAGGTATATACACAAAGTCCAACCTGAGTGCGTCGTAGATATAATTATCGCAATCATAAAGCACTTTTCCTATCATTCTGATACGAAACAAAAGAAATTTCTGACGTCATTTGGCAAATATTAACCAGACTACAACAATTGAGTAGTAAACCGATTCTCTTATCACACTTATGAACAAATTAAAATATACACCGCCGCACGATAAGAGTTCAATTAGGCATTCCATCGGATGGTAGCGTTTTGTAAATATTGTCATTAAGATATATGGATCTTTTCAATTTCGTTAATTAGTAAACTCGAGACTTCCACTTAATTTCATGGTTGAATATAAATTAAGACATGTGTCCTAATAAGTAATCGAAAAATTCTCTATCGATAAGGTATAAGGTATGTTTGCTTCAAACTGTCAACTCCATTTTAACAGCAGAGTATAACTAATGCCGGTTCGCTTTTGTTTGTACTTTGCTCGTTTGTTCGATCTACGCTTTTGTGGAATTTAAATTAAACCATGTATTTTCATTTGAGCTTGTTTTATTGAACACCTATCTCAGTAAAGTAGACGAGTGCTCAATAAAACATTCCAAAGTGACATTTGTCATAGTTAAGTGTGATAAACTGGTATAAATTGTTGTGGGTAAGTCTCCACTTTTGCTTTGATTCAACGTTCTTCTAGTGCCCGGTCGCTAAAAGTAAATGGCGCTGAAAGCTTTTTACTGACAGTTTCATGAGCTCATCTACCGTCAACAAGAACTATTATTCCCAATTCACTTGTACAAGCGTAGTTTTTGATACTTTACTCTGATCATTAAAACAGGTCTAGTATCGTCTGGTTTTACCGGCGAGAATATTCATATTCAAAGTTCGTATTTGCAGAAGTAGGTAATCCATATCGAATGGCTGAAATTAGTTTAAGATTTGACTATAACTCACCATTTTCCTCCTCGACTTCGTTCTCCTTGTTGGGGAAATAGTACTCCAGTAGTCGCTCAGCTAGCGCCGTCGTGCTGTCAACACCATTCACTGCCAACGATCCGTATTGTGTAGCCAAGACCTCATTGGCCTTTTGCCATGCCAAGTCCTTTAGCGAAGATGCTCTCTGCTGTCCAACTGATCTCAATTTGACGACCTTCTCGATATGTGGCTGTACAGCATCAATGACCTTAGTCTTGGCCTGATTGTAGATCTCCTGTGGTGTATCCTTAATAATTGGTGCCTTGACTTCCAACTTATCGATTCCCTTAACCAAAGTTTGATCGACATACTGAATGGGACGATCGAATTTCAAGACAATTGGTGCGGCAGTGGTAACAGCGCGGCTGACACAATCCTCGGCAGTGCTCAAGGCCCAGTTAAAAAGACGATTGTTGCCTATAAATAAAAAAAAAAGTAAATGTAATTTTTTATTAGTCATTTAGTAGATGTAAAATAAATCTATTACAGTAAACTTGAATTGCAATTCACCGTCACTACTTCCGCTGCAGCAGTATCTATTATCAAACAAGATAATCAGCAAAACCACTCAATTGTGACTGATTAGATAGCAACACGGATCGACTTTAGAGTTTCGATTTATACAAAAAAATCCATTCCTACGAGTGTCTTATCTAAGACTAGTTTCTGGAATCTTCGCTTCACCTACAATACAGCTCATTGACTCAAATCAAGTGCAATTTCATGCACATTGCATCATTTGCTGTTATATTATATTATGACAGTATACGACTGGCACATACGCCTCCATTTCTCGTTATTCAATTTATGGCATATGAAATACATTTGCTAGACTAAAGTTCATGCGGCGTTCGCAAAACAACAAATTATAACCAACTGCGCAGTCAGTGAAGTGATTTATCAGAGATAGAAAGAAACGAAAAAGTCATTCTGCGAGCTATTTATGCAAAAAACTGAAAGAAACGACGAGCGAAACGTCAAAGGGGCAAAGTTTCAAATTTCAGGCGATTCTTAAAATGAATTTTGTTGATCGTTAGGGGGTCTGGCTAAAAAAACAAAATATCATAAAAAATGTTAGAGACTAAAATGTTTCTATATAGATTTAAATTGGATAGCTACGTGCCTGACGTCACTTGATCTGATGTTATTTTTCTTTTGGACAGACTTTTGTTATTTAAATAAAGATTCGAGGAGGAGTTTGGGTTTTTATTTTTTTTTTAATAAAAACAGGTGTTTTATTTGTTTATTTTGAAATGCTTGTAGAGTTTTTTCTTGCGAGTCAATTTATGTTTACTCGATCGCTGTGTGTATTATTTAATTTGATTTTGCAATTGGCTGAGTAAACAAGACGATAATACTTAATTTATTAATGTCGGCAGAAAAAGCGACACATCGAGTTTGAGATTGTCACTATAGATATTGAAACAAGCAAAATAGTTGTAGCTACAGAAATTTGTGTTTTTTTCGAGTGCATTGTTTAAGTGCAAGTACTTTTCGCGTTGTGTTATAGCCCGCAGTTCGAAAATCGAAACAATTGCTAACCATAATGCGATTTCCGACGCACTGTCAATGTCTGCGTTATATTGACAGCGATCCATTAAAAGTTACTTACTATTTAAGAGCGAACGTTAGGATGTGATTAATTGTGGTATACATTTCAATATCTTTTATTTTGACGTAAATTTGGCATGTCGCTTGTTTTCTATCGTTCAATAAAACCTAGGCAACAGGTCTGTTCCTTTACTTTTATAGTAAAAATGGAAAAGACTGTCAAAATGACAGTGGAGTGGATAAATTCTCCCTCAGAGAGGGAAACGTACGCAAAAGTTAAAGAACGCTTTTGTAGTAACCTACGAAAAATGACAGATGCGAATATTCCACCCATATGCCAAATTGAACAACAAACTCAAGTCAGCTGTCAATTTTCAGGCGACTGACAGTTGTTTAAATTTTTACGCAAACAATTTGACTAGTAAAAACTAGGAAGAGGGGAAATATATCTTGCTCTTTCGAAGCCGCTCTCTTTTACGAATTTTTCGAGTTAAGTAAAATGCGTAAGAATTCGTAAAAATTCGTAAGATTGGAAAGTAAAGGAACAGACCTCTTCTGTGTTCTATTTTTTTGCATGTGAAATCGAAAATTTAAATCTGTTGACAGCCAAGTCAAATTACCAATATATCGAAGTTTCGAGGTTCCATGTGTTTGACATTTTGATAATTAACGTGGCTACACGACCATTCTTGCATGAAAGTCATTTCCAGAGAGACAGGCAGATCTTGATTGAACAGTAATGAGATTAAATGCCCCGAAAATCGACTTTCAAAAATAATTCTAGCATTGCACTTGGCCGTTCGCTTGAACTTTATCAAAGAATTTTGTTTATTGCCGTATCTGTCAAATTCTATTTTCATTTCATGGTCATACAGCACTTATCCGTATGCTTACAAAAGTGCACATAACTGACATAACGTTATGTAGTCTGGATCGTATAACAAAATAGAATCAGTCTCTATCTCACTCGTCCGTTTTACAATAAATATTGTTGCTATTCCCCCGTCATTCGGCTACGTAACAAAATGTCAAAGTTATATTGCGTCAAGTTGGGGAATTTGGCTTTAAGCTCCAGTCTATCATTTTCGAACATGATCCTGTACGATTAGGACCCAACTTACTTCTTAAAAAAAAACAGTTTTTAATGAAAATACCATTTTGTTAAGTCGTCGCCTTCGATGTCTAAAACGTCAGTCGAACGTCAACGTTGAGTTTTTTCATTGAAATTTGTTTCAGAGTTTTAACAAAATTATTTTTAATATTGTTTAAATACTATGCTGGTAAAATGCGAATAGAAATTTAATTTGTCAAGTCTTCTCTGCATTGAAAGAAGTCTATTCGCACGTAGTTAGGGCAACGGCTACGAAACGTCAAAGTTTAATCGCGTCAAAAAGGGGAATGTGGCTCGCTTCGCTCGCAAAAAGGGTTCTAAGCTGTGCGTTTAAAGGCTCAACTTTTTTCTTAAAACACTATTTTGAATGAAATACCATTACGTTACGTCAAATATGGAGCCGTATCCCGAAGCCCGACAAACTACAGTCAGTACAAAATTTACATGCGAGTAGCCACTTCGTTGAAAGAAACATATTTCTACCCCACGGTACCTGAGATTCTCTGTCAATGAAACAAAACTTTTAGGCAATGATTACTCTTTTAAAACCATCAAAGTACTATTTTCGAAAGCTTATATTTGTTTGCAATTGAAAATGCTAAATAGGACGACCCACGGTTAAATGGATCTATGAACAATTTGTTTTCAGTGACATATCAAACCATCATTAGTTGAATGTGACTCAGTCCCTTAAACTATTCAACTTTGAAGTATTATACCTAAAGACCGTACGAACTGTACCTACTCTATTCACACGTGTGCATGGGTGTGACCTGTAAACGATTTAACTTTCCAATCAATTGAACAGTTCCGTGTGAATGTCGCTATTCTCCAATTTACAACTCAATTACACTTGATTGAATCAATAAATGACATCGAATGATCTTAATATCGAAAAATGAGTTCCATCAATTGGTTCAAATTGAACAAAGAAAAACGAGAAATAAAACACTTTACCGTTTGAAACTTTTCTATACCGTTAAAAAGAAAATGTCCTACCCTCGGCAAAAAAGGAAACACGCATATCCACCATTTTCGCCCGATCAGTTATAAATTTTCCGTAATGGAAATCACGAGTTCTTTTTTTGTCCACTTTAAACATACCTTTAACTTTTCCATAGACATCTTGACTCTGCTGCCATGCTGCTCCAACGACAGGCAGTTTCATCATACGTTCCAGCGACTCCAAATGCGGCAAGAGCTGCGTATCCTTTTCCTGGCCATTTTCGTTTGAAGCCACCGAATCGTTTGAGTTATTGTAATTATTTGAACTAGAAGCCATATTTTTTTTTGTTTTTGTCTCTTTGTTTCTTTTTTAAACTTTCACACTTTATAGGGATATTTTTTTTTATTGCAATTTTTGTTCACTTTTATTACGAACTTGAGTAAATTTGATTAATTTTTTTTTTTTTGGTTTTTTTTGCACGGAACGAAATTTGTCGCACTTAACCTTTTGGAAACCGTTTAGAATCTGATTCAGTTGAGCGATCGTACAAGAGTTTTATTACAAAAATTCAACTCAACAACCGGCGGAAATGAGGAATCTTATCGAAACTTTTCTCTGAGATAAGAGTTCTATTGCCGTTCTCTTAAAAATCAATTTGATTTCGTCAAGTGCTGCAGAGCTCCAGCTCAGTCGTCTAGTCAGTGTGTGCATTGAGAATTGTTGTTTTTGTTTTATTGCGATCGTTCTAAATTGAGTAAAACAACAACAAACAATTTAATCACTTGACGACCAAATTTGAGAGGCAAAATAATACGGAGTGGAGTCGGAGTGTCGCTGGCTGAGTATGGCCTGCCTGGGCCTGTCCCTTGCTGCTTCTGCCCCCTGGCCGATTCCAGAGTCTCTAAATAGAGTCGGGGTCGGGGTGCTGGGTGCCCGATAACGAGTACACTGTCGAATGTAGCTAAGCTACACGACAACCCAATGTCCAAAGTGTAATCTTAGTCACAAATAGACCGAGTAGGTTTTTTTTCTTTTGATTTCGAATTTGATTAGAATCGTGTTTCTATGAACGTTTAAGGGAAGCCTAGGGCCCTACACGGGTTACATGATAAGACTTATCATTTAATTTACTAGACTGAATTTAAGGGCTTTTCCGCCATGAACTTTGGTCTTCGACTGTTACACAAAATGCGATTAGATAAATGTAGGTAGAACGTGATGCAACTGAAGCTGTTTGTTTCTTAATAATTTTTCATAATAAAAGCCTACTGATGTATAAAATAAGACAGGTCATAAAGTTATTGTTGACAAGAATTTGAATTAAGCGCTTCCCAGTCCAACGGAATATTCAAGCGAAGCTGTACATTTATGCAACAGCTGTCATATATGCCTGCCTACCTGCTCTATTTCAAGAACACGTGCATTCGTTATGTGGATCAGTAAAGTAGGCTCACACAGTTCAACTGTCATCAGAAATCATTTATGTAAACCTGGGCCCTATTTCACCAACCACTTTTCACTTTACATTTTGCAATTTTTCACTTTTTCTTTGCAATTTTCGTTTCACCAAACATTGATGCACCCAGGGAAAATGAAGAGCAGTTCGTTAATAGATGCAAGGGTATTAAGGAATTCCCGTTTGAATGCGAATTTCAATGCAGGATATCGACCATTTTCAAATGCAGTACTTTTAGGGGACAGCGCTTATTCTTTAAGTGAATGGTTAATAACACTACTAAGAACAAATCCGGAAGTTACAGTGTTTCCAGCGTTTTAACCGAGAAAACATTTTTTTTAAGCCCAACAAACAAGTTTCCGACAATAAAACTTCCTCTATATTACGTCTTGGGTGCAATTAAATATATATACATACGCGCATATGTTTTCCCCTTTGCAAATTTGCAAAACACGATTAAAAATGCAAAGTTCTCTTTCTAATTGGTGAAACACTAATAATTTTCATTTTGCAAAAAAGTCTGAAAAAATGCAAAATGAAAAGTCGTGAAAACTTTTCATTTTTGGTGAAACACATCGCACTTTTACTTTGCAGGAATTATTTTTTTGCAAAATTGCAAAAAGAAAAGTGAAAAGTGGTTGGTGAAATAGGGCCCTGATTGTCTGTAGTTAAAAAAAAACACTTTATTGCTTCCAATTGTACTCATTGGCATACGTTACAGCAAGATCAACAAATAGACAAAGTAGTTCCTATACGAATACGATGAGACATATCTACTTGTGAGAAACGAATTGCAGACAAAGATAGAAGATAAGATAGGAAAGCTATATTAAAGATAGATCAAAGTACGCAAAGACTCATGTATTTCTATAAAGCTTATCTAAGTCTTTAACTATTATTTCAGTAGACTTTAGAATATGACGAGTCAAGGTTAAACGCAGTTAAATCCATTAAAATCAGTTTAGAATTTGAAGCATTATAACTTTCATTTATCCGAATTTCCTTTTTAGCCATCGAATTTGTACCCAAGAAATGTCTGTTAACAGATTTTGGATTTTGGTCAGACTGTCATTTTATTGCGAACAGAACCACTTGCAAAAATATAATTTTGTACATTTTAATAATAATATACCAGTTCGCATCGCATGTCACATTTCCCTCAGTGCGAGAGAATTCGCTCACCGAAATGAAATATGTATGTATTCTTAAGTTATTTAAAAAAATTTGGCGTATTTTTCTTCCTGCTTCTATTTTATTGCTAAACAAGCACAAAATATAAATGAAATCAAATAAAAGGTCAGTTATAAACTAGCATTTGAACGATCTGTCATCTGTCAGCTTTAACCAACTAGCCCAAAGAAATTGCTTGGGAGATGGAATGTTTTGTTCTCTCTTTGTAGCTCTCTTCTATGCAACTTTTGTGTAAGGAAATGAAAATTGAATAAATTTGACTAATGCATTATAGTATGTCATCCGACTCTGTCAAAATTCAATAGAAAAAAAAACAATATTCTACTGTACTTGGACTTTGTTTTAAAACTACACAGCAACTATCGGAAATTCGTCTGTTACCTACACTCAAATTATCAGCTCCCCGAGAATAACCTTTCCATAAACTAAGATTAGTTTACTGATAAGTTCAAGACGCCAACAAATGTCAAGGGTACCTAATATTTTCACTAAAATAAACGTTATCATCATTGCATTAAATTTGTTTACGACTTGGTCAGGGGCGGACTAAGTATATTCTTGCGAGAGGGACCTATTACATATTATACGCTTATTCATATTTCAACTTGTCAAATATTTATGACATATGGAGTTAAAATAGTAAATTTAATCTGGCATTTACTGTGTTCAGTTAATTTGGAGTAAAAAGAAGACCACAAACGTCAGTGGTCGATGGAACGCAGCCACTGACTTGACAAATGCCAAGACTCTCAATACTTTAATATGTTACTACCAATTTACGTTATAAATTCTAAACAAAATCTCAGAAGAAGCAATTGAAAATTGGGAGACAATTCGTAATGTCAGATTGTAGAAAAAAATGAGCCAGCAACAGAACGATTGTGTCTTCGGGACTTATGTATATGCAAAACATTGGGGGCATTCCTTTACTTTTGTAGGAAGATTTTAGAAAATAGTCAAAATGGCGGAAAGAGAATTAAACTCCGCCATGGCCTTTAAAAAATGTCTATACGTTCGATAGTGTTCGGAATTTGACATAAATAGCGAAATGTGACATTAAAGTCAATAAAAAGATGAATAAACATGGGATGGAACTAATTTTTTCTAATATCTTACAGACTATAAAAAGTTTTCCTATATTTTTGACTATACACGCGACAACAACTTACGCGACATTTAGGAGACTCCCAACAAGTCTTTTTCCATTTAAAAAGCTCGAACTGTAGAGTATTCGCTTAACTGGCTTTGACAGGTGTTTCAGCAGTGACGGAAAGTTGTGTGAAAAATATATGACATCTGTCAATGACTTTAGTTTTTAGAAAATAATAGATTTATAAATCGTTGCTGCTAAATCTCATCAAAGGAAGCAAGTTTTTGACAGCGCTCGCATTCTTCCATATTCTTAAGACTTGATAAGTCAGTCCACCCCTGCACATTTATGAATTGCGAGTGCACAAACGAGTACTCGTGCCTATGCAGCGGCTATTTATAAAAACCAATTAGGGATGACTTGTAGCGACTGCTCGACTTACACATTGTTCAGATGCATAGTTTTTTCCCCAATAATGTACTGTCAGTTCGGTACAAAAATAGATTCAATGACTCAGATCTTAGTAAAATTTCTTATACGCAATGAATGTAAGTCTGAATATGAATCTTACATATTTTGTTCGAAATATGAAAGAATATCTATCGATCGCCTATTTCTCAAAATGGTGTAACCCCACCCCAATTGTCCAATTGGCTATTGTCATTCATAGCTATTTTATAAAAATAAAAGTACAAAGGATGACATTTAAACGTCCGAATGGAAAGTCATACGCTTTGAATAGGAAATTCAATTATTCATTGCTATACGTTTTTGCAAGTGACGCCACAGAGGAATTCGAATCGAAAGTCCAAAGTACATTTATATACATAGAACTTGACAGCTAATTCCGAGACTACCATCAGTCATTGGCACCTACAAATACACGCGATTACACAACGATTTCAATGGAACAACGCCGCAGCTTTCAAAGTGCAAATAGATTAAGGTAGGTTAAGCAATATTAATTTTATGACCCGATACGACATCACAAAGTTCCAAGTCCAAACTGTAAAGCTTGTTTACAACACAGTCGATACTCTTATACGAATGAGTATTGATTACTTCTGCCTATCAACTCGCAATGACTAATACGATACGAAACGAATGCGGTGCGTGTTAAGTTTTTATATGCCGCCCCAGGAAAACTGATTGAATACTGCTGATTGTATCGATTTGGCAAATGGCTCTGCCAGACGTGTCTGAGTTTTTAAAGTCTGCTGCGGGACAAATTTCACAAACATAGGTCCAAAGTTCAGAATAGAGAAGGACGGCTGCACTCAATGATTGTAAGTTAAATGATTTGAGGAAGCCCGAGTTATAGTTAAGTTGCTGTCAACAACCAGGCAAAGGCACTTAGCTTTGCTTTTCTACTCATTGATAGTTTATCGCCATGCTTGTAGACGGTGCCAGATATCTTATCGTCTGACAGCTATAACTAAAAAAAAGTAAACATCTTGAATGGGAATCTAGCTTGTATTGCATCATTTTCGATTGCATAACTTGGTGTGGGATAGTGTGTGGAAAATCCCGAAATCTCTCATCCATCACAAACCCACAATCATGCCCATACGTTCATCTATCGGTTGAACTTTGAAACGACCAACAAAATAAATATTTTCAAGTGACTCCTAGGTACTATGCAAGTCAGATTTATTTGAAGTTTGATAAGTACAATAATAGAACAGTTTTTCAGTTTTTTTTTTCTTGGTTATCAATCAACCACTTGAACTGTGCGTTTAAGTACTTTCTCCAAAATGGTATACCTACGAATTTTAAATGATTCACAAAACATATATAAACTTGTACTGTTTGTACTTATTTCTTGTTTGTATACTTTGCGTAAATTTATTTTGTGACGCTTTGGATTTTGATCCCCATTTTCGCTCACGAATTGCAGAGACCAAACGATTCGAGGTTATTTTGTTGAATGTACATAGGTAGGTAGGTAGGTATTTTTTTTTGCATTGTAGATACGTGTTTAATATTTTCTGAGAGGTGTAGTCCCAACAGGGTACAGAATCAGTGAAAATATATTTCAAATTGAATAAATTCAACTTCTGACAAACATCCGAGAGTAAAATTGTCATGAAAGAGCTTCTCAATTAGCCGTTTGGACCTATTTATTTATTTTTTTTATTTGAAAAACAAGGTCCTATGAGGAATCATTAGGTCTAAAAAAAAGTTTGCTTGATGTAGAATTGAATAAAAAAGGTAAATGTGCATTTTTTATGTCAAACTAGAAGTGGTGGCGTCATAAACTACAGACAAACTTAGCAATAAATATTTCATCCAACATTCATTGTTTCACTCATGCAACTTTTAAGAATCGTACAGAACGTCATAAGAGATAAATAGTTATAGTTTTGAATTGGCCAGGTACTTTGTCTACCTCGGCTCCTCTACAAACTCTTAAAATTACTTCAGAATAAAAATCAATCGAAGAATTTCGTGCAATCGATAAAAAAGCAAATAAAAAAAAACAGAGAGTGTGCTTGTGACCACACGCCAGATGTGAAACTTCGTACGCTAAATGTGGATGTTAAATTTAATTGTATTATTTGTAGTTGAATTTCATTAAGAAATTAAATTAAAAAACCAAATCGGTATAATATTATAATCTTAATACAGCGCAGTAGATAATTGTATTCATTAATTTAAAAAGTTTTCATAAAGCAATCCAATCTAAAGTTTTCTATTTCTATTTCGAGAGTTTTTGTTTACATTTTGTTTTAATATCATCAACTGATTCAGTAGTCTAGTGTCTGTGTAAAACCTAGCTTCTTCAGTTCACTCCAGCGTACCCATATAAGTATTTACTTTGAGAATTAAGTTGAACAAATTCAAAAAAAATATATCTTTTCAGACAACCATACCCACCCACAAAATTAAATTGAAATCGGTTGAGTGGTTAAAAAGATCGACAACAGCGCCACCTATCGGGTCCAAAGCTATCCTACCCATCAAGTTACAACCAACAATATTCACCCACAAAATTTAATTGAAATCGGTTGAGTTGTTAAGAAGATCGACAACAGCGCCACCTATCGGGTCCAAAACTATCCTATCCATCAAGTTGCAACCAACCATACCCACCCACAAAATTTCATTGAAATCGGTTGAGTGGTTAAGGAGTTTTAGGCGGCGGCATAGTAATGGCGACAGGCCAATTTCCGTCACGCACTTCCGCATTACACATGTGTGAGTGCTCCTTGAGTGGATTCTGACTTCAAATCGAGAAGCGAATTTCTCTTCTCAGAATCACTAGAAGAGTATTTTTTGTGCCAATGGAACGGTTTCAGAAGTGAATTTTTCGATTCCGGACTCTCCCGGACGCTTCTTTTTGCCCAATGGAACACGCCATTAGTGTAAACTTGGAATCTCTTACTCACCACAGTTTCGCATTAAAATCTTAACTGGTTTACTACTATTCTTCTGCAAAATTGGATTTAGTTCCTCTTGAAATTTGGATTGAAAGATAGTCGATAGACGCAACTAGATACTCGGCACAATAATGTTGGTAACCTTCTGCGCATCTACCAAAATGTTGCAATATGGCGGCCAATTGTGACAGAAAACATTGTTTACAATTAATTTTTTCAGTTTCTTTAGTGAACACCAACATTTCTTTATTCGTTTAGCTAAATATATAAATATTCGGCCCTAGCGAGGTATCCGTCGGAACGGAAAATTCTCCGCAACGCATACTCTGTCGGAAACTCAAATCCAAATCGTAAACAAATTCCGCAACCAATTTCTGTCGGAGGATATCGGAACCTAGCTGTCAAAAATTGAAGAAAAAAATGCACTTTATCGCACTTCAACGTAATTCGCCGATATGCGTTACAAAATGTCGGAGAAATATTCCGAATAGATGTTCCGAAGAATACCTCGAAGCAAAAATCCTCCGAATCGTATAAAATCGGAGAATTTTCCGTTCCGTCGGATACCTCGCTAGGGCCGATTGTGTTCTGTAAACAATTGGAAAAAAGATATAATGGGGAAATTAATTTCCATTCGTTCCCAAAAGCAAATGAAATGTCCAAAAAGTGGGTGCTTTTGTGTCAAAGAAAACTCAAAACTAATGTGAAAATTGTTCGAGTTTTTTTTACCAAAAATGTAAGGGATGTGAATATGTTCCTCTTAATGCCTCTTAACCTTTATATTAACAATAATAGACTATACTTGAAAGTCTATATGTGTATTATTACTAAAAAATACGTTTCTGTTTTCCCCTGTCAAAAATATACACTTCATGGAAAACTGGAGCGAACCACTCACGCTTTTTTAATCGTAATCCCCAACAGATATTGTGAAGTAGAAACCCGCCATATACGCTACTTCCTACTCTCCAAATTTCAAAAAATATAGGTAAAAATCAACATTTGACTTACCGCAAATGTAGTAGATTATGGCCTACGACTGTGCGCATTTTACTGTTTAACAATCGCACCTATTGGTATAAGAAGACCCTACAAAAACCTTTTTAAACCTTCTGGATTGTATTCAAAAATTGTCCAACGAAAATAAATCAACTTACCAACTTTCTATCCAAATCAAAAACCATTGTATATCGAATACAATCAGCCATGCATCAAAGAACTTAACCCCTCAGCACAACTCCTCGCATACTAGAACCATAACCGATTCCGAAAAGTAGGTACTTTAGAAAGCTTACTTAGATCTTCGTGTACTTACGCTGTACAACAACCAGGAAATCTATTTAATATCAGTTCCAGTGGTATGCAACCTAAGTTTTCAAATGTTAAATGCGCCAAAAAATAAAACATGACAGAAAAATAGATGGCAGGGAATGAGTAAACCCTTTCTTCTAAGAGCTTCGCAATAAATACTCAGTTAAGGAAGGATCTCTTGGCGTCCCAAGTAAAATAACAAATTATACGAAACTTAAGAAATGAAAAGGACGATTGGAGGAGTAGACAGACAGACAGGCATGCGTTTGCGTTTGTTATAGAACACTGTCTACCACCATCACAAATGCCAAAACCTGTCAAATCTGCACTTAAAGGACTCATTGGTAATTTTTTCTATACATAGGAGTTAATTCCGGAATTGATAAAAGCTAGTCGCGTGACAACTCTTCGATCAGCCACTAATTCAAAACAGCATGATTCTATTTGATTGACCTTGACCAGTCAAGTTCACATTCAAATTCGATAGTTGATTACTTTTAGGCACATGAAAGTGCGTAACTGCGACTCGGCTCGTTTCAAAAGCAAAGTACCTAATTAAAAATGTATTAACTATATAGTTATATATAGTATACATGTAATACCCCCGGATGAAGTGAGACATTTCAATTTAATTCCATGCCATTTCCCCTTACCCCATTTTGTTGTAATAAAAGCACACCGCGCTAGCAAACCATCATTACAATCATTTCGAAAACGGCCACAAAGCGTCTAGGCCACAAATGTTTTTGTTCTCAAACTAAATTATTCAAGTTTGAGTATTGAATACATTAGGAATAGGATCCCACTCCAAAGGATTGGGTGTGTTGTTGGTCAGTGCTGCCGATAGTATCCCGATAGGAGTAACAATACTAAAATTCCACTTAACAAATAATTTGACTTTTCTTACAGCTCAGACAATAATTTACAATTGTCATACTACGTTTACTATGTGCCTTGCATATTTTCCTTTAAATAAATGCAACAAATACAGTGTTTGCCAAAAAAGTGACATTTCGGCCATTCCTCTAATGGTTTTGAAACTTCATTTCAAATTTATTGCTGGTAACAATTTTGTTATTATAAGACATACACTTATGTCACATAACATTGATTAATAAAATGAACATGTCACAATTGTACGTCATGTCTATTGATATTGAAAAACGACATTAAATTGATTGCCGGCAAGACGCAATTAAAACTATTAATCCCCTCGCACGCGAATAAGTACGTTCCGGGAATAATTTTCCACCAGCAAACAAAAGTGGCATCCCTACGCAACAAAGCTCTTACAGAAACTAACAACAATACAAATGAGATCAGATTGTTTGATGTTGGGTTGGACGTTAGATACTTAATACCCTCGATAGTGTTCGGTTGTTTTTCAAAATTCAGGAAATTTGTGCGGACTGCTTTTCTCATAAATACCTAAATAAATAAATAATCACATACCATGAATAATGTTACTACGACGCGTCCCCTTGAGATGTTACTCACTTTGAATAACCCAGTGTTTGGTTGTTACATTTACTGGTGCAGTATTCTGGTCATCAAGATGCTTCTGATGAGTGTGCTAACGGCTGTGCAGAGATTCAGATTTAAGGTGAGGCGGTTGCAAGCTCGAAATTGTGTTCGATTGGATGTGATTGAAGTTGGTTCTTGTGGCAAAACAAGTGCTAAAAATTGGAAGTGAAAAGAAGAATTTGGCAAAAAAAAAAGAAGAAGAGAAAAAAAAATCAATAACTTTTGTTTTTCAGCAGCCAGATGAAATTTAAAATGCTGATTAAAATAGATTTTTGTTTTGACGGAAATACATAAAAATAATTTCGTGAATATGCTCCAACAGATTTGTTTGGGCCAAAGTCCAAAGTTCAAGTTAGTACAATCCATGACTGATTGACTAGATGCAACCTAATAATTTAAGGTTGGGATTAAGTTAGTGGACAGACATTGTTCTGTGTGTAAAGTGTATTCTTTTTTCGATAGTACCTACATATTACGGCTACATATGTATACTTTGGATAGGGGGAAATCTAGATAGGTTAGGTAGCCAACTGAAATGAAATTTTCTCATAATATCTTGATGAAAGATATGCCGGCTTGGGCGCGTACATCGTACAATGACCTGGATGGACTTTGGCTTCTTTTCGCCGTCACGGTCACGAACAAATCGAGATGTAAATCATCTTTTTTTTGTAATTTAGGTAGGTATACCATAAACGTGTTGTCAGAAAATGAAATGTGAAAATAGAGAGTGTAAACATCAGCGTTAGGCGTATATATTATATACCTACCTATCGTTCTTCACATTTTGTATTTAACTTTTGCAACACTCACACCACTCTCGTGTACGTAAGGTGGTAAATGAAAATAGTTTCTTGGAATGATAAAGAATTGCTCTTTTACATAATAAAAAAATTTAAAATGAAAAACTGAATGAGAAAAAAAGCAAATATGTAATATGGCGATTATTAATAAAATAAAAAAAATCGCAAAGTTTTCTTTTCTGGGAATTTGTTAGTTTTCAAAAGTACTGCCGACCTACTCGAACCAAAGTCGGTTTTATGTATTTCATATTATTCAAGCACTAAGCCTTTGGTTAAATAATCACCGTTTAAGGCTTAATCTAAGGCAGAGTCCACAAAACCACATATCATCGGCTTCTTTTCAAAACCTCGTTAGTAGCAATTTTATGAAAAATTACATTTTAATGTAATCCTGATAAAAAAATATCACTGAATTTAAATTGTAACTCCATCATGATTCCTTTTGCCTCTATCAACAAGTTTTAAAATATTTTAAGTCGTAAATCTTTAAATTTGATTTCATGCAAATGCCACAAAAGTTTTTCAAAAATGTTTTTCAGAATATATTAAAAATAATAAATGAAATATTATTAAACGACAATATTTTAACGGTTTCCTTTTTTTAATTGTTAAAACGGTTTTCTGAACCTTCTCAAAAATTCGCCTTTTTCGACTTACGAGTTTTTGAAAGAAAGCCGACGATATATAACCTCTCTTATGCCCCAAAAGTATAACCAATGAGGTATGCGCGGTTGCTCACCCTTGAGGTCGAAAATGATTTTTTATTTCAATTAATTTTTTACCAATGCTTGCTTTACAAAAGTCGATAACCGACCTTATATCGATTAATTGTTTTTTTTTAAGCTTTTCAATATCACGCAACTCCATTCTCTTTAAGATTCCGGAGAACATTGATGAAGCACTGACTTTGTCACTTTGTAAGTTGTGGGCTCGCAAAGACACTCTGCACTTGTCCAATCGCTTTGCGGTGTTTGGTGTTCTTTCACAATGGGTTTTGAATTTAAAAAATGTAAGTACCCAAATGGAATATAAATGCAACTGCTTTCTGTGGGAGTTTTCGAGTTTTTCCCAGTTGCACAATGCACTGTTTGTTTGTAGATACAAATTTCAATTCAATGCAGCCCCAAGTCCAAATAGTTAGTGAAAAATTGAGAATCATCATCACCCAAAGTGGAAAGTCCTGTAATTATATTTTACATATATTTTATATTTTTTTTTAATCTTTACTTCAGTCTTGACAATAATTGTTAAAAATGTTTGCTTGTTTTTGACACATCAGATTTTGATCATATTTTCATTTGTAAAAGTCATTTGAACTATTAGGTCTGTTCCTTTAATTTTGTAGTAAAAATGGAAAAGACTGTCAAAATGATAGTGGAGGGGATGAATTCTCTCTAAGAGAGAGAAACTTACGCAAAAGTTAAGGAACGCTTTTGTAGTAACCTGTGAAAAATGAGAGATGCGAATATTTCACCCAAATGCCAAATAGAACAACAAATTCAAATCAGCTGTCAATTTTCAGGCGACTGACAGTTGTTTCAATTCTTACGCAAAGAAATTTGTTGAGTGAAAACTAGTAGGAGGGGAAATATCTTGCTCTCTCGAAGCCGCTCTCTTTTACGAATTTTTCGAGTTGAGGTCTTGAGGAACGACAATTGAGTAAAATGCGTAAGAATTCGTAAAAATTCGTAAGATTTATAAGCAAATTAACAGACCTATTGTTGCATTTAAATAATCAGGATTCGTAGCCAAGATCAAAGATGTTTGCGGATTATTTTTCTAGGTCATAATATTCAAAATTTTGAGTTCAGATATAAAAGTAAAGCACTTGATGCAGAATTTTGAACACAAGGTATCGTCATGCATTTATGATTTCTCTTTTGAATATAGGCATCGTTTGGTTTTGCTATATATATGAGTAAAGAGAACGTGGAGAAAGTGAAACCGAATATCGAAATCTCATATTTCCTTCATTTATGACACATGACACATTAGACAAGAGCATAGTCCGTCTTAAATCGGCTGCGCACAGACAACAATGGAACCCATACCTCCCTTAGTCCCATAAAGAAACTTGATCATAACAAGAAAGCTCAAAAAATTGCACATTTATTTGAATCGAGCACATTAATGTACGAGTGTAAAACTTCTAAATTATTGTCCAACTACCATATGTGAAACACGCAAACTAGCAAACAATATTCCATACTTAATTTATATAAATAAATTGTTCCCTTCTTATTTCATTAAATTGTAGGCCTACATTAATCCAGAAGATGGAGTACTTGCACGCAAGGAATCAACAGTCGAGCCAAGTGATCCTCATGTTGATCGAGTTCGCAGGTGAGCGCAACAGATTAGAGACTTACGTTACGTACTAATGTCTATTTACAGAGCACATCTCAATGACATGGAAAACATACTGCCCTTCTTTACCATGGGATTGATATATGTTTGCACAGATCCAGGTGCGATACTAGCGATGGTTCTTATTCGAATTCAAGCTGTTGCTAGGATAGTTCATACATTGGTATACGCATTCGGACCAGTTCCACAACCAAGTCGATCGATTGCCTTCTTTGTAGGATTCTTCGTCACCATCTATATGGGATTGTACACACTGTATCGCACAATCAAATATATTTAAATTGTTAAGAAACTCTATATACAGATTTAAATAAAAATCTTATTTGTATACATACATCAATCGTAGACAACTTTTTTGATAAATTTTAACTGCTTCGTTAGCATTAGGCGTGTTTTTTTTGAGCTTCTATCGCAGCAAAGTAAAGTCGAAGAATGCGCAAAAACACGGTTCCAATCACATTTGTGCTTGAGTGGTATAACTGATATCAAATATTTTGTGGCTCGACTATTAGTTTGTCGTTTACTAGCGACACACATCTCCAGAAAGGTTCCAACATAAGCTGCTGCTGTCACTTCCACTTGAGATTAATACGTAGTCGCGAAATGTCAAGTAGCTTTAAATTTATTGTAATTGCCTGCTGAAAATCCTACTTTGCTTTGCTTTGCTTTGCTGAGGTAACTCAACAAAAAAAAAACACATTATTTGCCAATCCAATAGTAGATACTTTATTGTAAAATATAAAAAAAGATAAAATTGTTAATGCTAAGAAAATAAATGAATAAATTGAGTATTACTAATCTTCGCTTGTATTACTGTTCAGTTATTTATTATTAGTCTTTTGGCGGAACTACAATATTTAAGAATAGAACATTTATTCAGAAACTTCAAATCTGTAAAACTGAATTGAATTTTATTGTAAAGACTGCTTGTTTATATACATAATAAATTTGACAGTTGACATTAATTTGACATAATCTCCCCTTTATGAATTTCCCTTTTTAGTGGGCGCGTTTCGTCACTAATTGACGTTTTCGTCATCAACAAAGCCAGAATAAAAGACCTGTCAGATTATAACTGACAGTAGCGAACTTCACTTCCGAATATCTCTTTCGACAAAATGTACCTTTATGCACTTTGCTATGGACATTTATATGGGGTGGCTTAAATGTAAGTTCTACCAATAATTGAAAACAATTTATGTAAGAAGCAGTAAAAAAAGATCAAAGCGATAAAGTACAAGTAAATAGCATTAATTTTAAACAAATTAACAAATTAAATTAACGTTGGCATAATTATTTTGAAAAAAAGGTTAAACTTTAAAATAATTTGTAATTGAAAAAGGAACAAAATAAAATTATTTAATTAAAACTTATAAATTTAAACTTAAAAACAATAACTTCGTGAGATCGGTTTTAAATCGATTAGTTTGTACAGCATTTCTACGGAAAAGATTTTCTTTTTCAAAAAAGGGTCTCCTCCCTGCTCCGAGTCAGAGAAACAGTTCTTTTTCCTTTAATGTAAGCTCATAGATTTTCAATAATATTTAATCCAGGCTTTGGAGCGGCCGGTTGTGTGTTTTAAGTTCAATATCATTATTCGGAGTGTTATCTTGTTAAGGAATAAATGACTGCCCGATTAGCTTCTGCCGGATGGAAATGCATTACTGTTTAATGAATTTGTGGTGATTCACTCTTAAATCTCAACATTGAACGAGTCACAACGCCAGAATATTACAGACCCGCCACCATATGCCAACTGGTCTGAACGACTGGTGCTTATTTTTGATGAATTAATGTTTCCTTCCATTCCAAAATTACTTTATGTACTTACAACACATTGGACTGAATGGTTTTTTTTGCCGATCTATACACTATACCTAGCTGAATTGTTCTACCTGGAAATACTCACTACCTCCAAATAAATGTGCGAGTAGTAGGTGTTTTTCAAAAACGAATAAATTTTTCTGCGATTGATTTAATTTAGGTATACTGCTTAAATCTAGTGGCATCAATTACTGAGGACGCACTGGTCGCACTAAAAATCTTTATATTCATAACATTTTTTGTTGCGAAATTTTGTAGATAGTTTTTTTTTAATTTTAAAATTCTTTGCTTTATTTGCTTTGAATTATGTTTTATGTGCATTTTAAAAAAATATTTATATTTAAGATTTTCGCCAACGACCATACCACGCTGAAAAAAATCGGTTCTCGTCCGATCACCGAAATTAAGCAGAGTCGGGCGCGGTTAGTACTTAGATGGGGGACCGCTTGGGAACACCGCGTGTTGTTGGCATTGCCCTCTTTTTGCCCTTAAATTTCTTTTATTACTACGTTCTACGTATTCTAAATACAAATAATAAATAATTTTTTCTCTATTCACTGAGTCGTATACGTACTTTTTTTTACTGTGTCGTATTTCTTTGTTTTCTTATTTTCAATATTTTCCCCTGAATTCAAAATTCTTTCCGTGAGTATTTGTAAGCCTGATTTTGATGCACATACGAGTAAATGCTTGAATAAAAGAAATCAACTCACCATATTCACAAAAAGCTTTGCGTTTCCGTTTACTGTGTCGTATACGTACTTTTTATCCCTTTTACGTATTCTAAATCCAAATAATAAATAATTTTCTCTCTATTCACTGAGTCGTATACGTGCTTTTTTACTAGTTTTCTTCTTTTATTATTACGTATTCCAAATTCAACTAAGAACCAAATTCAGAATTATTTCACTGCAAAAGTTGAATGCAATAATTGTTCACCCAGTCGTATACGCACTTTTTCTCAGTAAATTTACTGAGTCGTATACGTACTTTTTTCTGTTCATTGAGTATGTGCTACTTTTTATCTATTCAAACAAATATATTTAATATTATATTACAACCTTTCAGATGTGAAAATCATAACTAAATGTAGTATCCAACACATTGAGGGAGCTATTTTTGAAGCTTTGTTTTCGAGAAACCTAGATGGAGATATGTGCTTGTGCATACCTCGTTCCAACCGGTGATTAAATAAATTGTTTTTCAAAGACTTAATCGAGCACCAATAACCAAACTATCTTTTAATACGTACGTCGATGAGACTCAAGTGAACACTCGTCATTCCATAAAATCCGGTTCCAGAGCTTATTGGCTATTTTTTAAGTCTTTAAGGTTAAGAATCGTAACCGTGTGATTTTGTTTTCTGTAGTTGTATATACGGTATCTTTCAAAATATGTATCCAATTAGAATTCAGCAATTGTCCTCAAGATATTTGGGTTTTCAGCATAATTTTTCATTCTAATTTTGAGATTTTTTGCAGCAAACATGAATTTGCTCACAAATAAATAAATTCTCACAAAATATGTTGTCCTTTCTTCTGTGGTATATCTTTTTAGTTTTTTGTGCTTATTGATTTGTAAATTTAAAAATAAAATATTAATTAAATTGTTCTCTTATTTCTTAACACAAATACTGCAATCATACTCGTTGACAAAGAAATATTCCATATTTAACTCTTACGTACCTATTCCCTGTTGTTAAAAAATCCCAAGAAAAAGTTATTGCCTGAATTTAAAATTTTACTTCAAACCATATTTATAAACTTAACTTAGTCGCCAAACATTTATTTATTTTCACAAAATTCTAATTACATTCGTACAAAACAAGCAACCTTAAGTCATTAAAATTTGTTAGCCTTTTTTCTTTTAATATTATATAAAATTTCCTACAGAAATTAATGCCTTTAATTTTAATTTTCAACACCATATTTTAATCAAAATGAACCTGTGAATAATAAATCTATCATAATGAATTTGTTTCCAAACGATATGCTCAATTTCGACAACATTAATATGCAGATTATTTTAGATACATATTTATATCTCGGCCTCCTTTTTATAAAATGAACGTATTTTTAAACAATCGTTTAAATCGTTTCCGATCTTGTTAAAAGAGTAAAAAGAAATCGTCAGTTTTTTGTGAATGTGCTCCAATCAGGCACCCAGATCTGGTTTTGTTTACTTGAGATATGGCAGTAAACTAAAACGGCTTGAAAAACCAGATATATCTTTGCCTTTAACAACTTTGGCCCCGCAATGCCATTCGAACTCTTTTTCTTTTCTTATGTATTTATTCGAACGAGACGGACATACATTTCAATCTCTTAAATCCACACTAAGAAATGCATTTTAGCACTACTACATGCAGTCTGACATAAGGCTAGGCAGGCGGTTAGCTACTGCGCCACTATTAAAGAATTCAACTAGTTGATTAGTCTGTGTTGATGCGCTTGATAAAGTTGAGCTGGACTATAGTATAACGTATATCCACAAGCATTTTGCTGGAGGATTTCAATTTGCACAGTGTTTTTAAGAGTGAAACATCGTAAATAACATCTCCACAATGAATAACAATACAATAACACGTCCTCTAGAGATGTTGCTCACCCTGGACAACCCAGTTTTTGCTTGTTACATTTTCTGGAGCAGCGTTCTAGTGATAAAGATGCTTCTTATGAGTTTGCTGACAGCTTTGCAGAGATTCAGATTTAAGGTGAGAAGATTGCCAGTTCAAGGTTGGGATGGTGTCGGACTTTAATGTTAGTAAATATTTACAAGCGCTTTCAGTTTGTATCTACCAAGTGAAAGTGAATCCGTATAATGCGCAGTTGCGTACGTAAAAGTAACGTTTAAAAAGTAAATGGAATCAATTTAGAATCGTCACTAATAATAAGAAATAACACAAGTGGCTCTGAAATAATCAATAATGTTTGCTTCCTTGGTTGCCACGCGCCGATATTCCATTAGAATTTCAAATTTCTATTTAGACAAAGGTCAGTTACCTATACGAATATAAACAAAAATTGGAAGAAACAATTAACTCATCCGGATTTAATCGAGCTGCATAGCTGAGAGGCAAACTTGCTTCTCTCAATAGAGGTTTTATAAGTTCAAGGTAAACTGTTTTTTTTCGCAGTTTTATTCAAGTGGGGAAAATTAAGTTGGTACTTTGAACATACGTTTGAAGAGAATAAGCATATATTAATTTCTAAAAAAAATCCTTTCTCGAAGAACTTCGTTCTGTGAATGCCAGTAAAAAATGCACGTATAACATTTGAAAGAAACTTTTGATGGCTTAGGTTCGAGTTCGAGTTCAAGTGTGTAATTTTAACATGACACACATACTAGGCCACAGAGCAATATTGTAGTTGTAGGCAGGCACTGTCTCGTTTTTGCTCTCAGCGGCCATATTTGTATTGTGTCGTTTAACTATAATGGTCGCGTTTCATTGACTGGTAGATGTTTACATCTCGTAATTCAAAATTCGCGCTTTTCCACCCAATCATCACAGATGCAGGATGCGTATATGTCTCTAAATTTCTCTAAATTATCATTATGTGATATCACAGATTATCTGGGATTCGCAGAATATATATATTTCTTGTGAAACAGTTGACGTCCCGGCGAGTATCGGCTAAGATTCGCCAAGACCCACGCGGAAGAACAATATGCAAATTTTAAAGGAAGCCTGTGCAAATAAATGTTATTTAAACATTGGACCAATTTGAAAATTGGCGGGTGTGGAAAACAGAGAGTATAGTTTGTCTAAGGTGGAATCCATAAGGAACGACATACGGCTTATAAAAAAACTCTTAACTCCGAAAAGATTTCAGAATTCGGTGAAATGCAAATGTTTTCTTGTACAGATTTGCAGGGAAGCCGACAAATTTAACAAGTGGTTTGTGATTACATTTTTATTTCTTAAAGAAATACTTTTCAAGAATTCCTTCTCTATTTTCATCAATCAAATGATTATAACCAAAAATTTAGAAGTAGAAGTTGCTCAAAACTAACCTTCCGTGTGGTGGCTTACCTTTTATTCTATCTATACCTCATCAATCCCAGTTCTTCAAAATTTACTAGCGTGCACTTAAATTACTTGCCGTGTTACAGATATTGGCCCTCCTTCCCCGATCTCTCAAAAAGGTAATACAAACTGTAGAATTATTTATCAACTATGCAACTGCAAAAACGAAAGCGTACAAATTTCAATTGCATTCATTTCATTTTGTTTAAATCGCAGGTCTTCATAAGTCCAGAGGATGAAGTATTTTCTCGCAAGGAACCATCCGGCCAAGCTAATGATCCACATGTTGAACGCGTTCGCAGGTGAGAGGATTTTGTTGAAAGTGTTTAAACTTACCTAACCAAATATCGTTTTCAGAGCCCATCGCAATGACATGGAGAACATACTGCCCTTCTTTGCCATGGGATTGATGTACGTTTGCACAGATCCTGGTGCGACACTCGCGATGATACTATTTCGGATTCAAGCAGTTGCTAGAATAATCCACACATTGGTGTACGCATTTGCACCAGTTCCACAGCCAACTCGTGCGATTGTGTTCTTTGTGGCATTCTTTGTTACCATTTATATGGGACTCTACGCTTTGTTTAGCACAATTAAGTTTATTTAGTGTTTGCGTTACAGAGCTGTCTGTTTTTTTCATTTATGTATTTACTTTCTTAAAGTGGAATAAAACTGGTGATTTTATAAGAGTTCCAATTGGTCAATATTCAAATTCTTTTTCGGAAATAGTATAAATGCGGATAAGGTTAGGTTAGGTTAGGTTGAGTAGGGTGAGAGTTCGCCACAAGGACCAGGGACCATATTGGGCCCATCGCCATCCCTATAGAACATTCACGGTCAAAAACCTAAACCAATTCGCCCAAGCACTTAATTGCCCTGCAGTACCTAAAGATGGCTTCAATTGTGTTTTCGAAACCAACTTCCTCGAGATTTTCAAAGAAGTACCTTCCAAGGTATTTCCCTCTCTTCCGAGCTATAGCCTGACATTCGCAGAAAATATGAGTAACATCCTCTGCGACATGTAAGTCCTCACAATCACGTCTTTCACAGAAACGGTCGTATTCGAAATTTTGCTACGAACCCCGAAAGAACTATCACAGAAGCCGTCGTAGGGGAAATGTTTGATAAGAATTTCGAAATTCTAGCTTCAAAATGTTTCTTGTTTCGAAATTCTTTCGGGGTTCGTAGCAAATTTCCGAATACGACGGATTCTGTGATAGACGTGAATACCTACACGCATCTGTATTTATTAAGCCTAATCAACTGGCATGTTTCCGGAAATGCCCGATAGTAGTCCTATTGTCAATAGATGCGGATAAAGATGTCTGAAAATTGTAAACAACGTTAAATCTGTTGATGAACAATGAGACCGACGACTACAAGCAGTTGTTTTACAAAAGTTAACTTTATTTTAGGTACTGTCATTATAATATGTTGTGGTCTTTGATGATTCTGTTTAATATATATATTTTTCTTATATAATGCACAAGTGTTGAAGTGTAGTCAAAAATACAAAGCCAAATGAATAGAATTCCGTGTTAACAATATTTCTTTTAAAACATATCAAACGCTGTTTCCAAAGCACTTCCAATCCAATTCTAGAGTTTATAATTTTCCAAATAGAAATTCTAAAGAATAAAATAAAAAAAAAATAAAAAAATTGTACAAACGCCTGTTTTAGGATGTACGAGATGTCTACAAACTAAGATTCGTATTCAAAATCTGTCTTGGCGATAGTTCTACCTTAAAATGAGCCCGTGAGTAAAAAATAAAATAAAAAATACAAGACACTAGTTTACTAGTAATAGAACGCCCTATGTAATGCAAGTAAAGTTAAATAGTTTTGGTAGATGCATAATGGTAAATGAAAAATAAAAGTCTCTTGTGTGTTTTGCCGCTGCTGTGAATTTTATTCACAACAACCACTGGGTGGTTGAACTCTGTGTAACTCTGTCGCTCTGCGTAACCTAAAGTGCTCTGTTGTTTGGTTGCTGCGTGCTCGACACAGCTCCATTTCCGAGGGACTTCATCAGCTGATAGCAATCCTTTAGTTTACGTTTGTCGCCAACTTTTTCCAGAGTTTTGGCTGCCTCGGCTAGCATACCAGCGCGTTCGCCAGGCGATGAGAGGAGCACTGTCGGCAAGTACTTGCAAGCAACGTACATTGCAGCGGCGCGCTCACGTTCGCCGCCCTCGAATTGATGATTCTTGTCTTTGCCGCCGCATATGATGGAGCTGCGAGCGTGTCGATATCTTAGACTGCGGTCGAGCAGTTGTTGTGTTTGTCCAGGGGAAGCGCCTGCCATTAGACGGCAAACTGCTTCATAGAGATACATACGGGATTGACCATTCTGGGGGGGAAAAGAAACGATGAATTAGCAAAACTAGGCGCATACTCTGGGTGGGCATTTCCTTACCGGTATGTCTTCGACAATGCTCCTCAGGGAATTGAGGTCCTTTTGGAATTTCTCCAAAACGTTTCCGGGAACTTGATAGTTTCCATCATCGTCAACTGCCACATACTCGTATTCCCATACTTGGGTGCGTGTCTCCAGTATCCAGTCGCATGTCAAAAGTTGGAAAAGCTGTAACAAAACGGCGTGGTTAACTAGGGCAGTACTATTAAATACGCGCACTCATTTGTAGGTGTTTATTTAAATGTTAGGTCCGCTTCATGGTATGTTTTAATTCAAACTCCGGTTGATTGCGACCATCCGTAAAGTTTGCATTGCAGAAGTACTGTCCAAACAATCACAATAGACAATGCGACTACAATGCACCTTTACAAATGACATCGATGCCCAAAATAGCACTTCACTTTGAATCACTGCACTTACTCACCAGCTTCAAGCCCTTAGCGGGTGTAATCTTGTTGCACGTCAAACTTTCCTGTAAAAACAGGCTGCCCGAGTCGCACAGCTTCAGCACAGACTGCTTTTCTGAATTTTTCAAATCCGCGTTTGCCCTAAAATCGAGAAATCAATACAGAAAAACTAAATCACCACACCAGCACTTACAGGATGATAGTCCGCGCCCGGAAGATTGTGCGCAGGCCCTTGGGCAAGCTTTCGCCATCTACGTGCAGGCACTCGGGCAACGAATTTATGCTATCGTAGAGTTTCTCTGCCTGTTCATCTTCACCGAGCAACCAGTGCACCGAAACAATCAGCACATTCGACCACCAGTCGATTTTCTTGTCCACATCCTCCGGTGACATGGTCTCCTTGAGCAGCGTTGTGTACTTGAGCACGTTGCTTACGATGGTGCCTGACGGTGGATTCGGAACGGGTGGAGAATTGTCTCCCTTCGGCTGTTGCTGGGCGTGTTTCTTATGCGATTGGTCATTGCGGCTCGATTTGCTAGCACCCACGAGGCATTGAATGGCCTTGTAGAGGAGGTGCTCGCGGTATTCCTTTAGAAATTTTAGGACAAATTTAGTTACCAACAGGCCAGTGGTTAGCTAAAGACTCTTACCTTCAGGACGTAGGACATTGGGTCGGCTTTGTTGGCCAGCGTGGCAAACAACGAGTCCCCGGAATTTGAGTCAAAATCATGCGAAATGAAGTAGCGGTAGCCATACGGAGTGAATGCCCATTGGTACTTCTTTATCTGTTCGCACATCTTAGCTGATTCCTGCTTTGCCTTGCTCACGTAGTACCGCCCAAAGAACTTCAACCACATGGGGTAGGAGCGTTTCACACGCAACGCCGCTGTCATGTAAATGCTGATCAAGTCTGATGGGTTGAGAATGCTCGCCGACGCTTCGGCCATATTGAGCGAGAACAGTGATATTAGAATTCCGTGTGAGTCGTTCATGTTTGTCGCCAAATGGATTTGATTCAATCTGTTCGCCACCAAGGCCAGCTCGCGAGCAGATGTCAGCGCCTCCGTGCGAATGGAGTCGGTGCAGAAAAGCCCACCCGACTTGCGAGACAGCCAGCGTCCGATCCAAATGCGATGAAAGAAGAAACGGATAAACTGCCAGGTGGTCATGGTGAACGTCTCAAATTTCGAAAGCGGTAGCGTCATGCCGAAAACTTGCATGCATAGAAGATACTCTGAATAGGCGGCTGATGAGTTTCCCTGTGACAATCGAAAAACAAAAATAATAAAACCACTGGCGGAGCAAAATGCTTTTTCAAACAAACCTGAGCAAACTCAAAGTCCGCCCTCTTCTTGTGCTTCCAGTACCGCTCAGACGCCTGCGATTGCGAATTCAAAAGAGGATCTCCATAGCAAAGCAATTTGACCATACAACAAAACATGACCAGGAAGTTCAGTGTCCAAAGTATCAGCGACGTGCTTACGCTCTGCCACGAGAACAAGCTGCCAACATCTGCCGAAAAAAATTAGAAACAGAATGCTTTGGTGAGCTATGCCGAACTTACAACTATCATCCACAGAAAGAATGTTCCTTCGCACACCACTCAAATCGTCGTCGTTGTCCCCAGCAAACGGAGTATTGTTGAGGAATGCCCTGAAGGGATTTATCGCCAGAACCGCAAACATAAACATGCACAGAGTCAGGCGTGAGTGTGCGCCCATTCCACGCACCGACGGAACGATTTCTTCGTCCTTGACGCTGCCGTTGCTGCTACCATACGGCGATGAGGGTGAGGAAATATCTGAGTGCGATGGTGATAAGGATGGATTTGATTCATCACTCCTGGGCGGTGTCATTGGGACATCATCGTCCAAATGAAGAATTTGCTTGCCGTACAAGATCTCATCATCAATCGATATCTTACGCTTCTTCTTGCCCAGGTTGTTGCTGAGGAGATCCTTCACCTTGGTACCATCGCGTGCCATCAGCTCGCGCTGCAGACGCTGCACCTCAACCTTCAGCTCGTAGTTGTGGTGTTGCAGATCGCGAATCTTGTCGACGGCCTTACGCAGCACGGCTGATTTATTCAATTTAGCACTTTCGCCGACAACCATGTTCTTCAGTTCGGTGATCTTGTCATTGATCGAGGTCCGGTAACGCCGTTCGATAGCATTGTGCGCCGAACGCTTCACCTCTTTGACCTGAAAATAGAAACAATTTTAAGTGGGCATGTGAAACGCTTGCAACCAATGTTTTTAAGTCCAATCATCCATCCATATTTCAAATCAGACATTCTGCATGTGACCTTGACTCATATCGCCGAACTTTGAAACCTTCTTTACGCGTAAACATAAAGAAAACAAAGGAAAAACTGCAAACGTCATGCATGCGAATCAATGAATAATTATTCATAGTTATAACCAATGGCAGACATTACATGACGTGCTGTATTGACGTGGAAATTGTGTCACGCTGGACATTCCGATAAAATCACTGTAACCAGTACGCTTCCACAGAACGTTTCCATCACAAGTTAGGGTTTTTCGCCGCGGACTTTTCAAGATTACAAATAATTGAAAGACCTTCGTGTCTCATTGATTATAAATGCATTTGAAAGTAAATCGAAATAGAAACGACCAACATTTCCCACATTACGTGCGCCAACATATTGATCACGAAGTAAGCGACTCGCAACTGAATTTGAGTGTCCAGTTTGCAAAACAATTAGTCGGAGATAGCAACATTGAATAGCACTGAGAACGTAAACACGGGTCAAATATGAGATCAATTTTAGAGCGTGGCAGTCACACTTGAGTGCAATGTTATGCCAGATTACCTTATCAAACGCTTTTGAGTTTATGAGAATGTGTGACAATAGAGCTAGAGCCTTGCAAATCTTGTAGTCAAGGATTATCAAAGGGAAAGGACCGTTTATATTGCTGTAATAAACCTTTGCTATTCACCAAAGGAGCATCAATAGTCGAGCACAAATAATTGCGACGTATCAAGTGCATACGTGGTCTAAAGTCGTACGCAGTTGTCAGTATGTTCTGTTTCTATTGCGATTGCAATGCTATTACACATGGTGAAATGGTAAACAAAGACATGCCATCCAATGAGTCATTGCTCGGTTGGTGGCTACCTACCTTTGGTTGCACACGATGGATGGGAACTTTGTTCTCCGTCTCGAGGACCACTGGAATGCGTGCTGTCGTCAATATGGTTCCATTTACCAAGGCGTGGATATTCTACAAGAATGGATAATGCTTGAATGGGCACTCATTATACAGAAACCATTGAGAAGTTACCTGCGATGTAGTCGCTGGTCCAGCAGTCGTATACATCACGGTAGGATTGGAGTGCAGTAGCACTTGCTGTTTGTCATTGCCAGGCAGATTTTGCAGCGTAAGCACTTGTGGAACCTGTTGCACCAACGGTTGAATCGGTGGCTTACTACTGATATTCTGCACTGCAGAATGTTTCTGATGATGGGGTTGGTGATGGTGCTGCTGATGCTGTGCAGGTTTAGGTGCCACCGCTGGTTGTTTTTTAACAATCGTTGACGCCTTGCTGTCCGAAATCTGACCACCGCCATTCTGAAAGACGAATGTCTGTGTAGTCGGCTGGTTTGTTGTGTAAACAATCTGCTGTTGGCCCTGTCCGATAGCTGTTGGAAGAGGTGAATTTATTTGGCTGATCTGTGTTATGTTCATTGTCGACGTTGGTGATGGGTGATGAACAGAGTGTTGTGGTGGAGAGCTTTTGTTTGCAAGTTTCATAGGAGGTGATGGAGTCGAATTCCCAGTCTTGTGGACATGGGAGCTCATCGTCGGAATGATGTTCAATGCATTGGTTGGGCATGTTAAGGTATTGTAGTTGGAGGCCATTAGCGGATCCGTTACCAATGGTTTATACATTCCACCAGCTACCGGAGAGCTTGGTACCTGCTGCACTTCTTGTTTGATTTCCTGCTTAGGGATATCAGTCTTGAAATCCTCAAACTCTGGCGACCCAGGCAATATAACATCGTCATTCAAATCGACCATGTCCATGTCATTGAGGAAGCTATTCAGCATATCTGCAGAATTGGAAAAATCACTTTAGACTTGCAAGTATGATAGAAGCGTACTTTGTCAACCATACCTGCTGGAATCATCTCCTTGATAAGGGAAATGGCATCCTCCTCCTTGAACAGGTCTAATGAATCCACTATACCGCTCGAGATTAATTCCCCCATGTCCAACGATGGGTCCATTATGTATTTCACTTGTTTTCTTCAACTTGGTTCAGTTTCACTGGTACTTACTGCTGGGAAAGCAAGAAAAATTAATAGTATCGTTTTTTTTTTCTTTTCTAATTTTTTGTCACTTAATAGAGGGTAGAAGAAAATTAAACCGACCAATCAGAGAACGTTATTTTGATCATACGATATGACGTCACGACGTTATAACCCCAAACTAATTACGCATATAGAAAACTCGATTGTTTATTGGGAATATGTCGATGTCTCTTTTGAATTCGAACATTTTATCGTAAATCTATGGGCACTGTGTTGATTCAGAGCAACATCGTTGGTCAACAATTACGTAAATATTGTATTGAAAATGTTTTTGTTCAATTCTTTTAAATTGCAACGCGAATGCGGAAGGTATAATAACTGTCCCGTGTTGCGTCAGTGAAATTTTGCAAAAAGTCGTGGATGCAAAATGCCACTGAACTATAAGGTGACAGCTGACCGACCGGAGATATTTTGACATTCCACATCATCGGTGTTTTTGCAAGTTTTGGGGTAGTTTGTTTTGGATTTGAAAAGGCGCCCATGAAAATGATTTATTGACACTGACTCTTGTAGGTGGAGGAAAAACAAAACATCAAGTAGTGTGTCGACTTTATTTAAAATTAGAGAGAGACCCCCGTATTAATAAACAAATGTGCACAAGTTAGTTTGCTAGCAGACGTCAGTTAACATACAAAAAACTGACATAACTGCTGGGTAACAAGTTGATAACTTTAACACAGCCTTCATTAATACGGGGGAGAGAGTTTAGAAAAAGTGTCTCCGCCTGTTTCCTATTGAACACGCTCATATTCAAAATTATTTTATTGTTAATATTCGAAACTATTTGTCATTCAGAAGAGACCTATTGTGTTGGCCTCTATTATTTAACCCAGGGAGCTGTTGAGGTTCTTTATAAACCTCAGTACTCTTCTTGGTCCCATGTTTCCTTTTTTTTTTATAAAAGTAAGAACTCGAAATAACGAACTTGTCAAATTGATCCACCAAAACTGATACCTACCTAAAGAGGAATAATAATAAAAAAAATTGCAGAAAATACGGAAGAATTTTCCTTTTGCTGTCAAACTACAATTTGCTTTAATTGTGTCGAATGCAAATGTGCTCGACAGTAGATTATTTGATACTCGACCCAAGAAATTCAAACAGAGCTATGTGTCATAGGCCGAAACTACTCACCTCAGCCCTGGTTAAGAAATTCCCCTCAAAAGCAACTGTCACACCATTTCAAGTAAACAAAGTGGTGAATAGGACTCAAAACAAGTCACTGGGAAGAAATCCCGCCACTGCCTTGCAATTCAGTCCCCTTCAAGCTTATTTTTGTTTTATCTAATAAATCAACATGAGCTCGCGAAAGCATTCGCTTCAAAAAAAGTTTCCTTGTCGCGAACAAGTTATACAAACCCTGTTTGACTTACTAGATGATCCCGAGGAAACATTCCCGCCGGCTATCTATCTCTACGGGCACTCTGGTACCGGCAAAACATCCATTCTCACCGAATTTTTCAAAGAAACCGGCTCAAAGACTGTTATCCTTGATTGTATTGAATGCTACACCAGTAAGATCCTATATGAGAACATTTTAAACGAGTTTCATTCATATCAACTATGCAAAGAGGACAATTTTGCTCCCTACATGAAATGCGACACCTTGAAGGACTTCATCGGTGACTTGCGACAAGCTGATTCTACAAATACTTCATATATAATATGCCTTGATAATGCTGAACGGGTGCGAGACATGGATGCAAACATTTTGCCCGCGTTTATGCGTCTTCCTGAACTGACCGGGCTGAATATATGCTGTGTGCTTGTTTCACAGCTGCCCTTTGAGAAGTACTATACCAAAACGGGCCTGACCGAGTTAATATCGATTTACTGTCCACAGTACAACAAACAAGAAGTGCAAAAGATATTAACAGATGGCTTCGGAGCTATCCGAACAAGGCTGCTCCAGCGTTTGCAGAATAATCCTCCAGTACAGTTGATGGTCGACGTTGAGCAGGCGGAAAAGGTTATTGCTGATCTAACGCCCGAATTCTATGGAAACTTCTTAAACCTCTTCTTGAGTGTGTTCTACAAGGCATGTCGCGATTTACCCGAGTTGAGAATTGTATCTACAGATTGTTTTGATGTATACGTGGAGCCCGTTCTAAACGGTACAATTGACAAGAATGATGTTTCACGACTTTGGAGACATATTGCAAACCCGCTTAAAATTGCATTGGCGCAGGTCTATATGAGGATTGATCAGAATCTGGAGGTAAGTTGACTGTTCACCCTCAGTGGCACCTGAACGAAACAAAAACATTTTCAGTTACGGATAGAAGAGGCGTTCGAGACCAACCAGAGTGTGAAGAAACTTGCCCAGTCACTGGAGCTACCATACTATGGAAAGTACCTACTAATTGCTGCCTTTTTAGCCAGCCACAATTCGGCGAAAGAGGACAAGCGGTTGTTTGTCAAACATCATGGCAAGCAAAGGAAACGAATGCAGACTGTTAACGCCAAGGCAAAGGTAAGTTCGCACACATTTTAACTCGACAATCCCATTTAATTTCTACACATATCTTCAGGTCTCGGATAAGATGTCTACATCGTTGGGCCCGAAATCGTTCAGCATTGATCGCTTATTAGCCATTTTTTACGCTATTCTCGAAGAGAAAGTCGGTCTTACATGCAATCTCCTGGCGCAAATCTCTACACTAGTGCACTTGAAGCTGCTCAGTTACGTGTCCGGTGAGAACAACGTCGTAGAAGGTTCAGCAAAACTTCAGTGCACCGTAGGATTGGAGTTTATTTTGTACATAGGAAAGTTGGTGGGCTTCAATGTGCGACAGTATCTCTGCGACTTTATGTAAATCCAAATTGTTACTGTATTCCTAATTTATTGGCCAAAATAAAATATCAACTAACTAGAACTGAATATTTTTTGCAAGTAGTTGGTTACATCTGTTATATGAATGGTCTCTGAGAGAGTTGTATCACGGCTGCGGAGTTTCATGAGGCCCGTTTTGAGTGTATCTGGTTCCAATATGATGCAATAGGGTACACCGATTCTATCCATTTGCGAGAGTTCGATGTTGAGGGCATTCCAGTCGTTGCTGTGGCATTTTTGAAGGTTAAAAACTGATATACCAACTTTGCGAATTACATTGCTCATGTGCTTGGAGAGGTCCGAGAGGTCAGCGATGGAGTTTTTATCTGAAAGAAGAGAGAAAATATTTTCATTCGAATTCAAAGAAGTGCAGAGTGACTTACCTGGAAAATAGCTAAATAGTGCACATTGATACGGTGCCAGTTTTCGGTTCAGCGCAAGTATGGATTCTCTGTTGTTTTCAATAGAGTCCAATAGTAAGGCTAAAAGGAAAAGAAAAAATTGCTACCAAGTGGGAATTTCAAACAGAAACCAGAGTTGACTGGTATTTTTGATCAAACACAACTAACTTACCACACGCAGCACTTTCCAACTTAAATTCAGATCTTATACAAATCGGCAGCACACTTCTTCCTAGTCTGGCATCCTTCATGGTAAAGTCCTGTTCATTCTCTAAGGCCATGGCGGCAATTGGAACAAAATTAATTTGTTCCACCTCCATGTCTCCCATTCCAAGTTTCGACTTAATCTTTAGCGATTGCAACTTATGGACTCCCTTCTCCTCGGTCACCATATCAGACAAGTAGTACCGACTTGGATTCGATGAGTACTTCATCCAACAGATCTTTCTCTCGCGCTGGATGTGATAGAACTTCTCCAGCGCCACAGATGGAGTAAACAAATAATTAGTGGCAAGGAGGGTTTCATGTGGTAAGCTTATTTGCAATGCGTTTTCATCTATACTCGCACCACCGCAAAGATAACGGTCTTCTGATTTTATAATTAAAGGAAGCTCAGACTGGAAATTCTTCTTTACATGCAGAATATTCTCACGAAGTGTCTTCCCTTTGATAAATGAAAACTTGTTCAAGTTGTCAGCGTTTTGTTCCCCTATACCGATAGATGGATATGAATTAAACTCCTCCTTCTTCTTATGCCACTCATTGCGTATATTATCCAAAAGCGTGATTCCCAACGGCAGAAACTTGATGTTGTTAATCGTATTCTTCTTTACTACAGCTTTCAGAAAACCAGACTTACTCAGAAACTCAACAGACTTGGCCAAACCCTCCATTAGTGAAAATTCTTCTCTTCCTGTTCGAGGGGAATGTTGCCGGGCGGTGCAACAAAGTAATCCTCATCGGTTACCTTGGCGTTGCTTAAAATATCTTCTCTGATATTACCATCCGTAATGCTGTCTTCGCGCAGCTGAAGATCTTGATCCTCCAAAACTGTGTAGAGTGGTTCTACCGTGCTTGTGTCAATGTGAACGATTCGATCGGCAAATTGAATGCTGTCTTTGAGGGTTTTCAGGGCTTCCTTGCTGTCTAGATCGACGAGCGACAAACGCTCCAGAAGTTGAATAGTTTTGCTATCAATTTGAATGTCTTGCTGCTCGGGAACGAAGGGTACAATTGGCTCAGCAGGCACTTTGGTTTCGTATTTCAATTCTTTCCAGTTAATCGTGGCAGTGGCACTGCTGGTATCTAGAGCCTTTTTTATACAGTAAAAGCGACGCGATGTCAAGTAAATCCTTTTATACATGTTAGCTGGAGGAAGTTTTTATATTTTTATTTGATAAGGAATTTTAGAAATTCCACTCGACTTTTCGCTGACGCAAAACCGGCAATAAAGTCTCAAATAGACAACAGTGGCTTCTAAACTGTTCATTCACACTATTCAAAAAAAAAACTACCCATATTGGTAGAGAAACCATTTCGGTCTTAATTCAACTGTTTGGCACATCCAAAGCCCCAATGAACGGCTGCCGGATGGCACGTATTATGGGCATATACAAGCTGAAGACCAAATCGTCGATGCATAGATCGGACAATTTAGAGTGGCGGCACGACATGTTTAGTACCTGCGTCGAATATACTGATTTTTCACGATCTCTCTAATGCAGTGGAGTAAACTGATCCCAGACGACTCCTCTCAGTTATTCAACTGCCTCAGTGATTCTGTATCCGCTCCGTAAAACAGTCGTCTATCTGTGCTGTTTAGTTTAACTAAGGAAAAAAAGCTTACGACTTACGGACCATAGGAGAGACCAAGGGTCGAATCGCGAATCAAGTTGATTTTACATGTGAAACAAAAACAAATTGCGTGACGTAGTGCTCGTTCACGGACGACGCGATTTAACCCCTGAAACTGACCACTAATTATCTTATCTGCAACTTCTCGGAGCGTGTCAAGTTCCCTCATTGCTGGGCACTTATGACTTCAACTGGAACACCTATTCCAGCTTATAAACCCTGTCAAAAGTCGATTGAACCACACAAATGATTGTTTATTCGAAAGAACACAAATTTTATTACGACACCAATCTCTTCTTATTCCTTAAACAAGTCCTGAATGTTAACCGGTTTGACCGTCGTGTCTTTTAGGTGTTTTGCATCCGAAAAACTATCCGTCAAACCCGACCCCAGACTTTGCTCCTTCTCCTGTTCGGATTCCACCACTGAGGATGTACTCCTGTTGGCTAATTTCTCATCTAACAAGTCCTTTGCTGTCTCTAGAATCTTTTCATCATCCAGTGCCCCTTGCGATTTAAGATTGTTGTAGAATGCAATGAACTGCTGAGCATTTGTTTCACGTCTTACGTCTGATAAGTTGACTGTCTCCTGGAATTTAACCATTTTGTGATATTTCCTAAAATTGAACAAGCTGTTAGAATGAAGGCCGAAACCGTTTCTTTATATTTACGCTCGGACTGTATCTTCAGCATAAAATATTTTTCTTATTGGTATTTTTGGGGCTGGGCGATCGAATCGTGGTTCTAGTTTTGGAGGAAACGCAGCGTAGATATCATACCAAATTGGTTTGTCCTCCGGCTTCATCGCACCTGAGCGAAGCAGGCCGGTAGTTCTGGAAGTAGGGTAATAGTATTTTTGGAAGTGCCATCGAGTTTTTTATTAAATAAATACCTTGAGAAAATAGTGCCGATTTTTTCCAATCTGCTTTGAGCCATTTCTTTTTTTGATTATGAAAGTTTTGACAGAGCGAGGTGTGATTTTTTTTTCCTACCCAACTGACAGTGACAGCTTTAAGGTGGAAATTGAAACTAATATTGTAGTAGAATAAAGCTGAAAGAAGTGCTATTAGATAGATTGGTTTATAACAAAAAAGTTAACAATTTAAGTTGAAAGAGAGTGCAATAGGGTTTTCAGTTTCGGTTAAAATTGTTTCGATTGGGTAAACATCATTATTAAGAGTAATATTTTGTGAAAAACAGATATACACGAAGTCCCACTGTTTAGACAATTATCGTTTTTTGAATTCAACACGAAGTACAAAAATCGTCGAGAACACGTCCCTTGATTATTTCGCCTTAGAACCCAGGAGGTTTATTTAATGCCGCTCTGGTTTGTGCCTGTAGATTAGTGGTTAAAAATAACAAACCCGCAAAGAACGAGACATACAAAAATTATACTAGATTTGCAATACCATATGCATCAACCTTAAACTGTCATAAGTCAATATAAAAATAAACAAACCAACAAGTTACAACGTACGGTTCAAAATATTTCTTTAGTTATTTTGTTACTTCGTCACAATCTTGCCTGAAAATGAAACATTTAATAAGAAACTATCACGACATATACCCACACAGTACAGTGAAGATCTACCGTAAATCCAAAAAAGTACTTAAAGCTATAACCAAAGAGAATCAACCTCAATTGCCGGCACCACCGCCGGAAGAAGTACAAATTCCGAAGCCGGCAATTGAGGCACAGTTGCGGGAATACCGGGAAAATCCTATGAAAGTTCAAATGCTATCCGAAAATCTGTATCAGCAAGTTTTTGGCAAAAGTTACAGAAATAGTCCCGACGAAGGTCTAGTGCGAAATTGTATCAACGAACTCAGCAGACACGGGATCAACATCGAATCGAATACAAAAATGAAGGATGTCGAACTGAAGTTGCCCCCGCTGAAGGGTAAAAACATAACAGAACATTTCATGGAAATTGGCAGGGAGCAGTCCGAACCCTATCGCATCTTAATCGAGTCGCTTCTCGAAGAAAACGTGGAGCGTCCGGCAAAATGGATTATGAAGCCAGGATGGACTTGCTATAAATCGGGTAAAGCAGTACCGGTGGAGTATCCTGAGGAACAGGGCTTAGTTTTTGACGTAGAAGTGTGCGTGTCGGCTGGATCGGCGCCAGTTATTGCTACGGCGGTGGGTTCCAAGTTTTGGTACTCCTGGGTAAGTCCACAACTAATGAATCCTAGCACTTCTCAAAGAGAGAACAGAACCTACACTCTAGATGATATGATCCCAATGGGAGGTGTCAAACTCATTGTTGGACACAATGCATCCTATGATAGGGCGAGGATTCGTGAACAATACTTAATTCAGGACACCGGCACACGATTTGTTGACACAATGTCGCTGCATGTATGCGTAAGTGGAGTCACGAGCTATCAGAGGGCCATGCTGAAGTCGAAAAAGGAGTTGTCGCATGAGGATTTAGAATGGTCAACGCAAAGCTCATTGAACAGTCTTGCCGAAGTCCATCGGTTGTATTGTGGATCCGAACTGTCTAAGGAGGCCAGGGAGACGTTTGTTACTGGCACGTTAACAGATGTAAAGGAGGACTTTCAGAACCTGATGTCATACTGTTCCTCAGATGTGTTGGCCACGAAAAACGTTCTCAAACAGCTGTATCCTATGTTTTGCGAAAGATTTCCACATCCAGTCACATTGGCGGGGATGTTGGAGATAGGATCTGCCTACTTGCCGGTGAACTCCAATTGGACGCGCTTCATTGACGAGTGCAACCTGACCTACGAAGATCTGGACATTGAATCAAAATACCACCTTTCCAAAAGAGCCGACGCCGCCTGCCAATTGATGAATGACGAAAAGTACAAGAATGATCTCTGGATGTGGGACCAGGATTGGAGCACTCAGCAAATCAAAATGAAGAAGGCGCCCGTACGTAAGAAGAACTGTCCTCCTGCCGAAAGTGAGGAGGATTCAGATCCATTGCAAAAGAAGTTCCAATATTTGTATGACACTAAGAGCCTCCTGCCAGCGCGACGCCCCCTACTGCCGGGCTACCCGGCTTGGTATCGAAAAATTTGTTCCAAACCAAACTTAAACGATCTGATGGAGGACTGGTCACCAGGAGGTACTCAAATCGGCACTGGAATGCAGATTGCTCCAAAGTTGCTGTCACTATGCTGGGAAGGGTATCCGCTCCATTACATCCGGGAACAAGGTTGGGGCTTTTTAATTCCTTTTCGAGACTCGCCGCCAGAAGGTGTTGACTCTGTGCAGATCCCAATCCAGCGCTTGGCTGAAAAGTGTCCCGTGATGACATTCGTCGACACTGAAGCGAGCGCCGATGAGAGTGCCGAAGCGTTCGCGAATCTCTGGCGGGATGTGGAGACAAACCTTAGCAAAAAGCACTTCTACTCGAAATTACGGAAGGATAAGACAACGGGAAAGTACACTGGCACAGGTGTGTGGTGCAACTATACGTTGGAAGACTGCTGCTGGTTCCTAAAGCTGCCGCACAAGAACGGTCGTTCGTTCCGCGTGGGCAACCCTCTCGCCAAGGATTTCCTCAACAAATTCTCCGACAACGTGCTAACTGGCGACGGAGACAAATCTGCTGAGCGGGTGATTGACATCGCACGCATGTTGTCGTACTGGCGCAACAATCGTGATCGCATCATGGGCCAGCTGGTCTGCTGGTTACCAAGAGAATCGCTCCCCTCTGCACTCCAGACCGAAGAGCGGGAGTTCGGAGCGATTATCCCTCAAGTTGTGGTTTGCGGAACGTTGACGCGTCGCGCCATGGAGCCCACCTGGATGACTGCGAGCAATGCGCAAAGAGAACGCGTTGGCTCCGAGCTAAGATCGATGATTCAAGCGCCGAGTGGGTACAGAATCGTTGGAGCAGACGTGGACTCTCAAGAGCTGTGGATAGCATCTGTGCTGGGCGACGCCCACGCAACCGGAATGCATGGAGCTACACCTCTGGGCTGGATGACACTGAGTGGATCCAAGTCAAATGGAACCGATATGCATTCCGTAACAGCTAAAGCGGTAGGCATTTCCCGTGACCATGCAAAGGTCATCAATTATGCGAGAATCTATGGTGCAGGGCAGAACTTTGCCGAACGCCTACTAAAGCAATTCAATCCGACATTCTCGGATGCAGAAGCGAAGTCGAAAGCCAAAAAGATGTTCACGCTCACCAAGGGGAGGAAGACATATCGAATGCTCGAGGAGTTTCGAGAGGATAGTATCGATAGAGCGTAAGTTTTAAACACTTGAAATGAGGCCACTCTTAAATTTTTGTTTTTACAGCTACACTGCCTACGAAGCCATCGGGTTAGCCAGATCCACAAATAAATCGGTGGCCGAGCTTTTCGCGAAATCCCGCTGGCAGGGTGGCACAGAGAGTGCCATGTTCAATCGGTTGGAAGACATATCCCAGCAAGAACAACCGGCCACTCCGTTTCTAAATTGCCGCCTAAGTCGTGCTCTAGAACCAAAGGAGGGCACGGAAGACCGGTTTCTGCCGACGCGTGTCAATTGGGTTGTCCAAAGCGGAGCCGTTGACTTTCTGCACTTGATGTTGGTTGCAATGCGATGGCTCATGGGCACAAATGTCCGTTTCTGTCTAAGTTTTCACGACGAGCTCAGATATCTAGTCCGGGAGGACCTGGCCTACAAAGCAGCGTTAGCAATGCACACTACAAATTTGCTCACCCGTTCGTTTTGCGTACATCGAATCGGCCTAGAGGATCTTCCAATGTCGGTGGCATTTTTCTCATCTGTCGAAGTTGATCGTGTGCTACGCAAGGAGAGCAGTATGGATTGCAAAACCCCATCGAATCCACACGGTCTGGCGAATGGGTACGGTGTTCCGCCTGGCGAAAGTTTGGATATCTATTCGACGATTGAAAAGGCAGGCGGAAACGATATCTCCAAATGGGAGTGGCATCAGAATAAACCCACTGAAGCTAGAGTGAGCAAATAAAGCCCAGATCAGTCACAATAAAAATGTTTTATAAGAGTTTTTCTTTTGCGTAATACAATTTGAACCATCAAGTAAGATTCTGTAGATGGATCTGGATGCATGACTTATGTGCCAGTTGGAAGCCGCCAGATTTGGGGAACCGAGAAAAGCTTAAAAAAAACAAAGTTCTAACAAAAGTAACAACAGTTTTTATTTGGAAGTGGTAGTATGGTAGGTAATATCAATGACAAGTGATGAAATGATTTGGCCACTAAAAAAAATCGCCGTCGTCGTAAATGTAATAATCCTGGGGGCTAGACCGATCATAGAGCTCTTCATCGGCCAATTCAAGGTAATCAACCGCGTCCACTTCAAGACACTCGTCGATCTCCTCAGGACGATCATAGTCACAGTTATCGATGTAATCGTCGATCTCCTCAGGACGATCATAGTCACAGTTATCGATGTAATCGTCGATCTCCTCAGGACGATCATAGTCACAGTTATCGATGTAATCGTCAAGTTCGTTGCACATATCGTTATCATCGATATTTTCATAATCATCAGGTTCGCAGTACTCGTTTACGTCCGCAAAATCAGGCGAATACTCGGAACCATACTCTTCGTTATAGTCTTCCTCTGCGTCTGAATCGTTAAAATATTTAAAAACACTTTGAGGAGTACACAAAGGCTTCCGGGGCTTAGTCTGTTCCAGTGGATAGTTCGAACGAGTTTCGGGTGAAAGATGCCACTGTAGCCAACTGGACATCAACCGGCAGCACTCGATAGACTGGCACAATGAATGCCGATTCTCGATAATGAACTTGGGGTCGAGCGATGGAAAACGGACGTTAGACATGACTTTAGGAAGCAATTCACTGCGATTTTCCTCATCAAATTTAACCCAGGCCAATATACTTTGGAAGACCTTCTCCTCCGAGGACGTAACAAGATGGTCGCTTGAAAGTAACTTGTTGAGTTGCTCCTCACTTAGCTCGCAAAACTCCTTATTTAACCAGACCTCATCAAAATACTTGCATGCAAAAGAATACGCTGCTGAACAAAGTCCTGTGTGGCCATAATAATCTACAAACAGGACAATAGCCAAGCAGTTGCTAATGTCTATGCGTTTTTCGATGAACTCACAGCAGGCAGTAACTAATGTTTTCATTTGAAGGAATCCGGCGGCCTCTAATAGATTTTGAACTCTTTCAATGTTTATATCAATTGAAGCCGTATACAAAAAGTCGATTATAGACTTTATGGTGCTGCCATCGAAACCTTGAAATTCGATTTGATTAGTTTTAGCTTCTTGTAGGTTGCTTCGGAACATTGCCTCGAAGAAGTCGTTCGATGCCGCCAGCACATTCCGATGAGCTCCGATTTTTGTACTATCCACGCCGGTGACAACAACAAAGTCAAATACGTTGCCAAAGAAAACCTTTACCTTGTTGTTTATTGTGTTTGATTGCTGAGCGCAGCTGAAGATTACGCTTGTGGTTTGGCTCGACATTGTGCATTCCTATATACGATATGTTGCAGTTTTGAAAACAAATAACAAAGCCTAAAACAAAAACTGATAAAAAGATGACAAGAATAAACGTCAAAAATATAAACTGCATGGCCATACACGCCTTCCAATAAAAGTCGTGTCCAGCGATAGAAATAGATTTTGAGTATGTAGAAACGAGAAAGGCAGATTGCAAAGCTAATACGCAGAAAATCACCTTTCAAAATTGTTCCCGAATGGGATGAAGGTTTCTTTTCGCTCCATTGCGCTAATGCGCTTTCAAATACAAATTTTCATTTGGTTTTATCGACCCTGCCTGCCTGCCAATATGCCCTTTGGAAATGCCTTTTTTGTTTCAGAATGTACTTTATGTATCTGTCAAAAACGCGCTCCCGCTTAATGGTTTGGCACACTTTCTGAAGCTAAATTTTGAGATATCGTTGTCTTCTGTTGTTCCGTTACGTTTTTATGGTGCCAAAAAGTACGTACGGATGAGTTTTTCACCTCGACGACGAGAACCTAGAATCAGGGGTCGAATTACCGCACCCGTGATCGAGCAATACGTGACTGAATTTGTTATTGTTTTGCATGTAAAATCAACAAAATTCAGTGACGTATCGCTCGATCACGGGTGCGGTAATTCGACCCCAGGATTTATGCTGAACCTTCTTAAAAATGTTGATAGATCTAAATGCATGACATTTATGTGCCAGTTGTTAACATGGCAGTCGAGACATTTGGATTTCAATGTTTATTGGGAACCGAGAAAAGATTTAAAAACAAAGTTCTAACAAAAGTAACAACAGTTTTTATTTGGAAGTGGTGGTATGTAGGTACTATCACCGACAAGTAAACAAATCATTTGGCAACTATAACTTTAATCATAATACTGATCGCTGTAGTCGTCGTTGTAATAATCCTGAGGGCTAGACCGATCGAAGAACTCGTTATCGGGCGATTCATCGGAACAGTCATAGATATTTTCTTCAAAGCAATCAACGGCGTCCAACTCAATACACTCATCGTTCTCCTCGGGACAATCATAGTCACAGTTATCGATGTAAGACTCAGGTTCGTTGCGCATATCGTTATCATCAATAGGTTCGCAGCACTCGTTATCATTGAAAAACTCATCGTTTTTCTCTGAAAAGTCAGAGCTGCAATCATCGGAAAGCTCATCAGGATCAATTGCGCCGTGATCAACAGATTCTTTGTCGGAACAGCCAGAGATATTTTCCTCGAAGCAATCAACGACGTCTATGTCAAGACACTCATCGTTCTCCTCTGAACTATCATAGTCACAGTTATCGATGTAATCATCAGGTTCGTTGGGCATATCGTTATCACCATTAGGTTCGTAGGACTGGTTATCATTGAAAAACTCATCGTTTTTCTCCGAAAAGTCAGAGCTGCAATCATCGGAAGGTTCATCAGGATCAATTGCGCCGTGATCAACAGAATCTTTGTCGGAACAGCAAGAGATATTTTCTTCAAGACACTCGTCGTTCTCCTCAGTACTATTATAGCTACAGTTATCCATGTAATCATCAGGTTCGTTGCACATATCGTTATCATCGACAAAAAATTCATCCTCATCAGGTTCGCAGTACTCGTTGTCAATGAAAAATTCATCGTTTTCCTCTGAAAAGTCAAAGCTGCAATCATCGGAAAGCTCTTCCGGTTCAATTACGTCGTGATCAAGAGATAGAGATTCTTCGTCGTATTCAGGCGAATACTCTGTACCATACTCTTCGATATAGTCTTCATCTGAGTCTGAATCGGCAAGGAATTTAAAAACACTTTGAGGAGTACACAAAGGCTTCCGGGGCTTAGTCTGTTCCAGTGGATAGTTCGAACGAGTTTCGGGTGAAAGATGCCACTGTAGCCAACTGGACATCAACCGGCAGCACTCGATAGACTGGCACAATGAATGACGATTCTCGATAATGAACTTGGGGTCGAGCGATGGAAAACGGACGTTAGACATGACTTTAGGAAGCAATTCACTGCGATTTTCCTCATCAAATTTAACCCAGGCCAATATACTTTGAAAGACCTTCTCCTCCGAGGACGTAACAAGATGGTCGCTTGAAAGTAACTTGTTGAGTTGCTCCTCACTTAGCTCGCAAAACTCCTTATTTAACCAGACCTCATCAAAATACTTGCATGCAAAAGAATACGCTGCTGAACAAAGTCCCGTGTGGCCATAATAATCTGCAAACAGGACAATAGCCAAGCAGTTGCTAATGTCTATGCGTTTTTCGATGAACTCACAGCAGGCAGTAACTAATGTTTTCATTTGAAGGAATCCGGCGGCCTCTAATAGATTTTGAACTCTTTCAATGTTTATATCAATTGAAGCCGTATACAAAAAGTCGATTACAGACTTTATGGTACTGCCATCGAAGCCTTGAAACTCGATTTGATTAGTTTTAGCTTCTTGTAGGTTGCTTCGGAACATTGCCTCGAAGAAGTCGTTCGATGCCGCCAGCACATTCCGATGAGCTCCGATTTTTGTACTATCCACGCCGGTGACAACAACAAAGTCAAATACGTTGCCAAAGAAAACCTTTACTTTGTTGTTTATTGTGTTTGATTGCTGAGCGCAGCTGAAGATTACGCTTGTGGTTTGGTTCGACATTGTGCATTCCTATATACGATATGTTGCAGTTTTGTATTTAATAATAAAAGGATTCCTTTTTATACACAACAAAGAACAAAGCAAAGACTACTGGTTTGTCTATGGAACAAAGCCTAAAACAAAAACTGAAACTGATCATGAAAGATGATAAGAATAAACGTCATAAATATAAAGTGCATGGCCATACACGCCTTCCAATAAAAGTCGTATCCAGCGATAGATATATGTTTTGAGTATATGTAGAAACGAGAAAGGAAGATTGCACATATAATGCACTTATGTCGTTTTCCATTGGGCAAAAAGAAGCGTCCGGGAGAGTCCGGAATCGAAAAAATCACTTCTGAAATCGTTCCTTTGGCACAAAAAATACTATTCTGGTGATTCTGAGAAGAGAAATTCGCTTCTCGATTTGAAGTCAGAATTCACTCAAGAAGCACTAACACAAATGTAATTTGTGTATTTTATACAAGTCAGCTGATGGCAGCCGTAGATTATATTTTGGCATTTCACCAATACATTTGTGGATTCATCTAGAAGCAGTTTTCTTGTTCCATTGGTTTTCAGAATGAGTGAATCCCCGAGTGAAACCAATGGAAAACGACATTAAAATCATCGTTCAAAAATGTTCCCGAACGGGATAAAGGTTTGTTTTCGCATCATTGCGCAAAGGCGTTTTAATGATACAAATTTTCATTTCAATCCAAGAAGACTTGTTTAAAGAGTGCATCCGCTTCAGATATGAACATTGCGAAGTAAGTTAGGATAGGATATTCTGTTTCTTTCAAGGTCGCAACAAAGGGCCGCGTTCATACAATCAGCTTACTATACCGAAATTCGTTGTGATTCGGAAAAGTAAGCACCAATGAGTTTTTTAGAATCTTGGAATTTATACGAATAGCTGGAGGTTTCTTTTGTCTCATTGCAGCTTTTGGAATAACTTGCACAATTGCACAAATCTTCTGCAATATCATTTGTGGCCATGTTTGTTAATTAGTTAATTTACCTACAATTTTCGCTCACTGCCTTTATCTGTCATATCTCTCAAAAGTCAATTTGAATTGGCAGTTTATTTCGGTTTGCTTTGTTAAGTGCTGGAGTTTGTTATTAAAAGTAGATAAATCGGCAAAAAAAAATTAGTAAACTGAATCCGAATGTTTTTCAACGTCAGCAAACTGGTAATTTTTTTAAACCCACTGACGTTTATTTTTGAATTTCTCGCATATGTTTTCAACAAACGTCATGCCAAACTTTCGTTCCTGTACTTTTTGGTTATATTCTCTTTTTCTGAGAGAATATATCCCCACTCCTTGATATCTGACATTTTGCCGAAATTGGCCCAAAAAGTAAGGGAACAGACCTATTGAAGTGAAAAATCAGCTTTTTACTCCTGTAAGTTTTTATCTGACATATTTGTCGCTCCGTCCACTGGCAATGGACGTCGGGTCGGAGGGAATCGCCTTTTGAATAGAACCACTCTAATAAACACACACGAATGGTTTACAAGATTAAGAGGAGAGGGTTTATTCTCTGTTGAAATATACGAAGTTACATAAGTATTAATCAAAATTATAATAATTAAGACTTACTCTTTTTTAGCAATTCCTTGGCTCAGGTCCGACTCCGATGACAAATGAAATAGTTTTGGCGCGTATTCGAGAACTTTTCGCGGGACATTTGACAACTGAATTTCATGGGCGCGTTCAGCTTATTTAATGTGTCAGATTGACGGCTAGCTACGTTTGTTTTTGGAATCGAACCTGAGCCTCGGTTACATTTTAAATTTACTGGTAAAAATCTACGACATCCCACCCCCCGTGAGGCGCCCGGAATCGAAAGCCTCACCAACATCTAGAACAGCAATCTTCACAGCAGGCCTACGAAAAATTTCTGTGGATGTCTTCACTTCTGCCACACGAATCTGTCCGTCTTGGCCAGGAAAAACCCTTACTATCCGTCCGCGAATCCATTGGCTTCTGGGTACGTTGGTATCACAGACAAGACATAAGTCGCCGACTTTGAGTGGTTCTACACGTCGAAACCACTTGCATCTTCTGGTCAGAACTGGCAAATATTCCCGAATCCATCTCTTCCAGAATCGATCCTTTAATTGTTGGCTAATGCGCCACTGCCTCCTAAGGCAAAGGGCTCGTTGGTCGATCTGGCCTGGAGTTTGCGTGGAGTTGGGGACCCCCAACAAGAAATGGTTGGGTGTCAAGGGATTCTCATCATCGGCTGAGATGGGCAGGTGCGTAAGTGGACGTCCATTTATAATATTTTCAGCCTCGATTAAGGCACTCTGCAACGTCTCAAATCTTGGTGCGATCTCGCTGAGAATGTGTGAAAGAACTCTTTTTACAGACTGCACCAACCGCTCCCAACAGCCGCCTGCATGTGGGTTCAATGGGCAGTTGAACGACCACTCGATGCCTCTCGTCGAAAGTTCAGCTTTGATGGCTTCGTTGTCAAAAATATCAGCGCTCAACAGCTCCCTTTTTGCCCCAACGAAATTGGTGCCGTTGTCACATCTAATACGCTTCGGAATCCCACGGCGGTTGACAAAGTTGCGAATACATAGCACGCATGCATCGGAAGAAAGATTCGCAGCAATTTCGAGGTGCACCGCTCGCACCGTCATGCACGTGAAGAGTGCGACCCACCTCTTCTCTCTCCGTCGTCCATTAGTGATATACACTGGCCCAAAATAGTCGAGCCCCGTGTATGTAAATGGCCTTACATACGGTGTCAGGCGGTCTTCCGGTAGTTGTCCCATTAAAGGCGGTTGTGGCTTGGCGGCACGAATTCGACAAAGGAAGCAATTGTTTTTTGCTTTTTTGACAGCTGATCGAATACTTGGCACCCAAAAGCGCATTCGAATTTGGTTGGCGATTGTGTCATCATTTTGGTGACGTAAGCGGCGATGAAAATGGTCCACTATCAATCTGGTAAGGCAATGGTTCTTTGGAAGGATGATGGGACGTCTGGCTGTAAATGGTATAGTGGTGGCGGCGTCTATTCGTCCATACATCCTTAAAAGACCGGCGTCGTCAATATAAGGCGTCAACTTAAATAAATGGCTGCTTTTTTCGACTGATAGATTTTGACTTAGACGGGAAATATCATAGGCGAAGGCTTCTTTTTGCGCCTGCACACACAAAACTAGTTCAGCGGCTTCTAGTTCTTCGACGGATAGCTCTCCAATTTCTATTCGCTTACGTAAGCAAGCATCCTTAAAGCGCAGTACCCATGCCGCGCATCTCAGCAATTTTGAGAACTTCGAGAATCTGGACATATCAAAAAGAATGCTACTTACTGCGGTTGCATGCAGCAGAAACCTTGTTCGCACTTCGTCCTCACATAATTGGTTGTTGTAGACATCTGGTTGTAGAGGCCAATCCCTTTCAGACATTTGAAGAAACTCCGGACCTCTAATCCACTTGCTCTCAATATTCAGCTTCGGCGGATATCGTGCTCGCGTTGCCTCATCAGCTGGGTTTAGCCTCGAAGGAACCCAGCGCCATTGACTAACCTGGCTACTCTCCAAGATTTCGGCAATACGGAATCCCACAAATTGTTTATATCGCCGGGGCTCCGATCTTATCCAGCTGATGACATTTTTTGAGTCGGTCCAAAAGACTCGGTCCTTGAACGTGACGTCATGATTCTCCACAATAGCATTGTAAAGCCTTATGCCCAAAATTGCTGCCGATAATTCCAGGCGTGGAATTGATATAAGCTTTTTAGGGGCACATTTGGTTTTGCCACAGACAAATGATACTCGAACACTGCCACCATACTCGATACGAAGAAATGAAACTGCACTAAACGCCTCTTCACTGGCATCGACGAAGGTGTGAAGAACGATGTCGCTTGCGAGCGTCAGGTAGGGATCATGGCATCTCGGCATCTTGAATTGAGTTAACGACGGAAGCTCTGTCTTCCACTGCTTCCACCGATCGAAAACTGCTTGGGGAATCGGCTCATCCCATCCAACTGCGTGTGCCCAGACTGAACGTAACATCAGCTTCATATAAATGACGAAATTAGCGACCATTCCAAATGGGTCAAACACGGACATGGCAATACTCAAAAATTCCCTCTTGGTAGGGCGTCTGTCTTTCTCCATTACATCTCGGTTAGCTCGAGGAAACTTACATTGAAACTTGAAGACGTCTGCTGTCGGGTCCCAACACATGCCAAGGATTTTCTCTGTCACCGCTTCTATGTTTAAGTCGATCATTCTGTCCTTCTGTTTTTCGATCTCTTGACATGAGATACTTCGCATCACTTCCTTGGAGTTCGACGAAAAGTTTCGCAGCTCAAAGCCACCTTCCTTGTGAATTGAAATTACGTCGTTGGTCACTTCAATTGCTTCAGCTTCACTATCGAAGCTGTCGACGTAATCATCGACATAATGGCGATCGATGATTGCCCTTGCAGCCCTGGAGTTAGTGTTTAGATATCTCGAGGCATTGAGATTCTTCACATAATTGGCTGAGCACGGCGAGCAACTAGCACCAAATATCATCGATGTCATCAGATAAACGTCGATCTGCTTTTCTTTATGTTCCCTCCATAAAAAGCGCTGCGCATCTTGATCCTCTGGTTGGATGCGAATCTGAGAAAACATCTCTCTAATGTCTCCAGACACTGCTATAGCTCTCAGTCGAAAATTAAACAGGATCATCATCATAGGCTTCAGTTCATCAGGACCCTTTAGCAGAAAGGAATTCAAAGTCACATCCTTCACTTTGGCTGCCGCATCAAACACTACCCTGACTTTGTTTGGCTTATTCGGATTTCTTACACCGAAATGGGGAAGGTACCAAGTCTTTGATGTATTGTGATTCGCTTCAGCTGTCGTCAATTTTCTGGCATACCCTTTTTCAACGTAGCTCCTGATGGTGTTCTTATACGTCACGGCATACTCAGGATCCTTTTCCAATCTGCTTTCGAGGTTCAAAAACCTTCGCTTCGCCATCTCGAAACTATCTGGAAGTTCAGGGCTGTCTTCTTTCCAAAGAAGGCCCGTTTGGTAACCGCCATTGAGTTTCTTTGTTGTAGTTAACAATACTTGCTTCGCTCTTTTGTCAGCAGCAGAGATCAGCTGTTCCTTCGGCTTTTTAGCTCCAAAATTTTCTAAAGCGAAGTACTCCTCCACCGTTTTGTCTACAAGCGCGTCCTGCTCTGGGCTGCATTGACTGCTATGAAGGACTACATCATCTCTTGGCTCTGGTACGGCTGCTGTTGACGTTTTCCCATAAACGATCCACCCAAGTTTGGTTTCCGCTACGATAGGTCCAGTTCCTTCCGTCTGAAGAGTGCGTATTGGTGCACCCAAATGGCTATTGTCGAGCCCAATCAGTATCTCTGGCTTGGCATTCTCATAGTGTGCAAATGGAATGGTGTCTAGATAAGGACTCAGCAAATGTAGTTCATCCGTATTGACTGTTTGGGACGGCAGGTTCAAATCGGCGACGGTCTGTATACCTCGGATCCTGTATTTCTTTGCATTTTCTTTATCTGCACTTATATCTGCATCCACAATGAATGATTCCGTTGCCATAGTCTCCTTTCCAAACCATTGGAGCCTCAATTTACTTTGGCGGCCATTCAAACACAATCGGTTACTCAGATCTGTACTCATTATAGTGACTGAGGAACCTTCATCGAACAACGCATATGTTGATATAGTGATGTTATCACCATAGATTCTAACAGGCAGCACTCGAAACAGAATCTTGGCTTTGGAATGAACGTGACAACTAAGCAAGGGTCTCGAACATCCGTTATCGGCTGGTACATCCGCATCAACTATTGGCTTCGACGGCTCGTGTAGTGATGGATGATGCATTTTATCACACTCATCAATTCCGCACTTCTTCCTGGCTCTGCACGAGCGAACACTATGACCGTACTTTAGGCAGTAAAAGCATAGTCTGTTTTTCTTGACAAAGTCCCACCTTGCAGAGACGTCTAGTTTGATGAAAGGATCGCACTCCGCGACTGGGTGCTGTTTCTTGTCGCAATAGCGGCACTTGCTTTTAGCGGAGGCTTCTTGTCCAGATACATGGAGGATCTTCTTGGGACCATGCTTCTGCTCTGTATGGGCTGGCGGCAATAGAGAAGTTGATGTAACCAAGCAAACAAATCTCGCGACCTCGGTCACCCACTCAGCAAAATGTTTCACTGTTGGGTATGGCACTATACTGATACTTCGTTGAGCCCATTCTAGTCTTTTGCTCATTGGCAGCTTAGCTATTAGTTCGTCCATTAGCGTTGGGTTTGCCAGATGTTGATGCAAACCACTAGCCTCCAAAAACGTCGAAAGATTTTGCACCACTGTGGCAAATGGTACCAGCATCTCAAGTTTTCCTTCCGATATTTGCGAAATTGACCTTACTTTGCCTAACTGGCTTCGCAATAGGCATTCGGGACGTCCAAATCTAAATTCTAGGGCAGCCATTACCTGATCAACATTCTCGGGGTGGATGAGTAATGATTCCACAACTGTCCGCGCTTCTTGTTTGATCGCTTTCTGGAGACGAAGCAGATTTTCAACCTTCGAGTAATTATACATCGCAGTAGATTCTCTAAATGCAATTGAGAACATTGGCCATTCCTCAGGTCTGCCTGTGAACTGCGGCAAATCTTGTAGCTTGCGAATATGTGCATTGCTGGCGTTTTCGAATTGTTGAGAGGAACAGCTTGGTTGCAAATTAGGAGGTGGCGTGAAGGATTGCATTGGCGTAAACTGCTGGTTAATATATGGCTGCGATGCACTAATCGGCGGCAAGAATGACGGCACTGCTTGTGCATATGATGTGCATGCTGCTGTTGTTGCAGTTCGAAGGGGCTGCGACGGCTGGTACGCTCCAAAGGGCGTTGTGAACGTGCTATATACAGCAGGGGCACTCACTATCGTTGTTTCGGACAAACTGACACTTGTTGATGGAATATAAGCTGTGTTAGCGGCTACGCATGGCGTTGTTGGTATCGTGGACGTGTGAGCAACCACCGGGACAATGGAAGCAGTTGTTGCAGCTGTTAAAGATGTTGAGGTGTTCGGAACTTGATTCACAAGCTCCTGCAGGCGGATGCGCTCAGCTTTTTCTGTTGCGGCATTGGAAGTGACTACCTCCAGTTGTGAACGCATTTCACGTATCTGCTTTAATAGTTCTTCCATGGTTTTTGCTGTTGCCGACTCTTCCACGTCGGGTGTATCGATGATCGTGTTGTTGAAGTCACTTTCTACTGAATCACCATCTGATTCAGATTGTTCTGGAACAGTACGAAGCTGCGCTTCAGTTAGGTCTAAAGGCAACTTTCCTGCTGCTGTGCGCGGACTTCGTCTTGGATGGCTGCTGCTCGACATACGTACAAGTATATGCGCGAGTTATCTGCGAACGGCGGATTTGACTGTGTGTCTTTTAAACGGCAAATAATTTCTCCTGGCTGGAGTTTGTTGCAGGCGGCAACTAAATTACGCTGGCGGCGCAAGATATTCTTCTCTTCTTAAATGGATTTTCCTCATAAAAAAGAAGAATAAAGATTTTGTCGCTCCGTCCACTGGCAATGGACGTCGGGTCGGAGGGAATCGCCTTTTGAATAGAACCACTCTAATAAACACACACGAATGGTTTACAAGATTAAGAGGAGAGGGTTTATTCTCTGTTGAAATATACGAAGTTACATAAGTATTAATCAAAATTATAATAATTAAGACTTACTCTTTTTTAGCAATTCCTTGGCTCAGGTCCGACTCCGATGACAAATGAAATAGTTTTGGCGCGTATTCGAGAACTTTTCGCGGGACATTTGACAACTGAATTTCATGGGCGCGTTCAGCTTATTTAATGTGTCAGATTGACGGCTAGCTACGTTTGTTTTTGGAATCGAACCTGAGCCTCGGTTACATTTTAAATTTACTGGTAAAAATCTACGACAATATTGAAATAATGTTGAACGTTCTTAAAAATGCAGCGCCATTGAGAGCGGAAGCGACTGATGGAATGCAAATAATGAGAGTAGACATGTTTGCGAAACGATAGCAAAATGATGTGGCTTTCCATTGGGCACCATTTGATTTAAGATCCCACATTTTTCATGGAACATGTTATACATGAAAAAGAGCACCATCAGTTAAGCTTCTGAATCACCTTTCGCCAACGAATTAAGAGAATTGCCATGCGAGAAAGTTTCTGGGGTAAAAGTTTGGGTCTTTTCGAGCAGTAAAGGGCATCGATATTGAAATACAGGTTTTGAAAAACACCAACAAGTGTATAAGAACCTTCTCGCAAAGTTTGTATACGAAGTTCTCTTTGTTTTTCCGTCAGTTTTTTTGTAGTTTATTTCACTACCTCTAGCTCTAGCTCTAAATTTAAATCATAGCAAATGAGTGGAATAGAATCTCTAATCTCACAAAGCATGTACCAATCGGACTTCCATCACTGGAAACTAGAGCCCAGACGAAAAATCACTCCTCAGGCCGTTCAAAAATCGACAAAAAGACCGAAGCACAGGCCTATCCAAATGGATTTGGAAATAATGCAACCCTTTAAGCCTGATGTGAACGTTCCCTTCAATCTGTTGCATCGAAGGAAACGAATAATTCAAGAGAATCCCCACGACTCGATTCCCGATGCCAAGTTGGAAAACAAAATGTCCGAGTTAAAGGTTCAAGCCAGGCGCGAGCGATCGCCAGTATACATGGTACCTCAAATAAGCTTGGATAAAGTGCCCAAAGAAGTCATGTACGGTGAAAATGGAAGCGATGGTCTGATCTCAAGTATATATTCATCGGACTGGAAGAAGGCTTCCATTTTTGCCGTCAATAATTCACCATTGAAGCCCAAACGCGAACCTGTGAAGGTGTCGTTTGAGAAAAAAGATTTAGTCAACAGGTCAATTGAAAGCACTCGTCCAACAGGTGGCGGAACAGTGCTGCCAATGGAGATTGGTCTGGCACACTACATAGCCGACTGGGAGAAGTTGAATCCTGTCGAATTTGTCGACACAACCAAGTTATTTTGGGAGAAAAATTCGAATAGGGGTCTGTGAGTTGAATCCATCAAACATTTCTCTCGCACAACTCATTTGGGCTTATGTTACATCTTCTAGTTGCTCTATTTGTGATCCACAGCAGGCAGCTAAAGGTCTAACCGATGAAGAGAAAGCCGAACTTGAGACTTGCCTGAAGGAGGACGCGCTTAGAACACCTTATACGCTACACCCGCCGGGATACACTGGATATGTGCCTCGTCTGGCACCCGGCATACAATTTCGAAAACATAAATTCACCAAATACGATCCGTTTGTAACGACTCTTATGCAGTCACAGGGTCTTTACAAATAAAACCATTTTTCATCCTTTATTGTGCTCTTTTAGGTAAAATTCCCCAGCCCTTCCATTTTGCAATACAAATCTCAACAATCAAAGCTATAGCCGCCAAAATACTCCCCAAGACCACAACATAAAAGGGCAGCTGCAGATCCTCAATAGTTAGCTCCTTCCAAGTATACCCACCCATGTGCTTCAGAATTTCTGGCGCCTTAAGGATAGCAATTCTGGACTTGTGATGCATAATCTCAATCCAGTAGTTGATAAGTCCAGCGCTAAGGAAGCGAAGAAGCAGATCGTTGACTCTTTCTCTGAACGGTGACTCCTTGGGCATAGGATAGGCAATATGATATTTCTTGGGACATTCTGGAATCATGTGAATCTTCCTCGACAGAATGTAGCTAATATCGTCTATGATAAGTGATGAGGCTCTGGTCACAGAGGCATAGCCACCTCTGCGCGACAACATCTCGATGACGCGGTCCTCCGTTTCCGCAACAAAGAGTAACTTTCTGTGCAGGCGTTTGAACATTTCCGAACTATTTCCATTAAACAGGTCATCCTTCATAGCGGCATGCTTGATGAGAATTTTCAATTGAGATTCGTCGAGCTCTTGCATTGTGTTGATGTCCTTGTAGTACAAAGGATTTATATAAACCGTCGCTAGACTGGACTCGAAAATAGCACCGAAAATGACACTCACCAGGCAGAGCGAGATGACGAATATTTTCTCCGAAGAAAACGGTGGATACCGGACTATATTGACACGCACCCATATCACCCACGTGTCGATAACGATCCGCATGTATTGACAACGCTTCGTCATCGTGTTGGGTATTGCCTGGGATTCCTTTTGTAGTAGCCAGAGATTGCATTTTCTGAGGACCGACCAAATGAGGGCCCACACAAATGCGGCGCCAAAGAATCCCAGCCACATGTCAATGTTGACGGAAAATAGAGGCAGAATTGATTGAGGAATTCGCTTGGCTTTCCTGACATAACAGCAGAGCTCATCCATGTAGACAGTTACAGAGAATTCCATATCTCGGGTGAGGTAGTCCTTAACGAAGAAGCCGGTCAGGGTGAGGTCAGTCTCATAGCGGATCGACCTGCCAACAGCGCCGTCGAAGGACCCATTCTCTAAGCGGTGTCTGCAATAAGAATATAACAGTCATTAAAATAATCTCTGGAACTGTACGAATGGGTACTGCGTTCCCTACTTTTGACTGTAGCAAAGCGCTTGAGTTTTATGTAGAAAAAATCATAAAATGTCAAAATATTTGTCAAACAACTCACCCAAAGAACGCGTCGTCTGGCTCCTGCAGAACAAGGCTGCAGTTCATGGCGTTTGCAATTGAATACGCAACCCTTGCATCTGGACCTTCAACCGATTTCAACCTGCCTAAATTTTCGTCGTAGCCCAGTTTCGAATATACCGATCGGAAAATGTAAGTTCTCAGCGGAAATCCGTTCAGATTGTCAAAAATCGCATAAAAATCTCTGTTGCTCTTGGCTGCTTGTAAAGCACCATACCGCTCGGGCCCAGTCACAGCGAATGGGTTATAAAAAAAAACCCTACCAGCCGTGAGGTAGTAGTTTTTAAAAATCCCCCAACGACTCCACACAGACCGTGCAACTTCAACGATAGCACTGGGCTCGAATTCACTTTGGATTATGTAAAACTGAGTTGTTTCGCGGGACGAGTAAGTTTCAAGCAGAATTCGCAATTCAATGGTTCCTGTCAATATGACATTGTTCCCATCGGCGACGGTCTTACTCGAGAACACTTTCACAGGGCATATACTTTGATTGAGGAAAAATTGCACAAATCTGTTGTTGGTATCCTCATGATTCTGAATGTGTAAAGTAATCTCACGTAGAGGTTTTAACAAATTGCAAAGATTTGCGCTTAATTCCGGTGGTAGTACTTCACTTGCGGTCGCCTCAAATACAAGGGAAAACAGCAGCAATAAATTCCACTTGAGACAGGACATGTCTGTTCCACGAATAAAATCACAAACTACTTTACCAAATATATTTAGGCATGCAGTATTTATATACAGCGATTGAATATCAAATATGCACTAGATATCAAAGTCTGGGGACATTATTAGGAGCAAACATATTTATCGCAAGGACTTTGAGCAGGCCATAAATCTCGATAATGTCTCATGTCAATTATGGAGTCAAACAGTCAACTAGAAATGTGTTGATTGTATTGTGCGAAGTTGAAGTTCCGCTGAGTTTTTCTTTCATTTCATTTATGGGAAAGGATCGAAATGTTTGTGTATATGAATAACTATAATATTGCACAATAGTCTGCACTAAGTACCTACGTCATTTGAAGATATTATGGAAGGGGGTGACTTATGGTGTGTGATTGAATTAGAAATGTGCCACAAAGTCAAGGTCAAGGTGGGTATGTGATACAAAACGGGGTAACACATTTATAACTAGGTATAGGTAAACAGTTTCGATTTTGATTATGAATAGTTATAACTCGTGCGTGCGTTGAAGAAATGTTTAGATGACATAGTTGAAGCATATTTTTCAATCGCCCTAAGACTGCTTTGGAATCGCCATAACAATTGCTTTGAAAATAACTAGCAAAATATCGCGACCAACAATCATAAACGAATGTCCTTACTTACTTACAGTTCGGTGTAAACCTGGGTCTCAATCAACATGCCTATCCAAATATCCCGGTCCGTAGCTAGCTGCCTCCAGTTGGGCACTCCAAGTTGATTGAGGTCGTGTTCTACTTGTGTGCGCCGCCTAAGGCAAGGTCTTCCTTGACTGCGTCGTCCCTCTGGGTTGGAGTCGAGAACTCTGCGGACCGGCCACCGGCAATGCACAGTTTTTTTTTAACTAGTTCAATGTCGCTGTACAGCTCGTAAAGTTTCTCGTTGAATCTCCTTCTCCGCAAGACCTATTAAAGCAAACAGGGTCGAGTATTTTGAGAAGGATTTTTCGATCGAAACGACCAAGGATACCCTCATCATCTGGTAATAGAGTCCATGCCTCAGCGCCGTAGAGCAGGGCTGGGATAATTAGGGTCTTGTATAGGGTTGGCTTGGTGTTTCGGGAGAGGGCCTTACTACTCAATTGACTACTTAACCCAAAGAAACAGCGGTTGGCAAGAGTTGTCCTTCGTTAAATTTCTGACGAGATGTTGTTGTCAGATCGTATATAGCGGAGCCGAGTTAGATAAAAGGTCTGTTCCTTTACTTTTAAATCTTACGAATTTTTACGAATTCTTACGCATTTTACTCAATTGTCGTTCCTGAACTCGAAAAATTCGTAAAAGAGAACAGCTTCGAGAGAGCAAGATATTTCCCCTTTTATTAATTTTTACTCAACAAATTTCTTTGCGTAAGAATTGAAACAACTGTCAGTCGCCTGAAAATTGACAGCTGATTTGAATTTGTTGGTCTATTTGGCATTTTGGTGGGTGAACTATCTGTCATTTCTCACAGGTTACTACAAAAGCGTTCCTTAACTTTTGCGTAAGTTTCCCTCTCTGAGAGAGAATTCATCCCCTCCACTGTCATTTCGAAAGTCTTTTCCATTTTTATTACAAAAGTAAAGGAACAGACCTATTGTTTTTGCCTCATTAACTGCCAATCGCATTTTTGTCGCTTCAGCTTCAATACTAGCAAACGCACCAGTGACAGCTCGCTGCGTTCTGCCGATCTATGTCGTTAGCGTATGGTAGTAATTGCACAGACTTGAAATAAATTGTGCCACTGCAGTTGATTGTGACTTTCTTACAATATTTTCAAGTATTATGTTGAAGAAGTCGAGTGGCGCATCACCTTGTCGGAATTCTTTTTTGACATCGAAAGCTTCTGTGGGAACGGTACCAACCTTGACGAAGCAGCGAGAGTTATCCATCGTCATCTTGCACAGACGGACGAGTTTTTTGGGGATGCTCGTCCATGAACAGCTAAAAGGATCTTTATATTTATTTTGCCCTTTTTGCTACCTTTTTAATACGCAGAAAAACAGAACATACGTATGGTGTGTCAAATAGGACAACAAGTTTCAAATCACCTGTTAAATGTCAGGTGACTGACAGCTTTTCCAATTCTTACAGCAAGAAATTTGCTGAGTAAATATTATTGTTCTCTCGATGACGCTCATTTTTTACGAATTTTTTGAGTTAAGGAACGGCATTGAGTAAAAATTCGTTAAAATTCGTAAAAACTTGTTTAAGTAAAAGTAAAGGAACAGACCAAAAAGGATGGGTTTGCGATGTGCACACAGAAGCTTGAACCTTTAACTGATCATCACCCGATGTTGTGCGAAATGGATTCAGCGTCCAATCCATTCAATTGTTCGCCATGATGCGCAAAATATTCCTTTTTTGATACCCCTGCAATTCAAATTATGTCGACAGACAGAAGTGCTAAAAAATAAATCTTTATTTGCATCTATCAAGTACTTTACAATAAATTCCTTAAAACCTTGACATCCTTTGCATATCTAATTTGCATATCTAATTTGATCTCCCGTCAAGCTCTGCAGCCGTCCTTTCCAAACGTCTACCTCGCTTAACGAAAAATTCAGCAGCGAAAACAAGCGCACTTATGACATTGCCCAGTATTACCACATAGAACGCCAATTGCAAGTCCACCACTGTAAGAACCTTAAAGTTATCACTCTCCTCGAGCTCTTGGGTCTTCATTATGACCATATTGGCCTTTGCATGCATGTCCTTAATCCATTTGTTTATCAAACCGGCATTCAAAAATCGCAACAAAAGCCCGTTTATTCTGTCTGCAAATGGCGAATCCTTGTGCATCAAATAAGCAATCGTATAATACTTGGGGCATTCCTTCACCACATGAACTTTATTAGCTAAAATCCAGTTTATCGACTCCAACATCAGCGAAGAGTACCTCGTAACGCCTACAATACCGCCGTTTTCACCCACATCCCGCATGACATCGGCGTTCAGGTCTTTCAAGTAGAACAACTTTTTATTCAGAGCAGCAAACACGGTCGAGGTATCACTGAAGAACAAATCGTCCTTAAAAGATGTGTACTTGTAGACGATTTTCAAACCGCTATCATCCAGCTCCTGAAGAGTATTTACATCCTTGTAGTGCATCGGATGAATGTAAACAGTGGCTAAGCTCGACTCTATTATGGCTCCAGATATAACACTCACCAGGCAGAGAGATAGGATAAAAATGCGTTCCGAGTTGAACGGTGGATACTTGACTATATTGACGCGTACCCAGAGCACCCAAGTGTCGACGTAAATGCGGATGAACTGATACTTTAGGCGCTTGGACAAGTGTAAGTGGCTGAGTTCATCGCTGAGCATCCATAGATTTATGCGACGCATAACCACCCAAACGGTTCCGCATGCGAAAGCTGACAATATAAATCCCAACCAGAAGTCCCAACGCAGCGCAACGATTGGCATTATTGCCTGAGGTATGCGTGGCGCTTTGTGAACGTAGCAACAGAGTTGATCATCGTAAACTGCAACGGTAAACTCTATTTCTGGCACCATGTAGTCCTTGACGAAAAATCCGGTCAAGCTGATATCAGTCTCGCCCTTGATAATCATGCCGATGGCACCGTTGTATGACCCATTTGGTAAGCGTTCCCTGTAAAAGAGTATGAGCTTATTTTGACAGAAAATCAAGGATATTAAATAGGGACGTTCGAATACCTAGTTGAAGTAAAACGTCAACTAGATTTATCTGGACAAGGTATACGAACGCGTTGACTAGGCAACCTGGATTGTTGCTGTTTTCTCGAGGTTCATTTTGAATTGAAATGTCAACTGAGTATGCAGGCAAGATTTTCTTGACTACACCTCTATAAATATCAACTGAGTCAATAAAACATGAAAAATATTCAGCCAGCTGTCAGACTTACTAAACTAGAAATATAAACTTTCTCCATGTTTGTTTCTTCGAAAATAGAAACAGCTATAGAAGACTAGCATATAATGCGCTTGAAAAAGGAACTCAACTAAATAAAAAGGCAATTGATCAAGTTTAGTAAGTCTGACAGCTGGACTGACTTGGTGTATCTCAGTTTTGATTGGCCTAGATCGGTCACATGGGCAGCTGTGTCAGTTGAAGTTTATGGAGGGGTAGTCGACGAATCTAGTCAATAAATTCGTAACTTAGTACTACGTTGACAGTTCGTATATTTGGCTGACGTAGGAAAAGTGACGATCCCGACCAATCTAGTTTTTGCGTTCAGGTTACATCGACTTAAGATAACTAATATTTTGAATGCGCCCATTTGCTTACGTTTCTTTTCATTCCAAAAAACAAACAACACACTGAGAAATGCTGGCGTTTTTTAGTTGCAGTGACAGCTGGTTTTTGTTTTCATTTCTTAATTTTGCTCGATACAGCAGGTAATTCTGCACGAACACAGTGAATTTAGGGAAATTTGCAAGAGCTACATTGTAGCAAAAATGCATATGTGTCAATTTTCGATGAGCCGCTAGTTAGCCAGTGCGTGATTTGTGACAGATGCAGTTTTAATAAAAGTGGGCTTCGCGCAATGAACTATTTTTTTGTACAGCTATAGATCATGTGGGTAAAATAAAAGAAAACATTTTTAGTTCATTTTGGGGATGTTTATATGCCGAGTTTAGTAAGCCTGACAGCAATCTAACATTTGTCTCTCGAAAAGAGTCTAGTTCAGACAAATCTAGTTCACGTACTTACTGGGTGTTTGCAAACTACCATTCAATCTGTCACCTTTTTTTTTCTAATGCATATATTTACCCAAAATAGTCCTTAGACGGCTCCTGAAGAATCATTTTAAAGTTCATTCTCTCCTGTAATGTCTCTGCCACCACAGCATCAGCTCTCTCCACCCGAACCAACTTATTTGTAACTTTATCAAACACGGGTTGAGAATAAACTGACTTGAAAAGTTGCATTCTTAGAGGATATCCTTTCATGTCGTCAAACAAATGACTTAAATCTCCTTCTTCAAGTGACATAATATCACCAAACTGTTGCGAATCCTGTTGGAATGCAAACGGATCGTAGAACAGTATTTCATCAGCTGTTAGAATTAGTGTTCGAAAAATTCCCCGAGAATACCATAGTTTTCGAAAAATTCTATCGACTTCACGCTGATCAACTGCATCGGCAATTATGTACAAAAACGTTCCGTCAGCTTTGGCGAAATAATCCACTGTATTTGCAAGATGTTCCATATGCGATACTATTGCGAAATTCTCAGATATGTTTGGTTCGTTTTTCACTTCATCGAGGGAATATGTTGACACCATAATTGGGCAATGACGTTGCCGTAATAAGAAATCCACAAAAGAATTGTCAAAATCTCCACTGACACCTTCACGGAGTTCCAATCTCAGATAAGGCATTTTCTGCAGAGCAGATGACAAAACATTTTGAAAGTTGGGAATGTGTTCATCTGAGATGACACTTCGAATGATAACTGCAAAAACCAGCAAACGTTTTACTGACATTTCTGGCTGACCGTTTACCGTTTGCTACGAAATTTGACTCAAAACTAATTTCGCAAAGTCGAAAGCATTTTCCTTCATCCACAGAAAGTGTCAAAGTTAGGTGTCACCTTGCACAAATATGCTTGTCAGTTTTTCAATTGACCGCTGGACTATTGTCACGAAACCAATAATTATTTTTGAAAGATAATCTTGGAGGTGGTAGGTATCACAAATAGAAGTTATGTTTACTTAACGGAAGAATTGGTGGGAAACAGAAAAGAAGTGTCAGTGATTGTATAAATAAGGTATGTTTGTTGATATTCGAATTTAGCTGTCATTTGTCAGGTGTTAATATTATTTCAACTATTGGGGGTTTCTTCCATCGATTGCTGGCATTATCCAATTGTAACGGAGTCATATATTTGCGTTAGATGAAAGATATAGAATTTCTTCCTCGTAGGTGTGATAATTGTAAGTAAATTTATCACCCAAAGGGCAGCACAAGTTAAGAAGTAGATAAAAGAACGTTTAGTGCTCATATTATTGTGTCATTTGACTACTTGGTATTTTATATTACTGTCAAAAAGATGTGTGTGTCAAAATGCTAGTTAGGCAAGCACAAAACTGACACTGAAAGTGTTTGACAGCATAATCAATGTTAGTAATGGAATGGAATGGTTTTTGAAAAGATTGAATGGAGTAAAACGCACACAGACAGCTGTCGAACTAAGTTAACTAGTATTTTGTACGTACTCAATGGGCACATTCAAAAACTTAGTTGTCTTAAGTCGATTAGATTGGTACTAGATGTAACCTGAACGCAAAAACTAGATTGGTCGGGAACGTCACTTTTCCTACGTCAAGCACATATGTGAATTGTCAACTTAGTACTCAGTCACGAATTTCTTGACTAGATTCGTCAGCTGACACGTCAACTGACACAGCTGTCCATGTGACTAATCTAGGCCAATCAAAACTGAGGTACATCAAGTCATTCAGCTGTCAGACTTTCTAAACTAGATACCTAGGTACTTGAACGTCCTCACTGTTAACTGAGATACATTAAGTCTGTCAGCTGTCAGACTTACTTAACTATATAGGTTTTTGAACGGCCCAATGACTGTTGCTAAAAACCATAAAATGTTTTCCAAATGCGTAGCTAAGTATACGTACTTTCCAATTCAACTTCAAATTCATTAAAATAACAACAGGAAGGCGTTTGACCCTAACTTACATTCTAACCTAAGTCAGAATATGAACATTATCGCTCGACTAGTAATTGAAACCAAAAGAATTGACAAACAAAAAGTCACCCCCTCATACAGACCATTTCACGCATGTTTGCGGTTCCCATATTTCTGGAACATCAACACATTGTTGTTACTGAATTATTCTACGATTCTTCTTTCACTTGCACCCAAAGTTCCTCTGACAACCAACTGTCGTGGTAACATTAGACGTAAGAACCTCCAATGATGATGGCGATAATGATGGTGGCCGAGTTCTGCTCACATGTGAGGGTCTACCCACAGGTGTATTTTATTGTTCACGGGTTGTCACACCTCGTTGATCCTACGCAAATTAACGTCAACTGGACTGGAGAATGAAAAGGTAACAAACTCCAAGTTCGTTGGACTTTTCAAAGAGAAGTATTTTTATTCTTCGTGACATGACTCATGCGTAGGCAATACAACCAGGACAAGACTAGACTGCGACATACTAAAGCTAGAAATCAATCTGGGGGAGGGAGTTGTACCTGTCATTATATATACAGTGTTTACTGTCAATAAACAAAGTTGTCTATTGCAAGGGGAGGAGAGTAGGTAAGGTAGACGACGTGCATCCTGTTTAGCCAGGAGTCACTCATGCGTTAAGCCAAAGTGGTGGTATTGTGACCCCTTATTAAAAATGGAAATAAAGATGGGTTATGGCTTATGGTGCTAGATGGGCCTGTTCTAGACGATGGGACATGGAACATGAGACGTTAATACAGGTGGAATCTAATTTGTAGAAAAGGCAAAATGTGAAAATTGTGTCTGTGAATGTCAGCAGCGAACAAGAAAAGAGAGAATAACTGTGGATCACTTGCTTCGCTACAGAAGACAGAACTGATGGATGAATTGTGGATGGTAAATTGAAGCGACTGTGCGTGTGCACTTGTGTTGGTAGAGGGAGAAACCACTCTGAAACTTGGTATACTCCAACAAGCAATACGGCGCAGGTTTCAGTCAACGGTTTTATTTGAGCGGTATAAGGTGATTAACTCGGAAAGTCGGTGTCTAGCGATCTTGTGAACCCCAAGTGCATTTTTTCTTTGTGCTGTATTTCTCTCTAACCATACATGCAAATAAAGTGCATTGAATTGGAATACAAATATTTTGAAGGTTATTCAGTGAAATTGTTGAAGAAAATTTGTGCATTGTTGAGTTGACTTCATCGGATTGTCAAACACGCGACTGTCAAAACGGATTACTTGCAGTGGACCCCTTGGATTACAGTAGGTCTTGCTTCTGTCCGCGGCTGTTTGCAGGAAAGGTGGGTACCAATTACAAATAGAACTTCCCATGTAACCGCTCTATAACATCCGCGCTGACCTTCCTTTCGAGACACAAACAACAAAACGAACAAAATAAGGAAATGGAGTAGCACCATTTATTACCACATCGTGGCCTTTTGTGACCGGGTGTGCAAAAGTCAGCCACGCTGTACCTATATATCCCAGTAGATCTACTGAAGACGGTCAACTTAAACAGGGTGATGTGAGGCATACTTTGCTCGCATTTTCTTTGTGCTTTTGCATAATTAAAGTGAACCCAAGCCAAAAGTAACAAAGGCTAATTAATTATGCAGGCTTAGCCCAGTGGCCAAATGAAATTCAAAGTCTCTCTACGGTCTCATAAGTAAGTTGCACTCCTGTAATGGCTCTTAAATTTTCTGGTGCACTCCATTTGATAAGTTGTTAAATAGGCCAAGTGTGGCAGCGCATTTGTAGAGCGTGCAAATAAAATAAAAATACTATTTAGCAGACGCAAAACTATAAATCACTTAATTTGGTTTTAATTGTTGGCATGTCTGTCGGTGGTGTTGTCTTGTGTTTTTTTGAACCACTTGTTGAAAAGTCAAATGGTTGTAGTCATCCACCATGTTATGTGCTACATTGGCTGACTCTGTTTGCACAAAAATACTTTTTTTTTCGTTCGTCTGTGCACTTTGTGCATTCTGGTGATGGATGGCTTTGCGAAGAACAAAAAACATATGGCAATGTGACAGGTATAGCAAGTATTTCTTGGAATTTGTTAGCCAAATTAGGTATTAAGTGGCAGAGAGCAGAGGAAGAAACAAATGAGCATTTTTATGTTTTACTTAAATTGTTTTTTTTTTTTTTGTATTACTAAGCGCTAATTGGCATTTGCTTGGGAAGATGTTTTTGAATTTTTGTTTTAACTAAGTGTCTGTCATTTTGACAAAAAAGGATTCCGCGAATGCCATTTTTACTGATTTGACGTACATTTTTTCAGTCATCTAGCACTAACTATTTTGTCAAAATGTGTCTACGAATGTGATCTGTGTTTGTAATTAATTTATATTTATGTTGTTGTTTAATCTAGGTAGATTACTTGAAAAAACTACGCGTCTCACTAGGGGGCTCAAAATATATGTGGCTTCAAACCTTTTAAGGTAAAATTCAATGACTAACAGTGACAAGAGGATGTTTCAAGTTGTTATATTGAAAGATTTTTAGATTGTATCGGGAATTAAAATATGTACCTAGTCCGATTACAGTAAATGCGCATTCTGACAACTGCTCTGACGTAAACGCCGGAAAAAAAAACTATAGAGTCGTTTGTCGTTCAACTATTGGAGTTTACGTTTTTTATTAGTGTGTTGGACAATGGACTACTAAGCGAGGGGTCCCCGGTTCGAATTCCGAAAGAACCAAATTACATCTTAAGGTTTTTTTCCACTGCGCCACCTCTCGCGAACGTCTGACAAACATCTGAGAATAAAACTGTCATGAAAGAGCTTCTCCATGAGCCGTTTGGACTCGGCGTAAAAGTGTAGATCCCTTCCATTCGTCCGAAAAATGAAAACTAACACAAAACGAATGGTCGTGAGAAGCTAGGCCTTGGGTCCCACAGACCTGTCGCGCCAAAATATTTATTTATTTTATTTTATATTTTTATCGCTCATTTTATTCTACTTGTCATTGCTGCAATCAGTTTTGGGCCATTGGATCGCGTTTCATTTTTCGTTACGATGTTTTGTCGCTACAAACTTCGAATTAATTCATTGTAAAGTTTTTAAAAACTGTTGTGCTGACAGTTAATAAATCCATCTTTTTAACATATTCGAAAGAAAAATGCAGTGAATTTAAAATTCCTTGGCCGAATTGTCCCGTCCATCAATTATAAGCTTTGAGTTTTATTTTGCTTCGTGTGTAAAACGCGATGATTCACCATGCTATAAATTTCGTGACTCTGATTTCAGAAAATCTAGACTGACTTTAAAAGATTTAAAAAATCTAGACTAGATTTAAAAGAACGAGAGTATCTCTTAAAACACCTGACACTTTCATTAAAAACAGTTTTAAGATTGTAGTCGTCGAAGACTCTTTTCTTCCTATAAAACCTTTTGAATATTTCTTTGTTGTTTTTTTTTTATTTGCGTGCATAAATATCTGCTTCTCTACCAATTGTGGGCAGTTTCATAATAGACAGACACTTCCAGCATGCATGGAGATCTCTCAGTGGAGGAATTTTATAGTATTTTCGTGAGTTGTTAACGTTACCATCATTCTAGTCCAAAACATTTACCCGCAAGACCTATATTAGACACTTAGTCGGTCGCACGATACCATTAAGCACTTGAGGGCATTTGGTATTTGATTTATTCTCTTGTTTAAAGTGCTGCCTTGACATCGTAGATGTCCAGTTCAGTTACATGTTGAAATCTCTGGTTTATCTGCATGTACCCATCTCGCATCTTCTTACTACCTGAAGACTTTAATTTAATTTGGCCGAACCATTTCTTTGGCTGCATTGCATGTATAGTAGTAAACTTTGTTTTAATAACCCGTTTTTAGATTTAATTAAGCTCAGTCGACACGACGACGTACCGAAGTACAAAATAAAATACATCATCTACTTCAGCCATTCGGAAAACATTAAATGGGTGTCTCTAAACAGAGTCTGACCTTGAATCGCCGTTGTTTATGGGAATATTTTGAATATTGTTGACAAATGCTGCATGATGCAAATTCCCATTTATCTTTGGTGATGAGATTGCCTTTTGGGAATGTATCAGCGGCAGCTTAAGGAGTTTGGGATTTTCAATGACCTTCGCCTAGTAATTAAGTACTTTGAACGATGGAATAGACGCACCGGACTTGCGACGTCTTCTCCCACTTCCCATCAATTGAATGATGTCAAGTTAACTATCTTACATGTATTTGCATTTGTGTGTATTTCGGGAGGCTTGGATATTAATTCGGTTTCTTGTTTTATGATTTATCCTATGTTTAAAATTCACACTAAAAATGGCGTCCTCGAACGTTTGAGTGGGCACATTCAAAAACTTGGTTGTTTTAAGTCGACTAGATTGGTCTGGAGTAGATGTAACCTGAACGCAAAAACTAGATTGTTCAGCCACATATGCGAACTGTCAACTTAGTACTCAGTCACGCATTTCTTGACTAGATTTGTAGGCTACCCCTCCATAAACGTCAACTGTCAAAGCTGCCCATGTGACCGATCTAGGCCAATCAAAACTGAGATACATCAAGTCAGTCAGCTGTCAGGCTTACTAAACTAGATACTTGAACATCCCCAGTATCAACAAAGAAATATTTGACATAACCGATGTAAACGATGTGACACCTACCGGCTCTATATGCGACCAGAATCAATGAGTGAAGAAAGCAAGAGACATTGTCAAAAGAGAAAACTTATGCATGAAGTTGCCTTCTGTGGAAAAAGGGCTGACAATCTGCACGTCACCAACTACCTACTTCATAATATAAGCTCCCATTTATTTCGGTGTCCGTTGACACAATTAATCTTGTGAACATCATAAGGTCTTCTTTCTATTTCTTTGATTCATGAATGAAATCCAATGTCACTACAAGGTGGCGCTAAAATTCACCCACGTTCTACACGTGTTAAAAATGGCACAATCGGCCAATCACCGTTCATGACGTCTGTCAGCTGACTAATGGCGTTTATTTAAAATTTGTAGGTTTGACATGAAAGTTCAGATTTTCAAAATAACTTTTATACTTGTGCTGATTTATTTTATATTAGATATCTATACGTCACGTGAGGGTGAGTTTTGAATTAATATAAAATTTGGCGACTTTCTCGTTAAGTCTGACAGCAGTCTGCCGGAATTTGTCTCTCTTTTGGTAGGCTTACATTGATCAAGTGCGACCGTCAGAAATCTAGTCCAGACAACTAACTATCCAATCTTGATTATCCCAATCAATGAACTGTCATCTCTTAAAATATATCACATGCGGGGATGTTTCCTATCCTTCCCGCTATCATTTCCAGTTTCAGCCGTTGACAACGTCAGTGCTCGTACACTCTGATGCTTACGTCCGAAAGCTGCTGCATTCAGAAAGCGTGAATTTCGCCTTCCAGCACCGTTCAAATTATGCTGTTTCCTGATTCCAATAAATCTAAAATATTTAGAACAGAGAAACCACGTTTTCTTACTTAAGGCTGTGCGTTAAATCAAACCAGCCGCACGCTTACCGCGTACCATCATTGACAATGCAATAAATTTCCCATTTAAAGACCCCTCCAATCTAATGAGGCAAACTGCAGCGAACTCGTCGCCGCCGCGTCAGTCTTCCATCCAATCCACATGCATATTCAAAACTCAAGCTAATTATCTGTAACTAAAACCGTGGGGATACAGATAGTTCAGCTCCCACCCGACCGTACCCACCCATCCACAATTTTGTGCGCGGCAGATTTTTCGCTCGCTCATAAACCAGCCCCGAGGTGACTATTGCGAATTTTCTTGTCTTACCCTACTGGTTCTATAAACACCTGGGCAGCACTTGGGCTCTTTGGTAAGGTAATTCGAATTGCGGCAGTTTTTCATTTTTTTTTTTCACCTCCTGCCGCCTTTGGAAAATTTGCCTTCGCCAGGAGAAGGCTACAGGGAATCAGATTGGTTACTTGTTAATGGAGCCGCTTTGCGGTTTCAGGAATTCCAGATTCACAGTGTTGGGGCACAGCACCGAAAAACACACTGAGGGGTCTGGGGAAAAAATCGGCATGACATTCCTGCTGTTAGCCGCACCGCAACACAGTTCTGGAACCTAAATTCGGATACTAATAGTTAGTTGGGCTGCGTTAAATTTGATCACAGCCGGCGCGCGGCAATGTCGATGCCGATGGTTACTCAAACACGGCCGGTCACGTAACGAAAAAAACCCCGCCAACTGTAGGTAGTAGATATATACCAGACGACCGATCAACGACTTGGTAACAACTTGACAACAATACCGTCGGTCGTGCCTCTGTTATACTCGTAGAGGTATCTCTATTGGGTACGGAGTTGCATTAGTTTTCGCAGTCTTGTTGGCGTTCTCTCATGGATATCCAAATGGGAGGGCGCTGATTCAGATGGGGCCGCATCCAGCAGTGCAGCAAAATAATTGAAACAACATTTCCTTGCCCATTGCCACTGGCGCACTGCAGCGGGGAAATTCATTTGATTTTGAGTTTTTTTTTTCAGATGAATGTGGATGGCAAAACGGTTGCAGTTTGCAGATTGGGATGTGCTGTGCCGTGCGATAAAATGCAGTAACGCTGCTCCGCCCGTGGTGGGACTGTGTGTAGCTAATCCGATTTTGTGGAACCTTATTCAATTTTTTCTTTATTAATGGGCTCTCTGTAGTTGGATATGTATTTGCATATGTATAGACAAAGACTTGAGGAAAATTGGAAAAGGCCATCGTTTTTGTGGTCATTATTGTTTCAATTCGATTCTTCAAATGCCGACTTCACGCCCAGACTTTTGAAGGTGTGTTATATCATGCGGCTCTACATACATCGACTTTTGGTTCGCAAGAAGTTGTATTTATATGCTTTTCCTTTTCTCAACCACTTTACAAATAATGCTACGTTTACTTTCCGCTTTAAATGTACAGCTTTATTTTGCAATAGTGAAGTTTGCGTAAATTTGAAGTCGATAATGAAAGAGTTTATCGCTAAATGACAGCTAAATGCTGCTTGATTTGTTTCAAATAGTCGTGTTCCATAGAGCGTCAGATGTCTAGCGTAAAGGATGGTACGCAGTTCACGTGAAATCAAATTTTCATACAACATTTTCACTGTGAATTGTCAAAATAAACTTTCCACTTGAAGATTTCACCAGTAGGTACGCTGTTCGAGTGAAAAATAATTGTTCAAAAAGTGATTTATAGGGGGCGTTACTACAGCTATTTCACTTTCAATTTCACAGCACTTTTTGGAGAGGAACAAAATTTCACTTCACTCAAACAGCGTACCAGCCTTAAGCAGAACTAAAACGCTAAACAAGTGCTCTCGTTCCATTGGTCGTCAGAAGTCAAGCGCTTAAAGGAGGAACGCATAGCGCTATACCTCTCAAAAAACAATTTAAGGTCGAATATTCAACTCACAATGTGGTCATGTTGAACAAAACCGCATTAACAGCTGTTTTAGTTTGTCTCCTTTCTTTGGTTTTCTAGTTTACTTTGTCTGACAGCAATTGTCTTTGAACACGTACCTATACCCGTTCCCGTTTTTTTTTTTTTTTCAAATGACGTTGGAATCGCCGAAAATTCTAGTCAAGAAAGTCCTGTCTGGCATTTCTATTATTTTTTGATCAAGCTTGCTTTCCTGACGGCTGTCAAACCAGTGAGAAGATTGCAATCAAATTTGACTGATTATCGTTAAACGTTTTATACCAGAGAAAAGTTAAAAAAATTATGTATTCGTCGATTACTTACCCGTCGTCGGCTGTCTTGGACAACTGTTGCTCTGTTAATCCACTACCTGTCAGAGTTTAAAGAAAGCGCTCAATCAGCAAAGATGATAGGTCTTTTTTCACTTTTTACTTTTAAATCTTACGAAATTTTACGAATTTTTACGCATTTGTCAATTGTCGTTCCTCAACTCGAAAAATTCGTAAAAGAGAGCGGCTTCGAGAGAGCAAGCTATTTCCCTTCTTATACTAGTTTTTACTCAACAAATTTCTTTGCGTAAGAATTGAAACGGGCGCAGTGGCTTAGTGGTAGTGTGTTGGGCTACTAAGCGAGGGGGTTCAGGTTCGAATCCCGAGAGGGCCAAATTACATCTTAAGGTTTTTTTCCACTGCGCCACCTCTCGCGAACGTCTGACAAACATCCGAGAGTAAAACTGTCATGAATGAGCTTCTCAATTAGCCGTTTGGACTCGGCGTAAAATTGTAGATCCCTTCCATTCGTCCCAAAAATTAAAAACCCACACAAAGCGAATGGTTGCGAGAAGCTAGGCCTTGGGTCCCATAGACCTGTCGCGCCAAAATATTTATTTATTTTTTTATTTTAAGAATTGAAACAACTGTCAGTCGCCTGAAAATTGACAGCTGATTTGAATTTGTTGCTCTATTTGGCATTTTGGTGGAATAACTATCTGTCATTTTTTACAGGTTACTACAAAAGCGTTCCTTAACTTTTGCGTAAGTTTCCCTCTCTGAGAGAGAATTCATCCCCTCCACTGTCACTTTGACAGTCTTTTCCATTTTTACTAAAAAAGTAAAGGAACAGACCTGATTACTTAGATGGAATGCGGAAAAAAAACTCGACTTTGAAAACATTAAGAACGTAGTAGAACTCTTTGTAAAGTTCAAAATATAAATTCAGACAAAATACTTATATGCACATGTTGCCAAACCCTGATGGTCCATGCGTCCATTCGTCTATGCCATAAAAGTTACTCAAGATTGGCCTAAATCTCAAGATATCAATCTAACTGCAATAACAATTTCCCCCCCATTCATGTAGCCTATATTTCTGAGCACACTCTCAAGTACTTCATAAACCTAGATTCACTCTTTTAATGGGGTAAAAACATATACATATATTTCTTTGAGTCTGCCATTGAAAGAAAGTCAACTGACACACTGTGATACCTACGCTCAGTACGCACAAACAAAAAATAAACAAATTAAATTTGTTCCATGAAAAGCAATTAAAATACTTGACCGACAGTGAATTGAGGCAGCGCAATTACAAGTTAAACAAATACTCGCGTCCATTTCCGATTCAATAATTGCGGCTTTCGCTTCGCAAATGATTTGCCTTGCTGTGTGTGTGGCTCACACAAGTGTTGGAGGGTTTCGTCGTGTAAATAACTTTTAATTTTTAAAAGCAAAACCTGCCAAGGAGGAATCTAACGACTAAAGTGCCGTGGAATGTTGAATATCTTTGTCGGTCGCCCGTCCGTACTACGCTTATAGAGAGAGAGAGTGCATCTCTAATGAAAATGAAGTTTATTATCGCGCAAACGAGGCCTGCGCCATTTAAGTGAAGCTGAGGAGCAGCATTTATGCGTATAAGGAAGTAAATCAGGTAACGATGGACGACTTTTCGTTTTCAGCTAACGAGGTTCCTTTTGCCAGCTGGCTTTCTGCTCGTCTGAAATTTCTCCTTTCAAATTAAGGTAATTGATTTCGTATTCTAAGGAGGCAAGGGATTGTTCTTCGACTTTTGACACTTAAAATGATACTTAAAAAACTGCACAAAGTAGTAGCAACTACTGTCAGAAAAAAAAGCAGAACTCGTCTCTTTCTGACAGGTGTTTGAGTGGATTTTTTTCTTCGTTCTCATGTGACCAGTTTTTAGTCAAGGAAACAGACGGTAACTCTAGTCAAAAAATTCCTGCCTTAACCCTTTCGATCCGGATGTGTACAAAGACCAATATAACTTCTTTTTTAGGTTGTCCATATTCATAAAAATTAATTAAAATAATCTCCAGTCTAAAATTGAAAATCGTATATTAGGGGGTGGTGGGAGGTGATGGGACAAATATGTCCCATCCGTATTTTTGGGTGGGACACATATATCCCATTCAGTAATTTGTGCTGAAAAAATTGCAATAACAAATGAATGTAAAAAATGTTTTTTTATTGAAAAAAAAATAAATTGAACGAAAATCAACAGAAAACAAAACATGAAGCGCATTCACTTCAAATTCATTGAAAATAATCGAAAGAACAGGTACAATGAAAAACTTTGTTTGTGGAAAACTGCTAAGCCTTCAAAACAGAGTATAAACTGACACTCTTGGAATATACTATTAGTCCTCTTCTCCTTCCCTTTTTGACTACAGGACGCACAAGGCCAGCGCGTACTATCTTGTACCGTCAAATGTGATGAAGTTGGTCCATTCTTCCTTCTATAAAGGCTTCGGCGTTGAATTTTTGATGTTGTTTTTCAATCTTCAATCAAATTTTCGGCAACGTTTATCAGATAGTCAATACATGAAGTCTTTTTGCGTCCCAATTGGGAGTGTAGTACCCAGGAATTGACAAGCGATATAATAAGAAGACGGTAGAATACATTTTTTCACCATTTTGTCGATTCCCTGTCAGGCTAATACAATCTTGAAATTTGGTCTGCTCGGTCTACTCCTCCCATCACCGGCAAATATTCATCCTCACTATCGCCAGAAAAATCCTGGTCATCGCTTCCTTCTTCCAATAGCTAATTGATTGATAGCTGATTGATTTATCTTCAATGGCGTCGACATATTGTACCGAAATCTAATAACATAGTAAAAGTAAACATGTGCAAGGAAACCTAACTGGGACACAAAGGTCCCAAAAAAAAATACTGATGGGACATATATGTCCCGAGCATATATAAATGCATACAACAATAAAAATACTGAACAAAAATTGTTCTTACCAATTTTTAAATATTTACCTTATATTCTTAATATAATAATTCATAAAGTTATTCCTTTTATGAACCTGATTTCATCTTATTTTCACACATTTCGACTTTTTTTTCATTCGACTGCTGACACGTTTTCCACAAAGATATGAGTATGCAGCGCCGAAATTGCGCGTTAAGAATATTTTGCGGTAACTTAAATCATAAACTACGAGACGGGACATATACACCCCATTCAAAGTACATATTTTTCATATTAGGTTTGTTTATACCTTGACCGGGACGTATATGTCCCATCAGGATCGAAAGGGTTAATATCTTTGACAGTTCGTTTTTCAGTAATATGAAATTGGGGACGTTCCAAATTTGTGTAAAACGTCAACTAGATTTGTCTGGACGCATTAACTAAGTAAGTTGAGTTGTTGTTGTAAGCTTGTGATTTATTTTTGAATGTTGACACTTTAAAATGTCAACTTAGTATACAGGTAGGATTTTCTTGACTAATTACGTTACCAATTTGGGCCAATAAAAACTCAAACACATCTAGTCAGTCAGCTGTCCTCTTACTAAACTAGAAATCCGAGCGTGCTTATTGCTTAAAAATTATACAAAACAACAAATTGTGACAGCTATATCACTAATATTCAAAGTTTTTGTTAAAAGTTTATGAAAATAGGTTTATTTGTCTCTTTTTTTCAAATCAGACACCTTAAACTTGCCCTAGATGTATAAAATTGAGCCCACAAATAGCTTCTTCAAACTTCTCCACGGAATGCGTTCATGACAACCCTTAAAAAACAAATGAAAAAGTTTTAGCGTTTAAATGCATTTTCTTGTATACACTTTTTGACATTTGACAAGTAGAATTGAATTCGCTGAACTATAAAGAGATAAGTGGAAAATTACACGTTACTCGTTGTTGCCTTTCCTTCATTCATTTTTACATTACATTCAATTTTTTCCAACTTCAAACAATAATGTTTCATTGCAGGACTTTCAATTATCTATCGTGACTTACCCCGCACCCGATGAATTTAAATTTAATAACTCGTTCGTGCATTCGGCACTACTTCTCTACTTTAACACTCGCTACTGTAGCGCGCATATCTATGGGTAATTTTGAGATTATTTCTATCAATCTATCAAGTTGTTTGTTTTACCTTGAAGTCAGTCGAAATAAATCGCAAGATTAACGAAATTAAACAAAAAAGCAGACACTGATCGACTTGAGCAAAATAAATTCAATTACCTTCCCATTAATCTGCGAAGCGTAAGAAGAATCCATAATGTGATCATTTCTAAAAATAAACTCAAAAATATACTCTCTTTCAGGTGGGCACACACAAATTTCGGTTTAGTGTCAGGTAGACAGCTGCCTGTTTATAAGCCTTTGTCTAGCTCATGATCCACTCCATCGATTTAAATAAAATTAGCTTGTGGTCCTTCAGTTGACAGTTGACAGCAAAAGGCATGTCAAAAACCCAGTTCGCATGCAGACTCTTTTGTTTTTCAATGGTTGACAGAAAAACACATTCCATTTCGAAATTACATCTGCAGACAGTCTCAAGCTCATTCGAAATCCGTTCAAGTCATTAAAAATAGCTTAGCCTGTCAATGTGCTGCGAATTTTCACAAATTTCATCTGCGCATCTCATTAAATCTGGTGTAATGGTTCCCCCTCGCAAGACTGTTGCTCGCCGAAATGAGCAACAACACACAAAATGCTGTCACAACTCCACACTTATTTTCCGGAAACAAGAAGCCATAACAATATAATTGTTATTACTTTCACTTGGGCAATTAAAATTGTTTTCTTTTATCCAAAATTTGCATAAATCTGTAGCGCGAGTTACGCTTTAAATTTAAGAATTCTTCACCGTCGCGTCGTTGATCATCGTTCATTTTGTTGCCACGAAATTAAGCGAACCACGCGGTTCTTTTGTCGCAAGTGCGCAAATATCTAATGCGGCGTCAAAATCACGCTCGCGATGAGAAAGTGACAACATCGATAACTATTCCGGTGAATAAATAAAATTCTATGAACAAATTAAAATTGTCTGATTTCGTTTTGTTTTTGCTCTTTTTTTTAATGGATATGTAGGTATACCCACTGAGAGGTCAAAGTTGGGTAGATAATTTGGTAGTTTATTAACAGGCTCTTCTGTTGTTAGAGCCAGTCAACTTTTTAAATGATTCCGCACGTCCAAATGAGAGAAAGCCGCGACATGAGCGACTCTGGTTTTGTCGTGATTTACCTAAAGTGCACTGGCATACGAAATATCCTGCGATGAATAATGTTTGCTAATTTTGGTTAGTTGAGTTTTTGTGTTTACATTCGAAACAAAATGTGAACGTAAATTATGAATTCATAGTTTTTCTTAATCGAAAGCGAGAGGTGAGAGGCGTGATTCGTTGATTGGCATAAGCCACTCATGTTGAGGCAGAGATTACCATCAGTAATGCTGTCTATCTAAGCACCTGGGCAGTAGTATATATGAGAAAAGATTATTGTGTGGGAAACATCAGGCACAGGTAAACAGGATTTGTGAAAACTCTGTCATTTGAAAGAAGGAAAAGTCTTCTGGGAATACGGCATTTTAAATATGAAGTTTCCAACAGTTTAAGGGACTGGTTGCATTTTGCAAATTAATTCTTTAGGTTGATTAAATGTCCGTCTGTTTTATTGAAATCCCAGATAAATTGGGACAAAAAGGAGATCCAAACATTCAAGAATCCACTCAAAAGATGGATGATTTATAAATCATTCTGCTGATCAAAAAGTCTCTGCTTCCAATTTGTATCTGGCAAACTGTTTCGATGGTGCAATCAGTGGAAAACGAATCAATTGTGTTCCACAGACCGGCATAGCAATTAATCAAACCACTAATTCATAGAATTTCCTGACCGAAATACCTCAACCGAGAGCACCTCGCACCCGGACACACGAAGATTCGTTTTCAACTCTGTAGCTGTCTGTTGCACTAGTTGCATGCTTCACATGGATGATTGGGAAAAAACTACACACAGACATCACATGTATCCGAAGATACTCGTACACAAAAGAAATACTAATCTCCTCCGACCCAGGCTAGGCACCAACACTAGATACTGTAGAGCAGTAGCTCGGCATTCAGTTGAAATAATGCATCTGGGGTTACACGGAATCAATTAATTCTTAGAAGATACCAGTACCAAAAGCGAAACACAAAAACCCGCAATAAATAGTTTAAGGTCTGAGCTCGGGTAGAGTGTCCCGCGCCGTACGTTGATTTATGCGCTGCCGCAGAGTTTGACTCAAAAGATCGACTCCCTCTCTTGTATGGATGAGAATGGTTTTTGCGCGATCGCACTCACCATCGCAGACCTCTAAACTTTGGTATGTCTTGTTCGCTGTTGTCTATTCCTATACGGGGCGGACGGACAACAGATTGTTAAAGCAATCAGAGTTGATCTGGTTTTGTTCCCCTTTCGACGCTGCACTGCTGACCAGATATTCATCCTCCTCCTCATGCAGATGCAAGAATGCAACTAGTTTGACCATTGTCTGGGGTGAGATCTAAATATAGACACGATCGCTGTGCGCGTACAATTTTCTCGGATCAGTGGCTCTTTGTTGCGACTGGGAAAGGATACGAATTTCTCCAGCTTTATGTCACATATCGACGTGGTCATCAACTGTCATCGATGGTAAATGTTAAATCGCCTTGTCATTGTCAGGTGGGGAGCACGAGGCAATAAACATCAAAAGCAGCACGCGAATTGCGGTTGCGGAAAACATTAATATAATCTGTCCCACTTTTGAGTTCAAGTTTATCGATCACAAGTGCAGCCAAACCATCATCGTCGGCAGAGGTGCCTACTCCTTTTACCGACAACCGCATCGATGCGTTAGTGGTGCGCATGCGCAACATGCGCCTTGTTCCACTTCATAGATTTCTTTGCTGCGGAGAAAAGTGCGTAAGAAATGCTTGTTTTTTTGCAGAGAAATTATAAACTCTGGATCATATTTACGGATGAAGCATGGAAACTGGATCGAGTTTTAAACACTCTTGACCAACATACCCACGGGCCGGTTACACTTGGGATGAGTTGTGGAATGCGATCTTACTTTCCTTTGGCATTTCGAGCCATCGATCGTCATCGTCACCGCCCGATATATGAAATGTAAACTTGATTCGCGAAATAAAATCGAAATCGAACAGCAGCAGCATGAGCTCTAGTTTAGTGACTTTGACTAGTTGACAAATAAGCGCCCGCCAAGTGCTTCATGATGAAGCAAGGTGAGATGAGATAGAAAGTCACGCGAACACGATACGGCCTTCTTTGTAAATTCAGAGTGAAATGAGTTTGTTTTCGTTTGCGGTTAGAGAAATGCGAATATAATTAAAATGTTGCATGACAGGATCATAGGGTGTTTGGTGTTTGATGCTGTTCCAAGGAGTGGGTATTTTGGCGGAATAAATGCCAGACAAAAAAGCTATTTAAAAAGTCAAATGTAAAAAAATGTGGCAAAATGTTGCAAGGACATAAAAAATATGCAATGGTCGCGTTCAATAATCCAGAGGAAGGAACTGTCGCCAGAACTCTAGCGCCAACGGAACAAAAATGAGATTTGGATTTTTTAAACGTTTCCTTTAACTCAAAAATACGACTTTCTAATAAAAAAAATTGTTTTATTCCGATATTTATTGGGTTTAGTAAGTCTGACAGCTGACTGACTTGATGTATCTAAGTTTTGATTGGCCTAGATCGGTCACTTGGGCAGCTGCTTCAGTTGACGTTTATGGAGTTTTCGAATCTAGTCAAGAAATTATTGACTGAGTAATAAGTTGACAGTTCGCATAAATCGTATAGTGCTGACGTAGCAAAAGTGACGTTCCCAACCAATCTAGTTTTTGCATTCAGGATAATCCAGACCAATCTAGTCGACTTAAGAGAACTAAGTTTTTGAATGTGCCCATTGACGAAACTGACTGATTGTCCAGTTTGTTCTCTTTTAATTGAATTTGATTGACAGTTCAATTTTTCTCTCCATTTTTTTTTCAATTTAGCAGGTAATCTGTCTCTGGATTAAAAAAAATCTCTAATTGAGAATTTTTTCCGTTTTGTACTAGAACTTCAGCGCTTACTACATTTTTTTATATGGAGTTTGGCACGCCGCTAGTCATATATGTCAATGGAATGCGGTCAATGATAGTGACCAAGAAAAAAAAATCGAGGAATGGGTTCTGACCTAATTCTGACATGTGTTCTATGCATGAGTGCTTTTTTCCCCCCAAATTCATAGACGTCAAATGCGTATCGTCTATTGAGATGTCATCACGCCAATCTCGAATCGTGGTACAAATCTTTTCAGCCATTCATCATGACTCTCTCGACGGGAAGATAAGGACATCATGAAGTGAAACAAAAACACACAATCGCCTCACAAAATCTTGGCAACAACGGTAGGGCTCAAATATTTCTTGTATACTGCCGTTCTTTGACAGTAAAACACAAAGTCCACAACCTATTCATCATTTTCAGGCAGCTAGCTTTCATAACACCACAATGCAGTCGGCAAGAGATTGAATCAAGAAATTTATGAGGCCAAACAATATTTTCGCCTCCTCTTCTCCTGGTCGTGGTAATAGCAATGAGCGCTGTAAATGCACTCCTCCCCCATCCGGCTTGTTTTCTGACGTCTCTGCACTGACATCATAAAAACATCAGGTGTTGTTTTTCTTTTAATTATGCTAATGCGGTAATTGTAACAAAGGTGAATGACTCTCCGCCTGAAAAGGGGTAGACATGCAGTTAGAGGAATTACAAGAGCTGTCAAAATCGACAATAGCCCGCGTAAATCATCACTGAAAGACGTATTTCTTTTTTTCATTCATGCGTCAGACTCATCAGAGTTATCGTGGCTCTCCGATTTACCCATTTCGTGTTGAAGAACTCTTTTGTGTGGCGGTGAAGAGTTCAATTACATTTTACTTCATACATTATTATTGTTTTGATCCATTCGTAGTGTTTTTTTTTCTTTTTTCATTAAAAGAAATCTGTTTTCTATAGGCAAAAAATGTTGCGTGACAAAGAGTTTATTGCTCGATATCGTCGCGTCGTGAAAGGCGCACTTGGAGAGACGACATCTTCTACTGTAATTTTGATTTCGGAGTCATTATTGGGTGCCGTCTGTCAGTGGCTGGTTTTTTTCGCTGCACGACGCGACACACGCTCTCAAACGTGACCGGTGTAATTTTGTTTATCCGTCATTCGGCAATGTTGATGTCGTGCAATGAATTAAATTGTCGGTACCACTACAAACTTACGATCGACTGACGCGACGTAACGGGGAATTACTTTGAAAGATAAATAAATGAACAAAATTGAACACTCATTGTGAATTCGAATTCGAATTCAAAATGATGTAGGCATTCTGGAATTTAGGCTACCACCTACTTTACGAGATGACGGTTGCCGATACGGTTATGATGGAGGTTACAAGAATACACACACACACAAATGACTTGATTATAAACAAAGGTTATTGTTTCTGGATGGCTTCCTGTTGTACTAGTAAGTAATTAAATGGCAATCATGGGGTGAATGTGTTATTTGCTCCCAGCCGGCCGGCAAATTAATTGAAGCATTTCGCCGAAGACGGCAGTAAAGTGGTTATAGTCGGCGATAACTTTATAATGAGACGAGTCATTAGTATGTGTTCTTGGTGATGCTCAGTGGTGGGTCTGGTCTTAAGCAGTGGGCACTCGGAAATGTTCGGAAACATGAAAGGGGAGGGGACCGATTGTAGTTACAAGAAATGTCGCTTGAGGTCGGAATGTAGTAGATTAATTATTAATAGAAATTGGAATCGACTTTTGTTCGTGAATTAACGGTTTTTGGCAATTTTTCGCAATTTTTAATTATTTGCGGATAGTGCACGATATATTTTTACATAATTTCTCCAATTAAAATCTAGTACTTTTTTATGGAAATAAAGCTGATACGAAAATGGCTTTAAATATCGCATATTTTGTATGTCATGTGTCATGTACTGATGGATTTGTTGGCATTAGGTACTATTTTGGTGGCACTTTAGCAAATGTAAGCGTTAAGTAAAAAATAAATAAGCAATCCTTTTGGGAACGGCAGTCCCTCCCTTTAGGATTCAATTATTTGGGTGCTGCCCCGTCTCTCGAGTAGGTTTTCCGACAACTACTCCCAATTGAGGTTATTTCCGCACAATTTTCCTCTTCGACTGTCATAACTCCACGCAAAACAATGACATAAAACTGACGTACTCTATATTCAGAGATGACTATATTAAATCTTCCATTCTGTGTCAAGTAAACACACGCAATACGCAGAAACGTGGGTGGAATAATTGCCTCTACGCGCAAAATGCGAGCGAATGATGCAATTTACATCATCTGTGGGATAACAGGGAAACGGTAATAAATTTGCCGTTAAAACGCCATCCAAAGTGGAAAACTATCCGCAGCACAGTCAAGTCAGTGTTGGTTGACTGGATCGGGGGTCTTGGGCTCTTCGACTAAAAATCGAACAACAAAGCCCGCATGCATCACAATGAGTGCTGATGCTGATGATCTCTGGGTTTCATGAGTGAGGCATCTGGTATACTAAAGACTCGTTCCTCGCCACCACCATCATAAGCCACCAAATTAATTGGCGATAAATTGAAATTATACAAAGGTGCTTGTGCGCTTATAGTGTCGGAGTGGAGGTGTACCTACTTATTCCTACAGGCTGCGGTACCTACATTATGCAAAATGACGGCGGTACCGAGACCGAGACGAGTACTGCTCGTATAGAGATAAGTTCGCAAGTTGATGTAACGATGATTACGATGATGTCAGCACCGATAAAGATGTTTTTGGCACGCCTTTTGAGCATAAAGTAGCAGCCTACAAGTTACAGCTAGCGTAGCGAAAGAACTGAAAGTGATTTTGACGAAGTTTATATAAGTCCGGCCGCGAGATGAAAGCATATGCACAATGAGAGATTAGTTTTATGAGATGACAAGTAGCGAGACCCTGGCATAGTACCGTAAATCATTTTTGTGACTGTCACTTTGGTTGTCATTGGGATTAAGTCGATGACAATTGACTGTTCGGATTTCGAATGTTTGTTGGTTTGTATTTGGGTGCGTATACCTGACATTATATAGGGGAATGTAATTGGAGAGGATACGCAGTTGGTCTGTTGTGGGTGCTTACTGCGTGTTTGGCTTTATTCATAAGTCGACTTGCTTGCGGCAATAAAGGTGAACGAAGGCGTGTGAGAATATGAGGAAAACGAAGATAATTGCGGTGAATAATATCGGAAATGTAGGGTAAATCTATTAAAGCTGAAATACCGTACTTCGTTTTCGGTTGTTTGGCCTTTTGTTATGATGCAAAGGACGTGTCGGTCGGTTGTGGGAAGATGATGAGAGCGCAAAGATTTCGCAAATTTTATTGATTTAATGCTGCTAATTAAACTCGCTTACTCAATTTTATCTCTTTGTTTGTTTGTTGCAGGAGCGAATCATAAAACACGCCTCTTTTCAATTTGGCCAAAAAGGAAAACTGTGAGTTAATCATCAAGCCTCGAATTTTTATACAAAAACGTAAGGTCTTCATAGAGCGACTTGGGCAGGTATTCGATATATAGTATAAGAGTTATGATTGGAAGCGACCTTGCATACGCCAGATGTGGGACAACAGATCTGTAGGACCCTAAGGCCTAGCTTCTCACAACTATTCATTTGGTGTCAGTTTTTTTTTAATTTTTAGAACGAACGGAAGGGAATTATACCTGCAATTTTACGCCGCATCCAAACGGCTAATTGAGAAGCTCTTTCATGGCAGTTTTACTCTCGGATGTTTGTCAGATGTTCACGAGAGGTGGCGCAGTGGAAAAAAACCTTAAGGGGCCAGTTATAGCGATACGTAAAAAGCAACCGACAAAAATTTTCGTTGGCTTTTTTTTACCACTTTACGTTAATGCTTGAACTCAATATTGGTCTTAAAATGTTGCTTATGAATTATAAAGTTAGTTTCGTGTCGCTATAACTGCACTCTAAGATGTAATTTGGTTCTTTCGGGAACAGACTGTCGGCAACGAAGTGTATGAGAACTTATATTGTGACGTATCTGCGGAGAATAAAAGAAAACAGAAAGCACTTGTGGCGGAGTATTAAACAATAAACAATGTCAAAAACTCGGTCGATAATATTATCTTTGTAAAGATCGTTCGTAAAAACATTGAAACCGAATGCCGTAGTCTTATATTTCCTTCACCCATGCCACCATTCTGTAAACTTGTGCTACCACGGAACCATTGATGCGTGTTCATCAAGTTAAGGTGCAAACATTTGTGCTTTTAAAGCAAATTCATATTATTAAGGGTATTCACTTAAACGTGTAACACCCTCATAAACTGCGTAAACTGCAGAAATTTACGACCTCCTAAATAATATGTCAGATTTTGGGCGCAGGGACATAACTCCAGGGGACATAAATCCATTATGGACTTATGTCCCACGTTGGTGGGACACAAGTCCATAATTTCATTTATGGATTTATGTCCCTTCTGACTTGTTTTGTTGGCTCTGCGAAATTAGGCCCCAATGAAATAAAAAAAAAGGAAATAAGACTCCAAAAATTAATACAGGAAACAACAACAGCGATTTTTAACAACATTTCCAAGTTAAAATTGGGGTCTTATTTCATTATGAAATAATTCCCAAATAAAGAAATGAAAAAAGACCCCAAAACAAAAATTTGGGATCCTATTTAATTTTTCTTATTTTTGCTAAAATATGAAATATAATCCAAGAACTCCAACAGTTAATTTTCTTATCTGCAGGTGTTCTTAGACTAAGTATTTGATGCGCGGATTTTTTGTACAGATGTACAAAAGTACCGTTATAAAATTAGTTCAGTGATAGTTTTGTATTTTTAATGACCAAAAACATGCTTTTTGTATATTTTCGTCTTTAAAAATAATAAGCGAAATACCTATTGGAAAATATACCACCGTCGAATAAAGATATTTAATGGACGGAACTTTTTAAAATAGTTCCCAAATGTTGCTTTAACCAGCTTCTTGCCATCTATATTCATTATTTTGACGAGGTTATGATATTTTTTGATTAAACATATTGTGTCATCGCGCGATTTTTTGTACCAAATTTTCATTATTTCTTAATGTTGTAGATAGTTTATTTTATTAAAAATCCAAATTTTAAACTATTAACAAATTTGCTTTTAGTTATTTGCGTTATTTTTCTTTTTAAATGAATGAAAATGTTATAAAGAAATGATGCAATTATTTAAGAAAATGCAAGTCTTTATTTAATTAAAAATATATTTCTAAGAAGACAATATATTGAATAAGAAATGATATATGAAAAAAAGACAACATCAACAAATTCGGGTGCTATTTAATTTTCGAAATTGGGGTCTTATTTCGTTTTCTCTCTGAGAATTAAAGAAAATAAAAGTAAAAATTTGAATTACATAGGTACTTTAGTACCTATTTCCGTTTTTATTTTTGTTACGCTGTTTTTTTTTCTTAAAATAAACGTTTAATTGTTATAGATGACGCTAATGTGTTAAAAATGTAGGTTTTATTTATTAGATACTTTATAAAGGCAATTACTCAAAATTGCGCGTTTTGGACTTTGTTTTCAGATAACTTCTTGTATTTGGAATTATGTCCCATCTTTAAAAAATAAATTATGAACCTATGTCCCACCAAAGTGGGATATAAGTCCATACTAAAATTTTGAACTTATGTCCCACCTAAATGGGACATAAGTCCACCATGGATTTATGTCCCCTGGAGTTATGTCCCTGCGCCGAATAGTTTACGCAGGCCTCATAATTTTCCGCGATCAATTTGACTCGCACATTTTTAAATGTTTATGGCCAGGATATCAATAATATTATGTCAATCGATTATTATAAAAGCACACGTAATGGAAATATGTATTTGCCTTTGTTTTCTCTAAAAGCTTCCAATATAAATAAATCTGCCAATTTCTTCAAAAAATTAAATCAGCTGTTTCTTTTCACTTACTTTCGGCATATCAATAAGAACAGCTGAGTTGAGTTTGACAAGAGACTTTGACAGTTGATTTACGCGAAATACCTAAAGACATTTCCGAGGGGTGTTTACTTATGTCGTTTTCCATTGGTTTCACTCGGGGATTCACTCATTCTGAAATCCAATGGAACAAGAAAACTGCTTCTGGTTTAATTGACGACGGTATTGGTAAAGCGCCAAAAAATAATCTACGGCTGCTGTCAGTTGGGTTGTATAAAATACACAAATTGCACTTGTGTGAGTGCTTCTTGAGTGGATTCTGACTTCAAATCGAGAAGCGAATTTCTCTCCTCAGAATCACCAGAAGAGTATTTTTTGTGCCAATGGAACGGTTTCAGAAGTGATTTTTTCGATTCCGGACTCTCCCGGACGCTTCTTTTTGCCCAATGGAAAACGACATTAAAGCACCGCAGAAATTTATGAATTTACGGGTTTCCCTGTTCCCTGTAAGATTTGTAGTTTCATTGAATTGTTGACCATTTGTTTCCTTTTTTCGAGCAGTTTTCCTTCTTCCACATTTGCATTGACAGTTTAGTATTATTATTATTAGATTACTTTATTAATATGCAATAAATTGCAGTATTAGTACAAACATTACTGCTACCAGGGTTTTCAGCTGCATTGACAGCTTATTTTATTGCTCACTTTACTTAACCTTCGCTGGATTTAGACATGTTCCTTTTAAGCTATATTTTCTATGCCTCTGGACACAGTCAAGATGTACAAAACAACTCTATTTCCATAAAACGTCAAACACTTTCGACTTTTATGTACCTACCTAACGTCTTAAACATAACGTTAAAATTGATGTTGACTCTTTTGGGAGCATTAAAAAAATACAATTTCTATCATTTTATTGCGCACATGTTGGCATGAAAAACGGAATGCGTTAGTGTTCCTCGCCTTCAACCTAGTCCCAAACCTTAACCATAATGGTGTGCCTTACTGAGGCATAGGTATACCCGGAACGGTTTTCCAAATGAAAACAAAAACAAAACATCGTGCATTTACATGCCACAATTTCGTAATCAAAATCAAAGAAAGGTTACCGTCTGAATACTCTACTGTAAGTGTACATTAATAAAGAGAGATCATGAGAACGCGAAAAAGAGCAAAGAAATCTTGTTGTTGCCGGTGCTGCACTGGCACTTACTGCGCTGAATACACTTGTTTACTGATGGCGGCCATGATACCATCTGCCACAACAAAACAGTGCAGTTCTACCAAAGCAGTATCGCCCGCACCTGAGTCTGTAGAGCTGTGCCACCAGTTTAGATGAGTTATGCACAATATAATTGCGCATAGTGTAACAGAAGGCGTTCAATCTTCACCCAGGGAGATATTAGCCGATTTCTGCTGCCGCGCCACATTCCGCTGACGTTTGCGCTGCATTTTCATTTCATTTTTCTCGAACAGATTTAATTACAAGCTCGCACAGCTCAGACGGTTTTTTGTTTCTGCTTTAAATGCAAGAATACGAGAAGGAGAAGCATGAGAAACGCTTTTTTTTCATAGCTTTGCGTGTGTATGTAACTTGAGGTGACGTTTGACAGACGACAGACGATGGCGGCAATGCATGAGTATAATATCGATGGAGATTATTGCGCTGCGGTCATTGAAGTTTGTCTTAAGCACATGCTTCAATTTTTGTTTTGTATTTAACGTATATCTATGAATCGCGCCGCCTACCTAAGTTAAGCTCTCACACACGGCAAACTCTTGAGTTGCACAATTTCGCCCCGGGCCAAGTGATCTTTAACTCATCACAGAGATGAGATGGCTGAGAGGCCAAATGAGTGTTTAGGTACTTAATTGAGTTTTGCGGTCTTTTTCTATTGGACTGACGGATCGGTGTGTATTAACTACGTTTTAATGAGCTTTAGGGTAGTTGCTTGCTAATGGGGTTATTAAGGAAAACATTAAATTATGCTGTAAGTGGTGAGGTGTGCTTTCAATTGAAGGCCTGGAAGTGGTAGATTGTCTGAATTGGAGAGACTGTATTTCTGTCATATTTTTCAAATAGTAGTGCGCCACCTATCGATACATTTTGCAGTTACTGCGGCATTTTCAGACAAAGTTGGCTGAATAAAGTTAAAAACAGCAAAAATTATTTTCAACTCTGAACAGTGAAAAAGAAAATGCTTGAAGACCCGCAGCGCTAAATGCAACAAGCATTAGTGTGTAAAAGATTAGCAAAACGCAACTCATGCACACGTCGCTGGTTGTCATCAAGCCACTGAATTGAACATGAATGGGGACGTTCAAGTATCTAGTTTAGTAAGTCTGACAGTTGACTGACTTGATGTATCTCAGACCTAGAGCGGTCACATGGGCAGCTGTGTCAGTTGACGTTTATAGAGGGGTAGCCGACGAATCTAGTCAAAAAATGCGTGACTGAGTTGACAGTTCGCATATGTGGCTGACGTAGGACAAGTGACGTGCCCGACAAATCTACTCCCGACCAATCTAGTCGACTTAAGACAACTAAGTTTTTGAATGTGCCCAATGTGTGTAAAAAATATAATAAATAATGCGAAAAAACAATGTGGAACAAGATGACATTTACGTGCAGACCGCATTCCTAAGTTGAGGCTACAACATCACCTTGTATGACCTTGAAACAGTGGCGCTCCTTCCTGTCGTATTTGTAGTTAATCTAAAAGCAAAACCCTCCAACATGCTAATTAAGTAATAAACATTCATGCACCGATCCACCAAAACCAGCTACATAACATTTTTTCACACCTAACCCGCCCATAAAAATTACTAAAACACACTTGATCGTTGTTCCCCTATACAGTTTGACAGCTTGACCATGAAAAATAATATCCGCAGCCAATCAAATCAATTCTACCCACAGCGACAAGATGCGGAGTCTTTTGTCTTCCGAACGCCTACACCTTCGCAGAAAAGAAGCTTATAAATGTGACCAAAGCAGGCAATGTCACTCACCTCTTACCGCATATAAATTTGGCAGCATTCATCACAGCTTGACAGCATTTCCTTTCGAATTTTAAATACCATCCATGCTAATTAGATGTCAAAACAGCATCTCTTGTTGCCCCAACACCACCGACTGATTGCTACTTACGAGTTACGACTTACGACTTATGGGAAAAGATTTTCCCGAAACCCGAGAAACCATAATTAACTTTCACAGTGGTGGTCCAGCGCTAGTCCAATGACTTGCCAATCATCAATCAGCGACCAAAAATTAAAACAAAACTCAAATCCCCACTGGCATTAGACGCACACAAACAGATTTATCAAAATCGATTCCAAATTACCACCGTGCGATAGCGTTAGAGAGTGGCAGAGACTGGAGATGTTGCGCAACCGATCAATGCGGTGGCTGCTGCTGAAAAATGTGTAACTTGGCCCAAAAAAGCCGGTTCTTGGAGCACCGAGACACATGGGAACCATAAACCACCTTCGCCACCCGAAATGGTTTCCGTGTAGCAGCCACCCGTAAATTTAAATAATTCGCTCGCCGAAAATATTTACAAGGTAAATTAACTCGATGTAGACAGTGCTTAACGCATGCAAAATGGCAGTCAGCGCAAGCGCGCGCACGCTCCACGTAGACCTTCTAATGAATTTACGCGATGCATTCAAACAGTTCATCGGCCCACCACAAACAACAAATTTATCTGCATCAGCACACACAGCAGCTGCACACATAGCCAGAGATGTGGTATCGCGCTGCGTTAGCGCCAAAACCGAGATAAGATGTGCACCAGGACAAGAGTCATGGTTTTGTGTGTTTGCGCAATTCGCTCGCAAGACATTCGGACAGTTTGCAGAAATTGTACAGCCCAACTGAGAGCTGCTGTGATTTAAAATAAGAAACACTCCGCTGGCGCGTAGATAGGCGGCGGCGACGTCCTCCAGCAGAGCGTGTGTCACTTAAAAATGTATTCCTGTGGGGCTGGGGGTTTTATATGCAGCGCCCGGCGCGGCCTCTCCTCCAGTTACTGTTTACGTTGTGGATATGTCGCTGATAAAAATTGCAAAGTTATTGCGTGCGACAAAATTCTGAAGTTTGTAGTTTACGTTACTGATATAGAATGGAAATGGATACGAATTGAGTCAGTACGTTGCGATCGGAGTAGGTGGAGCTGATGCTTTAAGTCTTTACTGGCGGACTTGTGTGTTGTGTGTCAGTGAATGCGATTTTATATTGGTCGTTTTTATTTTTACTACTACTGGGAGTGGTTGAAGATTACCGTAGGAAATGTCATGAACCAGAGAACTTGTTGTGTAAGATAAACAGCAGTTTGAGTTGGGGAAAACCAAACTGTGGATTGGATCCTGTTTCAATAACATTTCATGGATATAGCTATACTTAGTGTTATGAGTTTAAAATGCGTGGCACACTTAAATGTGACACTTTTGGGTTAAACTGGGCTTTGCAATTATTTTTGCTCAACATACCTACCTATTCATTGAGTTGAACTTTATACTTTTTTTGCAACACATTTGACAAATGTTAGTAGAATTTTTATTTGCCATTTGACTGACATTGAGTAGACTTAAATTCATCATATCGTAACGAAACACGGCTTAGCTGCTCTAAAAGCTAAACGAAAATGAGAAATTGATTATTTTCCAACTCTTTTTCCGGGGACAAACAGTTTAACAACTGACAGCTGATTTAAACTCCTTTTAGTTTGTCATTTCAACCTCTTTTTTGAAAAACTATAGAAAATTTTACGACGTAAATGTACCCTGAACGCAAGAACTAGATTGGTCTGTAGATTGGCCACATATACGAAATGTAAACTTACAGCGTTATTTATTAGATTCCCTTACGACGCGACGCCTCAACGATGATGTTTAGTTTTATATCGCGTAAAAATATACGCAGCCTCTACGTGCCTTTTTCTGAAATTGTTATTTATAAACATTTTTCCGCAATAACTTTACAAAACGGGGTTTGTGTCAAGAATTTAGATAAACTATTACAAAAAACACGGAAATTTATTACTTTTTGCTCTGAAATCGACATCAGATGCTTGTTGGTTCCAATATCGAATATCTTAGGCCTGGCCAAAGGTAAAATCCCGAAAAAATAAACAAAATGACATTTCAAAAACTAAAAAAATATGAAAACTTTTCGTAACCTCTAAAAACGCAAATTTTTGCGTTTACAGTTACGCGGTCTTAAGGCAACGTTCTTTTTGTTTATAAATCACGTTTTCCCGAGTAAGGGCATTGTAGAGGATGCGTAAAGTTCAGCTGACTCTACGCTGGGTTTATAAATAAGCCCGTTTGTGTTTAGTCAGAAAAATATTGACTAGACTTGTTGACTTATTGGCTGCCTATGTTCACTTGACCAATCTTTGCCAGTCAAAGTTGAGAAACGTTAAGTCAGACAGTCTTACTGAGCTGAATCTAAATAAATAGTAAAGGTACCTACATATCAACGAAAACTACTCGCTAGCTACAACGCCATCTACCGGAGAGCATAAAACATTTGAAGAGTGCATAGTTGTCACTCTTTTGCAAACTTTTGACATTTTTATTCTTCCCTTGGCAGCAAATGGAAGAAGCACAGACACAATTTATTTACATGATTGATTAGATTGAACAAACACTGAAGAATTGCGAAAGGTCGGACTTGTATTCGATTGGCCGCAGAATATCAAAAAAAAAACGATGTTCGAAAACCTCAAATATGCAGAAATGATTTGCTTTTAGTCTATCTGTTTATTGACTCTGGAGACTTTCAAGCCATAGATTAATCATAGATAGGTATTGTCCCTGGTTCAAGTATCTAGTTAAGTAGGTAAATCTGACAGCTGGCTGAATTGATGTATCTCAGTTTTGATCGACGTAGTTCGGTCACATGAGCAGCTTTTCAGTTGACGTTTATGGGGGGGTAGCCGACGAATCTTAGTCAAGAAACTCGTTACTGAGTACTAGGTTGACAGTTCTAAATTGTCCTTTTCTGCGTTGACAGTTTTCACTTACATGTGCTGTTCCTCGTTTTTTTTATTAAATGGACAATAGTCATTGACTTGGTGGGGATCTTTGATCTGTTAATTCTGCCTCGAATGCGGTATATGATGGTCATTGTCAACTTATGCACTAACCCCGATTAAAATTCTGTCTCCAAGAAGAAGAAGCTCACTACATAACCTTCAATGTCAACTAAAATCTAAATCGCTTTAATTATTCCGCCCTAGGGATTAGTTTCAGAAAAAAACTTACATACGAGAACGGGACTCACCGGGTGTTAATTTCCAGGTGGCCCCGAAACCAATTAGAATACAGTTGTTTGTCACTGTCAGTTAACACTGAAATTTGATACCTGCCGGAAAATCTCAGCAGTCCTAAGGGATAAAGACATCAGAGTCTATAAGCTCATCTCATGTCCGAGGGCATTTCTTAACAGCAGCGAAAAGAAATGTTGTAACTTCTACGCGAAGCCCTATCGATAAATCACACTACTATGACGTTTCGTTAATTAGTGACAGCCAAACTCACGCACTCGCATTACAAAATCCCATTCAACCAATAATTAGTTGCCCCAGCAGACACCAACACCATTGACCCTCTTCAAACGTCAAAACTTCGAGAGAAACTATCGAATGTGGCTATTATCTTGTTAATCGGTGATTGCAAAAGCCGCAACACATTCCCACACCAAAAACTAATCGAATCATAAATTGAAATGCTCATCCGTTGTTGGTAGCAGGTGTTGAATGCAGCGCCATCGCTGGCAAGGAAACAACAAACCCGCAGATCAACTTCCTAGATTCACATATCGATGTGGCACCTTGAGGACCGGAAATTTCCCATCTCTAGCCCGCTGGAATTTATTTTCTAATTTGAATGCGTTCCGCATGTTTGCACACATCGCAAAAGGAAAGATCTAACATCCTGTCTCTCTCTTTGGCCATATGGCACCGCAGAAAATAACAATGTTTCCAAAAAACAAACGTTTTCACCCCATCGCCGCATAAATTTCGCCATATCTCCCGGTGAAGGCTGCCAAAAGGTGCAGCAGGGAAAAACTTGCATGCTTGCTTGGTAGATAGATGGGGTGACAACGGCGTCGTTGTCATGCAATTTATTGGATTAGATGGCACCGCTGAAGAGTCAATTGATAAACGATATAGATGGAGGCATATACTCGTACTTGTAACAAGAGGAGTCGTGCCATTGTGGTCGCATCTGCTGGCAGCACATCTTCTTCTCCGTTTGGCTGTCAGGTTGTCTGCTCCCATGCGGGGCGTCGCATATTTGTTCAAGGAAAGTGAAAGATTAATTCGGCGAAAGCCAGAGACAGTGTTTGACGTCACACAGCTTCCTATACGGTATGGAACTTGGAACATCTGTGTGAACTGCAGCAGCAGAAGGAGTATGCCCATTTGTGTAGAGTCACGAGGATGTAACCAGTATACCAGTGCCGAGTGGCATTCGCGTTGGGTCAACTTGGGGAAGAGAAAATTTCTTTCTTTCCCGTCGACGACGACGACGGAAGGAAAATCGCGATAACCTATGCAGCCACCTTCGATTGATGCATGTGACGACGCGACGCCGCAGCATCCTCCTCATCCTCCTCTGGTCATAGATGGGAAGAAAGTTGCGAAGGCGCGCAGGCGTGCATATGTTATTGCCAGGCGCATCATTCATCAGGATTTTTGAGCAAACTTTTACTTTTGGCCAGCATCAGGGATCTGATGAATGCACTCATCGTGAAAACCGAAAACCGCCATTAATTGTGACAAACCATCTGCGCAAACGCAAACATTGCACAAATGTTGCGCCTAATGGGATTAGATTTAGATGCTGGTGTTGGTTGTTTCGAAGAGAAACCGCACTCGCAATGTCATTTAATTTTTGTCATTCATAACGCAACTGATGGGAAGTGCTGATTTGTTCGGTGAACGTGTTGTGTGGAGCAATTCCCCAGTCGGGCCATTCAACCTTGACAGTGCTGTTTGCTGTATAGAGTAAACATTAACAATCGTTGGCCGAAGACTGTGATGACATTCTTTCGGCTGTATTGACACGTGCTAATGGACAATGGCTAATGAGCAAGAGCACTTTGAATCGAATATAAACGATCGAAATGAGGCTGTTTACTTTTGGCCAAAATTATATCGCTTACATCATAATTTCTTCGATTGTGTATAGATACCCGCTCATATAAAGCTTGGGAAGTAAGTCGAGGCTATACAGTGGAGATGGAGACATGTTATTGGCAAACTGGATTGAGTGCGGACCAAACGTCAATAACACTCGAGTATGATTTCTTTTTTTTTCTGCGTGGAATTGGCAACATCATCGGTTTTATTTGATTAAACGAGTAAATAGCTTCGTCGGAATTGAAAATTGGTTAATGGATATTTCTTAAAATTCATAACCTTACATTTAGTGAGCAAATGCTGTTCGTTAGTGAAACATCCAACTATCCAAAGCTGCGGCATTATTTCCTCGAATATTTTTTAATACAATTTTAAGATTTGCAGAATTTTAGTGAGGTTAAATAAGATTTCAAACTCAACTCTTTTACAAAAATTCTCATAAGCGAAGTAGCTTGCTATTTTTGAATACAATACATTTCCGATTTATTTGATTCCTTCCTCTGTATCACTTATGTCTTTTAAGGTAATTTAAGAATTAATTTATAAAGGGTTTTTCAACAGGGACGCTACAAAAGTAGAGGGACAGGGACAGCAAACGACGCCGAATTTCTTGCCGCTCTTTTGAAATTTCTCTTCAGTAAGGTTTGCCTTTCATTATGGAAAGATATACGAGCCAACAACGAGTCGAAATTATTACAATTTACTACGGAAATTCGGAGTCAGTGGCCTCAACGTTAAGAGCGCTACGTCGAAAAATCATCTTCAGCGATGAGGCTCATTTCTGGCTGAATGGCTTCGTCAAAAAGCAAGTCAGGCAGCATTCCACACATACTCCATTAGTCATCATTGCATCCCGAAAAAATTACGGTTTGGTGTGGTTTATGGGCCGGCGGCGTCATTGGGCCGTACTTTTTCCGTGATGATCAAGACCGGCACGTTACTGTGAATGGGAATCGCTACCGTTATATGATAACCGAATATTTTTGGCCCCAATTGGATGATATGGACTTGGAGGACATGTGGTTCCAACAGGACGGAGCCATAAGCCACACAGCGAATGTCACAATCAATTTATTGGAAACCAAGTTTGGAGAACGTGTTATCTTACGAAATGGTCCAGTCGCTTGGCCGCTTCGGTCGTGCGATTTGACGCCGTTAGACTATTTCCTGTGGGGCTACGTCAAGTCTATGCCAACAAGCCAGCGACTATTGATGAACTTCGTACGAATATCAAACGTGAAATTGCAGCAGTATCGGCCGATTTATGCTTGAAAATCGTTGAAAATTGGGTTCAGCGTCTGGACTTCTGCAAGCGTGCCCGTGGTGGCCATGCAAAATAAATCGAGTTCCATACATAATGGCATCGAACGTACTTTCACAGGAATAAAGAATTTCATTGATATCCAAAACCGTTTTATTTAAAAAAAAACTTTTGTAGCGCTCTTATTGAAAAACCCCTTACTATAAATATTTTTTAAACTTTTATTTAACTTATTTTTCAAAATTAATTTAATGTGCATATTTTAATGAGCTGTCACGTACTATACAAGATTTTTGTTCTTATTTGTATCTTGCCAAATAAAATTGAAAATTGAATTGAAATGAAGATAGCAAATCCCTGCTAGATTATTTCTCAGATTGCAAATGCCAAGTTAAATTTTGTTTTCTTAGTCTTGCTGTCAAAACATTGCAAAATCGGAAAACCGTTTGTCAGTTAGCTGAATTGTTGTATAGTTGTAAGCTTGGGTATGTGAGCTTGTACGAAAGAACTAAAAGGGTTACACAATTTTTCTTGCGAAACTATCAAGGATCGAAATACGTTTAAAGTAGTAAGAAAACACAAACAAATTACAACAACTACGTCCTACTTGACATTTTCGAGATTTACACTAGGTAGATATTTATACCAAGTTGAAGTGACTCGACAGCTTATTTGGAACTTTTCCCAATGATGTGGATGACAATTGCAATCAAACAAACAAAAACTAGAGACAAACAATATTCAATACCATATTCATGCATAAATGTGCCCGGAAGCGTTTTTTCTTGCGCCTTTGTCTACTTTACTTTGCTTTTCTCAGGTAGAAGCTAAAAAACACACCTTATGTAAAAACACTGGCTAGAAAATAGGCCGCCCAATTTAAGAACATTTTCAACGATTGGCTATTTTCTGTGCATTTGTCTCATTGCGCATTTTTCAACTAATTTGTTATATATACCTAATAAAAACAAATAACAGATTCTTTTGGGCGTAGAAAACGAAAATCGATTCTCATTTAAAAACTCATTTAATTCGTACATGTTCATTGCAGCGGCCAAATGTAAGTTTATCCCTATTTTTTTCAAAAACTCGGCTTTTGAAAATGTAAATAATAACACGCTTTAAAGTTTGACAAACGTCAAATGTTTTGGCTTTAGTGAAAGTAGGTGAAAATCTCGCTAAGAAATCGAGATTCGCAAAATTGCTCTGACTCTGGAAAAAGTACAGCTGACTCTAGAGCAGAAAAATTGCTCCGACTCTGAAAAAAGTGTTTTTTCTGTCCCCGCATGGAAAACGATATTATTCTTCCCATTGACGAAAGTTCAAGAACCAGGACTAGTCGACCAGAGTTTGCACTTGTTCTGCATTTCATGTCGTCTCTTAAGAAAGAATTGCAGTAAGTCCACTTGCCCCTAAAGCCAACTAGCCCAAGCCTCCTCTACGTTTTGGATTGCGTAGTTCACGGAGTTCGGGCAAAACTCTGAACGTACCTTTTGGCAGCCCTGGTTCTATATTAAAATATGTATTAAACAAAATGCAAGAATTGTTTTTCTAATTATTTTCTCGTCACTCGTATAGTTACATAGATAGCTGCTTGGAGGCACGTTAACCTAACCCTTTGTCGTACCATCTTATTTTTTGAGTATTGTTTTACAGCATGATGTATTGATCAATCAGTTCCCACCTTTCAAGTCAGCGTTGACTTTCTTCAAACGAGTATTAATCAAAGAAATATGTTTGATATTTCGGTGGCGTCATTTATTTTTAAAAACCACCTACCCGAGCTTGAGTTTAAAAAAATTTCTTTAATTTGATATTGAAAAGTCAAGGCGCCTTACTAATAATCATTTTTAACCTTCAACTTTTACATTTTATAGGTCACAATATGCAATTTTGTATGGAAAATTTCGAAAAATTTAGCATGGACACTAAATACGATTATTAGTATCCCGGAAGGGCTTTAGAAGCAATGCATGTCTTCATTACCATCGAGATTATATTATCATAACTTAAACATTTTGTAGTTCACAATAGATATAAAAAATGTCGCCACGGAGATTTGCAAAATTGATGCCGCATTCTAAAAATGATGAAAACCGCTCAATTTCATTTCTTTATGCATTGAAAATGTATTATTATTGACACAAATCATGAAATAAGTAGCGATACACAAAATAATCATTTTTAGTATCCAACAACATTTTTAGCAAAGTCACAATGGCGAAATTTTCCATATGAAACTACCGATTGTGACCGACAATATATTTCAGTTGAAACGTTTATAACTTATGATTTAAATGTGACTTTCGACTTTTACTGCCAAAGTGCTTCCTACATAAATGTAACCTCGCTTTGGCATCCCTAAACTTGCCAGCCATAGATATTAAATGTGCAATGGCCTGCAACTTTGTGCTGGAAATTCACACAACATTTTTATTCCTGAAGATAAAGCAAAACGAGTTAAAAAGTCTGTGCATGTCATTCTGTAAATGAGAGCTCATTGTTGATTCTGACAAAAGATAACGATAAGAAGTGTGCAAATAATAATGAATGGGCCGTCAAACAATATCATTTCTTTTGTAACTGTATTCCATTTAAGTAAGTGCGGGATTTGCGCGTCTCATTAAGTTAAGTTGGTCATCGAATTGTGAGCAGCTAAAGTGAGGAAGGTGAAGTGTTCAGTGGCATTGTTGTGAGGTGACTGGTAAAATAGAAGAATAACTATACTTACCACATTCTCATTTACAATAATTGTGAATTGACTTCCCACATTTTGTGACGATGGTCTTTCGCCGGCCATCGATTTCCCATTCAATTTGATTCAAGTGGTTACATTACAGAACGACCTCGTGATATCCACCATTACCAGGTACTCCAAGTATAAAGATAATAACCTCGGCTCGCAAAGAGCAAAATGTAAATTCGGGCGTGTGCGCCACTTACTTGCGTGCGTAGATTACATTGAGCCACTTCCAACCGAGAGTCCGCGTCCATTTCGATGGCTGTCATTGATTAGGCATCGCACCTAAATTACTTTTCAATGTACGCCCGGCTGAGGTATCCGTATCCGAATGGATTCCAGTGGCTATATGCCAATAACAAAACGCTCCACCTTTTGTGTGCCACATCTACACATGTCTGTACATTTCCATTCGATAATTGGTCAATTTGAGTAATTGCGACCGGCAAGCGAGCCTAGGATCGTATGCGGATAAACACCTGCCAAGAGGGGGTGTGCGGCTGAAGAACCCCCCCTAACACCGACGCTTAGAAAAAGGCTTCAGCCATTAAGTGGATTTACGCGTTTAGCCTTCGCGGGTTTTTCTCAGCACATCTATGCGAAATCATCTGCGCAAATTGAAAAAAAAAGATTCTGCAAACTCATTCATTAAGGCGCACACATCTTCAGACCTTCGGAGGTGCTTCTTCAGCTTGAAGATAGTTTTTTTTTTTTTTTTTGAGATAAATCCACTCGCGTAAGAACTTCTTCAGAAGTTGTTATTACGAGTTTTTGCCCTTTACACTGTTTGTAGTGAGCACTTTTCTGCATGAGAGATGGCCATTGACTGTGGAATCGAGTGAAGGAACAACTTCCGGTGGAAAACACTTCGCACGGTCTTTGGCTTTTCCTATCGTTTTTTTTTACTGTCCTTGTGTCGGACGATGAAAAAAAAAATCTCTCGAGTGGATTAGTGTTGACACATAACGACGGCACTTCAATTGATAGTGGAAAGGTCTGCTTGAATGGAAGATGACAGTGCCGAGTTGGCAATTTGTCATATAGCGGTCTTCTGGATATGGGAAGAAGAAAATGATGGAATGTTTACAACTGGTTATGGAAGGTATGAGAAGACAGAACTTACATTCAGGTTGTGTATACCTATACATGCATTTGGTAAGGCATATTGTGAAAGTGCATTGTTCGGGGTTAAGGAATTCGACGAGAGGTTTTCTGAGTGGCCTACTTGCTGTAAACTGTTCGTATATAATTACCTTAATTGGAGTTTACAGGATTTACGTTGTTATTTTTCTTCCTCAAGGCTGACAGGCGTCTTTGGTTGGAGGTACAGCAGATGGGGGCCTCATTTGTTTTTTTTCCTAAAGCCATCGATTCATATTCGTAAACAGTTTTATGCAAATGAAAGGCTGGCAGATTTGATAGAAATAGACATATCTGTCAAATTTAAAATGTTTTATTGAAACATCCCACGTCTGTGGAGGAAAAATGTGTGAAGGTGGCACCACAGAGCATTTTGTTCTTGAATTATATCAACATACTTAAGAGTCAACTGTAATACGTTAATGTGAGCTTAAGCTAGTGTCAAAATTGAACGAAAACTCACGTTCCACTTCCCGCTAATTGACTAGTGGCATGTCAAACTTCATATAAAAAATTTGACGTTTGCGCTGGGGTTCTAGCGCGAGCGTTCCTTCATCTGGGATATTTTGTGCTAGATGTCTAGCGGGCAGAGGAACGCGGCCAATGCCTCTGAATTTGCAATATTTTTATTGTCCAAAGCTGACAGTTAAGTTCCATATAAACTCTTATGTGACAGTTAAGGATTATTCATATGAGAGCAAATTGCGAAATGCGAACAAATCTGACATTGCATTGACATGAAACCTTTTTTGGTCACAGATACCCCTGAAGCAAAGTCAATTTTAAAGGTTAGGTTCGACCGAATTTTTCTGTCATGGATTTTGCGAATAAAGTGTGACAGTTGGCGGTAATAATTTTTCAATTGGCATGAAAATTTCTGAAATTGTTAGAATTATTCTTTTATGGTGTAACAAAAAGCAATTTTCAATTCACAAATACAGTTAAATTGAGTTGTTAGCAATTCGCCTATTCACAGTTCACTCTCATTTGAATAGTCCTTTAGTGCCTTACTAGAAGTAGAAGTTTGCATCAGCAAACAACCCGTAAACAACGTAATGCATTTAATTTGACAGTACCACATACTCGAAGTTCGCGTTCGACAAGTTATCACACTCCAGGGATGTTAGCAATCTTAAGTCAAGTTAATATGCAAAAACAATGTCAAATTCAAGCAACTACAGTTCTGTTAACCTTGATTACAAGTGCCCTGACTGTGACCGGATCCCCTTTGCAAAGGGCATGCCATCTGTTCGTTTCAATACACACAAGACCTACCGCAATTCGCTTCACTTTTGACTTTTTGAGTATACCTATCGCTATATCGATGTGCTAAGCACCAGAAGGTGCGCATACTTCGTAGAGGTCACTTTACACCGGCTTTTACCGCACAATTCACTAGAATCATCAACCTTTCAAAGAACGCATACGAAACCGCTTACACAACATGCACAACTAGCTCATTAAAGCCACCACCTGTTGGCGTCTCTCAAAACGTAAACAGAACCAAATAAAACAAAATAAAAATACCTCATATGCAATGCACACGCAAGCGTTACAGTACATGCCGAAGAAAAAATTGTCATTTCGGCAGAAGTCTGGCCAAAAATCCCCTCCATGCCACCATCAGTAGGTATATGCGGGGTCCCACGTGAACTATACGCGGTGCGTCAACTCAAAAGCGCTGCGATGTGGAACCCAATAATTATTCCGGCAGAGGTAATTTATGTAGACCGCTTGGATGTTGGGTATCTTTCATTTGGCTGTGAGATACTCGTATTTCTGTGCAACAGCCGTCCGTTGCGTAACGCCCGCGCGAGCTCATAGATTACCACTGCGAGTGCGACTGCGCGACTGCGACTCTAACGCTTTGCGACACATCTGTGTGTGCATGTGAGATTTATTGACGCGCTTACCTTGCCTGTCGCTAATTAATTTAGATTATTCGTTCGCGCATGAGCGCATTGTATTTTCGGAGTTTTTCTAAAACAGTTTGCAATCTCATTCCAGTTCCAGATGCAGCATCAGATCTAACCCAGTCAGAGACGTACAACGTAAGCCAACGCAATGACAGACTGCAGCAGCATTCAGGGTTCGATGTGCTCCTCGACCAGCGATGTGATATCGTCGACTCGCAGCGCAATGGTTTCGAATCCAAGGATTCGAGTTATTCGCATGGTACGTCCTAATTCGCGACGAATTCTGGTCACGCCTGACAACAATGTGACGTTCGGATTTGCCATACGCGGTGGAAAGGAGTTTGGAACGGGCTTCTTTGTCTCGAAGGTGGAGAAGAGTAGCGAGGCCGACTTGAAGGGATTGCGGGTAAGTGAGAGTTGGATACGAGGATAGAGTGGTGGGTATATGAATTGAACTGGTTGAACGGATTGATCGGGAAGAATTTTCTGCTAATGTAGGTCGCAGTTACTGTTTTTTTTTTTTTTTTTTATCGAAAGTTCGTGCGCTTCCACTTGACACAATTAGTTGAGTTTCACTTTGCAGTTGATAATGGCTGCGAACACATGAGTTGGGTTTACATTTTGCAGTAATGGATGCGATTGAGATGAGATGGACTTGTGGTTGGTATTTCTGTCTATCCAGTTAATCAGACGTAAAAGAGACGCTAACAACTGTAATTGAATCATTGATGATGGCGTAGTTTGGAAAAGAATGGACTAGATCTGTTATCGGCGGATACCTATTGGGTTTTAAATTGCGATAGTTGTGCGAAAGCCATTTTCAAAGCCAAATCGTGGAAGTCAATAAGAAGCGACTCATCATCTACTTTCGGGAATATATTCACACAAAAAACATCGATTTCTTAAGACGAAGAGCGACTTTCGATAACTGCTAACGCCATCTGAAGGTTCGACCACAAGCAAAAGCACAGCGAGCGCTTTTTTCAGTCTTCCAAGGTCTCTCACCGCCTGCGATGGTTGATGCTATGACTTCACAACTTCCGAAGCCTGTTTTTAACAAACTTCCTATAGCTTTTTATGTCTTTTACATGCTTAACTACTTAGGTGGCGCTTTTATCCGCGGTATGCACCTGAGCCTCATTCAATAGGGCTCCCTAGTTAACTTGGACTTTGTTTACTTGCGCCCTCCATGTAGGTTAAGGTACTCAAAATACCTACCTCTTTCTATGTCCTAGAGCCCATAGCCTATAGGTTAGTCTAGCCTTCGATAACGCCCTTCCTATTGTAAAACAAAATCTAAAATTTGTTATTTACGTCATTTCCGTAAAAATGTGCGATGCTTTCATTTAACCTAAAACCTACCGTACAACTCACCCCTCTCTCCATTTGCAGTTGGGCGATCAAATAATCCGCGTGAATGGATACCACGTCGACGATGCAGTCCACAAAGAGCTCACACAGTTCGTCTCGAGTCAAGATCGCTTAACCCTAAAAGTTCGAGGTAAGTAGCACGCACCCTAAAGCAGAAAAGTCCAATAAATATCCGTTTTCCACCCTTCTCTGTTTCAGGTATTGGAATGCTCCCAATAAAAGAGTAAGTCCGCATCAGCACATCCTCGCCCAGTAGCTGTAATTGATTTTTTCCCCCATTTTCAATTTAGCAACCAAGGAGATCCCCTCACATGGCACATTGTGCCGCGTGCCGCACTTTCATCCCTGAACCCCATCATGGATGACTACAGTGCCGGCCAGAAGGATGTCCGCATCATGCTCAAAGTGGCGCCACGCACCAAGCTCGGCCTGGGCATCTGCAAAGGTCCCGAATGGAAGCCCGGAATTTTTGTCCAATTCACCAAAGACTACAGTGTCGCCAGAGATGCCGGTCTTCGTCCAGGCGATCAGATTCTTAGCGTCAACAGCATCGACTTCTCGGACGTGCTGTTCAGTGAAGCCGTTGCAGTTATGAAGAGCTCGTCCACACTGGAAATGATGGTGCGCTCTGGGGCGGGATTGGATTTATTTCCCGGCGAATCAAGCGGATACAACAGCTCAGCCAGCAGTGTAACCGGTGATCAGAGTCCCTGCTGGGCTGATCAGTCAGCCAAGCGTTTGAGTTCGGTGCGCGAGGAGCCATCATCAGCGAAGAGCCATTGGCACGATCGACGAAAAAATCAACAGCAGCTTACGTCAGCCATCCAATCGCCCGCCTTCTCGTCCTGCTCCACGGCAACAATCAAAGATGAGTCCAACAAGACCATTATTCAACTTTCTGAAAACGGCACACTTATCAACAACACAATGGTGGGCAGCAGCAGCAGCCAACACGACAGCGGCGCATCCACATCATCGTCCGTCTCGTCGTCTTCCATGTGCGATGATTCCAATCTCAAGTTGAATTTCATAATGCCACCCGAACAGGCGAACCCGCAACACCATCGAATGCCGCTTATCCCGCCGCCGCCACCGCCAGCGCCGGGCAATACGCAACAGCATTCTAATGGCAAGATCGCTGACATCTGCTTCGTGTCACGTCAGAGTGAGACAAAGACAATTGTTGTCGAGGTGCACAGAAGCGCAACCGATGGGAACAACCAAAAGGGTCGCGCACCATCACCTCCGAAGCCGCCACCGCCATCGTCGATGTCGTTAGCGGCATTCCAGGCGAACAGTGTCATCCATAACACAGCCAACGGCAGCAACAGCACTCCAAATCGATCGCCATCCATAGCCAGCAGCAGCATGAGCATGGCCGGTTCTATAAGCGGAACCAGTTTATGCAGTGCCATCAGTGAAGAGTTGAAAAAGCGACGTGAGGTGAGTTTCTGTTTGAATTTTCTTTGTCAAAAGCGAGCTTTTTGCAATGGTTCGTGTATTTGCTCAACAGCGACAGGGCAAAGATGGCAACCTGGAAGACGGCGAATTCCTGCAGCTGAGACAACAATCGCATCGCATTGGAAGTGCGAATTGTGCTGACAGTGAGCGCCGCCACAGTGCGTTAATGGATGAATTCAAACGGGCACACAAGCGGATGTTCCGGAATGGATTCAAAGAAACAGACCGCTTGGTAAGTGCAAGCGCTTTTTCATCACACTAGAAACAGTTGATAAAATGGTTATAAAGATAAGACTGTGTGATAAGATAGATAACGTTTTAATTGTCTGCTGTTTATTTATTGTTTTTAATAACTATTTGCACGAACGGGCGACAATATTAACGTTTATTTTCCACAAGAGCAAAAGTATTTTTAGATATTTTTCACCTGTGTGTTGACGTTGGATGATTGAGAAATATGTCAGTGAATCTTTTCTAGACAACAGCGTCAAGTGTCTGACACAAAGTGAGTACACACCGCAATTGAGTGCGTGCGGATGTACATTTGTGTCAATTTACTAGGCCTACGATTGTGACTGATAACAGGGGAGGTACTTGTCAGCAGATGTTCTACATCGCATGTCAGGTGACTTGAAAACGAGTTGCTTTTGACATTGTGTATAATGAGCGAAGTAGGTGGGTGGTTTTGCTTATTGTTCAATTGATTTTGACTATGTTCACAGTTTACACACAGTTTAATAATGCAAAGAAAACTGTCAGTTTCACGTGTGAACAAATGTATACTAATAGATTAATCGTGTTTCCAATAGAGTAGTAGATGAAGAAATCACATAAATGGTATGGAATGATTTTTGAAGGGTGTACGGTAATACTTTTGACTGCGGATGATTGCAAATGAATGAAAATGGTTTATTGATGTCACTTAAACGTTTGAAATGCTATATTATGCAATAAAAGCTGATTAGAGACAGGAAAGGCAGAGAATACAGATGCACATTGGTTTTAAATTTTAGTTTTAGAAACTATAGTCTGCGCTCTCCTCAAGGTAAAGTGTGATAAACTTCATACTAAAGGCAAAACGTACGACATTTCCCTATTTGGTCAGTTTATAAATGCTTTCTCAATATTTTTGTACAATAGTTCAGTAGCGGAGGTAACATTTTGCAATAAGTTCACTGGGATGACTTCAATTAATAAGGGTGCGCAAAAAGACCGATCGGGCGCAATTAATTCTGACATTTGCACAATTTTACTAGGCGAACTTACGGAGTGCAGATTTAGTTGAAGAGTTCAGTAACTTATGTGCTTTTATTTTTATTGGCTCGAGTTGACAAAGGAATCGAAAGCCGCTGAGGAATATACACAATATTGGTCTGCGGTCGGTCACTTCTGGGTTAGTAACTGTTGCAAGCAACTTTGGTCCCTTCAATTTGTCGAAATTTGATATTTTCTCATTAAAAATTGTGTGCCTTATGACTGGCGAATAGATTTTCTATGAATGGGGGAATTTTCCGTCACCCGGTGCCTTTGTACTTCCCTCCAAAAATGGTCAGAAATAATTTTATAGCGCAACTCTATCCAAATTGATCTGGCTGGGGCTACCCATTATTACAGACTTTACGGCCATAATGAAATCCAATTTAATATACATTCGCGGTTTGCATTTTTCCTGCACAAGAATCAGTTTGTAAACAATCCGCCCGGCTGCAACCAGTTTTGTTGTTCACTTTTCTTCTACCGCACAATTAACACTCTTTTACGACTCACTTCGATCTCAAAAGCAACGACCTACTGTTTATGGCCACATAAAACTCCTCGCCTATTCAAATGCATGTCCAACAGTACCGTCCCTAATAGCGAGCGTGTAACCCGGCTTTAACTTGCATACTCGCAGCGTTTCAAATGAAGCGTCAACAAAATGCTTGGCCACCTATGATTGCGGGCGCGTTATGAAACAAATTCATTGCCGTGAATACTAATGACGATAATCAATTTTCGACTTCGACACGCCACCGTGATCAGTGAATTTTTGGAACACAGATCAACGACCCCTCGCCCAACATGTTTGTCTACGAAAAACTATGAATTATGCAAAAGGAGTTGATGATTTATCAACTGATTCACGTGTCGTCGTGAATGAGAGTTACTCTCTGCAAATCATCGCACCGCTCGGACGTGTACGATGGTGCTGGTGATGGTGATGTCTTCACCATCCAATCAAGATCTGTTACAGATTTCTTACCACTTCAGCGCGTCGGTCGTGTATCCGCACACAGCAACTGTAGTGTGTATCTGGGTCGAGCGCCAGATTAATGATGATAGAAAACGTTACGCTTGTAGATGCAAATTGCAAACTGCAACCAACCCAATATGCGAACGCGTTATACAAAGAAGACCAAACAGGGCACCATCATAGCCCAGAAGGAAAGAGGCGAAAGGCGAAAATCAGAAAAAAAAGTTATCGCGCTTCCCCGACTTTCATCTTTTCTTTCATGTTCATCTTGAAAGAAGGTTGAGGAAAACCGCCGCCACTTGGTACCTTCAATGGCGGGAGGTTAGTTCTGGGTCCGGTCTCTCCCTTTTCTTGTTCGATCACGTGGTGTGCTATCAAATTTGGATCAGAATTACAATAAATCAGCCGCCTCTTTCACTCACGCCAGAAAAGAGGCCAAACAAACACAAAGTGTTGTCATATACCAGATGAAAAGAAGACAAGAAAAAAATTGACAAACCGGAAAGGTGTGCGCTCTGACAAGCACCGCGCGATGAAGATGCTGACAACAGTCTGTCGTGTATGCGATCGAGTTCAGTGATCTGCTGTGCGGGGGGAATTATCGCATTATTAATTATCTAACATTGATTTACGGAACTGTTAATTGAAATTGTTGAACCAAAAAAGGTAAACTTTGCTGTTTTATGTTTTCTGTTTTCTCCGTTTCGAACAACACACGCCATTGTGGTTTCCCTGCGGTCTCCGGTAACAGCGCCATCTTTGGCTAAATGAGATTTTATAATCCACCATTCAGCGCGTGGTTCATTTACCAAAAACGGTGCGCAGCGATACACTTTTGTAAGTCTTTTCTGTTGTGTGTATCTATCTATCTGATGGTGTTAATTATGTCACCAAGCGCGATAAATACTTTCACGACCGGAAAAGCTCTGTCGGTGCACATGCGCCAAATCACTATACCTACCTACCTATACTGTGTGAAGGCATCTTGTTTGACAGTACATTGACTTGTGTATGTAATTAACTTGACAACCGATTGACAGTCTACTTCAGAGAGATGTTCAAATTAATGCAAAGTTATGTATGCTTTGGCCTTCCCTTTGACTTGGTTTTCGCTTCAAGTTTGATGGAGTTTGGGGGGCTTGTTTTTTGTTGTCTGTTTGTGGTCAAGAATTCCATATTCATCGACGGAACAATGGATCTATACACTTGTTTGGGCGAGCACTATATGTTTCTTTAGTAAAACGACTGTGCCACTTGAGTTACCGTTAATTGGCACTATGCTTCGAGAGATGAATGGACACCAGGTTGTCCATTTTGGTGGTTTTCTCTTTTCCATGTTCCTAATTGTACAAAGAATTGCCTTTACATAACCTTAGGCAATTGGCTGATTTATTACGCGTATACCGCCGAGGCCATAGTATAGCGCAGCGGTAGGGTACCTTTTTTGGTGTTACGCCAGGCAGGAAGTGAGGCAAACTCAGAAAGTGGCACCCATTTCCACGCGATTGACATGATTTTGGACACTGAATTCTGTCATTGTGCCCTACAAATTGTGACGTTTTGTCTTGGTAGGGGAAGATACAGTTTTCGACAACTATTTCTTTGATTTTTATTTACTACGATCAATACTAAGCTTAGAAGAAGCAAAAACGGACGTCTTTAAACACTGCCGCGATGTGAAAAATCGATTTGCACGATTGCGTGTCGCCTAAGATTCGCAGATGAACTTGCCGGCAAGCAAAATCTTCTTCATTTCCAAAAAATATACAGAAATCTTCCTCCGCGTAACTTAAAGCGACCGAAATGGGAACGCTTTGCTGGAACGATGATTGGAAGGTATGATGAACAATAGCTTGCTGTCATTTGACACTGTTAAAAAAGAGATGCAGCTGAAAGTTCGGGCACATCGATTGGATATTTTACGCAACAATGGTTAAAGAAACAGTGACGAATAGGAATAGGAACGTCTGACAAACATCCTAAAGTACAACTGTCATGAAAGAGCTTTTCAATTGGCCGTTTGGACTCGGCGTAAAATTGTAGATCCCTTCCATTCGTCCCAAAAATTGAAAACCCACACAAAACGAATGGTTGTTAGAAGCTAGGCCTTGGGTCCCACAGACCTGTCGCACCAAAATATTTATTTTATTTATCTACCTGTCAAAATATATTTTTTTAAACATTAAAATCAAAAACTTCATCCTTAAGTCACTGCGCGAAATCCCCTGTCAGCTTTTCTAAGTGATTTCTTGATCCATTTTGAAGGTGCATTGCAATCTCTTCGCAGTGGTCTTTCTAGAGACTTTCTAGCCTAAAAATGTTAGCGTAAATTTACGAAGCAAAGCTGTTACTACTCCTTTTTCTCCCCAAGGACTATGTGGGGCTCCAAAATTTCCATCTTTTTCCATTCCCAAGCCTAAACTGGGAGCAGGATTCTTCTTTTTGTTTGTTTTCCAAGGAAACATCATATAAATGATGACATCGATGTGACTAAACCCTTCTTGACACGCATTTCCATTTCAAAATGCATAGAAACCTCCCACTCAACTTCAATGAAACCGAAGCCACTTACAGAAAGTGCTGCGCTTGTCAAAGACACTTTATCTAGGTCGCCATCTTATCACTGCATACCAATCTGTTTCTCCTTTGCAGTGATGTCATCTACAGCCACTTCTACGTGTGTATCTTCTTTATTGCACTATATACCCGAGTTTCATATTTCAATTCCTTTCAAAACTTTGCCGCACGGAACAATACCTACATAGCAATCGTCTAAAACGTTACACGTTTCTCAAGTCACCAACAACTCGTACTATACCAAAGGTATTTCTTCAGCTGTGTCCACAAACGAGAATAGATAAATTTGTTCACCTTTCAAAACTCTCGCTTAAATATTTTCTAAAGACGTAGAAACTAAGTCGCGATATGACTCACATGGGTTTTATTTATCTCGCGAGGTACTGCTCAAACACAAGAAGAAGAAGAGGAAAAAAACTTGGGATACAGCTTCCAGCTGTAACCAGATAGATACATCTAACGCTAATCTGTGTCTCTCTTTAAGCTCACTTGAAGTTTCCCCCCGCCCCGAGTCCGACTACGACCGAGTATAGCAGATAAATTAAACCATCACGCACCCTCTCTCTGTGTCGCTGCGCCACTCAATCCACTATCCAGGTGATAGAATTATATCCAAGTGGCAGAGTGCCTCCCGTGTCGCCAGTGCGTTTCGTATACAAAAGAATTTTCCACAACAAATAGATACTTGGAGATGCTTGACAGGTTAGGCAGGGGGATATTCTCTCGTTTACACCTGTTGGGAGCAGAGTTTTATGAATTGTACCTCTACGTATACTTGAAATGTGACGTCAGCTATCTGAATCTGAAGAGAGTGAGCGCTAAAAACCGGAGAAGAAAGCTTTTTGCTTCTATACAGTGTATATGCACCTCGATCGCGTCGATTTGAACGTGGTAAATGCCAGTCGTACAGGTGGGCTTCTCCAAGACAGATGATTGCAGTTGCGTGTTATATTTTTGTTCCGTCGTAGAAAGCTTGTGAAAAAAAAGAAGAAAATCCGAGTGGTTCTGTCCGATACAAGTACTGTGGATTTTTTTTTGGTATTTGTTGTTTTCGTGGACTGCCTCCGCTGCAGTTGGCCAAGGTTGTTAATCGTGTGCCCACTTTTACCCAGCTACAAACAGTGTTCATTTGGGGAGCAAAAAGAAGAATACATTTTGAAATTGCCTGGAACCCCGTATGGGAGAGACGTTAACGTCGCCGCGAGCGCGCAGGGCAACTTATACACAAAATGATTTTTAATTGATTTTGTGGTCGCGTCAGTGAAAGTTCCACCATCCATCCATCGCGCAGCCGATCAATCGTTTCTCCGGCATCGGTTTTTGTTTTGAGCTCTGGCGTGTTATACCCACACCGCTAGATACCTATACCTACCGTCTACGAGTTGCCGTCGTGTTTTGGTGATTTATCCATTAAATTCACCGAGTTGAGCAAAAGATATTATACTCAGTGCACCGCCGCGCCGTGCGGAGAGAGAAGTGTCTAATTAAAGTTTTCCCCCAGCTACGTTGCATTGTTTTTTTTTTCGGTTTTCTGCATCTGCAACTTTGCGCAACTCGCTGCCATTATATAATATATACAGTGAAGCCATTAGAATCTACTACATAGAGGAGCAGACGTCATGTAATTAGATTATTCGTTCGTTTCTCGTATTGCCTTACGCAAGTGCTGTTCGTACATGCTACTGCTTCACACCTGATTTGCACTCGCGCTCGATAGTGCACATTAAGACAAGTGCCAAACCGCCACAACCAAAACGAAAGGAGTTTTCCACAACCATCGGAAGAGCTGAGCCAACCACCAACACCACAACATTCAGAATGAAGCCGACCGGTGGGAAGCCGCTGGTGAAAATCTCCACCTACCAGGTACGCCGCCGCTGACAATCGTATAGTTCGAATAGATACCCAGTGTTAAGCCTGGAGAAAACATTTGCATTTTTTCAAGTTGACTTGCATTCTTTTGTGTGAAGTTTTTCTTTGAGTAGCTGTAGCCACTGAGTACTTGCATGCAAGACTGTCTCGCGCGATGTTTATCTGCGGGTAAAAGTTGCGAAATGTGTGCTCAGTTCGTTTGGGATTGGGATTGTATGAGCAAGCCTTGAGAGTGGAATTGACAAACTTTTTGTTTTTTTTGGGATTGACAGTCGCCGCGTAATGCTATTGTACGTTTTATTTGTGAAGCCCATTCATTGTCGACCAACTAAAGCGGTTTTTATGGCGATTTTGACTATCGTAATGTGTCGGTTGCGTCGCGTTTTGTCATCAACTTTGACTAATTCATTGTGCGCGAATGGGACAGAGCCGACTAATTGGGTACACATTACCAAACGTATGGACTATTTGCAGATACAGAGGAAATAAACTCATTAGGGCGGACTATAGCCAAAGATAACAATCCGGTTAAGTAATCGGCTTCTGGGAATAATTAAGCGATAAGAGACTTGAAGTGGTGAAATGAACCGATTTGTTGTTTGTTTTGGAATTTTGTATAACTTTCCCACAGGTGACATCAAGAAGCATCGATTGTTCTAGAAAAATGACTAAGGCTAGATAAATAGATGCGTCCAATCGTGCTTACGTTGTATCCCGTGCCAAGTGGGGAGCGCAGGGTTTGGATTGTTGCAAGTGTTGCGAGTAAAATACTTTCCACGAGCGAACGTAATTGTTTACTTAATCATGCAGTGTTTTTTGTCACGATTTATTGTTGCTGCACACGTAGATAGGTTTTCAGGAGCCGGGTAGTCTACTCGACACCAACTTTTTGTCTTTTCAAGTTAATTTAATTGAAAACTGGATCAATTTTGACAGGTCCCCTATGACTTAAACTATCGATTTTCTTTTTCAAGTTGAAATCTGCGTCACAGTTCAGAATTGGTGTTCTTCCAAAGTGTCAAAAATGTCTATAGGTACTTACCTTAAGTCTTTTTGAGGTTGTAGAAATCTAAGATTATCAATTAGCATCATATACTAGAACCTTAAGCCATAGAAACTGACCGGAAATGATCGTCAGTATCATTTTCGTCGCAATAGGTCAAAATTTGACTGTCCAAAAAGTGGAAATTCGAATTATCGCACCCGTGAGCGAGCAATACGTCACTGAATTTCGTTGATTTTACATGCAAAACAATAACAAATTCAGTCACGTAGTACTCGAACACGGATGTTGTTGGGCTTAATATTTCTTTGACATATGGAACTAATTGACTGATGGCTCTTTTGATGAGTTGTTTGAAGGAATAGCTCCTTGTCTAAAAAAATATTTATGTGGAAGTTTCTAAGCTGTTTCGAAATTCATCACTAATGAAATTATTATTCTAATCATTTTGATCTGTCAAGTGGAGGCATGGTAGACAAAGTCAAATATTATTTATTTTTTCATCATTTAAACACACATACACACTCAGATAAGCCCCTCAAGAGTCGGGATAGATAAAGTTGAATGAATTTTTTAAAAAATTGTAAAATGCGTTTTTTTAGAGGTTTGTTTCTCGAAATGGCAACACTTTTTTACACGGATCGTGAATAAAATTCGTTCGAATAGCAAATCTCCTCACGTCAACTGTTGACCCTACCAATAATCGTTTTTAACCTTCCTCTTTCGTAGGTCACAATAGATAATTTTGTATGAAAAATGCTGTGCATTAAAACTGATTGCCAGATTAAATAAATGGCTTATTTTGGAGTCGAGAAAATTGCAGCTTTGTGGTTGTTATTGCATCTTACGTGACCTCTATTGACATTTAGTAACTTAACCAGAGCTATATAAATGTCTTAAATAATTACAGTATTTAAACGACCTAGATTACCACAATTATCATGGATATTATATATCAATCATTTTAATTAGCGTGTTGAGCCTACAACAATTTCGTTTACAAACACTTGACTCGAATTATAGCTATTTCGAAGTTCCCATCTAATTAATCATCAAATGGCTTTAAATTTAAGCGATTGGTTAAACATTTCTGTCCGGAAGTGAACAGCAGTTGATCAAAGGCCTATCAACTGCAGCAAGTGAGTGATGGGCATTAGGGCGCCATCATAAATAAATTTGAATAGAACAGAGAGGATGAAGACCCAAATTCATTCAAAATGTTGTCGGTCTTCCTTCTCTCCTTTAACAAAAGGCTTAATATTTCTGCAGCTTTATTTGAGGAAGTGACTAACTGACTGGATAAATGCTTTAGCCACAAGGCCGTGTTTATAAAATCGACTTCTAAAAATTTGTTCTAACAATTCGTCATGCCCTTGAGTTAATACCCGTATCTATTGTCGTTTTGTAATCGAACAATGAAGCCAACGTGAGTCAAAAGTTTTGCAATAAAATTCTTCCCAAATATTTTATTATTCATAAATATTTTTTTTATAATTATGACAAGCGATGTCTTCTCACAACACTTCTCTTAATCAATCCGCAATAATTATGACTTCACGTCTAAGCAACGCAGAAACATCTCATCATCATCATCATCTCTTCAAGTATGAGGTACTTGCAAATTCATCACCGTGAATGCATTGCAAAGTTCAAGGTTATACGACGTGTCGTTTGTTTTGTAATTTAAAAATGTATTTTCATTCGTTTATAACAAATGTTGGGAACACGAACAATTATCGAACTCTCAAGTCGCGGATGCTCGTTTGCTGAAAGTATCGCTTCAAGTGTGATAATGACATCACTCCTTTGAAAGTTAGGTAGGTACCTACCTTACCTACCAATGGATGTGTGTAAGCAGCTTTGTTTAGGAACACGTTTAAAATCTCCATCGGTATGTCATGTATTTTTGTTATACCCGATGGTGATCCCCCCACAGCCGGCTAGGTATCTTTGAATTCAAATGCAGGCGTTTGGATTTTTGTGAAAATATACCTGGGAGAGAGTGGGAAACAGCAGAAAAGGCGAAAATAGCCGAACCCCCATCTACCTATAAGTCGCATTTTAAATTTGAAACGTGACTAATGGCGGACGAAATGTTATCACCACACCTCAGTGTGTGTCGTGTCGTATATTGTAGGTGAAAATGATAAAATTGTTCGGAAGAAAATAACAACAAAAACAAAACGCGCTACAACCGAACTTAATTGCGACAAGCGCAACGTGTAACACTTTAAACTGGTGATGTTTTGTTTTTCATGTTATGGAAGATACGAGGTACCTTACCTATCTATACCTTTTTCATTATCCGGAAGGTGGAAGTTAGGCAATTTTAGCAAAAGTTTGCCGTGCATGGGTCATGAGGTGTCGAACAGTAATTAGAGATTCTCAAAGATGTTGACAACACTTAATTGGAATGTGGCCTATCTTTGTTTGAACTAATGAATTGATTGCTGCAACGAGTTGCCATTGAAATTAAATTAAACCAACAACAGATAGGGGGTTTATGTGCATCACGTATTTCGGAACGTAATAAACCCTTATCTGTGCACTTATCTCGAGCCAAAGTGTGCATAAAATAAAACATTGCTAATTTTGTTCTTTACTAACGTCGCGTCGATTGTTTACCGAGAAAACAACAAGATGGAGATTGTGTTTACTGATTCAAAAAATACCCGCGATTAACTCAATTACCACCATCGCGTTAAAACCCATTCACATGTCAACCAAATCTTGGCCTCTAGATGTAGATACTGGTAGAGCTGTATATAAAAAAATATTTAAATAATTGGTTACGTCGCTTCTTGCTTATTAAAGCATTAACTCGAATTCTTTTCATGGAATTCTACAGTGTAAACGCGGTGAAGGGGGAATCTGCTACATACATAATTTACATGTGCAACGACATAATGTTTTCTATGACACACGAAGACCTGTCAGACGAGAGTGGTATTTCTTGCTCTGGTAGTACCTAATTTACCCGATCAAAAGTGAAGCTAAGAAATTTGATGAGTTTTCAGCGATTTATTGCTTCTAAAACTAGGTACCTCACGCATTGCTGCCAACTTCGCTGAGTTAAGTTACTACAAAACTTGCTTGTAGATATTTTATTGTTTCTTGACGTCTTTCAAGTGCCAAATTGGAAAAGAGATGTCGCAATCATGTATAACCGATTGATTAATTGATTCTGATTGGGGACGTTCAAGTATCTAGTTTAGTAAGTCTGAGAGCTGACTGACTTGATGTATCTCAGTTTTGATTGGCTTAGATCGGTCACATGGGCAGTTGTGTCAGTTGACGTTTATGGAGGGGTAGCCGACGAATCTAGTCAAGAAATTCGTGACTGAGTACTAAGTTGACAGTTCGCATATATGTGGCTGACGTAGGAAAAGTGACAATCCCGACCAATATAGTTTTTGCGTTCAGGTTACATCTATTCCAGACCAATCTAGTCGTCTTAAGATAACTAAGTTTTTGAATGTGCCCATTGTGTCTTAAAAGTATAACAGTTTTTTTGACGTTTCGAGGCAATATTAATACACAAATAGTTTTGAGATGGCTATTTTAAACTGCTTGGCAAATAACTATCTCTCATGTACCTAAGTGTAGAACACTTTGAAGCGCTTTCAAAATTGCTTCAATTGGCAACTTTAAATTTGTGTAAAATATTCTAGGAGATCATTCCTCGTTTAAAGGTTTTTTTTTTTCAGCGACCCTATTTCACTTCACGGGACAGATAAATAATGCTCGTTAAATTTGTAGTACAGGGTATTAGATAAACAAAAAACGTATGTCACAGACAAATATTTGTGTTAGTTCTTCCTTGTTACTTTGTTTTTCGTTATTTCGTTAACTTAAATCTGTCAAATTCAAGAAACTCACTCCGAATAAACGCCTAACAGCGGCGAGTTAACGCTAACACTCATGTCAACTTCAAATTCTTATTAATAAACGTAGGTACCTATGTTAGCTTTTGTTGACATGAAATAACGAGCGGATAACTTAACTCGCCAAATTCGGGGTTTAGAGAGCGGAGTACTTTTTAACACATATGCATAATCTTGATTTCTTTTCACATTTACATGCAATTTACTAACGCCATAAGATCAATTCTTCTTTATTATTATTTTGCAAATGTTTCTACATAAATTAGAGTGCACATTTTGAATAATTAAACTTAAAAATATAGCCTGGGAATAGAAATCTAAGAGAGAGAATCTGAGAGAGAATCGGTGATGCCACATAATTGGGGACGTTCAAGTATCTAGTTTAGTAAGTCTGACAGCTGACTGAATCGATGTATCTCAGTTTTGGCCTAGATCGGTCACATGGGCAGCTGTGTCAGTTGACGTTTATGAAGGGGTAGCCGACGAATCTAGTCAAGAAATTCATGACTGAGTACTAAGTTGACAGTTCGCATATGAGGCTGACGTAGGAAAAGTGACGTTCCCGACCATTCTAGTTTTTGGGTTCAGGTTACATCTCTTCCAGACCAATCTAGTCGACTTAAGACTACAAAGTTTTTGAATGTGCCCATTCTCTGAGCACGACAGCTGCATTAAAGACAAAAAATGACAGATGTACTAGAATGTTTAGTACAATTCCATGTAGTGCAAATAGCTAATACGGAGGTGGAATATGTTTATTCATAAGAAATGTTATCAAACGGATAAGTTCACTATCCGTCTGACAGCTAAAACACATGTTAAAGAGCGGATAGCGTTTATTTACAAATACGGGCGACTGCTTTCTTAATAACTCTACTTCTTGTTGAGAATTTAATATTTTACGTAAGGTATAGGAAAGCGAACATGAACTTTCTATTTGACAGCTTTTCCAAGTTAAGAATGTCAAATTTTGGAGGTTCGAAATTTTCGGTTAATAATCTTTTCGAGGGAAAATTGGCAACCTTTACAGCAATTTTAAGTCTAATCTATATTTTTCCGGGTTAGGTACTTACCATTTCCTTCTTTTTAGAAAACTAAGCTTAATATTTGCTCGAATTTACTTAAGCTTAGCTTCTAGAAGTTAAAACTGAAACAGAAACTGGAAACTGAATGTTATAATACAAACATAAAGCCAGCAACTATAAATCTGATAAATCTGAAGTTTCTTAGGTGTAAGATTCGACTTGTCTTTATAGAGTTTAAAAATATACAAGACGTCTAGTGGGTTTCTATGAGGAGATAGGTGGACATGCTTAGGTATAGGGTTTCCGGTTGTAGTACAAGTCACCAGTTGTAATGTCAAATGAACCTATTGACCGTAAACTTAGGACATCTGATTGGAACTGCTACAAAAGTGGATTCAGATTGAAAATTTCAGCAACTTTCGAATTGCACGGTAAGGTCTGTAAGCTGCGTTCTACTTTTGTTTTGGTAAAAGTGACTTAAGACTTAAAAGCCTTGCAAGAAGTGGCAAGACGTAAATTAAGGAGTGACTTTTGAACACAGGTAAAAACGCTTCTTCGGCTCAAGTAAAAAGAGCCTCCATTAGAGCTATTCTCAAGAGGTTACTCCGGACAATTTCTTATAGCCGCAGAAAGAAGCTCTTATTTCTTAAACTAAAATTGATCAATTTGACACCATTACCAAATACCCACACAATGGTTAACATGAAATTCGGTATGAGGCAGCTTTGTTTTAATTTTGACCCAAAGACTGTCTTAAAATTTATCTGTCTATTGTTGCTGTTTGCCCTACATATTTTAATCTGCTTAGACGACTAAACCACCATCATGATCAGACAATTTCTATGAACCGTGACTTTATTTTGACGAGTGCGTTTACTTTGGCCAACCTTGAGATCACTTAGATCACATACGTAACTAATTTCTATGCTGTCTGTCTACACGCATCAAATATTTAAGTCAACTATCACGTATCGCGTTGAACTCCAACCCACTGCGATGACAAAGATAAACAAATAATGAATCACGTATCTAATTAATATACCTACCTAAGCTGAAGCCCTGACCGAAAAGATCAAAAGATTCTTCCAACAAAAACACTTCGATTAGATAAATTGAATTATGTTAATGAACAAAAATAGCAAAGCGTAAAATAAAAATAAAAAAAAAAAAACTAATTACCTTCGATTTGGAATGAATTTATCTAATCAAGTATTCGCCGTTGAAAATAAACACAAAAAATAAAAGAACAAGTTAATTCTGCCTGAGGTCGTCAATTGACCATCACTTGAGGTTGGCCATAGGTGAACGGGCGCGTTTAAAATCAGAATTGAGTCCATTGTGTGTGTATTGAATTAAAAATGAAGCAATCCATTATACGCGCTTTAAAATAATATCTCAGAATTAGCCGATATTCGAGACTCGAGTACGCCCTCGAACTTGATTGATATGAATTACTGATTTTTTTTTCTTGACCACTAAAGCAATATTTTCTAATCTAAGACAAATGAATAACGGGCCACGAGCTATATATTTATTAAACAGTTCCAGGTGTTTAAAAGGACTAGGCCCGACGTCCAATAATTTGATAAAAAGGTTTTGTTTAACTTGGCAGATTTATTTGTTTGTCTATCGTACTTGGACTGATAACCAAAAATATTGAAACAGTGGCGCGCAATCAAATATGTAGATTGCCACAAGGTCAGATATGCGATTTTGTTTATAGATTTATTCGTGGAGCTCAGTTCATTCATTAGTGCAGATATGAGTAGGTTTATGCATAGCAATTTGAATGACTGCTGTTCGATTGGTTGATTCGAGTGGCGACGACAAGACTGCGAAAGCTTAGGTTTTGTGCATATCGTTGTGCCATGAAATGATTTAATTTATCTCAGTCAATTATAGTCGCATAATGAAAAGGAAAGTCCAATTTTAATTAAAGCCAAATTCAGAGCAAATTTCGCAGCATGGGGTTTTCTATATACAAATCGTGGTAATGACTTTGTTAGGAAGATAATTTCATGTCATTTCTTTTTAAATTTGAGGTCTGTTCCTTTACCTTTAAATCTTACGAATTTTTATGAATTCTTACGCATTTTACCCAAAGAGCGGTTTCGAGAGAGCAAGATATTTCCCCTCTTACTACAACAAATTTCTTTGAAACAACTGTCAGTCGCCTGAAAATTGACAGCTGATTTGAATTTGTCGTTCTTTTTGGCATTTGGGTGGAATATTCGCAATTGTCATTTTTCTGAGAGAGAATTCATCCCCTCCACTGTCATTTTGACAGTCTTTTCCATTTTTACTAAAGGGTTTTCCAATAAGAGGTGTTATTTTGATATTCAAAGAAAAATGCCATTTTTTAAGATCGGATATTTATTTCATAATAAAGAGGGAGGAATGCCGTTAATAATGAAAAATAACATCAGCCACATGGCCACCACGACCACGCTTACAGGACCATATCCTTTTCATGAAATTTTCCATAACAAAATCGCAAAGTGGGTGCCCTATGTCCTCGATAGACTCACGAATTCCATCTTTGAGGTCTTGAATCAACGCTGGGCTGTTGGTGTAGACCTTATCTTTCACGTGGCCCCAAAGGAAGAAGTCGCAAGGTGTTTAATCACAAGATCTCGGTGGCCAATTGTGATCACCTCTTCGAGAGATAACACGGTCCGGAAACTTTTCCCGTAAAAGATCAATGGTTTCGTTGCTTGTGTGGCACGTAGCGCCGTCTTGTTGAAAGTTCTTATGTTAACTGAACTTTATAAGCCTTAAGACCCAAGTCTTTATGCAAAATACGGTGTGGTGAATGTGGAATGCCCAATTCCAAAGAACGACGAGGAATGGACAAACCTGGGTTTTCTTCAACACTTAAGGCTACACCAGCAATATTCTCAGTTGTTCTTGAGCGACGTGCACGGGTTTTATTCTTCACATCATTAACTTGTCCCAACAGCTCGAATTTTTCCACCAATTTCTGTATTGCGGTCCGACAAGGAACTCTGACTGCAAAATTTTCACCATTTTTGCAGTGAAATTTTATTATTTCAATGCGTTAAAGCGTGTATCGTTCCATTTTTAGTAATGGCGTAGTTGTCAAATGTTAAAAAATAACAGCTTCAAAAGTGACAGCTACCGAAAACCCTTTACAAAAGTAAAGGAACAAACCTATGATTTGAGGCATAGCCGCAGCTGGGACGAGTTTTCGATTTATATTTCGAGTGTATTGCCATTGGGGACATAAGTCTAGTCATTGTGAAATGTTGTCCTATTATATCTGTGGGTACTTAAAGTCTGTGCCTAAACAAGCAAGAGAACAATACCTATATAAAAACAACATCCACCTACTTTAATGCAAACAAATAATTTCCATTGACAATAAATCAATAGTAGGGTATGGGGTCGCTTTCTGCTACAATAATGCAAAAACATGTTGTCTACTGACACAGTACACAAAATCAGACTGATGCGATCTGAATATATGTATCAAAACCTATAGATACTTGTATAATTCCAGAGGTGACTAACCAACAAACAATGGAAACCGCACTTAATTTAAAACTCGTGACAGAAGATATTAACAGAATATTCCTAGTGGTAAATACAAGCAAAATACAAGTTTCATACCATACCTATGAATGACGCATGAATAAAAGTTCTGTCATGATGACAGTCTTTTATTAACAACTTTATATATTTTACAACGAATTCACTGCTTTTAAAGTTTAGATACAACATGGGGAAGAGCGAGTTATTTATTGAACTGCGTACAAAATTTCGTGCGCTTCCTTTGGTTAGATTTTTGGATGGTTGTTCATGCAGTTCCCGGTTCAACCCCCCCAAAAAATTCTTTTAAAATGTTTATCCTACCTAGTTTTCAAATCACACGAGGGAATTAAGGAACAGTCACACTAAAATTAAGGAGGACTAGGTAAGCCAGCATAAGCCAATATTCGATTACACTTGAAATCTGTCACATGACAGTAACAGGATAAGCGGTCATAAATTAATAAATTTTCATCCAAATTTGACAATAGCTTAAGTCCGCTTAATTCATTCACCGGCTGACTGTGTTCTGTCATGTAAAAGTTTCGCATCCGTTCAAGTTTATTGCGGCTGCCAATAAGAAGAGCCTTGTTTTGGGATCAACTTATTTTAGGGCTTGTAAACAGATGCATATCTTGACGTCACTGTAGTATCACCTCAATTTCTTTAGCGTTTCCAATTCCATACATCACAGTGCTGGGCTAAGAACTCACCCCTGCGGGACTCCTATTTCAATTACTTGAAGTAGCATCTACTCCATTAGATCCTGAATGAAGTACAATGAATCTATTCCATATATTTTAAATACATCTCCAGCCCATCCCCCGACTAATCACCGATTTACCTTCACTTTGCAGGAACGTCAAGAGGAACTCCGCAAAACGGCAATGATGCAAGATGAAGTCGATCATCGCTCCAGCAATTGCAACGTCTCCAAGACTGAATACAACAACTTGATCAGCAGCTCAATGCAAAACGGCACAAATGGATATTACCCCACACCGCCACCGCCGGTGAGTATATGCGCGCGCAATTATACCTCTCAAGCCAACCGAAACTAATGAGATTTTCTCCCACATTTAGCCACCACAGTTTGCCAACAAAAGCGACAACTACACACAACAGAGATCGCCGCCAAATTCGCCAGCGCCAGACTATGTCCAATCGCCGGTGCATACCCTGACACGCAACTCGAACGGGCCCTACCGCAATGGCACATTGACTCGCAACGAAGCGGCGAAAGCAAACGGTGACCTAGCCGAATTGGAATCCATAGACTCATACCAGATGAGGAATCCATCGAATGCGATTCCACGGCCACCTTCGTCATACTTTGCCCCACAGAGTTCAGGGCCGCCAACAATGAAAAAGAACAAGCGACCGGTGTCCGTTACCATTGGCGAGTACTCCAGCACACCGGTTGCCCGAAAGGAGCCCTCAAAGTTGGAATTTATTGCACGGTCACCAGAGAACGGTCACAAGGAAGAACCCATCGCTGCGGATCTGCTTCGCAGTGAACTCGAGCTAACGCTGAGTCGGTCCAACTTGAAGAAGCGCAACGAGGAGAAAAACAACAATTTGGATTTGGACGCAAAACTAGAGAACGCCACTAGTGAGCTGCAGAATGTTATACTGCGCCAAAGAAATCCAAATGGAAAGCCCGTTCTGCAGAAGACGCAGTCTTCAAATATCGAGAAACTCACCCAGATGCTGCAGAATCGACAGTCGGGGATGTTTGAGGGCGCCAATGGCGGGACCTTGCCAAACCCATCGCGGGTGAGTATCAGCATTCCCAATAACCACACCGAGCTGCGCAAGACTGAGAGCACTCCGCAGCAACAACAGATGGCGCCACCCGTAATCACGAATGGCAATGGCATTTTGAAGAACGGCTCGGCCTACAACCGCAACAGTTACACGTCCTCGGAGAAGAGCATATCGTTTGGCAACTAAACGGCGGCGTCTTCAGCGACATCTAGTGTCATATTATATACAATTATGAATTTTTCGTTTTGTTTTTCTTCTTCTCATAATTATATTCGTCGTTAAGTGTTTTTTTTTTTCGTCTTTTTTGTGTTTATCTCCCTTTTGCTGTACATTGTTGAATGGATAAGGAAGAGAAGTGAATTTTCAAAGTTTTGTTATACATATTTACAGACAATAAGTAAAAATGAAAAAATAAAATTAATATATATATCTATTGTATTATTATTTGTACATCTTCCTTGTTTGTAAATAAAGAGAGGAAATTGAATAAAGATATCAAGTGGCAGTGTTTTCTTACCACGATGTGTTGCAACCGCACGAGAAGGTGTTGGTGACTGAGAGAGAGCGGTAGTAGTTTTGCAGTTCCATCTGGTGGTGGGTGTCGGAAGGCAAGTTGATGCTTGAGCTTGAAGCTCTTTCTATTGCATCCGTGTAGATGGAGGAGAATCTTTTGTTAAACGCGTAAGTTGCTGGGCGTTGGTGGTATGACTCGTTGCCTAATGAGCGGTAACTTCGCGGAGTCGGGTGAATTGAAACTGTGATTTCTTCGCTATCGGGGATGACATCGCTGCTGGAAAATGGCGACGAATGCGAAATGTTAAACAGATTCGTTCCCCTGAGTCGCAGTGTGGCGATTCGCTCGCGCCAGGTATTCCAATAGAGCTGAAATTAGACGGATATCGATGAATCAAATCAGAGGTGAGAGAAATCGAAAAACGAAGCGGGCTTAGGCAGAGTACCTACTCAACATTTCTGAAGGAATTGTGTTCCCACGGAGTAAAAAGTGCTTAGTTCATCATGAGCCAGCAAATCTAGTGATTCGCATTTTGTTCGCTGCGGTTGAATATTTTCGTTACACGACTCCAAAGTGATACATGTTTTGTGTGACTTCACATCGAATGTTTAAATGAGAGTCGCCTGCAAAACTTCAAACGGAAGCACTAAATTCGAATGCGTAGAGGAAGCATTTATATCAACTTACGGAAGTAGACAACGCAATGGGTATTTATGCGACTAAGGATAGATAGAATCAAACACTTTCTTCGACTGTCAAATGAACGCCTTAAGGTAGGTTTTCCACTTGTCGTTTTGAGATCGACACATGACGTATTTTTACGTAATTTAAAGAGAGAGAGAGAGGGAGGGGAGAGAAAACCTTGAAATAATAAAGAAGTCCATTTTTTCTCTTCCTGATCTCGAATAAAATGTGGATATTCAAGTAGTACTTAGTTTAATAAATCTGACAGCTGACTGACTTGATGTACCTCAGTTTTGATTGGCCCAGATCGGTAACATGGGCAGCCGTGTCAGTTGACGTTTATGAAGTGGTAGCCGACAAATCTAGTCTAGAAATTCGTGACTGAGTACTAATGTCGTTTTCCATTGGTTTCACTCGAGGATTCACTCATTCTGAAAACCAATGGAACAAGAAAACTGCTTCTGGATGAATCCACAAATGTATTGGTGAAGTGCCAAAAAATAATCTACGGTTGCAATTGTGTTAGTGCTTCTTGAGTGGATTCTGACTTCAAATCCAGAAGCGAATTTCTCTTCTCAGAATCACCAGAAGAGTATTTTTTGTGCCAAAGGAACGGTTTCAGAAGTGATTTTTTCGATTCCGGACTCTCCCGGACGCTTCTTTTTGCCCAATGGAAAACGACATAAGTTGACAGTTCGCATATGTGGCTGACGTAGGAAAAGTGACGTTCCCGAACAATCTTGTTTTTGCGTTTAGGTTACCTCTATTACAGACCGATCTAGTCGACTTAAGACAACAACGTTTTTGAATGTGCCCAATGTAATGTTGACCAAGTCTGACAGCTAATTGACGTGTCATTTATAAGATTTTACAGTCTTAATTTGATCACGAGCACTTGTACAGTTTTTGCTGTTCTTTGAGTCAAGAATTTATCGACAGAATGTATAAGTTGACATTAGTCAATTTGTTAAATTTGGACAGAAAACTAACTTTCGATTTGAGTTGAAGGAAAATCTAGTACAAACAAATCTACTCGACTTTAAGACGATTAGATGCTCAATGACATAATATGTAAAACACTTATTGGCCCTACTGTGGTAACTCGTACGCATTCACTTACATTCTGTGAAAGATGTCCGCCAAATTCATAGAACAGCATCTTTTCGTCCAAAATTTGGATGTTCATTATCGCCCTGTGTCTCTTTTTGAAGAAGAAGATTTTCAAAGCTGCCAACGGAAGTACGGTTGCCAGCTGAAAGCATTCGATTTCTGGATCTTTTTCGACGAACGACGTATTGGTAAAGTGGCAAGACGTATTTCCATCGAAGACATCCTGTCCGATTATGATTCGTGTTGGTGTCAGTCCTGAAATTAAGAAGCGCTCTGCATTGCTTTTCCAATTAAAAATTATTCCTACTCACCCAACTGCACTTGTTTCAATCCAATTCCATGTTCGGTCACCTCGGCGAATGGACTTTCCACCAGAACGGGTTCATAAAGCTCTTGGTATTCTGCCAAAAGAATCTTTTGAATGCGAAACATTTTCCAAAATTCAAACTCAAGCCAACAGTCATTGGGAACTGAAAATTCCCGCAGCGCCAGCTGTGAGAAAGAAATTAAACAAATTATCAAATACACGAACCGGAGGTGAATTTCACCGAATTTTGTGGTGAATCCAACGGTTTTCTTCGTCAAGCATGCGTTTGGAAGTGGTAGGGGGTAACTACTAACCTAACCAGTACACCATCCAGCTAGATTGGGCAACTATGTTTACCTGGTCATAAGCAATCAGCAAAGTGTTACACGCTTTCGCAGTTTCAGGTTTGTGTGTGACTTTTCGTGGTTACCTCACACCAGCCGCCGGAAAACCCAGTGCCCTGCAGCAGTTCCCGTCCATTGCAGATCTTGGAAAATCAAAAAGTCTGCGGAAATTCGATTCAGTCCTGCACTTTCCTCTACATATACAAAAGGCCATACCAATGCGAAGTGGCATGTCCACGGAAGTCTGCATTTTTCGTTTCATTTTGCAATTAATTAGGAGACTAAGTATGTACCAGTCGTCTCCCACTTTGGGACAACTTGGTGGGAGATATTAAACTCGCGGTCTGTCTGAATTGGGCTCGAGGTTTAAATGTTAGTGCAGCTTCGGCCTTTAGTGTGTGGTGTCTTCTCGTGAGTTTCCGTTTATAAAATGAACCAATTCGCTCTGACGTGTCTTGCAACATTGTTGCTAGTGTGTGATGTAATATTTTGTGCACCAATTCTGGTTACGGTTGGTGAAAATACCGTTTATACGAATTCCGAGCCATCGAGTAGTGAAGCGGATGCAAGTCGCAATCCAGTACAGCAGGAGGAGTTCCTAAAGGTTCTTTAATCTTTACAGGGCAACGACTGTGAACAGCGATTTGATTTGAGTTTCCATATTTCGTAGATAAGTCTGCTGGAGCCAGCGGACAAGACGAGGGAGTCAGTGAATCTAGAGTATGAAGCAATTCCATCGAAAGTGTTGTCAAAGTATGATTTTGGCCACAAGAAGCTGGCCGACTTCACCAAGGTGTGTATCAGAAGTGGTTTACGTGATTGCGAAATGAGTTGAGTATCTTTTTTGGTTTCTCTTTCAGCCTGTTCCAATTATCGATACGATTAGTGAATCGGAGAAGTATGGTAATGACGGAGACAAGTTTGATGGTATCGCAAGGGCGCTCGTCAATGGCTATGAAGCGTTTTCGAATTTCATCAACAAGTTGATTGGAGTAAGTACGAACTGTAAAAGCGGGAGGTGATTACTTAATTGTTTGTGCACGTACAAGAGTGTTGTCATTTTTTCAAATGCAATAATGCGAAAGGTTAATGTTTGTCTGTCAGATGGGTGAAAGTGTCAATATCGCAAACGAGATATGGGTAGATACTTTTTGTTTACTTATGTGTAAGGAAATGAAGTTAATGAAGCTTGTGTCTATGCGAACTGTTGTTAGTGACTTAATTTATATACATATTTAGTTCTGTTCAATAATGCAATAGGCTCTGTGAAATCGAGTTTTGGGATCAGAATACAATACTGTTCGTTAAAGAATATAGTGTTTTAAGATTTTACCATATTTTTTGGCAGTAGGTGGCTATAATTTGTGGTAAAGCTTAGTATACTGCTCGAGCAAAATTTTAGATCCCATACAAAATTGTCTGAAAAATGCTCAGCTGAATTTTCAAAATCAAAAATCAAACTTTTGTTTAGAAATGTCTTTCATGTACATATCTGTCAAAATGTAGCGCACCAATTTAATGGGTCGGCACATTGGGGACGTTCAAGTATCTAGTTTAGTAAGTCTGACAGCTGACTGACTTGCTGTATCTCATTTTTGATTGGCTTAGATCGGTCACATGGGCAGCTGTGTCAGTTGATGTTTATGGAGGGGTAGCCGACGAATCTAGTCAAGAAATTCGTGACTGAGTACTAAGTTGACAGTTCGCATATGTGGCTGACGTAGGAAAAGTGACAATCCCGACCATTCTAGTTTTTGCGTTTAGGTTACATCTATTCCAGACCAATCTAGTCGACTTAAGATAACTAAGTTTTTGAATGTGCCCATTTTTTTCAAGCTAAATTTTGACAAATTGCTCTGCTCTGTTGTTCTGCTGTGTTCAAAAAGATGAGTGATTTTAATGAATACGAGAAGTACCTGAAGCCTGGAGCTAGAGTCTTTCATTGAAATGACGCAGAAGGCCTCAGAAAAACTTGGCGATGCTGATGGAGCAATATCCATCGATATGGAGCCTTGCAAATTTTAAATCAAGGAAGTTATTTTCAAAGAACAGCTGTTTTTTGTGACACTTATCCATAGCGCTCTCTATGTATCTGATATATGGACAGAAAAATTGGAGAGCAGCTAAAATTAAGTTTGGCTCGAGCAGCGTACTAAGCTTAAAACTTGTCCCAAAATTTAGTGAAAAGTTCATACTTATATGACGGGCTGTTGTCTCTTAAACTTACTTAAATATAAGTAAAACGTTTAAAGAAGTCGTGATAAAATGCATCTCTTTTTGGTTGATACATAATAGTTTTTTTCAATCATATTTTCAGCTATTTTTGAATTATACTTTTGACACAGGCTTTTGTCTTGGATTAAGACAAGATCCTGCTATATTTTTAAACCCAATTTCAGGTGGTAATTTTTCTGACGCGATTTTGCGAAGAAATTCCAATTTTTGACGAGATTTTCTGTTCGGTTTAAGACTTGATTTTGTTAAGTTTATGAATCTGATTTTTATCCATTTTCAGGCGCCAAGTTCGGCGTTTTTTTTTTAACATGTTTTTATTTTGGCTTGTTTTCCAAACTCATTTTATGGTACATTTTATGCCAGATTGTATGCCTTTAAATTATTGTCGTCAAAATGTCAAATTCCTTGTCAAAAATATACCGAATTTTATTGATCTCCGAAAGCAAATTAGGCGGATAGTTTGGTAACTTTTTAGAGGCGTTTTCGGGCGTTTTTTAGTACAAATTGCTTCGTGCTTCCAACGTGGATTTATAGCTCAATTTTGAATACATCGTTTAAGACATAACTTAGTTATCTTTCACTGCGTCTTTTGGGACACTTTTCGACGTCACAATTTGGATAGGTTTTAATAATAGGTCTGTTTCCTTACAATAATGCCGAAAAGTTGTATAGAAGGGAACAAACTTTGATTGAATTTGGCAAATGTGTTCGAATGCATTATTGTAAGGAAACTGACCTAATGTTTCTGCGCATTTTTTGACAATTTTCGTTCCGACTTTTGTTGTTTTTTTTTCTGACCATATGCTAAATTTGTTTTAAGAATGTTTTTACCAGCGCTAAAGGTGTTATGAATATCTACCCTTATAATGCAAGTAGTATTACAAGTTTTGTGATTTTTTCAGGAAATTTTATGTTCAAACTTTTGCATGTAAAACTACTTTATAAATAAAATTCTTTGCTTTATTTTGACGTCTTTTTTAGTGCAATTTTCGATGCAATTTGCAATATGTTTTAGGGCCCGTTTTGTTTTTAGATTTCAAGACGCGATTAAGTTGCGTTTTGTTAAACATTTTTGACCGTAACGTTTGGTGCGTCTTTGAGAGTTTGCTGTGCTTTTTTCGACCAAGATTTTGGGACCGTACTTGAATCTGTTCTAAATGTATTAAAAAGGATTTTTCGCGAGCTCACTTTCTAATGTTTTCCTATATTTTCCTCTTTTTCTATGAGCCCTGCTTATAACGCTTTTTTTAAGTAACTCTTGAAGTATTTTATGCAGCTTTTTACACAGATAAAACCAGACTTTTGATAAATTTTTGTAAGCGAGCTACGTAATATAAATAAACGTGTTTTAGTGTGGAAGCGGTTTTTAAGGCAATCTTTAAATTATTTGTTTGCCAAATTTCAAATGCGATCTAAAGTCCACATTTGTGCCTGATTGTCATGGGGTATTTTTGAAGTCGACTTTTGGTTCGCTTTTAGACCTGATTTTTGGCCACTATTTCTGACTGCTACTAAATTTGGCATCTGATTTTTCTATTGCGCTTTTTTTTATAAACGATAAATATATCTGATTGAGACACGTTTTTTGGTTCATTGTAATCCACGACTTAGCCCGATTTTTAATAGCTTTTTGAGACAATTTTTTCATTGTAGTTTGATATCTCTCGTGAATAACTCTTTTGGTTTATGTAATAATTGTACTGTAACAGATGTTAATTAATTTAATCTGTTATACTGTTATAATTTAACTTACATTTCCCCCGGTTCGCTGCAATCAGGTATCAGGCAGTCTGCAAAAATCGGCCGACCAATTTTTGTATGCTCATATGCTCGTATGCTTGTAACTCATTGATGCCTCTCTACTGTTTTAATGAAAGCGCGCATTTTCCTTGTCAATTTTAATAACAGTTTTCCTCGCTTCTACTCCCATCCAATACTGATTTATTCTTTCTGATAATTTGCGGTTTACTTGAGATATGACCACCAATAACGCCTTGTAATATACCTCTTACCGCCTCATTGCGCTGATAAAGAAAACCTGCTACCGTACGGCTACACTGCACTTACATTTTATCTCGGGCTTAAAGAGAAAGGGACACAGCCACGCAGGTGTCCCTGCCGCGCATCCACTGCCAACAGCATCCAAACAATGTTCGCAACGATGATCTTGTAATTATTAAATCAGAAAACTTTTTCTTCAATCGCAATTGGATCAGCGTAATTGAATAAAAATGTGTATAAGAAAAATACGTCGCCACAGGAATTTAAGAAAGTTACCGTCCGTCCTCGCACTAATGAATGCGGTCTGATGAAAAAGTCGCGCGGCTGAAATATGCGGGTAATTGGCCTACTTTAGGAAAAAACTTCCACGAAAACCAATAAGGACTAAATTGTCCCAGATCTAAATTATATTCCGCCACGTCACATGTCGTGAAGTAGTTAGGCGACAAATTAAGATACGCTTCTCTCCCATGTGTAGATACTATCTGAATACCTATTGCAAGGGTGACTGTAGGACTATCCCCAATTTCCGTAAAAACACAAAACTCATTAATCCCAGTTGAGTGTAAGCCAAGTACCTAAAGGAGCAACGAACTCTATATTAGATAGCCGCAGGATAACAGTGTAATCAGTTCGAAAAGAAAAGTAACACGGCCGGGTAGGGTATGATGATAAGCCTCAACTCGAACTGCAATTAACCGAAATGGCGTACACTGTGCTCAGAAACAAATTGGCATTTGAGGAAGTCTTTCTTGGTGATATTTTGCAACCTCTTAAATTCATCTGTCGAGGATAAGGAAGTGAAAACGCAATAATCCACCTTCGATTCGTTTAGTATTCAAAACATCAAATACAATAGCACTTTGTTTTATGTGTTTTGTGGAACAGCACAAGCACCCTCACACGCGAATAGTCTCCACTTTCCTTATATATAATACTGATCCTTGCGCCAACTTGCATTATGATTTACATCCTGACGTTGAATAAATTGTTGCACATGCAACGAGGAATATTGTGCACTTGGAATTCTCCCGAATCCAACGTATAGCATTTCTTAAATTTTCTGCGAATCCTCCTGGAAGCGTGCGCGAATACCAATGTTGCTGTGTGCTCCTTAAACGATTTGCTCGCAGATATATTTTTCAGCTGTTTACATTTTTCACACTCGTTGTAGCGAAGCAAATGCCAGCGCCATTATTGCTGAAGAAGGTCTACAAATCGGCAGAGGGAGGTGAGCCAGCATTTCATCTTCGATATTCACATCCGTGTGCTTTTATTCACTTTGCGTTTCGCTCTTGAGCTCTCGGCATACGACTGTATCGTTGCAGATATATAGTATCCATGTACATTACACGTGTACGCATACTAAATAGAGATGATTGATTTAGGTTGAGGATAGTTTACGGCTTACTCCTTGATAGTGGATATATGCTCGCATGAGGAATGGTTCTTTGTAGTTGGATCTCGATGATTTCCATGGAAAAGGAGCTTTGCGATGGCTGTAAGGTACCTATCTAAGTGATTATGCTAATGAAGTTCTTGGAAAAAATATGCAAACTCAAAAGGATTAGGTGGTTTGGACGGAGTATTAAAGGTTGATTTAATACCAAACTGCTTAAAAAACAATAAATAAATTGTTGCAAAAGATAGCCTCTCACAAGCATTCGTTTGAAACCACAATGTAAAGACAAAACTGTTGGCTAAGAAGGAGGAAGATTGATTTTCATGTAAAGCCAATCTATGTAATCATTCTTGATGGGTATAGCTTGGATGCGTATTTTACGAGACCACATCAAATGTCAACGCACAAACTGTCAACGAACAGCCAGAGTTGAATAGCTCATTTGTCACCCCAGGTTCCATGGATTCGATTTTGCCGTAATAGGAAAGCAGGGTGGCGCAGTTTTTTCGAAACTTATCCACCCTAGTTGGGTCGAAGAAAAAAAATCCATCTAATGACACCGCTTAACATTCCCCATCGATATCAGTCTTTCGATCAGCGATATGCTCATGCTGACAATAATGAACTTTATCCTGCCGACAAGGGTATGAAGCAACTCAGTGCCGTATTTTTAGACGACGACAACAAATACACATCCAGTCATCACTCCAAAATCGTCCCAACATGCATTTCCATGTCTCGGCGTGTATGTTAATAAAAATTAATGAAGTTGTTAGAAGCCAAATACATGTAGGTCAATTTGTGATACTTCAGCAACATTTTTAAAAATAAACCCCACCGCAAGAGCACTGGATTACTGACTGCAGATAAATTCAACAAAGTCTTTGAACAACATCAATGTCAGTTTGATTTTGATGTTGATGTCCTCCCACATTGTTGATGTTTTGATAATATTTTATAAGATCTGCCCGCTTAAAAGATTACGAAACCAATTAAACAACTTCCTCTTTTTCACTTCCACAGAAACCGAAGGAAGTAGCTCGTTCTGTATCGAAGGGGATTACAGCTCAACTCGATGTAATCGGTGGAAAACTAGTCGGACTTTAAGAAAGAAAAATCCATCTATAGTTTTTAATGTTTTTATTGATTCCTACAATAAATAATATTAATTTATTGTTAATTATTCGCAGTAAGCTTTTAATTTTCTATTTTGTTTTGTATAAGAAATATAATTTGTAAATATCTTTATATATATTCGTTTTAATTTTATTAAATATTGCAAATTAAATTCCTAAAATAAATAACATGGAATGTTTGTGGTTTTTTCTTCTCTCATTAGAATAAAAATAAATAACATTTGATTATAAATAAAAGTATTTCATATTTCTTTTCGTTTTTTTTATATATATATAATATTTAATAAATCAAACTCAACACACTGCGCTGTTTTGATTGCAAAAAGGATTGTCTTAATGCTATATTTATCTATATTAGTTTTGATTAAACATTTTTGATATTTCTTTTATTGTCTTTGAAAAAGAAAAAGGTTAAGTTAAAATATCATTCTGGTTGGAAAAATTATTTACACAAATAGTTTTGAAAATGATTGATTACGGTTGTTCGGAAACGTCAGCTGTCAAACAGATGACGTCTCGTAACAAACTCAACAAATGGCAGTTAAATCGACTGACAAACTTTAGAAAAGGGAATCCTTGGCAGTAAAATTAAATTTAACTAATTTGTTTGACATTGCTTTAGTGCATCAGCCTTCTTTTATGTTTGTTAATTTCGTAGAATTTCCAAGGAAGAAACTACTTACATACATATATATATGTAGAGATTGCTTTCGGTTTGAAGATGTTTTAAATTGTTTTACTTTGTCGTCCTAACCTAGAAAAATTAACGGTTTACAATTTTTTTGATTTTTTGTATTTAAATATTTTTGGCACAATTTTCATTAAATTCTAATTGTATATATGTATAATTCGTTCTCGAATATTATTAGCCTATAATATAAGTAATATAATTACTTGTTTGTTCATTTTGTTTTGTTTAAATTAATTCTTAGTTTGTGTGTTTTAGTATAGCTCCGCTGAGAGAGTGCCTTCGATTTTTCGTAGAAAAAGAGAAAATCACTTGTGCTAGCACTTGGAAAAGGGTAATCTTCCATTGGGAGGAGTTCCCTTTTTAAAGTGCGCTTCAGTCTTCCCAGCTACTCGTTCGTGTCGCAGGATCAATTGAAGGCGAATATGACTTGTAGGTTTGGGATTCTCGTTTATGTTTCACGGTACAGAAGAGCAGCATTGATGTGATGAGACCGAAGAGTTGCAGGAAGGCGATTACGAGTGCCACTGTGCCGACGACATGTAGTCGTTCCACGAACCATGCGTGCAGGGAATGAGCGCAGCCTTTGTCCCACCAGAGCAATGGATTTTCAGATCTAGTTGGGGAAAAACCATTTTTCAAAATAAGCGTTCAGACAAATTTGATGGTGCGTGTACTTACTTTCCGCAATCAACCCTTAAGCCGCCATCGCCGGATCCTTCTACCATCATTCCTCGTTGCTCGTAATTGGGACGACAGCAGGATTCGGGCACCCAGCGCCTGCCACTCCATGCTTGAACGTCATACCAGTCCTCGTAGGATGTAACACCGCAGCATTCGAACTGGAAAAGACATTTTTTACATTGTTAGAAGGAAGTTATTAATTTTTTAAACAACAGAAAAAGATTGCGACTTGAATTGCAAGATTTATTATATAAACATTTGGCCAACAATCTAAAACATTTACTTTTATGGAAATTTGAAACTAATGAGTAATGACTTAGAAGCATTGAGAGTTCAAACAACGACGGATAGAGGCCGCTGCGGCGATTCATAGTAGCTAAATCAGGGACTGGCGTAATCTTTGGTGAACCCCAGAAAAAATAACTCTTGTAAATACCTGACAGATTGTCAATTCATTTTAATAAAATTGTAGGCCTCTTTTCTGTCAACCAATTTTTCCTATTGACATATACTGTCATTCAATGACCGCACTTAATAAAAAAATAAGCGTCTTCCCTGTTGAAATCTGTATAAATACAATTTGGGCTCGCGTTAAAAAATAGAAAAAATAAAAAGGAGGAGACAAATCAGAGGCCGACAAAATTTTGTAACCAACAATAGGTAAACTTCATTACGGCTGTCAACCTCTCTGTTCCATTCAATAATTGATGGCCCAGTGCCCATCGTTCCATTGACGCAGGAAGTGGTAAGCAAAATGTAATGAGGAATGCCTACGAGAATTCAAAATTTAACCTATAAAACTGGTGAAAATCAGTGCTGTACAATCCAAATAAAACCGATTTTAAACCCCCTCCAACCCACACTTACCGATTGCTGCATATTATCCCATATCGCTGCAACTGATGGTGCTGCCAAACCTCCTCTATCGGTGGCATTGTAATGCCTTTCGATGCCAAATCGCAGTTCGTTGGCTAATGTTCTACTTAGTCCACCACGGAATAGAAATGCAATGGAGCCAATTAGGAATTCACTCAAGAAGAGCAATACAATCAGGATGAAGTACTGTCAAAGGGTAGAGTCAATTTTAAAATAACTGCGCGCAGTTGAATTGAAATATTTGTTGTACTTACTGTAATGAGTAGACACCGGGATTGGAACCATGACCCACAGCATCCAAAGAATGACACAACAAATCCCAATACGCCTACGGCGATAAAAAGCGAGTCGGCACTTAAGCCCTCATGATCCGGCAACAGTGTCGCATAGCCCTGATATGACAGCCTCAACCATACACCGGCTCCAAGGAAGGCGCAACTGCATATCTGAAAGAAGAAGAATAAATACAGCATTAATTTGATGTCAAATTTGGACCGTGAGATAAAATTGGTGAAGCTTTTTTCTGTCAATCTCTGATTTAATGACGTCGTTTGTAGATCCGATTCAAATTTTGGACAAAGCAAATTGCGTAATTCTTTGCGAAATGTCACTAAAACTTCAACCTTTATCTTAAATTTGCAACAATTGTTAAATTTGCTTTGTAAATTTGTTGTAATTTCTGTCAAATAAGGCTAATGAACTGACGTTTACTTGTGTCAATCTCATAAACTCAGTACTCTTGAATAGCTTGTTTTTGTTTGTTTGTTTTATGGTTATTGATACTTTACTTGACACCCTGTATAGAGTAGCTATCACTCAAACTCGTTAGCATAATTCTAGTTGCTCTGCAATTTGACAGATGCACAGTTTTTCTCGCTCCGTCATTATCGGGCAACATTCCTCAACAGAAAGTGACGGAGTGTTTTTTCGGTCAGTAGCCAAATGGGCCTTAAGATAAGTGTCAGAAACACAACAAAGTTGTTACATGAATATAAACCAATTTTGACAGCTTTTAAAATAGAATGTAGTCCGCTTTCAAGGCCTTAAGACACAGGTTTCTTGTGTTGTTTTTGCTAAGAACCGGTTTCAGATAAATTTGAGCTATACTACTTTTACCTCTGTCACATTTGCCAGCCAATAAATAAAACAAGTTCAATCAACCTTCACAGCTTGTTTACAAAACATATTATACCCTTGTTCGGTACATGTTCGTACCGTGCATTTATTTATGTTCCCCCTTTTCAAACAATTCTAAGCCGTACTATTGACAGAAGTATAATGGAAGGTGTTGAGAGAATTCGCAATTGACAAGTACGTCACAGCCTAAGCCGTAACTCTGCCACTATTCCATGTATTCGATTGTTCCGAAACTGCGCGCAAATTCTCCCTTTTCATCCATTATGTCAGATTCCAGATCCCCTGATGCCTGCACATGAAAACTCAATAACACATCGACATTAAAAAGCATCCGTGATTTCGATTACAATATGCGATTGTGATTGTGACGGTGGACGGTGCGGAGCTCACCTCTTGGCAGCCCTAACCCTCAATTAAATTCGAATAAATATTCATCGTCAGACGATGTCGTTCCTTTCATCCTGGAAATCTTTGTCTAATTCGACAAATTAATGCGCGCACAACCAAATAAGACGACTGGAAAGAGAAGGAACAAAATCTCACCCTCTCACGCGATGACAAGAACTCGGTCGCACTCGCAAGGGGATTCTTTGGTCCCCAGATTCTTGTGTTTTTTTTTTTCGCTGCAGCTCGGATGCCATTCAATTTATGGTCACGGTGCATTGTATGCTTGCCTTCCTCCATCTGCGCGGCGGCGGTACCAGGAACATGGCACAGCGAACAGGCACACCAACAACATGTTTAATTAAAACAGTGTCAAGGGCGCTGTCACGTTCGAATGTCGCGTATGTGCCGCGCGATCAACGAGCGTGAATGAGGCGACCACTGCTCTTACTCTTGTAGTTGTTGTTTTTGATTTTGTTTTATTTTGTTCTGCGCACCGATCATGGCCATGTGGGCCCAACAAGAGCTCCCCAAAGACAATGGGAGCCATGCACGTTATCCGCCAGAGATAAGTTGTCGATTGCCCGTGAAATGAGGCGTCCAACGTGACGCGTTTCACAATGCGCTGCGCTGGCGTCCTCCTTAGTGTGGATGGATATTTAAAGCATGTTTTCGGCATTTTTATCACGATTCCTCTTTGGTTCGCATTTCCCAGTATAAAATATGTCAACAGTTTGTGATTTACAAGTTTGATCACCGCCTTCAAATTAAATTTCGAATTTTTGACGCCTGACACTGTCGACTGTCGAGTGGCATGGCAGTGTGTCTTCCGCTGGTGACAGTATGACACTTTTTCTTTCATTTTGTCGTGTCGAATGCGCAAAAAAAAGTGAAATCAACAGTTTGTCATGCTTGCAAATCGGAGGACTTACTTATATTCCCCCTTTTCTCATTTGCGTTTGCGTTCGCTAGAGGGCATTGAACGATTTCGCTCTCGAGTGTCAAAATAATAAAAAAAAAATTCCAACAAGCATCGACAATCAACATGAGAATGACTTTTTTTCGTCATAGCACAGACACAAGACAACCACCGTGTGCGTCGTCAGCGTTAAAATGTTTATTCAATCACACAAGTTGTGCCTAAATTGAGCGTAATTGTCAGCGACATTTCTTCATTTTTTGTTGTTCTGCTGTCAGTGGTTGTGGAATGGGGCGTGAAGGGTTCTTCTATCTTGTTATCATTTCGCACAGACAATTGGTCGCACACAGTAGATTTGAGTTGATTGCGCATTTATAGCTAGAGAAGGGTGATGATTGAAGGGAAATGACCTCGTAAAGGTACTTGGAGCAAATTAGGGGGGGTTGTGTTTGGAAAGATTCATCCAATGATACCCAATAAATGGGACAAAATAACTGAGTGAGTTATTAATATGTCAACAAGTTGAAAAGTACTTTGTCATGCTTTTCAAAAATGATTTACTTAATTTAGCATATGCTTGGACTTGGGTAGGGGAGAGCTGAAGGCTGACTGTTTTGTTTATGAGGTATATATGGATGCGGAAGCCGGACAACTGTCAGCAGTCAGAACCTGTCATAAAAACTTTTTTTTAATGGCAAAAGCATACATTTGTTCAGAGTGTTTATTAAAATAAAGGATTGCTTTAAGTTTCGTGCTCACATGTCAGTTATATAACAGATCTGTTATTTTTTGGCAGCTGTCAAGTGGAAGCTATACCAGTTAAAAACATAATTTTAACGATAGACGCTTCAACGGCGCTTTGTTAGGTTAGTGTTTGAATTGGGGTGCGCAAATTACTTTGGGTTAGATTGTTCACTTGTTTGGGGGTACGTAGAATACTTTATTTTTCGCTGTTCACTTGTTCTCCTTTGTTTCCACAAAATTAAACACATTCCATTTAGTTTAAGTTGGCCACATTGGCGTAATTTTATTTTTACATGGATATCGTGGATAGGTGACCGCACCCGCCGACGTCGAAACAAGCAATACAATTTTTATTCTTAGTACTACGTTACCCACGACCGAGCAGCCATCTTTTTTCTTGGCGTACGTGCTACCTGCAATCGAAGAAAAAAGATGGCTGCCTGGGTAGTTTTAATCATGTTGTGTGTCAATGATTGCTCGCACCATCGCTTTCATTTGGTTGTGGAACAAAACGGGGTAGTGAATATGGACGAGACTTCTATTGCTCGTACCGCCATCGTGCGGCCATTAGAGAAGCTCAAAAGGAGGCAACTCATGTGAACATTACCGCCCGCCTTGCAGCATTGGCTGCAAAGGATATGCATTGTGATCAAAGAGGCAAGATTACGAGGTGCGAGAAATCCTTGAGAGAAAAGACATGATTTACAAGATAATGGAAAAAATATTCATGACATTTGGTGTGATCATTTGGGATCTTACAAAAGTATATAATACAGCTTCAATCAGCATAAGGCTGTGGTATACGAGTTAGCCAAGTTCAACTAATGGCTTTATCTTAGTTAGGATTTTTATAGAGTTAGGAGTCGAAATAACAAATTCAAAAAAAATTTCGATTAGTTTATGTGCAGTTTTACATTGTTTACAGTTTTTTTTTTTTTTTTTTTTGATTGAATAGATATACAATTCTTCGGTACAGGCTTTAAGTTTGATTGTACATTCTTAATTCTAAGTGGAAGCAAAAGAACAAATATATGGAGATCCCCATTGTACAGTAGGTATGGTGCGATTGTGGACACAACTAGCTGGTAGCTACCTATACATGTGAGAATAGGTTTTTTTTTTTTTTTTTACGAAATGACCACGTCGGGTGACTGTGTAACTATTGAGGTAACAGGACGCAAAGTTTCGCTATTGAGCGAGTGATAATTCCTCGCTGAGTTTTGATATCAGCAACTCGTACCCTTTGGTCACTGCCGGGGTATACTTTAAGAACTCGTCCCAGTCTCCATTCATTGGGAGGCAAGTTCTCGTTTCGTACGATGACTAAATCGTCAACCTGGAGATCCCTCTGGGGGTATTTCCACTTATTACGCTTATGGAGCTCTTTTAGATATTCCTCCTTCCAACGTGTACAGAACTGATGATGAAGAATCTTCAATTGTCGCCATCGATTCATTATACTTAACGAATGATCGGAATAAGGGGGCTCGGGAGGGCTTACTAGCAAGCTGCCCGTGAGAAAATGGCCTGGGGTCAGCGGGACCATATCGGTCACATTATCCGACATCGGAGACAGCGGTCGAGAATTCAAACTAGACTCGATACGGGCGAGTAGTGTCGTGAATTCCTCGAAAGTGAATTTGTGATTCCCAGCAACCTTGCGGAAATGAAGTTTGAAGCTTTTTACGCCCGCTTCCCAAAGACCTCCCATATGGGGAGAACCGGGAGGGATGAACGTCCATTTCATTTGGATAAAGTGATGCGAATTTTCGCCTGAGTAGTGGTGAAGTGCCTTTTGACAATCCTGGAAAAGTAGTTTTTCAGATCCGACAAAATTGGTGCCATGATCCGAGAACACTTGGGTCGGAGTACCACGCCGTGCAACGAAGCGAGTAAACGCAGCGAGGAAAGCTTGTGCGGTCAGATCACTGACGGCCTCCAAGTGGATGGCTCGGGTCGAAAAGCAGACAAAAAGGCACACGTAACCTTTGTCTAAGCGACACCTGCGGCCAAAATAAGTCTTTATGAGAAAGGGACCGGCGAAATCTATGCCGGTGTTCGTGAATGGACGGCTTAATGTGGTACGCTCTTTGGGCAGGGCACCCATTAGTTGAGTTAATAGTTTCTTTTTGTGTCGGGTGCAAACCTGACATTCACGAATAGTCCTTTTGACTAAATTTTTTAACCTAGGGATCCAATACTCCGATCGTATCATACGAGTCATGAGTTGGATTTCCCCATGTAGGGATAATTTGTGAACAAATGATATATAAAGACGCGTGAAAGCGCAATTATAGGGAAGAAGAATGGGAAATCGTTCACGAAAAGACAGGGTTGAGGACGACAATCTGCCATGCGACCGGACGAGGCCGTTGTTGTCAATAAAGGCGTTAAATTTCGCCAACCAACTTTTGGACACCAATTGTTGTCCACGGGATAGTGATTGGTAGTCCTCCGAGAAGTATTTTTGTTGCGTTAAACGAATAAGTGTCTCTTTTGTGCGGAGAATTTCCTGATAAGAGAGAGTGTGCGTTTCGTGGTTAGCGCGGACAGAAGCGCTACGCAGGGAGTCGATAAAACGATAAATGTAGGCAAGAATACGGATAGCTTTCGGCCAGGTCGAAAACTGACTGAGGAGCGTTTCAAAGTCGGGGGGAATTTGCGTGACGAAGGCTTGGATAGGTTTCTGTTCCATTAGCGACTCATCCGGAGGGCTGGGGTCTGACGATGGCCAATCGGGCTGTGGTTTTTTGAGCCAATGAGGTCCTTCCCACCATAACCGGCGGTGCTTCAATTCAAGAGGAGTTAACCCTCGGGTAGCCAAATCAGCAGGGTTATCATACGAAGCCACGTGATACCAGTCCTGAGGGGTGGTATTGCGTAGGATCTCAGAAGTCCGATTGGCTATAAACGTTTTCCACGAACTCGGGTGCCTTTTGAGCCACGCCAATACGATGGTGGAATCGGTCCATAATCGTATTTCCGAACCTTTGAGGAAGGGAAGACTTTCCACAGTAATTCGTATCAACTTAGAAAGTAAGACGGCGCCTTGGAGTTCTAACCTCGGCAGCGAAATGGGGCTGACAGGTGCGACCTTGGATTTCGCCCGCAGTAGGTGCGAAGTGAAGGAAGTTGAGCTATGTTGTACCCGCAGGTATAAACACGCTGCGTAGGCCATTTCTGAGGCGTCGCAAAAACCCACCAAGAGCACGGGAGCCCGAGGAACAAATTCCACCCATCTAGGAATTCGGATGGTTTCGATGTCGGAGAGAGTTGACAAGAAATGTTTCCACCGTCGTTCCGTAGGAGAGAGAAGACTGGTGTCCCAATCAGTTTGATCTTTCCATATTTGCTGCATGAGGATTTTGGCGGTAACTACAATAGGTGCAAGCCAGCCTGCGGGGTCGAACAATCTAGCTATGACAGACAGCGCCGATCTTTTCGTATGTAATTTGATATCGGGTGGGGTTTGAACCGAGAAAGAAAACTGGTCAGAAATAGCATTCCATTTAATGCCCAGCATTTTCAACGAGCTTTTATCCTCGAATCTGAGAAAATCATGGTTAAGTAGGAACTCTTTTGGGAGATGTTCCAACAGTTCGAGTGAATTTGAGGTCCACTTACGTAGATGGAAGCCTGCTGAGTTTAGAGCCTCGATCAGTTCGAGCTGTGATTGTCGCGCCGTGGATAAGTCATGAGCCCCGGACAGGACATCATCAACATAGATTTCATGATTTAGAATGGTTGCAGCCAGTGGGTGGGACAATTTGACATCATCCGCCAACTGTCGGAGCGTGCGGATGGCTAGGTACGGAGCGCATGTAACGCCGAACGTTACCGTCTTGAGTTCAAAATCGGAAAGGATCTCGTCTGGTGATTCGCGGAAAAGAATGCGTTGATATGCTGTCTGATCGGGATGGATCATAATCTGTCTGTACATCTTCTCGATGTCGCTGTTAAACACGTACTTATAGAAGCGCCAATTCAGCATTAATAGCGTGATATCAGACTGCAGAGTAGGTCCGGGATACAAAAGATCATTGAGACTTGTTCCATTAGAGGATGCTTGCGAAGCATTAAAGACCACTCTCACCTTTGTGGTGAGGCTGTCGGGTTTGATCACTGCATGATGGGGCAGATAATAGGAGTTGAAACTCGTATCCGAAACAGTCTCAGATGGTGAGGTAGGTTGCATGTGACCAAGGGACCGGTATTCGGTTAGAACAGTATCATATTCCTTTTTCAAAGTCGGCTCACGTAGAAGTCTCGATTCATTGCGCATAAACTGGCTCCGGGCAATAGCCCTCGATGATCCAAGCTTGATTTTCTCAGAAAACTCCTCCTTAAAGGGCATCCGCACCACATAACGTCCCGTAGGGTCACGGTAAGTTGATTCAGCGAACAGAGTCTCACAAAACTCTTCTACTGATGTCAAGATTGGTGTCTGGGGTAGTTCTTCCAGCTTCCAGAAATTTTGCAGATTCTGTTCCAATGTCACTTCGTTAAAAAACGAGACCACGGTGGAGTCGGACGAGGATGTCGATGGGGATGCCGGGTTGAGCGGCCCCAGTAGGACCCACCCAAAAACAGTGTTCTGAGCCATGAGGGAATTCAGAACGTTATTTCTTATGCCGTCCCGGATAATGAACGGATATAAGTCAGCGCCAATGAGCAAATCGATTCGGGAGCTTTTGTTAAAGAAGGGGTCGGCTAGTTGAAGGCCGATAGTGCGTTGTCGATCACCAATCTCAATTGAGATTGAGGGTAGATTTCCAGTCAACTTCCGGAGTACCAAGGCTTGTACCTTGAGGGTGAATTCGTTGTCATATTTTGAACAGAGAGTGAATGTGCACATCTTGGAAGATGAAGCAGTAAGGGTAGAGCTCATCCCGGCGACTTGAGCGCGTACAGGTTGAGTTGGCAACTTCAATCGTGCCTGTATATCTTCAGCAATGAAAGATACCTCAGAGCCGGGGTCGAGCAGAGCTCGCAGATCGAAATCAGAATTGTGATGGCGAATTCTCACAATCGCTGTTGCCAAGAGTGCTTGAGACCGAGTCGTAGAGAAAAATGAGTTGGGAGATAGATTGGGGGTGGACTGTATGCACGAAGAAGATGAACTGGGTTGAGTTTCCACGGGCGATACTGAGTGAAGAAGAGTATGGTGTTTGCCTTGACACTTGAAACAAGTGTTTGTGCTTGTACAAGCGGATACTGGATGCGTGATTGCCAAGCAATTGTAGCAATATTTAAACTTGCGTACGGTATCACGCTTGGTTGGGACGTCCATTTGGAGAAAGTCAGGGCAAAGTCGTAATGGGTGTTGTCCTTTACAAACTTTACAAACAGGGGTTACCTTGGTATGGTGAGAACGAACTCGCGAGACAGGGGTGTGTGAGTGTTTGGGTGTGCGATTCGGACCGGTGGGTTTGCTTCCCGGATGCAGTTCAGAAACGCTTTCTAAGACCCGGAATCGGTTCGAGAGAAAAGTATTCATACTTTCCCATGACGGAATATCGGTTGGGTTCGTAAGTGAGTCCTCCCAGAGCGCGAGTGTTGTAGCTGGAAGTCGGGTTGAACATATATATGTCACCATTGCATCCCATTTGTCTATCTCAAGACCATTTGCTTTTAACGCAAGTAGCGCGTCATTGATGCCGCTTTGCAGTTCCTTTATGGCTTGAGCTGATTCGCAAGAAATGGGGGGCTGGTTTAGCAGTACCTTAAGGTGGTTATTGACCAAAATCCTTTTGTTCTCGTAGTGCTGCTTTAAAGCCGTCCAGGCTAAATTGAAATTCTCATCCGTTAGAGAAAACTTATTGACGATATTTGAGGCATCGCCCTTTGTTTTTGCTCGAAGATGAAAGAGCTTTTGCACTGGGCTTATTTTCGGATGGTTAATGTAAACGGCTGTAAACATGTCCCGAAAAGTGGGCCATTCCAAGTAATTGCCGTAGAAAATCTCGGTGTCACATGGGGGGAGCTTGATGTGATGAGTCGATGACGGCATCGCAATATTTTCACCAGAACTGGGGGTGGAAGGGGGTAATACCGGAGCGGACACATTGGCGTGCAATTCGAGCGGTTTGATGAAATCGATTATTTCACTCAGACAGGTGACGTAAGTATCGGAGGAGCTCTGATACTTGGCCTTGACAACACTTAGAGACTCTCTGAGATCTTCGTCAGTGGAGGCGCTACTCACAAACTGATGATATGTCGTTTTCACTTGTCGCCATAAATCGTACAATTCAAGGCGGTATGCTTCTAAGATAGAAAGCGTAAAAGTGGTATTTCGTTTTTTTTCACGAAATGAAGCGTGGAATTCCACGAGGGTATCGCTATTTTGTATAACGTCCTCTAAACTCATTTTACAGAGTCACTCACCGATCTATCGAAAGGGATATCAAAGAATTTTGATGTTGTGACGCTAATTGCTACGAACTGGTTGTGCACTCGACGTGTACAATGGGTACCTGTACAATGAAAAAATGCTATTCAAATTCTACGTACTACGACTACAAAATATACCGAGAAAATATAACTGAATACCTGTACCGACAATAGCTTTAGGTTGAACGTTGAATGTTGATTGGTGAAAGCCCGGTGCGTACGAGTGTGATGATAGTATGACGTAAAGAAACTGCCGTGGCGCTGGAGTTCCGTGACTGACGAAGACGTCCAATGGTGCTGGTTGTGTGGGACTGGCGAAGACGTCTGCTGGTTTTGTGTAACCCAGCGCTTGTTTGTGTGTTTTCTCCAACACGCGGGGTTGGGGTGCGGTTCTGGCCACTGATGGCAGCGATATGCGCCGATTGGAGAGACCGCGTGATTTTTTTTGCGTAACGTGGGGAGACGATGTGAAACCAACCGATCGTCTTGGAGCCTTTACTTGGCACGTGGGGTTGGGACGCAACGCACTTCAGACCACTGATTATAGCGATACACGCAGATTGGAGAGACCGCGTGATTTTTTGCGGAACGTGTTGGGAGACGCGTGAAACCGATCGTCTTGTAGCCTTTACTTGGCACGTGGGGTTGGGACGCAACGCACTTCAGACCACTGATTATAGCGATACACGCAGATTGGAGAGACCGCGTGATTTTTGCGTAACGTATTGGGAGACGCGTGAGACCGATCGTCTTGTAGCCTTTACTTGGCACGTGGGGTTGGGACGCAACGCACTTCAGACCACTGATTATAGCGATACACGCAGATTGGAGAGACCGCGTGATTTTTGCGTAACGTATTGGGAGACGCGTGAGACCGATCGTCTTGGAGCCTTTACTTGGGGTTGGGACGCAACGCGCACTTCACTTCAAACCACTGATTACTGCGATACACGCAGATTGTAGAGACCGCGTGATTTATCCGTGCTCGATTGGACCAAAATGTTTGAATTGGGGTGCGCAAATTACTTTGGGTTAGATTGTTCACTTGTTTGGGGGTACGTAGAATACTTTATTTTTCGCTGTTCACTTGTTCTCCTTTGTTTCCACAAAATTAAACACATTCCATTTAGTTTAAGTTGGCCACATTGGCGTAATTTTATTTTTACATGGATATCGTGGATAGGTGACCGCACCCGCCGACGTCGAAACAAGCAATACAATTTTTATTCTTAGTACTACGTTACCCACGACCGAGCAGCCATCTTTTTTCTTGGCGTACGTGCTACCTGCAATCGAAGAAAAAAGATGGCTGCCTGGGTAGTTTTAATCATGTTGTGTGTCAATGATTGCTCGCACCATCGCTTTCATTTGGTTGTGGAACAAAACGGGGTAGTGAATATGGACGAGACTTCTATGGGGCTGCTTGTCTGTTCCTTTGTGCAGCGTCATAAAAATGTACGAATTCTATTTATACAAAAATAAGTATTTATTTAATCTCAAAACGAATTAAAACTCTGGAAAAAAGAGTACAAAGAAAAAGTCCATCTGTCTACTTTGCTGGGTAAAACGCACTGAATACAAGATGGAGAAAAACAGAAAATATTTGAATTCTATTCAAAAGGAGCGAGAACTAGATAGCTGCTGTTTCGTGTCTCAGCTTTGACAGCGTTCAGGTACGCCACATTCACTCCCCCTCCAATATATTCGTCTAGGAAGCAAATGTCACTTTTTTGTTGCTGTATGTTTTGATTTGATCAGCTGGTGAATTTTCATCAATAAATTGTTCTGAGGCTGGGTTGTCTTCTTTGGCGATGAAAACGGGCTTCAGTCGTTCAACGGAAACATTTGATTCTTTGTCGCCGATTTTTATACTGAAAACTCGATCGCTCAAACGTTTAAGAACTGGATAAGGTCCTGTGTACGGTGGTTCCAAAGGTTCCTTTACAGAATCGGTACGCAGAAAAACGTGAGAACAGTCATTGATGTTTTTCAACAAAAACATTCTTCTTTTAGTGTGATGGTGTATTGCAGTTGGTCGAAGCATGCGCATATGTTGTCGAAATTTTTCGATAAACACTTGAGGATCTGGTGGAGCATCTTCATCGGCGAAAAACTCGTTCGGAAGTCGAATGTTTGCTCCGTATACCAACTCAGCTGCTGTAGCTCGCAAATCTTCTTTAAAACAAGTCCGGAGTCCAAGGAGAACTGTGGGCAGCAAGTCGGGCCAAGATTCATTGGAATGACACATCAATGCAACTTTAAATGACCTGTGCCAACGCTCGACGAGTCCGTTGGCCTGTGGATGGTAAGCAGTTGTCCGGCAACGACTTGTTCCAGTCAAGTTGGTTAGTGCTTTGAAAAGTGCAGATTCAAATTGTGAACCCTGGTCGGTCGTGATGATTTTTGGGCACCCAAAGCGAGAAATCCAGCTGGACCAGAATGCTGCAGCAACTGCATTCGCAGAAATTTCTGTTAGTGGTGCTGCCTCGGGCCAACGCGAAAATCTGTCGATCATCGTAAGGCAGTAACGAAAACCTTTGCACAGCGGCATTACTACGATGTCAATGTGGACGTGATCGAAGCGATTGTCAGGAATGTCGATTTTTAGTGGATTCAACTTGTTGTGTCGGTGTATCTTGGATCGTTGACAAGGAAGACATGTGCGTGCCCATTGTAGACAATCCTTTTTTATTCCAGGCCACACGTATTTTTTTCTTATTTGCTGGAGTGTTGCACGGCCACTGGGATGTGAAGGGCCATGCACCGATGCGAAAACTTGGTGTCGTAGTTTATGTGGGACGTAAGGTCGTAGATATCCAGTAGATATATCGCAATAAATTTCAACTTCAGGTTCCAAAAATACTTTTCGTAGTTTTAATGAATTCTTTCCTCTGAGTTGGATTTTTAGCTCGTCATCTTCAGTCTGCGCAGCAAGTAGTTCATGTATGCTGAGAGATGTCGGCATGGTTATGGCGCTGATTCTAGAAAATGCATCAGCCACAGTGTTTTCAGATCCGGCTATGTGGATAATTTCGGTTGTGAACTGCGAGATATAGTCCAAGTGCCTCAATTGTCTTGGCGATGCTTTTTCTAGTTTTTGCGAAAATGCATAGACCAACGGTTTGTGGTCTGTCCGGATGATGAAATGCCTTGCTTCGAGCAGATGTTTAAAAAACTTGATTGCTTCATAGATAGCAAGAAGCTCGCGATCATAGGTACTGTAATTACGCTCAGTCTGTGACAGCTTGCGAGAAAAAAATCCGAGTGGTTCCCAAGTATCTCCATGTTTTTGCTCGAGGGCGGCTCCAATAGCTACATCCGAGGCGTCGGTCACTAGCGCTAACTGGGAGTTTTTTGCTGGATACGCTAGCAGCGTTGTTTCACCAATACTCTTCCTACATGATTCGAAGGCTGCTTCCGTTTCGGGCGTCCACGGCACTTTCCTTTTGTCGTTTTTCTTCGAGTCACACAGAAAATCGTTTAGCGGCGCCTGTAGATGAGCTGCATGTGGGATACAACGACGGTAATAATTGAGCACTCCTATAAAACGACGAAGTTCACAGATTGTTTCTGGTTTTTTATAGCTTAGAATCGCCTCTACACGCCCTTCCGGTGGCTTACAGCCAGATGCAGTGAGGGTGTATCCCAGGAATTCCACTTCATTTCTTCCGAAAACGCATTTTTCCAGGTTAATAGTCAAGGAATTTTGTTGAAGTCTTTGGAATACTGTACGGACGTGCTGCAAATGTTGTTCCATGTTGTCGGACATGATGACAATGTCATCAATGTAACAGAAGACAAAATCGAGGTCCCTGAATATGGAGTCCATGAAGCGTTGGAAGGTCTGAGACGCATTTCGTAGACCGAACGGCATGTAGAGGTATTCTATGAGTCCAAACGGTGTGCAAATCGCTGTTTTTTTAATATCTTCGTTTGCCATTGGAATCTGATGGTAAGCTTTCGTGAGGTCAATAGTGCTGAACACAGTTTTTTCAGATAATCTCTCAGCAAAATCCTGGATATGGGCGATGGGATATCTATCTGGAACAGTTTGGGCATTTAGTTTACGGTAGTCGCCACACGCACGCCAACCGCCTGTCTTTTTTGCTACCATGTGTAATGGACTTGCCCAGTTGCTCTTCGAAGGACGACAGATACCAATTTGAAGAAGATAGTTGACTTCAGCTTTCGCAGCGGCGAGTTTATCTCCGGAAAGTCTTCGCGGTCGCTCTGCCACAGGTTGACCGGTGGTTTCAATATGATGATAAACAGATATATTGCTGGCGTCTTTACCTCGATTAACGCGTGGTAAGGTGATATTTATGAATTCCGACAGCAGTTCACTGAGTTCGGAAGAATTTGGGTGATTTTTAACTTCGTTAAGGGTGGAGATGCCATGGAACTTAGCCTGCAACAGCTCCCCCTTTGTAGTGAGCGACGTTTCGGAATCGATAAGTCGTTTGCCTTTCAAATCGACTAACAAGTTAAAATGTGCCAAAAAATCAGCTCCAATGATTGGAGTTTGGACGTCTGCAATTAGAAAGGACCACCTAAAGTCTCTGCGTAAACCAAGATTTAATTGAACGATATGCTCACCGAATGTTTCTATAGGCGTCTGATTAGCCGCGTATAGACGAAGTTTGCCGATCTGAAGTTCATGTTTGACAAAATGTTTTGGTACAGCTGACACCACAGATCCAGAGTCGATGAGAAATCGTATATTTAGTGACTTGTCTAAAAGATGAAGACGACTTTCGGTGACGGCGGTTATGGATTGTATTTTGCTGCCGCCAACCGTACGGGCTGACGACAGCGCCGCTAGTTTTTTTCATCTGTTTTAGTTGAGGTGATGCCGGGACAACCAGGCTGACAGTTTCTCGCCTTGGTCCCAAACCTTTTGTGAAAAAAACACAAATCATCTCTCTTTCTCGAATGACTTCGAGAACGTTGATTACTGCTGCTTCTGCCTCTGGTTTTGTCTGGTGCCCTGTCACTTTGCAGCTGATCAACTTTATATGAAAGTGCTTTGATCGATCGACAGAGATCAGCGAGAGTCATTGAGTCATGAGACATGACCGCGACAGAAGTTGATGGCAAGCTGTACGGTGTAATAGAAGCAATTGTCAAACTTTTGTTGACCTCAATCATTCTATCCGCTTTTTTTGCCAGTTTTTCGACGGTTTCTTCCTCCCATAGCGACAAATGTGTTTTAATTGTGTCAGGCATTTTTCCCAGAAAGAGTGATTTAATGATTTTATCACTGCAAGGATCTGGTGCCAGCCTCTTTATAAAGTCAAGTATTTCGGATGGTTTCTTTCCGACTATCTCTCCACCTTCCAGCATACGACTGAGTTTAAATTCTGTTGATTCTTCAAATTTGGAAATTAATCGTTCCTTTAAAGAATCAAACTTGTGCGCATCCGGTGGATGCGTGATGATATCTTCCACAGCTAATAGGACGTCTTCTTCCAACCGTACAGCAACGAGATCGAATTTATCGGAGTCATCAGTGATGCCACCAATCCGAAAAGATCGTTCAAGTTGGGCAAACCAAAGACTTGGATTTGCTTTGTTAAATTTCGGGATGTGAATTTTGTTATTAAACTTTGTCACCAGAGGAATTGCGTTGGTTGAGGAGGCTGAGGTTCCTGCTGGTGGAAAGTTTAGTAGCGTATTCTCTTGTTGCTCCCTTTTTAGCCGAAGCACTTCCTCCTTTAGCGCTCCTATCTGCCTTTTAAGTTCTTCATCCATTTCCCTTGTTGCAGATCGTGTCGCAATTCGTACAGGTTGCGAGTCTTCCAACGTGGAATCCTCGATCATTAATATTTAGTGCGAGAACTCCTGGAATTTTGTTCGGTAGGGGTCACCAATTATGGGGCTGCTTGTCTGTTCCTTTGTGCAGCGTCATAAAAATGTACGAATTCTATTTATACAAAAATAAGTATTTATTTAATCTCAAAACGAATTAAAACTCTGGAAAAAAGAGTACAAAGAAAAAGTCCATCTGTCTACTTTGCTGGGTAAAACGCACTGAATACAAGATGGAGAAAAACAGAAAATATTTGAATTCTATTCAAAAGGAGCGAGAACTAGATAGCTGCTGTTTCGTGTCTCAGCTTTGACAGCGTTCAGGTACGCCACACTTCTATTGCTCGTACCGCCATCGTGCGGCCATTAGAGAAGCTCAAAAGGAGGCAACTCATGTGAACAGTTAGAATGAGTCAAAATTAATTGAAAGTTTTCAGAGATGAGACTACGGTCCTTCTGCTTTAGAGTTATGGCTTTATGAGAACGAAGCAAGCGACAAGTTTCAATCGTGGGTTTCTAAAAAATCCTTCCAAGATCAGTCCATGTAAAAACGTTGTTAAGTCCCAAAATCACTTCTATAAAATGTTCTTCAATGACGTTCGGTGTTGCTCTTTTCTTTTCAGGGGTAAGGTGACGGACTTTCGGTGTGGCTTCACTCGATTTACCTAGCCGACAAAGGCTCCAAGGCGCATTAAATTTTAAAACCTGCAGTTGTAAAGTCATTTATGCTTCGCGTGAAATTTAATGGACTTCGGACTTCAGTTCTAGGTTAAAAAAGATCAAATTTTTGTTTTAAATGGCTTCGATCAGAAATTAATTGAGAAGCCAATACAAGTGCTTCGCCATGTATTAGGATTCGTGGATAAGGTCAGTAAATACAGAAAATATTTACAGAAAAAAAATCGCTGAGTGAACAGAACCCTGCGGGACACCACAAACCAGAAGTGTCAGCGACAAAGGGCAAGGAGGAGTACACTTTTTTCCTTAAGCCCTGAATTATCTGGTGATCCTTGCAAGCTGCACAATATTGTAACCAATTGTATAAGGAATTTCAATGCCATAATATCTCTTTTCAAATGACATCACTGAGTCAGCGAAATGACACGCCATTTGAGATTTGAGGCGATGTGATTACTCCCCCACGGACACTTGATCCGCACCATAACAATGATTTTTTCCTATACACAATTCCTATAAATAGAAAATGAATTCCATGAATTTGTTCCCGCAGCTCCGCCTAATCGATCATCAGATAGATCATTGGCCCTACACACACGTCATGGGAACTATACACATGATGTACGCACCGCGCCGAGCGGAGAGGGAATCCACTTCCATGAAATCAAAACGCTTTCACAGGTAGACACAAAACATATATCCAGATCCACAGCGCGCAGGTACAGTTCATGCAGGAAATCAATTCAAAGACAGGAAGGCGCATCGCATTTCACACTGACAGCCCTAGACAGACAGCAATTACACAAAAGGCCAACAACTATGCGCATTGTGATTATTTATCTCCCATGTACCATGATCCATGAGGTTGCCATCATCAGCAGCAGTACCACAGAGCACAGACCCTCGATCTCCGCGCAATCCGACATGCAGTTCATAGCACTTCTTGGAATTTTGTGTACATTTCAAGTGCGCCTCCTCCGTGTAGGAAGTTACTATTTTCATATCGAGTATATACGTTTTGTGTATGCAAATCGACCACTAGAGGAACCTTTATCATGCTTTTCTTCGTCTTGGCCAATCCAGCCAGCATCCGTAGAAACCAGAAGCAATCCCAGCTAGGTATATACTGCAGCAAGATCGTGTTTCATGTGGTAATTGCAACAACAACAACTGCCAACAGATCCCTGCTCAGTGTGCTGTGCTGTGTTATAACAACAGAACAACACAAGTCGCAGTGTTGATTTCCTCATTCAAAGTCATGTCATTTAATGCGCCACACGGTCATGCAGTCATAGCGCTGTTTAGTTTATAGCCTCATGATGTAGTTGCTGCTGCTGTATAGATGATGATGCATGAGTGAACTGTTCCTCTGTGTGTAGCAATCCATATATAGTTTAAGTCAGCTTTAGGTATAGTCAAAGTAGAGGCGATTGCGGCGGCAATTAGAACGTTTTGTTTCTGTTTCCTTCTTCCTTTCCCCAAGGGAAGCCGCAAAAAAGCCACAAACTCGAGTTCGGATATACCACGACTGATGTCAAATCAATCACGACACTCGGAACAATAATTGTTGCTCCATATAAGATATAACGCGCATTAATTGGTTTCATTTCGAACTCACATCGCACACGAGTAATGGTCGCTGCTGATGATTGCGCGCGCCAAAGAGGGGGCGCGCACAAAGACTCTCTGTGTGGTATTGTTTGTCCGTGTCCAGTTCCATGTGGAGAGTCCAGAAAGGAGGCCATTAGAATTAAGGCCGCGTACCGACTATACGACCACCAACTGATGCAGCCGAGAGAAAGGGCCAGGAAGGCATTTAAACACAACGACGCACTTAAGCAGTACCTCAACCACACTACAAGTACGAGCACCTATCTCGTGGATTGTCTACACTACATACAGTCGCACACATGTGATTTACATAAATTTTGCATAAAAACACAAATCGACTGTTTGACAGCGTCGTCTTGGCCATTCGTGTTGTACTTGTAAACTCAATCGGGGCAAGGAACCGAGCGACGACCATGGTTGCCACTTCCAAAAAAAATTTGCGATCAAAATTGGAAAAGAAAAGTTACCAAAAATATGGAAACTGATAAAACACGAGATAAAACAAATTAGGACATATCGTTTTGAACATATTTTAAATTCAAATATATTTACATTGTAGAAGTAGGAACTTTGCCATTCTAAGCAGTTAAACAACGTTAAGCTAGTATTAGACGATATGCTGAATCAGCTTACGCATGTTGAAAAATGTGTCGCAATCACAACGTATCGTGTAAAAGCGAAATTTCTGTTCTCATATATGTATGCTAAAAGGTGTTTGTTGGCAAATTTGTTGGCGAGTCAGCGAGTCCCTTTTGGGACTTTATGCTAACATTCGGACAAATTTTCGGCGTATGCTGACTCGTATGATACATGCTGACGAGCTAAACTAGGATAATAAGCATACGCTACATTTTTTAGCATACGTCTTTGATATTTTTGAAGTTTCGATAAATTTTGAACGGGTTTTTTGTGTTTCTATTATCCTGATTTTTGTTGTTAGAACCAAAATGGCATATCCCTTCGCTCAGCTACACAATTTTGTTCAGAAGAATATGGTACTGTAAACTGCTGCTAAGTTCGTCTACTTTCAAAATAATTTTATAAGATTTTGAGACGTGTATGAATTTACTTCAAGCAAACTATCTAGTCAACCTTGGCCAAAACTCATCCATATTCCAGGCTAAAGTTCTTGCTATTAACCATTGCACTAGAATAAATCTAAGAACTAGCACACGTCGAAAAAACCATATTTCACTTGTCAGACAGCAAAGTAGCTCTCAAAGCTCTTGAAGCTTTTATTGGAAACATACATGGCCATTTAGGAACTTGCTAGGAAAAATCTTCTTATTCTTTACTGGATCCCAGCCCACGGAGATTTTGATGGCGATGAAAAACTTGACCTCTTCTGCGGTGTCAGCAAACAGCTTTTTAAAAACCATGATATGAACCGGGCTCTCATCGAATCCAATGAAGTCTGGCTTAAACAATCTGGGCAGAACTGCACCAAAAAATTCATTCCCCAATTTAACCCCAGGGAATCTAGCTTCCTCGAAAAAAATAACACGAGAATCAAAGCAGGAGTAGGTATTCAGTGGGCGTTGCCTCCCAAAAAAGCATCGTCATCGCATTGGCCTTACAAATCCTTTCTTCGTCACATTGGCAAACCTTGCCGAAATTCTCCCAGAGAAGATCCTCGTCTTTCTTAAATGATATCGAGGACGAAGATAAGAATTATGAAGCTTCCTGATGGTTCACAGGAGTTCGATTGTTGCAAAAAACAAAGATACAAGCAAATAAGAGCCCAAGAGAGTCGCACGAAAAACCTCGTAAAACTAATACGAGCCATCGAGCAGTTCCGCACGTTATGAGATATATCCGCTACAAAATATAAATTGACCAAAACGCCCATGTGGAATTAATAACACACTTCATTTAATAAATGTCAAATGTTTGGCGTTAGTGAAAGTAGACATACCTACGCAAAATTGCTCTGAATCTGAAAAAAGTGTTTTTGCGACCAATGAAACATGAAAATTAACAAAAGCTGATTTTTAGAGCGAAAAAAAGTTGTTCAAAAAGTTACCAAAGCTCACAAAAATCTAAAAATCTATAACCCAAAAAAAAAAAAAAAATAAGGCAAAATTGTATAAAAGTGGCAACCGCGGCGACGACATAACGAACACAAAAACAAACACAACTGCTGACTTGGCATACTTTTTGCGCTGACTCCATGCCGGTTTGTTTATGCGTTGTAAGCTGGGCTATATTTTAGCCTAAACCGCAGATTTCTGTTTCAATCGTATGCGTGTATCAGAGATACACGTGCGTGCCGCATTACATCGAGTGTGGGAATCGATTGCGTTTGCCTTTGTCTCATGCAATGAATGACGTTAAATATCAAATGGGTTTCATTGAAGAAACATTTTCGTGGTCAATACGGCGTAGTAGGTAGCTGAATAGTTCGTGTCTCAATTGAGCGATGTAATCGGAGAGACGTGACCCGCTTTTGGTCGGTTTCTTTTGATTTGTCACTGTGCTCCCATTCAGGTTTCTCGATGGTATACCTAGATATACATGTAATGTGTATCTTCACGCCCGTTTACCTGGTTATTTTGCTTAACAAAACCTGTCAACAAATTTTACAACATATTTGCATGCCCTAAGGACATTTTATATAAATGTACGTTCATAACGAGGGGAGATAATACAAATTTCTCGCTACTCTTGTTGATGCTGGGCGCAGGCGATAGCCTTACAAGGAAGACGCGGCGCAAAAAGCAGATGCAATGCAGCACAAAACGAAGAAGAACAAACGCCCCTCTGGCCATTGTGCTGCAGATTGTTTTTGGTGAATGCACCAAGATTACTTGGTAGAGATTAAGATTACTAAAGGAGTCAAGGACCACGCGAATGTCAAGATCATTTTCGAATGGAGTGGATTAACTAACTAACTAACTACTGCACACGTGCTACGAAGCTTTGCTCTTTGATTTATCACTTCTGCGTCCTCTGCTCGTTGCTTCTCTGGAGCTGGAGCTCTTGCAAATTCGTTTTCATTAAATCAAATGATTAAGGAGGAAAATGGGCGACTTCCTTGATTTATGTATTCAAATATGGCTCCTTCTATGCGGACGACCGCACGAGGAGCATAGCGCTGCGGTTCATGGAACGAGGCATGTTTATAACAATTCGAAGAACGACGACGACTCATCGCAGTTGTGATTGAACGATTCTATTGTTTGATCCGAAGATTGGTATGAAGTCATTTACAGCCGGATGAGGGCGTCTTTTATCGTGACAGTGGCGCGGGATTGTGGGTGCTTAACAGACAACGAATGACATTGAGGCGGGAACGGGAATAGGCGAATTATCAGATGTAGGTATAAGAATATGTATGGTCAACGAGAACCAGTTGTGATTATAGTGATAAGAGAAACTTTCCAACATTTGCGTTAAATCTTTTATATCTTGGCCGCCGCTTCATGAATATTGAACGAATTTCGAGTTAAATGTGAACCACATTAACGACGCATATTAATGCAGCAGTGGCGCGCGTATAATACTGAATGGTCGTGGGTGGCGTTTCCGATTATGAAGAAACAGTAGCAGTTAAAGCAGCACCTTCATTCGTTGTATCATTGTACCTTTGCCGTTCTAAGCCTATACTTACGTCGTTGGACTTTTGGGAATTATGACAGGCTTCGAAATTTTAAACCGAAATCCGACAGGAAAACGAACACGCGCTTTAGCACATAAGTCTTCTTGTTGACGCATTATAGTTTAGTGGTTCGTGGGCTGGGCTATACTGAGCCATCCTCGAGAGTTATTTTATAAGGATAAAAATCATTTAGCAGATTTACAGTGATTTTTAAATCAAAGTGGTCTGAGTATATATGAATCAAGTCATGACTGCTTTACCGACTTGTAACGCTTAATGTCTATAAACGTATTTAAAGAAATTTGCAGTTGCCTGTTTGTTGCCGATGGGCGCAAAAACTGATGAACCGATTGGTTTTAAACTTTGTCTATTAATAATTTATGCAACAGAATAGGTTTGTATGATATCTACTTCCAAAAATGTCCCCAAGGTGGCGCGCGAGTAGCGTTAATGTAAGAATTAGGGGGATATAGGGTAGGATAGAAATAGGGGGATTGCATTTGTTTGACACTATATATGACCGTGGCAGCTAAAAAAAAATTAAATTTAAAACTAAAGGGTGTCCCAAAATCAAGAAGCACGAAGTAATTTTGATTGAATTAAAACTTGCAAGTTAACCAAATGGGAATTTTGGATGACTTTTGGGACACACTTTTTGTTAAATATAAAATAAGTTTGTAAAATTACATTTAAACAAATAAACTTTCTCAGAAATTTTAAATCAGTAAGACATTGATCTGTCCCATTATCATGAATAGCCTCCACGCCAGTGGGTAAGAACAACAACAAACTGTTTTAATTACTGCAGTTGTCGAAACCCTCACCTGCATTATAACCAAGAATTTTAGTCACTAATTTCTTGGAAAGAGTGCATTATCACTCATAATAAACCGCATTCCCAAGCTCTGTAGCAATTTTGCTTCGAAACTTCCCATGTTATAAATAATCGACGGTTTTAATTGAGCCCCTTTGACCTCAAGACATATACGATTTCGTGTAAGCTTTATGATTTCCAAATTCTTGAGTAATACTTGCAATTTCTCCGCATCTCCAGCTAAAAGTACAAACCAGTTTAAGGCAATAAAGTATACAGAAGGTACGCAACTTCAGTCAGGTATTTATAAACGAAAGTGTACCAGTGAGTAGGTACGCGCATAAATCATTCTAAGTGTAATTTGATTTCACAGCTTAGAAGCAATAAAAAAACAAGAACTGGTTTCACTTTGGCGCTGATTTCTTTGTGCATCGAACAGTTTGTGACTTTACATATTATATTGTGGCCCCGAAAGAGGTAGGCACTGCGATCATGTTCAAAAGAAGGAACTTGAAGCTTGTTATGAAAGTATAGTACCTTGATATTGACCCTTAACTCGAACTATTTGAAGTCCTGATTCTTCTTGGGTGTTCGGTAGCCTCTAATGTTCTTAATGGCAATCGTTTGCAGTTCCCGGCAATATGCTTCAGCTTCCTTCAAGTCTAACTCTCTCTCTCTGATTCACCCTAAGCTATTCTGTGGCATTTACTTCGCGTTTGGCCAGCTCTTTTTCCATTTCTCTATATATAAAGCAAATAGTCAAAAAGTGTATGTTTCCCTCTGTCGCCCGTAATTTTAAACCAATTTAGTTGATTTTTTCATATCATAATGTCGGTAATTACGGTGATCAATTGATAGGCTAAAATAAAGTGCACGACTGGATCGCACGAAACTTTCTCGTTCATTACATTTTAATTGATAGTGCGGGAATATTTATAAGATGGCATTATTTGCATTTTTCTAAGAAAACTAAGTACAGGGTTTTATAAAGAATACTTATGTTATCGTAAATAACCATTTTAGTCAAAATCTTTAAAGCTGACTTTGGAAAATAATGCGTACAAAATATCTAGTAACAAATCTGTGGCAACAAGGAATAACGACATAGGTCAGTTTTTGCAACTTTTCAGGAGAGCGATTTAAATGTTTGGTTTGTGATTACAAATCAAGTACAAAACAAAAACTCTTTAATGTGTAGTTCATAAACCGTAAGAGATTAAAGTATGAAAAAGTAATGACAGATAGAATCGCTTATTGCGCATCAGATTGTGTAAGAATCTCAATTTTGACATAAGTCGACTTATGATGTTATTCCTTGTGGCCACAGAAATATTGCAATGTTGAGTTCGAAAAATAATCTTGCTCAACTATTTAGCTAAGCTATTTAGCTATGGTTTTTAAAGTTTTATCCAAATCGAAAATGGCGTTTTCGAGATTTGAACAATTTTCAATATCAGCGTTTCCATTGCTTAGAATTGAAAATGAAGTACGCAATAATGTTGAAAACGTAAATTTTACTCCAAGTATGCATTTTGGTCGAAATCGCTTTAGCCGTTTTCATGTAGGTAAACCAAAAAAAAAAATATCTCAAAATAGGCCTTTCTCAAAAATCCATTATAAATAATTTAGAGAAAAACAGAGTTTGCTATCATGTTAGGAATGACCATATTACCTTAAAAATTACTTTTTGTTGCAATCGTATTGACTGTTTTCGAGATAAGGCCACTTTTCAAAAGTACCGTTATTCGACTTTTTAGCCAAAAACTGGGTATGCAGCCATGTTAAACCCATATAGCGTAGCGCAAGTATACATTTTGGTTAAAATCGTTAAAGCCGTTTTTAAGTAAACCATAATTAAATAAAGTCTTAAAAAACGACATTTTTCCAAAATAGTCTGTTGAACGATAATTTAGGGAAAAACTGAGTTTGCTATCATGTTAGGAATGACGATATTAAGATAAATATGCATTTTTGTCGAAATAGTTTTGACCGTTTTTAAGATTATGTGCAATTTTCAAAATTACCGTTATTCGATTTTTTAGCGAAAAACTGGGTACGCAGCCTTGTTAACCCCACCTAAATAAGCCCAAATATCAATTTTGGTTGAAATCGCTGGAGCCGTTTTCGAAAAAAATCAAACTTGTTTAAAATCGTTATATGGGAAGTACCGTTAATAAGAGGGTTAACGTGCAAAAATGGACCCGACCTCCAAATCCGAAGTTTGAAGGAAATCCGTTCAGCCGTTTGCGCTGTGGAGCTCAGGAAAGGACGGACGGACGGACAGAATTGCGAGACCCACTTTTTCGAGTTCCTCTATCATCGTAATGTTAGATTTGATTAAAATCTCGAGTTTGATTTTTTGTACGATTACAATACCTTTCTCTTACTAGATACGTATACGAGAAAGTTAAAAATTAACACAATTCGGTTAGATTGCTTTGGAAATTTGAAATACCACATCAAAAAATCTCTGAGCTTTCTTCATTACACTTTTTACTCTAAGATGCGTGTGTTTTCGATGAGTTTCGATGCGTGCACAATTTCGTATTGCGTAAAGTTAAGAACTTTGATCTGCAGTTCCTTAACAGAGCCATTTGCAAACAAATAAGCTGGATAGGAACACGGGATATGACACTTACCATTTATAACAAAATTATCAAAAGAAGCCTTGGAATTTTGTAAATGGCGTTCTACACAATGGGACAGTATTCAAATGGTCGTCGTTGCACCCCCCTTACAAAAAAAACAAACACTTTGCGAAATGTGGATGGGACTTTATACGAAAGGCACGGGCAAAGACGTGGCGGAACAGATAATTAGCTATAAAACTGTCGTCCTTGTGACCGAGCAGCTTTTCACTTCCATTTTGTAAAATTTGCCCCTGTTCGCCCAGACTCACGTCTAACTCCGCTGCTGACAGTCTTTTCCAATACAATTGGATAACTTCCTCAATAAAACAAATCGAACACAAGTCACATCTAAGCTCAGCACTTCTGAATAACAACAAGGATTACCTACCAAAAGCTGTACTCGTCCCTGAAAATAATACCCGCAACGATGCACCATAAAACCCAAATCAAAACAAAGAAAATAAGCAACTTTCGAAAAATGCCGATCGCCTCAAAGTAGTAAAGAAAACTTTACCATTTAACTTATTTAATAGCCATGTACCTTTACGGAACTCTTTGTTTTTCTAATTTTTACGAGCGACCCTCTTTTGTGGGATTTTATTGTAAACCCGTTTCACATTCAATCGGCCTCACCAGTAGCGTCCACCATGGTTTGTCTGTCTCAAAATGTGAAGGTGTCATAAGATTTATCGCTTACCCCATCATTAAAACCGAGTATTACCTTTTTTCCACCCCATTCTCCACGATTTTGACGACGACGACGAGGCTCGTCTGAATTTCGAAAGAAAACCAAATTATCCCGCACCGGAAAACCTCACTTACAAGCGTCTAATGTCTAATCTCCTCTTAGCCATTAAGTATGCCATTAAATCCCGTAGCCAGAGAGGCAAAAAAAAAAAAACTACCAAATTGTCCATAAGTATGTGTACTTTCACTCTCATCATCAGACGAGAACGACTGTGACATTAGAATCTTCTCCTACTTTGGAGAGTATGGAATCATGGCCGGCCGTGTGATTAGTTCTTGACCGAAGATACTATAGAGAGATAGATTGTCATAGATACAGTGCGATATAACCTCGCGCAGCAATGATTTGGGAGGGCGGGATTATCATTGAAACAATCTCTCATTATCCGCGTCCATGAGCCAGTTTCGCGTTTCATTTTCTCTATTAAAGAAGAATTATATTTTGGCGGCGGCAACTACTTACCGTTAGAACTGTACCTGGCAATCTCTTTCCGACAGTGAAAAGATGAGAAAAAAGAAAAAAGAAAAACGAATTCCCTCCGTTTCAATGGAAAAAGTATGTCAATCTTTTCGGAGCAACCGCCGAGGAAGCCCATGACTAGGTCTTAGCAAAGCGTATACACAAAGATACAATTCTCATCCACGTATTTGCCATTATCCTAATTTTATTCGTCTTTCAGATCATGAGCAAACAGGTTTTCCTTTTTTCCTATTACAAGCATCTGTCCCTTGCCGCCACCGCCGCCGCCTCGCGTCAACATTACACCCGGCCCAAACAAAGGGAAAAACGAAACGCTTTTGCATCTGGAAAACTGGATTTGCAGTTCCGTCCGAGTCCGAAATGGGAATTTAGATATAGTACGACGTACGAGTACGAGTGCCGTGCCGCGATTTAACAACCAGCCATACAGCACCAGATATATATTCGTCGACGTGTATAATAGCAGTTTGTCACCGTGTTGCCAGCCCGCCCCGAAGGGACTTGGCTCACTTCACCCAAAAGAAGGTTTTAGGTTAGGTGGCATAGTACTCACCCATAATATGACGTTCAGCCAGCAGAATGTCCGTCGTATGCATGTATATCCGGAGTTTCCCATTCTGTGTGCGATTCTGCAAGGAAAAAGAAAGTGGATTTTAGTTTTAGGATCTGTTTCTGTGCTGCTGCAACTAAAACAAGAGTTTAAGTGGGGCTCAGCTTCGGAGAGCGATGATAGGGGTAATAAACTATGCTAACAAGATATGGGGTAGGTCAGGCCATTAGGGGCTTGTATATCAGCTTGTCACACACACTCGAGTGGTTTTCAATCAAAAAAAGCGCTGTTGTCATACACGGACAAATGATACATGACCTTGTTCTGATTTCTGTTTACATCAGAGTGCGAGTGGCGCGGATATAATGCCACCCATCACAGCTACGTGTGCTCAGTTTGTAGTCCTGCAATCCAGAGAAAGACCACTTGATTGACTACAGCAATTCTAAAGCAAAACACTGCCGTGTACATAAAGATTAATGGCCGACTTACAGGCGATAAAATATAGGGAAGCTTTGTTCCTTTGATCCGTGTGGGGGTGGGTGGGAAATTCTTTACATCGCCAAACGGCAGGTATAGTTGGTGTGCGAAAAGGGTTAATAGCTAATTTACAAACTGGAAACTAGCTGGTGTACAAGGCCGGCACATATACGTGGAGTGTTGACTGGAATATGGTAATTAGTATACCGAAAGAGATTAGAAGCGATTGTGGAATCAATTTATTTTTCAATTTATTCATCGTCCTCGCATTAAGATCGGTACTAGTTTTAATGGGAAATTAAAGGCAAGGTGTGTCAAAGGCTGGCTGTTGAAAAGTAGCACAACGAACTTACGCGCTCTTATACAGGCTAAGGACAGTCCTTTGAAAGCAATTACTTCAAACCCATATACCTAGGTATACTTAACCTCACAATCGCAAAATGAGAATTTGAACGCCAGAAAATGAAGCCAAACTCATTTGCTTTTGCATTGAGGAACCTCTCGCAGTCTCAATTGATGTTATTAGCAAATATTTACCGTTTTTTTTTTTGGAGAACAGAGCAAACACTGGATAGGTCGTAACAACATCCGCATGATGGGGTACTTATTCCGGAGAACTAACGTTCTGTATACCTGGAGTCTGGAGTACAGGAAGGGGTTTTGTTTGTAAAAGGAGAGTTCATTAGCATTTGGCGCTGTGTGGTTAACCCACCCATCGCAACAGAAAATTAAGGCGATGAGAAGATTTGAGTTTTGGCATTTTTTGGAAATAGAAATAAGGATTTTGGTAGATATTCTTTTGCAAATCTTCGTTGATTTCTTTAGCTATTCGATATCATACCTACGGGGTTTATGAATTGATAAAAAAGCTCTTAAGACTTTGTCTTAGCAAGAATTAAGAAAGGCAATTGAGAAAAGGGTTACAGAAAGTGAACCGCTTTGGAGTGATCAATAAATGGGATCCTGTAAGAAGATTAATTGGATTTTCTAATAGATTTATTTGACAGTTGTTCGATTTAGAAAACGCGGTGAGATCAGTGGAACTTTATATGCGGAGGCTAGATTTTATCGAAAGGCATTTTTTGAAATGCAAGTTGATATATTTGCCGTTAAGATCTTTACAAAATGTTCTTAGAGCTTCAGATTTTAAAGGTTTTTTTTGTTAGGTTAGGTTACAGAGAAAAAAGTCTCCTGCGAGGAAAAGGTCGCCTTATAGACGCCTTTTATAAGTGTCACTGAAAATACAGAACAGATTCAACCCAATTGAGTTACTGGTCGGCTTAGGAACCAGTAAGATATGTAAAGCTTCAGTTGGTTTTTGTTTAGGCAAACTATCGATCAACGTTTGCTTAGTAAGCCAATTGCTTGGTAACTTGCGCAGTTGGCAGGCGATCCACTTTCTTACCGTCAAATTTGTATGGTCGATGGCTCACTTGGTTTGGTTTTGTTAATAAGCAAAATTGTTACCTTTGTAGAAGGGAATTTCAAGATGAAACATACGCTACCGATTCATCACGTAAAAATGCACTTTTTGGGCGGGTTTATGGGTTGGCAGCATTATTGGGCCGTACTCCTTAAAAAATTAGGAATTTTAGCGGCATGGACTTGCGATAATTGGTTTCAAGAAGATTGGTGGTTGATTTGACACTGCTAAACTATAATTTTTGTGCAAGTATTTGAAGTTGTCCCCAAGAAATGAGATGTTTTGAGCTGCGTCAACTGTACAGAGAAAAAAGTCTCCTGAATGTCGCATAAAAGATCTTGTTGGTTGCACCTACTGCCTGAATGTCTAAAACCTTTCGCCAACAACCCGATCGGCTCATTTCAATGCGGTCTTTGACCAAGAAAGTCTACCGTTGACAAAGTTTTCACACTCTGACAAATCTTTAAAAAAAAAACAGGAATTTCAGATCGATTTATCGACTTTAAAGTCACCTTTGATAGCTTATATAGAGACGAGCTATACATAAACATGTCACGTTTCGGAATTTCTGCGAAACTTGTTCGTACGTGCCGCTTGAAGTTGCAGGTCTCTCTCCTCCCTGAAAATCGTCAAAAACATCACCGAGCCCTTCGAATCCGAACAAGGTTTGAGATTAGGCGATGCGCTATCGTATAACATTTTTAGTAATTTAGTGGTTGGCAGCACCGGCCATACGAAATTCTTTATCGCTTAACACACCAAATTTTCTTTCGTTAATTTGTTAAGCTTGGTTTCCTGAACGACGTTTTCTTTGCATACTTCTGCTAGCATTTTTAGTCAGTAGAATAAGTAGTGTCAAATGTGTTGGAGCAAAAAAATGCAAGCTTTCTAAAGTACTTTAAAATAAAAAGACTTTTTGAATATTTTAATCACGTGGTACAATTAAAATTCCACAACTGGACGAAACTCACAAGCCAACATCAGTGGTACAATTTTTCAAAAGTCTGTTCGCTGAGGATATTGACATTATCGAAAGATCGCAAACGAGCTGTCAGTGTGTGCATGTATTGATGGGTCTGGCTAAAAATAAGGACAAGGACTCTCAGAATCGATGGCTCGTACAAAACGTCACAATGGACAGATACAACTTCGAAGTAATTAAAGACTTTGTCCACCCTACAGCCTACACTCTTCTGTCACTTCGCAAAATGACATTAGGCCAGAGATCAAACTGTGAATCACTCTTGTAAAAGCCCTCTCTCATAGAACGAAGGGGATTTTATTTAAGACCCTAATTATCCCGATCCTGCTGTTTGGTGCGGAACGGACTCTGTCAAAACCAGATGTGGAAATCCTTCTGGAATGTGTCAAAGGAAAGATTCTTTGGTCGAAATTCGATTCACGCGGACTGTAAGCGGCACCAAAAGTAATTAAGAAAGTATTTAAAGTTGTTGGTCTAAGTGGACAAACATTTCCGCCTTTGGCCTCAAAAAAGTGATCAAAAATTTGAGATCCAAGATGCACACTCTGATCGAATGGCGGCCATGTGTCCGATCTCATCATTAGTGTCATGCAATTTTTTATTGAATAAAATTTAATTGATTTCCTACTTTTAAATAAATGTTTCATTTAATTAGCTTAACTGTGTGTTTCATTTCCAATTTAAAACCAAACAGCTCTTTAAAGCAAAGCACTATAAGTCCCCCCAAATCAACGAAAACGTCATCAACGTCCTTCTGTACATTTCCATGTTAATTGGCATAAATTGCGGTGGAAACACAAAAAAAAACTGCGACACTTCACCCTGTGTTTTTGGTTGTGAAGCAACTTCCCTTTCCACAAATTGGTATTCCAATTTACCAGCAATGGCGACACCACCTGTCATTTGCATAGCAACTTTAATAAGCCTGAAGAAAATCGATAAAACGCTTAAAAACCAAACAACTTCATAAGGTACCGCTCCTAATGTCCATAAAGCCAACCGAAATCAATTAGATTCACACTTTATAGCTTTTCACTAATGAAACTTCCGGAGTAATTTTGGAAATTAAAATTAAATTTCATTCCAAGTGCGCTTACTCCCCTGAGTTCTCCCAAGTCCCAACAGCACAAAAGTCTGCATATTTTTATGAAGTAATCGCCGCCACCCAGAACTATGTGTGCTATGTTGACAAACACTCATTCAAAGTCATTAACCTTAAGTGCATGAGAGCCGACACACTAAAGATAAAAAGATTGGAACTTGGAAGCCGTGTCTCTCAACGTTCCATACAAATACCTATCGCTCCATCGTCACTTGTGATTCGAGATGTTATATATTATGCCTCACATAATAATAATATTATGATAGATTGTGTAAGCAACGCTGTAATAAAGGGGGGCGCCTACATTTGTGCCTGATTGCGCGATATCTGTCTGAAAGAAGATATCTTAAGGTGTTGTTGTCGACGAAATACCGACGAAACCGATCACCTATCGCTCGAATACAGCCTAAAACAACCGATTGATGGAATTTTAGTCGACCAAGACTATCCGAATGCGGGTAATTTGTCAGACGCTCGCCTGATAGACTCATTCGGAACTGTTGTGACATCAGATATTCAGACATAATGAACCGTTCTAAATGTTGTTTTGTTTTGTTTCGATGTCTCGCCCGTAAACATCCGTCGATTGGATATGCATAATAATTGTGTATGAGATACACAGAAACGGGGTATAGGATAAAAGATAAATTGGCGAAGGCCAACATCGTGTAAAGAAGGGCTTTGAACACCTTTAAGTGTATTCAAAATTCAAATGGTGTTTTTCGCTCGGAACTTGTACATAAATCTTGTTCTTAAAGACTATTAATTATATGGCTCTGCCGAAGAGGGTCTGTGGTCTGTGCATACTGCACGCATTTATGTTTCCATTTTCTACACGCACATTCTGGAAATAGAACTGAAGGTGGAAGTGCTTTGTTCTTTTTCATATTTGGGGCGAACTGAATACATTAGTCTGAACTTAAATGAATCCAGGTCGGAATCGGAAGCATAGATCCAAAGGAAATTTGCCACACAGATTTATTGCTTATGTTGTCGGTGGTCGCAGTTTGATTGGTTCGTACTTTGGTAGCTTGTCTTATAAAATATAATTATGAGCGGCGCAATCGGAAAATGATTTACTAGCCGGGGTTCTTTTGCAGGTTAACGCTGTGTAGTGGGACGATGGTAACTCCGGCCAGCACTGTGTAAGCTAGCAAAGGGTTTTCCAATGAGGACGTAACAATTTCGTGTTTGAATATTTGATATATTGGGCTGAAATTTATTTCAGTAGAGTGGAACACATGTCAAATTGAGGTTCATAATGACTATCGCAACAACGTTTGTTCCGTTGTGGGTTTGTTGACATATAAATTAACGACTTAGCCCCATAAAAATTAAGCAATCCACTTTATTCACTATCGCGCGCACAGCCTGTCTGGTGCGATAATTATTATGGCCGAACATTTTAGTAAGGACTCTAAAAGTTGCGACCACCGACTCAGAATTTCGGTAGCAATTTTCATTAAGTTCCAAAAGTTGTTTCTACGTTCCGAAAATGCGCCGAAAATAAAAAAAATACATAAACGTGCATAGACTTTTGCAAAACCGCGTTCAAAAATGCCAAAAACAAATGAAAAGGTGTATACAAAAACCAGTCCAAAAACGCGTTGGAAAAGTGGCCTAAACTCAATCAAAAAACGCTTAAAAAATGTCATTAAAAAATCCGCCAAAAGCTGCGTCTAACACGCGTCAAAATTCGAGCCAAAAAACGTGTCAAAAGATGTGTCGAAAAGGGATTCCAAATTGCTTCAAAAAAAGCCCGCCTTACAAATAACTTCAAAAATTTATCGAAAATCGTGCCCAAAAACATGTAGGTAGAGAAATGCGACAGACAAAAAATTAGTTGAAAAAAACGTTTCGAACTATGAGCCAAAAAATACATCACAAATACTTCACAAGTCAAAGCAGAATTGACAGCTTCCTGCGACAGAGTGACGACTTTTGTGCCACCTCTTTTCAAATTTCACCATTTTTATGAACATAATAAAAGTTGTCAATATTTAGAACTTTTATCATTTTTTCCTATACATTTATATAAAAAAAGAAAAATATTGCATTCACCTTCTGATCTCTTCAGTTTAACGAACTTTTCAAGTTTTTAACTGATAGATGAACACATACCTGACCACTTCGCAGATTTCAATATTGGACTTACAATAAGGCGGCTCTCACACTAAGGCAACAAGCAATAAGCAATATCCAACTTTTATTTCAACCTTTTTTCAAATTAAAAAACAGTCAGACTTTCTAGCTGCCATGTCATCCGACGACTCCGATGATGCCTTTTCAATTAGGTACATCCTTTCTGCTGTGTTTCCAATATTTCTATAAATTTTGTATTATAAACTGGTAACTGGATCGTCCGGACTATATGTAATCTGAACGCAAAAACTAGATTGGTCGGTTACGTCCCTTTTCCTACGTCAGCCACATAATGCGGACTGTCAACTACGTCCTCAGTCAAAAATTTCTTGACTACATTCGTTGGCTACCCCTTCATAAACGTCAACTGAAACAGCTGCCCACGTGACAGATCTAGGCCAATCAAAACTGAGATTCATCCAGTCTGTCAGCTGTCAGACTAACTAGATACTTGAACGTCCCCAATGTAAAATAATTGTTAGCGACATCGCATATTTCCTACTGCCAGTTGCTTGTTTGATTGCATTTTCGCCTTTCACCCTACTTCGTGTTTCATAACTTTCACGCCCGACTGTTTCGCATTACTTAAACCGCATGTTTAACTTATTCCTCAATCATTCTAAAGTGGAACTTGTTAGTTTTATTGCTTCGTCGATATGCATTCACAAATTTATCCAACAGTAGACTAGTAGGTACCCCCAAAAATAGAAGCGGAAGTCAATTAAATAGACCACGAGTGAGAGACCTCTACCAGCCAGCTCGCTACACCCATCGCCATCATCATGCATCCCAGCAGCATACTGTGTGTGCTCTGTCTGAATACTATATGTGTGTGAGTTTGTGTGGCAAATATAGATATAATTTCGCACTTGTTTCACTTAAACAAACCATAAATTTCAATAAAAAAATCTCCCTATTACATGTGTTGCCGCATGTGCAACAATTAGGACCAGATAAAGGTTGAGTGCGACTATATGGGGAGTCTATCTGTAGCCTTACATGGTCTATATGTTGTTTGGCTTGGTATTCCCCCACCGTCATAATATTATACTGTGCACCATGACCATCGTCATCGACACCCGAATAACTTTTGCCTATTTATTTACTTTAGTCTGTTTGGCCAACAGTGAAACGCAGAAACAACACCAGCAACTGCTGTAGCCCCATGTGCAATCTGGATATACTCTGATCATAAACAATTTACTTACCAACTTTTTTTTTTTTTGTTGATTATTATCATTATGATGGAGCGAGGTACAATTGGATCCCAAGGGAAGAGCGGGTATCATAGTCGGTGTGCTGCTTCGTTGGGTTTTAAAGCGAAACATACTTTTCGGATTTAGTCAATTTACAATTTAGTTGGGCAATTTGGGCAATTTGAAATTCGAAATTGGAATCGAAATAACGGTGAGGGTGAGACTTTGATTTAGTTAGTGGATGGTTTGTATTTTGTTGCCCTCTTTTATTCGATTGACCTTGTTTTCGGGTTTAATGAAGCGGTAGTTCCTCTCGCGGTAGATGATTGTTTGTTTTCGATTGTGTAACGTGGGATGGAGAAATAAAGAAACCAAGTTGAGTGTTGTTGTATCGTGTGTACAGTGGGAAAAGACCACAAAGAGTAGAACTGAGAACTGACTGGTTATCGGGTTGATGTTATCGATGTTGTGATGGAATGTTTTGGGTTGATGGGATTGTCTGGAAAAATGACTGATCGAATGGAACTGGTGTCGTTGAAGTTTGCCTTGAGATCGAGTCCTAGATAAAGGTTGACAAACAACAACTGTTTGTGTGGAGAGGGGTACCTTCCTATTATTGCAGTGTATACTTCTTGTATTTGGACTTCGGGAAGATCCGAATCTTCGGCAGAGAATTTACTTGTTTGTTTCATATAAAATTCCATATAAACTTGCCTTAATAACCAAGAACTAGAGTTGGGCAGTGACCCGCATTAATTTTGAACGGAGCGAAACAAAAGTCTTTCGATAAATTTGACGCTTAGCGATACGAAATCATACTCCATGCTTGGCCCTACTCTTTTCTTAAGACTCCATAGGGATTAATTGAGTAGTTTTCACGTGATGCGTCAACAAAACACCAACTAATGGACGTACTTTTTACAATTGTAAAAGAGTCTTTCAGTAAGCACTTTCTATCTTTGAAATAAAGTTGAACAAAGAGTGTCTGAGATGTCATCGAAAATTGTTCATTCGTCTGCAAAACATATCGATGTCATTACGTAAGGAGTAGAACATCGTTCAAATGTCCGCCGCGTCTTTCCTGGGTGGCGCGCATCCAAAATATCAAATTTTCCAGATTTTGGCGCATAAATCAGGGTGAATTTGAACGGTGGCATGGGATATATTGCGTTTGAGGGCCGCGTGGTTCAGAATACCCCACAAGAATAAGTCTAACGGGGTCACATTGCACGATCTCGGTGGCCAGTTAACATCACCTCCACGTGAGACGATCATGTCCTCGAATCGCTGGTGCAGAATTTCCAACGTGGAGTGATCTGTGTGACACATAGCGCTGTCCTGTTTAAACTACTTCTCGTTGGTGTTCATATCATCCAATTGAGAACAAAAAAAGTTGGTAATAATCCAGGAAATATGGACCGATGACGGCGCCAGCCCAAAATCTACACCAAACACTAACTTTTCGGGATGCATTAGACGCTCTTGGTTCTCATGAGGATTGGCATCGTCCCAAATTCGACAATTTTGATTGGTGACGTAACCCAGAAATGAGCCTCATCGCTTAAGTTGATTTTTCGATGAAAATTAGAGTCAGTTTCCAACAGCTTTTGATAAAAAAATTGTTTTTATTTGCTCGTGTTGTTCAACTCTATGTTCATCGATGTTGATTTGGCAAAACATACCAAGTTTGACAAATGTAGCTTCAACAATATGGCCGCTTCAGCTGTCAAAGTTCGGAAGCCCCTATTGGAAGACCCTGAATAATCAGCTAGCGAATTTCCAATACCTACATTTTTTAGAACAGTCGAATAGATGGCGGGCTTATGTTCCTTCAAAATTATGTTCCTTAGAACTGAACAATCAGTAAACGAAGTGTTTCGCTGATTCGTCATCTTAAACTAATCCTCGCCAAGAAACAATCACTGATTACTGTCTGATCCTTTTTAGGTCCATTGTATGTGCATGAGCAATGTTTCTCACGGGATGCACGGCTTAAGAGTGTTCCCTATTGTGAGGCTAAAAACAATGCTCCAGTGCTATGCGGAGTTTTGTACCCTCTGAGAGTTGGCTCTTCGCAGAAAAGCTTAAACGAGGTATAAATATGTATATACAGACTTCTTTGTGCTGAGAATTTTCAAATTAAAGCCGTTCTCGAGATTGAAACGACTACGGTACGGACGAACAGGCACTCACGAATCATAGTGCACTCGTAGGGTCGTAGGTACCACCTATCCGGTAATGGGATTACAAGCCATTCGACTGGAAAATTCATCAGTAGAACGAAGTAAAGAAAATTACACACACTCAAGCTTCAAGGTTTCCGAGTGTGCACTATTAAAGCGCTCAAGTCATTTATGCAAGGATGGAAAAAAAAGCCAAACAAACGTAATGTAGGTTAGCACAAAGCAGAAAACGAAAATCTCATATTGTTTTCAGTTTTCAAATTCTTACAAACGGACTATAGGAATAATAAACTCCTTCCTTTATTTTGGGAGAATCCCCATTGGATTGCTATGAATCTTTGCAACAATCCCAAAGACGTGTGGCAAAAGTCAATAGAACACCAAAACACCATCCGAGGACAAGCATTAAGGTCGGCCGGGATATGCATTTCATTCATAGTGCAGTTATTCCCAGCATGTTCATTAAAAATCCACAAAAAAAAACACATTGTCTACATTTGGCTGCGCATGCATTCACGGTGGCATGCCTCATCCCTATAGCTCTCCAATGCCGAACAGAGTCAAGAGTAACTTTCTTCTAAACAATGCCCAAGTCAAACTCCCCAAACTTTTAATTAACATTTCTCGCAAAATGTTCTCACACATATGCCGTTGCCGTCGGTCGTCGCCGTCATTGACGCCGACATATATAGAGTGGGACTGCGACTGGGACTGGGACCACCTCTGGGTATCCATCTAAATGTGTGGAGTGTCAGTGTTGTACGTCCTTCCATTGAAAAGATATTTCATAATCTGCACATGCACACAGCACACACCGCAGATACAAATACAATGCACATTGTTCATTCGTTCCTCGTGTCGCTTGATGTTGTGTTACTATCTATCTATAAAGCAGACGCAGTCCGACCGCCCTCCCCATACCGCATCTCAAATGGAAATTCTCCCTTTCTCCGGTTCATCATGTCAATAAAGCGAGAATCAAATTCAATTCAATTCACAAGTTTTGTGTATTTTTGTCTGTTTGTGTCGTTTGATTGGGTGTGGGTATTTTAAAAACAAATAAAGACCGAAAAGTATCTATTCTATATACCTACCGGTATCGATGTCAGTGAGGCGATGGCAAATGAAATTGACGCGAAATGGAAATTTAGCCGCAACAACAGCGAAGCGCGGCGATTTACATTCAACCATTCGACGGCACTCGAAACGAATGCAAATGAGCGCCAAATAGTACTCGTCGGTCGTCGTATCCTATCTAACAGATAAAGAAAACGGTAATTGTTTTTCGCATCAGCATGCAGATGGTGGATTCAAGTTGAAGTTGAAAATGTTTCACATCATTTGTTCTGACTGATGGTGTTGGTGTTGGTGTATAGATATCTCATTAGAGTTTTGCCAATGAGTCAAACTGTCAACACTGTCAGCCTCAGCAGTCAAAGCAGTCGTTAAGACAACGAACACAGCCCAGCCCAATACTGTCACTCAAAGATGACGATTTGCGGTAGGTCATTGCCATATACGCAGGAGTTGCAGATGGAGATGGAGAGACTGTTAACAGTTTGAGCTGAAAAGAGTGGTAGTCAACGACGACGATGACGTGATGCGAACAAAGCCTTAGAAAGTTGTAAACGTGTTTAAGGTTTACTAAAGGTGCGCATTGATTGCATGCCTTTTGCTGCAAATAGAAATGCAATTTGCAGAGATTTTTCCAATAAAAACACGAGAGCACAACAAGAAGCTGGTAGGTACTTTGTAAGGTTACAACGTGCTTGTGAGGTGAATCGGATTACCTGCGCGTGTTGTTGTTAAGGATATGAATTGCGAGTTGTTATGAACGGGTACAATTACTTGAGGATTTCGGACTTTTGCTATCTTATGGTGAGGTGGCGCACGTCATTTTTGAAAAGGATTAACTGATCTGTACTTTTGATGGGGATACCTACTTTGGCGATTTACGTCGCGTTAAGTTAAACATAGTTACACGTTTCGTCGTCAAAAAAATTGTATTGTATTTATTTAAGGTTATATACCTAGTTTTGTTTGTGGGAAATTGCAGAAGTCCGTGGGAAAAGGGAAATTTTAGATTTCAATGTGGGATTTGTATATCACAAGACTGCGGAACTGATCGTGCTCTTTCGAAAAACGAAGCTTGTTGCACTGGACTTTATATAACAATAAACGTTAATCATTCATGATAAATATTTACTCAAATCGACGTCGTTAAATGACTTAAATCGAGATCTTGAGCTATACTCCAGCAAACAGCAACATACAGTCGTCGGCATAAGTATTTTGAAAAGACCAACAGCTCATTTTTTTCGAATTCAAGTAAGAAATAGAAGCAAATAAATGCATGGTCTGTTTACCTAATAAACAATTGAACATATTCAGTTTTTTTATTTTTAAATATATTAATTTAAATTCATTAAAATAAATAAAATTATCAAGCATTTTATTTTGGCATAATTATTTTGACAAATAAGTTTTACTTGAAAATTAATATAATATTTAATTAAATAAGGAATAAAATCAAACAAAGTAATAACAAAATATATTTGCTTTAGCCTCAACAACTTTCTCTTATTGTCTTGGAACCGATTCGATAAGTTTTTGAAGCATTTCTGCAGGAAAAACGTGATCCCAGAGATCTATTATTACAAAAATGGACTCCTCTCTGTTCCGAGGCAGAGAAACAGTTCTTTTTCTTTTAATTTGAACTCATACATTTTCAACGAAATGTATTCTGCACTTTGGCGTGCCCAGTTGTGCGTTTCTAGTTCAATGTCCCGCATAAGTTGCATCATCATTCGGCAAGGAGTGTTATCTTGTTGGAGAATAAATGACAGCAGGATTAGCATATCCCCAGATGGGAATGCATGATTTTTTAAAGCTGGTTCATTGTTTAAGCGATTGGAACCAAATCTACAGGCCGTTGAACGAGATACAAGATACAACCCCTGAACATTAACGACCCACCGACAGGCTTACCGGTCTGATCGACTGATGTGTTTCTGACGAGCTATTTTCGGCATTCGAAAAATTTTTCTTTCGATGATCCATGCAACTCAAATGAATTCTTATTCGTCCATAAAACTTGACTCCTGAAGCTTATTGGTTTACTCTTATACAATTGGCCGAATTTTCACATATTTTGTGCCTCGATAAATTTAATTATTTACTTAGTTTTTTAACAGAAAGACCGCAATCGTACTTTGCGACAAAAGCTGCTCGATCTTCCATATTTAACTCTGTCAATCGCACTTAAATTACAAAAAAGTCTGACCTGTCCAGCGATAGGATCTAATTAATTTCATTTACACTCGCTATCATACGTCACGCCATACGCAACCACTCAGTGAAATCCGATAAGTGTAAAATATAGCTTAAAGAAGTTATACGCCTTTAAGAACGACTAGCATTTCTGTCAAAATACTTTTGCCGACGACTGTATTATAAACTAGTCTTCGAGATTTTTCCCTCAGTTGAAACCACTCTTTGAAGCCGGCTTACAAATAAAAAGGAAAGAAAGACCTGTCTAGCAAGGTGAAACTTCTGAGCATCCTGGCAGAGCTTCATTTCAGATTTAGATCTATTTTTCGGGTAGATTTAGGTACCTCCGAATTGCTAGAGTCTTTTTGGCAACACGGTTTGCAAGGAAATATACCTACTAGTGTTGGAAGTAAGTAAGACGCAGTACAGTGCACTGTTCTTACATAGAGTCCTTAACTTTATCAGAAAAGAGTTTGGGACATAAACCCATTTTTTAGTGTATTTCAAACTCCTCTTGGGCTATTAGCACTAAATTTAGAAATTAACTGATGAAATACTGCTCAGCTTTACATATAGGAGGACTCCCTCTATGTGTCAAATTTAAAGTTTGTGTATGCGATGTAGGAACAGCGACGACTAGTCCAATTTTTGGGGCAAAAAAAAAACTCCTTAATTGGAGGTGCTACTACCGCGCGGCGACAAAGAACCTAAAAACAACAAAAACTAAATTATGACACAAATGGCTTGACATTTAAAACGACGGTGCTCAGTGTCTCCCTCTGTGTTTGGTATCATAAAACTTAATTGATGGGCTAAATTGACTGCGGGAATCAAGTGAAAAGATTTCACATAATAATCGTTTATATAACCGTGACTACGGGACCTATCGTCGGGTAATTTTGTTTTTCTATTTTTTCCCAAGCATTACCTGGCACCACCTGTTAACATTGCTATTCGAAAAATGCCTGCTATGGCTGTTGCAGCGTTTTTTCTCTCTGCTCAACCTCCAGAGGAACATTACCTTAACATTCCAACAGTGGTGGCGGCGGCGGCGTCGGCGAAGTCGAAAGCGGCACTAAAAATAGCCCTCCCTTGACGCGGTTGGTGCGCGTTTCCATGTAACCTATTACAATGTCCGCGCCATAAGATAGGTACATGTAGTAGAATAAAAGAACAACAGAGAAAATAAAAATCATGCTCCAGTTCATACTCTGGGGTGTTATTTGTCTATTTAATGTTACCCGATGCCATTGGAAGACTAGAGAAGTAATAAATCGTTTGCCCTCCATCCGAGTAGGGGTGCGCATCATTGCGCCCCATTTTGGGCGTCCCCGACGACAACCGGACAAACCCATCATCAATTTAACCATCTAATTCATCAAATGTTAAATTCTTGCCTATGATGGTATATCTTCCTCGCTTGTTGTTATGCGATGCGGACGGATGTTGTTTAGGGTTATAAAGTTATTAATAAATTATAATGGACTCATAAATTTAACAAAGTGTTGTATTCGTTTCATAACAATAAATTACTACACTCTATGCACAGTAAACTTGTGTTGTAACATCAATTGAGAAAGCACCTATGGTATGGGCAAGTGCGGTGCTGCGTTATCAACATGTTGCGTGGAATTAATTTCTGTTTTGTACTTTGCTGGTGAATAAATGGGGAACACGCTTTCAGCTATTTGCTTAACAAGTTCCCGCCCCCGACGATGGTCGTAGCTACTCTTGTAAAAGTTCAGCTGTGATTGGGATCGCAATTTTTTTTTTTTTTTTTTTAATTGAATAGGATTGAGACACGGAATTCAAGGCACGAAGTGAAGGCACCAAACTTCTCGATCTACGTGCATAGATAATAATTACAATGATACGAGTCGTATAGGTAAAATAGAACCCATTATTGTATTTAAAGCAAATTATGCGTACCGTATGGCAGAAACAAGAATTCAAGGAATAATGTTGCATGACTACGTGGAGGAAATTACTAAATATGACTTGTTTTGAAAGGACTCAGCTGGTGGATAAGGTTGAGATGGAATGAAGACGTCAACTGATGGTATTTATTTATTCATGTTTGTTCTTTATCATTAGGCCAAGATTCTTTGAATCCGTTCAATGTTCAATAAGCTACCGTAAATATTAGGTGAACTTAAATTGTCTTGTAGGAAAAATTCTGAGGAAAAAATTCAAAAGGGCCATCGAAAAATGTATACCTATTATTTACATAGTTTAAAAAAACAGTCAGAGACTTTATAAATCGTCTATCGTCTACCTTAGTGTTGAGTGATGTCAGATTTGGCATAAGAGCTCATTGTTAAAAAAAACTATACAGAAATTAATGTTTTTCTCCTCAGTTTTTTTTTTTACCTGAAATGCTGAAATAAGGGCAAGCAAAGCTAAAAGTGCAAACAATTTTCATAATCTTTATCGTATTTTTAGTTTTGCTTTTTTTTAAAAAAGTATTCATCCACACATTTTTTTATTTTATCTAAGCTACTTTGTAAACTTAACCTCAAGTTTTCTACTCGATGGATTGTACGTTTGTGTTACGTTTTCATCATCACGCATTACTTGCACGCAATGAGTAAGGGAGACAGTCGTTTAATGTTTATTATCCGAAAAAATATCCGGCTCGAAGGACCAAAAATGATTGATATAATAAGCGACGAAGCTACGAAGTGAAGGGACAAATGAAAAAATAAAACCGACGAGATCTCAGTATGTTATACATCGATAAATTCGAGAAAACGATTAACAAATTACATAAATGAACAAATGATTGAAAAATTAAAAAGTACTGCAATAAAGTAATGCAATAATGACAAAGTATAAGAGAGAGTAGGTACTAAAATTACATGAATAGAGAAGAGATGAGATGTTACAATAAACGTTAGCATCAATTTGATGACAATTACAGGAAAAGCAAAAGAAAGATTATGTAAGATATATAATGTAAAGTATAGGATATGATTTTATATACCTACTGGCCATAAAAACGCATTTTATTTCTAAATATATATAATAATAATGCTTGAGTTTCTGTATCTTATCATCAACTTACGTGATATAATCTAGGTTTGTTTGACAAAAAAGTAGTTTGTTTAATTTCGAATTAATTTCTTTGCTAAAATTAAACAAACTACTTTTAAATGTCAAACAAACCTATCACGTAAGTTGATGATAAGAGACAGAAACATTTTTCGTGTCGCTATAAGTGGCCCGTTAAATACTATTTTCAACAAATAAAGAATGTGCGTTTATCAGAAATTTAAAGACTCGTTATTGCACTGCAATGACAAAAATAAAACATCCTTCATGTCTAATAATTTACTAATTTTTGACTACAAAACCCATCTTAAGCATTTTTTATTTTTTTTATTTATTTATTTATTTATTTATTTAATGCTTTATTTTATACAATGTTTTAAGTTCACAAATTTTTGATTTTTTAAAATTTTTTAAATAAGTATGAAATAGTAAAGTACAAGTCCAAGTGACAAGAGACGAATGTACCTACTAGCAATTTACGCTAATAATTACACAATAGTTTTTGATGGGGAAAGAAAACAGTAGCAAAAAAAGTAAGCAATTAAGCAATTTATTTACGTAGATTATAGTTTTCTACGTTTCTTACAAAGTAAAATCCCGAGTTTTCGAAAAATATTTTTAAAACTTTGTAGCAGCAAAGATGCCTTAGCGGAAGAAATTCAAGACTCCTGAAGAAATTTATTGTAAGTTTCTTCTTTCACTTTCTCTCTTTAACAAGTCTTCATTTCGACATTTTTTTTCCATACTCACTAAAAGACTTTCTACGATTATTGTGACACCTGAAGCTATGTTTCGAACTTTCTGCTCTTAATTTGGAGAAGAATCACTTCCTGGCAGAGGGAAAATGACAATTTCTTTGCAATAGAAATAACTTTATTTGCAGAATTGACTGTCAGAATTCAACTGTTTAAACAATCTCTTAAAGAAGTTTGATGATGAATTCTATTTGCAGTTTAAAGTATGTAGTTATTTTCTCGACCAAATTGTTTGTTTTAAACATAAAAGTTTTTTTTAAGTAATGGAGCCCTCTATAATAAAAAAAAATAAATAAATATTTTGGCGCGACAGATCTGTGGGACCCAAGGCCTAGCTTCTCACAACCATTCGTTTTGTGTGGGTTTTCAGTTTTTGGGACGAATAAAAGGGATCTACAATTTTACGCCGAGTCCAAACGGCTAATTGAGAAGCTCTTTCATAAATGTTTTACCCTATGATGTATGTCAGACGTCCGCGAGAGGTGGCGCAGTGGGAAAAAAACTTAAGAAGTAATTTGGTTCTTTCGGGATTCGAACCGGGAACCCCTCGCTTAGTAGCCCAACACACTACCACTAAGCCACTGCGCCTGAGTCCTCTTTTATATTTAGCTTAAAATGACTGCTGAATTTGTTAGAGGAAATAATTTGAAAAATCCCTTAGGAGTGCGTACGTTTCCATGCGTCAAAGAGGGTGAATCCTGTAGGGCATTACTACTAAGTACTAAACTGTAAACACAAAACAGTGACACATCCATTGAAAGCCCATTGCTCCATCAGCCAAACTTTCAATGAATCGGAAAGATTCATGCGACCCAGTCGTGCACACTTTGCTTTAAGTTGCAGTGCAGTGCAGTCTACGTAGATGATAAATTATCATATGTATCTACTTAAACTTTTCACTTTGTTATAACCTTAGTAGAGGCTGCTTTAAGTATGCTTACCGTAAATAGCAGTTAGGCACTTAAGCATAAGAAAATATGATGCAATGTTTCCTCGCATATAAGACATGACATTTATGGACTTAGACATCAAATTGGAATAAATTCATACCAAAAAAGGAAACCCGAAGTTGAGCAGATATTTATGCAGAACTGATTACTGCAATTTTCTCAAAGAAATTGATTTCACACGTCAGAATTTGACATGGGAAAGGAGTCGCAAGAAACAAAAATAACCCGAAATTTAATCACTACTTCCACGACCTGTAGAAGAAAGAGCGCTTTTCCACAATTGGTATGGGCAACCTTTGAGAGAAGTTCCGTCAACTTGCATTAGTTGTCAACAAATTTTGAATCTATATAAGAAGAATTCTGAGTGCAAAATCCTAGCCTTACTCGAAGGGTGTCCTGAAGCACGTCAAAATAATTAATACTTTTGATCTCCGTAAACTTGACAGTTGCGGTCTTAAAGTCGCAAACCACATTTGAGTTGCCAGAACTGCAATTGCTCCACTTATGGATCCACTTTTCGATTCTAGGCACGTACACCAAACCTCAAATTGCCAACCACACTCGACACTCAATCCAAATCTCGTTATGGGCTCATTAGCATCCTTCAATTAAACGTCAATTCCAATACTAAATCTCTAAAGCAGTCGAAAGCTCATTCACATTCAACTTGCTGTATTCAGATATCAAGAAGGTTTATATCAATTAATTTATTTAAATATGCATAACGATGCACATATTCTCCACCCAATCTCAGTAATTGTCACACACATAAATGTCCACTCGTCGTCGGTGATGATGTGGCTCTCAATCGTATTATCTCTATACGCCTCTGCGCTGTTCAACTTGGATTGGACTGACATCGCATCTCATAATAACAATAGATATACTTTCAAACTCTGTGTCGTGATTGCACTTGAAGGTTTCGTATGCGTCTTGCATCATCGTCAGACTTTTAATTCGAAGCTATATACTCATAACTGGGATTATTATCTTTTGTCTAATGTAGTGATTAAAAAAAAAACACAAACACTCTGACCCGATTCGCTTTAATTACCTCGAAGGTAACTAATTACAAAAGTAAATTCGTTTTTGTGTGTGGCCCAAATGATTTACGCAAAACCCCACTCAGCCTAATCGTATCTACATAGATACAAATTGAGTGTGCCCATCACTTGCCTGGGGGCGAAGCCAGTCAAATGTATCTAACATACATATTCATCGGAACTAATTGCAGTTTGAATTGGCAAAGCATTAGCAAACCTTTTTCCAGGTTAATATGGAAAATGCGTCTAAAAATAGCTAAAAAAAAATAGCCCCCGCCATGTCATCGGGTAAATTGGGTAATTAACCAACACTAACGCCACACTCTGACGCGATACTGTGACAGTCGCGCGGTAGATAAATCGGATGAGATGTAATCGCTTTTGGTGACAACAACAAAAAAAAACGACATCCATTCCAAAAGCGATAGAAAATAATGAACTTTCAGCCAGCAACTACTGACAGGCAGCCGATGGCAGGAGAGCAAATTGATTTACGCCCCCCAAAAGTTTACAGCGTTTAAGTTTGAAGCGCGCGCAAAACTTTTTCCGTCAAAGTTCATTGGCTGCGGAGAGGGGAGTCGTGCGGCGGCGGAGTCGAAGTGAAACTGGTGGCGAAATTGCCCCAAGTTGATGCATGAATTGGAAAATTGTTGAAAATTATTACAAATTTCCCTCGCTGCTGATGGTGGCACTGCTCGGTGTGGTCTCTCTTTGTACGAAATATTAATGTGCGGCATTGTTAATGACTGCGGGACTTTTTAATCCCCAATCAGAGTCATAGTCCAGGAAGGTGCACCCTGTTCCATGTATCACTATTACAATCACAATCAGAATCCGTGGCAGCGCCATAATCTGAGGGATAAATGTTTTCAAATAAACTCGACAAAGGGGCCTTTGTCGACGGATAGATACCGATTGTTCGGTTTTTTATTCCTTTCGATTATTTAATTAGCAATTAATTAACATACTAGTGGTTACATGATAATGAAGTGAGCGCGTCGTGAGTTGACATACGCACCAGCGGCAACGGGCCATGGTGTCGGCGAAGGTTTTTAATCATTTAATGGTTTAACACGCGGACAATTGGATTTTTATGGTGATTTTCGTTTGAAATAGAAAGTATCTCTTGTATGGGTCGTTTTTTGAGCGGCCGGCGGGGAGATGGCGTTAAATCTGTTTGTTTTAGTCACTTTATATGGCATGGCAATGAACCTTGACTCGGTGGTGGTGATAATTTATTCGATCCGAACATTGTGTAAGGAAACTGTTGATTTTTTACGATTTTAACTTACCGGGTTCCATCAATATAGGTAGTCGACTGCTTTATTTTTCAGCCGGTTGCATGTACCTGACTGGTATTGTTGTGGGTTTTTCGAATTTACCTGAACACGGTCCATGGTCGCTTTTGTTGACCATCCCTGTTGGGAAATGAAAGACGTATATATGTACGAGGGCTTTTGTCCATCCGCTCGACATGAATAAGCCATCGAGGACTGGTAATTTTTATTGTTGGCATTCCTGCAGTGAGTATAAATCGGTGTTCCATTTTTGTTTATCCATTTCTCATCCGCACGCAGATTGGATCGTAGTTGTTGTACACATCTCTCGGAGAATGTCGCTCATTATTCATATGCTTCTGTCTGTCTCGGGGTAGTCATATATAGTCACGCAATAAATGAGGGATGTGTCTTCGAGTGAAGTTGAACCTATTCGACGTCAGTTTGAAAGGCGGAATTTTGTTAGCGTAAATGCAGTGCGACCAAGGTATACACAAAGATGCAAGTCTGGTGGCTTCTTGATACAGTAATTTCGTTTAAAGTTGAGAAAATGTCAAAAGTCTGATTTTCTTTAGACTTTAGAGCATGCAAGGCCTGAAAGGCCGAGATATGCGTCTTGTTATTCGTAGATTCAGATGAAATTTAAGGCTTCTCCGACAGAAAATAGTTCTGCAATAACTCATGATCGGACACTTGCTTCCCGGTGTCCTCTATATGTCGAAAAAGATAACCTCACTTTTCCTACGTCAGCCACTAAACGAAATGTCAGTTCAGTCACGAAATGGTTGACTAGCATTGTTGCGTCACTAATGTAGGCAAATAAAAACTTAAAAACATATAAGGTCTGTTTCTTTACTTTTGTAGTAAAAATGGAAGACTGTCAAAATGACATTTTAAGAGATGATCTCTCTCTCAGAGAATGAAACTTACGCAAGAGTTAAGGAACGCTTTTGTAGTAACCTCCGAAAAATGACAGATAGTTCATAAATGCCAAATGCCAAATAGAACAACAAATTCAAATCAGCTGTCAATTTTCAGGCGACAGTTGTTTCAATTCTTACGCAAAGAAATTTGTTGAGTAAAAACTAGTAAGAGCGGAAATATCTGGATCTCTTGAAGCCGCTTTTTTTACGAATTTTTCGAGTTGACGAACGACAAATGAGTAAAATGCGTAAGAGTTCGTAAAAATTGATAAGATTTAAAAGTAAAAGAACTAAACTAGATTTTTTAACCTTCCCAGTGTATTGGAAGTGTATTCTTAAAATGAAATTATCTGTCATCTGTCAAAAAGGGTTGCCAATTTGAAAAATTCAACTCTAAGAAAAGCAACCGAACACCCGCTTTAAATCACAATTTGTTGTACAGTGCTGGCCGGTCAAAGCGGAAAATAGTACGCGACATTGGGAACCGTCGGCTACCTAGCTAATGTTAAACGTCAGCAAGATTTGTCTGGACTAGGTATATGAACGCGTTGACTAGTCAACTTGAATTGTTATATTCTTGCAGTTTATATTAACTTTTGACACTGCGAAATGTCAACTGAGTATATTATGCAGGCAGGATTTTCTTGACTTGATTTGTCGGCTACCCACCATAAAAGACAACTGAAAAAAAAAACCTTTTCACGTAACCAATATGGGCCAGTAAAAAGAAAACACATCAAGTCTGTCAGCTGTCAGATTTAGTTAACTAGAAATCCAAAAGTCCTCATTAATAGAGAGCAACAAACAATTATTTTCATCTTTCTTTTGCGTATATCCATTAGTGGGTGTATTTTTAAAGGCGGTGCTGCCAAATGCGGTTTGAAATGCAGTTTTGTAACAAAAATTAAAAATCCGTAAAACATTTTTGCCATACCAATCCAAGTCAAAACATGTTCATTTCCTGAATTTAACTAAGAAAAAAGGGAAACAACAATAAACGGACAATAATCCTTTCTGATTAAATCATCTTTCATAGAACGAGGCGCCCCCTCTGTTGACGTTCACTTAAATAATAAGCAACACCGGTAGTCTTTTAAGCCTATATTCCACTAAACTCTTAGCTCCCACATTTCTCTGATTGCGATTAAAAAAGTCTGCACTTCTTTAAGGGCTGAGGCACATTTTAAACCAGCACTGATTTAAGTGTCAGATTTAGAATTAACAACGTCCCTATTAAATAACTCATAAGAACACATCAAACGCAATGCAGGCTGCGTCAAAACGGACATCGTCTTAACGGCGCTCGTCCATAAAATCGTAACGTCCGTATTTATTGCCCATCAAATTTAATATCGAATCCAAAAATACCTAAATAATAAATCAGCAGCTCTTCGCATCTATGCTGTACATATACCTACTGTAATCAACCGTCCGATGATGCTGTCAGTTGTTTAAATAATTAACATGATATCCACGTCGGCAATGTGTCAAAACAGATGCCATTGTTTTACCTGCTAATTAACATGGCCAACAAATCACAGCTTCCAAACTATTTGCTTACCGAGCGCGCGTGTTTGCCTTTGTGGCTCAATCGACCCTACACATTCCCATAGGCGTGAAATTCAAAACAAATCTTTCTTGGGAAATCATCGCCGATTCATGGAAAAGTCCCCCCTTATCGTTGTTGGCGCTGCGCTGGGAGGAATATCTCCAATAATCGTTCTAATTCGATCGTGCACTATCAAAGCGACACACTCTTGATTGAATCAATAAAATTTTAATTATAAAAAGTTTTACTACAAAACAAAATTTTTTTAATTTTTAACGAAACAGATTTAATTGGTTTTTCAAAAGAAACAAAAATATACATTCGAAACGGCCCGCCCGATAATTAGGTCTCCAGAGATACGCATAATTGTCGACCACCAACATATTTAATGTTGGCTGTCGGAAAACATCAATGATTTGGAATACTTTACGAATATTTCTTTTTTTTTTAGCGTGATTCACAGAAATAGGCCAGATGCTCTGGATAATTTTACGGTCTCTTAATGAATTGTCTGCGTAGACTTTGGGGTATTTTATGGGTTTATTCTATTTTGTTGGGCAGACGGCTGAATATATTCGGCAAAGTGGCGATAAACATTTTATTTTAATGATTTCACACATTTTTTCTGGCGGTTGGACGGCGATTATTTGAAATGTGCAAAGTGGAAGCGTTCATCGGGGCTCTTTTTTTGTCGACAGGCATTGATTACAGGTGTGAATGGGTTGAGTGTTAAGGTTCTATGTGAAACTCTTGGTTATGGGAAATATTTAATGGTCAATTGTAGTGGCGTGCAAAAAAATGTACACGACTCTTTTGACGTTTAAGAGTTGCAAGTCTTATGCAGTCTTAGTAGGGAAATTTTGGCCTAAATTATGGAAGAAATGTACAAGATGATTTTACTTTAAAAAATATTAAAAAATCACCACAGATCTTAAAAAGAATAGTTCACTGGTATTGGTGGGAACAAATTTAACTGGCCTTAGACCTCTGGTAAAAAACTAAAATAATCTGTAAGCATTGATTTAAAATATAAAAAAAAAAAGTGAAAATTAACTGCTTAAAGCTGGACTTGAAAGTCGCAGAAGCCACTTTTTTGATTACGATTCTGACAAGAGGCTGAAAATAGCGTACCTACTTTTTGGACTTAAAAGATGTGAAAAAATGCATGGCCGCCGCAACGATTAGTGTTAGTTTGACCTGTTCTTATAAATAAGTTAGAACCTATAGGAAACTTGCTTAGTCCCCCAAAAGACGCTAAATGTGACAATAAAAAAGTTTGTATGGAGTTTTTACACATACAGAATACAGAAATTGACGTTTTCAATTTTTCCATGGATACCTACTACCGAACTGATTAAATTCTGATAAATTTTAGTCCCTTTTCGAAGCGCGGCAATCGGTTAAGCCGTTTGGGTAAAGGTAATAATAAACAAATTATATACCAAAATAGGCAAATGGGCGCATTTAGAGAACACAATCTTCAGCCGACTCCTTTTTCTTCCAAAGTTTATTTGTCATTGCTGAAAAATTCAAAGAATAATAGGCTCTCCAGATCTGAAAGATCTTCAAATCCGAGAGACGACTTCTTCCAACTGACTTTTCCTTGAAAAAAAAAATGGAAGGGCCCTACAATTGTATGCCGAGTTCTAAACCGAATTGTGAATTAAAAAACGATTTCCTGAAAGTTGCACGCTCGGATGTTTGTCAGAGGTGGCGCAGTTAAAAAAGCTTAAGACGCATTTTTTTTTTGTTTTTCCGAGGATCTAAACTGAAACCTCTTGCTCAATTTTGGACACACTAACCACTGAGCCACTGCGCCCACATTGACTCTCCCCTATGGGTTAAAAATTCCCAAATTCCGACCAACCGCCTATCACTCTCGGTACATGCACTTGACACACTAGCCCCAGACATTGAAACATCTAGCTGAATTCGACAGATCACCAATAAATGTTCAGACTTATTCTCTGCTGAGATTTGATCACTTATTTGTTACAACAAAAAAAAAATGCAAACGATCGCCACTCGCCACTGATGTTTTTGTTTTATATTCAGCGATTGCCTCGCTGAAAATGCCAAAACATCAAACAAACACCCGACTTTTTTATTTGTCAGTGGTCACTCTTTGTTATGCAAATACTGCGAACAGTGCGAATTAGGAAACTTTCTAGTTTGCCAATGCGCCAAGCGCCCAAAATACCCTCCAACCGAATAACTCACACAGTAAATAATTAGATCACTTTTTACAGATCACTCGTTGAACAAATTAACAAAAAGTAAATTAAACAGAATAGTGTTTCACTGAGGTAAATAAATAGCGAGAACGAGCAAACAGATACAACGGGAATGCGAGATACTTGTCAAGGTTAACACAGAAATTTAATGAAGTCAACTTACCCTTTGGCGCAACAAGTACAGATAAGTGACTGTGATAGTAGTAGTTCTGTGGTGCTTTGTTGATGTTTTCTGTTTCTCTTTTTTTTTTGTATTTGTCGTTAGAAGTAGGTATCCAACTAGTCCCGGTATTAGCTAAACACGAATGACAGGCAACCCCTGTATTTAAATATTTAAATTAGCCCGCCGCGCTGACTTGATTACAGAGATGAATATTTCTCTTGAACTTAGTCAAGTGGACGATCCGGTTTAATTGCAAGTCCAATCCACTGACATGCAGAATTTCTATATTTAAAAACTTTGCACACACAAAAAACACAGACGAATATTTTCACCAATAAAAATAATTTATGTAATTTTTCTTTTCGCACAGAACCACGCACTATTTATAGAATCTTGACGAAGAGCCCATCAAAATCACAAGTTTTCGTAACGAATTGGCAAACTTTTTGCCAAACAATCATTCAACTTCAAACTTCAAAAGATACACAAACTGTCAGCGATGATTGCTTGGATCAGGGACTCGCAAGTCGCAACTCACAAAAGAACCCGAAGTAGTCAAAATCAGATGACTTGCAATGAAAAGTGCGAATTTAATGCGAAAAGTGAGAAGAATTAAGTTAATATTTCATTGTTATCTTTTGGGGGGTAGGTAACAAAAAAATGCACTTCAACTGTCAACGTGTTGACAGGCGGATTAGGGATATTATCGGTGCGGTCTATTTCGTTATCACACAACTACTCGTATCAGCGTGTCTCTTTGCAATTTCGGTGATAAAGTTACGAACGAGTTTCAAATAAAAAAAAAAAAGTCGCCACTATCTAAATGTTGGAGAAGACCGCACACCGTTAGAACGAAAAACCACCTTTTCTGGTTCGAGGTTCGAAACAGACTGAAATTGAATGCAACCGGCTCGGTGTGGGAAGTGGGAATGTGCGATTGAAAATGTACCTCGCTTTTAGCTCAGAGTCAGACACATTCGACAGATACAGAGAAATTCGATGGCAGATTCAAATGTTGCGCGCGCTTTGAGTTGTGAACGACAGTGGGATAAAATGCATTTCAAATTTCATTTAGTTTTACTTCAATGTAATTTTATTTATTATTCGAACTGCTGATGTTTTTGTTGAATGGACAGTTTAATTTAAATATACAAAACTAAGTGACAAATGCAAATGCTTCCCTTTACCGCCCGCAATTTCCAACCAATTTAGTTGTTGTTTTTTTTTTTAATGTGATTAATTACAGTACAAAAGGTGGTGGTAAAAAAAATATTTCTTAATGCATAATATATAAAATACAGCCAATGGGAGATTCTTGGTTGCTTTATAACCGAGAAATGAGCCGAATATTTTCTGACAGCCTTTACTTTTACCCACGGAATAAGTTATTATCTGGGAGTGTCTGTTTTTGGTGTCAGAATTCATTAGGTATATTTGTTTAAACTGAATTAGATGCTTCTCTCAAACACAATTTAAGCACAGAGTTTGTGGTTTTGGGGATCTATCGCTTTAGCAACAGTCGCTTTAAAAGTTACTTAACAACGGCCAAGGAAACACTTTTCAATTTAAATGCATTGTTCAAAGTATAAATCTTTTGGTTGCAAATGTGAAATTCAAACGAAATCCGTCAATCTCTGTTCTACCAGTGGACTAGATGTAGCCTGAACGCAAAAACTAGACTGGTCGGGAACCTCACTTTTCCTATGTCAGCCACATATGCGAACTGTCAACTTAGTACTCAGTAACGAATTTCTTGACTAGATTCGTCGGCGAACCCTCCATAAACGTCAACTGGCACAGCTGATATACATCAAGTCAGTCAGCTGTCAGACTTAATAAACTAGATACTTAAACGTCCCCAGTTAGATTGGCAAAACGAGCATAGCTGATTTCTTGTCACCTCCCAAGATGTCTTGTTCCACTGTTCTGAAAAGAATGTTTAAATGTTTTGCCTTTTGGCAGAACAGAATCTAAATGTTGACATAAATGTTGCCAGAAGTGATTATTTATATTTGAATGAATGATGCGATGACTGATGAGATGAGGTTTGCGTTTGACGTTTGATGAGGTGTAGTGTAAACCTAAACAAGAAAGCTGCTTGATTGGTTGAATTTTGTGGCAACATGCTGCAGGGCCTGTCTGAAATTGTGAATGTGATTTTGTGTGGTAAGTTAATTAATAATCATAAATATTATGATTTTGTCGGCATAAATTGCTTACACGTTTTGTTATTGTTTCTGTTACAAGGCTATAGAAAGCATTTTAAAATCACGACGCGATAGACGACTGTCTTGAACTTTATGCGACTGATTTTAAATTAATTCAATTGTAAGCGTGATTGTGATGTTGCATACTTGTGACTTGGCACACTTTATTTGTAAATAATTAGTTGCGGGAATTTTGAGTATCGGCAGACTGTCTTGCCAAGAACTATTATGCTTGGTTACAAAGTCCATTTGAGATCATTAGTTGAGGCATAAGATATCGCTTATTCAACTGCCCTATTTCCGGAAAATGAATCAGGCAGTCTGGCAGCGAGCACAATAATTGAACGCGGTTCTTTTACCACTGCACGTTCGATATTGAGTAAACCAAGGAAGGTAGGTATATCCAAGCACAAAGAAGTAACACAGTAGAAACCCCCATCGATATACAAATGCCTATCGTCGGCATATGCCTTGCACCAGGTGGCTATAGATTTTGTTTAACGAATGGGACTTTGCGACAATGGCAACTGCAATTAACACACGAAGACCGCCACAACACCTTTTATGGCTGTCTAAAGGGATCTGGCGTTTAAGCCAATTGACGTTTTTAATTGCAATTTCCAATGCGCTTTTATTGGGAGCATACCTGTAGGCAAATGTAGCTTCATCCTAATTAGCAGCCGTGTTCTGTGCGTAAAATCGATTACAAAATTAGGGCGCCGAAAAACAAGACAGAGATGTGTAATTTGCGCGGTTTGGCATTTCTCCATTTATGGGACTCTCGAACTTGTCAGGTGTCAGAAGAAAATGCAAATGACAATGCTTTTATACACCATAGGTCTGTTCCTTAACTTTTAAATCTTACGAATTTTTACGAATTTTTACTAAATTGTCGTTCCTCAACTTAAAAAAAAATCGTAAAAGAGAGCGGCTTCGAGAGAGCAAGATATTTCCCCTCTTACCAGTTTTTACTCAACAAATTTCTTTGGGTAAGAAAAATAATTGAAACAACTGTCAGTCGCCTGAAAATTGACAGCTGATTTGAATTTGTTGTTCTATTTGTCATTCGGGTGGAAGATTCGCATCTGTAATTTTTCACAGGTTACTACAAAAGCGTTCCTTAACTTTGGATAAGTTTCCCTCTCTAAGAGATAATTCATCCCCTCCACTGTGATTTTGACAGTCTTTTCCATTTTTACTACAAAAGTAAAGGAACAGACCTCATATTTGATTGCAAATATAAATATGTAGATAATCTTTTGTATTTTCAAATAAATACGAGTAGGCATTGCGAACGGGATTTTTAAAAAAAAAAGTACGCTTATGACAGTTCTCATTGTCAAAACAAATGCCGGAGCATTTCGTATAATATAATAACTTGTAAACAAAAGTCTGTAAGCTTCCCAAAACCCAATGTGATCCAACTATTGGTTTTGGGATTAAATTTTGACAGCGCAACACAACACGCCAAATAATCTCCACTCTGGATCAGCAATATAATTACCTATAGCACAACCACAGGGCGGCCCGCATTGTATTAAAGCTTTGCGGTGAAGCACAAGTGGTGTCAGGTCTTATGAATCTTTTTAGCTCTTCCTTTACATGACTTTTGATGGTTTATCTACGAGTAGGTACTTTGTGGAACAACATTTTCTGGGCCAAAAGTGGTTCATTTATTTTCAGCAGATACCTATTTCTTACACTTTCTTTATCCTTTGTCGAAGGTAATTTAATTTTTCGTTCATTGCCAGCACCCTCCGCAAAGTGAATTTATCTCCCCAACGCCGCACACAATTATTCGCTTATCGCAAATACATTTCAAGTGGATTCGGTGTGTTATATAAACACACTCGCACTCGTATACCGTTTTCTCATGGCAGCTCTCGCATATCCTTTACGTGTTTAGCTCTATTTGAAGGATGTATCAAATGTCACGATTTCGGTATTTTTAATTCCCCCAAACTTTCTCCCCTCATCAGTCAGCAAGTGGCCTCATGTTTCCGGGTAGGGGTGTACGTACACTCTATGTACGATATAAACTACAAACGGACGTTCCATGAACATTCCGAGGTATGTCGAATGTGAGAAGCAATTTGTTCTCTAATAATCATTTCATAATTCACTATAGCCCTCAAGTGATTTTCTACCCTTTCATTATGTTGAATACACAGCAAAAGCCGGAGAAGGAAGAAAAAGGAGAACTACTTGTACACACTATGTCGTTAATGAATTGTGGGTTTAGATAAAAAGGAAAAGCATTTAGTTGGACTAATGAAAGAATATCTATTTGTCACAGAACTATATGGGTATGTGGATGAAGGAAACTAGCTGTGTCACTTGAAAAGGATACCATGCCGAGCAATCGATGCATGACGAGTATGCTGTACGGAGACACCATCTGGAAGGAGCGGATTTGTGGATACTCTACTTCAAGTATCAAGTACCTATGGTGCAGCAGTATCAATGGGAAAATGGATTTCTTTTATAATGCAGTATTTGACAGTTTGTGTGGGGTTGTGAAATACACAGCTTGGACATTGGCACTGTCAATGTAACTATTTGCTGTACCTAGTAACATAGAGACAGTTTGAGTTTGAAGGACAATTCATTTTAGTTGTCGAAAGGATTTGGGCTACGTACACCCAGTAAGAATGAAGAAAAATGTGTTTAATGATCTTGTCATGCTTAAAACTGCGCCATAATTAATTTAACATATCAGTAGCCATTATTTGTACAATTTTTGACACCCAAATTTGCCTTGGGGCTCATCATGATCGTCAGGACGATGAACAATATCGTTTTCGAAAGTTTGTCGAGCATTTAAAGCGATTTTTTGAACGATTTTTTCGGCGATCGGCATATTCTAGTACACTCGTGGAAACCAGGGGTGGAATCGACTAAGGTGATAGTTGATTGTCGCTTTTTTTTATTGTCGTTTTGATTATCAACTCTTCTTTGCTCTGCGTAAAGCGATCACAAAAAACTTCTTGATTATTGGCAGCACTTAGAGTTTTGAACGTCACTTCCTTGCCGACGCTGTCATTCTGAGCAGCTGATAGGTATAGGTACTCGTACAAAAAATGTAAGTGAATTTATAATACTACAATGTTAACAAATAACAATAAATTTGATTGTTTTTTTTTAAGTCTTAAGCAAATTCGCATTTATGCTGTGAGCATATTCTCTCATTTTCCGTTGGCCTTAAAATCATGATATGAGTTAAATCATGCAAAATTTGAAGGGCAGTTACAGGATTAATATATGTACTATATTTATATAGAAAAAATTAACCTCCAGGAAAATGATTTTGTTGAATCTTTAGGCACGAACTTATTCATAAATGGGCAAAGTTTTGACTGCATTTTTTTAATGACTACAACATGAAATTTAGCCACCGTACTTTGACCAATTATTGGTGCAGCCAAATTAGCCCCAACTTGTCTTTGATAGCCACCACCAACCAAAAGATTTAAAGCTGCAGTCAATTGAAGGATGGGTGGAACATGCGTTGACCTTATTCCAGTTGGTAAATCAAGCAGTCCTAAAACAAACATAAACGCTTCTTTTAATAAGCCGAAGTGTTTCAAAAATCTAAAATATCTATCTATAAAGAGGAAGAGAAAAAGAGTTTTACATGACAGTGAAGTTAGTAGGGGCTTGAGAACAATCGGCAATGACTTAAGGCGAAGGCACAAAAATTCAAACTTTACAAGTTGGACATTTTTTAAATTATTTCCTTCATTTTCCTCTCTATTTGAGTTGTAAAAAATTTCCAATGAAGTAAACATTGCACTTCACGAATTTTCTAATTTTACTTAATGTATTTTTTATTTTAATTTATTGAATTATATTCTTTTATTGCTAAAGTATTTAATGTATTTGGAGTAGAAACTAAGGGGCATACCTATAAAAATGACACAAATATATGAAAGCGACAGCTAAATAGCTGTCACATGAAATTGATCGCAAAAAAGCGATTGTAAACTTGATTTCGCTAAAATCCCGAGATTTCGAGATGTCAAAAATGTATGGCGAAACCTCGGAGATTTATAAATATTTTACGAAACCTCGCGGTTTCGGTAGGTGAGAACATGGCATTACGTGGACGTAAAGCGAGGATTTTGATTGTCAACTATCAACTATCACCTTAGCCGATTCCACCCCAGAGCTTAATGCTGCTTTGAAACTTGCGACTTTGAGACTGAGGTAGTTTTCGGAACTAATCGTTTCGACCATACAATCGACTAGTTACTTGTTTTAGGCTCTGGTATGCCTGAATTGTAACGCTTTACCTCTCGCGATTGTCTCACAAACATCGAATGCACATATGACATATAACTATCCACAGAAAGCTTCCTAATTCAAACGTTCCGATAGGGAAATGCGATTTTCCCAATCATCAATGAGATAAATAATATCTACGCTTTCACTTGTTGCTTCATAGGTACTTCATTACACGTTGAAGGGGCTACTTACGTCATTTGACTGCTTCGATAATGAATAGGAAGTAGAGGTGTAGTCTTGTCAACAGATCAAAGACTGTTCCATATTCATTTGTTCATCTCCTAACCTTCAGTATATTTATAAAGCTGTCACTTAGCTACCACCAACATTCCCATGTCTCATTAGCAGAACTGAGAAGTCAACATGTTCGTTCCATACCTAACCCCAAAAACAGATTTCTGCATAATTATGCCAATTAGCAATTCAAATGAAGTCCTTCTTAGCACATAACTTCGGTTCCCTCTCAAAACTATTTATCATCTGCAAGAATTCACACAAAAAACAAATACCTACCGGTATCAATGTCATTAACAAAGAACAAAAAAAAAATTGAGACCACTCATCTTAGTCTCAGATCGGCAAAATTCCAAGAACACACACTAACTGGGCAACATAAATTATAATATCTTTTTCTGTAAACGCCGCTGTCAAAAAAAGAACAAAAACAAATAATAAAAAAAAACTTAATTAAAAGGAGGGCGCCAGATGTGTATATCCTGTCATCGTGCGAATACAAAATCATCGTTCAATTCTGTTACTACAGTAATGAATCTCAGAAGCGGTGATGGTGATCCTCCGCAGAAGTAGACCTCCGAGTTGACGCGTGTGTCATTAAACCAGTTCATAGCCGCGAGACGACGACGACTACGACCAAGTCTTCGCCTTTGTCTCACTTATGTGCCAATTCGACGAATCGCAAAAGAGTACTCTACACACATGTGTACTGTACATAATATTAAAACGGTCCCAAGAAATAAGTTTTATGGTCTCCAAAGTCAGCGGTGATTGATTGACAATAAATCAATAAAACTTAATTTAATGTCAAGAGCAAGACGAACAGGATTTAAAGAGAAAAGTGCATGGAAACACGAGAAGTGCCAATTAGCTTGTGTAAGGGAAATCTCGTCACTACCTACGCCTCGTCCCTATAATTATGTATCACTTAAGTTAGGTAGGTGATGAGTGCTTTCGACCGGCCGGCAATTTTATAATTTGCGGTGATCCAGGTATACATACAAAGAAAAGTTGCTAAAAGTACTTTCTAAGTAGGCACCGCTATCTTGACCATTGCAACGTGTGCCAAAGTGGCACCAAACCTGTATTTGAATGCAGACCTTAACCAGAATCGTTAGTGATCCTTATCTGAGGTGTGGACTAACAAATGTTTATAAATCTGTCTACATCGTCCACACCTTAAGAGCTTACTTTGTTGGCGCTACGCAAACAAACCCTTTTCTTTGGTGTCGTCTCGTCCAGCTCTTTAAAGGTATTTCCATATTTCTGCTGATAAAAGATCTAATAAATCCAACCCAAATATGACTCGAACGTGCCTGACCACTCAGTTTTTGATTAGTGCTGCGATTGTAAAGAGTGTGCCTTATTTTTCCCTTGAAATCTGTTGTCTTTTACCAAAAATATGAACAACGTAATCCAAATAGAAATGGAAAGGAAAGGAAAAGGAGTTCCAAATCCCAATCACAGTCCAATTTAAACACCTGGATTACAGGGTAGAGCACAGAAACAGCTTATGATGCAACATTTTGTTTGAGCAACCTCCCAACAACAAATAATATTGTCGAACATGTTGCCCACAGCTTCTAACATTCTTAAATTGAAGATTGAACAATAATCGTGTCCAACAAATGCTCTTTTCAGAGTTGCCATCCTAACCAAACAAGTCAAGTCGATCTGAAGATTGACAAGCCGTCAATGAAGTGCGGCTAATGCAACAAAATCAATAAAGTTAGGTAGTCAACACATTAAAATACATAAATCCTAGCCTTCAAGATTATTTGTCCAAAAATTTGATTTTTTACAACAATTACATATCACGGCAAATAAAAGCAATAATTTTTCCTCCGAGTTGCTTGACAGTTTATGAAAACCGAGAGTCATGTACATTAATGACAGCTTTCTGTTTGACGTCCTCTAACGCGGCGGTTAGAACGTAGCGTCAAAATAATCTTACCGCGCGCCGCGTAAATTAATCTCACCGCGGCGTTAAAAACGCGTTCTGTTTGGCGAAGCCTTTAGCTGTCGAAGTTTGAGTTTGTTTACTTATTAAATCAGCTCTTTATTTGTTTCTCCTTTTTCGTTTAGAGTATATTCGAAGCGCACTCGATGAGCTCAAACTAATTTTACGGAACAGTCTGAGTAAGAAACAATTTCATTAAAAAAGCAAAATAAACTTCATGATAATTGCCAATTACTTGCAATATTTAATTAAAAAATGCATATAAAGCAAATATAGATGTTTAATGTAGTTTTTGAATAATCAAACTACAGTTTGACAAATTTTCCTTATGCCTCTGCACTTGGATGTGGGAAATACTTTAGTTTTAAATAATCTTACTGGGAACCGACTTTAACTATGAGCACATGAAACTAAAAGAGGCCAAAAATCACACCAATCACAAAGTGACAGCTAGAACTAATTGGGATTTCGAGACAGTCAATTTAATTTCAAGTAGCTGTAAATGCCCGCGTTCCATTGATCGCTAGATGACTAGCGGTATGTCAAGTCTAGATGGATGCCAAGTATATAATTTATTTATTCTGACAGTTGGATCACTTGATTGATTTGCGTGGCTTAGAGTTAGTGTGTTGGACTACTAAGCGAGGGGTCCCCGGTTCGAATCCCGAAAGACTCAAATTACATTTTAAAGTTTTTTTTCCACTGCGCCACCTCTCGCGAACGTCTCACAGACATCCGAGAGTAAAACTGTCATAAAAGAGCTTCTCAATTAGCCGTTTGGACTCGGCGTAAAATTGTAGATCCCTTCCATTCGTCCAAAAAATTGAAAACGAATGGTTGTGAGAAGCTAGGCCTTGGGTCCCACATTTTTAACTTTCTCGCATTACGTAGTAAGAGAAAGGTATTGTAATCGTACAAAAAATCGAACTCGAGATTTTAATCAAATATGACATTACGATGATAGAGGAACTCGAAAAAGTGGGTCTCGCAATTCTGTCCGTCTGTCCGTCTGTCCGTCTGTCCGTCTGTCCGTCCTTCCCGAGCTCTACAGCGCAAACAGCTGGACGGATTTCTTTCAAACTTCGGATTTGGAGTTTTTGGGCTTACAGTTCGGGGCCACTTTTTTTTTTGCACGTTAAGTGTTGCCGTTCTAACGGTATTCAGCAAATTTGAGTTTTTTGAAAACGGCTCTAACGATTTCAACCAAAATTGATATTTGGGCTTAAGTAGGTGTAACTAAGATGACTGCATACTCAGTTTTTCGCAGAAAAATCGAATAACGGTAATTTTGAAAATTGGTCATATCTTTAAAACTTTCAATACTATTTCGACAAAAATTCATATTTAAGGTAATACGGTCATTCCCAACATGATGGCAAACTCAGTTTTTCCCTAAATTATCGTTCAATGGACTATTTTGGAAAAATTTTGTTTTTTAAGACTTTATTTAATTATGGCTTTCTTGAAAACGGCTTTAACGATTTTAACCAAAATGTATACTTGCTCTACGCTACATGGGGTAAACATGGCTGCATACCCAGTTTTTGGCTAATAAGTCGAATAACGGTACTTTTGAAAAGTGGCCTTATCTCGAAAACGGTCAATACGATTCCAACAAAAACTAATTTTTAAGGTAATATGGTCAATCCTAACACGATAGAAAACTCATTTTTTCTCTAAATTGTCTATAAAAGATTTTTGAAAAAAGGCATATTTTGAGAATTTGGTTTTCTTTTGTTTTACCTACATGAAAACGGGTAAAACGATTTTGACCAAAATGCATACTTGGAGTAAAATTGACGTTTTCAACATTATTACGTCCTTCATTTTCGATTGTAACCACCGGAAACGCTGATTTGGAAAACTGCACAAATCTCGAAAACACGATTTTTGATTTGGATAAAACTTTAAAAACGAAGTAATACTAACATCCTGAATAATACCCTATACTCAGTTTTTAGCTAAATAGTTGAGCAAGATTATTTTTCGAACTCAAAATTTCCATATTTGTTACTATTTTGTACGCATTATTTTCCGAAATCAGCTCTAAAGATTTTGACTGAAATGTTTATTTACGATAACATAAGTATTCTTAATAAAACCCTGTACTTAGTTTTTCTTAGAGAAATGCAAATAATGCCGTCTTATAAACATTACCGCACTACCAGTTAAAATGTAATCACAACTACTCGAAACTCCTTTTTAGCAAATATTTCCCACTTCTTCTTTTTTCAACCATATTAATCATGAACCTTAAAATAATTCCAACCAATTGGAGTCTACACTATTAGAAACCCGAACTTCATTTACCCCCAAACACGTGCAAATTCAAAAACAAATCTCTGAATTCTTACATCACAAACCCTACTTCGAGTCATAGCCACCTACCAGCATCACCAATTTGAAAAATCTTGTTTTATAGCCTATAAACAATAATAAAAGAAAATAAACCAACCAAACTGATGATATGAACGAGAAAGTTTCGTGCGATCCAGTCGTGCACTTTATTTTTATTTATTTATGGATCAACTGATTTTTTTGATTGGCCTAGATCGGTCACATGCGCAGCTTTTTCAGTTGACGTTTATGGAGGGGTAGGCGATGAATCTAGTCAAGAATTTCGTGACTAAATACTTTGATGACTGTTGGTATATGTGGCTGGCGGCTTAGGAAACCCACCAATCTACTCGAACTAGGATGACTAGATTTTTGATAATGTGCCCCTGGTAGAAGAGAAAGTGTCGTTCTGTTTGTCAGTTTAGAGACGTTTCTCTTGTGTTGTGAATTAGGAATTATTACCTAATTAAAAAACGCTGGCAATCAATTTAATTGCAATTTTTAGCTATTTCTGCTTGATAACATTCTAAAGGATCCAAAATGACGTTTGTCAATTAAAAATAGATACCTACCTAGTTTTAGAAACGTCCCTCCCTTCTTCGTCTTTATAAATTTTGGTAACTAATAAAATAATTATATTTTAATTGGAACTATAGTTTAAGTACAATTTAATAGCTTGCCACAGCAACACTCATCTCAACTCATTATCAAACATGTTGAAGCCCAAAGCCATCAACAAGTTGCACAATGCTTGTTCGAATGTATGTAGGATTTTTTGTAGTTGTAGTTGCTTTGATTTTCTACCTGCTCGTTTTTCATATAAAAAAAGGGAATCAACAATCAACAACAATCCAAAGCAAACATCTATTCACAAAGAGATATCAATCTAAATTACTCTTTACAGATAAATGCAGTTCAATTTATCATCAAAAAAAAAATTGGTCTAAATTCAGTTGTTAACGGAGAAACAAATCGTTTTATCGTAAAAACAGTAAAATGCTTATATAATTTTGATTTGAACCAGAACAGTGGAAAAGGAAACACTGCACTGCATCTGTGGGAACACAAAACAATAGTTGTGTTTGTGAGTATATTCTCTGCGCCGACCGGCCGGTTCGTATTTCGTACATCCTACTCCTACCTGCCTCTGCTACACAAAAAGTGACAAAACTGTCTAAAGAGGAAGTTAACCGTCATGTATCCAGTATCTCGTACTGTGTGGGACAATGGGACTACTCGGGAGGAGTTCTCATTTCATTTCATTACAGAGCCAGACTGCAGCTAGCTACTGATAGGGGTTTTCTTTCATCAACGCATTTTGATTCAAACTACTACTCAATTCAATGTCTATGACAGCTAACAGTGAGTGAGAAGAAAATTCATATCTTTTCTTGTGTATGAAATTGAATAAAATTATAATTTCGTTTGAAATGGAACTTCACAGTCTTCAGAGGGCTCACAGCTCACACAGAGAGGAGGCAAATACCTCTCACCGTTTGTGATGGGCTGAGGCCTGGCTGTGCAACTGCAACTCTTCCGGATTAAGTTTTGCCTTTGATTCCTGTTAATCTGCTCAAGAAATCGCTTCTTTAACAAAAGCCATGGTATGATTCAATGGGAAGTTATTAGCCTTTTAAGAAAATTCAAATGAACGTGTGCAGTTGTATGGGTGGCGATTCTATATCTTCAACTTTTGCTGAACGCAGTAATTGTTTACTTTTCATTCGTGTCTGGGGATTGTAGAATCATTCAGCATTTTTTCATTCGGCAGTAGGTACCTATGGTCAATGGATTATCGAGTTTTGATTGCGTTAACGTCAAAATCTGTACAACTTTCTGTCTTTGTGGACCAAAGGCGGGGGCGAGTACAGACGCGTATAGAGGGCAATTTTCTATTCCGGGCACCACAACAGCCTGCCTATGTTGTGCTAGATAAGTGAGTTCTCTGAGGTTTTTTCTCTATTCCTGTTTACTATGACCTCATTAGACATCTCTATTGGACTTGCACACCACGCTTATAGACTCGATCGTTTGGCAAGCAATTCGAAATTATAGTGCGAATAGGTAGTCTGTGTAAATTAAGTGGTCCAGGAAACACTTTCGCTGTATTTAATCTGAAATTGTCTTAAATTACCTTAAAGTGTTCTCACACATTTCTGTTCAATTTAAAGGCATGCTCTATGGCAGGATATACTGAGCGCATTCAAAAACCTAGTTATCTTAAGTCGACTAGATGTAACCTGAACGCGAAAACTATATTGATCGATAACGTCACTTTTCCTACGTCAGCCACATTAGCCGAACTGTCAACTCTTCACTAAGTCACGAATTTCTTGACTAGATTGGTCGGCTACCCCTTCATAAACGTCAACTGAAACAGCTGTTTATGTGAACGGTCTGGGCCAATCAGAACTGAGATAGGTACATCAAGTCAGTCAGCTGTCAGTGTTACTAAACTAGATACTTGAACTCCCAAACTGAGACCCAACGCAAGGTGCAACTTGCAATTCTCTCGTCGCTTGTTACTTATTTTTTTCGTAATCCGCCATTTTGTTGTATCGAATTTTCTGCGTCACGTCAATTGAAATTAAATGTACAAAGAGATGTTTTTTTCCAAAAAATTTATTTTATTTTCAATACAAATAGCGAACCTAATCTTTGTGCGGGAAGCGGGAGTTAGTTGAAGCAAGTAACTGTCAATCTGGGGGTGGCAAATGTCAGATTACAAATGATTGTGCGTTACAAATCACTAAGAATTTTATACGCGCATATTTGGGCTACGTTAGCGAGTAGGTAACTACCTTTATGAGATTGACTGTCAAATGCTCTCTTTTTGAAATTTATTTTAATGCTCTACGACTCTACGAGTACCAATTTCCAGCGGCAACTAACTCGACAACTGACAGCTGTTTTGGACTCATTTTAGTTTTCTATTTCTCCAAGAGCAGAGTCAAGAGTCAAGACTTGCGTTTACCATTTCACCAACCTTCGGTGTTCCCACAGGCAAAAAAACAACAACTATCTACATAACAACTTGTAATGCATTTGGAAAAAGGGTATAAAAATCTACGTCTATTAGCTTAACATTTTTTCAAAAATAAAAACAACAGTCTTTTCGGACAATTCATTTATCACTTATCCTTTCGCAACTTCTGACTTGACACCTCGATTGCCTCCAACCACAGCTTCAACTCCTCCGGCATTGGGGGTGCCGACTTTCCCTCTGGGAATTTCTTCATCGCATCTTTGACATTGCAGTTCGTTATGCATTGCTTAGACAATGCAACAGCCCTCACGAAGCCATCAGCCAAAGTGATAAACGACTGTTCCAAATAGATGGCTTTGTCATCCCACCAAATGAGTTTGGTCTCAACTTTATACGGATGGAAAATTGGAATCGTGCGCCTATAGCGAACACTCGAAGCACCTTGAACCGCACCGCCACCTAGCTTCTTAACTTCTTCATAAAGTCCGGTTAGGCCATAGTAATGGAAGCGGGCAAAGTCCAGTTCGCGCAGATATCGCGCATTGTTCATATGACGAATGAAGATGTCCACATCTTGAGATGTACAAATGCCTACAAAAAATAGAAACGTTGTAAAAGACACGAATTGATTATTTTGACATTACATAATGCAGATATTAGTCAAGCTTACCATAAATTGTGGTTTTCTCTGTGATCTTTCGCTTTCTTTGGAACAAACGGCCCGCGACCACTGTGAACACGACCCGAATGAAGTAGTTCACATCCCAGATGATGTATAATATTAGCAAAAGTGCAATGAATAACATTTTTTTATCTGAAAAAGAGAGGCTAAAATTCAAATTTAACTTGTTTATTATGCACATGTTTATAGGTTTTATAACAGCGAAAGGCGAAGTCAAGTTCAATCCGAATTAAGTCATGCGTATTAATTAGGTACCTATGGCCCCACTTGTTGAACTTTTGGATTCAAAATTATTCACTCTTTAAAATAGAAATAAAACAATTCAACTGCTTTTTAAAAGAAAGCAAGGCATACCATTTACGTGTAATATAATAGTTTCGAAATGTTTCGACTCTGAAGAGAAACTCGTTTTCAGCTTACAATTCAAATGCAAAGGTAGTTAACTCCGGATGACACAGCAGAAAGTGGAAGTAAATTGTTTAAGTCAAACCTGTTGGGCCTGCTGCACTAGGTGTTCCTCGCAAATTAAAATTGTACCTTCTCAAATCAATGTAACAATAATTTCACTATGCGACTAGGCGTCCAGCACTACTTACACTACAAACACACCTTGCGTTGCGCTCTATCAGATACTAATTTAACGAATAAAAGTTTTATTCACTGAAATTCGGTTGGGCTTATGTTGACGTTGAGCTCGGACGGAGTAAAGCAAAAGCTTTATCAATGAATAACTTTCTAGATAAGCACAACGAAAAGACGCACAGCAAAGCGTGTGCATGCAAAGTGCAAGCCATAGCCAGCTCAAGAATAGTGGGGTCGAATTAAATTTTGTTCGAAAAAAGCTCCGCGTGAGTTAAACCTGAAGATAGGTAGGTTACACCTATGGCTTTACTCTTTTAATTTTAATTGTTAAAAATCTCAATCCATAGAAAATCTATCGCATTAAAATTGAGCAGTGAATTTAAGGAGCAGTTTACACTTAACAAATAATAATCAATGTGAATATGGAAAACTAAATTTTGTTTAGTGCCAGTTCCCTTCTACTCCCCAGTCAAATTCGGTTTAATCTGTGTTGAGTTGAAGGCTTCCTTCAGCCCGACAGTTATTACTATCAAATCAGCAATCAGGCACGATTAAATCCTCTTGAAAGTTTTGCATCCTTGTCTTCGTGCTCCACGTAAAATATGAAACATAAGGCGATAGCGATACGTATAAAATGTAAAGGAAAAAATTCGTTTACATTTTTGAACCACTTAAAGGTTAATTCTTGAACTTAATCTTGGTCTTAAAATGTTGCTTATGAATTATTAAGTTAGTTTATCTCAAAAAAATAAGTGAATTATGTTTAAATTTTCTAGAAGAAGAATTTACACATTTTCTGATCAATTTTTCAGTTGATTCCACACAAAAAAACCAAATCATTCCACTGAAATGTGTCATTTCTTTACTGTTCCATCTGTCAGGAATTTTTTTTCTGATGGAATCTAATCTAATCAGTACCCATAGTGGTGTGGATTTGTTTGTACTGACAACACAGTAGTTTTTCTGAAAGACTTTTTTCTGTTTGCTATGAAAGCCTAAACGAAAAAAACTCATTTTCATACTGTTTCAACTTTTTTGGTTGCATTTTCCTTATCGCTACTTTTGTAGTAAAAATGGAAAAGACTGTCAAAATGTCAGTGGAGTTTATGAAGCGGGCGAAACTTACGCAAAAATTAAGGAACGCTTTTGTAGAAGCCTCTAAAAATTATTCCACCCAAATGCCAAAAAAAAAAAAAACACAACAAATTCAAATCAGCTGTCAATTTTCAGGCGACATACAGTTGTTTCAATTTCAATTCTTACGCAAAGAAATTCGTTGCATAAAAACTAGTAAGAGGGAAAATATCTTGCTCTCTCGAAGCCTGTTTCATTTACGAATTTTTCGTGTTGAGGAATAACAATTGAGGAAAATGTGTAAGAATTCGTAAAAATTCGTAAGATTCAAAAGTAAAGGAACAGACCTTATAACTGTTAGGGGCCGAAAAGTTAGTCGAAAAAAGTTATACAGGTCAGGTACTTACATTGGATTTTGTACAGGGAACGGATGGAATGGAACTCCGGGGGTGCTGAGAATATGATTGCAGCGAAGCCCTCCCTAATTGCTCATTTTCAATGTATGCGGGAGTTATAGAGCTTTCGCCAATGATAAGTAAAGAATTATTATTCGGCATTTGATAAATTTACTTCACTAGTGTTTTCAACACCCGCTCAAAAAAAAAACTAATAAATACATACATAGAAGAGAAGTTTCTAGAATTTATTTAACTTATTGTGTATGAAATAAACATAATCGTATTATTGACTAATATCTGAATTTTTTTATGGTGTGATGTGCTTACAAATATGCTTACATTTAAAGAAACTTATTTTTCCTTCCTTAACTTTTGGCTGGAAATTTCGTTTGCCTCCAGCCATAGCCTCAACTCCTCGGGCATTGGGGGCGCAGCAATCACCTCTGGGAACTTTGTCATTATTTCATTAGGATTGCAGTTCGATAAGCACTGTTTCGATAGTACAATAGCCCTCACGAAATCATCAGCCAAAGTGATAAACTGATGTTCCATATAAACAGTTTTATCATCCCACCATATAATTCTGGTATCGATTTTATACGGATGAAAGATAGGAATTGCACGCCTGTAGCGAACAGTGGTAGCTCCCTGAACGCCACTGCCGCCAACTTTGTTGACTTCGTCATAAATCCCCGTGACACCATAGAAATGAAAACGTGCAAAGTCCAACTCACGCAGAAATCGCGCATTATTCATATGGCTAATAAAAACATCGATATCTTGAGTTGTGCAAATACCTGCGAGGAACAAAATTACAGTCAATAGACAGAAATAACATATAATTTGAATAAATAACTACCTACCGTAAATGGTAGCTTTGTCGTTGACCTTCCGCCTTTTTTGAAACAAACGGCCGCCGTATACAGTGATTATCATTCGAATGAAGTAGTTGACATCGAAAAAGAAGTACAAAACAAATAGAATTGCGATAATCGCCATTTTTGTAATCTAAAAGAAAATGATTTCAAATTTTAAAAGAAGCAACATTTCAAATTCAAGCTAAATGAACAGTGGTTACATTGATTGTTTGATTGGAATTTCACACCTTTGGAAAAGCAAATAACAAATAATGTATTAAACAAGATACAATTTTCTTTCAGTGTACTGGCAGTGTGTAGAGTGGAGACTACGGAAACTACCGCAGAAATAGCTGAAGAAAAATTAACAAAACACAGATGACAGATGACACTGTCGCTGCCGTATAATCGGTATTGTGTAATTAAATTAAACTGATGATAACATTGCACTTTTGAGTGAAATTTCAAACAAAAACTACTTCTAACTTACTAGAACTAGATGTCAATTAAAGAGTGCTGTCACACAGAAAGAGCAAGCTGAATTTAAAAACAGAAACTAAAAATGAAATGAAAGCAAACAGGCAAATTACCTGCCTATATGTGGTAGCCGGTAGGTACAATGTACAACCTCATGTCATATTGCGGTAGGGAAAGGTGGAATTCGGTGCTGTCTGCTGTTGTAGAGATTGTAAAGAGCTTTCTATTAAATAGCTTTGCGAATTTAGATAGGTACTTCGAAACTGAACACATACACTTCTCGGCTGAGTTTTTTTGTTAAACGATGTTAATGTACAAATTTCATTGTTGTTAGTTGAAACATTTGCTTTTTACCCGAATGGCCTTAGAAGGAGGGTAATGTTAGATTCGTATTCTTCCCCAGAGTGTCATAGACTAAAAGCTAAAGACGTTAATTTCAAAACCAAAAACTGACTGTAAGAAAAAGAACAGTCAAGCATAACTAATTGACGCATTTGCAGTCGGAGGCTACAAATAAATTATTTGCAACTGACAGCGTTTCAGTGCAATACAGACACAATCCAAAATTACTCTAAAAACAGTTTTCTTTATTATTTTAAAATTTTAAGAAAAAGATACGCATTTTACTCAATTGTCGTTCCTCAACTCGAAAAATTTCATAAAAGAGAGCGGCTTCGAGAGAGCAAGATATTTCCCCTCTTACTAGTTTTTATTCAACAAATTTCTATGCGTAATAATTGAAACAACTGTCGGTCGTCTGCAAATTTACAGCTGATTCGAATTTGTTGTTCTATTTGGCATTTGGGTTTTATGAACTATCTACTACAAAAGCGTTCCTAAACTTTTGCATAAGTTTCCCTCTCGGAGAGAGAATTCATCCCATCCACTGTCATTTTGACAGTCTTTTCCGTTTTGACTATAAAACTAAAGGAACAGACCTATTGAATCAATTAAATAAAAAAAATGTTGTTAAAAACTAAGTAAATGTTTTTATACTTTTAATTCATTTTCAGCAGTCACGTATTTTTGGTTGGTAGTGCTGCGCCTTTCAGTCAGCCAGCTATTTCGTATTGGGCATCCCTTTACTCTTCTGTGTTAGGTTTGTCGGGTGTCGTATGTGTGATGTTGTAATTGCAGCATACGACTTGTAAAGTTTCCGATCTTAAGTATGTAAGTATATAATATACGCTTTTCGGGTTCAATGAGACGCATCCTCCATAACACTAAACTCTCTGACATTTCCGTGACAAAAACAACGGTCAAGAATATTCAAAGATTTCTAATGGATAGCTCTCTGGCCTTTCCAATGCTTGGCATGTAAAGGCGGATAGTAAACCTACTGTACATTTGACTTTATTATCAAGCGCGTGTTACCATTTTATAAATAAAATTAAACAAACTATATTCACCGTTAGAAATGACAACTATTTTATTAAATCATAACTTCTGAAATGTGTGGACAGTGGACCTGTAGATGGGTCCACAGCGCAGACATTTTCATTATTCTGTGTGTACCTATCTTACAGCTTCTTTACTTACTACATATATATTTATTTACATATTTATAAGGCATTTAATGACTATGGTAAAGGAGACGGTACAAATGGAAGCATCCCACTTTAGAAGAGCCTTGGTCAGCAACCACTGCGCAGGTTTTTACTTGATATCTCATTATATTGAATCCATTTTGAGATTTCAAGTGGCATCTCCGGCTTAAGTTTCGCACTGATATGACCATTCTCCATGTCATCCACTGCGGCGTTCTGCATACTTATGGTCGGGCTGACCGTATTGCCCGAGGTAGTTGCTTGCAGTTGTGTCGCCTTCGGTGTAAGAAGTGTCTTCATCACATCCTCAGCGGAACAGTCTATGATGCGCTGTCGGCAGATTGCTATCGCGTGTATAAATTTGTCAGTTGTCGATAGAAATCGATGTTCCATGAACACTGATTTGTCGTCCCAATAGATTATCTAAAAAAAATGCAATTGCTTATATTAAATGTGGATGCTAATTTGGGGTCGACTTACTCTAGATGTTATCGTAAATCTTGTGAAAGGACGTATGAATCGTCGATAGCGTATCGTTGCAGCGCCCTGAACGACAGCACCTCCTTTTGAAACAATTGTCCGATAGAGTCTTGTTCGCTCGTAAAAATCTACACGGGCAAAGTCTAGCTCGCGCAAATATCTCGCATTGTTCATATGATACAACAGCGTGTCGACATCGGTTGATAGGCATATTCCTGCAGAAATTAAAGGACATTAGTAACATTAATAACATATGGCTTTAAGCTTCGAATGAAGAAAATACGACAAATGAAACAAAAAGAGGCCAAAAACCGCACTAATCACAAAGTGACAGTTAGAACTAAGTGGATTTTTGTGACAGTGGGGACGTTCAAGTATCTAGTTTATGTCGTTTTCCATTGGGCAAAAAGAAGCGTCCGGGAGAGTCCGGAATCGAAAAAATCACTTCTGAAACCGTTCCATTGGCACAAAAAATACTCTTCTGGTGATTCTGAGAAGAGAAATTCGCTTCTGGATTTGAAGTCAGAATCCACTCAAGAAGCACTAACACAAGTGTAATTTGTGTATTTTATGCAAGCCAACTGACAGCAGCCGTAGATTATTTTTTGGCGTTTTACCAATACAGTCGGGGTATCAACCAGAATCAGTTTTTTTGTTCCATTGGATTTCAGAATGAGTGACTCCCCGAGTGAAACCAATGGAAAACGACATTAGTTAGTTTGACAGCTGACTTGATGTAGCTCACTTTTGATTGGCCTAGATCGGTCACATGGGCAGCTGTGTCAGTTGACGTTCATGGAAAGTAGGAAAAGTGACGTTCCCGACCAATCTGGTTTTTGCATTCAGGTTACATCTACTCCCGACCAATCTAGTCGACTTAAGACAACTAAGTTTTTGAATGTACCCAGTCATTTCAGTTTTAGTAGCTGTCAATGACAGCGTTCCATTAATCACTGGATGCATAACGGCATGAGAAGTAAATGGGGACGTTCAAGTATGTAGTTTATTAAGTCTGATTTAGTAGGTAGATAAACTTGTAAGACACTTTGACTTTATGTGGAAACCGTTTGCCGACATTTGATATACATTTTTACGTGAGGTTCAGGTTCACTTTAGGTTTGCTCCTTTACTTTTGTAGTAAAAATGGATAAGACTGCGTCAAAATGACAGTGGAAGGAATGAATTCTCTCTCAGAGAGGGAAACTTACGCAAAAGTTAAGGAACGCTTTTGTAGTAATCTGTGCAGAACACAAATGCGTATATTCCACCCAAATGCCAAATAGAACAACAAATTCAAATCAGCTGTCAATTTTCTTGCGACTGACAGTTGTTTCAATTCTTAAGACGAACTTTTGTCAACTGTAGCTGACAAACATTAACTATTTTTGAATTATTACTTAACCTCCATTTTGAGTAACAATCAGCTGTCAACTTGTCTTCTTCTTTTGTCGGCAACACATTACTGCACAAAGGCGGCAAAACTCCAATCTCGCGTGAATTTTTGGACAAGGGTCGTTGTTAAATTTTATTTTACTAAAGACAAATTTCTTAAGCTTTACGAAATAGTAAGGTCATAGCATTTTACCTGCATTTCCAAGAAACAAATCAAAGTCATTTATGGCCAAAAAGTATACATGTTGGTTTTATTTACAAAAAGTCCCACAAGAATTGGCTAGCCTCGTGTACACCGAGGCGTGATTGTACTCTGTCACGAGGGCATGTACACTGACACCTAATGCACCATACTGACCAACCTTCTTATAATACCTTCACCCACCCCAAAACTATAATAGAGGAAGCATGACCACACGTCAAAGAGCCTTAAATTCACTATATAGACTCTAGGTTTGGGTAGGACGTAAAACAATAACCTTCAACTCCGATTGCCGCATTAATTAAGACCAACACAACCGAAGAAAAACAACCGCCGTGCAACTGCCCCAAAAAATCAATGCATTTAAAATTTAAAACATTTTCACGACCCAGAAAGTGCTGATCACTTGGAAGAAGTGAATCACCTATACGTATCTAGACAAAAACAAACCCTGCCCGTCAATGGGCGGAAATAGTTATTTTACATTTCTATACGCCAACATTTCCCTCCCATGTTCCATAGTTGACCTTGCACTCATATAAGTGGCCGTAAAATTCATAATCGCAAATGGAGGTCGTAATACCTGTGTGAGTAGCTAGTGCTTGTGCCCTTTGCATTATTTGTTATGTTATGTGCATCAATATTTAATGATAGATTCCTCCACCAGATGGAGAATTTCATGATTTCCCCAGATGCATCTTAGCCCTTAGGTATACATGGACTCGTAACTTTTCCGGTGGCAACATCTTTACGTAAATAAACAGGATATCCTGCATCTGCGTGCAGCAAAGATTTACATATGTACAAGCATACACCCCCATTTGTATAACATTCAACTGGTATCTTTGTGCAGATAAATTTCGTTGTTATTGTTAGGTGTGTATATCAGTTCATCAGCTGCGTGTGGAGTAGCTATCCAGGAGAAAAATCAATAAATTCCGGTGCCTTCTAAAACCCAAATACACACACTTACACTAAACAATTGAATAATAAAAAATCAAGCAAATTCAATTAGGGCGACACCCTCCAACTGCGTATTTCATTAGCGAAAGGGCTTCAGTTAATGCAACCCATTAGCCAAGACGATCCACTAAATTGACAGAAAGTTAATTAAACATAAATGAAGCCGACAGAAGCCCTAAATTGGATCCCGCTCGTCGATTGGGAATAACATCAGATAGAGAAAGAATGAGAGAGAACAAATCAAGTCCATCAGCCTTGACCTTCGGCAAATGCCTACAAACGTCCGTCACCCACTGATGGATAGAGTGCATGTTGCTTAATTGCACCTACATATACGGAACCTCTTAATAAAGACACAAGTACTACATACCCGAAACAGTTGTTGTGTCCAGGATGTGAGTTTTCTTCTTCACAAATCGGGCGAGTATCACACAAAGGCACATTCGTAGGAAGTAGTGCAGCTCCAGGAGTGCGTACAATAGTACAACAGTCCCCAGACAGCAAGCCAGCACATAGCACCATGGACCCATACTCGACTTGATGATTGTAGAACTTGTTGTTGTCGAAATTTTAAATCAAATCGAATGTCTCTTTCGTCAAAGCCTGGATTTATACACCATCACTTGTAAGCACATTTATCACTATGAGTCCCGATTGAGTATTATTTTGCTTCTTCGTTCTGCGTATAGGCCGGCGCTTGGAACAGATAAGCACTAACATTAGAATGGGAAACCAAAAATGGTCCTTGGGAAACTCCTTGACGGCGATTCTCGACCACTTGCGAGGTATCCCCCATGGGGAGCCATTTCTGAACGAAAAACTTAACTAAAATTCACAAATTGTTTAAAGTGTTGATTGTCAACTATAAAACAAATGAACTAAAACGAGCAACGACAAACTCGGTTTTGCAAAAAAAAGTGTCACTGTTCTGGTTTAGGATTGCTGTTGATGTGGTATATCCTCATCCGTCGTTCACTAATGCGAAGAAGGAGGAGATACTTCTTGGCCGACTTTTCGCTGGTTACTGAATTCTAGCTGGTTACTGGAGAGCTGGCCTTGCCTGGATTTTTTCCAATATCAATTTGATTTATGTACATAACGGTTGTGGTTTGGGGTGGTGGGTATATATACCTAAGCCCGGACATGCGTAGAGGTGCGATGGAATAGTGCAATAATGGTTTGTTTGTTTCTATTGCCGATGGGAGTAGGGTGGTTGGAGATGATGGATGCTTCTCTGCGTTTTGAGATTCAATTACATTTGTACATAGTATTTTCCATGGAGATTTTTTTTTGTGTCCTACCAGCTGATAAGGACATTTAACTCCTTTAATAGAAACTAATTAAACCGACCTACATGTAAGGTTTTTTCTCGGTGACGGTCCCTAGGCCTATCGACTTCGAGGACATCAGGAAACCACACAAGTGAATGGCTCATTATTATTAAACTCTTCCTCATTAGAATCGCATGTTTGATAGCACATGATGTAACCCTGATTAATAATAATTGACTCTGAATTACTGTAGGAATGTGGAACAGTTATCTGGTATTCTGGTTAAGCTAAAAATCAAATCGAAAAAGCTTTAAAATTCATTTGATCCCCAAATGTGAAAGCCATTTACAGTCTGCAAGCTAAATTTTACAAACTATGTACAGTTTCCATGTAAAATTAGCTATTTTTGTGACAAGCAATAAATTTGAGGTTAAAAATGATTATAAGTATTGCGAATGCTTGTCTTTGATCCGAATAAAACATTCAAGTTGCGGCTAGCTTTGGAGGTCGACTATCCAGCCGCCGAAGACCCAAAGATGAACGAACCAGATAGGAGAAAGAAGCAAAGGAGGATAAGGCCTTCGCTACCTCTACAAACCTAGACCATAAATTGAACTGGAATCTCAAAACAAAGGAACGAGGAAAGACGCAAGAAGGCGAAGGCAATATTCGGGCGTACCTGAAGTGTTAAACCTAAAATACATACAAATGGCAATCTTTTATGGTGGCCGACGCTATCCAAAGCCTCCAAATCTTAAAATTTAGACTAATATCCAATGAATTACGTGTATTGGGTTATGAGAACAAACCCACAGCAGGGCTTGAGGTGTACTATACACCTTAAACCTAAACCTTTTCGTATAGAAATATGCTGCAAACAGAGATTTTCAGTTGAGCCAGAATGCACAGACTTCGAAAGACCAATAATCACTCATTTCCCCAGTAAGGAGGAAAAGCAAAAACAACAAACGCTATAAAACGAATCAACAATATCCATCGACACATATGGATCCAAGATGGACGTTCTCTGAAATCCTTTGTCTATCCAGGGCAATCAGACATCCTGACTGGGCTAAAGTTCTGGTTTTGACAACAGTTGCAAAAGAGGTTGCAGAGATGGCAATACCTCATGCAGTGGTTGAATTACCACATCCGAGATCGAGTACTGCGTAACTGAATTTGTTATTGTTTTGCATGTAAAATCCACCAAATTCAGTGACATATTGCTCGCTCACGAATGCGGTAATTAGACCCCAGGTATTACTTTTTTTACTGACAGCCAAGCGGCAATAAATGCGATCTCTGCTGTTGTGATTAAAGTCACAACTTGTAAGTCGCTGTCGCGAAAATTTACAAGTTGTAGACGCTCATTAAGATATACGAAGTTCCTGAGTCCACATACATAAATGAGTACCCGGTAATGAAAAAGCTGATGAGCTGGCATGAAAGGGTTCTTCATTTGACTAAAACCAACCGATACCACATTGTTGACTTCCCCCTGTAATCTCAGACAGGCAATTGGGAACAAAATACTGGCAGGGACAGATAGATGGAGAAAACTTAATTCCTTTGTCATAACAAGGAAAATGTGACCAAGCTATGACAAACAGAATGCAACAAATGAGCAAACAATCGTTATCCTCTTTTGAAGGTATTCTATTAATGAACACAGGATACAAGATCTGAAATACAACACCAAGAAAATGAGAATCAACACTTCACACTTCCCTTGTCACTGCTCGGCCCTCTGCCACATCAGACACAGAACTATTGGAAGACACTTTTCCGAAGATCTCTCTGACAAGTCTGAAAAAGACTTGCATACATTTGTAACAGCCTTGGTTTCCATAGTGTAGAGTTTATAAAACCCCAAGGCCATCACAATGGATATACATTAATCTTATGGCGTTTTTCATTGAAGATCCGAGAGAAGTGCCCCGAAATTCAGAATTGCTCTTTTCAATGAAATTCGTTGGAGCACTTTTGAATAGTAGTAGACATATATGTGAAATTTGGTTTTCTGTTGCTAATTTTTCTTTGTTTTCTACATTAAATATGAGTTTTTTAAAGGGCCAAAACAAAATATTTAAATTAAAGTTTACATTTGCACTAATAATTTGGTATTTTCTGATCGAATAGCGCAAAATTAGTTTCTAATAGCACAACAAACATTTCACTCTGACATTTTGCTTGTTTGTGTTGGTGAGTTCAGGGCAATTCTTTAAAAATATTCCGGACACTTCTTTCGTGTTAAGAATTGACCTGGAAGTGCCCTTTTTCAATGAAACATGGAAAACATAGAAAGAACACTTCTAGATTTGCTCTTTTCATAGAAAGGGCAATTCTTTTCTTCAATCGAAAATGCCATTACTTATCGGGCTCCCGACCCGTGAAGAGTATCTGCCTGAGACACTGCAGCCTTCCATCCTCTACGATCCCGGGCACGTTGCTTCCAGTTGTCGAGACCAAGCGCTCTGGCATCCGCGATGGCTTGGTCTTTGAAACGGAGGTTCGGTCTTCCTTGTCTTCTCGAACCTGTTAGCTGGGATTCGAAGATCCTCTTAGCCGGAGCAATATTGTCCATTCGCTCGATGTGGCCGAGCCAATGTAGTCGACGTGTTTTGGCTTTTTGGACTACATCCACATCTTGGTACAGCTCATAGAGTTCGCGGTTTTATCTTCTCCTCCATTCGCCCTCCTCGCACACAGGATCAAAAATCAGCAGCAAGAATTTTTCTTTCGAAGGAGCCCAGTATCAGCTCTCCCTTCTTGCACTCGGCGCCATAAAGCAGAACTGGCAAGATAAGGGTCTTGTAGAATATAGAGCACACATTTCGTCCTTCGAGTTAGTTTTGAACCCAGTTTTTTTGCCAAACGGAAGTAGCAACGGTTTCCTAGGGTAATTCTTCGCCGGATCTCCACTATGGTGTCATTCGTGAAGTTTATGTTTACTCCGAGGTAGGTTAACTCCCTAACTACCTCGAAATTTTTGTTATCAACAGTGACGTTTTGTCCTAGGCGGTGGACAGTTGCTTGTTTGTTTTTTGATAGCATGTACTTGGTCTTGTCCTCATTTACTTCAAGGCCAACGGATTTCGCCTGTTCTTCAATCGCCGTGAACGCTTCTATCACGACACGCTGGGAGCGACCGATGATGTCAATATCGTCCGCATAGCCCAGCAGCTGGACGGACCTGTTGACCTTTTCATAGAAAGGGCAATTCTTTTCTTCAATCGAAAACGCCATTAGTTTGGCGGGTACTGGTTCCTCCTGGGGGCCTTCTATGTAATTCGATTCTATTCAAAAGTTGTTCCGATTCTACTTTCAAACAGAAACAGAGGCTATTAATCGTATGACATAGTAGCCTCCTCCGAACCTATCATCATCTCAACCAATTATTCAACAGCCAAGAAAATGAAACACTCATTTGTTTAACAAATTACACTAGTTACTTTATTTAATAGGATTTTTCTTGTTTTGTGTGTTTTTCTTTCCATTTCTCCCTGGATTCTCCTGCACAATAGGAAAATCGCCCAAGGGAGGAAATCACATGAAAAGAGCAAATTATTATAATAAACAAACAAAAAATGGTTTGCATTAAAATAGGAGAAAAAAAAAACAAATAAAAAAAAAAACAAGTTATACAATAGTATTATTATTAATAATAAGTAATTAAATATACATAATTATACCGTTAAGATTTACGTAGAATAGTAGTATTCTTATTTAAGAGTTTAACCATTTTCATCTGCTGTAGTCAATTGTGTCCTCTTTTTTTGAATATAAATATTATTTCTTAAAATGTTTTTGCGTGGTTAAGGAGAAAAAGGGAGGGGCGGGGCGGGGATAATAATTATTATTACATACATAAGTTACATTTTCTTACATTGGAATATTATTACAAATGGTGTTTTTGTGTGTGTGTGTGTTATACGTTTCATATTCGTTCAATATCTACAAATGTTTGCCGCGCTTTCATAAACTTAATGTAGGTGTGTGTGTGTGTACAATCAATTATTTACGGGTATGCTGCTCTCTTGTAGTTTTTCGTGACTTATATAAATGTTCAATAAAAAAATATACTTCACATGTATAATATATATATTTATATTTTTTTATTTTAATGTATATTGCAGGCCATCGACGCAAAATTGTCATTAATGTTATATTTTTTATTAGATTTCTTTTTGTTTCGTTCTCTTTTTTTACTTTACCTATATTTTTTTTTTATGTTTTTGCAATAATTATTAATTTGTTATTACTATCTACATAGAAAATGTACCTACTAATAATGTAATGTTCTTTTTGTTTGTATATGCGAATATATATATATATATATATATATAATATGTGTATATAAAATAACGGGAAATACATTGGATGTGTTGCTATTGCTGCTGTTGTATTTATTATTATTATTAATATTGTTGATGATTCTTCCTCTTGCACTGTTTCTCTTCTCTCTTATTCTTCGTGTCGTTCCCATATAAAAAACAAAAAAACTTAATACGTATCACATTCAAGACACCTTTTTCCATTAAGAAATGTACAACAATTTCCCAAGCTGAGATTTATTTCTGTGCATCTCTTAGAGATGATTTATTATTGTGTTTTTATTTTTGATTCGCTCATCGGCCAGGTAGGTGGATGGGTGGTCTTTTTAACGGATGAGCGGACGTTGGCAAAAATATAACATTAATCTGTACTCGTGTTTGCGCTGCTGTGCCGCTGCCGACCGACTTTGTTTTGATTTGTAATCTCGTGTTCTCTCCCTAAGAGCGTGTAGTGGGCAAAAGCAAAGCTATTCGGTTTTTGGTGCTGTTTGATTTGTTGGAAAGCTTCAAGGCTGAATTTGGCTCTAGATTAACATACTCTTCCGTGTGTGGGATGTGTGTGTATGGCTGCTGAGATGGTATGTATAATTGCATGATATGTGCGGGGGGCGTTGTTCTATGTGGGGATGTTGCACATTTCATTGAAATCACAATGTTCAATACTATTTTTGAATATCCTTCTCATTTGTTTGAGACTGCACAGATCTTGGTCCTGCGGACAACCAGGAATGCGAACAGGCCGTTCCTGGTGCAGGGTCAACACTTTCGGCTCGTCACTGCACCTGAAAGGGAAGAAAAAAAAGCAGCAATAACATTTTGAGGAGTTTGACATCGCTCAATACTTACTCGTATAAAATGAAAGCCAAATTGCTCGAAAACGAATCTATTGCACTTGTCCTCCATAGCCTCTGTTTCGTTGCGTCTAAATGAGTTAAAGGGAATTCATCTTTGTACAATCCCAAATGGGACAGTAGCTTCAGCATCGTTCCGGAATGAGTAAAATAAAAAGTTGCGTTTTGGTGCAATGAATGGGGACTGCAAGAATTGAAAAAGAAAGGACATACGTCAGAGGACAATCCTCACAACACAACCGATACGAATACTCACTCAATGTGATCAAACATGTCGATTATCGCCGGACAAGCCTGCTTGTGGGTAAGCTCATAACCATAACCATCGATCCAGTAATATTCCAGATCATCGGCGAATTCCATGTATCTGATTGTTTTCTTGTTGAAGAGCGCGCACCAAGGTGAAACTTTCTTATGCTTGTTCCATGCTGTCTCGAAGGCACAAATTGTGTACATTAAATGGGCGTCTTGCTGTGTGATATTATTAAGTTGGGTTCGCTTTTGTATATAGTTGACGACCTCGTGCATTTCGGGTCCATTAACAAATTTCCTAACAAAATCCAATGCATCGGCATTTCTGTTGACATCGGTCTCCCAGCGTTGGCAGAGCTTATAAAACTGCAAAGAGAGTAAACAAAACAACACACATTCAGTTAGATTTGGATTTTTTTTTTGTTTAAATAGTTTACGCAAAACAAAGAGAGAGAGATGAGTACTACCTGGAAGACCTGGCGGTCCATAGACAGCCACCGTGTTGTCGGTAAATCCAACCGCTAGATTCATTTTATGCGAGTGGAAGGACAGACATGAGGGTAGACCGACTCTCGGACCCATGAAACCACCCTCGTGACTGCGCAAAACGGTTTGCGTGCGACCGCACTGTTTGTAGATTGCAATCTTCTGACTACTGCCACACGCGACGAGGTCTATGCTCGGGTGGACCGCAATTGCCAACACATCACAGCCAACGTCCCATTGGTGGACTGTTTTGCCTACTCGCATGTCGAACACGTTCACTCGTCCCTGCGAGCATCCCGATACAAGGGTGGATTGATCGTCCCTCAGGTAGGCGGTTAATATGGAGCCGCTGTGCTCGCGATAGACTCTTACTCGGACATCGTTGGGCGGACAGCGTCGGTCGAAGATGCGCACACTGCCGTCAATGCAGCCGGCTGCGAGCACATCCATACGCGTGGGATCGGGCGGCGCTGGCGATAGCGCCTTGACCGTGGTATCTGCGCCTATCGGTATATCACAAACTTTAAGCTCCTTGTCGGCGTCCCAAATGCGTAGGTATCGAGTGGAACCACCCACTATCAGGTGCTGGCTGACCTGATGCCAGGACATAACAATCCCGGACAGCTCCTTCTTTTGCGCACGCAATGGTAACGCTTCCCATGCTGTTACCAGACGACTAGATTCTCGGTTTGTGTCGAACGATGGCTCCTGCCACACTCGCACAATTCCATCATCGTGACCCACCAGAATCATGGCCACATCGTGCGCATTGACGAACTCAATACCACCCACCCGGACTGTGGCCGACTGAGCTGCTGCGGATGAGGTTGTCTGGGAGCCGTTTCCACTGACAGAACTCTTCTTATTGCTTGGATTCATTGCATTGCTGCTTGTGATCGGCGTGTAGGAACATACAGAGTTTCGACTCCAATCGTAGACTGCGACCTTTTCCTTGTAGGCCACTGCGATCTGTGGCTCGTATGGCAGCAGCTTCACAATTGAGGGCGTAAATTGCGTCTTGCCAATCCAGTTTTGGATGTCTATCTTGTGGGATACAGCGAATTTCTCCTGTTCGTTGGCACTTTGACGAACGCTGGTGTTTCTCTTGAATCGCCATTCGCGCGAACGATACTCTTGTGAGTTCCTGTCGGCTGGCATCGCGGGCTCTTCGCTGACCGTGTCGACAGTTCGGTTCTTGCCTGGCCGGGTGAAATAGCTTATGGCCCATGGCAGGAAGGCCGTAGTGACAATGGGTTTCATGTTGCGCAACGCCGGCGGGTGATGATTCTCAGTATTGCCACTGGCAGAACCAGCTGTGTTCGACGGTCCCGAGCTGTCCGTCTCGTCGTTCATCGATGTCGTGCGTATTCGTGCGTAGTCGAGATCTGTGAAACCGCGAATCTTCAATGTAACGCCACTGGCTAAGGAGCTCAATTTGCTGCCAACTGTACTAGCCTTGGGGTCGGTGTGGTTTATGCTAACAGGAGGTGACTCGCCCAAGTAATTCGTGCGGGTGTTGGGACTAGGCGGCAGGCTCACACTAAGGCTTATGCATTTCTCAGAAGTGGCCTCCTTCGCTGTGATGAGGCAAAGCGCTGAATCCCTGACAAAGTTGATCACCTTCTGTGCGGCCTCTGCAACTTTCGGGAAGGGATCCTGACTGAGATTATGGATTCCTTGCCAAAGCTTCAGGAATATAGAGTGAAACGGAATGCTCGACGGTGCGCATGCCATATTTGATATACAACTGGAACTGTAGCCGCGTTTCATGTTGATGTTCCTCTCCAGGCTGTGGGTGGTGTGATGGTGCGGATGTGTCGTCGGACTGTGAGAGATGATTGTGGGCGTGGGCGAGGTCGACAGGAACTCTTGCAGATATACGGTGACGAACTGGGATTCGAAGAGGATAACCATCCACTGCAGGGCGGCTACCAGTTCGAGGCGCACCAGAGGCGACATATCATCAGCAACTGTGTCCAGCAGGGTTATGGCTATTATTCGGTCAATGTTGTTGGCATGCTCCTCCGAGCGATCGGTCACCGAGCTGATAAACGTGCCTAGGGCAAACACGGCGGCCGCACGCACTTCCGGCACTGCATCCTGCAGCAGGGGATAGAGCTTTTCGTGTGCCAAATCTCGCACTCCAGACCAACGCGCCTTGTCGAAATTCTGCCACAGATGACCCAGACATATCGCCAGCCACTGGCGTAGTAACCAATCCTCGTCGTTGAGCTGGACAAGGCAAATGGAGACCAACGATCCCTGTAGCGCCCCCGTTTGGCCCAAGAGAAAATTCTTTACAATGCTTGACAGCACAAAAGCAGCCAATGTTCGGATTTCCTTTGAGACGCTGCCGTCCTGCAACACTGAGAGAAAATACTTGTAATCCTTGACCAAGTCTACCTGGCATGACGGGTCTACTGCCAAGATTTTTGTCCAAATAAAGACCAGAACTGGTCGCAGCTCCCTCGCAGAGCTTTGCAGCAGCTTAAGTACGTAGGGAAATATTCCCACACCAAGGGCGAGGTTAACAGCCCAAGGGCCGAGGTCCAGAAACCGAGCTAGCAGGTCCAGTGCCCTCAAGCGATGCACTTGTGACAGCAGAACCTGCAGCACGATGGGTAGCTGCTCCGGCGGTACCCGCGATTCGGACTCTCGGTCGAGCCACACTTGAAATGCTGTGAGCTGCTCTTCAAAGAACGGAAGCTGCTTATAGGGGGCACCCTTCTCTAGAATGTCAGGTAACTGCTGCAGTGCCAAGTCGACAACCAAGTCCCATGCATCCCACATTGGATGCCGGAAGCACGGGGGCAGTGCGGGACTTGATACCGGCGTGCAGTCGTGTGATCGCAGAATCCTCTCCGCCAAGAGAAAATTCCTAAACAAGCTTGCCACCAGCAAATCCTGCCGGAAGAGCTTCTGAAACAGATCTCTCGGCAGAATGTTCCAGGCGATTGTGTCGGTGATGGCGGTAAAAATCCAATTTAGTTCGCCGAGCATAGTTCGACGATCGTTTACCTGTCCCGGGATCTTGTCAATCAAATCGCTGTGCATTTTGGGCACCAAGTCGAATTTACCCTGCATGGAATACCACTTCAGAGCGATCTTAATCGGTGTGGTCAGACAAGAAGTAAACAGGTCCGCAGGCAGCTGTGAGTTCATGGGCAGAATCTGGTTTGCCGAGCACGCGGCCAGGTGGATGCAATTCTTATACGTGACCATGGGCACTGCACTCGGTCCCATTGACTGCATAACCTTCTCCATCTCCTTTTCGTGCTGTTCCGCAAATTGATTGAACGAGTTGATGATGATGCCGGCATTCGAACAGTCGTACACATATATCGAGGGCGCTCCCATCCATGCCTGCAAATCGAAAATTGACAGTGGGATGTATTGCGTAAAGGTCTTGTTGAAGACCCAAATCTCTCCATTGGCTGTCGGCTTGGGCACACCATGCCCATTGTAGTGAAACAGCACCCGCTCCTCCTTGGCATTGCGTCGTAGGCTGGTGCAAAGTTTCTTGACGTCGTCCACCGTCGGATCGTGGCATTTTTTGTAGCGTGCCCGAGGTTGCCAACGTTCGTATTGCTTCTGGAGATTTGCTCCAATCATTTCCATTGCTTTCGGCGCCGACACCGACGATGGATCGACCCAGCATTCCAATCGGGAACAGGGTTGAATTTTCACCACATCGGGGGGATCCACGCCAATGTTCAGACACAGAACTAAGGCGACACTTGCGGTTTTCATGCGCTCACGGATACGCCATTGTTGCTTCTCAAATGTTATGCCATCGATGTTCTCCTGATGACGCTTCGACTGGAAGCAGATGGGGCACTGACTATCGGGAACAGTGACGCCGGCACAGCCATTGGGAAAGGTGAGCGACGTATTAAGGCTGTCAGACATTGAAGTTTTGCGGCTGCCGCCAGAAGCGCGACTTTGATCTAACATTATTTACTTGGTTTGGTCTTCCTTTTATGATTTTATGATTGAGTTGCACAAATCTATTTTAGGCTGCGGTCCATTTTCACTTGGTCACTATATTTATTATGATTACGAGTTTATCTGCGGAGAGGGGGGATGTTTTAGACTATCCGCACGACCAAGAAGTGAGGAACACTGACTGCATTTGTTACCGAGGACTGCGGTGTTGAGATTTTAACAACATTTTTGTAGCTTATCTACCCCTATTCCTAGTCTGTTTGTGATTACTTTGTGAGGACTTAGATCTTAGTACAAAAGACATGCGTAAGAAGTAAAGAATCATAAAGAGAAAACTCTAGTTAAGCCAAAGTTTAGAATAAACAAATGAGAAAGTCTTCAAACCTCAATTGTCTTAATTACTGCCATTAAATGCAAGCGCTCTGGATTTTTTTTCTATGTGTTTTAGATTATCCCAGGTTTAATTGTTGCATGTCTTTATTTACCACCGAAACGGCCATCACTTACAACGAATTCTTATTGCGGGGCGGTCCTACTTGAATCGAAAGTTTTCGTGCGAAATGAAACAGATTAGCGAGTTCCATTGCATAATGAATCGAGAAATTATGACTTGAATTTTCAGTGGCGACAATAAAGAAACATTTTTGGTACACTCCCGTCGCACATTGCTAATAATATGCAAGGAACCCAAATCGATTAACCTGACTCACTAATGAAAAGGATGTCAGAGTGTGGGTACAGTAGAGCTTGAAACGAGTCTATTTCGCCGCATAATATTTTTAACCTCTCTACCTGAGTTATAATCCCATCAATCTACCAAAGTCCTTGTAACAAATGCAAAAACGTAGATAATTCTATACTATGCAAACATTTTATTTGTTTCCAAAGCCAACCGGAATTTACAAATAGTGTGGTTGCATTCTCCAATCCTTGATCGTGGGTTAACAAACTTTTATCGATAACTTTGTGAGACACCAGCGCGACTGCCGTTTCTGGACGAAAAAGACAAACGAAGAAGGAAAAAGAAGAAATAAAGTTTCTCAGGACTTCCTCCCGATGCACGCACGATTTACTTTCTTTACTTTTTCTGGTGTTGCAAATAAAAAAAAAACTTTTTTCTGCATAAACTGTGCGTTTAAACTTCACAAATAGTTGCGCCAAACGATTTAAAGTATACGGTTTATGTAAGATGTTTTTAGTTGAACAAAAATCTGTTAAAATTTATTCTTTTCACTTATTCCATTTGGAAAATCACGTTTTGACGAAAAATACGCAGCATTTTTTCAACGAGTTTTTGCTTTTGACATGAGATGTCAGAAAATGGGTTTGTTTGTTTTTCGCGTTTTCATTTTCAAACGAGAGAAAGAGAGATGGCTAGAGTTCAGGTGACAGTTCATCACGTTAGGCGTGTTCAACTCGAGTGCGATGGAATCAGTGGAATGCGGTCTCCATGAATCTAGTACAATAATGCAGTGGTAAACAATAAACTCAACAATTATTAAGGATTTCAAATTTATGCAGTTTTTGCAGTAAAGAACGAAACAAATTGATGCGATAGGACTAGGATTAGATACGTGATCAGAAATAATATAGAATTGCAAATTTGTGGCATTTTGAAATTGCAGTCTGTAATCTGCACAATGACTACCGAAATCGGGGGGAGTTTTGGGCACAAAGACAATATTCTAGACATTAACAAGGACGCCTTTCAATTGCGCTAAATAATTATCCTGAGCTTATTTTCTGGCACAGCAGTTATTATTTTTATTTCTTGAAGTTTTCTTTTGCATGGGAATCTGCCTGAATATTTAAAAGGAAATAGAACACTGAGCGAATCACAGAATAACAAAATTGACTTTAGAGAACTTTATGCATTTAGAGATATGTCAGAATCAGTTTGTGCAATTGCCACACGGCCTAAGGAGTCATTGTGCGTACGATTTTGTCCGGATCGAAGCATAAGTTGTGCATGTTTGGAGTAGTGCAATACAAACGGCTTAAATTCAATTTGTTGTTAGTAACTTTTGCATTTTATTCCAAATATATTTACATTTTTTTGTTTTGTTTTGTATAGATCATGTAACACAAACAAGATGTAACTGTAAACAGTACAATTAAAAAAGCACACTTATAAAAATCATCAGCAACAAAACAACACTTGACAACGAATATGGATACAAAAAATACTATTCAAAAGTGGAGCAATAGAAAATCTACTACGAACTAATTTGCTTGGTAAATGTCGCTATTACGTTCAAACAACTACAGTAAGGTATATTAAAGCCAAACTTATGTCTATCGGTGACGAAATGAAGTTGTATGATAAAAACTGAAGCTAGCAACAAGAATCGAAAACAGACTGATATCGTAAGGGTATCGTATGTAATTTTGCCACCGACACAACAATGAAGTAAATTATAAATAAATTTATGTGCTGCCAATTTCAACAACAAGACGCACAACATCGACGGTTCAAACAGAACGTTCTGGTAAATAAATTGCTATACTAGCAAGTTACTTTAAAAATCGCTTTGCGCACTAAGGAGCTATACTTGGACAAAGAACGGCTCAGACTATTTTGCCAGTTCAATAAAGGTGTTAAATAAATAATAAATGAAGGGCCTTGGATAAGAAAAAGAGAAGGAAGAGCTACTCCCTACAATAGTTCATTAGAATTGTAGAGAATGGTAGACAAAAACTTATTGTGGTAAATTATATAGATGCACTAATGTCCACACCTTCTAGTGCACTCAGTTTTTAGTATGATAGACTGTGAATATTATGTCAATCTACTGTCCCCATGTTTTTTCTCTAAGAAAATTATAGAAAAACAGATTAGCGAGTTCCATTTCATCGCAGAAGTAGTATTTTTTGCAATAAGCACAATGTCGATGAAGTAGCTTCAAGAACTCTTATTAATGATCTTGGGCTTTTCTATCGGCTGAGCTTGCAATCGCAGTTATGCGTTAAGTCAAGTATAGATGGGACACTTCTAGTTTCGTTCGTTTTTGACAGGGTTGCAACTTATCCACGATTGCCTCTCTATTTATGTAACGTAATTCTTTGCCCTATCCAACACTTAAAATGAAACACCTAACAACATGCAAAGTGGTAAAGGATCAACGGTCAAATATAAACTATTATCAATTTCTAACTATTGCTTAAGGAATTGTTAAACTAGACAACAGTCTTATTAATAGTTTAACAGCCCCGATATTGATGAAACTCTGTTAATCAGGAGAAGCAATGGAATATTGAGGCCTCCAGAGTCCTACCGGCAACACTTTTTAAACAAAAACTGTAATGCAATACTTTCGCTGTATTGAGCAACTGGTAACTTAGTGTTCATGGCAAATAGGCGCAATCAGCAATCAGCGAAGACAAAAAGGACACCTCAGAGTTCATAAGTAGACGGATTTTGCAATACTCCCGAGAACACGACATACGATTCACTCATTCTCTTTAAATGCATTGGACTTTGGACATGAATTGGCCTTGACCTAAAATGAAGCAATATATCCCACAGACAAATAGCTGTACGCAAATTATTGCAACGAACACACTATGTAGTCTATGTCTAGTAAGCAAGGGGCTACGCATCGACAAACATATTTTTTTAACAAATCTTAGACGATTCTGTGGCAGTAGTAGGACAACTTCAGTTGGATGTGTCCACCTAATTAAAACAACAAGAAACTACATACATCGGCAATACATCAACAAACAACATCTATTAAATTCTCGATATTGACTCACCCTCAGCACAGGATCCTTGTGAAGCGCCTCTGGATAATTGATGCCGCTTATGCGATGCCTTCCAAACAAGCCAGTTGCAAAACTCTCCGCACTCTTCAGGGCCCTCTGCGTCGCTGTATACTTGAACAAATACAAGTCCGGATCGTAGGTGTCCTTCAAAATGTCAGGATATCTCTTTTGCATCCGCTCAGCCAATTCAATTTGTTCATCTTCCCCTTCGGCGACCAAAAACTTTTCCTCATCTTCATTCAATTTGAAATACCAAAACTTTAGCATAGCCAGCTCGTGTGGACAAAAGTGAGCATGTGCATTGTTCATAATTCTTTGTCTAATTTGTGTGAGTTGCTCTTTGGCCAGGCGAATGTTCTTCTTGCTGGGATTTCGCGCCCCGTGCCGTATGACCGACCAAATTCTTGTTGCTTTGCATTCTTCACCGATGATTTGGATTAGAGAATGTTTATGTTAAAAAAAAATATAATTTTCGCAAACAATATAAACACTTATACAAACAGTCCAATTTACCTGGATACTCGAATTTGCTTTCATCTCTGTTGGCCACGACACGGTAGGGAGTCTTTGTCGACAGATGGTGTTCGATTTCATGGCGCTTCAAATCGGAGCATCTATGTTCGATTTCAGCGAATATTATGGAAATGTACAGGGCAGTTATGATGGTGGTTTTAAAAAGCATTTTCAAATTTAGCCTTGCGACGAAAAATGAAAATTTGTCAAATTTGGTGGAAAATTCGCGTGAACAACGAACACAAAATAAACAAAAACGCACAAAAAGAATTTTTATCACCTGTCAAATTGACAATGAGCAGTGCAAAAATTCGTATGGTTTGCTAGTCGGCTATGTAGTGTTGCGTGTACAGTGCTTTTTAAAGTGTCGAATGTGCAACCGGAAGTTGATTATCGATGGCGGCTACCATTGGACTATTTACCAAAATGTTTTTGAATATTTCGGAATATTATTGAATGTAAAGCTAAAAATGCTTAGCTATATAAGAAAGCCGCACAGATACTAAGCGTTTTCAAAGCCCAACAGTATTTCTAAGGGCAGAGACATCATAAAATCACAACTAAATGAGAATCTTCTCATCTCGCGACGAGACGTCATTGCAAAATGGCTGCAAAAATACAACGCCCTGTTCTACATAAAAATCTATTAATAGAAAGATATCGTCGCGTGGCAAAGCAACACAGTTTTGTTTATATGTGCCAATCAATTTATCTGTCTTGTAGACACGCAAATTGATTTAAGAAGGTCAGCTGTGGTCGGTCAGCTGTTTGGGCTGCTATTTAAATTCAAATTTGAATTTTGTTTTTTGTTTTTTGTTTTATAAAAATAAACTCAAACGCTTGATTATTTTTCTATAGATGTCAATGATGTTTTCATAACAGTTTAGCGGTATTTGTTTGTTTTGTCCTGCTGGAGTAATTTGATTGTTTTTATAATAGTCTACGGCGTTGTTATTCGAGGATTCGACTATTCGAGTTACATCTTTACTCGTCGTCGTCGTACTTGAGAATATTATTTTTAAACATATTTTGGCAACCTACAATAATATGCTGCTGCTGATCGTTGTCTCTACACTTAAATCTGGAATAAGTGTGCAGAAGGCTAACGAAGAAAAATATTTTTGTATATTCATTTCATTCAAGCTGAAAACAAAGAAAAAGCATGCGTCTCTACTCTCTAGTGGCCTGTGTCGTTGTAGGTATATCATACGCATACCTACTTCATAATGAACTTTATAGAAGGGGTGGATAGCATTTATAAATAAAAATGGATTGCATATTTAAGCATTTCCAGTTACTTCGCATGGTGTAAACGAACAAAATTTTAATAAAAGGGGGCGTTGATTTACACAGAATTTTGACTACCTTTGAAGTGCAGATAAGCTTGAGGATTGTTAATTGATAGATAGATAGATGCATTTTTATTTAGCTTTCCAGAAGCCATTTAGTTTAAACATTGTTTACAATAAATTGTCATATATATATAAGTGTTACGATTTAATTTTTGAAATGTAATTTTTTTATCTTTAACGCTTAAAATGTATTTTTAATTTACAGTACTTTTAATATAGTCAATAATGTTTCTTTTAAATACGTTAAAATCTAATTCGTTTTTTAAATAAGGTGGCAAATTGTTGAAGGTTTGGAACCCCATATAGTATATTGTCCGCTGTCCTCTTGAGGTCCTCGCTCTTTGGATTCGTAGATCTCCTGCGGATCTTAGACTATACCGAGAATGATAGTTATTTGTTAATTGTTGTAATTGTAATTGTTAATATCGTTGAGACTATTATTGTATGACATCTCAACATCATTAGCACTGGAATGTTCACTTAAGCTCAATAAGTGTTTATCTAAAAATGAGGTAACACTGCCCTGGGCACGAGGACACATAGGGATCGAAGGCAACGAAAAGGCGGACTGCCTTGCAAAACAGGGGTCAACCGAAAAGTTGCTGGGACCAGAACCATTCTCTTCAATTGGCAAAGGAATGGTAGAACAGCTGATTCACAAATGGATCACGGCAGAACACCGGAGAAGGTGGTCAACCTTGGAACAATGTAGACAATTAATTGGCCGATCTGCTTCACTCAAAGAAGGGTTCTAAGCATTAGCCGACGAACTCTGAAATGGGTTATGGCTTTATCTATAGGACATAGTTATTTCGGGTATCACTTAAGGAAGATGGGCCTTAGAGAAGATGATACCTGTAAACTATGCCTGGAAGAATCTGAGACAGCGGCGTTTATACTGTGCCAATGTCCGGCGTTGGCTGGCAGAAGAATGAGGATCTTTGGACATCACTGGGTCGAGACCCAGTCGATGAAAGAGATCTCCCATAAACAAATGCTAGCGTTAACACTAGGAAAAATCCAGAGTCTCTCTAGGTAAGTTTTATAGTGGTAGAGAGACGAAAAGAGACCCGATATTGGTGGTCCGATTCGATTATCTCTCGAAATCTATATTTTTATACAGTGTATGGCTGGTGAAATCATTCTCGTTGTTCCTTTTTAAATCCATAATGCAGATACATTTAACGTCAACCACCGAGCCACAGCCCAACTGACTAAAAAACATAATGAATGCAATGTTGATCTCAACAGATAATAAATAGATTTATTTTCGCCATAAAGACTTTGTTAAATTTAACACGTATAATAAAAATGCTCATTTGTACATACTGCGCATTTAAACACAAGATCAACATTACTATTAACCAAAATGGTAATGATGCGAGAAATTGCTTTTCTAAACAATTACTTACACACCTTTACATAGCTGCAAGCCCCTAAATACTACGACATGTCTATCAATTAAATACAATGAAATAGTTACGTATACGCCACCAGCTCAACGTCCCTCCAAATCGTAATCATCTTTGGAACATCAAAAACTCAAATTACATGTGGTTGTCTTAAAATGATTGATAGAACTCTTTACAAAATGTAGTTAATTATCTACCTAGCTGTGGGCTATAAAATACAACACACATGTACTTCGCAGTAACATACATATTTTCCTGTCAAAAGTACATTTATACAAACGTTGATTGCGATTCAAAGCATTTATACGTTTTGCATGGGGAGGCAGACCTGTCTACTACAGAGAATAACGCCACAATGCGCACATTAAGAATGAACTTAAAAGTAAATTTCTTGTTTAACCGCGCACAATTTTAGTTGTAGAATAAATCAGATCGCTGTTGACATTACAATTCTTTCGTCTTTTATCGACAGTTATTTGTGCACAAATCACTAGAAAGTTTCTTTTAGGAACACATTCCAAGTCGGTTAATAAAATATAAACTGTCATAAAAATAATTAAATAGGTCCACACCTGTCACTGCTGTCAGTTTTTGATTTATCTAATAGATGTCATACAAATAAAGAACAGACTCAAAACAAAATGAAAAACAAAAGCACTTATCCAACGATAAATGTTATCTAATTATGATTGCGCTCTTCCAGTTCCCCAGCAATTTGCAATACGTTTTAAGTCTCGGATCAATTTTTAGCTGATAATCAAAATCAAGTGTGATCGAGTGCGAAATACTGATTAATGAGGAACTATCACACTTTGAGCAGTTGTCAGTTGTTTTCATATTTTCAGGGTCGGTGTAAAGTTTGAGTTAATAAAAATTTGTTGTTCGTGTCGATAAATGAAAAAATGAATAACACATCCGTTAAGTACACTTCGTTCTAATCGGTCGAATTTGAAGAGTTCGATAAGCTACTGTACATCTTCGATTTGATGTCCGTAATTGATTTTGTTTACCCTTATTATACGTTTCTTTTTTTGGAATAATGACACTGGCAAATAAATTGATTGAATTCAGATTGCAACTTAGTAGATGTATTTTGTCTGTTTTTAAATACTGATTACTAACGATGACATGGCTTTCGCGATATCATTGCCATGCCACTTTTTGTTAACGTATTGTTGCGCGATATTTGAAAGCATTAAAACTGCAGTCGATAGTCGAATGTTTTTTTCCAGTCCAATTTGTAATTTGCTACGCTCTATAAGTCTGCTGAATAAAATTGAGGTTAGCAAGGAAATTCCCCTACAATTTTCAGGAGCGTTTCGGTTTATAAAAAACTATTGATGACACTCTAGCTGACTCTGGGCGTTGTGTTTGATTTTTATTGCCTCTTCTGTTGCTATTTTACAACATTTAAATGTTATTTGTATTAACTGCATGCGCATTTTTAAACATTCTCGCTCTTTGTTGCTGCTTTTACTTCTTCCAATGAAAAGGGGGGGAGTCTTAGCTGTCGTTAGCTGTATAAGCGGACTGGACTGGACTGGCACCTACTTTCCAAACACACTGTAGGTAATAAAAAAAAAGCCCGTCCAATTAGTCAAGCATAGTCTTTATTTGATAGCGGAAGAACATAATTTGCTTAAATCTGTCTAAAATTAAGAACAATCAAAATCGGGCCTCTACGAGAACAGTTCACCTCAGAGTGACCTCTTGTGCTGTCTTTTACTGCGTAGTCGCTGTTTTAATTATTTAATTTAAATTGCTATACCATTAGTTGGTACCACAAGATTGTTCACATGTTGCTAGAGAACCAAAAACAAACAAAGAACGGGTATATGGAAGATACCGCGCACATCCACTTCCTTTTTAGTCTGCACAGTCTGCACACAGCTACATCGTCAAAAGTGAAACTACAACCGTTGAGTTCCTTGGAGTCCTTTGAGTTTGTTCAATTTCCGTGCACTTTTAAATCCAACAGAGTTGAGCTATCGGGCTTCAGTTCTATATAATGGTGACGAGGAAAAGCAAAAGTATATTGTTCGTGCCAAATGATTGGCATTGTAGGTGTTCTCTAAGGGATTGTGACATCCAATACTAATCTCTGCCAAATGACGGTAGGAACATGACAATCTTTAAAACGTAAATGGTGTACAGGTATTCTGGTCAAGTAACCCTCTTTCGGAATATTCCCCTAGACAGTCCTTTGGCTACTGCGTAGCATACGCGTTAATTGCATACTCACCGGCTGATGTAATTGAGCTAGTTCGACAGCGCCAATTCGCACATATAGAATGTCTCCCCAATGGGCACTTTTTGTCATGTCAACAACCGCATTAAAATTGCGCCAAAAACACACTCACAATGCAAACAGTGTTGCTAGGGCGCACTACATATATCCATTTCCATACTAGACCGCACGGAAAAAGAAACTTAAAACCACAGCGTCTAAAAGTGGTAATAGAATATTTATATTTTTAACTTTAGTTATTCATAAGATGGAACCCAATAGACCGGCGGCGGCGGCGTCGGCGGTAGTTAGTGTCTGTTCTGGTAGAATGTTTATCACGTTTATAGTTGGGAAACATGTTGTGGTGTATAGGAACATGCGCATCTATACAAAAATAATGTCGTCCATAAGAAAAGCTCAAACGATATCAGTTTAAAAGCTAAGGACACGCGGTTAATCTGGTCAGTGTGCACAAGTAGTTGACTAACTTCTCATCAGCTGCTGTTGTTTCGGATTGCCCGTCAGTCATTGATTATAGTATCCAAGAACTCCGCAACAGTGTCTGTTGTATCTCTGTTGTGTGCGGTGTGGCAGTTAATATTTTTTAACTTTTATTCTCTGGCTGTGCTTCGTCGTCGGTGGCTAAGTTTGTGCTACTGCTACATGCCTACCGTAACGTGATTTTGAATATTCTCCCTCAGGTGATTACCAGAGCCGGTTCGCACCGTGTGCCGAATAATATTTCGATAAATTTGTGAATACCTTATTGTTGGATGGAGGTGTTGTAGAATTTGCATTTAAGGCTAAAGAGATGTTGAATAATCTTGCCGGCGGTATTGGCAACAGAGACGTCTCCCCCAAGTACTCTAATTGACAGTTCTTCGCTGGGTGCAATAAGATTGCACTTGTTAACGAGTTGGCACCTTTAAACGTGATCGTACGGACATTGATGACGCATATACAATTCGTGACGGGTTAAGCGGTTAATATGCGTCTAATGAAAATTTGAATATTGGACGAAGTGATTTTCTTTTTTGCGAATTTCACATTTTGAATTCGGATCGAGACTAAGGTGAAACGATAAGTTGAAATTCGCGTGAAACAAGTTGAACAGATATTTTTTTTTTTTATATCTCACTCATATGGTCGGAATCTTAAAGTGAAACGAGTTTTTGGACAATTTTTGTTCGAAAAAAAGGCAATCTCAAATTGGAGGTAAAAGTGTTCTGAAGAACGAGATTTGTGACCGGTGGTGGTTGGCTGTCTTTCCAACAACAAGTTGACCGTGATCGTAATTAAATTGATTTATCTCTCCCATGTTGTTGGTGAAATATGCAACATAAATTGATTTTCGGGTGATTATATACTTTGAAGGTAAGGTTATGCTTTTTTTCTTTCTGGTACAAAATTGTGGCGTATTATACCTAGCTGATCTATAAATTAATGTTCTATGACAGAGATGGTGAAGAGTAGATCAGTTTAAGTGCAAATGGTTGAATTTGTGAAATACACCGGCTGAGTGAAAAAATATAACCGAACAACACACAAGCTATGATCTCATAGAAAGAAGAAGTCTGTGACTTTCAGGTTGTACTTAATTATCCATTTGTCAATCCTTTGGCTATTCCGAATTTGCTGCTTTTAGGTGTTATGTAAATTTGAATTTAAAAAATAGCCAAAGTACATTTATGACAAATCCGTATTATTTTGTTGGCACCGAAAGTTCAGGTCCAGATGTTTAACTAAACTGATTTATGACAAATTTACGTTTTGATAATATTCGGTTAAAGTCCATCAGTTTAAAAATTATTGCAGCCAGAATTTTTTGAGCTTTTCAAATAAGGAATTAAATAGTGTGTCTCTTTCGTTCGTCCTAAATTTTAAGTCGCTAGAAAGAATGATTTATTGAATAGGTTTAGGGGGGGGACCATTTAGAATACGGCTTTTGAAAATATGTCATGTTATATAAATAGTAAGAAGGAAAGTAGCGTTTTCAAGCGTATTATGTTTTTTTTTAAATGGTACTTTTACAAATCATTTTGACATACCAAGCATGGCTCTATCCAGCTATATTTATCTGTTCCCTTACTTTTTGGGCCAATTTCGGCAAAATGTCAGATATCAACGAGTGGGTATATATTCTCTCAGAGAAAGAGAATGTAACCAAAACGTACAGGAACGAAAGTTTGGCATGACGTTTGTTGAAAACATATGCGAGAAATCAAAAAAATAAACGTCAGTGGGCTTAAACAAATTACCAGTTTGCAGACGTTGAAAAACATTCGGATTGAGTTTAATATTTTTTTTTTTTTTGCAGATTTATCCATTTTTAATAACAAACTCCAGCACTCAACAAAGCAAACCGAAATAAACTGCCAATTCAAATTGACTTTTGAGAGATTTGACAGCTAGGGGACAGACGATATTTTTTTATTTTTAAACGTAACACTGTGTTTTACCCATCCACTATTTATGTAGTTCTTGTTTAAATTTAGATTTATACTTAATAGCAGAGACAATACTGAGACTGAGACTCTCAACTTCGGCCGATCTACAGTTTATTTTTTTACATTGAAATTCGAATTGACAAATGTCACGTTAATACTAACGCGGGTAAAGCGATCATAGAATTTTATCTGTTGAATTTGAAATTATTCGTAACATGCTGTTAGTGTTTCTTAAAATGTTTATGCAAAATAAACATTGCATTATTGTTGTAAGAAAATAGTAACATTTGAGCCACCTTTCATTAGTTTTTAGTAAAAATGTAGGTACACTTCCAGTCGATGTTACTGCTATCGAAAAGTAGTAAATATTGGTTACTTTTCGGGGAGCGGGTCGAAATTCTGCTTTGCAAAATTCTGACTTTTGACACAAAAATTTTGCTTTTCAAAATTCTGGTTTTGTCTGTTCTGTCTTACAAAATTCTGCTTCTAAAAATTCTGAAGTTTAACATTCTTCAAGTATAGTTTTTAGTATTATCATCACCTCTAACTTCAAGAGGAATGCTAAAAGACTATCATACGTAGCACCAGACATTCTCTAGCCATCTTATGCGGCGAACTGAGATCTGCAGATTTTCCATGAATTCGCGGCTCATTCAGTGCGGTTAAAACGAACTGCACTGTAACGTCCACGTGTATGTGTTGTACACATCGCTAGACGGTGTCCACTTTGTGTAAACCAATAATTAATTTGACTAGTAAGCATTCAATAAACTAAACACCCATACTGTCGTCTAGCTGATCGTCTATAAATACCGTCTAATTACCGAGCAATCAGCTCTCTTCGTTCTCTTTTAATTACAAAGGCGCGAATACACTGAGCGAGCACAAACTTTACGTCTTCATCACGCGCCAATGGAAGCTAGCCAATTGAAGGTAATAAATCGTGGTCGCTGTCGTCACGTCACACTGCCGCTTCCCGCTCGCTACGCGCCAACCACAAAAGACCACCAATGAATGACATCTCAATTTTAAGTAACAAATCGCCGGCGATAATAACACGCTCGCTCGTGCCACCCACGCTGGCAGCCGCAAGCAACCCCAGTAGCAGTTTTCTCTTCATCGCGTTTTCCGACACGCGTCGCGGTCCTGTGTTGTTTCCCGTAAAGAGTGACAGAAACTTCCCCAATTAATTAGATCTTCCGTAAGTAGTGCGTTACGGTAGTAAAGCATACAGCTATTGAAATTGTGAATGCAACCACTTTGTATTTTTGGCTAAAACAACAACAAAATTGTCATAAACTGTCGTGACCCATAACTGTCATCGGAATCGGAATAATAATAATTTCGCTCCATCGAAGAGAATGCAAATTAGGTAAGACGGCTTAAGGGGTTGATGCTGCGTGATAAGCATTCGGTGTCCAACTGTTTTCATTTCCCGTATCCATTGGAAGGAAAGCCATTTGGAAAAGTAATTAAAATGCAAAGTAACGAAGCGTCCAAGTGTCTTATCACTAAATGCCAAATGACATCGTTTTGTTCGACTATAGAGGTAGCGAGTTGGTCTGAGGAAGCCGACTTCTTCGGCATTGGTGATTTGAAAGCAATTTCCTCTCATTGTTGCATAAATTGAACTGAAAAGAGGGTGGCAGCAGTATACAGGGCGGGCAGGTATTGTAAAGTACAGTGTGATAGAAAAATTATCGAACATGCAACAAGAAAATAGCAGTGGCGTTGACATCATTTATAAGCACATAGTCCGAACGAATGATTTGTGAAGCTTTGTTAGGATAGTTATCTTCAAGAATGGTTGTCAGACGTTCGTATGTGGAGCGCAATACAAACAACCTTTGCGTTTTTCCAGGCGATGGGATATTTTGTCCAAAATGTTTGAGCTAGATTTGAGATATTGCTAGTTCCACTTCATTTTGACGGTAAATGAATGCAAATGGAGTTAAACTACAGGTTATCCTAGACATGCCGCAGGAATTTATTTATTTACCTACATCAAAGTGACAGCCTTACTAATAACCGTTTTTTGTAAAGACTTGACTTACTATAGTGTTTGATTGACTCTCGAAAACTCGGGAAACTGCAGTGACGACAGCATACATATACGGCACGTTCAAAAACTTAGTTGTCTTAAGTCGACTATATTGGTCTGGAACGCAAAAACTACATTGGCCGGGAACGTCACTTTTCCTACGTCAGCCACATATGCGAACTGTCAACTTAGTACTCAGTCACGAACTTCTTGACTAGATAAACGTCAACTGAAACAGCTGCCCATGTGACCGATCTAGGTTAATCAAAACTGAGATACATCAAGTCAGTTAGCTGTCAGACTTACTAAACTAGATACTTCAAAGTCCCCATACACTTCGTTTGTGTATGGAAAACAAAATGGCGAAAGTGACTAGTTTGACAGAAGGCAACAGTCACTTAATTCTAAATGAATTCTGCTTAAATCAAATCAAGTATAAAAACGAGGTACTTGTCAAAAAGTAAAGAACAGAAGGGGAAGGCTCACAATCAATAATTCGCCCTAAGCTTACCTGTCAACCTTGCTCAACAGCAGTTCGCTCTAGATTCATGATCTGTTCGTTCCCATTGAAAAATAAAAAATGTACTAAACTTTGTAACACTTTAATTTGTAATACCCGACTGTCCGCAAGTGGCCCGTTGTTTTGTCGGGTTTGCATTATTTGCTCGAACATAAATTGTTTGCTCCAGTTTCACTGAGCGCCTTATCCTGTCACCATTTCACGCTTAAACGCATCTACCTACCAGTTCTGCATTCTAATATAATTCCATTCCTCTGCTGGATGGTGGTAAAATTGTTTTTTTTCGTTTTTTTTTTCTTTAAAATTAATTCGTATCTCTTCGTTTTTGTTTGTGATTTCAGTGTGGCTGTGGATACCTCGAACCATCTATCCATCCTCGCAGCGGGACCAAACTAGCATCCATCCATCTAACGTCGTCGCTCCAACGGAAGGGACGAATTATAATGTCGTCTTGCCAGCATTATTGACTCTGCGAAAGAAAGGGGTGAACGAGAACGAGAGAAGAAGACTTTCAAGAAGAAGCAAACAACACACAAACTGGATCAACGTTGAACGTTGCCATATCGTTCGTGTCATCCGGCACTAGGGCACTGTGTACGTTGTTTTTACCCCTGAATTTTTATTAAGATGTCGACAGTTCCTCATCCTGCCACAAGAGAAGAAAGTAATTATTATTCTGTGGACGACAATATCACGTTGCGACTCATTAAAGTGGACAATTTTAATTAACATTGCGGTGTGTTATGTTGTCAATTTGTCCACACAAAGTGCATTAAGTCCTGTGTTGCCGTTGCAAAAGAAACGACCACTACAAGTATCAATAATTAAGTGCGTGTGTGTACGTGCAATTTGCAAGTATGGGATATACATTGCAGAACTAAAGTAGGTAACAAGAAGAAGCAACAACAACAGAAAATAATCATCCCGACTATACAGGCTAATAAAAAGAAAACATATCTGGTAATATAAAAATGCCGGAAAAAACACTAAATAACGGTTATCTAAGAACACCACACTCGAATGAAAACGGTGGTGGTGGCGGCGGCGGTGCTGCCTTAGTTCAAGATTCAACAACAGACGACACAATGACCACAACATCACCGCTCTTGGGTGGGGGTGGGACCACAACTGGTTCAACGCAGGCCATTAATAGTGGTGGTGTGGCAGCGAATAACGGCCCCATGAATAATAAAGCGCCGACAATTGTACACTTTGGACCAGGCTCGAATGTGCCAAGGACTTCCCTACAGTATCCCGCTGGCGGCGGTGGCGGCGGTGGTGTGCAAGTACTAACGCAGTCACCACACACCAGCGATTGTTTCTTCAAGGAGCCTACTCTGCGTCGAAGATTACTGATATTGGCCGTTTCGTTTATGGTCTTTGGAGCAGCGATTGGGGCATTGGCTATCTATTTCGCCGGTAGTTTTCGATGTACCAGTAGTGCCAGCAGTGATAGGAGCAGTATCACCAGCACTGTCAGCAATCTAGGTGAGTTTGACAATACGAATCGCGATTGATTGGTTTTCTACGGATCGATAAATCATTTTTCAATCTAAACACATTTTGGCAATCACCGATATTTATGGCGCATTTGAGGCTCTTCAGATTAACCTTTAAAATATACAGTGTTTATTGTTTGTCTGTAGACGGAGCAGCCAGATAAGCAGACACTATAATAGATACTCTCACTAGCACATTATATATATGGCTTTGATGTTTATCTTTGGGTGTAGAGTTGTAAATATACGAGCGCGAATAAACACTTATATACGTTTTACGCCGCCCTGCGGATTGATTATATGGCGTGCGCTAGATTCTGATAAAGTAATAGTAAATTAATAGCCGCTGGGGTGTTTTGGCAAACAATAAACAAACGTATCACTTTTTACTTAATGTGAGAAGTGGGGTTAGGTGTTAATACAAAAACGTTAATCGTACCTACGCGTTGTTTATAAAATGCTTTAGGAATTGACAGATGTGGGAAAAGGAACATAATATAATAAAGGAAAATTTTTATTTGGTATTGAGACAATTAAACATTTTGTTAATTTTTCTTACAAACACTATAGCTACCTCTCATCCCTTGAGTTTTATGAAACCCTTATTGAAAAGTAGAAAAAGTCAGTTAGCTTTGACTCAATGAATAATTTCCAAATGACAGTAAACATGGGCGGGTGGATTTTATTTTACTTTCCGCTGCAAAACGGTAGCACGTCTGTAGTTTTGGAACATACGTGAAGTTGGCTTCTCATAAGGGTAAACATACATGGAGGCTGAAACCTGGCGGTAAATTTTCGCATCGGTAGGTTTGATTGCTATGGATTTTGACAGCTGGGGCATATTTGTATTGAAAAAAAAAAACAGAACCGATTGATAAAAGTTGCTTGAAACATATTATAAATAAAATATGTAATATCTAAACTCCCTTTTTATTAAAAAGAAATTACTTTTTAAAAAGTGAGTGAGAAGAGTGTTGATGATAAGTGAATGCAGACTTTATTTTTACTGAAAATGCCGAAAGCAAAGGGAGTTCAACACTGTGGAGTACCTCAATGCAATGATTTAGAGAAGAAGGAATTAAATTATACCATCTTCCATAATTAGATTACATTCATAGAAACAAAACTAAAAGATTTACTTAATATTGCCAACTTATTGTCTCTTTTCACTCCACTTTGAACTGCTTTTTTTAGTAGTTTTACCCGATGAATGTTATTGCACTTAACATATTTCGGACAATATGTACATTGAGTTGCAAATTAGTTTCTTTTGAAGTGGTGTTTCAATTTTTTTAATTGATAAAATATATTATTTACTTACATCAAATACACGTATTCCCCATACAAACTCTAGGCAAAATTATCAGCTGTCAGACTGGTATAGGCCTCTACATATTCTTTTTTTATCCACCAGGTGTCGCGGAAGAAGTTTTCCATTTGTCAATACAAGAAATAGTCCCGCCAGTTACTAAAGGATTCCGCTACTTGAATGGGCGCTCATTCGGTTCATCAACAGCAGCCCAAATCAAACATAACTGCAGAGTCAGGCGTACCTTATGGGTTGGTTTGACGTGGGCACTAGTGCGTACTGGGTTAACCGTCATTCGTCGATATAGCATTGAACTCGACCTATTAGGGAAACCTGTGTTTGACATGACTTCCAGGGCACCCTGTGCCCGAAATGACTTCAGTTAATTTGTTGGGGCAAGATTCCAGTGCTGCGTTTTCCTGTCATTTCGCTTGCTGTCATTCATTTTTCAATGTCAAACTTCAGGGCAGTATATTTTGCGTTCAATATAGCAGCCGAAATTTCGGGGTTGACAGGCTTACAATTCTTGTGCGCACTAGAGAGAACTGTGCTAGCCACGTCAAACAAAACTTATGTTCGAACCATTTCCAAATACAAAAAACGGCCTTATCGACAAATTTCTCGACGGCTGGTTTTTGAAAGGAGTGAATTGTGTCGAAGAAGATTTATTACGTTCAACAATGGACGAAGAAATTAAAGCAATAATTCCGTCTGTGCCTCCTTACCGACGCGACGGCCTTAGAGCTCCTGAATTAAGTAGGTATCTGACTTCAGCAACGCGGTGAAAAGCAATTTTTTAATACGGAACACTTAGCGGATATAAATTATTTAGATTTCGAGAAATCAATCGAGTAGTGTAATAATAACTAAAATGTCTAAATAAATATAAAGAAATAAAATGTTTGGCGTGCTTTTAGAGAATGGAAGGAACCTGCAATGGTATACCATATTCGAATGTCTAAATTGAGAAACTTTCTAAGCACAGTTATACCTATTCAAAAAAAATATTTGACGGCTTAAAATATGCTGAAGGCAGATTTTTATTAAAATCCAAAGGAACATATGCCGACACTATTGCTTTTAAACTTTGAATTATCCATACCAGAGATAAATGAATTTAATTCCATAATTTATTACATTAAATAAGGCCGTCTCTCTTCTATTAAAACATTCTGACATGTTTACCCTTTTCTCTTGCAAAGCCAGTTATGTGGACGAAATAATTGGTCGTATAATCACTTTTTAATATATTTTTATCAAATCGGTTATTTTAGAACAGTTTGCGCGCTTTATCGAGCCAGATTCTAAAAATCTGTCAAACTAAAAAACCCGAAAACCACTCAAAGTTCAGAAAATTGGCTCAACTAAAAATGTAATAAGAAGTTCCCTCCTCAGGTGAATGGCGATTACACGCGTGCTGAATGCAAAGTACATCCATATTTTGCAAATCTCGAGTTCGTTGGAAAATATGAAGAAATTGATATGTCTCTCTAGATATAGCTAATCCCAATACAAAAACAAAATCTTAACAACAAATCACATATACTGTGCACAATAACCTAATTTCAAACAGAATCCCCATTGCTATTATGAACATTTTCTTGACACTTGCATGCTGGGCGCACATCATCTCGATGTCGCAGAACCATAGAACTTGTTCCACGCCAAAGGCGAAGCTTCAACTATACGTGAGTGCACTCCATGTGCATTGAGAAAAACATTTAAAATAATTACATTACACTTCCAAAGAGTAGTGTTCCCATCTGTCAATATAATCGACTTACGGCTGCTTTGAAAATATTGAATGCAAATTCCCTGATGTTTAAGTAGAGCAAGCTTTAAGAAAAATTGTCTAATGCGAATGTGTGTTTTGCGGGTCAGAAAGTTGCTCATGAATGGACGACGCATACGTTGGCGTTAAATGTCATTTGCATTCGACAAGTCAAGTAGTATAAACATAAATCATGTTGAACACTGAATAAAGTCAAACACGCCGCAGCTAACGTAGTGCGACAATTTTGGTGCGTACTTCTCCGATTACGTGAATTAATTAGGTTTTAGTTTAGGAAACTAGTCCGTGACCATACGAGACATTAAATCACACAAATAGTATATGCAGATTAGTGAACGACATTTTGGTACGCATTGTTAGGCAAACACTTAAATTGGCAATTAAATCCAATAAACAAACGCCTGGGTGTTGTTGAATCATGGAACGCAAATCACCTGAAAACAAATTGCGGTCAACATGTGCATCGACATAGAGGGATGACGGCTGGTGACCCTTGCTGGCGAGTCGTTGATTTAAAAATCTATACAATGCAGCTGAACCCACAACAATTTCAATTATCACTCGGCTGTAATGCAATTAAATTTGTCTGATGAAAGTCCGCAGGTTTGTTGAGGTAATTCAATTGATTTCAATAGTTCGTTTTACTTCAAACTCGTGCGGTAAAAAAAAGTGATAAAAAGTGGTGGAGTACCATTTGGCAAGTGACATCTGCGGATCGTCTCGTTTTAGATCCTTAAGAGAACCTCAAATATTTAGTGAGGAAAATCAGCTGAAAAGCGTCAGCTGAGACAAATCAATGTGAAAATAGAAAACAAAAGGTCTGTTCCGTTACTTTTGTAGTAAAAATGGAAAAGACTGTCAAAATGACAGTGGAGTTTATGAAGCGAGCGAGTGGATGAATTCTCTCTCAGAGAGGGAAACTTATGCAAAAGTTAAGGAACGCTTTTTTAGTAACCTGTGAAAAATGACACCCACCAAAATGCCAAATAGAACAACAAATTCAAATCAGCTGTCAACTTTCAGGCGACTGAATTTACGAATTCGAATTTTTACGAATTTTTACGAATTCTTACGCATTTTACTCAATTGTCGTTCCCTATCTCCAAAAATTCGTATAAGAGAGCGGCTTCGAAAGAGCAAGATATTTCCCCTCTTACTAGTTTTTACTCAACAAATGTCTTTGCGTAAGAATTGAAACAACTGTCAGTCGCCCGAAAATTGACAGCTGATTGAATTTGTTGTTCTATTTGGCATTTTGGTGGGTGAACTATCTAACTATTCACAGGTTACTACAGAAGCGTTCCTTAACTTTTGCGTAAGTTTCCCTCTCTGTGAGAGAATCCATGCCCTCCACTGTCATTTTGACAGTCTTTTCCATTTTTACTACAAAAGTAAAGGAACAGAGTTATAACTATTACACCTAGTGAATGCATAGGTAAAAAGGAAACTTCGAATCTCGAAATATTGGTTCAGTCGCGTCCTGGTCCGACTTCCACCATCCTCTCCTCTTTGTCCCGTTCTAGTAATTTAAATATCTGCTAACTGAAACTGCTTGCTTTTAGTTGAAAAGATGAAAGTGTCCACAAATGGCGTTGCGTGATTGGCCCAGTTCATTTCCTGCTGCACCACTATATTCGAGCACAGTCTAAAATATTGCACTGCAATCATCTCTTCGCAACAGAGCCTAAAAACGTTTGTTTTTATCGCTGCGTAGCTCTATTTAACGAATCGCCTACGTCTTAGATTTAAGATGGGAAAACTTTAACATTTTTACAGACCACCCATGACTATCGCCACATGCAACAAGTAACCCCCCAAATTCCAATTACATTCTCTTGCTTATTAAATTGTAGAAAATTAAAATCTTTTGTAAACTCCAAATCAAATTTACTTAATTGTATTAAGATTCGCAATACGCAGTCCGACAGAGAGAGAGAAATAAACAAAAGACCTCATACGAGGATGAAGGAATTTATCGATTTTGACTAACCGATTAAAGTAGACTCGTCAATATGTGTGACTGTGGCATAAAATCGGCCACGACTTTTCATAAATATAGCCAACACATCCCTTATAATATCGCCTCCACATGTTCTCTCCCATTCAAAGTGTTAAATTTTATGGGGGTACTTAAAATTTCATTGATAATTTTAAAATAAATAAAAAGAAACGTATTGAATTCTTGGGGCGCGCCGATATGGTGTGGATATTTATAACTCTATGTAATACATTTGCTAGTATAAATTGTCAACCCTTCTCTCGAGAGGCGTCCTATAAATAAGTAAATACGATACACGACGATACACAGATCCCCAAAGAGCTGGGCTACTTTGGGGCGTCGATGACATGATGTCCCCCCTGGTGGAGGTGGAGGACCATACTCGAAGCGAGGGCGCGTAAAACGTTTGACTCCTTGTCAGGCCCACTCGCAAAAAGTTCAGTTACACATAAATATGACTCAAGAGGCACCGTTCATATATCGTATTCATATTTATTTCCTATCAATTATTCAGCAAATAAATGTTCACTCAAAACAAATTGACCAACCCGAGTTGCTTGGCGCTTTTGCTGGTGAAGTATCTATTAGCAGAAGGCCTGCAGATACAGAGCTAATGGGCAGAGGGTAAACATTTGGTTTCGCTACAAAAACGCTTCAGATGCTGCATCCGATCCGAATAAGAGACGGAGCGAGAGCGAGAGCGTGTAAAAAAGCTTTTCATTTCGGTTTGGGGTATGGGAAAAGGCGACACCAACACCAACCCTCTCCGAGAACACCTGTTGCACAGGTCGAGCAGGAGCATGGAGCACCATCGCACCGAACCGATAGGCAAATGAAGCTCATAGTATGTGCGCTACAGCTATAGCTCCTCTATTTAGAGTGCCTTGGCCTCAAAGAGATATTAAAGTGTATTTTGTGTTTTTTATTCGTTTTGTTCCCCATCTATTCTTTCCAGTTTCTAAACGGTTTTGTTTTCTCTTCTCTTTTCCATTTCAGACAATTCAATAAACCACCGGAATGTGTGCCTGACGGAGGAGTGCGTTAGAACAGGTAAGGAAGAGTGATTTCCGGTCGCCTGTAGATTGCATAAACTTTGTCTTCTTTTTTTTTTGTTATTATGAATGGATGAATGGTTGATAGGGGAGCTGGGATTTAAATTGAAATTGAATTATATCTACCTGTTATTTTTTTTCTCTTTGGATTTTAATTAGTTGTATGTGTGGCAGTTTTAAGTGGGGGTATCGCTATTGTTTTTGGGATTTTAGTGCCACTTGGGGTTGGAGTCTTTAATTTGAATTATAATACGCTGACGGAGAAGAACTCAAGCAATACCTAAGGTTTGAAAGGGATTTTTTGTTGGCATTTGAGTTCATTTATTAAATTAATGAACACTAAAGTTTAAGTTGAAAGAGTGACATCCTTCATTAGGTTTATTACTTTCATAGTTTGATTGAGACTTGCTTTGCCATTAAGCATAAATTCAATGTTCTTCGATGTTTTAAAAAATATCTCTCTGTGTTCATTCACAGTCTGAAGATTTAGTGACCAAGAAGTGTCTTTTGAATGGTCTTTAAATTCCTTAGAAGTGCAAATAAATAGCAACAGATCCATTTCCAGCCCTAGCGTCTGGCAACATTTTTGCGAGTTTTCATTGTAGAGACGAATGAAAGTGACATTCGATTTGTATACCGAGTCTCAACGGCTCATTTGTATGTCATTCGCGAGAAATAGAGCAGTGGCATAAGTCTTAAGGTGTAGTAGTTTATGTTCCTCCGGGAGTTCAGCCTCAGACACATCACTTAGAAAAAGTCTGTGTAACACAGATTAAGCGGACATTGTTGTCACTTGTTACTCATCGCTTTTAATATACTTTAAAATATGTTAAGACTTTTACCAAATGCCACAAAGTGTACAAGATGACGTTAGCAAAAGACCCTGGAAATCATTGAAAATCATTTCACAATCAAACGTCAAAGTATAAAAATACTAAAAATAACCATCATTTCCTTTCCGCTTGCTTATACAACGTCATAACAATAAATGTCCAACATGTCCATCTGACATGAGTTTCATTCAACTCGTTTCTTATCGGTGACATCGTTCGGAATTAAATCCGAACGGGCTCTATCTCCATTACGTTTGCATGCATTGCCCTGTCATCGTTTTGACATGCCAAGTGTGTAGTATGGCAACAATAGAATTCAACTGCCAGAAAAGTTTCATTTACGACATTTCAAAATAAGTGTCGGGGACTTGCTGCTTTCCTTCTCGATGCCTTGCCTGATCGGCAACACTATACATACTTTCAAACAGGTCCATCTATACTGCAAAAAAAAGAAGAAGAATGAATGTGTTGAACGATGAGTGTAACCAGGGTAGGCAGGACATAGTTTGACAATCAAAATTAAACGCCTTCGGCAAATTAAACAATTTTTGAAGTAAACATTCAACGAAGGAAACATCAACGAAAATAAATTGCTCAATCTACGACCAGCGACCCTGGAAATTATGTGTTCCATATGAGTGTCCTTCATGAGAATAGAAAATCTATTAAAATATATGCAGTGTGCGCACCCAAATCCCTGCAGTAAATGTCAGACGATAGAATTGAAGTTTTCGCACCATACTCATGTCCAGTTTCTTTATTATCCGAAATTTACATGGGGTGTCCTGTCCATGTGTCTGTGCCCATGAAAGCATATATATCAAAAGTGATGTTTCCGATAAGGGAATTGGCACAGGGATATGGATAAGTAAATGATGATAATGTTACAAAACGATTTATGGTTTCTGTAACCTTTAGTGTAAGGAGTCACCGATTGGGAATGTGTTGAAGCTATACGCTCAAGTTTTAATTAAAATCATAATTGCTCTTCCAGAAGTTTAGACTTTGGGGTAATCCTTTGCTTACACACACGTACATTTACATATCGGTATAATCAGAAATGGGAAGAAAATTGATTTTTGGCTAGAGTTTGGCAGAAACTAGGTTAATACCCAATATATTGTTCGAAGCGTATTGAGAAAGTGAATATTGGTTGCAATTTCTGCATAACTTTTTAATCACATTGTGAGCGTGTATCAAAACGCTCTTGTCATGCATATGTAAGAGTGGTTGAGACGACGTTGCTTTCGACTATAAGCCCCATTTACCCAGGCTAAGGCTCGTTGTCAATGCTAAAGTTCGAAGATAGTAAGCCGGCTTTAATCGGTGATGTGAACACATTTGGTGCATTTCAACAGCATCGAACTTCTGACAGTGGGAAGGATATACAAAATGGCTGCTTTAATGTAGGTTTTCGATTTATCAAGCGAATAAAGCTAAACTGATGATCCCAGAGAACAAGAATTACATTAACACCATGCTCTCTAGCAGTTCTGCTCAGTGCACATGCTGTCCGTTCAATTCGTTCCATTCCCAAATAAATTGACATTCGGCCCTAGCGAGGTATCCGTCGGAACGGAAAATTCTCCGATTTTATACGATTCGGAGGTTTTTTGCTTCGAGGTATTCTTCGGAGCATCTTTTCGGAATATTTCTCCGACATTTTGTAACGCATATCGGCGAATTACGTTGAAGTGCGATGAAGTGCATTTTTTTCTTCAATTTTTGACAGCTAGGTTCCGATATCCTCTGACAGAAATTGATTGCGGAATTTGTTTACGATTTGGATTTGAGTCTCAGACAGAGTATGCGTTGCGGAGAATTTTCCGTTCCGACGGATACCTCGCTAGGGCCGATTAATTTATGTTTTCCGCCTTTAAAACTAAGAATTCATAAAATGTTTGCCTTTAATTGTTCTGAAGCTTTGACTCTCAAGTAAAATCTTTCCCCACCAGAGCGAGTAGTTCTTTCCGATTTTTCACTCACAAAAGTAAGGCGAACTTTGCACATTCAAATACTTAGTTGTTTTAAGTCGACTAGATTGGTCTGGTCTGGTCTGGTAACGTGAATGCAAAAACTAGATTTCTCCTACGTAGCCACATATGCGAACTGTCAACTAAGTAGTGAGTCACGAAGTTCTTGACTAGATTCGTCGGCTACCTCCATAAACATCAACTGAAACAGCTGCCCATGTTATGCGACCGATCTACGCCAATCAAAAGTGAGAAACATCAAGTTAGTCAGCTAACTAGATAGGTACTTGAACGTCACCACTGTGTTCTGTCAATTTATTTAATGCGAAAGTGCTGTCAGCTGCATTCCATTGAATGCTAATAGATGACTAGCGATGTGTCAAAAATATTCCCATTTCGTCATTAGCGGTAAAGCTCTAGCTCAAGTTATGAACTTTCCTTTAAGGAGTACTATCGGAAACAAATAAATAAATAGCTGGCGCAACAGGTCCTTGGGAACCTAGGTCTTACTTCTCATAAATATTAGTTTTGTGTGAGTTTTTCATTTCATTAGATGACTAGTCAAACTTCATAATTATAAAAAAAATTGACATTTCGCTATAGGCGCTAGGCATCTAGCACTTTTTGTGAAATATCCCTTTCAGGGAAATTTCTCCTTTTAGGGAAATTTCTTAATCTAGCGCAAAATTACCCGCTATGGCTCTAGTGCGAGAGTTCCTTCATTTGTGATATTTTGTGCTAGATGTCTATAGGGGTCAGAGGAACACGGCCAATATGTAATTTACAATAAACCCACCAGATGGCAAATCCATATTTGAATTTCTCTATGCCTCACGAAGTGTGGCTTCTTAACTTCTTACTTGATCAATTTACATTAATGAATCGCGAAAGTAAATGCAAACTTTGCAATCAACCTGCGTTAGTTTTGTCCACCGCATCCCGTTATTAGCGCGAACATGGCTGCGTAATTAAATCACAACCATCCATACTTTGCAAACAAACCAACAACAAAAAACAACTATCTAGTATCACTCACTCGAATGAATGGTTGTGAGAGTGATTGCGAATGTGAGACCCATTAACAGACAAGGATGGGGTTACACAGCGATTGAATGAATGTGTAAAAGGGTTAGAAGTGCTAGCAATAGTTTTCCTTGGGAAGAAAGTTTTAATTTTACTTCCCCCAGATTCGAAGAGAAAATAAAACTTTCCGTATATGTGTGAGTCAAATCGAAAAGTTAACCTATCAACAGAATGAATGGGTTCACAAAGTGCAAGGGAAAACTTTGTTTGGTTCTATTTAACACAACACCCGATTTCGCTGAAAGGAGTGGGACTAGGGGAAACCACGCAGAAAAGAAATATGTCCACTTTATAATACCACAAGTCCACAATCCATTATATCAGTCAATTGGCTCAAGGCGACTGCGAATAGTTTTGGGGCGGGGGATGGACGACGACGACGTCCGGAGTTGAAAGACATTTATTTCCTTTTCAGAGAGACTTTTTGGTTTTTCCATTGTGTGCAAAGTGCAGCAAGGAAGATAAGTCTGTGACTGGCTGACTTTGGTTTCCTGTAATCTGTGTTATCGGAAATAAATCAAGTGTCCTTTATTCGATTGTCAGTAATGGGATTTATTTAAATTTCTCCTTCGCCCTAGCGTCTTCATTGTTGGCAGCGATGGACCGGACCGCGGATCCATGTGACAATTTCTTTCAATATGCCTGCGGAACATGGAATAAAAAGCACGTGATACCAGAGGACCGAAGTTCAATTAGCACATTTGAGGTATATCCAGTGATTGCATGTTGTTATGTAAATATCCTTGATATCGAAGAGTTGCCTTGCAGGTATTAGCAGACCAGCAACAGGTGATTTTAAAGGGTGTCCTAGAGGAGGCGATAAATGACAAAGATAATCAAGCAACACTCAAAGCGAAGTTATTCTACAAGAGCTGCATGGATATACGTGAGTGATATATTAAATTGAATTATGACAGTGGAGATTTGTAAGCAGTTTCATTCAGAACCCCAACTTTTCACTAAACCAACCCACATTTTGAAAAAACCAAACATTTTTCTCATTGCAGCACAAATTCGCAAAGTCGGCGAAGGAAGACTGAAAGAGGTTCTCAAATCACTGGGCGGCTGGCCGGTGATCGACAAAAATTGGGTTCCACCGAACTTCACCATGGAGTACCTGATTGGTACGCTAAGAGGTGAATACAATGAACCAGTGCTCATAGAGCTTTATGTGGGTGCCGATGACAAAAACTCCTCAGTGCATATCCTACAAATTGACCAACTGCCCCTAGCTCTTCCGTCGCGGGACTATTACCTAAAAGCAAGTAGCGAAAATGACCTTAGGGCCTACCATAAATACATGACCAATACAGCGATTCTTCTTGGGGCAAACCCCGAAACTGCTAGTACAGAGCTCGAAGACGTTCTTCAGTTCGAGATACGTCTGGCAAATGCATCCCTTCCGGAGGCCGATAGACACGACACTAGTGCCATCTACAAAAAAATAACTCTGACCGAACTTCAAAAGCAGATTCCCCAACTAAACTGGACCGACTATCTGCAGACCACTCTCGGCAAGAATATCAAATTGCAGCCGAACGAGGAGATTGTTAGCTACGCGATGCCCTATTTGGTGGACATGGGTCTGATCTTGGCTAACGCAGATAAGCGAGTGGTACACAACTACGTGATCTGGCGTTTAGTGATGTCTATTATGACACACATGATTGATGAGTACCAGCGGGAGAGGGTAGAGTTTCGTAAAATTTTACTTGGCATACAATCGGAGAGAGTGCGGTGGTCACAGTGCGTCGAATGGACCAACAAGAAAATGGGCATGGCCGTTGGTGCTCTATTCATAAGGGATAACTTCAATCAGGACAGCAAGGAGACTGCCTTGGAAATGATTCATACCATTCGAGAGGCTTTCAATGAACTCTTAGCCGAAAACCATTGGATGGATGACGAAACGCGCGCAGTGGCGAAAGAGAAGGCCGACACAATGAATGAACGTATTGGCTATCCGGAGGTCCTAACCGAGGGCAATGAATTGGAGAAGGAGTATGAAAACGTAGGTGCCCCTTCGTTAACTAGATGTGCATTTTATTTTCCTCTATCCACTTTAGCTAACAATAATCCCCGACAACTTCATGGACAACGTAATGCACATTCTGAAATGGGACTCTGATCGGAATCTGCAACTTCTTCGCAAGCCCGTGGATAAGGACAAGTGGGCTACGGAACCAGCTGTAGTCAATGCTTTCTACAATCCAAACAAAAATGACATCGGTAAGTCGAAACGGCGTTCATTGAAATCGGCACTCACATACTCTTGTATACAGTTTTCCCAGCTGGCATTCTGCAGCCGCTTTTCTACAGTCAAAACTTTCCAAAGTCTCTCAACTACGGCGGCATCGGGGTAGTAATTGGTCATGAAATTACCCATGGATTCGATGACAAAGGTGAGTGCTCTCCGGCACACACTCTTTAAGGCATTCACTTACTAATGATTTACGTCCCCTCCCAGGTCGGCAGTTCGATAAGGATGGCAATATGATGCAGTGGTGGAACAATGCCACCATAGAAGCATTTCGTGAGCGGGCACAATGCATCATTGACCAATATTCCAAGTATAAAATCGATGAAGTTGGCATGTACATGAATGGACGAATGACACAAGGCGAGAATATTGCAGACAATGGCGGTCTTAAGCAGGCATTCAGGGTAAACCAACTTAAAAGTGATTTTTGTCTGAGTAGAATTGATTTGGACATTTTTTTTCTCCTCCAGGCATACCGCAAGTGGGTTAAGCGTCACGGAGCTGAATCTGAGCTTCCTGGTCTCAACCTGAGCCATGATCAGCTATTTTTCTTGAACTATGCACAGATTTGGTGCGGTTCAATGCGTCCCGAAGACGCTCTGACAAAGATCCGTTCATCGGTTCATTCGCCTGGTTTCATTAGGGTTCTTGGACCGCTCTCGAATTCCGTGGACTTTGCTAGCGCATATAGCTGCCCACAGGGGTCACCCATGAATCCGACTAAGAAGTGCAGTGTTTGGTAGAATCTTGTTCTAAGAGAAATTGTCGATTTGTAAAAAAATAAAAAAATAAATTATAATCAAAAGAGAGTAGAATTTGAGTTTTTGAGATGTTTTTTTAACAAAATCTCAGAATTTTAGTTTGTATAAACGTATTTGAATACCATTTGTTACTTTTTCTAGAAAGGGAGAGAGCTAATTCAAAATTATTGCTAAGAGTATAGCACTTACTTTTATTGTTAACTAAGGCTAATGTAATTCTTTTAATTTTAGCTAATAGTTTACAAAACAAATAAATAAATGGAAACTGCATAATATGCATTATATAGCTAAAAAATATATAAAACTAATCAGGAAGGTAGATGCCATTTCTAATTGCATGTTATATTATATACTTCATATTCACAAAATGTACAAATAATTAACCCATATAGATAACTTTACATCAACAAAAGCTACACTTTAACTTCATGCATTCATTGTATATAAATAAAACTTAAAATGCTGAAATAAATAAATTGGAAAAGAAGTCTAAATAAATTCGTTTAGATATCAGAAATCCTAAAGTTTCCGAAATGGATAAGTTAATAGATTTCTGTTCATATAACTTTGATATTACATGGAATCTAGTACATTCGTAAAAACTTGCTTAACGTATGCCTTAAGGTGGACTTATGTAGCCATTTGTTGCTTGAACTTGCCTTGGGTCCTTGCTGGCATGCTAGTTCCCTCAATTAGCTAGTCGGTGGGTGTGGGACTTGACCCTTTTGTTCTAGCAACAAAAAAATATCATGCCAGTCTTTGCGTCTTGTTGACATTGACGCTGCCAGAAATTTTGGCTTACCCTACCCTCCCTACCTTGACTACTATTCACATATTTCAAACGCGGCAGATTAAGGGGATATCAAGATCAACTGCTAAAAGGGCGTCTGACAGAAAGCGACAGCACTTCCTTAAACGCAAAAATATGTGTCACGTGTTTTGGTCGGCCATTTTATTTCGTGGTAGAAATAAATGAAAAGTAGTGCATATTGATATTTGTATGGCAATGGCAATTTCGCTTTTCTACAAAACAAAATGGCTTCCGAAAGTGATGAACGGATTGATTTGCAAAAATGTTGGTCGCCGGAACTTGTGTTCATTTCCGTTTTGCATACCTAGGTATTTATCATTGACATACTGTACATGGACTGCTAGCAGTCAATTTTTCGTTGAAGCAAACACAAGCACTAGCTCTTTTGGTTCACGGTGGAGAGAATCGAAAACACACAAATGTCATCAAGCAATTCCGATCAGTCCAATTAGAAATTTGAAAATAATTTGAATAAATCGTTATTTTACGCAGTTGTAATATTTCTACAACGGATGGTAATGTGTTCTATGTAAAAAAAAGCAATGGCGCGCAGAGGTTTCATACTTTCGCCGCACTGAACCAAAAGGGCTAGTGCTTCTCTTTGCTTCATTTTTCCTCGCAGGTTAGCGAAATTTACAATTATAACAATTTCACCGCGATTTGTCACTTTTTATTCGCAATCCAGACAATATAGTCACGATCCACAAATCCAAGAATGAAAAGTTCGTTCAAACTTAACCTTAAAGGCTGGTCCGCTGTTTGGATGAAATCCTATTTTTCATACAAAATTTTCACTGCGAAATGTCAAAATGAACTTTCCATATGAAAATTTCACCAGGCAGTACGTTCGAGTGAAAAATAGTTGTTCAAAAAGTGATTTGTAGGGGGCGTTACTTAAGCAATTTTACTTAGCTTTTATTGTATGTCGCATTTGACATTTTGGCGTGAAAATTTCACTTTCAATTTCACAGCACTTTTTGGAGAGGAGTGAAAATTTCACTTCACTCGAACAGCGTACCAGCCTTAACCTTTAAAAAATTGAAAGTGAAACTGCTTCGGGGTACCTGCGTCAAAATAAAGTTTTCATGTGTATGAATGAAATGTCAGAATTTACGAAAATCCCTCTCATATGAAATCTGTCCCACCCGCTCATTAAACAATTTTTCTGGAACACATCCAAAAACCGTACTTGTGGAACGAAACTGTCGAACTGTTTGTTTGAAAATTGAATCTACGGTTGCTGTCAGTCAGTTAAAAACTAAACCAAAAAGAAATTTGTTTTGTTTTGTTTTTTTGTGCAAAATCCGCCAGTTTCGGCATCTGTTTTGTATTTCATTTTTTTAAATTACTTTTCAAATGGATTCTAAAAGTACAAAATAAATTAAAGGTTTTATGTAAATTCTAATATTTTTGTATTTCCTTAAGAACCCCTCAAAGTCTGCCAGTATGGTGAAAACTGCTACCGCAAGAATCCCATTCACTTCGGCGAATTTTCTCATCCTCATCGTAGGCGAATACTTTTGACAATATGTATATCCTTCTCGTCATCAATATTCCTTATTTTTACCAGTTGATAATATCTACAAGAAGGGAATTAATAACACTACAAAGGAATACACAATTCCAGATGAATTGCTTATGTCGAAAGACGTTATTATTCTCCAGTTGAGGTTACTGGAGAAATTGTTTCCAAAATCGAATTGCAGTACAAGTACACCGGCAACAGCTTCGAGGGTTGTTGAAGGTGGAGGATGTGTTCTTGGATCTTCCATATCGGACCCATCTCAGAAGGTAAGTGACAACCGTATTTTATGTGGTTTTTGGCTAGCTTACAAAATTCGATTTTGCCAAACAAAAAGAATGATGCCAAGCCATATAGACCTCGCAGTCCGGAACCTGTTGCTGGTACTTCAAAAGCTGCTGCTTCTACCTCAATCACTGATGGGTCCATACTATCGAAGAAACCCAAAATTAATAAGAACATAAAGGATTACATTCCCGTTGTTCTACCAAAGGGTCAAGCTGCGGAGAAGTTAAAAAAGGCAGCGCCCTATAATATGTTCCTAACTGCTATTACAGATTCGAAGCCTACGCACAATGAGCCTCTATCAATTACTCTGCAAGGTCAGTACAACTAGTTACATGTCGAAAGGTATTAGCACTATTTTCTACAGAAATTTTGGATCAAAGCCTTGGTGAAATTGAAATGACAATGCAAATCAATTTCATGGTTGACATTGGCTGGTTGCTGGGTCACTATTACTTTGCTGGAATACTGTAAGTTTGAGGAGTCTGCCTTAGCTGCGATAGTTGTAATTTGTTTTTACAGCGATAAGCCACTGATAGTTCTCTATGGAGACGAGAGTGCCGAAATCAAGACTATTTCACAGCATAAGCCCCAAGTAACGGCCATAAAAGTAAACATGCCGACACCATTTTCCACATCACACACGAAAATGATGCTGCTTGGCTACACGGACGGTTCAATGCGTGTTGTTATTTCAACAGCTAATCTGTATGAGGACGATTGGCATAATCGCACACAAGGCCTTTGGATAAGTCCTAAGCTTCCTGCATTGCCAGAGGGCGCAGACACTGCTGTTGGGGAAAGTCCGACTGGTTTTCGAACAGATCTAATGCTTTACCTGGTTGAGTACAAGCTACCAAAGCTGCAGCCGTGGTTGGCCAGAATCAGGAAAACCGATTTCAGTGATATTAAGTAAGGCTATTGTGTTGTTTTAATACCTATAGCGGTTATTCAAATAAGTTAAAATATCTGCCCACGGCTTAATGATTTTGTGGTTGGTGACTGATAAGTTCCTATTGATTTCTTTCTTCCTTACTCCCTACCTTGTCACATCTTAGGACCGCTTTCTGCTTCCTTAGTTCTTCTTGTATTTTTAAATATTTTTTACTATCGCTCGACTTTCCTCTTACACGCGCGATTGCAGTGTGTTTCTAGTGGCATCAGTGCCAGGCGGCCATCGTGAAGGCAAACGTGGACATCCATGGGGCCATGCACGTCTTGGACAATTGCTCGCCAAACATGCTGCACCAATTGATGAAAATTGTCCGGTCGTCTGTCAAAGTTCGTCCATCGGCAGCCTGGGTCCCAACGTACAGTCATGGATACAAAATGATTTTATCAACAACCTCCGTAAAGACGGCAAACCCCTTGGACTGCGCAGGATACCTGCCTTCAAAATGATCTACCCCAGCTATGGCAATGTGAAAAACAGCCACGACGATCTCCTCGGCGGAGGTTGTCTACCCTATGGCAAGAATGTGGACGACAAACAGCCATGGCTCAAGGAGCACCTACATCAATGGAAATCCAAGTCACGTCACAGGTCTCAGGCAATGCCACACATCAAATCCTACACTCGGTGGTCTGATGAGGGAATCTATTGGTTTGTTCTGACGTCCGCCAATCTTTCCAAAGCAGCATGGGGCGCCTTCAATAAGAATTCCAAAATCGAACCCTGTCTTCGTGTGGCAAACTACGAAGCGGGAGTTTTATTTCTACCCAAGTTTTTGGTATGTTGACCGATCAATGTATCGCTATATAACATTTAAAAAACTATTTATTTTCAAGACGGGCGAGGAGACATTTCCAATGCAAAACAGTAGGAACGGAGTGCCGGCGTTCCCCATGCCTTATGATGTCCCACTGACGCCATATGGTCCCGACGATAAGCCCTTCGTAATGGACTACTTAAGAGCGTAATGTTGCTGAAAGCTTAACAAATAACAGTTTCTCTGTGCTTTTCAAAAATATATACTTTATTCGTTAAAAATGTTCTTAAACTTAAAACAGAAACAGTTTCATAAGTACACAATGTGATGTCTGGTTTATTTTTTATTATACTGCATTCGTTATGGGCATGATTAAATACAAATAAAAGAGAAATTCTGCATACAGGACTGCAATCTTTGATAGATGATGTGAGGGAGGTGAACACAGTGTACGGTGCATGGGTTATTCCTCTGTTCGGCTTCGAGAAAACCTCAGAAATCCATTCAGTCAGTCTTAAAACACTGTAAAGCAGTTGTGTGGAATTAAATCGAGGCAAAGAAGAAGTCAGGCAAGCAATTTGCAGGACGCTTGTGAGGTAGGGTTACGTGCTTCGCTAAATATGTTTTAGTAACTACTATTTACAGATCTGTAGCCGACAGTTGCTTACAGAGGTTTTAAGGACACAGACTGTGATGTTCATATAAAGTGCGAACTTGAATTCCCGAGCATTCTGATTCGAACAGTAAGTATCATTCAAAAATACATTTTAAAGCTCGACTCGGAAAGGACGTTGTTTATAAAATTCACGGGTAACACGATCTGCCACATGAAATTAGGGCGAAAAACCAGCAGAACTGCTGTAAATATAAATGAAGGACAACTCTATAAAAAAGAACCACTGAAACTTGTAACTCATATCGTAGTAGCACACCCGAGTTATGCCACCGAACAACCCAATTCGCCTCACATCTTTGCAAATGAAAACACAAAACTTTATACGCAAAAATCTCTCGTATTCGCCCATTTTTTCTCTATCACCTGAATCACGCATTCAATACTGGAATGGGGATTATCACATATTCAATTGCAATTCTAAATTCTACAAACTAGAGAACAACAACAACAGTTGTTTGAAAAAAAAACTTTAACTCAAAATATCTTACGTCAAAATGGAAGACAACTCTAATTCTCAGTCGCTCCGAATACGTCTTCTCCGATTCAGTGACCAGCTCTCCTCCTCAGTGCTGGCAAATAGCAAATAAACGAAATTTCCGCCAATGTTAAGGCCCGCCGCCAAATAGAATACCAGTCGCCATTGCGCCAGCGTCTCGTTCCCGTTTATGATCAGCCCGATGACATAGGGCGCTAAGAATCCACAAATATTAGCCGCTGAATTTGTCAGCCCATACATTGTGCCCGCGTACTTTGGACTCAGATTAATGTGATTCATTTGATTGCCGGCATAAACGGCTCCTTGAAACGCACCGACCACAGCAAGCATAAACATTACCCACACCCAATTGCAGCCGACATAGGCGACGCCAATCAGTCCAATTGACGGCACTATAGACGCGACAGAGTTCCAAAATTTGTAGGAATTCAGCACCGAGATGTAGTTCTTCTTAAGCATCCAATCAGCCATCATCGAACAGAGAATGCCCACAATCCAAGCTGTGAGGTATGGAATCGCATTTAAACGCGCATTCGATTCAATATCAAAGTGAAGAATTTGATCCATGTAGGTTGGCAATTCGGTTAGTTGGGTGTAAAATGCCCAACCCTGTCCGCATTGCGTGATCAAAATGGCCCACAGTGGAATTGAGGTCAGAATTGACCTCCAAGGAATGTCATCGTCGCCCTCGCCATCGTCGGCGAGCACTTCTCCATTGCGTCGCGGCATCACAGCCCGTTCGATGTAGTTGCGCTCTTTATACGAGATCCGCGGATGTGTGCTCGGCTTATCGTATACCAACCACATCCAGAAGCAAAACCATATCATACCAATTATTCCAAAAATGTAGAATGCCAGCGGCCATCCGCCTAGAAACTCCAACGAGCACAACCATCCGGCTAGGGGGAGTGACAACACTGTTCCGATGTTGGAGCCAGCATACACGATGGCTGCGAATTTATTCCTTTCCATCGGCGGGATCCAATGTGCCAACATTGCATGCATTGCCGGGTAGGTGACCCCCTCACCCATTCCCTCCAAAATTCTAACAACCACCAGAGCTGGCAAATTCCATCGTGCCGCGAACGGTGTCAGCAAAGTAAATATAGCCGTTATAAGGACGCCTATACCGTAGATCCGTTTTCCTCCAATAATCTCTGCCATTCGGCCACCAGGAACTTGTGTTAATATGTATCCATAGAAGAACGATCCCAGGACAATGCCCTGCGTTGCTTCGTCCCATATAAATTCGCCCTCAAGCGCGGGCTTCGTCTGATTGCTCCACGAATGCACCGGGCAGCTGTCGTCCTTCACTGTGATGTTTGTATGGGGTATAGCAGTTTGATTAACCATCGCAACTATCGCAACGGACAGGTTAACGCGCATCGCATACACAACGGCGAATCCAAGGAAGCCCATAAAACCGAAGATATGTCGCGCCTTTGGAAAGTCACCATCTTCTGCAAGGAGAACAAAATAAGCTTAATTGGTGCTGATTGAAAATTGATTGGAATTTGAAGACCTTCAGCAGGGATTTCGGTCGTTAACTCTCTGTAAACAACAGCCATTCGGTGGCTGAGCAGAACTTTAAGTGCGCCGACGATTTTCAAGTTCAACAAGATTTCGCATATTTTCTTATTCGATATGAATAATTAGCTCAAATTTAATTGTGGTTAAGATAACAGAGAAACAATACAAGTGACACATTGCAGATTACTTTGTGGAGTATTTCCGTCTGACCAAAAACAAGCGATAGTTCTCACTCAAGTGTAAAAGGCCACGGCCATGTTTGCAATTGTGGGTTGATATCTGAAACTTGAGTTTGATAAATGTGGGAAACAACGTCACTAGAATCAACTGGTATCGTACACCAGCAGATGCATAAGAATCTAAATTATGGCCAACCAAGTTAGTGCTTTTCAAATGCGATGTTTGTTACAAGGGGAAATGTCGGTAGACGAGAGCAGACACAAGAAACGGTTGTCACCAAAAATATCTCTTATTTGGTAGGTAAATGTAACATAGCCACTAAAATCGAATATACACGGACAGTTGGAGCAGTTGGCTGACTACAGAACCATCCAAATCAGATAATAATCAGTAACGAAGAAGGCTGTTACACAAATTCACCTAAAGACACATATGCTTTGAAAAGGACCGTTGAACTAAAGCTATTGCATGTTTGAATATATTTCTGTCGGGTTCAAACTCTTAGCATATTGCAAAAGCATCACACCGCCTACCCAATATTTACCGTGTGACTCATGCAAAGTTATCCATGCATCTCTTATCGAAACAATTTTCGACAGCAAAATTGCTTTAAACCAGTATTAATTTACATTACGTCACATTTTTATTCCTTCCAAATATTCACTTAGATCGAACCATATGGTAGGTACTTACCAACATGTCCATGAATGAGAGGCGTATCGTCGAAGCTGTCATCAGTCATAGTTCCCTCGTAGGTTTCATCATTATCATCCATGATATGCGTTCGTTTACCTATGTAACCCGCTGTCGGATCGTAAATCTCCACCTCACTTCCACTGTCGATCATATTTGCAGACTTAGCACCTATTTTTTTAAATGTCCAGATTCATCAAATGGGATCAGTCGACAGCAGTGATAGCAATCTGTTTTTATGCGTTTTTTCAGGTAAACAAAAAATGTAAGCAAGAGCTTTCGAAGACACGTAGTTGATTTTTTGTGATGTACCCATAGAAGAATATCTGCTTATGTCATGATAAGATGTTTCTCTAAGTAATTATCTTTTCCAATGGGCTGGCGATAGGAACTCTTCGATTAAACAAAACAATTTTAATTAATCGCAATGATAGTGTTGTTATGATGATGTTATCCTTTGTTTTCTATTTCTAATTTCGATGCAAATTAACTCTCTCTGTACCTAGTTTATCTTTTGGTGGTGTGTAGAATGTTGGAATAAAAACAGTAAACTGTCAGAATCAGCTGCTGGCATTCGTCATGGTTGGGGGGTTTTTTCGATTATGCTATTTCGCAACTTTCTACCTTTTTGTTTGTTTGTTGTGTGTGCTTGCGGGACAGTAGGTAGAAGAGTAAACGCGGCAAACGTAATGCAAAGCACTAGAAAAAGATCAAATATGGGGCGCTACGTTTTTGCATCGATTTAAACCGAAGACGTTACAGGATAGGTATTTTTTTTTATAAATCATGTTGGAATTTGCTGTGGCAATGCTAAATGCTATATGCTGAACTGGTGAGCAGGAGTTACACTGTTACAGCTTTAAACCACAGAAAACCAAAAACGTTTTTCTTTTCTACTGCTCCACCTCGTGAATAAAAAACTTCCTTAAGAAATAAATAGAAAGGAACTAGGTACCTTTGAAGCTGTTCTACCGATGGTGAAACTTTAAGGTCGGTACAAGTTTTTCTGTTTTGTTTTTATGTTGGACACTTTGAAGTACTAGCGATATGCTGATGTAAAAGTACTTCGTCTTACAAAATATTGCATAGGAGCGGACCCAGGATACCTACACTGCATTTAAGTTTGGTTAGGTTAAAGTGAATAGTCCTTTTCTATTGTCCATATTTACAATTATTTTAAAGCTATCACCAAAAGTTCCACTAAACTTGGATTTAGCTTTGCGGACTGATTGTCCGCAAGCCATATCTAGAGTGTAGATACGAATTGCATATATGTAACTATGAGCGGTTGCCTCTGTCTCAACCATTCTGTAAACTGATAACGATATTTGGTTACAGAAGCAGTCCTGTTTGTGTAAAAACTTATTTAAGTGTGAACAGTTTATTTTGTTATGTATGTCGGCAAACACATCAAATTCATTTTTTCAGCATTTATTGACAAACAGTACGACAAAACATTACAAAATATACAAAATTAGTAGTTTTATTTTAAATGCAAGACTTACTTTCTTCTACCATCAGTGATCAGTAAAATATTCCGAGTTAATTGGCAAAACTAGTACCAAAGGGGAAAACTATGTTTTTCTGAACGCCCGATGTCACCAACGTTTCGTAGTGATAAGAGTTATCTATGACCGCAAATGGTTGCTGTTTGGCAATGTGCTCTTGTATGGGAGTCCAAGCAACATGGCAACAATTTAAATAGTAATTCTTCAGCGGGGTTGCAGCAATAACTTCATAAGCCAGGGCGTGGTTCTCACACCAGATAGATGCGCTTTTAAGGACAGTCTCCTTCTTGCTCAGGGCAATTGCTTCTTTTGCAGTACGGAAAGTATATAAGGTTACCACTGGTGACGGGCCGTCAGCTGTAAAATGCTCCTGAGGAATGTCATATACGATTGTTGCGGCATGGATCTGCTTTGTATCTGGACGAATAGTTTTAGCATTCAATTTTGAGATGACTTCAGAGGACTTGTTTAAAGCGTTCAAAAGGCTTGGGCTCTTTAGTGCTTCATCCGAGTAGGGTTTTAGTTTGGCTTTTAGAATACCACTGAATTTCTCTGCACATGACTCTTGAACGAAAGCACATTTTATGCCGCCGACATTTAATGGGTGTTCCAATGATTTGGCCAGGTAATATGCTGATGCGTCTAAGTCGGATTGATGGAACACGAATAGAGCTAGGGGCTCAGTTCCGTTTATCTGAGGGGTCATCTATAGAAACAGTCGATTTACAGACTTGTCACTGATAAGAAATTTATTTAGGATATTTACCTTGTTCTCAGTGCCTGGATCGTAGTCTAAATTGTCCAGCATGGATTGTGTAATTTTAGTGCTCTCTGATTTATTTTGTAAGGAACTTGTCATGGCAAAACTGTGATAAGGATCTTATGGAATTTATAAATAGGCTGTAAAGACAGAATAGTCTTCTCTGGAAGTTCGACAAGTTAAAGGCATCTGACATTTCATTCCATCGTTATCAACCACGGTTAGCACTTAGCACTACCATACCTCACGTTACGATTACGTTCGACAGAGCAAGAAAATCTACGAAGTGTTTTCCAACTATTACCAAACAGGGTGCCTGAACGTTTACATTCTTTATTATTAGTAAACTGAAGTTGAGCAAAAGTTAAATATTGACAAAAGTAAATTTAAAAAAAGATTTGGAAAGCATGAGCCAACCCATGCCTCCATCTGAGGGCAATGCAATCTCCTATGATTTAAACAGTTTAAAAGTGAACACTCTTGATTTTTTTTATATTGGAAACAACATTTTAACGTTTAATTAAGAATTATTACGAAGACAATGTCGACAGCCAGCATCCAGCAGCTAGACATATTTCAGGGAACTTTCATTCTACTCGTAGATGGGACTGGGAGTATATCTTTCGATAATAAAATCGTTCGATGAAAATAAGCCCTGCGCGAAGTTCGAAATAATTGACAATGGCCGCGTTCCTCTGCCCGCTGGACATCTAGCACAAAATATCCCAGATGAAGGAACGCTCGCGCAGCGGCAGCGGCAAATTTTGCAAACGTTTGACTGGTTGTTTTTTTCTCTCTCTCTTTCAATGCGGCGCGTAGTTTAGCTCTAGATTGAGAAATTTATTTATATATTTATTTCACAAAAAGTGTAAATGAAGTTTGACATGCCGCTGTTAATCTAACGGGCGGTGGAACACGGCTAATGTTTACGTTTGCTTGTCATAACCAAAAATATGCGTGGCTTCTCAAAATAAGAATGTACTTTATATTTTATTAGTTTAAAAACAAAGGGATGAATGACTTACAGCTCTTTTTGAAAAATGCTTGCATACATGTAGGCGGTTCAAGCCACCCCGAATTGTTTTTTAGCATCTTCATTTTGTTACATAATGCGCCTCGTTTCAACTAAGAAAAAATGCAAATTCAACACAATCCTCTTTGCCATTCCTGCTGTTAGATCCAAACTCACCACTAACACGAAGAAATGTGCAAGACAAAACAGAGAACAGACAAAACGAGACTGTCAAATTAACACTCTCCCTCCTTCTTCATTTTCCTTCATTTTTCTGGCTGTTTTTATTTTCCCTGATTACGCCATTTCTGTATTCATAGAGGTGGTATCGCAGGAAGACCAACAAGTGCTTCAACGGAATTAACAAGAACAAGAATCGTGACTCTCGAGTGCGGTTGAATTTTATACGTGCTACAATAAACCAGCACCAGACACCATACAAAACACTAGTCGCTTCGACAAATAAGGAATTTCCAAAAAATCGAATCAACTTTTACATCAATCCAAGATGACAGACCTCAACGAAATGATGACTTCTCCATTCGTCCGCGTTAAGGTTCGTATTATTGATAAAATTATATAATTTTGGCAGAACCTAGCCTAATTAAACCTTTTTTAATCCATTCGCAGCTGGTGGGATTTGTGCATTTCATATTCCTTTCGAATGCGATGCTTGGTACGTGGGGCAATGGCGCATACATATTCTACAACTTGCTCTTTATAATCTCAGTGTTCTGGACAATACACAGTAAGGACTCTGTTGAACCGATACAAACGGTGAGTAGCTAAGCTGTTAGCACTAGCAGCCTAAAATAGCTTTCGAAAAAATGTATCTTTTTTACAACGATAAGATATAGAATGGGCGTTGAACTTTTTGCATGTATCTATTGCATTTAGTGCCAATTAGCTGCCATTGTCCCAGTCTGTAGCGGTCTCTCTTCTTTCTTGTTATCAGACAAGTGGAATTACTTTTTATCTATAGTGTTTTTGTCATAAGAGCAGTGCTTTGTGTAATGTTGTTAAATTCATGCACAATGGGGCGAAACCTACCCCCTTTTCTTATAAAACTGGGGGTGTGCGTGACGTGCAATCTATACATTCCGTGGTGGAATCGAATTTCATATCGCTCATATCGAAACACAAGCAAGTAACCGAGTAGAATTTGCGGCGTAGTTGTCTTTTCTTCGATATGAAATATGTATACACTTGGTCATCCCTGCATGATACAATTTCATTTTTAGCTTGGAAACAAACAGCTTAACGCATTTACAGACGATATAAAAACGAGGTCGTTATAGGGGTGGTTGTTTTGGCACGTTGCATGTTCCCTACCTTTCGTGTGTTCTTGACGGAAACAACAAGTCCTTTTATTTCACATTAGTAATCACCTGGTGAGGAGACAAGGCGCAGGGTGTTACGTAAACGCGTGCACACATAAGTAAATCTAGAATATTATGCACAACTGTTTATTTTCACTTGCAACTAAACGTGTAACGATTAGGAATCGGCTCTACGAAAGAGCATGGAAAGGATCAATTTGACTTCAGGAACATTTGGACAAATCGCAGCTTTTTCAAATTTCTTGTCAACAAGAGCAAATCAAATGGAAACGCGTGAGCCGTGAAGTTTTAGATAATGCTCCTGTGCAGTTCAGATGAGTAATATCTGTTGTGTATATTACCCGGTCAATGAAATCAATATGATATGAATGCCCTTCAAGATAACCGCAACCCATTGCATACACATATCAATGAGCACAGTCATTCTGCCTTTGACACATCAACCAACAGCCATAGAGCCCAATCTGATAAAGGCGCAGAAGGGACGCAATAATATACGCTACTTGATGACTTGTTCATTTCTGTAGAAAACTGCACACGGTATCTACCCGCATTGTCAAGCAGTTCTATAAGATGCCCCTCGACCCAACGTAGTTCGTATGAGCTGATCGAACAGTAGTGGTGCGCTGCAGAATCGAACCAAATCTTTAAATGACTCCTGTTTTGCGAATCATTTGACAAAGGAATACAAATGTTACGTGGTCTAAGATCCATGGTCATGTGACCTTTAATACTCCACTCGTACTATGTAATTCTAAAGGGTTTTACATAGTTCGTCGAACTTCAGTAATTGTATATGTGCCCCACCATGCACACAACTCCATTAAAGCCCATTACCCCCAAGCTAATGGATTATTACTTCTTTTCTGCTTGCATAGACTTGTGAACCGCCACATATTCGGTTTCCGTTCTTATTTCTAAACATGAGAACAAAAACCGTCCCATTTGAATACCTACGAACGGAAAATAACAATAAAACAAAAAAGAACAAACAAATCTGAGTGCGGAAAGTAGTCAACGTGATGAATTGTAGAGTCCAGGACTCTTTATGCTCGTTTGCCTCACGCACGTCTTTTAATTATAGTGGACGAAGTATAATCGTTTCAACCACCCTCCAAGGAAGTCGGCAACAGCAACAATGGCAACAGCGCACACAGACCAATGTCAAGTCGTTAGTTGGCGCTACCTACATTCTTATCGAAAGTAATACTTAAATTTATACTTTTACCCTTAAACTCGAACGTCGGAAGTGGGGCGAAGGCGCCTCGCGAAATATTGATCTTTTCAAGTTGAATGCAGGGTTATCCATTTTTTTGTTTTCTTTCTTGAAATGGACATGCAATGTCCATAAAGCTTTATTCACCTTATTTGGGGCATCATTTGATAAATTAGATATTCATCTGCTTGTTTGGCACTTGAATGCAAGTAATTGGTTATACTCCGCCATCTGAATGCAAACCTCATACAATTGCTCAAAGCGTTCCAATCATTAAGTTCATTATTGCTATCAGAGAGAGTGACTCATGTATACCTTAATCGGGGATTGCTTCATCTATTTAAAATTATCAGCTTTCAACATCGCAACGCGCCTGCCTTACTTGTGTGGACTGACCTTGTCGCCAATTGAAACGCAGCTGCTCTTCAAAGTGTGTACATATGTATTATTACTTGTACCGTTTACATTTATATCGAATAAGTTGCAATATTGGTCCCGAATACTCCTCACTTCTATGCAACCACTTTTGGCCCTCTGATTCTAGATTTAAGTAACTGATTGGCATTTGAAAAATAAAAGAAAGACGTAAAAGTTGTTATGTCGTTCAAGCAGAGATTTTAAGTGTATATGCAATAATGTTTGCAAGCAATCTGCCACAACTTGTGCCACACTCTTAGTTACACTAACCTACCAAAAGTATTCGATAGTAGTGAATGATAGTTAGAGGCGAATTTGTTTCCCGGAACAGACGAATTTTCCCGGTTTTCAAAAAAGTGTCGATTAGTAACCATCAATCATCAGGCTTGAAAGAAATTTATCAATAAATGCAAACGATTATCGTGTCAAACATGTATGTTGGCGAATCGTTCCACACGTGTAAGCTTTTTGGTAACTCTTCCGCTTAATCTGTCAATTTTTGAACGACGTTTAAATTCGAACTATTTAACCTTGGAAACAAAAATTTAAATTCCATTCTATTCCAACTTGAACTATAGAGAAATAGATAGATTTTAAGACAGGAGAGCCCGCAAGGCGCCCTGGCACTTCGGCCTCTAACAAAGGAGCCTATTGTGTTTTTTCCTGCTGAGGTCCTGGAGTCACATTTTCACTTCCGAGGCAGTCAGGAAGACAAGAATCTTCTTGGGTGTTTGTCAGCAAGAATTGTTGAAGTGACGATTTCATCGACTGAATAGAGATGGACATTCCATGAGTGTGTGAAGAGAGAATTCGTCATGTTAGATCCGGTGAGACTCCAATGCGGTGAAGGTGTTTTTTCAAGAGGCCGTGGCCACTGCTTATTTCTGTTAGGATTCTCAGGTTATGTTTGTCTTAATTGATCAGGAAGTAGGATTTTCTGGGATAGAATTTAGAAAAGAATTGTCTGGCGCAGGTGATTTCAGCCAGACTGAGATCAGTTTTTGATGTACCTCCTGAGATGGTTTTTACTGACTCCAGGTTCAGGTCCGATGAGCGGAATTGTAGCACCGACTTTAGCCAGTGAGTGAGTCAGCTGCTTTGTTGCCAGCAAAGCCCGTGTGAACTAGAATCCAGTGGGGAATGACTAGGTTATTCTTTGAAAATTCGTAGATGGCTGTGAATGTTTCTAAGACAAGCTTGAACTTCATGACAGATGAGTCAAGGGCTTTGAGAGCTGCTTGGCTATTTGAAAAGACGAACATCGTTGTTCCACGTGTGTTTACTCAAATTATACCCAAAGGGCTGCCAAATCTGTTACTTGTTGAAAGGCTTTTATAAACTTTTGTTTTCCAAAACATTCTACCATTCAAATTGCAATAATCAGAATATTTTCGCTTCATCGAGAGACAGGCGCGGCCTTCTTTGATAATGCAAACCCAAGTGTTCGTGCTAGACGCAATAAAATACAAGTGCATAGTATTATTTATTATCAGACTCCTGTCTAATTGATATAGAAGTTTCTTGTTTATAGCTTCTCAACTATCGTATTTATTCTGTCGTGATTCATTTTAGATTATTTCAATTGGTTACTGGTTTTATTTACCAATCGAATACTCCAATCTTAATCGTAATAAATGTACTTGCGGGAGACCAATATTCAGCTTGTTTGTTGATAGTGACAAATACTGAACATATGCCTTGCTTTCGGTCTCTGACTTAGCAATCAAATTATCAACAAACTGTATTGTCGGAGAGATTATTTCAGAGAATACGTGATAACTCATGTCTGCCAAACTTTTCCTTTTGATAGCTATCCTTAAAAACATTTAGAACATGAATCAGACCCACCTTGACATCTGCCTTTTTTTGACAACCGTGCGTGCTGCTCTAGTGTAGTGGTGGACTTTCGTGGCAGATCGAAACGCTTTTTATATAGACAATAGACACCTCTTTGGTGAACGTGGTGTTAAGTGTTGTTTGCAGATTATTTAACAAAAAAAAAAAAAACAGCGCTAAAGTATGATTTGGAATGAAACAAATTTCAATGACGGCTCTGGCCAAATGGGTGTAACAATGCTGGTTAACTCCTGAACTACGTGTTCTTATTTTCAAGTAATTTACTATTTGTTATACGATATGGGGGGTCAACACGCAATGAAGTTGAGTTATCGCCCAAAACCTGTGTTCCATTTATTAAACCACGCTATTCTATGACACAATTCATATGAGCGTGACTGTTCTTAGTTGTTTTCCCATACCGGTTCATACTCAAGGAGCTAGGATTTATTTTATGAAATCTTCTTTAACGGTCATTTAGAGGCGGCAGTAAGAAGAGTCTTTGCAATGACGTTGGGTCTAGTGGAATAATAAAACATTCAACTTAGCTTCAGTCACAAGCCCTGCGCCTCTTTGCTCTCCCTTCCCCTTTAAATCCACCACCTATTTGTTATTCCACTTAAAAAAAACCTCAATGCTTTTGTTTTTATTTTGAATCAATGGCATGTTAAGCTCGCAACAAATTACAGAAAGTTCCCGTCTTCATTTACCCAACTCATCTCATCAATGCATACGTATGTTTCTTTTTTTTCTAGGCTCTCGTGATAGATGCTTGTAGTATCATCTTTGACATAATATCCATCATAGTATATATCAATTCGATGAGTGAGTTTTCTTTATCGCATTTCACATCAAATGAATATCACACACAGTCGCTCTTTGGTATTAATATAAATTACATCTTTCAGATGGATGGGCGCTAGCATTTACAATAATCAATCTGATAATACGTCCTTTATCGGCAATCCTGCTGTATAAAGAGTATACACATCGTGGCGGTGCTGCCCTCCAAACAGGATCGGTTTTTCCCACAAGCCAACAGAGGAGCTACCAAGATATTGATCGTCCGGTGCAACCGGTTCCAACGAACTCTTCGCAGCCCGGCCCAAATGTTGCAAGTATCTTTTAAGGATGATAATCATTTTGTACCTAGTCGTTACTTAATCTCGTTTTCTTCGTTTTAACTTTGGTTTCTTTAATATAATTTTGTTTAAAGTATTTAATCTTAACTAAAAGATGTTTAAATATACATTTACACTGGGACGGGTAATGAATTAATGTCAGAACAAAAGGGAATTACTAAACCAATATGTTTTTATTTAAATTATGTAGTTCGGAACTTGTATACAATTTATATTCCAGTTTGTATTCAAAACATAATGTTCAGAGAGAGAGAAGAAACACAACAATGGCAATCAATAAAATTATATAGAGACATCTCGAAAAATAAAATTGCGCATGTTGCATGTACTTGTATTTACATTTTCCTTGCAGGCTGAGTCAATTTTTGGACTCTTTTAAATAGCATTGCTGCGGTAGTCCACAGAGTTGGTAAAAGACGCACTAGAATACGTGATTTACTGCATTTCAAGCAGGTAAAGGGTTTTTCAACAGGGGCGCTACAAAAGTAGAGAGACAGGGACAGCAAACGACGCCGAATTTCTTCTTCAGTAAGGTTTGCCATTTCATGATGGAAAGACATACGAGCCAACAACGAGCCGAAATTCGGAGTCAGTGGCCTCAACGTTAAGAGCGCTACGTCCAATTTATGGTCGTCATAATCGTTCTAGCAGATCAACACAATTGAGCGTCTAGTGGATAAATTTGAATCCACAGGCACAGTACAAAATGTTTCGGTGCCAGTGAGACAAAGAAGTGCCCGTACTGTCGAGAATATTGCTGCCGCTGAGGCTTCAGTTGAAGAAAGCCCAACTGTGTCTCTCACTCGTCGTTCTCAAGCGTTGGGCATCTCTGTGACGTCGTTGTGGCGAATTTTGCGAAAAGATCTTGGCCTTACAAAATAAAGAAGCCGCTTGACCACCAAAAGCCTCGTATGTTCGTGAATTGGACTGAGCAACAACTTGAAAATGATTCGGATTTTCATCGAAAAATCATCTTCAGCGATGAGGCTCATTTCTGGCTGAATGGCTTCGTCAATAAACAAAATATGCGTTATTGGTCAGGCAGCAATCCACACGTACTCCATGAGTCATCATTGCATCCCGAAAAAATTACGGTTTGGTGTGGTTTATGGGCCGGCGGCGTCATGGGCCGTACTTCGTCCGTGATGATCAAGACCGGCACGTAACTGTGAATGGAAATCGCTACCGTTCAATGATAACCGAATATTTTTGGCCCGAATAGGATGATATGGACTTGGAGGACATGTGGTTCCAACAGGACGGCGCCATAAGCTACACAGCGAATGTCACAATCAATTTATTGGAAACCAAGTTTGGAGAACGTGTTATCTCACGAAATGGTCCAGGCGCTTGGCCGCTTCGGTCGTGCGATTTGACGCCGTTAGACTATTTCCTGTGGGGCTATGTCAAGTCTATTGTCTATGCCAACAAGCCAGCGACGATTGATGAACTTCGTACGAATATCGAACGTGAAATTGCAGCAGTATCGGCCGATTTATGCTCGAAAACCGTCGAAAATTGGGTTCAGCGTCTGGACTTCTGCAAGCGTGCCCGTGGCCATGCAAAAGAAATCGAGTTCCATGCATAATGGCATCCAACATACTTTCACAGGAATAAAGAATTTCATTGATATCCAAAACCGTTTTTGTTTTATTTAAAAAAAACTTTTGTAGCGCTCTAAAAAAAAACTTCTCGGTTGGTCACGCAAAACGCATTCTGTCAACTTAGCCCTTGGTGAGATCGAGTGCTACGGAGGGTCCACTTGATCCTGATACCCTTGTGATGGATAGACGGGACATTTTTAAATTGAAGTTACATAGGACAGGGACGATATTCTGTAATTAGAAGAAACCTCGGTTCTCTCGCTGGTACATTCAAACGCACAAAGTAAGAAGGACATCATATATAATCCGGTCGCGTGCAGAATTGCGTTGACGGACTTTGGCTGAGAAGACAACGACACCGAGCTGGTCAGAAAAATACGCATCAGTCGTCTAAGATGGCTGGACCATATAGAGCGAATGGACACCAACGCTCCGGTCCGAAGAGTCTTCGATTCCAACCCGGAGGGGCAACGTTGTAGAGGAAGACCTCGCCTTAGGTGGCGCGCGCAAGTGGAAGGGGACCTCAACCAACTTGGAGTGCGCAACTGGAGGCAGTTAAGCAAAGATCGCGCTAACTGGAGAGGCGTATTGTTTAGGGCCCAGGTCCACCCCGGACTGTAGCGCCACCTAAAGAAGAACAAGTGTGCAGAATTAGACGCTGCTACAATTCCTCTTTTGCAGGACATGTTAGCAACATTTATACATAATCGAGGTTCGCCATCGTCATCTTCCATTAATTGAGCACAGCTACTATAGGCTTATATGTATCTTAGGGTGCCTGAAATAATTTTACTGGATATGGCATTCAAGAAATTGTGGTAACAGGCATAGGAAAACAAATCCCCGTGGGTTCGTCTACACGCTAAGTAAGATTCTCTGTCTCAATTGTTCTGTTAGAGTGTTGTGGACAATAGATGTTGTTGGACGGGTATAATATATTTGGTAACAGGGCGGAATAATGGAATTGTCTTGCCAGATCGTAATACCTGGTTAGTGGTATATGCAGAATATAAACTTAGGAGAATCGTGTTCACCTCAAATTTACTTCCGTACGCTAAATCTGTTCAATCAAATAGGCAAAACCGACGTAAGCATTCGTAATATTGCAAAAAGCTAGTGTTAATTTGCTCCTGTTATTATCCGTCCTTTGTATTTGTACTTATTTTATCTTTCGTCTTGCTTGATTTCGTTAAACATCTTTCTTAATAAGTACAGATCTTTATTAACTTATAAAACACGTTGCATTTCTTAAGTAAATAAATTTATTTTACATTTTTCCTTGTTATTTCGAAGCAGATAATAATAAATTAAAAAGAGAGACCTTAGAATAAATGTTTTTTTGTTTGTAAAATGGACAATGTACAATAGATTGAAGAACAAAAAATTCATAGAAGTTCACTTTGGAGATTTGTTATGCGTTTAGAATCCTTCCTTTGCTGGGCGATATTCGTAGCCTTTGGGTCCATCGGCTACACAAGGTACCTTCAAATATGAAATTGTAAATTAACAAGTTTTAATGTGACATCGTTCTTTCTTACTTGTACTAAATTGAAATAGATTGAACCCATCAGTTGTGACGCTGAAGTGTTTGTCTTCTTTAGGCACGAGAAGAGCATATCATCACAGATGCAATGGGATCTGGAAAACAATAGAGTTTTATAGCTAAAAGACCTTGCGGATCCAAAATACAAACACTCACTTGGTGTACAGTGAGTCATTATTTAGATAGTATCTCATTTGGTAGGCTCTAATTTTCACCGGACACAAGTCATGTGTCCTACAGCAACGATCCATTGTAGATTCTTGGCCGAGATCATGGTATGTCTCTGCTATGTCACCAGTGCCACACCATTTTGTACCTATGCGGGAATAAGTAATTGTTAGTTAGATGAAAGTGGAATAGCAATGTCCTTTTACCTGGTATGATTCCACTCAGTATCGAAAGGGGACTTTTGGGGAATATATTCGTTGCTATACTCGTTTGTGGTGGTGTTTCTACCATTTTGCCCTTACCCCTTGTGGCCAGGGCTTTAAGCCGGTCTACACGTTCACATTGACCCATTAGTTTGAGCATTTCCTTGAAATTGATCTCCAGCGGTTTGTTCAAACTGGACAAGTCATCGAGGAGGATTTTTCCCTCATTCTCGTTACTGTAATAGACACGAAAGTTAGTATGACAGTAGCAATCAAACATCAAATTATGTTCCCTAAATTAATGGGTAGATGTGGAAAATCGTTTACAGAATTGTTATGCATGAATGAACAATCATAATATCATGTGTTGTGGGTGCAATTTCCGTTGTTCGATCATGTGCGTCAATTGATGAAAAGTGGCACAACGTAGATTCCTAAATACCACCTACTATTTACATGGAAATTGTAAAGAAAAAAAACGAGGTGAGGTTTGTCTCGATTCAGTTAAACATTTTAAATACGTGACTTGGAGAACAATCGTACATGCGTCATATGCTTTAAAGTAAGCTTTAATTTACAGAGCTGTTCAGCCTTCAAACCGATAGTCGCGGATTGTAAGTCTGATACGCCGATCTGTCATTAAACCTTAATTTTTGTAATCTACCTAAAAACCCATCAACTCGACTGACCGTGTCTACATCAATGCATCTGTTCTCTAATCATATCTAAGTAAATGCAATTAAAACAGATTCTCAAAACCATTTACCGTCACGAAATTACCACTTCATAACCATTATGTTGTGCTCGTAATTAACCCCTGCCAACGGTTTGCGTCTTGAGCAATAATCTTGGCCTGTTGTCGATAACGATGATTAGCTTCATCGTCATTCGCAAACAGTGACCAACCGCTGTAATGATTGCAACATTTCTAGGCTTGAAGACCTCACAGTCTATTGCAATTACAAATGACTTCAATGTCATAGTATTACTCGCCGGTCCAAGAGAAACCAAGTAGCCGGTTGCGTTCAGCCAAGGTGCTAATTAATTCAATGGAATAAACCATTATTACTGCGATTCAGTAAGCAACTTTTGCAATTTGAAAACTGACCACAGTATGCGAAAAGTGAGCAACGCAAGTGAAATGAAAAGTGCAACTTATAACCAGATTTTTTTTTTAGTGCTTAGAGGTTTCTTTTTGAATTTATTACGTCTCGATTGGTGACATAGGATGACCCTTACTTTGCAGAGTCCATTTGATGAATTGTTTCTGTTTAATAATGTACTAGGTTAGGATAGGTTAGGTTGATGGGGGTTGTTAGATCGTCACAATAGACCAGGCACCATATCGGGCCCATTGTCATCCCCAGGGAACCATTACGGCTAAAAGACCTAAACCAATTCACCGAAGCATTCGATTTCCCTACAGAATTTGAGTATGGTCTCAAAACTATATGAGGAACCAAGCTCTTCTTCTACTCCGAGCAATTGCTTGACATTCACAAAGAAGGTGTGAGATGTCTTCCGCGACCTGTAGGAACTAGCTTACCTAACAATTCTGCGCTGTAAATGCAGCAGTAAATAAATGCATACAATTAAGGTTTGATGTCAAAAAATCTACATATTTGTTAACATAAATTCATGTCTAGGTTTAGGACATCACTGAAAGATGATTTATATAATAATTAACCGGCTTACTAAAGCCCAGTAAGGCATTAACTTCAAAAATGACGGATCCTAACCTATCCCTCCAATGTTTTTATTATGTACACACATTACACTCCGAAAAATGCAGATGTTAACCATGAAAGCGCATTCAAATGTGTTAAGTGGCTCACGAGATTATCGAAGTACATATGTACGACACACCACGAGAATACGAAACATCATATAGGACAAAAAAAACTCACAAAGAATCTACCTCCTATAACTTTTGAGACATCGGTCGCTCCCAGCGCCAGCTCGCCGTGATAGAAGCGTTCACGGCGATTGAAGAACAGGCGAAATCCGTTGGCCTTGAAGTAAATGAGGGCAAGACCAAGTACATGCTATCAAAGAACAAACAAGCAACTGTCCACCGCCTAGGACAAAACGTCACTGTTGATAACAAAAATTTCGAGGTAGTTAGGGAGTTAACCTACCTCGGAGTAAACATAAACTTCACGAATGACACCATAGTGGAGATCCGGCGAAGAATTACCCTAGGAAACCGTTGCTACTTCGGTTTGGCAAAACAACTGGGTTCAAAACTCCTAATTCGAAGGACGAAATGTGTGCTCTACAAGACCCTTATCTTGCCATTTCTGCTTTATGGCGCCGAGCGCAAGAAGGGAGAGCTGATACTGGGCTCCTTCGAAAGAAAAATTCTTGCTGCTGATTTTTGGTCCTGTGTGCGAGGAGGGCGAATGGAGGAGAAGATACAACCGCGAACTCTATGAGCTGTACCAAGATGTGGATGTAGTCCAAAAAGCCAAAACACGTCGACTACATTGGCTCGGCCACATCGAGCGAATGGACAATAATGCTCCGGCTAAGAGGATCTTCGAATCCCAGCCCCCAGGTTCGAGAAGACAGGGAAGACTGAACCTCCGTTTCAAAGACCAAGCCATCGCGGATGCCAGAGCGCTTGGTCTGGAAAATTGGAAGCAGCGTGCCCGGGATCGCAGAGGATGGAAGGCTGCATTGTTTTAGGCAGAGACTCTTCACGGGTCGGGAGCCCGATAAGTAAGTAAGTAAGTATAACTTTTGAGACATGTCATCGCTGAAATACGGTTTCCAAATGGGTTATATTAATTTTAGTCAAATTCGATCAACGAAATGTGCTAATTTTAATTTGTAGAAAATTATATGGAACAGGTGGCGTATACGTAACATTTTTAAATTTATTTGTCTTAACGCACTTCTAATCGAAGTAAAGTTTACACCGCAGCCAAGTCAGCGCCGATTTGACGTGATACGTGAATCTTTATCGCCGTTTAGCAGTTGAAAGAAGGAGTCCATCCAAATTGTCAAAACCTTATATACCTATTAGGAAGTACTTTTAATTGTCTACTACAAAATGAAATATTTTTAAAAATATATGAATGTGAATATGGTAATGTGAATTAGGCATATGTTCATCCGAAGAAGTCTTTCGAAACTCAACTCTGATGCATATGTCAATGCATAGTTTCTACTAAGTCAAAAGTTTTCAAGCCATCCATATTACCAGCTTTATTGAATTTCAGCTTAAAATTTCCAATAGCTATGTTCTCCTCATTTCTGTCCTGTGGAAAATTGATTCTCAATGAGATCACTTTTTGCGCTTTTCTGATGGTGCGTCATTTAAAAGTCAGCTGATTTTAAATTTGTGATTATAAAATTCCATTAAATTTTGTTGATATCCATTGATCGGTGATTAAATGTAAATTTTTCCCTATTTTTCAGAAACTAGTCATCTAAAAATGTAAATAAAAACACACTTCAAAGTTTGATAACTGTCAAATGTTTCGGTGTTAGTGAAAGTAGGTGTAAATCTTGCTATGAAATCGAGACTCGCAAAAATTGCTCTGACTCTAAAAAGGTGCTTTTTCTGTCCCAATGGAAAAATCGACATATTTTTTAGAGAATCTATTCACAAATCCGCAGCTCTGCATGTGACTCACCTCAACAAGTTCAACTCGTTAGTCTTTCTAGTCTCTTTTGCCTTTTTAGTAGATTTGCTCGCTAATTATATACATCAAGTAACAACCAAAAAACGAATCAACCCCATGAAATAGATTAAAGCCAAGGTATAGATTAAAATGCTATAACCCACCTGATCTATAAATCTATTAAATGCGACCTTCCGAAAGAAGCTTGTGCCTAATTTGTTTAGAAAATGAACCCAATCCGACTACTGATCAAAAAAAAAATAGTCCTACCTAATAACATGTAATTATAAAGCGCGCTTAATTTTGTCAGTAATGACGTTTAAAATTCATTCGCTTCCTTAACTTCTACTTGGCATGCGATCAATTTGTTTATTTAAACTTCTTTTTTTCGTTTTCTGCAAAAGACCTTTGAAATCAACCGCAAAAGGAAACTGGCAAAGATAAGTCGTGTCCGTATGACAATCTGAATCTCTCAAAAACAAATACACAATAGAAATATTTAATGCGCTTAATATTTTATTCGCATTCGCCATTATTGTTTCGCAATTTGATACGCGAATGAATTTCCATCACGATTAACGCTTTCCATACTAATCGGCCAATCATGATCTGAAAACCAAAAGAGAAAAGCCAAACCCAACCCTCTATGCAGCATCTACTCTCTGACACATTGAATTTATGGACTGTTTTGTGTTTACAAGAAAACCAATCGAGTCTAGTTTTAATGAACGTGCTCTGATCACTTTACCGATCGGTATTATTGTCCTAACGATCGTTCGATCGAATATCTGGAGCACTGGCCGAAGTCGCAGTGAGTGCCAGTGGCTGTTTTAATTCACAATGCGCACGCGCCTATGTTCACAGTGTAACAACTTGTTTTGGAAAATCGTACAGAACCTGTTGCAGAGGATGTTTTTTTTTCGTCTTCTAATTGGTCTGTGGTCTGAAAGTAAAAGCAGACTTCGGAGGGTCTCTTGTTGCGGGAAAACTTGTTCTTTTAGCAAATGATTTTTTTTTGAATGATCTTGGGAACAATTGCGTCGCAGTTTGATGGTAACACAGTTCTTAAGGTGCTACAAATCTAGTTAGCAGTGGTCTTGAATGAAAGTGCCGAACTGCAAGTAAGTCATGCGACTTTTACTTTTAACACGCGTTTATCTGTTTTTTTTTTATTGGGGAATCGAAGTTCTCGTAAGTTGGAGTTCATCAGAAAGTTAATTGAGAGTCTGTTGATGGTTGACGTCGAACAATGGCGCACTTATTGCATTGACTTGAATGTGGGTTAATAGGCCAAGAGAATATTTTTATTCAGAAAAAAAAGTAAAGAGTGTAATTAGAAGTTGATACGCGTTCGGTTGGGCGGCGAGACGCTGATTGGTCATTGACACCTTTATCGATACGAGTATCAAGCGGTAATTATTGAAATTGATTACTTTGGGTGTGAGATCTTGGGCAGCTTTGATCTTAAGCGTGGTCCATTATGTGTCTTTAATGGTAATGGGAGCGTGGCCTTAGTTATCGATTTGAAAATCTTATGGCGATAGAAACCCGTATTGAAACTCAAGTAAAGTGGCATTTTACCTACTCTCTTGTCAAAAGTAATCCAATTTGAGACACATTTAATAAAATAAAACTCACAAATAATTATTCTACTTACTATATCTCGATGAGTTCACAGTTCAGCAGCAGCTTCTGTGGTCCCAGCTCGACAACTGCAATTGTTGAATCATGATAATAGATCATAATCAGTGAATCGTTGCTAACTCGGTTCCCACTATTGTAGTCGAATATACATTGAAAGTCATTAATTAATGTTAATGTTGGCATCATATTGAGAGAGCTTCTCACCTGTATGTTTTCATTTGTCGCAGACTCCTCTTCTCAATGATTTGCTGTGTTATCGAGGTGAACGATGGAAAGCCTTGAAAACTTTGAAAACTCTCCGGCAGGCTAAAACTTATTGTTGGCTTTGCCAATGCTGTCGTTAGAAATCCCAATATCGCACTCAGAAGAAGGAATAAACATTGTAGACGTCTCTTCTGGCAAAGCACCACCATTTTTACAGGTTTACTGTTGTGTATCCTTGCAGATGAGGGCTGTGATTTAATTTTTACTCAACGAAATCATTGAATAATATTTAATATCTTGAACACGCGCACTACATTCCAGTTGAATGACAACTCTAATCATTCGGCGCCTTACGATGGATCTAACTGATTTTTACTTTCCACACACTCTGGGAATTGTGTCCTTGTTTGTAATAAATTATTTCACATGTGCGGTTTCTAGAATATTTCAAAACATACGGCATGAAGGACAATATTATTATTGGGTGCACACTGCACATATGGGCGAGCCTTATGAATGCATTAATATTTAAAAACCGTCCGTGGATAGTGTATGATTTCTGGACTTCTGACAGTGCAAATATTTAAATTTAGAACGACAGGACAGGTGGTTTTAAATGTGTTATTTATACCTTCTACGATGAATAATAGATTTCTTGTTCAACTTTTTGAGGTCACTTCAAATATTAATTGTCGATGCTTGAGTTGCTTACAGTTTTTTTTCCTTGAAAACTTGCACTCTTGCACTGACATTATCGACATGTAATTTACGTATGCAGAAAACAATATTTTTTAAGGTTATAACGAAGGTTTGCATCTTCGAAGGTTTACATACTTCTTCTAGTATGTGCAGAGAATAATCTTTAAAGCTTCTATTAACGGACTTCAATGAAATTAAAGTATTTGTTGAGTTCCTGTGCGTTTATTGATTTAAACATTTCTTAGCAAATAGTCCAAGGCACAAAATATTTTCTCAGAAGCAACTGACAGAACCAAAGTGATTTTTAATGGTTTTGATTAAGAATCATTCCTTTGGGAGAGGACTTGTTGCATATAGTGTAACTTAATTGCTTTATTGCACACTTTCTTATGTCGTAGTACACACCGCATACGTCAAAACTAAAGAACATGGCGAAACCGATAAACTGGTTTCGTTATTGAAAGCTGGTTGTTGTTTTTGGTTTGCAGTGACGTTTCAACTTCAAAAACTTCTTTCAAACTGTCACAACTTTTTCGTCGGAGCAGCACTTTGGATGGTAACGGTTTTTCTGTGATTTCCAGCCTGAGTGCAATACGTGCATCTGTCAAAAAGTCATGCCTTTCCATAGAGAGAGGTCACAATGGTTCGCAATGACAGATGGGAAGCATAACCAACAATATAAAACAAAAAACAAATTAAATTTGAAGGTTTGTTTTCCTGTTCAACCTTCTGTGAACGTCTGACAAACGTCCGAGAGTATAACTGTCATTAAAGTAGACCTCAATCCGGACTCGGCATAAAATTGTTAGGTCCCTTTCTTCCGTCCCGAAAAAAAACCGCAAAAACTCACAATGGTTGTAAGAAACAAGGCCTGCGTTACACGAACCTGTTTATTTAAGTTGACACATATAGACAGATTGAAACCGATTCATAAAACTTTTAACAGACTGCATTGGTGTAGTTTATGGGCTTGGGGCATCATCTGATCTTATTTGTATGGTTAGAGGTCGTTACAGTGCAATGATTAATGCTTTTTGTTTGAAAACGTGGACGAAAACAATACAAGCAAAAGGTTGGCTCAGCAAACCATTGTCTCAAATTATTGCAACATCCAACTGGTGTGAGTTGATTAAAATCTACCCATGTATATATCCGTGAAATGTCTATTCAAAAAATGTGTAGATACTAACAGGCAGATTATTTGCAATCTCACTTGGCAGTCTTAATTGAAATTCAGTAAATCATATGTCAATTGCATGCAACTCGTTTGTTTACGATATCGAACACCTCATAAACAAACACGCGCTCAATTAGCCGGCACGTTTCTTTTGGAAAACCCTTTAACACTGCAACTGGCAAACAAAAATAAAAGAAAAGAGCATGTCGCCAACCATATCCGCACATCACGTGCCAACAATTCAGTCGTGTTCAATCGATATACACTTCAACCCTACCATTCCCATCTTCCATTCGAATACTACAAAAATTATAATAGTTTTCATTTTAAGTCGTATAACTTACGCAACTGCAATGCACATTTCAGTGCTCATGCTGAATGGTACTTTGAACTGTGTCTTTAATCGTATTATTTGTTAACCAAAAATAATTGCCATCACTTTCACTGGCGCTTATATGATGTCGGTTAGTACAGCCAATTTTGTTGGTTCAATTAAATTTTTCTGCCAAATTCGCGTAGCCATCTCAGTTGGCAGTCATTGTTCGCTGTATGGTCTGGCATATAGCAAGACATTTTCTGCACTATACAACAATTGATTAGCAACTGCTAACAAATTCGTTTAATCAATGAACTGATTCAGAGGTGTACTTTTCATTTAGCACACTTAAGGTGAATTCCCCTTTTTGTGTTCTTAACACGCAATCGTCTCAAGTCGATAGGAGGGGAATGTCTTTTACATTGAGCAGACAAAAATTCACGCAAAATGTCATGGTTTGGAGTTGGAAATGGAGGACATTGTACCGCTGAGAGGCAGGTGTCCTGACGGACACTGTTAATATTGTTTGTGAAATGTTCCAGGTGGCATAAACGCAGTAGTGAGTGTATGTTAAGATTTATTATTTATGCGGCGTAATTCTTCGAGTAGAATTAAAATCATAAACAGAATAGATTTTTACCGAGGACAGTGCTACCAAATTACCAAAACGGACCCTACACAGCTTTAACTCGCAAATGGGTTCATCCATGAGAAGATTCATTTATTGGTGATGCGAAATTACTTCAAATCTATCTATATATTAATCGCCGACACAATTTCTTTCGGTACATATTTACCCTACTTAATAAGGACCAATTCCATTTTTTTGTTTACCAAATTCAAGCGATCCACTCATAGATGTGTCGAAAAGACTAATAATTTCAAAAAAGTATTTGCAAAATAGAACAGAGTTTGAATAAAAAAGGGAAAGTGGTTGTGCCTGGATGACCTCTCAATAAACCTTAATGCCCAAAACACATATGTAGAATTTACTGCCCAGCAAGTTTATATTAAACACGTAAATTCTGCACGCACTGCAGCACTGCAACATGTCTCTTTTTCTAAATTTTCTGCAAAACTCATGCGTACCACAACACAAAAGAAAATAAATTGCAATTTAAAGCATTTGGCATCATCGGCTTTTGACATTTTTTGATCGTGTTGGTTTTTGTTTTGGGTTTGTAAGGATGGAAGAGTACTTCTCTTAAATTTGTACGGCAACATTAATTTATCGTTAACAAAAGAAGTTTTCAATTTTATTGAATTTCTCAATTTTCATTTTCAATGACAAACAAATTTCTACAAAACAGATCTAAGCAGATAATCTGTCGGCGATTGACAGTAGCCATTGCCATATTAGCCGATGCAATGTATGTCAAACAATTTGCTGTTTTACTTGCAGCACTGCACGTCCCTCTGATTCCAGAATTTCTGCACATGTGCTTTGGGCAATAGTTAACAAAATACTGCTCAGAAGGAAAAACTTTTCTTGCTGAAGGCAATTTTTAAAATTGTATAAAAAACACTTTTACCAAAAAACACTTGAAAGGTTAAAATTATTCGCAACACTTTTACAACAACTATTGAAGAATGCACCTGTTATGCAACAAGTCTGGTTAACAAATAAAATCCGCTGTCAGTGCGGAGAAAACTATAAATTGAGATAATCTGTTGCAGTTGGTGACAACTTGCGGGCATATACCTCCATACGAGACCACTCTTTCAACCTGAATTGTACTTTCCCATAATAACAACTGCTGGGGGAATTTCCCGCTTCAATTTACCAACCTACTGGTGGTAATTGACTCGCGAAGGTCAGTTTTCAGCTCAATCAACTCCGCATATAGTGTCACATTTATATTTAGCAGCAGTTACTCAAAATAGATCAAACATTAAGTTGAATCGTATCTGTATCTACTAATGCATTACATTAAGTTTTTATCAAGCGAAAACGGCACTGAGACCGGAAATATTTCTCCAAGCCAAGGCCGTATTCAATAAAACAAGGTTTATGACGGCTTCTGATTCATTCACGCTTGCGTAACAAATGAGCTCTGCATAATTTTGTTTACGGAAGCTGAAGAGTGAAAAAAAAACACGGCAAGCGCATTTACATTGTCCAAAAATGCACAAGCCTACCTCGCGTAGGTTCTTTAAAAGGAACAAATCAAAAGCGAGCGATCTTTAAGGTCTCTTAAGGCTAAGTTGACAGTTCTGAATGCTTCAATCATCGACTGGTTATGAATTTAATTAATAAGAGATACATCTATAAGCTTCTGATCGAAACTGTAATTATTCAAATGAATTCATGAAAACCTATTTAATTTCGGTTTCCCTTTCTGGGAAAAGTTGCTAAGTAGTTTTACCTGCTTTGAATAGTCGAATACACTTTATTTTTGTTTTTCTCTCATATTGTTGCTAATCAAAAGGAAAAAAAAACGTAATAATTTGCAGCTAGTCAGCTCTGCTCTGCAGTTTGAATGTAAGCTGATGAGAAAAAGACACAAATTGAATTACTGATGTGGGGAAAAGTTCGGATTTTGTTTATTTTCCAGTTATGTGGACTTCTTTTCTTTCGTAAGGGTTATTGTTCGCATCTAAATTTATAATAAAACAATAAGCTAGTTATGAACACCTCATATAAAAGGTGCACATTTTATTGATATAAATCTAAGAGCTCACTGTTAACGTTAAAGTTTATAAATTGAAAAGAGTGCGTTTTTATAACCTAAAATGTATTTTCCATACAGTTCTAGCTGAGTAAGTGGTTATGGATTTTAAGTGGCGAATTTAAATGGGTCAAGGGTCTCAGAGTTGTTTGTTTTTTTTATCTACCCTTCAATCTCTTATAAACAGCTTGATTGTAGTTTTAAAGGCTGTTTCCTAAATTTTCATTAGGTATGTACAATTTTAGTGCTTTAAGTGCAGCTGTCTGTCAGTGAGTCTGCATATACAAGAATGCATCTATGTACCAATAAAAAGATTACCATTTGCACAAGTTTCGATGGCGTAGTCTTTAGATGGTAAATCACTGGAACTTTTTACCTATAGACAGCCTCGAAATCAATTCTCCTAAACTGTCAAGAAACCTGTCAATTTTGTTATGATCAATCAATGGACCACGATCATATAGCTCAGTAAATTTTTCAACTTAGTCTAAGAGTCGGAGATAAATTCTTGACTCCGCTGTATATCGACGCTTGTTTTAATAAACAAATAAAAGATTTGATTTCAGCAGTGTGTTATCCCTATGTAGAGAAAAGACTGCCCAAAGTCGCATATCTAGCGATGGAATTGGACCACCAGCCCAAGAAACCCATGCACCTTTTTGAGTCACGGATATTTCTAAAATCACATGACAGAAACATTTATTCAAATCGCAAGTTTAGAGTTATCAAAGTTAAGTTTCCTCCTGAAAGGTACCTACTCAAGTCGCACCAACTTCTTCTTTGCATACAGCAGAAGTAAGATCGAATGAGGCTGCTGTATATCTAAATCTTCTAGAAGGCTTAAAGAGACAGTATCAAATCTACAATTGCTGGACGCACTCAGAGGACTAGCTAAGGTTAGGTTAAGTAGGGTGTGAGTTTATCACAAGGACTAGGCAACATATTGGTCCAATCGCCATCACTTGAGGAACTTTCACGGTCAAAAACCTAAACCAATTCGATCGAGCACTTAATTTCCCTTAGAATTGTGTTTGAGAAGCCAACTTCCTCCAAATTATCGAAGAAGTACCTTCCAAGGTGCTTCCTTCTCTTCCGTAAGTCCTCACAATACCTACATTTATCCGTGTTTGTTAAACCTAATCTCGTAGCATGTTTCCTCACAAGGCAATGCCCCGAAAGTTTTAATATTGTCAGTCATAACTTTGATCTGCTTTAACAATTCTAGAGATTTTTTTCTCTATCTAACTTAGGCTACAAGGCTTTTGAGACCCTATGCACTTCTGTATATGACCATCTTAGGTCTGCCCTATTCTTAGTATTCTCTCAGGGGACTACAACTTAAAAGATTTATGTGCAAAATTAAAGTAAAACCTGTCTGGCAGGTCCTTGGGGCACTGATGAAGCATTTTATGATAGCCTTCGGCGAGATAAGCATTTAAAAACAACGTACCCGCAAAATGAGCAAAAATAAATTTGTAATGATTGACAGTTGGTGACTGTTCATTGCTCCAGGCTACAGATCGTAAATGTATGCACAACATTTTGGAGGAAACCCAATTTCAAGAGGCCGACAACCTTCTTAAAATAATTTGATCTTCAAAATGAGTTTAACGGATCGTCTAACAAATATTCGAAAGAAGATAAAAACAGGCCCACATAGAGCCCAAGGCCTAGCTTCTAACGACAATTCGTATTGTTTGCGTTTTTACTCAATTTTATGATTTTTAATATTGCAGACTAGCGCTATTTTTACGGTAACCAATTTTTTAACCAGATGCGTGGGTGTTAAAAGTTGAGCCTCGTGAAATAACCTCCCAGAATTGATGGCTTACTATTTTCCGCATAACACTGACGCGCTGCACACTACGTACGTATTTCACTATACTAGATGTAAAACGTTTCCTTTCGTGTAGGTACAGCAACTTAAAACAGATGTCCAACTTAGAATTGAAATGATTTGCATAATTAGGTGCTTCCTCATTTGAACGCCCGCGGCTAGTCCAGAGCCCCGGTCTGCACATAACTTACAAGTTCTGCACCACTCGAACCTAATTCAAATATTCATAACTATAACTGGTTTTAGAAAAACAGCACCACACTTGCAAGCCCACAAAAAGAGCCGATGCCACCACATCGCGTCGGGATAATATTCAATTGCGCCAGAGATCACACAGAAATCTTTTAAACTTGTAAAAATTATTAATGCATTCTGCAAGCGCACTCACGAATTCCAATCACGAAAAAAGAAAAGAAATTTTCACTTTGGATACGATTTTTTTTTTGCGCGAGTAAAAAGTGTCCCACAGTGTCCGTAAGCGCACGCGGCTAAATCTCACTTCAAAAAAAAACAACAACTATCTATCCTCGTGTAGTTTCGATTAAATTTAATTTTTTGTTTTTCTTTTCTTCCACTTCTTGGACGTCTGCGGTAAAAATCGGTCAACACCAACTTCACAAAGCACAAACACACTCAACACCTATAGACTTCGTGATTTTTGACGAATTGATTTATCGTTTGTCTTAACAATGCTCTAACGTGTTGTCCGAACGAAGGTAACCACAGTACGTCGTTGCCGCCACCGGGTGACAATAGAAAGTGTGCGCGCGTTCCAGCAGATACGCGAATTACCGTCAACTAGATAATGGCAGATCCACAGTGGAGCTCGATTCGTTGGTGTATCTATTCCGAACCAAACTGGTCGGTTCATCGGCGGCTACTAAAGTGGACTGCAGCTACAACAGAAACAGAGGCGCACCTGAGGTTCCACTGCTGCTATACGATGGAGCCAGTATAGACTATTGGTGGTGGTATGCTACGATGGGGTCTCTATATGTGAACGTGATGCATGCGATGGGGATATTTGTGTGTTTATTCCGTTTTGTGGGCATATTCTTGCTGAATGAAGCAACATGTGTTGATTACAAACTGAAATATAACATGTCGTCGTTCTCACCTGTTGTAATCGAAGGAGTATCATCGTATTTGAAGACTGACAGTCTGACCGGCAAGATGATACCGAGAAATCGACTAGTATCTAGTGTACCAATAGAATTACCGAGCAATCTTGTCTGCGAAGCTAACAAGTTTCAATTTGGCTTTGCTAGCTTTCATCGATAGTTTATTGGGACGATTACTTGATATCGAGTTTTGACAGAAATATGCGCAATAGTTGCAGTTGAAGCAGATTATGACAAAAATGAAACTGACTGCGGTACCTCTACATTTTCTGAAGAAGTAATTTTGGACATTGGTGTTCCCAATTCACCTAAAGTGACTTACCTGCCAAACTGCTCTGATGCTGCTATACGTGACTCGAATGCCGGGAGCAACGAACATTGCCGCGTTGTATGTAACTGAGTCGATGGATGATTCAAAAAATAAAAATTTAGATAAGGTCTATTCACCATTTGCCTGCCACAAGGATCCTCAGATTCACACGTGACTTGCATCTCGATTGAGACCAATCCCAACCACGATTTTTAAATGTCACTTATGTAGGTAGAGTGACCGTTTTTTTTTGTGAAAAGGGGATTCCAAGTCCTGTCTATTAAAAGGGTCTTTTTGAGTTTAGTATTCATGAGAAATATATACATTTTGGTCAAAAAAGTAGGCGTGGCAATGAACTACATTGCCAGACAAACGCTGGATGTTTAAGTATAAAATAACACCTAACCTACCTCTGTTTTTTAGACTGATTTCCATTGACCGCTAGACATCGAGCACATACACAATGCCCCAGATAAATGATGAACGCCAGTCTAGATTTATAGCGCCAGCGAAACACTAATGACATTTAGTTGAATGGATCTTTCTTTTCGCTAAAAATAATAACTAACTACGGAATGCGAAAAAATAATTACATTTTTCTTTTACTTTATTTCAAATTTCATCGACAAACTTCACTTTCACTGTTGTTTGTTTATTTTGAATCAAATTGAATTGCATATTGTTGACATGCCGCTAGTAATCTAGCGGTCAATGGAACGCGGCCAATTTACAACCAAAGGACGGTGACATTAAAAAAAATTGTCCAGCTTGCATCATTTTGGCGCCGCGAATTAGTTAGTTTTAACAATAATAAACAAATTAGTGATGTAGGTATGCATAGGTACACATCTGCTAACAAGTTTCTGGCGTTTCTGTTTTGTATTTATACAAGGTGGCGCAAAAATAACCTTCCGATGTTTTTTGGCTGTAATTAAAAAAAATATGAAAAACTTTGATTCTTCTTGTGGATTATTTTTATTTGGTCTTTTAATTTTTTTACATCAAGTCGAGAATATGATGTCATGTAAATGGCCGCCGCCACAGTTGATTGTCATTTGAGCCCTTTTTATGGCATTTTCCATCACTTTGGCCAAAACTTCCGGCGATAGGTCCTCACATTCTTGACGGATATTGTCTTTAAGAGCTGCAAGAGTCTGAGGCTTGTTGACATAAACCCGCGACTTCAAAAAGCCCCACAAAAAGAAGTCTGGAGCGGTCAAATCAGGCGATCTTGCTGGCCAGTGCAAATCGCCAAAACGGGAGATTAGGAGCCCGGGAAATGCATCCTTCAGCATATCGGTTGTGGCACGTGCAGTGTGTGCCGTTGCACCGTCCTGTTGGAACCACATGTTTTTCAATCCCAATTCATCAAGTTGCGGCAAAAAATTCGCTGTAAAGACCGTCGACTGATACCCATTTGCGTGGCACGTCGTCAGGTCGATGTCGACGGCGCTTCCATGACATCTTCGGCTACAGCAGCAATATTCTCTGCAGAACGGCTACTCCGGGGTCTGCCACGCCTGGCAGCATCTCGTGTTGTGCCAGTCTCTTCGAGGCGAGCGGCTAAACGTCGCAGTGTTTCACCAGTAGGCGGTGGGCGGCTAGGAAATTCACGTTGTGCCAAAGTCACCGACCGATTATTGCTCAAATAAATAGTCACCAATATTCCGCGTTCTGGAGCAGTGTAGCGTAACATTGTTTATTAACGTGTATTTCGCATGTGTAAACTACACAAATGTCAAAACAGAACTGACATTAGGGGACAATCGCAAAATTGTCTGATTAAATTAGATCAGTTCAACGACAGTTCATTTTATTTATTTTTTATTTTATTTTATAATTTGCTTAAATTGAGTAATGATTAACACCCTAGATGGCGTTTTTATTATTTTTCTTAACATTTTTCTCTTTTCCTTTTCTTTTTTTTAGATTTTTATCGGCTGAAACTTGGGTTAATTAAAAAAAAAATAAAGCTTGAAGTGTTGAAGAAAACTGACCACTACTTAATTTTACAAATTTAGCTACATAAAAAATGGGTACCCCGCCTTTTTTCTCACATTCAGCAGTGGAATTTGGAGACTGAACTTTTTTTCCTCAAACGTATATCACTCCGCATTTAACCTTTCGGAAAGCGCATTTTCCCAGAGCTCATAAACCATACTGCCCACTTGACATCTGTCAAATTAGCCTAAATTCGTATACCATCTGCAATAGTTAGCTAATACAATTCCCATCACAATAAAAGTATAATTAAAACACTATCCTAATGACTATCCAACAAATAATTACGTTCAGCTAAGCTATTCTACTTCTACAGCACTTTCAATTCGACCTACGACACCATATAGCGATCTCTCTCGAAAACTGCTGGTACTATTACACAAACCCGCAAGAACCCAATTAGTTTCATTTAACTGCATTCCCATTCGCAATGGTAAAACCATTCTCTCTAGAGCGTCTGTAAAGACAGCGCAAAGCCACAGCATATAGTGGACCCTTTCCGTTAAGGCAGGCTTTCCCGCAATAGGTAATAAGAACTCGCATTCCGGAAGAAATAAATAAAACTGGCAAATAGAACAGAGAACCCACTTAAGACCTTAACATTACTTTCAGAAGAGAGAACAGAAAAAGATGCCTGAAAGTAAAACAAAACGCCGCATGATGAAACGACAAGAAGTTGTGGAAAAAGATGAGACTGCGACGCCGGCGTGTTTTCTATAAGGAAAAAGAAAACGAAACACCGTCAAAAATAGTGCATCACAGTCGTCGTCCATCAGACATACACATACGTCAAAGCGTTTAAGTACTTACAACTTACCCAACATTGGCAACCGTCAAATCGATTCGTGTGGACTGCCAATATATTACCGCTGACCAATCAATAAGTGTAGTGTACAGTGTGTGCTAAAAGAAAGTCGGGAATTTGTTTTCAACTTAAGGCGGCACAAGAGAATTGCTAATACTGATTCGAAATGCATTGTGAATAAATCGGTTGGGTAAATTCGTAAATAAATGATTGAGCTTGAAAGACATATAATTAGGATGCGAACTTACAACACCTCGAAGCGATTCTCTTTGAGTTGTTGACTAGGGAAATCACGAACATTTCGCTTTAGTACATTGTCGACGCAATAAGGAAAACTCCTTGATTTTACTGCACTCACTGCACTCACTGCACCTTCCAATAAAATTGTTTCTTACAATATGTCATGTTGCTATTATTGCACAATTATAAATTAAATTACTTTAAGCTATTCTCAGGTACTATACAAACTGTTCTTAGTGTCATTCGAAATTTGCATCTGAAAATGTAATGTAAATGGGTGATGGGCACATTCAAAAACTTAGTTGTCTTAAGGCGACTAGATTGGTAGGGAACGTCAGTTTTCCTACGTCAGTCATATATCCATATATGCGAACTGTCAACTTAGCACTCAGTCACGAATTTCTTGACTAGATTCGTCGGCTACCCCTCCATTAACGTCAACTGAAACAGCTGCCCATGTGACCGATCTAGGCCAATCAAAACTGAGATACATCAAAGGTCTGTTCCTTTACTTTTGTAGTAAAAATGGAAAAGACTGTCAAAATGACAGTGGAGGGGATGAATTCTCTCTCAGAGAGGGAAACTTACCCAAAAGTTAAGGAGTGCTTTTGTAGTAACCTATGAAAGATGACAGATAGTTCATGTCAAATAGAGCAATAAATTCAAATCAGATGTCAATTTTCAGGCGGCTGACAGTTGTTTCAATTCTTATGCAAAGAATTTTGTTGAGTAAAAACTAGTAAGAGGGGAAATATCTTGCTCTCTCGAAGCCGCCCTCTTTTACGAGTTTTTCGAGTTGAGCAACGACAATTGAGTAAAATGCGTAGGAATTCGTAAAAATTTGTAAAAATTCGTAAGATTTAAAAGTAAAGGAACAGACCTCAATGCAGTCAGCTGTCAGACTTATACTAAACTAGATACTTGAACGTCCCCAATGATTAAAGTGGATATTTTAATGTTGGCATGTTTAAACGTTTATTACATGCGCAGTTTGGTAGGCGGTTAGTGAGCGATGGGAGTTCTTTCTCTGTGCCCGCCTCTGACATCAAAATCACCGACAGTTAAGGTCTTTACAGTAGATGTCCTTGTCTTTAGGATATACGTATAACATAAGCCATTTTCAATTGTGTGTTTTCGGAAGCCATCCAAACTTAAAGCAGTCCTCTATGTCAACAAATCCATTCATTAGTAGGAAGTTAAATTGGTGCCATTATTTTTGCTGATATCTACTACATTGCCGACATCAATCAGTTCAAATGGGAAGCCTCGGAAGTTGCATAAGTTCGTTAAATAAAAAAACCACTCCCGACCGCACCAGCCAACCAGAAACATATTTTACCAACTCATGGGTCACAACAAAGCAGCCACAATACAGACTCCACTAGTACGTGACATAATCAAGATTTTCTTTCAAGCGGCGTCATTAGATGATTTTTATCTCCGTTTCTATTAAAAATGTTCCTCACCATCTTTGTTTGATTTATTCACAAAACGATAAACATGTACGCATACAAACCCACAACCATTAAAAATATGCATAAACCCACAGCAGCTTTCTACAAACGAAGCACTTTCGATTTCGTTACTATCGATTTGTGGCACACCGAGTAGACTCGGGAGCTCCATCACTCGCCAAATGAATTAAACTAAATGTGTTGGAATCAAACAACGAGACAACTCCCGAAGAGAGTCACTCTTTCAATTGGAAACCCGCTCCCGATTCCGTCTTGTAGTCTTGTGTGACGTTGAGGTACCTACTGCCTACTTGTGGGAATTTATCAATGAAGAGATACGAGTATCTGATGGCAGTTGCAATCAACTATATACACATCTGCAGAGCACTAGCGTCGGCGTGTTCGTGCTATACAAATTGAAAAGTAGAAAGTTTAACCGTGAAACGGATAAGGGGCTCACCTCAAACTTGAGGAGCGCCAACGACAACGATGCCCGATTGTGATGTCAAGATCTTTTGTTGATGGTTTCTTTGGTGGTACATACGACTTGCTATCATTGCTCGTTGGAGAGCTCGCATTAAGTTAAATTTATAGGTTATAATTCAAAGTGTGGGCGACATATTTCGAATGCAAAACAAAAGACTGTTTGTTGGTCACCAGGTCCGCGCAGTAACTTCTAGACCGATTAACCAAGAGGCAGCTGTGTTCAATAACCTCTTGCGCCACATTGGAACACAGTCGTAGTCATACTCAAATCTGAAGACGACATAAAGGGAGGGAAGGAATAACTCAAGCATCCATTGCTCAAGTGCGAAACTGGTTTTCGCGCATGACGGCACATTGTCGTGGTATTTCACATTTCGCCAGCGACACTCTAAATTGCGGGTAGGAACAAACGAGCAAAACAAAGAACGAAATATAGGTGAAGATCACACAGTAGGATACATGGAGTGATGCTGAAGTGCACAGTGGTGGTGGTCTGCTCTATTTGGACATTGGCTAAAGTTGCACTTTTAATTCAATTTCTCTCTGCACGAGCGAGTGACTGCGATACTCTCGCGTGTTTTATGCAGTTATTTAGAAAGTCTTATAGAAAGACATGCTTACACATTGTGGTTTAATGTCGAGCATTTCGGATGCAGGTCTTGTAAAGTGATTCCCGGAAATTTGCAAAATTGCTGCATAAGTACGCGAAAGGTCAGCTAAAAGCGCATGCGCTGTTGCGTGTAATGTAAGCGATTCATGGGACATTTAGCCCGACCTTCAGTATTGCGAATGAATGATGCATTTGACTGAATGATGTGTCACAGTAACGAATTTCGGAGGCGTATGCGCAACATTGCCTAACAGTTTCGTATTCAGGTTAGGCTTCGGGAATTTTGCATGCTTAAGATAGGGCAGACCGAGATTGGTTGTAATATTATCAGAATAAATAAGAATTAGTTCCAAAAATTATATTCTCATTTGAGACGCAAATTGGGCACAAATTTAAATATGCAGGAAATCATTTCTTAAAAGTTTTGCACTTTATCTAGGATGACAAACAAATGCTCTTCTTGCGTTGCTCATCTTTTTAAAGACACTTATACTCTTGTGGCGGCAATTAGACAAGGTCGAAATGCAGTGTGAAATAGCAGTTTACACAGACGGCTCATAAACAGGGAAAGGCATCTACTCTGTAGACCCACAACTAAGTGTCCATACGACTACCGGATACTACCAGTGTCTTCCAATCACAAGTTCTAGCTGTTCTAAAGGCGACAGAGCTACTGCAGATAAGATCTGTGTCTGGAAGGGATATCGCCATCTAAATCGAAAGTCAGGCTGAACTCAATGCACTGGAATCCTTTTAAAATAGTCAGGGACTGTCGCACAATGCTTACGGCATTTTAGTCAGATCACAGTGTTGGGTGCCAGGACACTGCGGTATATTTGGAAACGATTAAATTCATGACCTTGCGAGTTAAAGAGGGGAGCTAGTTACAGAAGAGGGAGTTAATAACAGAACTCTGGTAGGAATACTATCAGGGCCGACACGGACACTTGCATATTATGCAAGGACCTGCAGGCTGAAAATATGGTACCTACACATCGTGGGTCGTATGAATAAAACGTAGCAATTGCTTTTACTCAAGAGAAATGTCAAAATGGAAGCATTTGCTGCGTTTCGTATGAATAAAAAACAATTTGAGTTAGTTACAATTTTTGACATGTTCGAAAAGCGGCGGCACGACCTTTTACTCAGATCGGTATGAATAAAACTTATCAGACAAAGCAAATGCTATGCAAATTCTGAGTCTGCTATTTAGTTGACTCAGACCTTTTGCTATATATTTTTACGTAACTTTTTAACATAAAACAATTTAAGAATTGTGAATTGTCGATGTTTTGTTTATAAATAGTTAAATTAAGTTTTGTTCGTACAGGAAAACCAACGGATTCCTTCTAACAAATGTGTGTATTTCCCTTTGCCTTCGTGTCAGATTCCTTCTTAACCCTTTGCTTTAAATTTGCAACTTTTTTTAACAATTTTGTCTGGCGTGTGCAAAATTGAGCTCCTAGACAATAAAAATCACACATTTTAAGCGCAACGTTTTTTTTAGGTCTTGATATTTGGAGTTCGGGATTTGTTTAGCAAATCTTTTCCACAGCTTCTATATAGCCCGAACAAACACCAACTCATTTTGGTCACTCTTGGGAGTAGACGAGGTAGATGGAAGTGCCTAATCGTCTGCTGAAATTCAGAAGAGTCGCTCAGCACATTTTTTTCTTTTCAGTTTTTCTTTTGAATTTTTTTTGACTTTTGATAATTTCCCCACCAAAATTTGAAAATAAATTCAAATAAACAAACCACCGGACTCTTGTCACTGGTCAAGTTTGACAGAAATTGCAAGGCAAGTACACGTACAACGAAGTAAAAGCTATTTTTTGAATTTTCGAACTTACTTTAGCAAACTAGATTTTTATTCATACCGATTCAAAGCATTTGCTAAGGGCTTTTACTTTGCTAAAACCTTTTGCTCAAAGCAAATGCTAGTTTTTATTCATACGACCCACTGTGTGAATGCAAAGCAATTCCTCGCAACCGAAGGAAGTTTCTAGGTAGGCACTTATCGGTACTTCTCGGTTTCTGTAAGGAGTTTAAGAGTTTTTCTAGGGAAAATTTAAGGTTTTCACCCCTATCGAGGTATCCGTTCGGAACGGAAAATTCTCCGCAACGCATACTCTGTCGAAGGCTCAAATTACATTCGAGGTATCCCATTTCGGAAAAGAAAACACTTCACTCCAAATCGTAAACAAGTTCCGCAACCAATTTCTGTCGGTGGATATCGGAATCTAGCTGTCAAAAATTTTACCAAAAAAATGCACTTCAACGTAATTCGCCGATATGCGTTACAAAATGTCGAAAAAATATTCCGAATAGATGTTCCGAAGAATACCTCGAAGCAAAAATCCTCCGAATCGTATAAAATCGGAGCATTTTCCGTTCCGGACGGATATCTCGATAGAGGTGAATATCTCGCAACCGAACGAAGTTTCTAGGTAGGTACTTCTTCCAAATCAAAAGGAGATCCCATCCCCCTTTTTACCTGATCTAACCCATACTCTTGTAACGCAGAAGAGGAAATTTCAGTAATAGTTTGCATTATGTTTCTTTTTGTAATTTTTATTTTACGCCTTATTCAGGTGATCCAGCACGTAACTTGATACAATCGAGTTTAGTCGATCCATCGAACTCTGGCAACAACAATTTGTCTCAAATCGACCAAATTGTGTGCATAAAATAAAATAAACGCGTCCTTCATAACCGAGCAATACGTGCGAAATTTGTTTTTGTCTCGTATGTAAAATCCACAAATTCCGTGACCGAAAAAGTTCAATGTGTGTCAGTCGAAAGCACACTGAATGCATATATGGATAATGCACCTTGAACATGATTCATTTCGCAAAATCCCTGAAACTGCAATGTTGCGTATACGCCTCCGAAACTCGTAGGTATGTCTTTTGCTGCCCTAGACACCTTTTTCAGTCGCAGCCATTCAGTTTTGGGAACAATGCATCACATGCTGTAGGTTTGTATCACAGCAATACATGCTGTAGGTTTGTCGACATAAACTGCAGCTGTCCCATTATTCATTAACACTTTACGATATGCAGTTGACCTTTCGCGTACAATTGCAGCAATTTTTCAAATTTCCGGGAATCACTTTACAAGACCTGCATCCGAAATGCTTGACTTTAATCAAATCACAATGTGTAAAATTCCATGTCTTTCTATGAGACGTTCTATATGCATAACTGCACTTCTTTGTTTTGCGTTGTTTGACGTTGCAGACTTTGATTGTTATAAAAAATTTGTACTTTTACCTAATTCATGTGATTTCTTTGTCGAAAAATTTCAATGATTGCATGTATCCTACACAGGTCAAGCTCTATGATACAACAGACCGTTGCTATGTATTTGTATAGGCCTGACATTTCATGGTATGATGATACTAAAAATACGCAAGCAGACCTTTTGCCAGACGCTTCTTTAAACAGCTGCATATCCATACACATACTTACGATAAAAGCCACTGCAATAAAAAAAAAACCTTCCTTGTCATTCTTTAAAAGTGACAGCGATAAAAAAAAACAGCGCGCACAGTTTCATATATTAATATATTTCATTAAATACTCGCGTCTTAATTCTATACAAGTGGATCTGTACACCATCCATACAATATACAATGTGATTCCTCAAATGACACAAAAAAAAGGCTTCAAGAGGAACAACTAAAATCTATTCGACAACAGTCTATGAAAACAATTAAAAAAAATACAATAAAAATACGTTTTACCTGTATATAATTTATTTAATTTGAGTTACAGCTAAAATAAGGACACAAATTTAAGCTTAAGTCATTGGAAGAAAAATATATTCAATTTTACTTCTTACACACAACAGTCAATACGAAAAAGCGTTAAAAGTTATAAAAAATATTACATTGTGCTGATTTAGTCTTGTGGTTTTAGTTTTTAACTTTGGATCGGGTTATTTTTGTTCACAGTGTGGAAGAAACAGAAATGATATTCAAATCTAGCTTCTAAGGAGGGAGAACTTAGGTGAAATAAAAAAATTGTTAATACAGTGGGGAATGTTTGATTCTGTTTGAAAGGAATGGAAACCTGGATTTTAACCCACACTGTGTGCTGGATGTCTGTGCTGCAAGGATTAGTCGGTACACATGGTACGGACCGGGAAAGAAATCTTCCAGAAGGAATATTAATATATTTCTCTTTACATTATCTTTTTTATGCGCTTTGATTTTTTACTTACATCTATCATATTTTACGTCATCTGTCAACTCAACATAATTTGTATACAATTCCTCTATTTACAGTATAGTTTAGTGCATATTTTAGTCAGTTATCCTTAAGCCTAGGCAAATGAAAAAAAAAATGTAGCCTAAAACAATTTAAATCTAAATAAAATTGTTTACGCGCTATAACGTCAAGTAAACAAAAATACAACAAACTAAAGATTACAACAAAATGATTGAACTAAAAAAAAAATTATAAAATATCTGTGTAGTTCTTATGCACATTTTGGCAGTATTTGTTACTGTAGACTGTACAGACATGAAAACAAAATGAACAATAATAATTTCAACAAAGTTGGCTTATGTGGTTTTCGATTGGAAAAAAATAGCATTATGTAGATCAACGCAAGTGCATTAAAACATTTTCAAAAATTGCATCTCAATTTTGAAATGAACAGCTAGTTTGTTTATGTTTTTGTGCATTTTTTGGCGAACCCTGTCCGCGTTGCAGTGACTGCCAAATGGATGGCCAACGACACGTCAAATGAATGTCAATCTCTTTACAAAAAAATCGCATGTTATACTACTTGCGCCATAATTCTTACTTAGACTTTTGTGCTAAATGTCTTATGGTAAGATCCGTTCCTTTGCTTTCGAGTTTAAACTAATTTTTACTGATTTTTAATCAATGAATTTTCCCCAGCTCGAGAAGTTCGTTAAAGGGCTCAACATATTCCGCTTCCACTGGGCATCTTTCTACTTATTACTCAACAAATAATTAGCTCTGTTCCCTTACAATAATGCATTCCAACCAATTAATCAAACTTCATTCATTTACCCAACAGTTGTATGGAAAGAAACAAACTTTTACTGAATTTGGCTAATGTTTTCGAATGCATTATTGTAAGGGAACAGACCTATTACAAACAACTTTCTCTAGTACGTCAACTTTGACACTTCTATTCCATTCACATTAAAAGAACTTGGTTGGTTAAAGTTTGTGAAAAGTAGCAAGGTTCTTAGTGGAAGGGGAATTTATTGATCTTATTGTTAGTTCCATTTGTGTGCGGTTTTCCTATTTGACTCCTAGACTCCTAAAAAGGATGGAACTAAATGGTATACGATAGAAAAAAAGAGGAGAGTCAGTGGTAATAAGCAAAGCGTCTCGAATAAGAGAAATCCCACAGTCAGCAAGTGAAATAATGGACCGTCCAAGGAGATATGAGATCACGGTCGGAAAATAAAGAAACTCCACGACGCTGATGGAGATTAAAAATTAAGATGAAAAGACAATAATCACCCTTAAATGTGGAAAGTTGCGTAGCTTTGCAAGGAGTAAGGCCTACTTGACTACAAAAGGTTTCCCAAACTATTTTAAAAGTTTCTCTCTCTGAAAGAATTCATCAATGATACTGCCATTTTGACAGTCTTTTTAATTTTTACTACAAACGTAAAGGTACAGACTTATTTTATATACATTTTGCTTCAGATTGACATGAGTCTGACATATCGCAGTCAATGGAACGCGGTCGCCGGTACATATTTGTGTTAATTGACAATTTTAAAATGTTAATTTCATTTTCAACAATTTAATACAAAATTCAAATGACGAATAAAACAGAAGTTAAATTTAAGTCGACTAAAGTGTTCAGTAAGGCACGCGAAATCTGTGTACTCCAATCGAAAACCGCACAACGTGTTGCCCTGGTAAAAAAATCTTTAATTTTCCTGTCATTAATCGTAATCATAAGATTCATTGAGTGAGAGATTCCACAATAATTGTGGAACTACCAACATGATTTCTAGTTTCCGTTAAGTGTTTACATAATTGCACTGACGGATAATTCATATTTTTTTAAAAATACGCTTGTATATAGATTGTAACAATAATTGTTATTTTTACTCAATGATTTAGACTAAACGCTTTTTTTTTTAAATTTCTAACTACATTTAAAACAACATAATAAAATCTAGTTTTTGTATAGAATTCGGTTTGACGACGATATTACGTAATGCGGCTTGGTTATGACGGCCGAAACATTTGGGATGACGCTTAAGACGGTGTTTTAACATTTTGTATGCCCATGTCAAAGAATTGCTGCTTTACCTCTTCCAGGGAGTTTTCCTCACTGAGTTCCGGATATGTTGGTTTCTGTTTGTGTTTGTGGGAACCCAAATAAGGAATTATTAGTTGAAACAGTTTTACAAGTGTATGAATAACTTGTGGTGGGTTTTCTTTGGAAAAAAATAGCTGCCTACGTCGAGTTTTCATATAAAAAAATATATAGCAAAGTAGTTTCTACATTTCGTAACACCACGTACCCGGATTGTGCACGAATGGAATCATTGTTGAACGGAATCGTTTGAAAGTATTCAATGAACTCTATTTGGAGTTTTATTCGTTGACTTTGTTCTATCCGTTTGGATCTTATCTTCATAACTTTTTCTGCATGTTTAAGCATTTCAGACACGACTGAATTATACCCGGCAGCATTATGGCCAAGAGTCGACTGGGTTTGCATAAAAATAAATATAAACAGGGATGTCGTTCGAACCAAAATAAACCAAAACCCCAAAATGTGAGAACAACACCAACACGAACTGTCGACCGGCTGCATTCCGCTCCTTCAACAATAAAGTTTTGGCATCCTTGTTTTTGTAAGACTCGCGCGTTGTTAACATCACAAGAATATAGATAACCTATTAAACGCGTCATTGTTAAAAATAAAAGGTAACGTACGTCTACATCGCAGCCGATTTAAAAACCGCCAACGGATTTTCAATTTGAATTCAGAGCTTTTGCTACATTCGAAGCCATCTACCGCAAATCAAAGTTCTATTTAAACAGCCATCATCACAACCGATAGCAAAAGTTCATCGAGCTTTTGATTGCGAATAAAGAAAACTTTCATTCTAAACAAAAAACTCAGTTCAGTTTTCGATTGCCTACTTTTTGGCAGAATCTACACTGAAAACAAATTATATAAAACGTTCATCCAATTACGAGAAAACCCAACCTAAAAAAAACTTAGAAATACAACACGCGATATAAAAAAAAAACTTACATTCATGATACTATTTTCGCCCCGCAACAATTGCCAGGATTCCAATATCGAGGCATACTTTAAGTACTTCTCGAACTCCCGCAACGTGTCGTAGACATGACACAAACCTAGATAATCATACTCTAGACCAGAGTACGTTTTGCCAAACAATCGCAGACCTTTGAAGAGAGAATAAGAAGAATAAGACTCGCACAGTCTTACCTACATATGCATGGGTCACTTTTTCAGTGGCAACACTTACTTATTTGAACGCTACGCAAGTACAGCTCTTCGGCTTCGCGGTATTTTTTCATTTGATAGTTATACAAGGAAGCCAAGTGGCCAATCGAGAGGCCCACCTCATAGTCATATGGTCCCAACAGGTCTGTTTTGATTTTAATTGCCTTTCGGTGCATTTGTTCAGCCTCCTGCATACATATATATAGAGATAGAGAGAGAGAGAGTGGGAGGAGATTTGGTTCCTCTGTCAGTGCCAATCTTGTTTTTAAGTGGGAAAGAAGAAATACAATTGTTTTGTTGCTGTTTGCAAAAATTACCTCAAATCTACCCATTGTCTGGTATAACCGCCCTAGGTTGCCATAATGTTTGGCCGTTTGTACGTTCACCTCACCGAACACTTCGAGCGAGAGTTGTAAGGCACATTTGTGCAGATTCTCAGATTCTTTCAGCAGACCCTCCTCATCCGACCCATTTACGGCCATCTTATCGAGTGCAATCTCTTCGAGTAGTAACGCTTTGACACGCTTCGCTGATGCCAGCATCAAGTGATCACTGGGCACTAGGTCTTTCATAATGTCGACGGCTTTCTCCACATGTTCTCGGGCATACGCGAAATTTCCCGTACTGTATTCGTGCACGTAATACGCATATGAGATATCTTCGTGCGCAATTGCTACATGATAGTTGCGATTTCCGAATATTTGACGCTTAATTTCGAGAGCATCTTTGTAAACGTTAACGCTCTGCGACACCGAGTCAACGTTAAGAAGAAAGAATCCATAATCTAGCAAAGTGTCCGCATATTTCTGGTGATGCTTTCCAAAGACAGCTCTGTGAGGCGCGGGCAGGTTGGGGGCGGTTGGGAGAGGCAAATGATAACATTATTCATTAATTTAAATTTATTTGTTTAGCAAAGAGATGGAAAATGATGTCTTAAATAAGCTGAAATAACAAAATCAGCCCTATCCCTATTTTGTGTTTTAGTTAGCATTTCTCTCGAATATTACTGCAATCTGGAATAGGTCATCAATAGTCAATTGGTTTCATTTCCTCTTTACGTGTAGGTTCTCAGTTTTGCTTGTCTAAATTCTAGTTTTGTTTAAATTTAAAAACTGTACAGGATACGTGGCCAATAAGCGCACATGTGGAATCGGTATTTCTATACGAGCAAAACAAAATGTGCTGACTTTGAGAGAGTTTGAAACGATGGGGTAACAACAGTAGGTGAGTAAGCTACATGATTTACATTTTGTGTACCGACGATGTAAGTTCATGGTTGCTTTATTGCTTTATACTAAGGAACGAAGTCTTACGGAGACTGCAACCCATTAAAGGTAGAAGATTAAACGTAACGCTGCCATACAACTGATACTTCTAACTTCAGCGGCTTTATTTGGCAGATGATCAGTTTGAAAGGTGCTGCAAGATAAAAACAATGTAAAGATGCCCGTGGCGTAACAGGGCAAGCAACATCATAGAAAAGTAGATATATGCGAATATAAAAAGAACCCCTTTTATAGGACAAGCTTGTGCCGCCACAAAAACGACTGAACGCCTAGTGTCCTCTATCGGAATTATCGCCCAGTATTACTCAACTTTATTAATATCCGATATAGGTAAACTGAATACGCGTAATTTTTGTAACAACTCACTGAAAGTTGTGGCAAACCCAGATGAATCAGATGAAATTGTCATCCGGCATACCGCATACCGCATACGGCATACCTATCTTCTCCGACGACATTTCGCAACAAATAGAACCACAAGCAAAGTAAAATTTCTATCAAAACGAGAATTGTTATACTTGATTGAATACAAGTTGTGTATTTGAAAAGGGCCATCTCTACACTGCACATGTTGGCCACATGTGTTGACATTTAAAGCCGAGCGAATATGCACGTTCTTGAGCACGCACAAAAAACGTCAACATGATTGGAAAAAGGTCAATTGGGAGACAGCCAAGACAACATATATCTCCAGGAACAATCGATGACGCAAATGTAAATATTTGAAAGCTTTGAGCATCCACAAAACGTCAATAAAATTCGCATACACCTATTTAATTCGCACAAGACATCTGTTGCATTCTCGTCACTTTGTGACATCGAACTAATATAGAATATATATGTATATTTAACGTCAACCACGAGTGGCAACTATGCAAATGTTTACACATCGCTTTGCCGTTCGCCCGCATAAATCTTACTTCTTACAGCCTGCTCGCTCGTTCATTTCTTCGAGCCCGTCCGCAATACGAGTAAATAATGAAAATATTGTATTATGATGATGACAAAGCGAGCTTAATTAAGCGCAAATTATTCATTTACATACCTTGCTCTGCGCGTCGCTTGACAGATTAACATGTTCGCCCGCTGGAAATCACGCTTGACCACACACGCTTTCGCCGCCTGTCGCAGTACATCAATTGCGATTCTGTAAATATACACACAAATTAGATCATTTACGTCCCTCTATGGGTTTTGTAGGAATTAATGTACTTTTCGGCAATTGAAGACGACAAAGTTCGCATGGCAACAACACTCCACTTCTGGCTGTCGTCGAACTCGCTCCTCGCAAAGTACATCGATGAGAATTGTGTGTAGATGTTGGCTAGCAGTCCTGTGGGTATACTACTGGCGGGAACCTTTCTCAAAATACAAGCGATTTGGTTGAATGTGTGTTCGGCTGATTTAAAACTACATAAGGCCGCTTCCGAATTCAACAGTCTATGGAAAAAATTCAAAAAAAAGTCAACTTTATCATCGAAAAATGTTACACGAACATATGACACCCACCTCTGAAGGCAGTCTAATCGAACTAGAATCGTGGTATGCTCCTGTGGTAATTGATTCAACCTGCTGGCGACGCAAGATAAAATATTTATGCTCTCCGATAGCCAACCAGCTTCGGAGAAGAACGAACCCAATCGTAATCCAAAGCCAATCGCGTCCATATCAAAGTCTTCAGCAAATGTCTGATTCGATGTTTTTGATATTATTTCGAAGGAAGTTGTTTTGTCCACCATTTTCGGTGCCAATCGATACCGCATTATGTATTTGTTTTGCAAATGTGTGGCTAGTGGTTTGTTGCTGCTTATCAACGATGTCAGGCAATTGAAGAGCTTCTGTCGGGACGGATCGAAACGCAAAAGTCGCGCAAAGATCTCCAGATCAGATAGTTGTTCGAACAGCATACTTTTGAGATTCTCTGTTCGCGCCATCTGAATGAAAGAGAAACATAAATAAACGTTAATGCGGGGACTGACACAATTAAGTTCAACAAATTGATATTAATTGATGAGTTTTGTTGCTATTTTCTTCATCAAGACGGCATATTGGGGGGTATTATGACAAATGAATGTTGTTTAATCGTATCAGAGGTAGGGAACGTGGTAGTGGAGAACATAAGACCTACTATGAGGCACAGTCCAACGTAATTAGGTATACTTAGCATAAATTATCTGAATGACGAAATTTATGCGCCTGGTCATATTTGGGAATGGAACAAATTGGGTCCGCTGTTTCTGGGTGGAAGCAAAAACCAGTTGCTTGAATTTTCTGGTAAGCCAAACACATTTTGCTAACAGCCACTAATTAATAAATGTCCGAGGAGAGAAACGCTTCGCATATTATATTCCGTGTCAACCTGTGGATGGGTCTGTTGAAAGAAATTATATTATGCACAAAGACGCACGAAGCTATTTTAGTCGATAAATCTGCAAATTAATAGATAAGTAATCAAATATAATTAAAATCATTTGGCTTCATAGTTCTTTGTTGCAAATAAAGCTACCCATTCCCCTAGCGTTGTTAAACGTAGAATGAGAAAAGCAGCTCTGGCACTTCCACACACGCCGACTGATAGCGTGATAGTTGATTCGGAACAAACTCAACCTAACTTTAATACACACAGCAAGTCTTACCATTTAAAAGGCTTACTAGATTTTGCAATAAGCTTGTGGTACAGCACCACCCCCGTTGCATGGAAGTCTACAACTTTGGAAAGTGATTCGCTCTATTGAAAACACAAACCAGGCGCTACTGTAAAAAAATCCCGCCTCACCCTAACCCTTTAATCGATGTTATGTCAGACAGTCTATCGATACACGAGTGTTAACAATGGTAGAGGAATAAAACTATACTCTGTCCAACAAAAATTGTCAGTACAGGAAAGATAGGATGTTTGTCTCTCAGTCTGGTTGCAATGACTTAGATAAATCTGTCCCTCTTTAAAGCTCCAACAGGGTTGCCGTAGTTTGTATGAAAATTCACCATAACTCAGGGAGAAAAACTTTTAGGGTTACCAACTTACAATTTAAAATAAAAATATTGCTGAACGAAATAAATTCAGTTTATCTTTTTCCTTTTCCCGTGAGGGTTTTTCTAGGGTATTCCCAGTAGGCCTAATCACTTTAGTTTGTTTTGGTAAAACCCAACGATCGACAATACGTAGTATAGGTTTTCCTGCTTGTTCATTTTGATATTTCAGTGTGAAAACTATTTGATGACGAATATGCAAAAATATAACAAAAATGCTAAAATATGCGAAAAATGTGTGCTCTACCCAAGTGCTCATTTATACCCAACTATGCAGAAATTTGCCCTCACGACTAGGGCTGAAAATATGTAGGAACTTAGAGTTGTATATTAAAATATTTAATACGATATCGCAAAAAAAACAATATCACTACAACGCGCTTATGATCACTTGTTGCGTGAATGAAATGAATGCATTATAACACTTAACGAATAAAAATTTTTCTAAAAGACAACATTGAAAAAAATATTTTAACTGATGATTATTTTGATCCTTCAGAAATACAAACAAATTAAAACCGAATGGTAGCACCCCACATAAAAATTCGTTCTCAAAAGCACGAAAACCGAAAGTTCTTTGACAAAATCCATAGAAAAACCCTTGATGATATCCTTTCATTGTACACATGGTAACACTCTTCTGATGTGCTTCAGTCACACACACTGCAAGCGAACACAAGCGATCATTCATTCATTCTGCCTGCAGTTGTGTGGCAGAGTGGTTGCAGTGAGTTCCTTGCCAAATTTTAGGAAAATGACAACAACAATTCCTTGGTATGACAGTGGTTTGGTTTTTAATTCAGTGGCAATTCTTGTGTTTGAGTGCCGTGAGAGGATCTACAGGCACCATTGGTAGAAAAAAAGCTCCTCCATAAGGCCTGTACTGACAATTTTTGTTGGACAGAGTATAGAAACACAATCATTTTTGCATGGCATCAAACACACAAAGTCTATTAAACTGAACTGCCAAAATTCACTTCAATTCTTCTATTACGGAACTTCGTCACGTCAAATTAATAATATACCCAGCTTTATAACAAAGAAAATTGCCATGCAATATTTTAAGCTACAGCTCTAACCAATTTTGCTAGCTGTTTGTAATTACAGGTTATTCTTATTTAGTTTGATTTTAAATATGCACGCTATTATTGGAATAAGGGAATATAAAACTTGCTTAGGCAAAGGAAATCATATATTTTACGACATCTGTTACAAATCATACTTCACCAACCTCCTTTCTTTTCATTGTATACAAAAATCCATTTTCTCTGAAAAATTTGAATTAAAACATAAAACGTGATGTTCGGATCATAAAGTGTGGGGAAAAAGGGACACAAGGCCATCAAATACGAATTTCACTTGTGAGCGGTTGCTTGTGACCTGGTCAACCCAATTAAGGGTCCTTTTTGAATCCAAAACTTATTTAAGTTCGTCTGCCACGCTCCATAACTACTCACAGAATATATGACACATTTGATTTAAGCAAAACAAAAATTGACTTTTTCAGAGAATCCCATTCCTCAAGCAGACGTCTGAAGTGTTAAAGAAGATGTGGCTCAAGAAAGATGAAATAACCAACCTCTTCTAAGAGTGATCTATGGAGATGATTGTTATTTAACGCTTGAAAAAGAAAAGAAACAATAGCTCTCAAAAAAAGGCTTTTGTGAATAAATAAATTTTCCTAAGGTGCCCACCGCTCGTGAACAGATTTCAATGACGTTTGACGGCAGAAAATACCAATTCTGCCGGAACATTTTACCACACAAAACGCAATAAAAATCTTTAACTTTTACTTTTCTTATGTTTTTTTTTGTGCAGCTTAAGGTCACTTAACAAAGCCAATTACCCATTGTACCTCTACCTCGGAATATTGGGTACGTTTGAATAACTAGTCTGACTGAATTTTTACAGTCTTCTGAGTGACTTCAAAATGTGAATAATTTTTTACCTAGCGATCTGCAGTGTCAATGATTAAGTTTATGTTTAAGATTAAGATAAGAAATGATTAAGTATGTTCCTTAACTTTTAAATCTTACGAATTCTTACACATTTTACTCAATTGTCGTTCGCCAACTTGAAAAATTCTTAAATGAGAGCGTCTTCGAGAGAGCAAGATATTTCCCCTCTTACAAATTTTTACTCAACAAAATTATTTGCGTAAGAATTGAAACAACTGTCAGTCGCCTGAAAATTGACAGCTGATTTAAATTTGTTGTTCTTTGACATTTGGATGGAATATTCGCATCTAGCATTTTTCACAGGTTAAGGATGGTACGCTGTTCGAGTGAAATCCAATTTTTCATACAAATTTTTCACTGCGAAATGTCAAAATGAACTTTTCACATGAAAATTTCACCAGGCAGTACGCTGTTGAAGTGAAAAATAATTGTTCAAAAAGTGATGTGTAATGGGCGTTACTTGCTATTTCACTTGGCTTTTATTACCCGTCGCATTTAATTTTTGACATTTCGGCGTGAAAATTTCACTTTCGATTTCACAGCAATTTTTTGGGGAGGAGTGAAAATTTCACTTCACTTGAAAAGCGTACCAGCCTTTACTACAAAAGCGTTCCATAACTTTTGCGTGCGTTTCCCTCTCTGAGAGAGAATTCATTCCCTCGACTGTCATTTTGACAGTCCCTTCCATTTTTACTTCAAAAGTAAAGGAACAGACCTATTATTTTCGTCGACTACCCCTCCATAAACGTCAATTAAGGCAGCTGTTCATGTGACCGAACTAGGCCAATCATAACTGAGACGCAGCAAGACAGCCAGCTGTCAGACTAACTTAACTAGATACTTGAACGTCCCCAATCCTGCCTGAAAACTCAGGCATGACATTTCGAAGTGTCAAAATTCGAATATAACAACAATTCAAGTTGACTATTCAACGCCTAGCTCAGACAAAACTAGTTTCCACGCTAGTTTCCAAAACTAGTTTCTACGCGATTCCATTTTTTAGCCCAAGTTTTTGCAATCTACCATTCTTACGTAATCGCAGAACATTGACAAAAATTTGCAAATTACCAGTTTATTTCGTGACACAAGCCACGCGTCAATCAACTTTGAAGTTTGACCTCACGTCGTTCACAGCAACAACAAATTATTATCTCATTATCATTTGCCTTCCACCATCCACTCGAATAACAACAGAGATGAATCATATAAGCAAACAATTCAACATAAATTGTTAAATGAAATTCACTTTACAATTTCGATTAGAGACGAATGCAGGAAAAGGTCATTTATAGCTATGCAAAAAGAAACGTCACTTGCATCAATTTGACATTGTGTTTATTGAGGAATAGAAGTTCGAACAAACAAAACAATAAATGAAACGCCACATACACGCAAAATCTTCACTGCGACTAATTAATAAATTAAATAAATAAACATATCACCGCGTAAAGAGAACTGTCAGTTAATTAAGCCACAGATAGTCAGAAAAATGTTCTTACACATTTTGTGTCAAGTGGGTCATCAAAATATACGGCCGCCACAACCGAAACCATTTGACACTAGGTGTTAATGTTCAATCAGTTTACAGATAGTATACATCGATACTAAATTTGATTGATTTACAAATATAAATCAATTACTATTTTATAAATTGATTGAATTACGATTGCCCCAAACGAGTACCATAAATTGAGGAGGTATGTATTTTGTTTAAGGTTCTACGCGATCGAGCAGCGATCGCGAAGTGTTAATTCACTTAGGAGCTTAAACGTTTTAACAGCGATATTTTAGATAGCTACTCGGTTATTTTTGCCTGTCATATGAAATTCAAACAAAACAATTCGCACATAGGTAGACAGATGGAGCTCTTGGGAGTCAGAAACCATGCGCATTTTAGGCGCTTGGAAATCGACCATCGACATGATGTAAGAGACGTTTGATGATTGACTTTTGTTATCGGCTGATAGGGTGCCTTGCAGAAGTAGTATAGATTAAAGTTTCTAAAGTGAAATTCGTCGTATTTTTTTCAAATTCATGTTTCAATGCCGATTTCTGTTCCACTGACGTGACTCGCTTATTAAGTACTTTTGATTAAGAATTAATGTCGGATATATAGGTATATAATGTCAGATATATTGTCGGTTGGAGTTCCAGTTTGAAGCGGTTATTTGTGGTTTGGCATAGCATATAAAGTTCTATGTGAAGATCCGATGGGATGGCGACTCTGTTTAATGATCGTCGGACGTATCAATATCGCTTTAGCTCTGTCGCTAAATTTTTGCCATTGTAAATGGGCAATTGTTACAAAGTTGTATATAAATCATTCGTGTTCATTATCAATCGAGATATGTTTTAGTGGCGGCAATTACATTGTTAGATTGATCGTATTTTGTTTGTCCTCTATGAGATGCCCGCCGGTGGTTCTTTATTACCGCTTGCACATGTTATGTGTAAACGTGCTTAATACAGACGGGTCACGAGTTTCAGGACATACATCTTTTGGTGATGGATAATACGAATCAACGTTTATACAGAAATGTACCTTCGAACTTTTACAGTTGATAGCGGCCATATTGTTGAAGCTACATCTGTCAAATTGGCTGTCATTTATTCAGCTTGTTTTGCCAAAAATCACCATGGACGGACGTTGCGTTTAACAACACGTTGCGTTTGTTTTATCAAAAGGCTTTAGGTTTAGTTCAGAGCAAAACCTGAACTGTTATACAAAAAGTTCGTGTTTCTTTTTTAGCTCAGAGACTTCAGAGCTCAAATTTGTGCTTCTTTTTTCGTTCAGAGCACGATCAGAGCGGGCTCTATGAGCTCAGCATAAACTGACTGAGCAGCCTGAGTAAAAAGCTGATTACACAGATATGCATGCAGACACAATCACATTTGATAGATTGTGCTCAAGTCTGTTTTATAAACATATCTTAACGATCTGAGCACGCGCGGTTCAGATCGCGCTTAAAATGCTCGCGCTTAGTTTAGAACTCAGCTCTGAACTAAAAAAGAAAAACGCCTAAACTGGGTGTTCTGTTCCAACAACGTTCCATTTTACCGGAGGCCGATTTCTGGATGAATGGGTACGTCAATAAAAATATATATCAAAAATATATGTCAAATTTGAGACGATGCCAATCGACATGAGATCCAAGAGCGTCCAGTGAATACCGAAAAGTCAGTTTGGTGTCGATTTTGGGCATTGGAAATTCACACGTGGAGGTCATGTGAACTGGACGCAGAAATTGTACGATTTGACCCCGTCAAATCAGGGGTTTTCTGTATGAATAAGCCACGAACCGCAACGACCCTCAAAGCCAACATAACCCATGCCATCGGTCAAATTCAGCCGGAGTCTTAAAAAATTTGACATTTCTGATGCGCGCCACCCAGAAGAGCTTAATGAAAAACCCTTTATATACTTCGCTGCAAGAAATGGTCCAGAAATGTGTTATACTTCTAGAAATTGTCTACATGTACTTGATTTTTTGTGGTATATGACCCAAAATGGGTGCCATATGTCGGTAGGCTGCTCTTTATGAGGAGGAAGAACAAAGCTCTGGGTTAGGGGAGGTTCTGTCGAGTAGGGTTGCTAGATCGTCAAAAGACCAGGCATCACTATACCCAGAGAACCATTACAATTGAAACCTAAACCAATTCGCCCAAAACTCAATTTCCCTACAGAATTTAAGTACGTTCCAAATTTTGCTTGTATTATTCTACTCAGATCAATTGCTTAACACTCACAGAAAAGGTGGGAGATGTCGTCTGTCACTTGTAAGTCCTTACACCTGTATATATCTGAATTCGCTAAGCCCAGTCTAATGGCATACTTCTTTAGAAGGCAATGCCCCAGAGACCATCCCTGGAATTGAATAACTGTCCAGAGTTTTTCCTATTTAAAACAGACCGCGGTGCCTTTAAAAACTTTTAGTTGTGACCATCTTGTCGCCATAAACCCTCAAACGTTGCATTAACGTCGTTTTGCGTACGACCAGAACCTCTGTCTGAAAAACACTGCATTTGTCCAGAAGTCTGGAGGTTCAACTCACTTTTGCATTATTTTTTTTTTTTTTTTTTTTTTTATATATTTCATAGCAATAAACTAATATAATAAGATTGATACAATAAGAAAATACATTTTGATTTTTCGTTTAGCATTGCATGAAATATTAAGATACAATCTGTTGTCGAAGACAAGAGGCGAATGTATCTATTATTACAAAACCAATTTTTAAAACGGTGTATAAAACTATTGATGGGGAAAATATAATACAAATTCCGATAAAAATTAAAATTTTAGAGTTCGAAAAAAGAAGTTACAAAAAATAAAATAAAGATACAAAATTTAGACGATTTATAATCTATTTAATTATGTAATTGGAATAAAAAACAAATCAATATGAGAATGGTTGAAAGAGAGAAGCCATCTTTTAATATTATTTAGAAATATTGTTTTCACTCTCTCGCATCTAAGGTTTTCTGGCAGTATATTGAACAAACGAGGTGCAGTAACAGAATAGAAACGTGAAAAATGTGTTTTGTAAATTGCTGGTACCCTTACAAATTTCTGGTGTTTACTCTCAGATTAAAATTTTCATGAACTCTAACGGCGTAATACCCGCAGTTTTCAAAAAATATTTTTAAAACTTTATAGCAGTAAAGGTGCCTTAGAGGGAGAATCCCAAGTTTTTTGAAGAGCACGAAACTAGGAGTTCTACGGTTTACTTTAGACATAATTCTTATTGCGTGTTTTTGCTTCTTAAGTAAGCCTTCTACATTAGAAAAATACGTACCACCCCAACAGGTTAATCCGTACTGCAGCTTAGATTTAAATAGAGCATTGTAGACTAAATTCAATATGGGCAAACTACAGTAAAGACTAAGATGATATAGTTGCCTGATGGTTCTATTCAGATACTGCTTTAGGTTGAAAATGTGATCCTTCCAACTGAGCCTATGATCCAATATAATGCCTAAATACTTAAAATTGTCGACGCGATCAATTTTGAAGCAGGCATTACTGCAACTTTCATTACTGTTAAAGGTAATAGCGTGATGGAGGCTTAAGCGAAATCTCAAGCAATTCGGTGAATGGTAATGCAAAGGAAAGTCATCGCATATTGAACCTTTGATATTAAAAAGCATAAATTTAGTTTTATTACTAATTACCAATCTATGCTGATTGAACCATCTTCGCAATATATCTAAATCATTATTAACATCCAAAAAAAGGTTAAGATAACTCTTATTGGAATAGGAAAGGGCAGTATCGTCGGCAAATGCTGTAATTTTGCCTTTAAAGGGTTGAATAAATAGCGAATTAACATATATTAAAAACAGAATAGGACCCAACACAGAACCTTGGGGAACACCTATATTAACAAAATGTTGTGAACTGAAACAATTTTTTATTTTAACTATTTGCTTACGATTTTTTAAGTATGAAGCAAACCAGTCATAAATAAAACCTCTGAAACCAGCATTGAAGAGTTTATTTAACAACAAAGTATGGTTCACCATATCAAAAGCTTTAGTTATATCTATGAAAAGAGTAGCGGGAATTTCAGATATATTCAGGCTGTTATAAATTTCGTCAGTTAATTTTAATAAAGCATTTTCCGTCGACCTTCCGCTTCTAAATCCAAATTGAGAGCCACTAAAAAAATTTGTTATATCAAGAAAAGACAAAATTCTAGACTTCATACCTCTTTCAAAAACTTTTGAAAAAACAGAAAGAAGGGAAATAGGACGATAGTTATTTAATGCCGTAGTATCGCCTTTTTTATGGAGTGGTATTACTACTGCTGTTTTTAATGATTCTGGGAAAATTCCAAACTGAACGCAGAGATTAAATATAAAACACAGGACATCCGAAATTTGAAAAGAAATGTTTTTCAAGACCAAGCTGGAGATCTTATCAAAAGAAGAGGAATTGGATGTTTTAAGCGAAAAAATAATTTTTTGGATTTCAAGTGCAGTAAACTGTTCAAAAAAGAAACTTTCAGATTGAACGTCTATTTGTTTTAAAGAATAATCATATGGATTTTCTTCCATAGAACAGTCTTGAAAAGAATTTAAATTGGAAAAAAAATCGTTAAATAAATTGGCAACTTCTTGAGGTTCAGATACAAGAGTATTGTTGTTGTTAATAATAATATCAGAATCTGTAATACCATTAGTCCTGTTCAGAATTTCGTTAATAACTCCCCATTCCCTTTTAACGTTACCAAAATTCGCAGATAATCTATTATAAAAGTAAGTATCTCTACAACGCGGTATTTCAGTTTTGAGCTCTAGACACAACTTATCATAATATTTTTTTAATCTCGCATTATTAGGATGTTTTTTAACTTTTGAACATATTTGTTTTTTCTTTTTAATTTTTCTTAGTAAAGGGACAGTCATCCATTGCTTAAGACACTTTAAATTATTATTTTTATTACAAATTTTCAGAGTACAATTGGAAATATGAAGTTGCAACTTTTTTAGGAAGAGATCAAAAGCAATTGATGGATCCTGAGTATTATAGACATCATCCCAAAACTCAAAATTTAATTTCGATTTAAGAGCAACAAAATCAATCTTATTATATGCATATTTTGTGTTCACAGATTGTTGAATTCTAGATGCCCTGCAATCAAGTTGAATACTGGTTAAGCTGTGGTCTGATATTTTCAAATCATAAGCTCCTGTTTTATAAGCAACGCTATTGCTTCTATGAATCCTTACAAAAATATGATCTAAGCAAGATTCTAAACGAGTAGGGTTAGTTAAAAGAGAATCAAACCCAAACGAAGACAAAATTGATAAGTAGTTATCTACTTCAGCTGAATCGAGCAGGATATTAATGTTAAAGTCCCCTAACAGTACAATATTTTTACAATTTAGAAGCTCCAAAAATTCCGTGAATTCATCCAGAAACACCTTCACTGTGCACTTATGGAATCTATAAATACATATAAAACAATAACGAACACCAGAAATTTCGCAACAAACATTAATAATATCAGCACTTTCCATTTTCCATTTTTTCACTTCGCAACCCAATAAATCACTTCGATAGAAAACTGCAACACCTCCAGCTGAATACGAGTCGTTACAATTAGCCTCAAACGTAAAATTTGGAATTTTATAATCTGAAATCTCAGTGTCAAAAATCCAAATTTCAGAAAGAAAGATAAGATCTGGTAAGTGATCCAAAGATGCCAGATGAGTGAGAAAAATATCAAAATTAGCTCTCATGCTACGAATATTTTGATGAATGACTGAAAAACCTGAGTATTGCTCATTATATGGGTGGTCAATACAAAAACATTTTAAATTATTATTATAATTAGAAGACGAAAGGCTATTACTACCAGTATGATTTTGAGGATTCATGAATGAAATATTGTAAGCGTTATTGTTTAACATAATTAGTCTCTAAGTTTAGAGAAATCCTCAAATCTGCTAATCTTAATAACCTCATCGCCTTCCTTTTTTCTAATGAGTACAGATGAATTCCTAACCCAAACAAATTTACATTTATTATTACTCTTATAGTTTTTTGCCATTTTCAATAACGATCTTGTGTAGCTAGTGAGACAATCGTTGATGTAAATACTACTGCTGTTGTAGGTGTTGTTGCTGCTGCCGTCATCATTGCTGTTGATGTTGTTGTTGTTACAATGAGTATATAACTAAGTTCCTTCCTGTCAGGGTACAACAAGTGTCATAGTCATAGCCATAGGGCGTGTCAAAGTCAAGTGTACCAAGACTTTTCATGGATGTCGAAGAATGATTTCTTCAAAATGATGCCATGCCCTAGTTTGCTGTTTTTAAATAGCCCTGCATTAGTGAGCCGTAGCGGCCAGTGGAAATATTTGAGGGGGATACCTCTGAAGTTAAGAAATTTATTCACTTGGTCAAAGGCTTTTTGTAATTTACAAATAATAAGTAAAGCAATCATTCTGGCAATCATTCGGGAAATGTAGCCTGCATCTGTTGATGAATCTCACACGCTCCATACAAATGAAATGAACAACGATCAGACAACGTGTTAGATTGACAAAATCTTCAAATTGCAGTATACAAGCTGTGCACGTGGAACGTTCTGTCGATGGTTTATTTATTGAAAAGCCAATTATAGCAACCGTCCTAGGTTTTTGGAAAAGAAAACCGCTTTGAAAACTCGGTGTCTAACGATGCATGCGTCAAAAGGTGTTCCTAAAAATAACCTGCTGTGTTGAAGATGCTTCACGTGTTCCATTATTTCAAAAGACACTTGTATGTATAGGAGGGATAGTCATGCAACATTATTATTTTGTTGTAGGTGGATATGAATTTGTACTGATTGCAAAAGGTTTCATTTATAACTGGGTTGGGTATAGCTGCGTAATTTGCGTAAAAAGGATGGTTTATGGTTTCATTGCTCTTCATGTTTGCAGTCGATGTTTACTGAGTGAAATCGGAAGGAAGATGGATTATTTTAATGCATGCCGTGTTAATAAAATGCATTTCGTGCTACTCAATGTAGACTCAACGGTGTTAACTTAGGTACATATGCACCACGCCTGCTTTGACTTCCACATCTTGTAAGCAGCAGAAATGATGTAAGATCCATTGCTCCTTGAAAACTATGTTGGCCGTCACCCATTATTTGAAATATGTTCGACATTGATGAAACCAATTTGATTGTGGCTATAAATAAAACCTATTTTAAAAATACTTTCAGGGGCGATTGAGAATTTGCTACAGGTCTGCCTGTTAGTCGAACTATTGACCGAGTGATTTGTTAATGTGAATCTTTAAAGGTCCTCGCAACAGCGAGTTCATAACATTCATCAGAATTCACTTATTGGCTTAGTCTAAGAGCAGACAAAAGTGCCACGTACATCTATCAGCAATGAGAAAGCGTACGAACTGATAATTGGCTACACTCCCACGATCTTCTTGGACGTAGGTACGTATTATCCACGCACTGGCTACTCTATGGAGACGAAACGCTAATGAAAAGAACTTGTTTGTCAAATATTGAGAACTCTTGGCAGCCGCTTTTTACAATATGGTGTGCAAGGCGTGTTTTTTAACCGAGAGAGATCTTCAGACAGGTATAGCTGTCAAGACAGTTGAAAGATTGTACTATGGTATGACATTTACGTATACTAAGTTTGGTTTTGGCAGATTGTCATGGGAAGTTCGTAAGCATAAACAACACGTAAATAGGATAGATGTACGTACGCAAAGGAAACAGGGAAAGTAAGATTAAAAAGCGGAATGCGTCTATCCGTCGTCGTTCACAACAAGTGTGTAGTTATTTGTCCGCCTTCAGCTAATTGAACTGACAGGCTGAGGTATGCCCAGGCTGGCTATGAAGCACGGGCGAAATTATTTTTAAACATTAAGTGGCATGAAATTATCCGTCGAAAAAGACATCACAGGTCGCGGCTGTTATTTGAGCAAGTCGGGACGACCAATACAAAAATTGACTCTCTCTGTGGGAATATGTCTCAGATGTCAACAATATGTCGGTAGGGAAATTCGTGTATACAAAAGAGAAGCTTCTAAGTAAATCATAGCGTGTTGTCTCTTCTTGGATTTGGAGACGACTTAAAAATAAGTTCATAGTGTCTAAATGTCCTCCAGAGCGACTCGCACTGGTTGTAACAAATAAAAACATAAACTGATCAATCACTCAGATTCACAGAATGGAGCTGTTACGTGCAGGCATTTGTTTTCATCAGTCAATACGTGTAAACGTTAAAGAAAGCCCACATCTTACAGCCGCAATCACGTAGAAATACAATTTCTATGATTGTTAGGTAGCAAACTGTGCCTGACTCATTTAATTTCCTGTCTGGGAATGCAGGCGATCAGTTTCTGAATCTGAGTGCACTGACCGAAGTGCACTGACAAGAAGAGCACAGCGCTGTAATAACAACTGTTTAATAGTCGAGTCAGCAACGAGTAGACATTAAAAGCGAAAGTAACATAAATATATCTTATCTTGAAGCACCGAGCGACGGCAATAATTGTCTATTGCTTCCACAAGCTATTAAGTGGTTCTCACAATTTCCAGATGATATCGACATTGTAAACAGCGTGCGTACAATTGTCATTGACCGCATTAAATAAGTGCACGGATTGCAATCCAGTCAAGGTTATTCAGATGATAAACAAGAACGCCTTGCACAGCACTCGCAAAAAGGTGCAATCATTCTTGGGTGATATACATATTTCAAATCTAAAACTAATAAGCTACACATGTGTTGAGATTTTAATAGGCAAATTTGGGAAACATCCGCCGAATCCACGTTATATCATTCAAAACAGATGTTCGTGGCGCTAAAAATAAACACTGACTCGTCGAAAAGCTTCTTCTAAACAATTTTACAGCTGAACTTTTGTAGGGCGAGTCTATGTTACGTTACACAGCCATTAGAGCAGTCTTTTAATTACACATTCTCAGTTGAAACCCGCTATTCCAAGCAATTAGCATGAAGTTGCGAAAAGCAACTCACATAATCATATTCCCATTTAAAACAACCCCCTCCTCTAGCTAGCCAGCTGTCAGACGAATGATAAATTCAATTCGTCTTGTCTTCTTGTACCGAGGCAAATCAATTTGTGTTTAACAGCCAACGCCAATTGCCAAAGTATAAAAGTTTGTGGTGTATAACATTATCCACCATAAAAGCGCTATAAATAGACATGCTCATGAATCGCAATTATTTTCGGGGTTGTCCAAGAAAGCTGGGTACGACACTCGAGCTCGATTGCAGCGCATAGCCGCTACTATTCAGGCGCAGTGAATGTACCTATTGCGCGTTTTCATATTAATTACCATCACGGTATGTGATGCTCATACCCAAGTGATTGCTGACATTTGCAATCGCTCATATAGGTGTGAACTCATCAGTCGCACATATAGGAAGTCGAGCAATTTGTTTACTTTGGACGAGAATATATATTTGTTTGCTAGATTCACATTGTTTTCCCAACAGGCAAGACTGAATGATAGATAAGAAGGGAATCAATGAGGCTGGCAGCGCGCAGCTTCCCAAGCAAAATGTAAACGTTTCCCCATACAGGCGAATATTTTAGTTGTGTTAATGTTTTCATTCGAAAATAGATAGCGAAAATAATACGAAAAACAAAAACATTGAACTAAAAGGGAAATGTACTGCCGCAACCACTTTTAATATCAGCTGAGCAAAAAACAATACAAACTCCAAGCTAATTACACGACTGACAGTTGATGGCTCTCACACATGAAGCCTAATCTCGAGCTCATATTTGGTTTTAGAAGAGTGTTTGGCAATTCGGAAGACAAAAACAAAATGAGTTGAAGCGTTTATGGGGTCTTTTCGGCGACTAATGCAATTTTGCTGTTTAAACTTGACCTTGTGCTACTTTCTTGAGTAAAAACAATGAGGTGCGTGGCCTAAGCGTGGACGGTTGACATGCAATCGTCGACTACAACACGTGACGTAGCGCATATGTTATTGTGCATTTCCCAATGTCTGTCATGCAATTGGAGAGACAACAGCACATCTTTCTAGAATGAGTTTGTACTTTGTAGACATGAATTTCCACGATTTGATGGGCGACGTACAAGGTTAGCGAACTCATCTCAGGGGTGCGGTCGTTTGTTTTTTTTACACACAAGTGACGCAAGTCGCAGTGTTTGACTATTGTTGGTAATAATGGCAATTCAAAAATCAGTCGCCTAAGATGTCTAAGGCATGCAGAGGTACTCCAACTTGGAGTGCTTAACTCTTCGCCAGGTACTAGGTCTGTTCCTTTGACTAATTCGTTCGAATGCATCATTGTAAGGGAACAGACCTACTGTGTTTGAAAAATCATTTGATAAACCCCTCGATCTTCAGCGTATTTTAATGTTTATCTAACTGCGCAGTCGACCGTAAGGTCTGACCTTTGGAAGAGAGAGATTAAAGTAGAGGATAACAGCCATAACAATTCTACTGCTGATACGGTGGATGACCAACATAACAAGATATTGAACGCTTTCAACAAAACGCAAGCCAAGACGAGAGTCCCCTTTCAATTCTTCTTAGAAGCATAATTAACTACCCACCGCCGCCATATATATATATAGGGAAATGTCATGACCCAAAATAGCCGTATGACAAAACCATAAACAAGAACGTGATATGATATTCGATTTAATTTGTCCTTGCATGTGACCGCGTTAGGGAAACCATATGATAACCATTTGTAACATCAAGACCTGAAGTGATTCAGCAAACGGTAGCTACGGCAGAGTAGATTAACGCGTTGGAACTCATAACCTAAAATCGTTTGGGAATTTTTAATCTAGTTTAGCACCAACAGCTTTCAAAACAACTGATAACAAAGAAATCAATCAAAAACACGTTGCTTAGTGTACAAAACAACATTCATCTGTCCGTCTGCTTTATTGTGCTGCACATGCTGTGCGTATATCGGACAAAGCTTTAGCAAGCAACATTAATTGACCCATTCAACAACTTTGATTGGAATACTAAAGGCTAATCAAATAGTACGCATAGAAATGCGAAAAAAAAATATATATAAAAACGAGTCAGTAGCCGGAGAAATATGCGACAGCGATCTGGTAACGTATTCCTCGCTCGACTGGATTTTGAAGGTCTTCTCCGTTGGCGTTCTCCCTTGCCGAGCGAAAAGAACAGCACAATTTATATAAAAAAAATGTGTATAGCTTGAGAATTCCAATATTGTATACCAAGCTGATGGACTGCGTCTGAAAGAGGCAATTAACTGGCTTCAGTTCGGGTTTCCTTGATTTTGTTGGACCACTGCCAAGGAGGCACCGTACGATTAGACTCTTCTCTCTACTGCTTCAATGGCAATCGTCATCAATAGATGAAGAGAAATTATAATAAAACAGCGAAACGCCACCACACACAAAGTAAAAGTGAAAATTTCATCATCATCCTCGTTGTTCTCCACCAGCCAGAAGTAGCAGCAGCACGATCCACGACCACCAGCTGATTGTGATTGTGATGCGTGCTGCTGTCCAATGTCGCGTATTCTCACTTCTCCTCCGTCGCGTTTTGTTTTGCTTGCATTCACTTTTATGCTCGATTATGCTAAGAAACAAGAACAACCAGGTGGAGCAGATGATGAGAGCTGCGGGGGCCACTTCATCACCATCGACGTGTGGGTGTGCTAAGACAGGGTTCGGGGTGAGGAAAAGGCTGCTCCACAAAATAACGAGAGGTGGACGACACTTATGTTTTAGCATTTAGGTCGATTTTCTTTAAGGGAATTGATTTTCTTTTTTTTCTTTTTGCTTCGTTTAGGGTCACAGTGTAGACTTACCTTGGCGTAGATATCCTTAAGAACGACAGGAGGTAGGAAGCGAAGCTGATTAACCCGATCCATTGTGGCCACATTGTAATTGAGATTCGACACATAGCACACTAAACACTTTTTATAAAGGGACGATGGATTGTTCAAAAGAACTTCCTCCGCCATGTTTTTGGCTTTAAATGGTACACTGATTTATTTTTTTTTTAATTTCGGTCGTCGTATCTTGTCGTCGCAAATCGTTGTTTTATGTTTGAGAGGTTTTCACTTCTTGCTGTTTTCATTTGCTTTGCGCTCACTTTGCTGCTGGCTGTTCGCTCATCGCTCAGCTTTTTTGCTTTGTTGTCTCCTTTTGGTCTCACTTTCGTTTATTCGCTGTCTTTGGACTGTGGTGGATTTTAGTTTGTTTTTGTTTGAAATAAATTCGCCGTAAAAGCAATGGCTTTAGGGTGTGTTCGTAAATAAAACTCTGTTTCGGAGGTAACTGTGGTGAGTATATAATAATAATACAGAATATGTTATTGGGGACGTTAAATAATTAAGCTTATAAAGTCTGACAGCTGAGGGACTTGATGTGTCTCAGTTTTGATTGGCCCAAATCGGTCACATTAACAATTTTTTTTCAGCTGACTTTTATGAAGGGTAGCCGACGAATTAAATAAAGAAATTCGTGACTGAGTACTAACTAATGACAGTTCGCATATGTGGTTGACGTAAAGGTGACGTTACCGACCAATCTAGTTTTGCGTTCAAATTACATCTACCAATCTAGTCGACTCTTGGTAATTTGATTTTTTCTCAGAGTTGCTAGAGATTTATCAATACAAGTGCATTTGAGTTTGACGTTTAGTGGAGTATGTTTACGTTTTCGTCAGATTTATCAGCTGCAAAGAAACGCATTGCATCGGGTGGATCTATTTACGTATATAATATATGTACAAATGCTAAGAAATCAATATGGAAATATATTTCAAATGTTTAAATATAAAATTTAACTAGTAAACGGAAAACGAGAAGAAAAATGTCGAAGGCTAAACGTCACATTTCCAATCGCACGAATATCAAGCAAAATGAGAGCAAGTGACGTTTTTTTTGTTCGATTAGACACACGAATCTGAAAATTGTCAAATGTAAAACTGGGACAAGCGGTCGTGTGAAATGTTTTTCGTTTTAATGTTTATGGCCCGGAAATCAATAAAATTATGTCAATCGAATATTTGCCTTTGTTTTACTGCCAATTTCATCAAAAACTGGCTTTCGACATATCGATAATTTTGGGAAGTCTAACAGCTGAGTTTGACAAGAGACTTGACAGTCAACTTACGCGAAATACGCAATGACATTTCCGAGGGGTATTCACATAAAGCACTGCATTATTAAATTTACAAGCTTCATACAATTATTAGATTAAGTGAATACCCTTATTATTTCTTTAGGATGTTAGAAAAATTCCAAGCTGTACTTTGTGTTTTTCCAGGGATGGCACCTAAATAACTGCCAGTTGATGTTTTAAAAAAAACCTGTCACGAAACCACCTCGAGTTTATTTGAGATAAGTTTTCTATGTTTTGCGTTTCATGACAATTTTAAAAATTCTTATTTTCAAAACTTCGAAATTTTTGTTTACAACTTTTTAAAACATCCAAAAAAATGAACTAAATTCTTATTCGTGAATTAAAATTCAAGCTATAACACAAAAGATGGACACAAGTGAAAGCATATATACAATCGCACGGCAATTTTCAAGAAGACTGCTAATCAGCGAAAGCGTTGCCACTCGATTGTACAACAGTGTCAATGTAACAAACAGCCCCATCCAAGCAGACCACTCCACAATGAGCATCTGTTCATCAAATGAAGCGGGCCATTCCTGTAGAATATGCCGCTGGAATCGAAATGATTTGCCCGTACAAGAATGTCCCTGTGAATGCAAGGGGACTGTTGTTAGTATGACACTTTTTGTCACGGATTCAATTCCGTAGTAACTTTTTCTTTCATAGGGTTACATCCATCTCAAGTGCCTACGAAGATGGATACGCCACAGAGGCGATGATCATTGCGAAATTTGTGGAACAAAATTTACATTGCCTGCGGAGAACTGGAGTTACATGAAACTGTTTTCGTCATTCTTTCAGTCGAAATATGTTGGAGCTATTCTAAAAAACTGTGTTCATCTAATGTCACTTGCACCGATATCATATTTAATCCTCTATCAGGTTTGAAGGGAATGCACAGCCCTTTTGAACAAAAGTTTAACAAAATATTACTTAGGTTCTAGAAGTGGTGGATAATCTGCAGTTTGTTAAAAATACTGATAACACTTTACAGTTGCGCGTTGTAGCACTAGCGCCAGTTCTTCTGTTCACTTCAAGTCTCTATAAAATAGCCTGGAGCAAATACTTTGTGACTCAACTTTATCTTATTTTATTTTTTAAGGTATCATCTTCTTTCATATATTCGAGTTCTCGATTACAAGATGCTTGGCGATAAAGAATATCCTTAAACATTGGTGGAAGTTCGGAGGACAAGATCTGGATTCGGATCCAGAACTAGATATGGAGATTCCAAGCGAAGTCTTCGAATTTTTCTAACTTTTTGTCGCAACTGCAATTCAAACAAGATTTATAAAAGAATTATGAAAACAAATAACACCACAAAATATATTATAAAATTGTTTATTTTTTATAACAAAAAGAAAAATTAATACACATTTCATTGTTAAATAAAAAAGTCAAAACATTTCTTGGTTTTATTGCTCAAGTTTGACCCAGTTAAAAAAAAGAAGTTAATAATGTTCAACAATTTCTTGTTTAAGGCAAAAAAAAATTAAATAAAACTGAATATAATAATTGTTTATGCAAAGTATTATATTTGACTGAATCTACGTCATTAGTAGTTATGTTTAGTACAATAAGTAGAATATAATAATGTATGCATTTATGCGATTGCAATTTATTGCAAAATTAGTAGAAATAATATTTTATTTATATGAATCGTATAATGTATTTGTAGTATGTATGAGATTTTATTCAAAATCTGCGAAAAACACCAAGTTTTAAATTTAAGAAGTGTATATACACTTCTATTGTTTGTCTAGTTTCTAAATTTAGGATAAATATAATTTTCTTCTTTTTTTTTTCTCAAAATGAGTGTGGTTACAAAATTTGTAGACAAAAAAAAAACAAAATAAATCAATAACAAACAAATATCCTTTGCGCGAGTATATCTCAAAAACAAGACTTAATAAATATTTCAAAAATGTATAAAATCGGTTTTCACTACTCTTTTTTTTCTATAAAGTAAAACACAATCAACATGTAATGAAAGTTCAAATAATATAGTAACGAGCATTAAAGTCAGACAGGACATTATTACATAATAAAAAGAAAAATTAAATAAATATTCGATATAACGGAGAGCACCTTACTTTAGTTTAACAACCTAAGAGCATACGATTTATTTTTATTTTTTTTTAATTTCATATGCCGTAATAAGAGATTTTTGTTTTGTTTAATTTTAGAAAATGCATCAATTTACCCTGAAGTTTTTGGTTTTTTTGGCTTGTGGTTTAGCATGTGTGTTGAAAAAAAAACTTTAAAATTTCAAATAAATAATTTTAGCGAAAAAATTAAGAAAAATTTGTTATTGGCAATTGCGGAACCGACGATAAATGCTTTGCACATAAGTGAAAACGCACTTCCAGTCGGGTCTTTTCATCACTACCATATCTTCGACGTCGAGTAGCGGCGCAATCCCGGCTTTTTCACTAAAAATACAAATTGGTTAGTAAAATATTTTTTTTATATTCAAAATAGTAATCGTTTGAAACTTACTCAGCCACTCGGAAAGCGAGTTCAAAATTGTATCTTCGCTGTTTTGGAGTTAGTTTACTATAATCGAAGGCGTCCGGTAGGAAATGATGTATTAGGGCGCAAAATGCTAAACCATCTGTCCAACTCGCACTAAAGTTTGTTATTTGAACGTTCTGAATCAAAATAAAAATAAACGAATTAAAAAATGTTCTTTTAAAACGGCAGCTGGAAAAAAAATTAAATTTGAGGGATATTGAGAAAAGTTGGTGAGAGATCAAATATCGGACGAATTTCATTCATTAATGACAACTATGCGCATAAACTGACATAATAACATGTAAGAATGTGTTACATGCATATTGGTCGGCCATCTTGTATATGTGATACGAATTTGGGGAACGATTTTTACAGCGGTAGCCTATGGAGTTTTGTTTTCCTTTAAAACAAAATGGAGCATAAGTAGTGAATGTTTAATAACATGTTCATTAACTGCCTCAATTTCCTTTGATCTCTCATCGTCTTTCCTGAAAGTTAAGCACTTAATCTTATTTAAAGCATAATATCTTACAGCCAACCAATAAAATAAAGCATGAGTTTGTTATGACAGCTAAACAAATACACCTAGAAGCATTTTATTATAAGCTCAAGTGTCAGTAAATATTCAAACTATAAACAAATATCAAAAAATGTACAATAATTTACCGGTACAAATATCATTGTATATTATTTGATAAAATAAAACACCAACTATAACAACTCAAACCTCATCTAGAGAAAAGTTAATCTCTTCAAAAGATTAAAACTATAAAAAAAAAATAATAATAATAATCAAATAGACCAAATAAAACTGTACAGGTTAGGTAAGTGAGCGAAAAGTATTATTACAAACAAAATTGCTGTATATTTACAAAAGAGCAAACAAAGTTTGTTTAAAAAAAAAATGCTTAGTTTTCACAACGTTGCCTTGATACCTCGTATTCCTGCGTTTTACTTTGGCACCACTGTAAAAGTTGGTCCTTAACAGTGGCGGCACGTGCATTTAATGCCGGATCAGTAAATCTGAATATAGGTGTGGAACTAGAACCCCCTGGAGTTGTTGGTGTTAGCGGGGATCTGAACAAATTTCGATACAAATATTTTTGTTTGTTTATTTTAGAAAATATGTCAAAACAAGTTTTTTTTTTAAGAACAAATAAAAACAATAGTTCAGAGTTGAGAGGAGGTGAAAATAAATCTGTTTTAGGCAGTGTTTCTATGTGCACATGGACACTTTTAATTATGCCAGCTTTATGTTAATTGAAAAGGTGTGGTACTTTTTTTTCTGATTTTGAAATGTAAGCAGGTTATTTTGACTGTTTGCTATTATGATAATTTGGTGATATTTCAGGTGGTACTATGTAATCTCATAACAGTATACAACTGCGGGTTTAGGGTTTAACTAATCAAATTAATTTGTTTTATAATCATTTTTGTGTGTCAGCAGAAGCCAAGTGACATTTTCTGCCCTTGGCGTACGGAGACAGATTGGGACGTTCAAATATCTAGTTTAGTAAATCTGACAGCTGGCTGACTTGATGTGTCTCAGTTTTGATTGGCCTAGATCGGTCACATGGGCAGCTGTTTAACTTGACGTTTATGGAGGGGTAGCCGACGAATCTAGTCAAGAAATTCGTGACTGAGTACTAAGTTGACAGTTCGCATATTATGTGGCTCACGTAGGAAAAGTGACGTTACCGACCAATACAGTTTTGCGTTCAGGGTACAGACCGATATTGGTCTGGTCGACTTAAGATAACTAGATTTTTGAATGTGCCCATTGTCGCTGAATTTGATGAAATTTGACACATCGAGTTGGATAGTTTAGGGGATTAAAAAATGTGGAATTCAATGCATTTTTAAGATATTGTAGAGGTAGAAATGGAATGCGGTGCTTTTGAGACAATTCTTTTAACGCTTTTAAGTATTTTTTTGCATTTTGCTAGCGATTGCATCTTTTAATTTATCGTCAGTGCATTTGTTATGGTCGTAGCTAATTTTAACTCAGTTGAATAAGGGAAACATAAAGTTCTGATTAAGAAGCAAAATAATTCTAAATTCATATTTTATATCCAATGATAAAAAACATCTAAGCTGACTACCGCTGTCGAATTCGAAATATTAAGTTTCTAACCTCTAAAACCTAAAACTTATTTTCAATGGTCTAAGACATGCACCTTCTAAGATTCCTATTCTACTACAATTCTAGCTGATATGCTGTTAGACTTAAAAGTAAGCTTTTGTACCAAATTTCCGCGAAACTCAACTCAAAATTAATTTTGATTGTTACTGTACAAATCTGACAGTTCGCTATTTAGCTTTGTTTCACAATTTCCTATCGCACGACTTAACAAAGTATTACGATTCGGTGGATACTAATAGATTGTGTAGGTACTCCACGGCTGAAATACTTTGTTTACATTTCAGTGTCATTTGGTATGGCCGCTTAAATTTACCTCGAACAACGTAATAAACGTTACGCAATACTACATTACAGATACGAATAGGTAATTTAAAAACATGTAGATGTACGAGTATTGTTGCCACCTTTTGCCCAAATGTTATGTTTTATTTTTGTTGTTCTTTAAATGTTAACTGTAGGAGTTTGTCTAATGAATAGAAGGCGGGTGTAGTGAAATTGTTGAACTTTTATAGAAAAACTCTATTTAAGATGACAATGAACTTACTTTGGGGATTGCAGGGAACTCTGTTTATCGAGCTGTTGAAACTTGGCAAATGGCGACACTGGTTTCGGTGCTCCAGTAATTGTTCTTGTTGTAACTGAAATAATTAAATTCAATTTAATTTTCCGTTTGATTTAAAAAGCTGGTAAAATTAACCTTTTGTAGTTGTTGTAACAACCCCGCCATCCTCTTTCTTGGTTTCGGTTTTTTCAGTAGTTGTAGTCGATTCTCCTAGACAAAATATAAAATAACAAAAATGTCAGTAATGTCAAAATTTCAACATACACACTTGTCCACAATTAGTTTCAATCTCAAAATCGTTCTATTCTAGTGGTAAACAAGACTGGGAGCAATATGTCAAAAGGAAATGATCTGTCAAAAATGTGTTGTACAAAAAGTTCTGAAAAACCATCACTTAGATCATCGACAAGCAGGAGTGACAAAAACAAAACTAACTAAGCATGCAAGGCAAACTACCAAAACGTCAAAAAAAAGTGGGCGTTTTTATTGTAATGGGCGTAGGCATTTTTTTCAAAAACTGAATTTACAAAAACAAACAAAAATAATAATGAAGTGGGACAACATGGTTTACATTTAGGTTTATGCTGGGTGTAGATATGTCAAATATAAACATGCTAAGCCTTAGATTTTATTTTGCAAGGGTGGGTGACAAAAAACAAAATGAAATGACAGCGCATCTTAATCAAAGCAAAACACACAAGTAAACACAGAGACACACACTACTAATTTGTTTGTAAACTCACTAAGAGAGGTATACGTAAATATATTATTTTGCGTTGAAGAAAAGTATCCGGCTGTGTAAGGAGATTTCGAGTTCTATTTTTTTTTTTGTATATTTTGACAGAAGAAGTGGATGCAGTGTGAAAGAGTTTCCATTCATTTATTTTTATTCTCGCTCTACTATAATTTGTTTTATTTTTTGTTACCACACAACCAAGCAAAAGTATATAAACATAAACCATATTGAGTCCCTCTTCGGCATACAAAATACAGTGCTACATAGATTACGAGTGATTTTGTCAACTGTCACCTGTCATTCAACATTGCAACTAATGCATAATAACATATAAAAATTCTAGGGCAATAGTGTGTGTGTGTTGATCGAGATACACCAACAAGAGTGAGTACTTTATAAAAGTGAGTGAGAAAAGCAACAAAGTACGATTGTTTTTTTTTAATTTTCTTGGAATGGATGTTTCTTTTTTTTAATTCTACAACAAATTGGGCAACAATGGCGCCCATCACTTTAAGGACTGCCATCGACAGCGAGCGATCTAGGAACCATTCATCAGTTGTTCGAAGGCATCCTCTACGTTACTCTCGTCGAGGAGGCTCACATTCGGGATGTGCGGCATGGTGTGACTCCTAGACAGCCCTGAGCTTGGACTCTTTTTACTTATGGAGGCTTTCTCACTCGTTTTGATACGGTTGATCGAAGATTTTTTAACAGACACCGTGATTGCATCATCAGCTAGATTAGTCTGAGACGAGTTCCGAGACAGGCTGTTTGGTGACTTCTGCCCGGTAAAGTAGGCCGCAACAGTCTTTTGTTTCTCGGATATTTGCGTTCTATCGTAGCCAGCTTCGTAGAGCTTGGGCAGGGCGAGTGTGTGACCGGATTTGGAGCGCCGCAGGGCGTTGGTGGTGCCAGTGTTGTTGAATTTAGGCGATGGAGGCTTTGCGGCGTTCTGAAGCTGACAAATTTGGTGCCACGAATCGCATTTGCTGAGCTTGTTGGGGCGGCTCTGTTGGCTGCTGTACTCTGTAGAAGATTCGCCGAACTTATGCGACATGCTTGTGAAGGTGTTTACATTGTTGAAGACTATGTTGCGAGGGATTTCGTCTTGACTATCGGGTTGTGGCGTTGAAGGTATTTCAACGATCACTGGACCTCTGGTCACTGATGGCTCGGAAAATTTACGCTGAGACGGTTTCGGGAGCTGAGTTGAAACAGTGGTTTCGCTTTTCGTCAACGGATTTTGATAGGCATTTGGTATGTAACAATGGCGCTGCGGGGGACCGAATTTTTTCAAAATCGGAATATCGTCCTTTCCTAGGGAGGATTTCACTATGTCTGGGGTGTCATCAGGGGCTGACGATTTGTAGACGTGAGTCTCCTGTTGATGGATTTCGGTCTTTCGTTCGGCCTTCACTTGCTGAGAGTAAACATCTTGCTGGACTGAATACATGTCCTGCTTGATTGCGGCGGCTTTTTGCTCTCGGGCTTCACGTTCCGAGCGGGTTATTTCCAAGACGTTTCCCAAGCTCTTACGACGAACTTCCTCGACTTTCTCGTATAGTTGGGACTGTGATTGCACCCGTTTGCGGCCGTCTACGGACGCCTGCTTACAAAGAACGGAGTTGATTGGCAAAGGCTGAGTGTCAAAACTTGCTGACGCTGCAGTCGTTTTGAACTGCTGTTGCGTAAAGGTCGAGCTGGAGTGCTGAGACTTTGTAGAGTGACTGACGTTCTCGCTCCTTGCCGGCGCTTTTTGTTTGGGTTGAGCAACCGGCTTAGGAGCTGGTTTCGCTTTTGGCGCCGTTTGTTGTTGGAGCGATGTCAGTGGTTGTTGACGGTATTGCGTGGTGGTTTCAGCCTTGGGGACAAATGTCGGTGGCTGCGATGGTTGGGCTTCTGTAAATGCTGGTTGCTGATGGCTTGGCTGAATCCTCGGGGATTGATAATATTGTGGAATATCCTCAATCTGTTGTGGGACAAAGACTGGTGGTTGTGGTCTTTGCTGTGCTATTGGTGACTGGTAATAAGATGGGGGTACCTCCGCCTGAGGTTCGTATGTGGGAGGTTGTGAGCTCTGCTGAATTTTCGGAGATTGATAGTATTGCGGTGATTGCGGAATCTGCTGAACACCTGGCGATTGATAGTATTGCGGAGGCACCTCGGTCCTCGGTTGGTACGTTGGTTGGGATGCAAAAGGCGGCGATTGCAGGCTTTGCTGGATATTTGGAGACTGATAGAACTGAGGTGGTATATCAGAAGGCAATTGTGGGCTCTGCTGAATATTTGATGACTGGTAATATGCTCTCGGAAGCTCAGGAGGCGACTGTGGACTTTGCTGAATTTGCGGCGGTTGATAGAATTGAGGGCGCACCTCAGCTCTTGGCTGATAAGCCTGTTGTGGGGCTTGCTGCACCGTTGGAGATATCTGTGCTTGATTCAGTTGAATAGGAGCAGTTTGATATTGCTCTGTAGGTGGATAGTAAGGAACGATGTCCCTCGGTTTATCGTAAACCTTTGTGAAACTAGTCTCCAATGGAATTTGTGGCAAATTGACCACTGGTTGTGGTCCTGGATAGCCCTTTGGTGTCTGGTTGTATTGATTTTGAACTGGATGAGTTCTTGGTGCCGGCATTGGCTGGTAAGCTTCCCTAGAGCTTGAATAGTCGTCGGGCGTGCTTGGGCCTGAATATTGTTGCCGGAAGCTTGGACCATTGTCCATAAACATGTTGTCGGTGAGAACTTGAGATGCGTATGGCGGACTTGTTGGCCCGTCTTGAAGAGGCAGAGATTGGGGAGCCTCACGCCTTGGTTGAGGATAGACATTCGGTCGCTCTTGGGGAAAGTTCTTTGACTCTTGCGAGACTTTTCGACCCCGAGGCGGTGCCACGGGTGGTTGCTGTTGATGGTAGTCCACCAAGGGTACGTAGGCCGGATTTTTCTGATACTCAACGATTTGCTGTTGTTGCTGAGGCTGCCGCGGTTTCGGTCCAACGTACTCTGGCAAACGATTGACCTCGAACTTGGTCACCTCTGGGAATAGGGGTTCCACGACTGGGGCTTGATAAGCCCTGCCATCGGGAGACATACAGGTGCTCGGAGCGGCGTTTCGCTCGACTTTCTTCGACACCTTTTCCGCTCCTCCGTTACCAATGTTCTTCATCACGGAGAGTAGACTTTTAGCTGCCCGTGAGTTTTTGCCAAAAACTTCATCATCACTCACATGAGCGGTCCTCTTCCCAACAGTTACAGCCTGTTGGCTCACCGGCTTTCCCATCACTTTGGCCTCGACTCGATACTCAGTCATGCTCTCCAAGTCATCGATATCGTCGTCGGTCATGTCGGTCTGGGGGAAGTTCGAGTTCATGGCCTCCGCGTAGTAGTCGTAAGGTTGCAGACTGTTAGGACTGTAAGCTGGCTTGTTGGGGGTGAGAACAAGAGGTTCTGCATTTGGATTGGTCAGGGAGTCTTCTCTGACTACCCTAGGTATCACGTACTCAGCGTAGGATGCTGGTTGACTGTTCGACGTATAACTTGGCTGGGTATACGACCCATCGTATTGATACTGATAGGGCTGTGCGGCGTTTGGTAACGACGGCCTCTTTTGAGCCATCTGCTCTTTAAACGAATGGTGTCGCTGAACCGCGCTTAGTGGTGACTTAGATTCAAACTTGGAGGCAGCCATTTTGAGCACACTATTCTCTGGTGGCTTCACCGCCCACGGCAGAGATACTGGTGAGTTAGTTGCAGTGTTCTTCTTCACCCAAGACTTGGTTGGTGAATGTGGGTAACTCGGCGACTCGATGACTTGCTTTCTAGACGAACCTGGATTGTAGGACTTGGTAGGGGAAAAGCTGTTCACAATATTTACGGGTCGCTCTACAGGAATCGGCTTGAACTGCATCTGTGTCGTCTCGGGAGAGGTGTCAATCGGCCGGAAGGCAGATTGCGGGTTATGGATGAACTGATTCATGTGAATTGGCTTCGGAACTACCACATCCGACCTCTGTTGGTTGCGTTCTTTCGCCTTCAAGGCGGATGTAAGGACACTTGAACTCACCTTTGGCGGGTTGTGCTCGTCGGCTTTCTTCCAAAAGTTCTTCGCCGAAGAACCCTGTCCGCTTGGCACTTGAGATCTGTTTGCGTTCGACGCCGATGATCCAGACTCAAAGACGTTCTTAATGTTGCCAAACTTGTTCGTCCAATTCGACACAGACTTGGAGGAGTTCCAACCCAAGCCGGGAGTAGCATTCTGTTTCTGGATAAATGCCAGGAATTTGTGATCATTTTCGGTTTTCGGTTCGAAATTCGGAACCACTTGACGTGGCTTGCGTTTTACACTGACTTGAACGGTTCCGCGCAGACCCTTCACATTGAAGGAGCTCTTTTCTTCGAACTCTGAGTCTGTGTCGAACTCTGGGTTGTAGCGATGCGTCTTGGGTATGTCGATGGTGTTGGCTCGCTTCATCATTTGTTTCTTGCTGTTGAAGCGATTAAACCGCGTGGAATCGGGCGACATTCGGTTAATCAGGTCTGGCTGATTATCCGCATGCTTCGATCGATTGTATTGGTTTTTGTCTTGCACGTATGACTCGTTCTGCTGCTTTGCATCACTGAACGTAACTCTATTGCTCTGTGCTGAGTACGAGTCGTATGAGTCGGACAATGGCCTCTTGCCAGACGATGAGTCAGGCTGTTCAAGGGTCGTATACTCCATGCCAGCTGCACTTTGCCTCTGGCTGGGTGCCGGAGTTCCCTTCTTTGGGCGAAGCTGCACATTTGGGTAGGACGAACCGGCCTCTGTCGAGTGCTTAAGATTACTGGGAACGAACTGATTGGGACGAAACAGGCTCGATGAAGTTTCCTGTGAGTCGTGGTTACTCAGAATCGCACCCATGGACTGTTGCTTTTGAATAGCGAAAAATTGGGGAGGTGTCGTGGCTGCATTGCACTCCGGCGTAGTGCAGCTCGACAGATTCTCGATCATAACCATCTCCTCCATGTAACGCCTGGCATCAGCCAACTCTTCTTTACTTACACCAACCGTATGCCTGTTGTTGCGATTCCTTCTCTTGGCAAACCTTTGCCTGTTGGAGCGGTGATTGTCTGCCTCTGGCGAGGATGTTTCTTCAGGGAAATCCTGTTCCCCTGCAGCCCCTGACAGTTTGTGCGGAGCTGTCAGTCCTGTCTGTAGCCGCTCCACAAGGGCCAGTAAAGCACCCTTCTTGCTATTGTCCAAGGACAAGTCATTGCCCTCCTTCAAGGAACTCTCCAACCGATTCAGGGCGTTGGTAACCTCCTTAATCAGACTCATGTCGCTCTGATCCTCGATTCCTTCGATTTGCATAGAATCCCTTATGCCTGCTGCTATCAAACGCAGATCCTCGCCACTCTCCGTGCCCGAGTCCTCAATCTGTTGAGCTGTCACTTTTAAACCTGTACCGCCCTGACCTAAGGAACTATTTTTACTTACTTCACTACTTAAACCACTATCACCCAACGAATTATTATTGTTACTACTAGTGCTACTTAAATGTTTATTATTGCTTTTTAGACTACTTTTCAGATTGTTGCTGTTCTGATTGGCTATTGCGGTTGTTGTTGTTGTTGTTGCAGTTTTTGAAGTACTAGAAGATGAACGTGCTTGCGGCATGTTCTTATGCAATAAGCCTTGCAGCAATGGTATCAACAACGACTCACCCTTGCTGTTGTCAGACACAGAGGCTTCGTTGTTGTCGTCGACGGCAGTTGCTTTTGTATCGAGTTTCTTATCCTCAACACTAGATGGGGTTGCATCTTGCTTAATAACGGTAGTCTTTTCGACCACAATGGTTTTTTTCGTTTCACTTTGTTTTGGTAGTTCTTGTGTCTTGGTTATTGTGGTCTTCTTAACTTCTTCTGTGATTTTCTTTATTTTCGTTTCATCTTTCACTTCTGCCTTTTTTTTGTCAGCTACTGTATTGATAGCTGTTGTTGTGGTTTCTTCTTCCTCCTCACTTTCCGATGCTGTATACTCTTCTATAATCTCCTCATATTCACTACAGCTACTTTCGTCATCAGCAATGGCGGCTGTTTTGACATTTTTCTCTGTATCTAGCTCAGCTTTAACGCTTGCTACTAATTCAGCACATGCTAAGAAATTATTGAAGGAATAGATTTTAAAATATATTTTTTGTTCGTATGCTGAATATATTTTTGGCGAGTATTTTACACAAAAAAAGAAAAGAGACACGGTCACAAGAGAGAAATACTGCTGCTGAATATATATCTATGTATTTGTTTGGATGTCACACAGATTTTACAGAAAGTGTCAAAATGACAATAGGTGAGTTTTTTCAGCTTTTATCTCAGCAAAGCAAATTAAAGTAGGATTTTCAGCACGCAATTACAAGAACTGCGTCGTACTTGTCAAATAACTTTGTTAAGCTGCATAGACTGCTGGAAAAATATCAACATTAAAGCGGTAAATGTTGCAAGAACTGTTGGCTTCTATGTAGTCAGAAAAAAATGCTCAAAAACGAAAGGAAACACGTTTCGTTCCTAAATGTACTTCCAAACTTAAGGCTAACAAAATTTGGCTGTTTTATCGTTGTCAAATGTCATTCAAAAGGGGTATAGTCGTATAGACAATTCTTTCAGTTTACGGAAGGAATATTTAACTCAAGTTGCACAAGTCAGCTTCAGAATGCAGCCCGAAAAATATTGAATTGCGTTTGAGTAGGAAAGCGAATAAAAGCTTCATTTCGTGATTGATTTACTGACGTTTACACTGTCACGCCAAAGAAAGCTGAAATTCTGAAAGAATGGATATAAGTCATGGATATACTTTGTCAACTATCACAGCTAGCGGTCATATCAGAACTCTTCTGTGTTACTTTTACTCAAATTGACACTTGACTAAAAAATTTAAAATATTAATCTTAATTTCGAGCTCCAAGTGAAATTATTGTCAAAGAATTAACTTAAATGTGAAGGTATTAAATGTTGACAGTGGGATGGTCTGCATTCTGCATAACTTTGCAGAGAAAACAATGTAAAAATAAGAACCAATGTGTCAAATATTTTACAGTGAGCTGTTTCACTTAATTAAAAATTAAATTTTCTGACACCTTACAACGAAAAACTGTGTAACATCCAACAAAACCTCAATTATAAAATGGAAAATATTGTACAAAACGAACATTTAAGAAACGCACCGAATAACGAGAATGTTTTACTTTAAACAACAACAAAATATCTAAGAAAAAAAACATTGTACAACAACAGTCAACATTTTGTAGATAATATACCTAAGCAAGACACTATTTGTTAAATACGTGAATCTGCTCGACCCTAAAAAATATTCCGATCTAGAAATGCAATAAAAAAATGTTCTATTTAGGTGATTTCATATTATTATGCAAGCATTTTTAAATATATGTATATTTAATTATTTATATTTAGTAGTTCCACCACCATTTATTTAGAAATATGATTTTGTGCGTAGGGAGGTGTCACTTTTGTCCTAAATAAAGTTTTCTTCTTTTTTTTATTATTAATTTAAAATTATTCAATTTAAAAATGATTATTGTATTAAATATTTATTAATTTATTTAGAATTTCTATTAATTTTACCTTCGCGGTCAGCCATTAGTTGTCTTAGACGTGCACGTATTGATCGACGTTCCTCGTAGCTTGTTGACTTTTCAAGCTGCCAAAATAAATTTGATTATTTTTATTTTAGATTTAGTTGACTATTTTTATTTCAATCGAAACTCACCAATTCCTTTAATGTTTCTTCGTCCCAAATCTCCTCGAAATCACAAGTTTCTCTGGCAACTGGTGATGAAGAGCTTCCACCTGCGGTGGCGGATTTTATCGTTTTCGTTACACGAGTAGTTTTAACCTGAAATTCAAATTAAAATTACTTTAAAATTATGAAACTTTACAAGGTACATAGTTTTTTATGTTTTGCACGTAAATTTAAAGTTAAGCTTTAACTGTTCCTTTGCTCGAATGAGTTTTAAGTAGCACAATAAAATTTGGAAGCATTTTTTTCAGTTCTCTTAATTTAAATCGATGACAATTTAAAATATTTAAAATTTAAACTGAAAAGTTTTTATTTTACGGAATAATACGTAATAAATATGCAGCTCATTTTTGTTGGGGAACTCAGTGATTTTAGCAGCCATTTAGCAACCTCGCTGATAGAAATTGCATATTTAACTTCGCAAAATAGATTTTAAAATAATCTTCCATAAGAAATTCCAATAATTTATTAATATCAATTTAAACGAATGGCGAAAATAGCCATTTCGTTAAGTCTGAAGTCAAAATTGAGCCATCAATTTCATGCCCGTGTCCGCCATATCCCTTTTCAAAAACTAAATTGACCTCCGTTGGGCGCCACTTTCAACCTGTAACCCTGGAAAATCTCACCCTGCCTCCAAACAATTTATTTTCCCCTCGATTCAAGAGGATACGCACGTTTTGTATATCTTGAAAGCCTTTCGAAAAGAATCATTGAAAAAGCACCTTCTTGGCGATCAAAATCTTGTCTGCTTCTGTTTACCAACATCAATCGCCCGTCAATCTATCTGGGTCCATCCTTTCTACACACATTCCTTCCAAAAAAGAAACTCTGCGTTGCTTTCAAATTCAAATCGAATCCCTTAATGGAAATAAATCGAAGTGTATTCAAAAATTCGTCGGCTATTTATAAAAATTCTCTAGCACTATTTATCTTATAGTGATTGGGTGTAGGCCTACGATCGCTTTACCAAATAGCACGCGCACAAGTCAAGAGCACGCGACGACGTTCGAAAATGTATTTTTCCCAAACGAAAATTCTCTATTTTCGGACACACTTTCGTATGATTTAGCCGAAATCTGCCTACAAAGACTTCTCCTCCGCATGTGGCTGATGGCTGCCAGCTATATAATTGCTTTATGCCATTGCTCTCTTTATCTAAAATGGCGATCGTCCATTTCACTTGAAATTTCATTTGTCTACGTTATCTATTTAACGACACAATCCACTCATACCCAAATAAAAAGTAAAACACATTCGAATAACGAAATTCGTAAAATCGCCATTTTTGGTAGTCGCCTATACCGGCTTAGTCATATGGCTAAAACGAGCAACCCCCGCACAACGACGCAGAAGGAGAGCATTTCTTTTGGCCAGAGCTCAAAAACGTTTCTCTGTTTACTTCGTAAACAATGTTAATTTGATTTTTACTCACATAAAATGTCACTTGCAGCTAAGAGGCAAGTGCGTCTTTGAAAAAAACTGTGTTTTTTCGTCAAGTCATTTTTACGCGGAAATCAAACAGACGCTATTCTAAAATTAGCCTTTAAACGTTCGTGTAACAGGTAACGATAAAATAATATTTTGATCCACTTCTTGTTTTGGTCATATCTCACGATGAGGGGTGGGTGTACAATGTACATGTACATACATCAACAAACGCGAGACGAAAAAGAAAAACACATTGGCAGCCAACATATTAAGACACTTGGCACTTAGAACACAAAACGTCAGCAGAAAAAATGGCAATACCCACAATGATAGCAAGTCCACAGAATAAAATGCCATATATCCTTGAGGTTTTACCATGGACTTGCACTTGTGAGTTGGATGGCGGCAAAGTGCAAATTGTTAATCATTGACAAAGACTTCGTCGCCGGTGTCAGCAAATGAGAAACGCAAAAACAAATCACAAATAGCGGCAACGAAATGACACAAAGGCGCGGCACGGCATCGAGGAAATGCACTCAATGTTCAATGGGTGTTTTGGCTATACAACTGACATGACGTAGACTCATTAGATTGATTTTTAAACGACATCTATTGGAGGCGACATGACACGGACGATGATTAATGAACCGTTTGAGTTATTTCTTTGGCACGATGAAAATTATTGAAATTAATTTTAGAAAATAGAGGAAATTCAAAATAAAAATAGAAGTGTCAAATGGTCGATACAATTCGGATGGCATTATGTACCTACTTTGAAGTGCCAGATAGCTATAGGTGTTTTGGCAACAGTTGGCTTTAGCGTAATTTCAAAACACCTCGGTGAGTGGGAGCATGAGCACATGATTGCTAGATCAAAAAACGTTTAAGTGACATTTCAGTTGTTTTAAAGGCGGTCCACTTAAGGAGGGCATTTATGTTCGTTTTTGTCTCAAAGTGCCGCCGGAAAATGTTTAAAAAATGGACATTAAAAAGAAACTTACTACTTTCCAATCTGACAAAACAGGGAAAAGCGCTAATGTTTTCTATGTTAACTGTTCTTAAACGAACGATTACACGTATTTAAAGTCTGGAACGCAAAACTCAAAAAAAAAAAAACCTGTCAAACTTAAAAGTGACATTAATTGTGTTGGGAGCGGTGTAATATATGAACAATAAACTTTAATGGGCAGATAAGATGACATAAACTGAAGTCAGCTGACGTAAACTATACTTATAAAAAAGGTGTAGCATAAATGAATAACACAACTCTAGATGCAAACCAGTGCGCGTCATGCAAAATGTCATGAACAGTAAAGGCGAGGTGGATTACGAATACCGGAAAGCAAGTCTTCATTTTATAGAATTTTCACTATAAACGGAACCTGTTTGACAGAATTTCACACTCTTTTTAAAATAAATAAATAAATAGTTGGGAAAACAGGCCTAGCTTCTCAAAATCATTCGTTTTGTGTGAATTTCATTTTTTGGGACGAATCAATCTACAAATTTATGCCGAGTCCAAACTGTAAACACTAAGCCACTGCGCCTACAACGGCTCCCTGAAATTACGCCAAAGGAAATTACGCCAAAAAATTAAAATGGAAAAAAAGCCCAAAAATCTCCATACAAAGTTGTGGTGGTTTTTCCTAGGAAAAAACGCCCAAATATTTTGGCTCAAATGCCGCGGATTTTGTCCTTTTTTCCATAAATGTTTTTGGCATTTTTTCCATTAAAGGAAAATAGAAAAAAGCCCAAAAAAATATATTGGAAAAAACACCAGAAAAGTTTTTGGTCTTTTTTCCAAATTAAAAAGGAAAATACGGCAAAAATTTTTTTTTTTAGAAAAAACCGCCATAAAGTTGCACTCTTTGGCTTACTTTTTATATTATTTTGCCGTTAAATTTCAAGAGCATTGATGTAACACGTGCGATCACGCGTGATCAGTATATAAGTTAGTGGCAAGAAAACAGGCAAAAAGGTCAGAGCTTGAAAACGTTATTTTATGTGTAGTGCGTCAAGCGCTTCAGCCAAATATTGTAATGTTGCCATGCAAACACATGAAGGTATGTTCCGAGTGTAACATTAAAGTACAAGCCCAGTCAGTGGCTGATGAAGAAGACCATTATAAATGTCCTTGTTGTCGTGAAATTGTCGCAGATATCCTTCAGGTGTTTGAAACTATAACTAACAGTTCAATTGTATTCACAAATAAAAAAATAAAAAAGTGATTATAGTACATGTTTTATTATAAATGTTTCAGGTTTCAAATTGCAAAGGATTTGGTGGCCGCGGCGGCGCGGGGCGGCGCGGAACGGCGCGACGCAACGCGGAACAACGCGACCGCGCGATGGCCGCAACGCGACGGAACCGCCCCCCCCCCCCCACCCGCGTTTCCTCACGCATCTTTTATTTGAGAAGAACTATGGACACAGCGAGTTTTGGGCCTAATTTCCACAATAAATTCTGGAAATTATGCCAGAAATAAAACAGTTTTTTGGTCTTATTTCCAAATCAAATTTGGAAATTATGCCAAAACAATAAACTTTTTCTGGCGTTATTTCCATTTTATTTTTTGGGCAGTTTTTCCAAAAACATGGCCTAATTTCCTGTCATTCTGGCGAATTTTCCATTTTAGTTTTTGGCGTTTTTGCCAAAATTATTACGCCCCAATTATTTTGGTCTTTTTTCCAAAACATTTTTTGGCGTAATTTCAGGGAGCCGCCTACAACTCACTTTGCACTTTTTTTCGTTGACGTAAATTAATCAAGTGATTAGTTACTCAGTTTTATGTTTAAAATCAAAAGAATTGGATACGTTTAAGACTACATTTCACTAAGGCTGGGAACGTTCAAGTGTCTAATTTAATAAGTCTGACAGCTGACTTATATCAGGCTACATTTAATCCAGACCAATTTAGTCGACTATGATATGATAAAAGCGTGCGTCAACTGACACAGCTGCCCATATGACCTGTCTAGGCCAATCAAAACTGAAATACATCAAAGGTCTGCTCCTTTACTTTTAACTCTTACCAATTTTTTCGAATTTTTACGAATTCCTCAACTCGAAAAATTCGTAAAAGAGAGCGGCTTCGAGAGAGCTAGATATTTCCCCTCTTAATAGTTTTTACTCAACAAATTTCTTTGCGTAAGAATTGAAACAACTGTCGGTCGCCTGAAAATTGACAGCTTATTTGAATTTTTTGTTCTATTTGGCATTTTGGTGAGTGAACTATCTGTCATTTTTCACAGATTTCTTAACTTTTGCGTAAGTTTCCCTCTCTGAGAGAGAATTCATCCCCTCCTCAGTCATTTTGACAGTCTTTTCAATTTTTACTACAAAAGTAAAGGAACAGAACTCAAGTCAGTCAGCTGTCAGACTCACTAAACTAGATACTTGAACGTCCCCTTTGCCAATCTGCAGAGCTATCACTTTTCCCGCAATTGTTGTCTTCAGGTTAAGAATAAGAGGCGTGAAAGAAGAGAGGCACTTTCACATAAAAACAAGAAATATTGTAAAAGACCCAAATCATTCTTGTTTTGTTGGATGGTTTTATCGAAAGCGGATGAAAAGCTATTAGGACGTTTCAAAGAAATGCTTTCGAGTAGCATTCGTTCCAGTTTGTACCGTCATAATGTGGAAAAGTTGATTCAAACATGCTACGACTATACAAGGACGTCGTCTGGTCTAAAAGCTTAGAATAAAACGATAAAGAGGTTAGATCACTCGAACAACGCACCAGCGCAGACCCGACGAGCCTTTTGACCCAGTTGAATTAACATCGCTGGTTTCTAATAGCAGCACTAAAAATCTCATTAACAGACTATGTACAAAGCGCCTCTGAATTGAGTTCATTTCAACTGACATACCGCATCCTACTCAAATGTGGGCCACAATCTTCTGTCAGAATCTTCCGCATTTAAGACAAGCCAAGCAGCAACAAAATCAAATCGTTCCCATTTGTTAATGCAAGTCCCAAATTTACGTTCAACAAAAGTTCTAAAAAAAAAAAGAAAAGACAAACGTGCCACAATGGCGAATAATAAATTTTCGCAAACTCAAAAAATTTCCCACATTTGTTGGCACGTCGGCCACACTGCGGAGGGGAGTGTAAAACAAATAGGCATGTCCGTGTCCGGCCCACATGTTTTCTTCACGAAATTGACGTAATGTGCATACGCTTGCTTTCTGAGTTTCCCAATAAATGTTTGACGAAGTCAAACCATATGGTGGGTGACTGAGCGGCGCACCAGGAGAACGATCACGCCGATCGTGACCAAAATAGGTCCGGCGTTGTACCGTTGAATTTTTACGCACGCTCGTCTACGTTGTTTCCCAAAATTAAATTTTCAAATTTAAATTTAGTTTTTCTTCTAATAAGTTGAATTTTTCATTTCTTCAGGTTTTTTTTTCAAATTATAGTTTTACACTGTGGCAGAAGGAGACAGAAACGTTTTTTGGCACACATGCTGTGAATGGCAATCTGGTATCGACATGGACAATGGTGTCATTGGAATATGAAAATATGTTTATATAGTGGCGCAGATTGGTGTACAAGGTTCGTGACATCAATAATGGAGAACGTCCTAGACGAAATGTGACGTTTAGAAGTTGTATTTTGTATATTAAAAAAAACGAAAAGTTATGACAGCATTGAACTTTTGAGTGTCTGATTTTATTGCCACTTAAGTTGGTGTGGGCTAAATTGTTTTTTTTTTTTTTTCTTAAACGCAAACATAATAAATTAGGAAATGTTGTTTACTTAGTAAAGTGTTATAACCGCACAACTTTATTGGAACAATTTGCCAGCAAACAATTGAATATTCGATAGGCCAGCTGGGAATCGTTGACAAACTACTTACCCTACTAAAACTGACAGTTTGGAAGGCATTTATTTAAATATTATTATTGGACCTGGCGATTGTCCAAACACCGATTGCCATGTTATACTTTAGAAAAGTGTTATGAATAGATAATGGGTGTTTTGACCATGGCAACGTTTTCCGATAGCAGTGTTTCAATGGAAAACTTTTGATGAGTTTTTTTAGTCAAACAATTGTTTTATAAATATTTACTGCTTCCCAGTTTGCATTTGATCAATGTGACATTTATCCAATTTGAAAATATTTGAAATTAGAAATGAAACCATCACAATGATTGACTCGAATGTACAGGGATTTTACATGGGATTAATCCAGCTTAAGCCAATGTGCGATTGCATTGAATTTGTATATTTTATTTTGACACTATTTTTGACTCTAACCTAACGAAGCCCACTTAATCACTTTAAGGCTGACTCCTTCATAGAATAGTTCATTCGATGACAGGTGTCAAGGGGCTGTAAATTAAAAAGTATTAGACTTTGAATATTGTTGTAACTACAAACAGTTGAACATTTTACAAATGTCATAGTTGCACTTTAATGAAGCAAGTTGATTTGCATTTCTATGTTCGTGAGAATAGAAAACAGAAGAAAAGTGCCAGAAGGTTTTCGAAGCAGATCTGTTTTTCGAATTTTGATGCAGATAAAAATGGCGTCCATTGTTAAAACTTAAAGTTATGATTAACTTGGATACCATCGAAATAACAAACCTTATGTGGATAAGCGGTACAATGTTGAGTCTGAAACGCTGTGAGAGTTCGACCTCTCTCAAAGAGGCTGCTAATCAGCGAAGGGAGGAAGCATGTAAGAATGAATACAACCTAGCAATAGAAATTCCTAAAAGTTTTAGTGAATCGCTTTCTCGTTTGAAATTTCATCGACCTACGTCAAATTTTTGGTCAAATTGACTTGGCCACTAGTGCGCACTGGGTTAACCCTCATGTGTTCGATATAGCACTAAACTCGCACTGGTACTGAAAACCTGTGTTTGATATGACTTCTAGGGCACCCTAGTTGCCCTTAACTGACCCCAGTTAATTTGTCGGGGCAAAAATTCAGTACTGAGTTACGCTGTCATTCAATTTTCAATGGGCACATTCGAAAACTTAGTTATCTTAAGTCGACTGAATTGGTCTGAAAACTGGAATAGATGTAACCTAAACTAGATTGGTCGGAATTGACACTTTTCCCACGTCAGCAACATACGCGAACTGTCAACTTAGTACTCAGTTACGAATTTCTTGACTAGATTCGTCGGCTACCCCTCCATAAACGTTAACTGACACAGCTGCCCATATGACTGACCTAGGCCAATCAAAACTGAGATACATCAAGTCAGTCAGCTGTCAGACTTACTAAACTAGATACTTGAACGTCCCCAATGTCAAACTTCATGGCAGCATATTTTGCGTTTGAAATAGTAGCCGAATTTACAGGGCTTTTGACAGGCTTACTCTTCTCAGTGCGTACTGTGTAACCACGTCCAACAAACCTATTGATTATTGTTTACTGGTCACTCAGAAAAGTGATCCCACTTTTTTATTTACAAATGGGGGATTATATAGTTTGTGGTGACATAAAAGAACATTATAAAAGTACGAAATTAAAAATTACTTCCAATGCTACAACGGAAGACAAATGTCTGCTTAGCATTAGAATCCAATGAATATCGAATTAGAGTTTAATCTCGTTTTCGCTCTGCACATTTAAGTTTTCGAAATCAGCACTAAATGTTGAAAGGACCAAATGAATGAAAAATTAAAATGAGCTACATTTTTTGGTAGCATTTCTCACTTTTTCGTTTGAATTAAATTAAATTAAAATTAAACCTGTTCCTTTAAAGAATTGAGAACACGTCAACTTGAATTGTTACTAATGCAACTCTTTATTCACACAAACGAGCACTTGAATGAAATTCAAAACTCTTTAGTAGATGTCAGTTGAAAGATTTATCACGAGATCAAGCGTTTGGATTTGTCTGGGCTAGGTTCACCTGACTCAAAGAAAAAGACTCAGACTGTTAAACCAGAAAACCGAACTTTCCTATTTGTGTACACAATCCTGATATTTCGACGTGTTAAAAGTTTTCTGAGTATGCCGATGGTTTTTCGTCAAATTCGTTCATAGTGAACTGAAAAGGGTGTACCGAATCGACAATACTCAAGAACGCATGTGGCATGAAAAACAGACAACAAGATTACTGATTTGGGTGGAAAAACTTTTATCACGTTCTCCCGATATTCCAGTCTATGATTACCACCTCTTCCGATATTTGTGTTACATTATTTATGCAAATAAGTGTATTTAGTCCAAATGTTCAACATTTTTTTGCCGCCAAAAATAACAAAAAAAGTATTTTAGTACTAAAATTAAGGCTCCGTCAAATATAACCAAACTTTCCAAACAAGAGATACGAACTTACGAGATTATACCTAAGCCCGATAAAAAGCTGTGACAAGCTAGTGTTTCTGTTTAAACGCAATTGATAGCACATCACAATGGTGAACGCTTACTTTAAACTTGGTGCTGTGGTGAATGCTGACTTAAGAGATATTTTCCTGCAATGAATCATAAACTTCACAGTCTTAACACTCGTTGCGAGAACGACTTATTAAAAGTGACGTGTTATAATTTGAAGTGCATGGCCCAAAGACCGCTTTGACGGTTTCACAATTGATTGGAGGACAAGACTGGGCAGCTTCAAACTTGGTCTCCCCAATCAAATAGAATGAGTTCAGAATGGACAAATTTTCCGCTGTTCCAGCTGTCGACGATTTATCTAAAGTTTTTGGGTTCTAGCTTTCCAGTGTAAAAGTCCTAAAATTACAGTTTTTTCTTCTTTAATTGATTTTCGCTGACGTGTATTTTTAATTTAACGAATAAATTAAACTTTTCTAAATCAATCACCCGTTTTTGTTTGCCCGACCATTATAGTGTAAACAGAGGCAATACGACTGCCACCAGCAGTACCGCCCACGTAAATTCCTAATTTCATATTTAATTATACTGACGGCGTGGTCTACTTTTGTATACAACTTAACATGACACAAACGTGTATTAGTACACCGCACAAACTCACAATGAAAGCGCCTAGGACGAACAAAAAGGCTACAATCTCAAGAATGTTCATCATTTTTTTTACGTAATTCCTCGCCTCACATTCTGCACAAGTACTATTTCCATCAAATCTATAATGAGTGTCACTTAAAACAGATCTTACACACTATCCGCACTCGGAACGTCTTAAATCTAAACTGACTTGATGTTTGGAAAAAGTGTACTTAATTTTTTTTATTTTTTTGGTTCTAAATTTACTCCGAAAATTGCACGACCGAATTTCTCAAAATTTGTTTTTGCAGTTTTTTTTTCCAAATTTTTGTCGCACTAAATACAAAAATTTTGTTTTCGGAAACTCACCTCGGTATATAGTTGTGGAAAGTTTTCAACACACGATGGGTTTCCCTCTCTGTTTCCAATTTGCGGTTATCCCAAAAAGAGAATCCTTGCAATAGAGCAGCAAAAAAGAAACTTTCGACAATTTTTTTACCAACAGCAAAAAAAAAAGTGAAATTATCTCCGAACGTATATAGATATAGAAAATTCCTCTTCGTAAAAATAGGATGAGTACGAATCTATTTTCGTTCGTACAGAGTTCTTCTTGTGGATCTTGTGGATGTTCTTCGTTTCTTTTTCGGTTAAACTTTTTTCTTTTTGTTTCTTATTCAATTTCCATTAAAGTTCAGGTGTATGTGCCTGCACATTCGATGAACTTTTTTAAAACCAAAAAAAAGAAAATGTAGGATTCTTTTATCCCACACACACACACACTTTGTGTTCTGGATGACGGAGTACAGCAGTAGATAGATAGATATAAAATGATGGGTGGGCAGAGCGGCTAATCAAGTTCGTATTTATTTACTTTTAAATCATAAATTGAAATTCCTCTCTCAGAAGGTGTATAAATATTTTGCTAATTTGAAAATTCCTATTTCGTAACACTTTATGCACACGGAACACACGTTGGAGAATATTAATTCAAAAACTTCGAGTTGGACACTGGGAGAAATGTATACAAAAATTGCACGCGTAGGAATTTATTTATAATTATGCAGTTGAACTGGGCTTTTTATAATTTTTTCTTGAAAACACAGATAAATGAATACAACAAAGAAAAATCCCTTTTCCCGAAATTCTTCTTCTAGCCGGACCAAAAGAGTTGAAAGATGTAAATTTGGCCGTGGTCTATGCTGTACTGAAAAACTTTCGAAACGAATTTTCTGCTTAGAGCACCGCCACCGTTCCGAACTACTAGGTACACTTGGATGTTGGTTGTTGGATGCTCATTCACAGCTTTTGCTGTGTTTAAATATGCGAACGTTGTGGCGCGTTTTGTGCGCGCTTGATTGCGCATGCGGAAGCGGTACGGTATACACTTGATGATAATAATTGGCCACCTATAGGTGGCTCTCTTGTTTTTCTTCTCGAATGGAATAGGAATTTCGTTCTCTTAAGTCGATTGAGTGCATTGCGTTGCGTGCACTTAATGCACATTTATTATGCACTTTATGGTCAAGGGTGGACGACGCGACGGTAACAGACCGAAATCGAGAACAACATCGTTCTAATGGACACGAATGGTTGGAGAACTTTCTTCCAAGTTTTCCTTTTTGGGGGATCGTCGAACTAGTGCGTTGCAGGAGCTATTTTTGTAGTGTGTATATGGATCGTGGTGAAACTGGAAAAGCAGAATGCATCGCTCACATAGATATGTAGTAGATTGGGAGATATTTTTAGAGGTCAGTGTGGCATTGCGGTTAGCTGCTTAAAGTATAGCTAACTAGACACGGTGAATTAAATGAATACAAAAAAACGTCTGCATTTATTTTTAGGACGATGAGACGTTGATGGTGTTTATTTTTAGAGGACAGTGACCCTTTGAAAGGCGTTGGGTGGCACGGTGCAATGGAGGCGAGATTTATCGATGACGGGTTAATGCAGTAAGTTAATGGTTCGCAGGCTAAGAGGTGAGTGTATCATAAGTAAGTTCTAGGGAATTTGGTCTTGTTTATGGTCAATATTTGTTGACTAAATTCTGTTAAAACAGGGATTCTAGACCAATTCAAATCCCAAGCCTGATGGTATTCCTGCGATTATTTTTAAGATGTGTTCTCAAGCTATTTGCAATCCGCTTCTTCAAATTTTCAAACTGTCACTGTCCTTTGGAATTTTTCTTGAAGAATGGAAATCATCTTTTCTTATTCCAATTTCTAAATCGGGATCGAAAAGCAATATTGAAAATTACAGAGGAATTTGCAAATTATCTGCTTTGTCTAAGCTTTTCGAAAGTATCGTAAAATCCAAGTTGGAATTTTTTATTAAGGAACCTATGATACGCAGCATGGCAAGTGTCTGGTGTGTGTCTGGCAAGTCCACTACCACTAGTCTGGCTTGCTTCTCTCATTAATGCTATTGAAAATGGTTATAAAGTTGATTGGGCTTATACTGACTTCAGTAAGACATTTGACTCCGTCAATCATTATAAAGGGTTTTCCAATAAGAGGTGCTATTTTGATATTCAAAGAAAAATGTCATTTTTTGAGATAAATGATCGGATATTTATTTCATAGTAAATGGCCACCACGACCACGCTTACAGGACCATATCCTTTTCATGAAATTTTCCATAACAAAATCGCAAAGTGGCTGCCCTATGTCCTCGATAGACTCACGAATTCCATCTTTGAGGTCTTGAATCGACGCTGGACTGTTGGCGTAGACCTACTCTTTCACGTGGCCCCAAAGGAAGAAGTCGCAAGGTGTTAAATCACAAGATCTCGGTGGCCAATTGTGATCACCTCTTCGAGAGATAACACGGTCCGGAAACTTTTCCCGTAAAAGATCAATGGTTTCGTTGCTTGATGATCGGCCGGCTTGAGTTCTTGTGTTAACTGAACTTTATAAGCCTAAAGACCCAAGTCTTTATGCAAAATACGGTGTAATGACGTTTGTGGACTGCCCAATTCCAAAGAACGACGAGGAGTGGACAAACCTGGGTTTTCTTCACCACTTTGGGCTACAGCAGCAATATTCTTAGTTGTTCTTGAGCGACGTGCACGGGTTTTATTCTTCACATCACTAACTTGTCCCAACAGCTCGAATTTTTCCACCAATTTCTGTATTGCGCTCCGACAAGGTGCTTCACGACAACCCAAAAATGCTTTAGTTTTGCGAACTGTGACTGCAAAATTTTCACCATTTTTGTATTTTGAATTTTTATAATTTCAATGCGTTGTTGAAGCGTGTATCATTCCATTTTTAGTACTGGCGTAATTTCTTCTTGTCAAATGTCAAAAAAAAAACACCTTCAAAAGTGACAGCTACCGAAATAGCGGGCTATTGAAAATAACACCTCTTATTGGAAAACCCTTTATTTAACTAAAAAAACTGGAATGTTTTGGTTTCCACTCAGCAATGCTTGAGTGGATACTGGATAGCATCTTATTTGACTGGCAGGATTCAAAGAGTCAAAATAAATGATCAATTTTCACCATCTTTTGGGTGCAGTTCAGGAGTACCACAAGGTAGTCATTTGGGTCCCCTTTTTTTATCATTTTTATCAACGACATATCGGCTATACTAAAATATTGCTTCTGTCTAATGAACACTGATGACTTAAAGATGTTCCTTAAAATGACACTTGACTGCGAGTTTTTGCAATGTGATCTAAGAAACCTATCTGTTTGGTGCATTGCCTTAGGTTAAATATAAAAAAATGCTTTATTATATCCTTTTGCGGAAGCTCTTCTCGTTTTGAGTTTCAGCACGAAGTCGACAGCGTTGCACTTAACAGAGTCGAAGAAGTTAAAGATCTTGGGATTGTAATTGATTCGAGGTTTACTTTCACATCTCAAGTTGATCACATTATTGCTAAAGCTAATACCCTTTCTGGCTTTATAAAACGAAATAGCAAGGAATTTTCGGATCCTCATACCCTTATTTCACTTTTTATTGCGTTAGTTAGGTCTCTGCTAATGTGATATGGAACCCATTATTCAAAATCCATTCAGACCGCATTGAAAAAGTCCAGAGGCGTTTCAGAAAATACGTTATTCGGAAAATGAGTTGGGAATTTGAAATTCCTTACGGAACGCGATGTCAATTATTAGGCATTTCAGCTCTAAGTTCAAGAACAACAGCTCATCATGTTTGTAAGGGACTTTTTATGCTATCATCTTAAAAAATTTTCATCTTTTTTAGCCCAAGTGCCAATCTATGCTCCATCTAGACCTTTAAGGGAAAGATACCTTCTTCTTCGACCTGTTCACAGAACTAATAACGGCCATAATGAGGCTATGCCCAGAGCTATTGTTTCATTTAATGAAGTTTGTAATTATCTTGATTTACATTTTTCTCGTGATCGCTTCAAAAGTGTTTTACTTAATTTGAATAAATAAATTCTTTTCATTTACAGCGTCAAGTCGAAGGTTAGTATGGCTACATTTAGATTGTTGTTGGAAAACGTATACAAATCTTGTAGCAAAGTCGAAAGCAGCAAATAAAAGTATATTAACGTTTATTAAATTTAAAGACAAAAGAATAATTTAATAGTCACGTGCAAAGTTGTTCGAGAAAAGAAAAGGCATACAAAAAAATTACAACTGTCAAACATGAACGTTGTGTTCAAAAAACAACAGGACAGGTTTCGTTTTAATTAGATGATCACTTACCCCCTGTTTTTTCAAATTATCAGCTGGTGTCCCCCTCCTGAGGTCCTTTTGTGGTATAATTGATTCCATACCTGTCATGAGTACACTCGCACCAAGGAATTTATTGAGCAGTGATCGTGCCTCCCGATCTTCCAACGTATCGCCATCCACTACCACTAGAATTTTAAATAACAAAAATTATTTAACCCCATTTTAGACTTTTTCCACTCACCATTATCAGCATTTCGCATGCGATCTAGGACGTCGTCCACCCCAGTGACCTTAGATCCTCCGCTGTTGAGGAAGGACCTAGTGTTGACCTTTCGTCGAATTTCGGTTTCATCCTCACTCTCTGTCACCACCTTTGAGTGCTTCCGCGAGGTACGTATCTCAACGTCACACTCATTATCCGATTGATCGTCGTATTCAGTTGACTTGGCTCGTACTTCGTACTGATCGGCTGCGTCAGCTGTCGCTCCAGAATTTGTTCGAGTACGGAGAATAAGGCCAGCCTTTGGATAGCCACTCGATTTCTCCGTTACCGATGAGGACGACTCTTTGCGAATAAACTTTTCGCTCATCTCTTTGACAGATCCGCGGCGAACCATTTTCGAGGTGCTTTTGCCAAACTCATCGTCGTCTGTCAAGGCGGGAATTTCTCCAGGCTAAAGGCAGGACGAAATCAGTTTGGAATTCATAAAAAAAACCATCAACCCACCTTATATTTTCCGATCTTCTGGACCTTAGTGACACTGGTGAGGCCGTCTTTGGAGAGTTTTTCTCGTTTCACTGTCTCGCTGTCACGGCGATCGTACTGCGTTTCCATGTCGACCAAGTCCTCGGGATTTGTCGAGTAGACTGTCACCTTGCGCTCACCGACGGGCTCGGCTCCATTCTCCGAATAGTACTTTTCCGTTATGACTGTTCCGGTGACTGAAAAGGATAAGAATGCATGGTTTACACTTGTCTAACACTTGTCGTGCGAGGACCTACCTTTTGTGGTTTCACTGGGCTGAGCAGTCTTGCTGGTGGTGGTAGCCTTCTTCTTTAGAGCCCGAATGCCAAACAGTGGCCTGCCGTCGTCATCGGTTGGACCGATGCCATAACTGGAGGTGATGCAGTCCTCATCCGCTGGAACTCTCTGACGATGGGTCTGCTGGGTCCTTGAAGTGGAAGACGATGATGTGGAAGTCGTTTTCTTGGCCGACAGAACGCGAGCCACCTTCTCATTCTCCGATGGCTTCTTGAGAATATTCTTCGTGGCCCAGATGGGCTTGGAGTCTTTAGGCTCGTCTTTCTTTGGAGCCGTTCGCTTTGGAGTTGTCGGCTCTGCGATCCTTCGGACCTCGGTAACCTTGGTGATCTTCTTAGTGGTCTTCGTTTGAGGACTGATGCTTCGCTCTCGGATTATCTCTTCACGTTCCTCTACGTGGCGCGACTCAACAATGGATTCTGAGTCAATGTCGTCCGATGGTTGATACCTGTCGGGACGCATTGTGTCCCGCCTTGGAATCGGACTATCCCTCATGGAAGAGGAAGACGTCTTTCTGAAGGTCGTGATCTTTGTCATTTTTGATACCTCCTCCTTGGTCTTCGTTTCGAGAAGCTTCTTCACTACTCGAATCTGGGCACGGATGCGCCTGCGCTGTTCGTACAATGTCACAATGTTCAACATCTCTTCGAGGAGGTCCAACTCAAAGACGTCTTCGATATTGGGAATGTCTGAGGAGCTCAATTTTCTCTTGGGTTTCGGTTCTTCTTTGTGCTTCAGGCCAACGCCGAATTTGACGGCAGTCATTGGACTTGGCTCGTAGGGCTCTTCTTCCACGGACGACTTACGAGAATAGTTTGTTTTCGTTATCTCAAGCGAGTCTCGTCGGGTGTGCTCTAGAGAGCTCTTCGTATGATCCATGTAAGATGGTCTTCTATTGCCAGGCTTTGGCGAGACGTCTCCTGGAGATGACTCGAAAATATTGCGACGAGCCGCAACGGTTTCGGGAACTCCTTTCGATCGGGGACCCCTGCCGAGAGACGTTGGCGTCGTAGGTTCATTGCCAGATGGACGTCGCGGACGTCTGGAAGTTGTGTCCTCGGTAAGCCGATTTGAGGTGGACCTGTGCGTCGTTGTACGCTTCTGGGACGAAACGGTGCTGGTTGATCGCGCTGGCGAGTGATCGTGATCCTCGTCATCTGGAATAGAGGTTGGGGTTAGGGGAGTCGTGTCCTTTGGACTGCGATATGATGTACGTGTTGTGTGGTGTTTGTTTGTTTCTTCCCGCATCGAGCTGAAGGTGTAGTCTTCGGGCTCGTCGACAGGTTGCTTTCTACTTGGGGAAGGTGTGTTATCGTGGGGAGTTCTACGTTTTGGCGAATGATCTTCGGGATGTTTCTGTGTAGATGATCGCCTACGCGCTGTGTACTCGGAGGTCTCACTTGTCTTCGTGTAGAGATCAGTCGAGTGCCGTGGCGAGTGATCGTCGGAATACCTACGTGATGGTGAATGGTGTTCGGGTTGTTTTGGTGTCCGAGTCGGGCTGCGAGGAGATGGTCGGACCTCAGGGTGGCTTGATTTGCGAGTCGGAGAGCGTTCAGAAGATTGTCGGATTCTAGTAGTTTCAAAGGTCGAGGTCTCGTTCAAACGGCGAGACTTTGACGAACCATAGACGTCCTCATGAACATCGTCTGGTTCCTGGGGGTAGCCATCAACGTATTTTGGTGCGAATTCGCCCGGATATCTGGAGTCTGATTCGTCGGAAGGCCTGGATGGCTTCCGCGAATTAGTTGGAGACTTTGGCGCTGGCTTCGTGGTGGAGGTCGTCTTGTGAGTAGAAGTCTTGTTCTCGAATACCTCCTTTCTCTTCGAAACGGTGTCTGTAACCGGCTTAGATGGCTTAGAGAACGCCTGATCGGGTTGGTCTTTGACGGGACTCTTTCTTCGTGGGCCGCCTTTAACAGGTTCATCATCCGGCTTATATCCCAGGATGTCATCCAGCTTTACTTCTGGCTTCGGCTTCTTGTCCCACACTGACGGTCGTGAGAGAATGTCAATTTGCCTGTCGGTGTACTTCTTCTCCTCCCGCTCGAACAGGGACTTGGTTTGTTTGACCTTCCTCACCGTGGTTGGACTGTCGTCATCGTCTGGGCTTTCGGGATAACCACGCACATCTCCTGGACTTTCGGGTTCGGGTTCGGGTTCACTCTGTCTTGAGATTTGCCTCTCAATGCGTGCCACCAACTCAGGCGATCTTTGGGGAGCCGAGGGCGCTAGCTTCTCAGCTTTCGTTGTGAACTTGTTGACCTTTTCCGAAACGCTTAAGACACACTCGTCGGTCCTGAGATCTTCATCCAGGTCATCGATGCGGGGCCGTTCAATTGGCTTGGGAGTCGAGGTTACGACTTCCTTGGTCACACTTTCGGCGGTCTTCAAGAACTTGTTGACCTTTTCATCGACGGTAAGCAGGCACTCGTCATCTTCTGGCACGTCTTCCTCGGGCACATCACGACGGAACGGTGCGGATGTCTTAGGCCTACTTACTTCTTCCGCCGTACTTATGAACTTCGACACCTTGTCGTGGACGCTGAGCAAGCATTCGTTGTCAACATTGTCTCCAGTCACAATAATTGGTGTAGGACGTTGTGGTCGTGATTCTCCATCTATGAACTTCCTGGTGCGGTGCTTGCTTGTATTCTCAAAAGATTCATTGACCTCGGTAATTTGACAGCCGACAAAGTCATTAGTTTCTTCTTCGAAGATTGGTATGTTCTTCACAGTTGGCTTCTTTCGCGGCTCGTCTTCAGGTTCCTGCACAACATCGGGATAGCGAGGCTTTCCGGTGTACAGGTCCACTGAAACCGGGGTCGGAACGATCTTGTTTGGCGACGGCTCTCTGGAGCTCTTTGCATGTTGAATGTCAATGACCATAACATCTTCCATGTCTTGGCTATTGATCACCTTATCGAAAGTGGTCAGGTTGATGGTTTTTGTGCTTAAATGCTTGCTAGGTCGCCGTTCGGTCTTCGGAGAAGTCTTACCCTGGCTGATAGGTTCAAGTGGTTCGTTTTTAAGAGGACGCTTGATGACAGGAGTCTTGATGATGTTCTCACTTGTGGATCGGGCCATTTTTTGAACATCCTTATCTACCTGGGTCACACGGTGAACCGGAGCTGATTCCTTGCGATGCGTCACTGGCAGCTTCCTGGTTGGCGTCTTTTGCGACAGAGGCGAGTCAACATCCTCGAAGTCTGTAGGAACCTCCGAGTCGCGCTCAGAGTCTGTAGGAATAAATCCGTCCCTGTGAACGGTTGTAGTTTTCTTTGTGGTGGTGACTCGGCTGACTGTTGGCTTTGATGTGGTAGACTTTGTAGGAGACTTCTTAGAAGGAGAAGATTTAATTTCAGGTGAGCCGATCACCTTTGTTGGAGAGGTTGGTGGAGACACTTGGAAATTGGCGGTTGTGATGTGGGTAACCTTCGGCTTAGACTTGTCAATCGAGACAGTTGTCTTCTTCGTGGTAACAACTGACGAGGTTATGTCTTCCAATTTGACAGATCTGGTCGGGCTTGGAGACTTTCGCGATGGACTCGTATTTGGTGAACGGTTCGGAGACTGCAGGTCGACTTCACTCGTTGGGCGCGAGGGACTAGAGTCTGGGGAAATACTTGGCGAGTGTTTCCTTTCGGGTTGTCTGGCGCCAGGCCTTGAATCTGAAGGACCACTTGTCAGTTTAGTTGGCTTCTTGGGCAGTTCCTTGGTAGTCTTTGGGCGAGTGGCCGGTACCCTGGTCACAGTCATTTGGGTTGTGGTTTTTGTTGTGCTTCCAAGTGTAGTCTTCGGAGTGGGCTTACGACCCGTCGAGGGCAACTCAGCTGGAACCCGTCGTTCAGTTGTTGGTTGTGACCTTGGATATGTAGGTGTGGTCTTTGTTGGAGCCTTGTCTCGGGTGGCTGGTTGAGTTTTCGGACGGGGCGACCTGCTTAAATCCTGCTCTTCGAGAGTGGAACGATTCCTAGTGGTTGTAGTTGTCGTTGTGCTCGTAGTAGTGGGCTTACTTGGACGGCGAGTGGTAGGCTTGTCGACTGGAGATTGTTCCCTTGGACGGCCTTTGGGATAACGCTTTTCAAAGTCAGTTTCCTGCACAGTTGTTCTGGTCTTGGTGCTTCGGATGGTAGTTTCATCAACATCTGTGGTTTTTGGTCGCCTCGGCTTGTCAGTGGGGGAGTCATCACGAGGATAGCCCTTTGAAGTAGGGGACCAGTCTTGCGGCTGATCCTCCCTGGTGGTCTTCGCAGTTCTTCGCACATATGTCTCCTCGGTTTCCTCATCACTTGGTAGGTATCTTCTTGGTTTGTCTGCTGGAGATGTTTCACGAGGGCTGTCATTTGGTCCCCTTGGCTTTCCGGAAGGAGATCTTGGACGACCTTCTGGATACCGGTCTTCAAAAGTTTGATCATGTGTTGTTGTGAACGTCGTTAAAATAACTGTTTCATCAATGTCTCCGTTTGTGGGTCTTTGCGGCTTCTGCAACGGTGAGGTTTCCCGAGGATACGGTCTTGAGTGAGGTTTCTCCGAAGGCGATTGACCACGTAGGCGCTCACCCTTAAAGGTTGTAGTCTCGACGGATGTTTGGGTGATTGTCTCGTCAGTTTCTCCCTCGCTTGGTCGGCGTCTCCTAGGTTTTTCCGAAGGGGAAGTTCCACGAGGACGATCTCTTGGTGAGCGATCATCAACAGTAATGCTATCAGTTGTTTCCTTTACAGTCGTTTGAACTACACTCTCGTTTGTCGGTCTTGGGCCTCTAACTTTTTCGGTTGGAGACGTATCACGAGGATACGTTCTTGACGGCGATCGATTTCTTGTTTCTTCCAAGGTGGTCCTATCGTTTGTTGTCTTAGTTGTCCTTTGAACGAGGGTAACATCGATTTCTTCGTCAGTTGGCTGGCGCCTCCTAGGCTTCTCAGATGGCGATGTTCCGCGTGGACGATCTTTTGGTGAACGATCATCGACAGTGGTACGATCAGTTGTTGTTTTGACAGTCCTTTCGACAACTGTTTCACTTGTAGGCCTAGGACCTCTAGGCTTTTCCGTAGGAGACCCATCGCGGGGATACGAGCCAGGCTTCTCAGATGGAGACTTTTCCCGTTTACGATCCTTAGGCGATCGTCCTGTTGTTTCTTCCAAGGTGGATCTATCTTTTGTTGTCTTCGTTGTCCTTTGAACGAGGGTAACATTGATTTCTTCGTCAGTTGGCTGGCGCCTCCTAGGCTTCTCAGATGGAGATGTTCCGCGTGGACGATCTTTTGGTGAACGATCATCGACAGTAGTACGATCAGTTGTTGTTTTGACAGTCCTTTCGACAACTGTTTCACTTGTGGGCCTAGGACCTCTGGGCTTTTCCGTAGGAGACCTATCGCGTGGATACGAGCCAGGCTTCTCAGATGGAGACTTTTCCCGTGGACGATCTTTAGGCGATCGTTTTGTTGTTTCTTCCAAGGTGGACCTATCTTTTGTTGTCTTAGTTGTCCTTTGAACGAGGGTGACATCGATTTCTTCGTCAGATGGCTGGCGCCTCCTAGGCTTCTCAGATGGCGATGTTCCGCGTGGACGATCTTTTGGTGAACGATCATCGACAGTTGGTCTAGGGCCTCGAGGTCTTTCGGAAGGTGATCTATCGCGCGGACTGTCATCAACTTCAACTTTTTCCAAGGTTGTTCGATCACTGGTTGTCTTAGTGGTTCTTTGAACAACGGTATCCTCGGTATCTTCAACGCTTGGAAAACGCCTCCTGGGTTTCTCGGATGGCGAAGTTCCACGAGGGCGATCTTTCAGTAAAACGCTTTCAATAGTAGTTGTCTCAGTGATTGTCTCATCTGTTTCATCGTCCTCATCTTCACTTGGTCGGCGTCTCCTGGGCTTTTCCGATGGAGACGTTCCACGTGGGCGATTCGGGGAATGATCTTCGATTGTGGTATGATCAGTGGTTGATTTCACAGTCCTCCGCACTACGGTCTCGTCAGTCGTTCGTGGCCCTCTAGGCTTTTCTGATGGAGATGTACCGCGTGGACCTTTCGGTGAACGATCATCGACAGTTGTTGTTTTCACCGTTCTTTGGGAAATACTCTTGTCAGTTGGCCGTGGGCCCTTAGGAGATCTGTCGCGAGGATGTTCTTTTGGAGACCGAACTGGAGATTTTTCCAAAGTTGTTCTGTCTTTAGTTGTTCTGGTTGTCTTTTGCACAACAGTCACATCAATTTCTTCATCAGTTGGCTGACGCCGCCTAGGCTTTTCTGTTGGAGATGTTCCGCGAGGACGATCCTTAGGCGAACGGTCGGTGATGCTATCGGTTGTTGTTTTGACCGTTCTTTGGAAGAAAGTTTCGTCAGTTTCTTCTTCGCTTGGACGACGGCGCCTGGTCTTGTTCGATGGAGATGTTTCACGCGGACGATCTTTTGGCGAGTTACACTCACTTGTAATTGTGTCATCAGTGTCTCCTTCGCTGGGTTGACGTCTTTTTGGAGATGTTTCGCGAGGATAGTCCTTGGGCGAACGATCTTTAACAACAGTTTCCTTCAAAGTTGTGCTATCTTTTGTTACCTTGGATGTCTTTTGGACAAGGGTGGTGTCGATTTTCTCGTCAGTTGGTTGGCGTCTCCTTGGCTTTTCGGTTGGAGAGCTTCCGCGAGGACTAGTCTTTGGCGAACGATTATCCACAGTGGTGATGTCGGTAGTTTTCTTCACCGTTCTTTGGGTAACCGTTGCATCAGTTGGTCTGGGTCCTCTGGGCTTCTCAGTGGGAGACTTATCGCGAGGATAACCTTTTGGGGTCGGCTTCTCTGATGGCGACGTTCCGCGTGGACGATTGTCTGGATACCGGTCTTTTGGTGATCGATCATTGATCTCCTCTCTTGTCGTCTTGGTGGTCCTTTGAACGACAGTAACATCGATTTCCTCATCAGTTGGCTGGCGCCTTCTAGGCTTCTCCGTCGGAGAAGTGCCACGTGGACTTCCTTTCGGCGAACGATCGCTGGTGATAGTGCGATCGGTTGTAGTTACAACAACAGTTTCCTCAATTGGTCTTGGACCTCTGGGCTTTTCAGAGGGAGACTTACCTCGAGGGTAATCTTCAACATCTGTTTCTTCAAATGTTGTTTTGTCCCTAGTCGTCTTTGTAGTCCTTTGGACAATAGTCTCCTCGGTGTCTTCATTGGGATACCGCCTTCTAGGTTTTTCGGAGGGCGACGTACCGCGGGGGCTGTTAGTCGGTTTCTTTCCTGTAGGGGATTTATCCCGAGGACTAGTCTCCTCATCAGTTGGCCTAGATCCCCTTGGATAGTTGTCAGTAAGTTTCGATCGAGGCGATGGGGAACGATCACCTGGTCGTCTTGTCACATCTGTGACAGTCGTTTCGTAAGCTTGAGTTGGTCTTCCTCCCCTTGGCTTGACTGGTGACTTTCCTCTGGGGTGATCTTCCGTGTCTGTTTCTTCAGTCGGACTTGTACGCCTGGTGGGTTTTTTCTGCGGAGAGCGATCATCAACATCGAATTCGTTCACGACTGTAGTACCCTTGGTTGTCCTTGTGGTTTTTTGAATATATGTTTCATCGATGTTCTCAGTGTCGATGGGGGTTTTCCGCCGTGGTTTGTCTGATGGAGACTGGCCACGTGGACGATCTTCAGTATCGGAATCGGTTTCTGTAGGTCTTGGGCCACGTGTTGGCTTCTCTGATGGAGATCGATCGCGAGGGCGGTTGTCAACGTCACTGATGACGGTAGTAGACTTTGTCGTCTTCGTTGTGCTGTTGACGGGACCACGAGGCTTTTCTGTTGGCGATCGATTACGGGGATAGTCTCTTGGCCGCAAAGAGTCATCGTCAATCAGAATATCTCGTGTTGTTGTCGTGATCGTCCTAAGGGTTGTGTCATCACTCGGGCTACGCCCGCGAGGTTTTTCATTTGGAGATTGACCTCTAGGACGCGATGACGGCGAGCGGTTGTCAATATCTTCAACGATCGTGGTATCCTTGGTCGTTTTTGTAGTCCTCCTGACTGTTGTGTCATCGGTTGGACTAACTCCGCGAGGTCTATCTGTGGGTGATCTTCGGTTTGGAGAACGATCATCGATCGTCGTGTCTCGAGTTGTTGTTGTTGTAGTCCTCCTGACTGTTGTGTCATCGGTTGGACTAACTCCGCGAGGTTTATCTGTGGGTGATCGTTCGCGAGGATACCTATCATTGATCGTTGTGTCTCGAGTTGTTGTGGTTGTGGTCCGCATGTCTGTTGTCTCATCAGTTGGAAAACGACTACGCGGTTTATCCGTAGGGGATCCATCACGAGGGCGAGAAGGTCCGAAAACATCGTCAACAAATTCTTGTGTAGTGGTATCCCTTGTTGTGGTTCTTGACGTGATCGTTTCGTGAGTAGGACTTGATCCACGAACTGGCTTTTTTAACGGAGACTTATCACGAGGATGATCGGTTGTATAAGTTGTATTTGAAGTTGTCGTTAAAGTTGTAATGGATGTGTCATCTGTTGGCCGGGTGCCCAATGGCTTTTTACCCAAAGGAGATCCATCTCTTGGACGGGTCGACGGTGTGCGCTCATCAACAGTCCTTGTTGTAGTCTCTCTTACTGTAGTTTCGTCAACCTCAGTTGGCTTTCGATTCTTACCCAAAGGAGATCCATCTCTTGGACGATAAGATGGCGAACGCTCGTCGATTTCGTCTACGATTGTAGTGTCTCTGGTTGTAGTCTTCCGAACCGTAGTTTCACTGTCTGTTGGCGATCGACCTCGACCTGGACGATCCACACTTCTTGTGGTAGTTGTGGTCGTCATAGTTGTTTCATCAAGCTCGTTTGGTCTGGTGCCTTTGGGCATCTTACCCAAAGGTGATCGATCACGCGGATGATCGCCTGGCTTGGGGCCACGACCTACTGGTTTTTCGGTTGGAGACGTGCCACGAGGATATTCGACCTTTGTAGTCTTGGTCGTTCTGGTTGTAGTATTTTGAGACGGATAGTCATCATCATCGCAATCTTCAATGCTTACGGTGTCACTCGGCTGCTTCTTTTGAGGACTTGGTGACCTCTGACCGGGCTTGCGAGTTACGTAAACTGTATCCCGCTCGGTGTTAATGAAATCCTGGACTCTGTTCGTCTTCTCAACAGTCGTTTCATCTTGCATTCCCAGAATCTGACGGCACCTTTCGTCGAAGGTTTCACTGCGGTCCAGTGGGGGCTTCGAACTACGCGGCTTGCCTGGCTCTTTTGGCTCATCTTCGGGACGCTTTGGTTTGCGTTCCGTCGGTTCGCCGTACGATGGCGTGCGATCTTCATCTTCGGGACGATTCGGCTCGTTAACATCTCCCGGATACCTTGGTTGATTTCCGTATGGACCCATGGGCTCATCGGTCAAATTATGTGGCCTACGGCCTCCATCGTCGGGGCGCCTTGGTTCGTTCGGACCCAATGGACCTACTGGCTGCTTATCTCCGGGACGCCTTGGTTGATTCACACCCGATGGGCCGGTTGGTTCCCTATCAACTTGAGTTGGAATAGGACCGCCTTCTTCGGGACGCTTGGGCTGTTTTACACCCGATGGCCTTGTTGGTTCGTCGATCAAGAAAGCCGGCTTACGACCAGCGTCCTCAGGCTCACTATCGGTCGGGCCTCTGGGTCGATCTCCGTCTTCTGGGCGCCGTTTTTGTGTAACACCCCGCTCGGTAGCCAAGAAGTCGTCGGTGACGGTCTTCTTATCGGTCTTGCGAGTCCTCTTGAAGAGCGAATCTTCTTCATCGTATGTTTCCGTCTGTGTGGGCCTACGGTACTCAAAGTCACTTGTTGGCGAGCCAGCTCTTGGCGACTCCGGCTCAAAGCCTTCGTCATCCGAAGTTGGTCGCTTGGATGTCGGCCTCCGTTGGCCCTTCGTGTCTGGGACATAACCCTCGTCAAGGTCCTCCGGTAGATGCCCGGCTTCTGGTTCGCGTCTTGTCTTTGTCGTGTCTCGCGTTATGGCATTCTCGACTTTAACGGTTTTAGTAAATCTAGTGGACGGGGAGGAGGAGGATGGCTTCGTGGTTGGACTAGTGGATGGTGCTACTTTCGGTTTGTCAGTCGCGGACTTTGGTGCAGTATGAGGGGTGGTGCTGGTAGTGGTTGGTGCTGGTGATGATGCGTTTTTCGTTGGTCTGTCTGATGGTGATGATCGGTCGGCTGAAAATATGCGATCGAATGGAAAGATGTTAGTGAAAACAAAATGTGATTGTATGAGAACGTATGTGTATAACCCAATAGGTATACTACTGTGGGAGTAAACAGAACCTAACTCTACCTTTTGGAGCACTAGGGATGTAATGGGGATAGGATACTTGTTTGTTTGTCGTCTGATTGTGTTTTTCGGTGATTTCGGTGGCCCTATTCTGGGATACATATCCCTGGGGCTTAGTTTTCGGCTTGCTACTGTATAGGGTGTCCGGTTTGGTTGGCTTCGTGTCTTGGTTTTTCGCAGATCTTGCTGTTGTTGGTGTTGATGGTGTTGTGTGTTTGGTGGCTGTATCAAGGAGTGTGTTTATTTCTTCTTCGGTGTTGTAAGGCCTACGGGAAGTATTGGGAGTGGTACCTGTAAAAGGTTTTTCTTTAAACTTCAAGCTTAGCCTAGGTGACAATGCAAACAAAAAAAAACACATATAACCAAAGCGGGATGATGCCTGTCACCCAAAATACAAATAAACACAAGCTAAGCGCACACATGGTATGGATTTGATCTTACCAAGGAGCCGCCTGTTTTTCAGGCGGCTGGACGGAAGTGTTGCATCGGACGGACCAAGCTGATAGTATTGTTCCTTTTTAAGGATCGGTTCCTCAGCAATACCTTCGCTTGCAAGAAAACCTTCGGTTGCGGCGAAGATTTTCTTGCGCAGTATAGGCTCAGCCGAAATGGACTGCTGATTAACTGAAGGAAGCATAAGCGACATTTGTTGTGGTGGGAGGTGGTATAGGTTAGGGAGGATGTTCTCACTTACCTGGTGCAGGTCTTCCTGTTGTCTTGTCCATAGGCTTGGCCGTGATTTTCCTTGTCAGCGAATAGTCAATCGTTTCGTTGGCCACATGGGAGGGAGCCGTCTTGCTGATGGGGCTCTTTGGACCGGAAACACGCCTGGTGTCGGTTGTTGTGGGTCGGTGAGTCTTGGTCACTGTTGCCGAACTGATGCGGCTCGATTCCGAGTTGGTTATGCTCTCGTGGGATGGACTACGGCCGTCACGTTTCGATGGCGAGTACGAGTTTCGAATGGAACCCACGCTGGTGCGAGGCGTTGTACGATCGGAGATACTGTCGCGTCGAATCGACTCCACTGGGGAGGCGCAACGAAGAGAGCGGGCGAACGCCTGATGGGCGGCGTCGATGCGCTTCTCGTATGTAATGCTGTTGCTTCGATCCGAGGAGACTGATATGGTGTCGTCACGGTCAACGCTGGGTTGACGACGGTTCGGAGTCCGAGAGGTGTCCTCATACTGAGGTGCTGACTGATTTGGCGTAGTATGGCCAGGCTTGGCGGATGGGAACCCATGAGTGGAATAGTCGTCTGTTGTTGGCCGGCGGCCTTGGGTTGTTGGCTCAGTCCCTGATGGACGTCTGGGGGAGTCACCCGATGGACTGGTGGCCTTCACTGAAGGAAAGCCATGTGTGGAATAACCGTCAGTTGGTGATCTTCGGTTTCCTACCGGCTCCTGACCTGACGGACGCCTTGGAGATTCGCTCGGGGTCGGCTCAAAGCGCTTTGGCGAATCTCTAGTTGGAGTTCCAGCCCTCACCGATGGAAACCCATGAGTGCTAAAGTCGTCTGTGGTCGAAGTTACATGGCGACGAGTTTCGTTTGTCGAGAAGTTGCTTCGGGTGGTAGAAGCCGAGTCCGTTGTCTGGGGGTATGTCTCCCCAGGGCGTGGCCGATCGGTGTTCACAATATGCACCCTTTCAGTGGTGCTGTACTCCTCGTGGGTGCTTGGCCTCTGCGATGTGTACTGCTGAGTTGGCTTGTCAGACCTCACCGATGGGAAACCGTGCGTTGAAAAGTCTTGACTTGGTCGTCCACCAGATGGTGATCTGCCACCCCTAGGTTCCTCTATTGGTCTGCGGACTGACGGAAATCCATGGGTTATAAAGTCCTGATTTTCGTTGTGGCTATCGGCGAAGCTCTCAACAGTCTCCGTTGAGAAGCGACGGCTTTCGGAGAACTTAGTCGAACTCTTTGACGACTGTTGGATTACCCCGGTCGAGGTGTAGCCATTTGTTGAAATATCCTCTGTCTGAGGACGGACAAATCGGCCAGGTGTAATCGGAGCCAATGCATCCGGGAATCCGTCGGGACCACTGCGACTGGGGCTATCGCGATCAAGAACGAAACGGTCGCGTTCGGTTTGAATGAAGTCAGTGACTTTCTCATTGCGTACGCTCTGATTGAGGTCCTTCTTCACGGTCTTGTTTGTGGAGACCACTTCGACATTGTCAACCAAATCGCTAGCACGGCGAGTCGGCACGGTACGTGTCACTGGATGCTGATTGTTGTCCCGGAGGATCTGTGTAGATCTCTGATCTACGGTCTCGGAAAATTTCTGCTCATTCACATTTCCACCGCGGGACTTTTGCAATCTTGAGTAGATGTCATCCGCAGACGGGGTTTCGGGAGTTCTTTGAGGACTCATTGGGGCGCTGGAGTCACGGGTTCGCGACAAGCGTGAGAACACATCCTCGGAATCTTGAATTCGCTTCTCTGTTGTCTTCTGCGTGGTACTTGAGCTTGAGGACGTCCTCTGCTGCTGATTCATGGTCTGGGAAATCGATCCCGTGTCAGCGCTAGCTTCGGTTTCGTACCGCTTGGTCTTCACCGTGGTACCGTCCGGAAGCTTCTTCACTGTGGTGATCATTTTCACACCCGGCTTCGGGTACTCGACAATATTCGAGACTATAGCACCCGGTTGAGACATCAGATGCTGGACGTGTTGCTGGTACTCCGGCGAAGCCTTGTCCATATCAACGTATTTCAGGCTCTCCTCGCGCGAGTTGTTGGTCGTTTCATTCCTCTCGTTGCGCTCGTTTCGCTCGCTCCGTTGATATTGCTGCTGGTCGCTATGAACAGCGCTATTATTTGCCGAGGAAACCAACTTCTGATGGTATTGCGGATCGTGTGTCAACCGCCTTGGTTCCATATCAAAGCCGGGATCACCGCCTGAAATCACCTGTGACGACGAGGACACAACCTTCGACGATGATGATGTCACCGAGCTGCTCTTCATCTCTGTGCGCCCCGAATTGGCATCACCCACTACAATGTTCTCCTGCAGGTGTGTCTTGGAACTTTCGGCAGCCTTCTTTACAAAGTTTTTGTCATCACCCTGATGAGAGGCGCTCGATTTCTGTTCATTTCGTCCGGCAAATTCAGCTCGACCTCCAGGTATCTTCTCAACACCTACAAGTACAGCAAAAAAAATATTAAAAAACATAAAAGTACTGCCAAATTAAATTCAATATATTGTACGCACCATCTGTTTTGGCCAAGGTCTCTGTACGGAAAGCGCGCCCATCTGGACTAACCTCCGACGAAGTTTGCACATTCCAACCAGTAGTGTCTGGTACAAGTACACCCCCGGCAACACCTCCGCTGTTGCGAAACTTAATCTCGCGCAATGGGCTCTCGGAGTCGCGTACTTCCTTCGATTTCAAGCTCTGAAAGCTCTGGTCCACCAGTGAGTCGCCATGACTCGGCGTCAATGGCGTCTTGCCGAAGCACAGATCTGTTGAAGGATTCATAATGTCACCTCCTCCTCCTGGACCGCCCGTAGAATAGAACTCTCTAAGTCTCGACTCACGTAACTTGTACAAATGCGAGCGGATCTCTTTCTTTCGACCGAAATCTTCGGATTGTTGCCACTAAAACAAGAAACAAGTTTTCGAATTAGATCCAAGTGCTTATGCTTATCGCTTAGTAAACTAAAAATGTTGTCGTTCGATCGATGTTCGTTGTTAAACTGAAGCTTCAACTTTCTGGCAACCGTTGGGTGAGCTGGTCTAGCCAATACAGTAAGCTCTCTATGCGATTACTGTGAATCGGGGGTGACACCGCCACTTGGCTTAGTCAGCTCACAGTCTGCGGTGTTAGTAAGGTGACGACCCACGCAACCACCGACGGCCAAATGCTTACCTTTTCTGGTCGTGGTGGTGCTACAAAAAATCATCAACTCGGTCAGGACTGCGTCATCGATGCAAAAAGAGATTATTTCGCAATCGCACAGTGTGCACCTATCACGTTCGTTTATTCGTTTCATTCATTGAGGAGGCCATTCAGCGAGTAATCGCTCGTAATGACATTCATTTTATTACCTGCTGCCAACAAAAATGCATATATGCATATGGAAATGAATGTGGAATACATGGATGTGTATGACAATGTGATTAGACGGCTTATGGTTATTAAAAGCGTATTAGAGTTTGTTTTGAGGTTTTCGACTGAGTTGGAGACTGGAGAGCTTACGTCATACTACCTGGTGATGGATAATTTTTCTTAGACAATTTGTTTGTTGGAATATTTACTGGTGATTGTGGGTTGAGTCTAATGGAGTCGTTAAGATTGTTGAATACGATAATGACCTGCTGCTGGAATTGCGTGAGATTGAGATCGGGTTGCAATTTCTTGTTTGGCTGCAAGGATCGACGACGTGGGGGAGTTGAATTGAAAATTTGGAAGAATGTAGATTGATGTCAAGACACACCTACGGTTATTTAGAGTTTTTTATTTACTAGAATGCATTCAGCTGTAACAATGGGAGTCTCTCGTGTCCGGCTTGACCTAGTTAGTTCGAATTACCATTCATCTGAGAATTTTGCAAGGAATTTGCGAAACTAGTACGCGTTTTCCTTCTTATATGATTCATGAAAAAGAGGATTGCAACTGGAAGAAGTTGTATTTAGTAACTCAAGGCCTTGCCAACCGAAAACGATTTAGATTTATTTAAATAAAAACGAGCTGACTTGTAAACTGACAACGACAAACGCGATTTATGAAATCTGGGGTGGCAGCACGTAACTTGATACAATCGAGTTCAGTCGATACAATCGAGCGCTGGCAACACCTAGTTTGTCACAATCGATTATCCTCGATTGTATCGTCGAAGTTGGCAGCACACAAACTAGAAAATTACGTTTGAAACAAAACCTTTTACTCGATAGCGAATACTTGTCGTCAGCAGTTGTTTTTCTTTGTTCAAATATGGAATCCAAACAAAAGATGTCAATAAATAGAAAACAAATAAAAATGTTAACTAATTTTATGAGTGATCACCATGATTTTGCCAGAGAAATCTTAAAAACTGCAGTTTTCTCTGGGAAAGACTATCCAATTCACTGAACACAGAGGGTCCTCCACAAAAAGATATGAAAGATTGGAAAAAGGTTTTGATTTTAAATATGTACTTATTTATTTATTTACAATTACGTTTTGTTTTAGACTTGGAGCGATTTAAAATATAAAGTCAAGAACAAACTGAGAAGTAATAAACTTCATTTAAAGAGCACGGGCGGAGGTTGATATATGCAAAAAAAGATCGATGAGTGGGAAGAATAAATAATCGAGCCATACCCAGCAACACATTTGTTCCGACATTGATTTGGTAACTGCCACTGGCTAGGAGACTCAATTTTGAACAAAGTTGTAAAATGGGTGGAACTGATGTCCTTCTTATTTTGCTTAAAAGTTTTGATAAATTAAGGATCATAAGGAAGCATTCCTTGTTTACTATAAACTGCTGCACAATGCTAAAAATATGTATTTAATTTTGCAATGTTGTCAGTGTTATTGTTTTATTTCTGAATACTCACTTATTTTCACTTAACTCTAATGGGTTGCTGTTATCTCTCAAAGCTCTTCTTTTTATTTTGGAATTAGATACTTCCTCATCCTCACTCTCCGAATCAAAAAATATCATCTTTTTTCTATTCACTTTTCATAATAAAAAATAGTTGGAATACCGATTTGCATTTCGCTTCATAATTCACAATCATTTTTTTAAGTACAAGTCACAATGAAACTCGTTTCAAGTTACGTGCTGGCAAAAATGTTTTGTTACGAGTTGAGCTCATGATGAACAGTCTTGATTGTATCAAGTTACGTGCTGACACCCCTGGTATAAATTTGGGCCAATATTTCTTTTCTTTTTTTAGTTTTTGAATTTTATTTTGCTCAAACTGTTTTACAATTTACAATATTTTTCCTGCAAAGCCTAAGTAGCTTGTCTGCAGAAGATTGAATATTTTGTTGTTAACATTGAGTTCGATTTTCATGATTTTATTAGTTTACTTCATAAAATTCAAAAAGAATTATTAAAATAACAATTAAAAAGGAAATAAAAATATATTAAACATTTATTATAGATTGTAAAGCATTGCATTAGGGGTTTAATTTTAAGGAATTTAACTTCATGACGTAACAATTTTTAAAAGATCCCCACTTTTTTTTTTTGCTAACATTCAGCCAAGTGAGATCATTCAGCAGAAGTGAGAGAGTTTGTATGAAATAGAAGCATTTTTCTGTCATTAATTTGTTCAATATACATTTTTTAACAATACTGAAGATAAATGTTAACAAATTGTCAAACAAATTACAGCACAGTTTGAGAATTTGTTGAAAGACATACATGATTCTACAAAAAGAAACACCCCTTATAAATTATAGAAAAAATATTGGACCAACCACCGAACCTAGTGGAACACACATTTTTTAAAAAGTTTATCTTCTTCTGATTTCGTATCTATTATATTAATCGCCGATACAATTTCTTTCGGAACATATTTACCCTATTTAATGAAGACCAATTCCATTTTTTCTTTTACGAAATTGAAGCGTAGCACTCATAGATCGGTCGAAAAGAATAATAATTAAAAAAAAGTATTTTCAAAATATTTTCAAGTCAAACAGAGCTACACCAATTTTAGGTAAATGATGTTGTCATAAGAAACTGTGTGGCCGATTTTCGATACATTACAACGAATGGTTATGAGAAGCTAGGCCTAGGGTCTGTCAAACCTGTTGCGCCATCTATTTATTTATCTACTTATAATTCAATTTTGATTTCAAATCTACACAACCTGTGCGATCCCTAGATACAATAGAATTGTTTATCTTTTTGTATGTGGATTTGTTGACGGATCACATTAAAACTACTCACCAGGTCCATATGGATTTCTCAGACATAGCATAGGACTTAATGCAGCAGCGTTTAAATTGTATTTGGTCGGAATCTAATAACCCTTTCTTTGATGACCGCGGATGGCACATACATCATAATCATTTCTTAAAATCAGTGACAAAAAGATCCATCGTTGGAGAGTACCAGTCAAGCCAGTTGTCCCGAACAAAAAATTGCAACTAAAGATTGAAGGTTCATAGAAAGCTTCTTAAATCAGCGGGTTAATTACGGAATAAAATTGTAGGTACCTTCCTTTCCTACCTCCCTAGCATTCGTTATGTTTAGGTTTGGGGCCATATGAAAACCTGTTGAGCCAAATAATAGGCAACATTTTAAGAACTATTTGAGTAACACTACACTATCCTTTTTTTAAATAAAAAACTAAATTCTTAAAAGAACAGCAGGTCAAATATCATAGTTTTGATCAAATTACAAGCTTGGCTGCGCTGATCTTTTGATTATTTGAAAAATAGCTTCCGATTTAAGTTGTTTTTACTTCGATATCTGTCGTCATTGTGTAAAAAATATCAGATGGACTATTTTTAGGAAGTTTCTTAATTCAGCTGTTAGAGTTCGACATGTTGACATGTTATTACAAAGCCTGCCGTAGAGGCATTTAAATGCAATTCTTTGTCATTAATAATCGGAAAGTATAGTTTTTTTAACATCAGCTTTAAAAAGAAGTCTTCATAGTTATTCCATATTCCAACTTTAAGCCAAGTAGCTGATAACCTGTCGAGAATAGGAGGATAGAACTAGAAACTAGTAGCGATTTGAATAACATCGAATATTGAGTAATGGAGTCGTTCCTAACCTACACTTTCAACGTCTAGATATGCGAAGGAAATTTATATAGACATCTGCAAATATGTCTAGCCTTCGCAACCATACAACAATGATAAGTGAAGAATTTTTAATCAACCGAAGATAAATCCAAAAACGTCGACATTTTCGACAAACGAGCCGGTAAATTAGCAACTTCTTTTCCGCAACTGTCATCATTCCATTAGGTCGTCTTGACAGTATGGGTAAGAATATGAATACAGCCTTAGAATGACACCAATCTAAGTTGTCACATGCTGTCACTCCGCAAAAAAAAGAAAAAAAAAACAGCAACAAATCTAAGAACCAGAATGCCATCCATAACGAGTTTAACTACCAATAAAACTTTTGGTTTTTGGTTTACTGCTTTTTTTATTGCCTTTCTTTCTGGTCCACAAAAAGTGATCTACATCGTCTACACACAAGTTATAACTATACCTAAGCAAAGATAACATCTCGTTATATATTTACACTCGGAATTCTTGCAAATAAAATTCAAAACTGATTGCATCACTGCTATTGTGATTAATTATATCGCATGCGAACTATCCCACACAAGGAAGTATAATATTCAAAAAGTGTAAAATTATAGTTAATATACTGCAACTATACACAATGTTAGTTAAAATTAGCAAATTTTCATTAATCAGCTGTATGAAATCACCGCCCAAAACAAAAACCAGTTCATCTATCACATCAACTTACGTGCGAAATTCAAATTGTGATCTTCCTCTGTGTATCTCACTCGAAACAAAACTAAATCATTATTCGGTTTCATGTTTTCAGCCGGCTAACCTCGTCGATGTGGATATTTTGTTGTTTTTTTTTTTTTGTTAAAGAGAAACTAACACTACCTTTCAAAAAAAAAAAAAAATGGAAAAAAAACCGGCAGACTAACACAGCACAAAATGTTTACAGAAATGTTAAAGTTTGTATACTCCATGACATCATTTTGATAAGCCAACAATGATTCTATTTTTTATTTGAAGTTAAACGAAGATATTAATATTTTTCGAGGCCATCCCAATATTCCATGAAAAAATAGAAGAAACCAAAACTGATCGACTTCGCTACTGCATCAGTTGGGTATCGATAAATGAAAGTAACAAATGGAAATGAATTGGCACTACTGTTCGGTGTGGGTAGGTATAAGTGACGTGACGCCTACTGTTTACTGTTTGAGGTGGTCTCCTACCTAGACGCAGCGAATTACCATAATTATTTTTTGCAGGTTGGCTGTAAAGTAAGCGCAACCGAGCCAGGTAACCTGTGGTCACGGTTAATACTGTGTATACCTATAGTGTATCTGTAATGTACGATTTATGTATCGCGATCGGAAATGGGTTGAATATAGGTCAGAAAGGAATTACTGCGTTTCGGTTGGTGAGATTCTTAATGACATTTAATGGACTTGGTTTGATCATATGGGCTTAAACGGTGTAGTGATGTGGGAGGATGCGGATGCCGGTGCGAGTGCCTATGCCTATGAACATTAAACAACTAATCTTGTTCGCAATTTGTAGCTTCAATAATTGTTTGCATTGGAATGGGGTAAACAAAACCCGGTCGCTTTTGCTTTTAGAACTTATCTACTCGTTTCGTTGTGTAAATTTTTTTTTCATCATATTTTTAGATTTATCACGAAAGGAATTCGAAATGTAGAGTACTGATGGCAGGAAAACACATTCACACTCAGTGAGGTCTTATCGGGGACAGCTTTGTTCTTTAACAAAAAATTATGTTGAGGATAGCTGGCTTGAGTCATCAGAGGAATTCCTCGACTGAGGTAGGCACTTCCATGGATTTCCTTTGTCTGGCGACGAACACCACAACATCCCGTCGATAAGGGAGGTGTTCCGCTTGTAAAGTTCAATGAAAAACTATACGACCAAGAAAATCTCGATGACGCAAAGCCAACTACAAGAATGCGATGGTGATTTAACAGCTGTGATGAATCACAGCTATGTTCAGAGTTCTAAATAAGGAGTTGTTCCGTTGGAAAACATCTGTAGGGGAAAGACTGTTGTGCATTACATCTTGGAAGTTGTGCAAATATTATTTTTTCTTCTCAAAATTAAACGAAGGTGTCCATAAAATGATGAAGAACATCGGGCGCATCTGAATACGCTGCTGTTTCGGAACGAAAAATCCAAAAAAAAAGTGACACAACGTAGTCCAGAACGAACAATTTCGCTGCCCTTTTCGTTTTGCAGTGCGCTGCTGTTGAAAAATGATGGCGAAAAGTGGTGACAGTTGTACTAGATTGCTTGATGTAATTCTCCACACTCTCCACATTTATTGGCTGGATCCTGAGTAGGACATTAATTGGAAACGTTCGGATTCGGATACCTAGTTTGTGTAAAACGTCAACTAGATTTGTCTGAAGTAGGCATAGGAACGTGTTAACTAAGAAACTTGTGGTTTATTTTTGAATTTTGACACTTCAAAATGTCAACTGAGTAGGATTTTCTTGACTAGATTTGTCGGCTACCCCTCCATAAAAGTCAACTGCAAACACTAATTACGTAACCAATCTGGGCCAATAAAAACTCACACAGTCAGTCAGCTGTCAGACTTACTTAACTAGGTAGATATCCGAACGTCCATATTGTTTGCGAAAATTTGACATTTATATTTCAATTTAATTAAATTAAAATATGAAATTCATTTGACAATCTGTATTTTTTTACTTTTGTAATAAAAATGGTGATTACATTTTAGGCACTTAAAAAAGTTATGTGTGGGTGGGGTGACCCTTAAGAAATTAAAAAATGACGTTAATTTATAAAATAAGTTTAAACAGTCTCAAAACAAAACAATTTTCCTTTGAATGCAGCATACTAGGTCTGTTAATGCAAGGTTGAAACTTATAAGTTGGGATATGAGTCCAAGTAAGGAAAATCTAGAAGGGCAGTTTGCATACATATGTCCAATTTTTAGCGGGAATTCATGAAGGCCCATTGTAAGCAAAACCATTTGGGTCTGTTAATAAATCTTTCAAATCTGATAAAAATAAATAGGTCTATAAGGTCCGGACGCTTAGCTTCTCACAACGATTGGTTTTGTGTGAGTTTTTTTCGTTTTTGGGACGAATGGAAGGGATCTACAATTTTATCCCGAGGTCAAACGGCTTATTGAGAAGCTCTTCCATGAGAGTTATACCCTTGGATGATTGTCAAAAGTTCGCAAGAGGTGCGGTAGTGGAAAAAACCATAGAATGTAACCTGGGATTCTTCACTGCGAAATGTCAAAATGAACTTTCCAAATGAAAATTTCACCAGGCAGTACGCTGTTCAAGTGCAAAATAGTTGTTCAAAAAGTGATTTGTAGGGGGCGTTTCTTAAGCAATTTCACTTGGCTTTTATTGTCCGTCGCATTAAATTTTTGACATTTCGGCGTGAATATTTCACTTTCAATTTCACAGCACTTTCTGGAGAGGAGTGAAAATTTCACTTCACTCGAACAGCGTACCAGCCTTAACCACTTAGCCACTGCGCCAACTTTTTTAAATCTGATATATAGCTTCTTTTTTCTTCCAAGGTATCGAAGAGCCGCCTTCTTTTCAAGTGAACAGTCGATTTTTGGCAGTCTTTCTCATACTCAATTCCACAATTTTGCTAATTTGTAGAGTCTCATCATTCGAAGTGGGAGACTTGCAACTTTCCACAGTCTACAGTTAGAGATCTAGAGAAAATGGCTCAATTCTTAGTGATTTTTTTTAGAATTCATGAAATTTCAGGTTCATAAAAACTGAGGAAGTAAGTTCCCTTTCCAAGTTTACTTAACCTTAACCAAGGAAGCTTTGAACAAGTATTGTTCTCGTGATTGTCAAATACCGTACTGATTATGGATTTCTGTCTTGTAGGACGCTCACATGTCACTTTTTAGAAATAACTTCGTTAAATTTGTTGGTATAACATATATACTGAATATGTCAGCCACTAGTCTTCTGTGCCCACATTATTCTTGTCGAAATGTTCCAAATTGGTTTAGTAAATTTTGTGACCCATTTGATCCAGTCAAATTCATTTGCTCATGTTTAAAAAATAAAGGCATAGCGTTGGGTTTGAACAAACCTAGTTCAAAAATCTGAAGGTGCAATGAAACAACAACGCAGTGTGTCACATCCGGAAGACACATCACGTATAGTGTTTATTAAAAAACTAATTCTTCTTCTAACAACCCGTATATCTATATAGATTCCTGACTCTTACAATCGAATCGCCGAGCTCCAAGCTCCAGTTACATATTTTGATTTGAAAACCAAACGTGACCAAATGCAATATCATGGAAAGTGACTTCATTTCAAAGCGTCGCTGATCGAAAACAACAACATTTCTCAACGAAACCCTCTTATTAGTTCATCAGTGTGCTAATTTATTAAGCCGATTTCAATCATTGCCGCTAAAAGCGTATAGGTACATTCGCCTAGAAATAACCTGCGCATCTAACATTCGCTATCAGCATTAAATTACCATACACCCAAAGTTATCAAGAACCAGAATCTGATCCTCGCGAAAATGAAACTGGTTTCGTCCCACCGATCGTCCAGATCCAGTTTGGCTGTGCAACAAAAAGACCCACAAAAACTATACCGTGACATTGAAACCTGAGGCTAAGAGTCTCTGACATCATGAATGTGAATAAATCTTAAAAACTATATCCATAAGAATTATATGTCATCCCGGATTGCAAAAAAAAAAACAAAGAATAAAAAAGCGGCTAACCATGTAGGACGTTCGTCAAAGCCTACACTTTATTAAATTTATCTTTGCAAACAGCGCACTCTCTACACACCTTGCGAAAATAAATACAAAAAAAAAAACACGCCTAAGCGCAATAAGTACCACGAAACAAGTTCAATCCTTACCGAGAATTCGCCTCCTTTTTTGTTGCCTCCCAAGCAACTCGATAAATTAATCCCAAATTCAACAAAAACGTAGCATGTATCTGCAGAACAGGTTCAATCACAGATCTTCAGATACACGCAACTGATATTGTTCGGCTGGATGTTTTGTTATAGATTTTTGGGGGTTCTTTATAGGTCGATCACTTATTGAGCACTTTACCGTGTTACACTGTGCCACACTTGAAAGTAATTCAAATTTTCACTTAATTTCAACAAGGGAGAAGAAGAATATTTACAAAACAAGGAACAGCTGCAAAGAGACAGAAGACAAACAATTTAATTGCAATTTTTGCACACAACAAATCCACCAACTAAGCAAAAAAAATTATAAACCGACAGACCATACGCACTGTGAACTGATTCTTTGGGGGGCGGAGAGTTTTATATTTTATTTAATTCAGCTTAAAGACACGAACGTCTTGATCGAGCACCAAATTCTCACTGAAACTGAAACCGATGTCGGACTTGGAAGCTAAGTGCAAGATTCTCGCGCGGCAGCAGTTCAGTTAGTACGCAGCCCAGATTCATCGTGCGGACAAACGATCGACGACGACGACCACGACAACAGCAGCAGCAGCGACACCGATGATGATGATGACGACAACGACAGCGAAAAGCGATTCCAACCTTTTTCACCATCGCCCCACCAACCCCCACGACCGGTACGAATACGGAATACCTACAAATGTAATAAGCTTTGAGTATCTATAGATACCTTCTTTCTCGACTGCAAGGTGGTAGCCCATACATTCCCACAGGTTTAGCCCCCACAGCCACACTCGTCACTGTCGTCGTACCCATACAGAAAACGCGAATCACAATCAATTACACACGATACACGAATGCGCGAGATCGTACGTATCGCAGACCACAACCAAATGGGTCGTAGTTGTATGTGTCAGGGGGGAACTGGGGGAGCCATATAACAATACTAGTGGATCGATATGTACCTATATCCGAAACCGATAGATTGCTGGCCGGGTTTAGTCATTTTCTATAAGGCGGACGCCTCCACGGTTTATTTTGCACCGCTAGAGACCACACGATTGCGTGATCGTGAGGAGACCGACCGGCTTTTTGGGACATTCTTGTAAACTGTCCAACCGACCGACCGACGATTTTACATTATGCTACGATCGGCAGTGCAGACGTGCGCGATGAGTCATTCTGGTGACGCGCTCGTTTGCCGACAATCGACGATATCATCTTCTTGGTGGTGGTTGCTGTTGTTGTTGTTGTGGTTTAGAATGAATAAATTACAAGTGCATTTGATGGAGGAAGGTCGAGATTTATTGATAACCAGTAAGTGTCTGAATATGGGCGGACCTCAATATAGGTATGTGGATTTTAAAAGTTTTTAATTGGATTGAATGGTTAATGGTTCGGAGCGAGTTATGGGATTTTTCGGGCCAACAGGTTAGAGGACAAATATCAGATCAGACGCAATTTATACGTATGGGGGATACTTTTATTGAGAAGTGGAACCTCATCTCTTGAAATTTAAATTGTAATCATCAGTATTGATTAATTTGATAGGAATAGGGACGAACTTGTAACGAAAATAGTTGTCTCACAAACTTACTCTATTGTAGACGTTGGTGTGCAATGTTTTGATAGACTTACCGCTTACAAAGCGGGTGGGAAATTTTAAGACCCGAATGAATGGAATAGGTTTGGGGTCTCTTTTGTTTAGCAAGTTTATTGAAAACGTATAATGACCTGGAACCTAAGCGAGTTAAGTCCATTCACCAGTTTTGAAGTGGTTATCTAAGCAGCGGCTTAAGTGCAGCTTGATGCAGACGCGTAAGCTATTTCCTTTGCGAAAAATGCAATCGCATTTATAGTCTTCTGATAAAGGTAATCGTAAAGCTTTTAAAGCCCATTCGCGCAGGATTGACACACTTTCAATTTTGTCTTTAGAGACCCATTGAAAGCTTTCTATAACTCTTACGAAAACGAGATAAATCACGGTTCCACTAAAGAACTGATCCTCCATGTGGTGGCCTTCGTCTTTTGGATATGTCAGTTCGATACTTTTCTTAAAGGTCTTAAAAAACCGACTTCCACTTTCGTTAATATTCTAAGTTAAGTGGAGAGTTTTTTCCTCAAACTTGTCCAAACAACCTTCCTAGGATTTCGACTAACTTGCGCAAAGCAAGTGCCTAGGGTAAAAATTCAGTACCTTTCCATGCCTTTAAGCCCGGAAAAAGATTCCACACTTTTATTTAACTTAATTTTAAAAACGTGTTAGCTGCCGCAGCTTTGTTGGATTTAAGTTTAAGGTGCAACTCTCACTTAATATTGATCAGCGTGACCGGATTTTCGTCTATTGCCTTTAATAGGCGTGTTTTTGGCTTTTATCTCAGCAAAGCAAAGCATAAAGTAGGATTTTTAGCACGCAATAACAGTTACTACGTCCTACTTGACATTTCCGAAGTTCACACTAGAAATGTATCCCATGTGGAAGTGACTTGACAGCAGCATCTTATGTTGGAACCTTTCTGGTGATGTGGGTGGAAATTGCATGTAAACTGCAAAAGTCGAGTCGAAAAACATTTTATAGCATTTTATACCATTCAAGCACATGTATGTGACTTGAACCATGACTATGTCTGACAGCGGGATCTCGGTCGTTTAACAATCTGCAGAAGGGGTTAAATAGCTTTTTTTCGCTTCAAGCATATCTAGTTAGTAAGTCTGACAGTTGACTGACTTGATGATTTATCTTAGTTTTGATTGGCCTAGATCGGTCACATGGGCAGCTATGGAGGGGTAGCCGACAAATCTAGTCAAGAAGTTGACAGTTCGCATATGTGGCTGACGTATGAAATTTAACGTTCCCGACTATTCTAGTTTTTGCGTTTAAGTTACTTCTACCTCAGATGCCCATTGATTGTTTTTTTTAAACAACAACGTATTGTCATCTAGTGACAGGTTATGTCAATGTCGAAATTTGAATAAAAAAAACTTCTAGTCATATCCGCTAAATGCACAATTAAATTCATATGGAGTTCGACAAGATTTTGACGTGTTGCTAGTTACCTAGCCATCACCAGAATGCGACCATTGAATCCCGTCGCTACGTCAAATACTTCAGCACCGATCCATACGTTATCGCGATGCATTATTTGTAGGACTATAGCAAGAGGCTATAATTTCCATCCCGAAAAAAGTTAAATCAAAATCGGAAAGTAGAATTTGTATTTGACACTAAATTTGATGACTTTCAAATTACTAGTTAAATAAATCTGACAGTTGACTGGCTGGATGTATTTCAGTTTTTATTGGCCCGGATTGGGGTAAGCGACAAATCTAGTAAAGCAAATCCTGCGTCCTGCCGCCTGCGTACTAAGTTGACATTGCGAAGTGTCAAAATCCAAAATAAACTTCGGGAATATAATATTTCAAAACAAATCTAACTGACGTTTTCATGAACTAGTTATACGAGCGTCCCCAACTCGCACACAAAAAAGGGGTTCGAAAAACAACTTCTAGTGTCCTACACAAACCTGTTGCGCAGTTAAACAATTGTCGGCGCACCTTAAACTTCATTATTGCACTGATCGTAAACAGAAAATTTATTATGAATGAAAAAGATCAATGTCAATGACAATCATCTTTAAACTGTCACACAACTCCACACAACCCACTATAAGTTCATGTGTCAACTTAAATCGATCAATATTATACCTATACATGTACGAGTACCACCAACTCAGTTACTACTGCTATTAACTGGATAAAAACGCAAATGCACTGCAAAAGTTCACATGGAGGCGAGGTTTTGACGGAAGTTCATAATTGTTAGGAGAGTTTCCATTAGATAACCAGAAACAAGCATCCATCATTGGGAAATGGAATGAAATTCCTTATACGGTTGAGCTGAATTATATAATTGCGACTTGCTTGTGTGGGTTGTGTGATTTACTTAGGTGATTTTCAAGAACACATCACTTAGATGTCTAAGCTATAAAACGAACGGTTTCAAACTAAATTCATAAATCAAAGCTTTGTGGCTGACGGAAGGTTGCCATTTTAAAATTCAGTTTTAAATTAGTCACGGAATGTCTTGTCTCGACAAGCGCCCTCATTGGATTGTATTTTCAAAAGAATTAGCTTAATTAAATTATTTATTAAATTGGGTAGTTTATCACTTTAGGTATGCACAGATGTGTGTAGATCTTGAATCGTAATTCCTATTAACTTGAGAATGAGACGCCTCCGTTTGTAAGAATGTTGAGCTTAGACGGTGCTGCGTAACCATAAATGCCGCGTTGTTTTGCTAACACTTTTTGATTGAAGTTTTATGGCTTTTAGAGAATTTTGTAATCCAACTCATCATACTTTTTTATGAAGAAGACATTTCCATTGCCCGCTAGATGACTAGCGGCATGTCAAACTTCATATATAGACGTCTAGCGGGATGAGGAACACGCCCATGGTTGACTGGCACGCAGGGCTTACTGGTCGAAGCTCCAAGTGTAGAGCAGTGCTGCCAACTTTATAAATTAAAAAATTTTCCAATTAAAGACTGGTACGCTGTTCAAGTGAAGTGAAATTTTGACTCCTCCCAAAAAAATTTCTGTCAAATTAAAAGTGAAATTATTACACCGAAATGTCAAAAATTCAATGCGACGGACAATAAAAGCCAAGTGGAATAGCAAGTAACGCCCCCTACAAATCACTTTTTGAACAATTATTTTTCACTTCAACAGCGTACTGCCTGGTGAAATTTTCATGTGAAAAGTTCATTTTGACATTTCGCAGTGAAAAATTTGTATGAAAAATTGGATTTCACTTGAACAGCGTACGAGCCTTAAGTATCTTGTTATAGGAATTTCGGGTTGGTCTTGACATGCTGTGTTATCTTCCTCATATTTCGGAAAATTATTAGCTTTTAGGTTAGGTAGTTGACATTAAGATCAACTCCAACTGTTGGGGGCTTTGATTTCTTTTTCCTGAATGTTATGAAGAATTTAACCCTTAAAAGTTCACACTCTGTCAACGGATGCTGTCCATCATTTGTGGGAAATTCTCTAACGTCTAGACGACTAAAATTTGCCGTTCCAAATAACTCCGAAAAATCGAAAAGGCTACGTTGTCCAACTTTTCCAGACAGCTGTTCCACATCCAAAATATGAATATTCATATCAACAGGATGGGCGGTTTTCTCACACCATCTGCAAGCGAGTAGGCTGCTGTTTGCTTACTCAAGACTTACCATAGTTATGTCAATTTCTCACACCCAAGCGCCACAGGTTTTCCTGACACCAACCTGCATCAATAAATCATGACATCATGCAAATGCAAAAAAGAAACATTATCAATCCGTTTGACTTCATATTTCATAGTTGTCTGCCACTGCTTACATTTCAATTGACATTATGCTCATGCAGCATTGCTGGTCGTGTGTGCACGTCGATTGAGAAGGTCTTTATAATATTTTTGCATCTTTTTTTATGTTGCACGCCTCTGTCTGTAAAACTGTCAGTTGTTTATTGCGCCAGATCAAGAGCAGGCCCAAATTGTCATAAATAATAATATCGGATACGTGGGCTGTGGTGGCGACTTGATGCCTCGCAATCGCAATATCATAAACCGTTGATCGTTGTCGTTTTCTTTTTTCTGTACTCATGTCACTGTTGACCGTGAACACAAATTATTAGTACACAGAGTGACACAGTGTGTCTCCTCTCAATCTGCACAGACCCACGCGTGCCACGACACGACTGATAGACAGTAAAGTTCGTCCGAAAATGACAAGTTAACATCTCTTAAGTCTATAAGCGAATTAAAAGCAAATTTTTATGTAATTTATGAATGTACATTTAGGGGCATTGTCGTAGATTGGTTTGACATGTAAAGTCACACAAATTAAATAGTCGATCGTTAAACTGAAATTATTAAGACCAATAGTTTATGGGATTCGTTTTGTTAAAATTTAAATTTTCAGTACATCTGCATACGTCTTAGTCTTTGATTCAATTATGAAAACGTCTTCGGTTGTGGGGGCTGAACTTTTGATGAAAGAAAGCGCGCACGAGCCCGATTTGTCAGTTTGGGTAGGTTTTCGTTTTTATTACGCCGTCAGAAAAAAAGGGAATACTGATGACGATGAGCGTTGGGAATATGAAGAGATGGTTACAACTAAAAGGACCCTATACCACATACACCAATACTTAGTAAAATTGTTAATATCGGTTTAAGGTATTGTGGACACTTTTAAGCTCATAGACTACAAGAGCAATGTTTTAAAATGAAAAGACGTTTAAATTGATGCAAAATTAAAATAAAAGCTTAAGGGTCCCATACACGATGCAACTAAATAGGGTGTCTATTAATTCACGCAAATTTTAATTTTGCGCCATTTAATAGTACAGTGATGCCAACGCTAAAAAAAACAATATAACAGCTGACAGTTCGGGGTAAGTAAAAATGGAACTCTATACGAAAGAAACAATGCATTTTCAATGTTTAGCAATATTTTAAAAATAATGAAGGTTTGTCAGCTATACAGTCCGCAATTTTCAAACAAAATAATCTTCGTTGATTAAGCTCATTTTTATCTCAATGGCTTCGCTAATCGTCAAAATCGTCGCATTTGGGGTTCAGAAAACTCACGAGTAATTGTTAGGAAACAAATGCATGCCCAACGTGTAAGTGCTTTGTGCGGATTTTGGGCTGGAGGCATTATCTGGCATGATAACCCAGTTTTTGTAGTGCCTAAATTTCAAGATATAAATGTGACCAATATGTGGTTCTAATAAGACGTTGCCACATGCCATACAGCTAGAGAAACAATTCAATTACTGCATGAGTCTTTTCCCAATCGTGTAAGTCAAAGGTGTATGCAAACAAGCCCACGACAACCAACGCCTTCAAAGAGAAAATTGAGAGAAATTTTAATGAAATTCAATGAAAGAGTAAAAGAGCCGTGGCGTGGCGGCCATTCTGTATACAAATACTCTATGAATCAATAAACAATTTAAGCTTCCTCATTAAAAATCTGTATTTTCTGTTAAAATTACATTTTGCGTGGATTGTGGAACACGCCCTATATACCTATGTTTCCCAATCACGTCAAAATTAATCCTTTGTTTTATAGTTTTATCAATTCTTAAATGGTAATAAACTGGTATGCACTTTTGTATATTGACTCCTTAAGTGTATTTAAATTTCTAGACAAAAATTTCGCATTCAGCCGGCAATAATTTGATTATCAATCGAATTTTATGCTCTTATCTTATCTTAACTTTTTAGTTCCAAGATCTCTGTACACTGACAAATAATCCTCCATGCTGTCAGTCAAAAACAAACCAGGCGATTCGCATTTCGTTCGCTTCGAGTTCCCTGGAGGGCTATTTCTTTCACTGTAACTGTTCTAACTTTTGTAAGAAATCATAATAGGTCTGTTCCCTAACGATAATGCATTCGAACACATTAGTCAAATTTAGTCAAACTTCGTTCCTTTACGCAAAAGTTGGGCAAAAGAGAGCCACAAAGAGAGAACAAAACATTCCCCCTTCATAAAAAACCTGCAAATAATAGCCCAACAAATTTCTTTGGGCTAGTTTGTTATAACTAACTTTAGCTGTCAAATCTCTCAAAAGTCAATTTGAATTGGCAGTTTATTTCGGTTTCCTTTGTTAAGTGCTGAAATTTGTTATTAAAAATGGATATATCCGCAAAAAAAAATAAATATTTAACTGAATCCGAATGTTTTTCAGCGTCTGCAAACTGGTAATTTTTTTTAAACCCACTGACGTTTATTTTTTAATTTCTTGCATGTGTTTTTAACAAACGTAATGCCAAACTGTACTTTTTGGTTATATTCTTTTTTTCTGAGAGAATATATCCCCACTCCTTGATATCTGACATTTTGCCGAAATTGACCCAAAAAGTAAGGGAACAGACCTAATAATAACACGTTATTTATAAGTCGAAGTGGGATCCCAATTATGCACTTATCTATCATAGGTAGGTAGCTAAAAAATGTTGGGGGGTTATCAAAAATACAAAAATTACTTTCTGCCTGTTTCTGCTTTCAAATAAAACGCGAAGGCGTTTGCGGAAAATTGACAGAATTTTGATCGAGTTTGGGTCTTCTTTTCAAAAGCATTTATAAAAAATGAGAAAAAAAACGTTGGGTTGATTTTATAATACGCTTTTGACGTTTAAAGCAAAATTTATAGATCATTTGTTAAAAGAGATAAGGCTGGTACGGTGTTCGAGTGAAGTGAAATTTTTGCTCCTCTTCAAAAAGTTCTGTGAAATTGAAAGTGAAATTTTCACACCAAAATGTCAAAAATTTAATGCAACAATAAAAGCCAAGTGAAATAGCTCAAGTAACGCTCCCTACAAATCACTTTTTGAACAACTATTTTTCAATTGAACAGCATACTGCCTGGTGAAATTTTCATGTGGAAAGTTCATTTTGACATTTCGCAGTGAAAAATTTGTATGAAAAATTGGATTTCACGTGAACTGCGTACCAGCCTGTAGCAGTTAAAATATTTTCTTTAATTAATGACCTTTTATGCGATTTAAATACTAATCTTACTGATACTCGTTGAAATTAACAATAAGTGTACCAATTTTATTTACTTCATTCACAATAATTAGGTAAATTAGGAAGGATGTCGCTGTCACTTTGTATTCTTTGTTCATATTTGTTAACACATTCTTTTTCTAACTAGAGGTATCAACAACAAAACGATCTCTGCAAACAGTGTGGATACATGCGAATATCCAAATTGGAATTTATGCATTATTAATAATACTTGAATGGATCGGTTGTTGTTTTCTTTTTCCTTTTTTTATAACAGGTCAATGATGTCATCAACAAGCGACTTTTTGTGGTAGGAATATGTGTTGTACACTGTACACTCCAGCGATCGATGTTGTTTTATTAGTTGTTATTTATTTATTTCTTCTCATTTAACGATCCCACATTGAGTGAGTATATAAACTGACATATACTCACCATTTTTCTCAACAAATCCTCATCTCGTATGGATGCCAAATCGCATTCAATTTCCATTATGATGCCTTGATGGCTGGAGGGCGGAACACACCTGAAAGATTTTAACCAAAATAAATGAATTATTGTTAAGTCAACAAAGTATGGTAACCGCAATGCAAGCCTATGCTCAGTTGAGTGGACAATCTGTCAAAATTAATTTATTTATATGATTCAAGTGAACGAGCTACCAAATATGGATATGCATTTTATTTTATTTTATTTTATTACTAAACAAGCGAATTTTCCATTTCGGTAAATAGGTCTGTTTGTTTGGTGGGGTTTTCGTGTTGACATCATAAATAGTGTGTTCCATGGCTGGAAAATCTATGTGAGTTATGGATAGTTTGGCTCATTTGATTGATTGCCGTTGGGAGTTTTGTTCTAAAATCATTTGTTGTTGTCATTTATATTTTGTAACCATTAAACTGGTTTCGTTATGTGGACTCACGTCATTTAAAGAATAAATTGTTATGAAAATTAAAATCACCACGGTGTGATTTATTCATTTTGATTTGGAATACTCAAATGAATTAAAGATTTCAAAGAGAAATGCTAGAGCTATAAACAGCGAAAACGTTCACTTTTAATTGGAAATGTTTGCATAAACTGAACTAAGTTTATTGGAACTAAGGTTTAACATATTTGGGTGAAAGTCAAAAGGTTTTTGTTTTGCTGTGAGTTTTTTCAGTATGTATTATATAAAGTGACAAATTATTGCATCTGTAGGTTAAGCGTCTAGATCATAAAGGCAAGGGCTACGATTATTGCGCCCAACATAAAACAAATTAGCTGTACATTTTTACAATTTAATTCAACACTGTACTAATTTATATATGCATTTAATTTTGTTAAATTTCCATGAGATTTCAGTAGAAAAGGAACATTTTTAGTAAATAAAATTGGCACTTAGATTCTGACAGTCTGACAGTTGAATAAGGGAACGAAACGGATCCAACGGAAACGATTGGGCTATGACCCTGTCAAAATGGCTTATACAAGAAGCTACGTCATTGTAATAATTATAGCAACATATATATTTTTAGGACATTTGGAAAAGCCTCTTGCAGTCAAACTTTGACTGCACATTCGCCCACACTCCATACATGTGGGGAAGTAAAAAAGCAAACCCATCCAATTAGTTTAAGCTTCTATTTTCAATGTCATATCACGCACAAAGTCATAACATCCAATTGAGTCACCAAACATCACCTAACGACCATCTATTTTACCACTGACATGACAGTAACACACGTCATCAATATAATCCACCAAGCAAAGAAAAATGTCAGAAGTTAACATTTGCATCAACCGCTTAAGTGGTGATCAATCACACAACTTAATTTTTATTAGTTCTACGCGAGTTTTACCTACTTTTTATTATTATGCTTGTGAATGTTTTATTAGCAGACCCTGAATTGGCCGCCATATTTGTTTGTTTATACAAATTTAGACATTTTATTGAACACAGCAATTTGTTGCATTGGGCCGCACACAGATTTCTACACACAATCTCCGCCAGTACTATGAAAAGCGGTTTTAGCCTCTCAAGCACAGTCAACAGCAGTGCTGTCAATCCAGGCTCACTTTACCAATATGGTCATTTGTCGACGGAACCAGTAGTGACGCGCCGTTCGGATGAAACATTTATTTTATTACAATAATTTCTAGGCTAGTGCTTCGATTAAGGTGCACCTAGACATTTGGAGACATATTTAGCGCGCATTACTTGTGCTATATTTGAATAGGGTCGTCGAAAGTATTTGACAGCAAGTGTCATTTGTCAGCTGGGTGACAGCGCATTACCTAATTAGCTAGTCAAGCTAATGAATATGAGGATAGTGTTCATCCTCCCTTGTGTCACATCCAAATTAGGCGATATCCACCTCGTTTTTATGCAGCCAAGCATCCAGTAATGCTCATGTCAGATTGACGTCAAAAGCATTAATTTTGTCAAAAAGTGGAGGCGTGACGCGAGAACGTTTTTATTATATACATGCTCCCACATGCTTTTGTTTTTTGTTGGTTTTTTAATGATTTAATGACCAAGTTAAACAATAGTTTTGCACCGCATAAATAATTGCACTTGGGTCGGTGCAGTGGATGGCTATTCGCACAGGTGGTCACGAAAGACGACAGCGTTTCATTTATGGCTTTTCCATTTGCGAATTGAAGTCGAAAAGTCTGTGACCCATATCGTGAGTTTGCCAAATTTAACCAATTGGATGGAGGAGTTCTGTTTCTTTTTTTTTTTTGTAATTTAATTTGGAGTGTGTTCTGATCGTGTATATGCATCTGCCCACGGACACTTTATTGGTGCTGATTAATATTTATTTATCGATTTTAGAATTCGCAGTTACATACGAGATACGGGCGAGTGGGTTGGGTTTGTTGAATCAGTTGGATTTTGTTTAAACAGATGATTTCTCGTTTAAGTGACACATGCTGGGGCAACCTAGTACAAGGTTCACATACTCAAAAACTGAATCACTTGTACAGCTTATTTGTAGCTCTGTGTGCGAATAAAAAGTGCAACTTTATCACAAGGGCAGCACTCCCGTTTGGGAACAGTTGTTAATGTCAGTTGAATTGCCAAAACTCAATTGAAATCAGTGATGGATTTGGTTGTTGGATGTTTGGTGTCTCCAAATTTGTAAAAGATATTGTACTAGTGCATACTAGAAACTGTAGTCGACGAATGAGTGCGTAATGCGGTTGAGATTTTATTGAGAATGATGTGCGAAATAATATACAGAGAATAAGATAACAAGTGTTTAGAAAAGTAGTTGCATAAATAAACGACAACAGTCAAGAAAAGCAAATTGTAATAGAGGCAGGCTTGTATTTAACGGTGACACAATGGTTACACGATTTGGGGCACAATCGGCTCGATGTATTTAATGGCTTTGTTTGCTTAAAGAGAGAGAAACGCATACCCCAAAGGGCATCAGTTATTCTGTATTGTATTTCCTAACAGGCATTTGATGTAACGAGACGGAAAAGGTACCGTACTTGTCAAAAAAGTGAACTGAAATGCTGTCCGGTTTTTGATTATTTAAATTAAAAAGCACTTTCCAAGTGCGAAAGGGTCGAATATTATAACTACGTCACGGTGCACAAAATTGTCTGTATTCTCGCGTGACGAATAGAAGAAATGTCATCAGTGAAGACACTTTTGGGAGTAGGTAATGTTAAATAGGGAACATTAAGTCGACTAGATAAGTCTGGACTAGATGTAACCTGAACGCAAAAACTAGATTGGTCGGGAACGTCACTTTTCCTACGTCAGCCACATTTGCGAACTGTCAAGTCACGAAATTCTGGACTAGATTCGTCGGCTACCGCTCCATAAACGTCAACTGAAACAGCTACTCATGTGACTGATCTAAGCCAATTAGTTAAATATTTATTTAATTTTCAGAATATGATTTAAGCTTACCCGCAATATCCTACGACGGTATCGAATCATAGCAGAAGAAAATGCTAGTCTTATGGAAATCAAAATAAAGCAAACACAAATTCAATGGGTCTGTTGTCTGGCACGACAAACCCTCACCAATTTACTATTTGTCAACGGTACGTGATGCGTTTTACTAAAACATTTGTCAATAGAAAAACGTACACCGACGCACAGTAGCCGTTGAAGTAAAATCTAGTTATGCCCTTAAATAGAGGTGAAAAGGTTTCAAATTGTACGCTCTGACCTCAGGATGCATTTCCATTACTCAATCACCCGTCACGATTTTTTCAAACAGAAAAAAATGTAAACCATTACAAATTCCAAACACAAAAAAAAGTATATACACAAACACATATTTAACTATCTCACACTTTTTATGGAAATTGATAGGTGACTTAAATCCAATGTGCCACCTTTCCAAAGAAATTATAAAACACCCCAAAGGCAATACACGTCGTTTTCGGTGAGTTCAGTCACTTCTCGTAAAACATGTTGGCTGTCGAAAATTATGGTTGCATGACCGAAAACGTCAAATTTATGGATATGGTTGAAACAAAGATATATACAAAATACTGTGTGGGATATGTTGATTCAGATGGACGAGTGCTTTTTTACGAGTGGAAATTATAGAAAAGATCAACTGATTAATGTGTCTAATATAGATGAACTGATTAACCGTTGCTAATAAAATTGCAAATAAGTCTATTTGGATTTTGGAATACAAAAAAGTTTTTTAGCGCGATTTTCTAGAAAAATATAAAAATTATTCCACGTCGATATTTTAATTTTTGCTGTCAACTCTAGATTTTATTAAATTGGAGCAGTTTCTATTTTCCCAATGAAACTTGCCTGGCGATTGTGAACTACAAAGTAAGATCTAGATGAAGCTATTAGAATCGAGTTTTGTAAGTCAATTTGATTAAGGTCGCCTTGTTAAATTTGTCGGCGGACAAGTTGAAAGGAACAACTGAGTCAAGGATCAAATAATTAATCCAGTTGAACGAGCTATACAAAGTGTCCTTTCTAAACTTTAAGATGGTGGCATCTTGGATTGCGGGAAGAAAGACAAATGCTACAGTTGGACAGGATTGAAATGGGTGGAGTGAAGTACCTCATTCGCGTGTAAAGTTTTATACAGACCAAACTTAAAAGTTGTTAGCTTGCACGGAACTTGCTGTCATAAGTGAGATAGGAAACGTAACAGTCGATCAGTAAGACCTCTTCAATTTTTCTACGGCCGTGGCTGGATAGAGGACAGCTTAAGAATGGTTGGTGTATCGTCATGTGGGAATTAAAAAACCGGTCATCCAATGAAATCAACTTCTAGAGCTTCAAAGTACCTCGAAGACGGACTTTAAAACCAGCGCCGCATAACCTAAAGGGTTCTCCAATCAGAGGTGTTATTTTGAATAAGCCGCTATTTCGGTAGCTGTCACTTTTGAAGGTGTTATTTTTTGACATTTGACAAGAAGAAACTACGCCATTACTAAAAATGGAACGATACACGCTTCAAAAACGCATTGAAATTATAAAAATTCATTACCAAAATGGTGAAAATTTTGCAGTCACAGTTCGCAAAACTAAAGCATTTTTGGGTCGTCGTGAAGCACCTTGTCGGACGGCAATACAGAAATTGGTGGAAAAATTCGAGCTGTTGGGACAAGTTAGTGATGCGAAGAATAAAACCCGTGCACGTCGCTCAAGAACAACTGAGAATATTGCTGCTGTAGCCCAAAGTGTTGAAGAAAAACCAGGTTTGTCGTCTTTGGAAATGGTCATTCCACTAACGCCATTACACCGTATTTTGCATAAATACTTGGGTCTTAAGGCTTATAAAGTTCAGCTAACACAAGAACTCAAGCCGGCCGATCATTAAGCAACGAAACCATTGATCTTTTACGGGAAAAGTTTCCGGACCGTGTTATCTCTCGGCCAATCACCTCGGCCAGTGAGATCTTGTGATTAAACACCTTGCGACTTCTTCCTTTGGTGCCACGTGAAAGATAAGGTCTACGCCAACAGCCCAGCGTCGATTCAAGGCCTCAAAGATGGAATTCGTGAGTCTATCGCGGACATAGGGCAGCCACTTTGCGATTTTGTTATGGAAAATTTCATGAAAAGGATATGGTCCTGTAAGCGTGGTCGTGGTGGCCATTTGGCTGATGTTGTTTTTCATTATTAACGGCATACCTTCCTCTTTATTATGAAATAAATATTCGATCATTTATCTCAAAAAATTACATTTTTCTTTGAATATCAAAATAACACCTCTTATTGGAAAACCCTTTATTACACCAATTGACGCAAATAATCACCATACAGTTCAATGATCAATGCAGTAAGACATTGACATACTGTACATGGACTGCTAGCAGCCAATTTTTCGTTGAAGCAAACATAACCACTAGCTCTTTTGGTTCACGGTGGAGAGAATCGAAAACACTCAAATGTCATCGAGCAATTCCAATCAGTGCAATTAGAAATTTGGAAATAATTTAAATAAATCGTTATTTTACGCAGTTGTAATGTTTCTACAATGGATGGCCGTGTGTTCTATGTAAAAAATAGCAATGGCGAGCAGAGGTTTCATACTTTCGCCGCTAGTTTGCTTCATGTTTCCTCGCAGGTTTGTATGAAACTGACATTGGACTTTTTCATTTTCTTGGAAAGATTCAGTTATTATAGGGAAACTATTCAATACATCGATATAATCGGAACTTATTGACAATTTTAAATGTTATAGCAGTTGATTTATGTGTGGGAAATATTAATGTGAGCTGTCAAATCATAAAAAGTCGACCTGTGTTCAAATATCATCCATCCTAATCGATCCCCATTCCCCATTTCCCATCAACAATAATGTCTGTTCGTTACGGCGACGGCCAGTGGTATGATATAAGAAAAAAACTTCAAAAATCTGTTGAAATTCACTCAAGCCCGAATGGCATTGAAAAACATATCTCCGGTCTGCCCTCGCTTACTTTACTCGTAATTAAATTGAAATGTTTGGGGGGGGGAGGAAAAAAACACCATTCAGACGACATTTTTCCATGAAAGTGTCATCATAGCAAATTAAACAAATTGTATTCCTAGTCGTCCCCCACATGCAATGGATCTGCATCGCCATTCATCGCTGTGGCGCATGTGGCATGTGCCATCCAACCAGTCGGCGCAATAATTCAATTAATCGTAACATCTCTCTAATAACTAGAATTAATTCTCCAATTGATTCCCAAGTGGGCGTTTAGTTAACATTTCAATTCGACAAATTTGAACTCTCCATAAGCGTTGGGAAGGTGCAACGCAACCACCGCCACCACCACCACCACCACTTTTGTGATGCAATAGCAACTGTTGTGTGTTGTGTCTGTGATTTGAATACCTGCCTCGGAGTCTTTTCATCTAGTTACCTATTTAAACGATGTGAGATAATTTCGCTGTTATTAAGTACTCCATACCGCTAATAATAACATGTCAAAGTTAGAAGAGAGAGAGAGGGAGAAAAATGTAATTATAGCAACAAACAAGCGGAATGAAGGTCAAACAAATTTCATCTTCCGAAACAGCGGTGGTTGTTGTGGCGGCGCGGTGGTGGATCGCGTCGCGATTACGTGTTGCGGGCTGGGTCGACTCTGTCATAAATTGATCTTGGACTGGAATATCAATGGTTTTGATCTGTCTGTTGTTATTGTTAATATATATTTATTTTTTTGTCCATTGTATCCACAATGAACCTCCCTCACACCACATGATGAGCTTTAGGTGCAAATTGAGGGGTCGCACCGAAGATCTTGGGTGTTGGTTCTGGCACATGCCGTCTGTTTTGGGTTTTTAATGTTTTATTATATAGAAGTAAACACGAAGAATTTGGCTAAATGACGTCAGTTTTTCTTTGGGACGGTAATTTCCACCTGGTGCGGTTATTAAGTAAAATTAAATGGTTTTTTGCTACTGGGCGTATTCGACTCAAGTTATAATGAGTTGGAACGGTTGGCTCATTTTTAATTGTTTAAGTCTTTTGAAGTTTCGAACTTGGTAAATGAATATACCTTTCATATGGAATGGCTTTCGGAATCACTGATCTTTTGATCCTTTCTACTCACGCCACGCCTCAAACCCTTCGTCTACAATCTGTGTCATAATTACCACATCAGTGATTGAGTGAACGAGTTGCCAAGTCACCACTTTGGGAGTGCAGTGTACGACTAATCAGGCATCGGGGACGTTCAAGTAGGTATCTAGATTAGATAGTAAGTCTGACAGCTGAGTGACTTGATGTATCTCAGTTTTGATTGGCCTAGATCGGTCATATGGGCAGCTGTTTCCGTTGACGTTTATGGAGGGGTAGTCGACAAATCTAGTCAAGAAATTCGTGACTGAGTACATTGTTGACAGGTCACATAATGTGGCCGACGTAGGAAAAGTGACGTTCCCGACCAATCTAGTTTTTACGTTCAGGTTACATCTACTCCACACCAATCTATAGTCAACTTAAGAGAACTAAATTTTTGAATGTGCCCATAGTTCCATTCCCACATTCAAAATTGTACTAGAATTAATTACATCAACGAATTTCCACAAATCTAGAGCAGCAGATTTCGCAGATAGACGGTTTTAGGACCCTCAAACGAATAAAGATAAGATGAAAGCGGTACAGCGATATTAACATGGGTAGGGAATTAAGGCTGGTACGCTGGTCGAGTGAAATCCAATTTTTCATACAAAATGTTCACTGCGAATTGTCAAAATAAACTTTCCACGTGAAGATTTCACTAGGCAGTACGCTGTTCGAGTTAAAAATAGTTGTTCAAAAAGTGATTTGTAGGGGGCGTTACTTAAGCTATTTCACTTAGCTTTTATTGTCCGTCGCATTAAATTTTTGACATTTCGGCGTGAAAGTTTCACTTTCAACTTCACAGCACTTTTTGGAGAGGAGTGAAAATTTCACAGAGCCGCGTGGTAGAGCCAGGACGACCGCAGCTGAGAGACCTGAAGAGTATGTCACTAATATACATGTTTTGGTAGTTGGAAGAAGGCATGCGAAGTCGATGTACTGGAGAGTACTGCAGTATAGCATGGAACTGATGGTTCCCTTCTTGAAGTCATTTGATCTCTTTCCAAGCTGTTAAAATAAATATGAAACTCTTGAGTACTATTTAATTGGGTAAATTTTAAAACATGGATCGACTTAATCATTAACTAAAAATTAAAGCTGTTATAAAGCCTCACACACACGATACGAAAAAAAAAACACTTTGCAAACATCTGTCCTAAAAATGTCTGTGACACGGTGGAACACACATTTTATAAGTAAAGCTTACTATGCATAAAGATTGATGAGGCCTTCTTATTTCTTTCGAGTCCTTACTATCTTTTTGACAGAAAAAATTAGAGATAGGCGGCAATTGAGGGCAGTCTTGGAGTTAAAGGTGACCGATTCCAAGGATTTAATCGTGGCTTGACTGTCGGTTAAAAATAGTGATGTCCCTTGCAGATAATACATTATACCGCAACCACGACAGGGCCTCCTTGATCGCCATAATTTCCGCCTGGAACACGCTACATACAGTGATTAGGAAGTCGGAAGGAGATCTTACAATCCAGATCTTGGGAGAATACACAACCCCCCACTCCTGTTTCCGTTTTTGACCCGTCTGTGTAAATCCCTTGCTCATTATGTTTTTGTATATTCTTATTCTTGGTAATTTAAATATTTAGAAGCGTCAGCTTTTATGAATGCTTTGCTCAAATCCTGGGATTTTTCTACACAAAAGCGCAATTTTATTTGCATTGAGGCATATTCAAAGATCTTTGATACGTTATTATTATGTACTATCTAAACTAAACCGGAGGTTATTCAATTCATAGACAATTTAAACCCATGTCTAAACGATAAATTCGAGTCTAACATTAATCACAGCAAAACGTATGTTTAGGTTGTTTTTAATTCTGTTAAACGTCAAAAACCAGTGAACGAAAAAGAATAATTACGAATTTTGCACATCGTTTCGCTTTTCTTATGTATGTATATTATTTATAGAAAAATTAATATGGTGTTACACTTGTTTAACAATAAACTAAATAATGTTGCTCGTAGATATTTCATTTATTTTATTTTATTTATTTGATGAATATGCCTTATTGTGTTGACTATATAAAAGAAGCACTGGAATCGATTTCGAAATGCCCAGAAAGATTACATTTATAATCATCTGAAACTGGGTAAAATTTGTAACTATGAAAAGCATTTAATCTATAAGTCATTTATAATTGATCTGTTCCGAAAATGCATTCAAACAGATAACTCAAACTTCGTTCCCTTACGCTAAAGTTATACAGAATGGAACTAAATGTGACTTAATTATCGTCAGCAAACGGACGTAATATTTAAATATGTTTGAATCAAACTTTTGGGATCTTCCCTCGTAACATTTCCTGTGATTTATCGCAAAATTTTAGCAACTCAGTGCTTACAATTAGCATTTGAGTTTTGAAAGAAACATTCAGTTCAGTGTTCACAATTTATATAGAAATATCTGCTGTTAAATCCTCGATTCAAAATATTAGGTGATTTGAATTTCGAGAACTATATCGTTCACACGATTATCAAACCCCATCTGAAATTTTCCATTCGTATGGTAACTGCCAACTGGTTTAGTGCGGTTATTTCTGTTTACCTTGGTTACGTTACGTCCATTGGTTTTTATATACCAACTATTACCATTCCGAAGACAAATAAAATCATTGTTCTCACTCTTATACTTTGTCAAAAAACAATCAGTGTTGAAATGCAAACCATTCCACATTCAACCAACCGATTCTGTCCATTCCTACCACCTTCCGCAAGGTAATGGCTTAATAACGAACAAACTAAGCATATTTTGCACTTGCTTGTCAATAAAAGTAATAAATGTATACGCTGTCTAATGATAGTCATGAGAACTTACCTAGAATTCGTATCTAGTCCTCGACTAAAATGTAAGCTACGAATAATGTAACGAAACCGCAAGCGAAAACCCGCCTGTTCTTGTGTTTTTTTCTTTTTTTATTTTTATTGGTGGCGGCCCGATGATTGATTAGGTGGTTTTGGGCTGCGTATCGTATTCCAATTGGTAGCGCAGATTGAGTTAAATTTTCAATGCAACAATGAAAATGTTAAAAGTTTAATTCACCAGTTTTTTTTTTTTTTTTTCTTAATTGATCTACGAAAAGGAAATGTATCTTAAACACTCGCGATGTTCAGCACAGAATATTTATTTTTGAATATTTTGTTCACTTTGACACACTGTATGACACTTTAGAACACTCAGAGCTACTTGACTCGAATTACTTCGATTTGGAAGATAGTTTTACTATCGATGAGATTTGTTGTTGAAATCAACCGACGACGATAGACAGATAAATGGAACTGAATGAGGCTGTGGCGCTTTGGGGTCCATATAGGCAACAATTGCTACTTTATTTGCGATAAGTCATTTTTTTATTATTTATTAGCAATATCAAGTGCAACTCCACACCAACACCATCACCACCACCAGATGCATCACCTATAGAAATTGTCATCTGTATTTCAGGTGCTACGAAAAGCATTGAAATTTTTTTTTAAACAGAAGCAGCAGCGGCAATAAATACAGATCCGATTGGCATACATCGCGCAAGATCTATGCAGCTGTGCTGTACATGTGTGCACACACATGGTGGCAAGTGAAAAGGGCGCCACTGATGTGGTTTACACAAGCACAGGGTCTTTACCTATTTCGGTTTAAAACAGTCCTTTGCCATATATTTTGCATTATTATTTTTCTTTTCGTATAGTGATGAAATTGTTCGTAATGTCCTCTAAATGGCAAGGTTATACTCGCCTGGTTGACTGTCGTTACTGGAATGATGTCATTAGTAGGACTTATTAACCGTGAACCTGTATACGACTTAACCCAAAACGTTCTTCTTATTTAATCTCTGTACCTATTAGTCAATGGTTCGAATTTGCAACTGAAAGGGGATCCAATAGACTGTAACACACGAAACGGAGGTGTCTATTGCTGTGGCTATTTGAAAGTGGCAAGCTGTAAGTACAAAGTTACGATTTTGATTTGTTTATCCTAATAGACTATTGTACTTCCACTCAGCTGGCCATCGCCAGTTGTTAGCATTCCTAGGAACCAAAATCACGGAACCTGCGAGTCGACTTAGGTATGCGAAGAAGGATCGATCTGTATGTTCATTTTTAAAAAGGAAATACATGGCTAGGATATACCTATCCCGATTCTGGTAAAAGTCGGATTTTAAGATAAAATTGAGAAGCTTGTTGACGTTTATAAAGGACTATCCATTGGGTCATTGTAAACTGTGTTAATCCTAGCTAACAGGAAAATGAATGAAAACATTTCATTTCCAAATAATCCGGAGCTAGCGTGGAATATTAAAATTATTATTCCTCTGAGTCCTCCTTACTGCCTGCAAGCAAAAATTCAAGCGAGACAAAAACCAACTCCACCTCAGATGAGCGCATCACTAAAAATACTCACCCTTGGTGCAATTCATTTGCACATTTTCCTGGAACTGCAAATGTAGACGTACATCTCTAAAACTGTCTCAAGTAGTCCAAGGCGTTCCAGTTGCCCGTCTCAGATCTCAGAATAGCTGACTACCTCACACACAACCAACTGTGTACGTACGCATTATATATAATGCGTTACTCTCTGGCTGCTGCATCACTTTGTGTGATCCTTTTGCACCATATCTGATTAAAAATTCCGTCTGGCTTACCAGGTTTGTCCTTCTTGCTGCTCCCATAAACTACATCAACTGCAACTTCAAAATCAACCCGCACCCGCAGTCCCAATGTTTAGATTGCAATAGTATACGAGTATTCACGTACAAAATCAAATTTGCTTTCATTTAACATGGCGCACGCATGAATGGAGGTCCGCGATCAGTAACGCACGTAACAATTACCAAATTTGGGAAAACTACATTTCGAGTGCGCTGTGTGCCAGAGGAGGTTTTTTTTTTAATTTTCCCTGGTGCCTAGTGGCCCGTGACTTCTTTATGGCGGCGAAAAGTGATGATTTTCACGTAAATTCACTTGGCTTGGCGCATTTTCTGTATTGCCAGGCAGGTACGTAACAGCCAATCAGCTATAGTTAACAGGTATGAAACGTACATTTGATACAAGGTGAACTGAGATATCATTGAGAGTGTGATCGAATAAGTTGTCGGTTAAAACTTTTTGGTTAATGCTGGAACTGAAAAGGGAAAACGATGGAAACAATGAACGCACCACTGGTTGGTCACATAAAATTACGTAGACATTAAGATGCTGGGTTGATGAGTGGATTCTCCTTTCCGGGAGAGAAAGCCAAGCTATACCGAAACGAGGTTAAACTGTGGGCGCTTATTGGACAATGTAATAATCCTTTTTCCTTCGCGATGCCTTATTTAGGTGGTCAAGTGGTCGTGGGATGTTTAAAAAATATGATCATATATCAGCGAAATTGTTTTACTTCATCCACGCAAATGTGGGAAATTAATTTAAGAATTAAATATCAAAAATACACTTGATAAAAGGAATAAGGAACATTTGAAAATATAAGTTAACGCCAATAAGCGGATTCTTCTAACTGAATACGGATCAAAGCTCATCGTTGAAGCATCTTCCTAGTCTTCATAAAACGTCTGTGTTTACAATTCTTTATCTGTAAAGGTGTACGATTTTTAAGCTTAAAGCATTTCATCAGATTTAAAACTTGTACTGCAAAAGATGTACATAAAGGGTTTTCCAATAAGAGGTGTTATTTTGATATTCAAAGAAAAATGCAATTTTTTGAGAAAAATGATCGGATATTTATTTCATAATAAAGAGGAAGGTATGCCGTTAATAATGAAAAACAACATCAGCTAAATGGCCACCACGACCACGCTTACAGGACCATATCCTTTTCATGAAATTTTAAATAACAAAATCGCAAAGTGACTGCCCTATGTCCTCGATAGACTCACGAATTCCATCTTTGAGGTGTTGAATCGACGCTGGGCTGTTGGCTTAGACCTTATCTTTCACGTGGCCCCAAAGGAAGAAGTCTCAAGGGGTTAAATCACAAGATCTCGGTGGCCAATTGTGATCACCTCTTCGAGAGATAACACGGTCCGGAAACTTTTCCCGTAAAAGATCAATGGTTTCGTAGCTTGATGATCGGCCGGCTTGAGTTCTTGTGTTATCCGAACTTTATAAGCCTAAAGACACAAGTCTTTATGCAAAATACGGTGTAATGACGTTGGTGGAATGCCCAATTTCAAAGACGAGGAATGAACAAACCTGGGTTTTCTTCAACACTTTGGGCTACAGCAGCAATATTCTCAGTTGTTCTTGAGCGACGTGCACGGGTTTTATTCTTCACATCACTAACTTGTCCCAACAGCTCGAATTTTTCCACCAATTTCTGTAATGCGGTCCGACAAGGTGCTTCACGACGACCCAAAAATGCTTTAGTTTTGCGAACTGTGACTGCAAAATTTTCACCATTTTTGTATTTTGAATTTTTATAATTTCAATGCGTTTTTAAAGCGTGTATTGTTCCATTTTTAGTAATGGCCTAGTTTCTTCTTGTCAAATGTCAAAAAATAACAGCTTCAAAAGTGACAGCTACCGAAATAGCGGGCTATTCAAAATAACACCTCTTATTGGAAAACCCTGGTGCCGTGACATAAGGCCATGTGACATAAGACCATATCTCAAAATATGGCCTTATGACGCTTTCACAAAGTGTCGTAAAGCCATATTTCGAGGTATGGCTTCATGTCGCTTTCGAAAAGCGACATAAGACCATATGTTTTTTTTTTTATTTTTTCAATAACAAAAACCCGTTTTAACCGTTGGAAATATGATTATGAATGACCCTGACCACTGGTAATTGCATGTAACAACTTTGCGCGCTTCTCATTCGTATATCGTGACGCGAATTTTCTCACTATTACTTTATCTAATGCTCAAAAACTGAAGCTTAGATTCTCAAATTAGACATTAGGTATATATAAAATTCGCGCGAATTTTTTCTTTTCATCTGATTGAACATAATTGTATTTATAGAAAAATAAATATTTACAGTTCTTATAATAATTTTGAGCTTTTAAATCTTTGAATCCTTAATAATTTTGAGCTTTTAAAGATGACATTTTATCAGGTAAGGGTTAAAAATCCATTTGAAAGTGACATAAAGCCATAATGGTCTTATGTCGCTTTTCGAAAGCGACATGAAGCCATACCTCGAAATATGGCTTTACGACACTTTGTGAAAGCGTCATAAGGCCATATTTTGAGATATGGTCTTATGTCACATGGCCTTATGTCACGGCACCGTACCCTTTATATCACTGATTTTGTTTCCATAATCTTCTGGTAGCTTCATAAACCTTTTGGTACTCCCCGGCTCACTGTCATTTTCTTCCCACACAATTCAATTATGCAGTTCATATTATTTAAACAAAAGAAATATTGAAAGGCAACAATTATAGCAATCGATCTTCAACTAAAAAACTTCTTTTGTCTTTTCTTTCCGCACTTGCATTTGCATGTCACAAGTCATAAGTCATAACTTATATCACTCGCTATAGTTTCGTCTGCACGACATTTTAATAAAGTTAAATTTGCTGCACGCATTCAACCTCCATGTAATGATGTCATACAAAACGAAATACACTTATGATGTATGAAGCGAAATTCTCTTGAAATAGCACGCCACACCGAATTCACGATTTACGGCCAACTTCCTCTCCATGCAGCACAGTCGACCATTTCACGGACACCCGCTATTTCAAAACATTCACTCACCAATTGATTAATGGATGATATTATAATTTGTTTTTTTTATTTTCCAATCAATTCATTAAATCTTAAGGCATATTTAAAAAAAAATTTATAGTAAATGCATACAAATTTAAATAAGCTAATCAGTTCTCTACATAAAATATTTTGTCTTTTTTCTGCTCATAAACTTGCATTAGATAAAAATTATATCAATATAAAATAGTTTCTATTTTGTTTCTTAAATGGTAAATCCGAAAAGAAAAATACATTTATAATAAAACGAAACAAATATTTATAATATGTTTGTCTATGTAAAAAAAATAACTAAAATACTTTTCATTAGCTGCGGTTGCGAATATTATTCTTTTTCTTTCTAATCACAAGTTACAGCACTCTCCGAGGCAAGTGCCAGATTGTAGTTTGTATATATATTCAATAATTTCATTACTCGTATTGCTTTATAACTAAAACAAAATGGAAGATATATAATTGTCATACTTATGTGCACTAAACAAATTGCATTTTGGCACATTATATTCGAAATAAAAATAAATAAAACTTATACTCAAAAGGAAATATTTAAAAAAACATATTTAAAATGTTGAGATTTTCGAAATAAAGTCTTGTTTTGCTTTAGCTGCTTTCTTCAGTAATCTATATTGTATAGCTTAATCGTACATCCTAGGGATTATAAAAGAACAAATGATAACTATGTGCTCGTGCAGAATGTAAGAGGAGGCTTTGTGGGACATCAATGCGGACAGAGTGTCATTTAAGGCAGTGTTTAAAAGCCAGTGCTTGTAAAGTATCAACTAAAATATTCACACACTTGAATTACTCACAATCGAAGTAATGTATGCGCACAACTAGCGCCAATGAATAACCGCAGAACGGTTTAAAGACCAGGTTAAGCTATTTTCTGATCGATCTCTGCTGATCTTGTTTTATTTTTATTTGCGTAGACTGAACCAAATGCTGCACTCAGCTACTCTCAATTTTTATTGTAGATTTTAGTTTTGACGACAAGCATCTAGCAGGCCATGGGTTTAGGGCCGGATGGATTTACCTACGGTTGATACTGACAGAAAGGCCCTTCTAGGATTCTTTAGATTCTATACCAAAGTAAGGAAAATGAACAATGACAATTTTTACTGTCAACTGTATGCATCCAACTAGATGTCATTGGGTTAAAATCAGATAAGCTTTAGCAGGAACCAAGTTCAAGAAAAATCGAGAGTACATTACCCAAAAGAATAGTGAGTGGCACACTCGGAATACGAGTTACGAGAAGAAGTGGAAATGATTTTCAAGTCCAACCTTTGGTAAATCTAGTAGCAGTGATCAGGAAGATGTAAACGGAGCCAATGCTGTCCAATAGGGAAGCATTTCGGTGATAATCGGCCCTAGCGAGGTATTTGTCGGAACGGAAAATTCTCCGAAACGCATACGCTGTCGGAGGCTCAAATCCAAATCGTAAACAAATTCCGCAACCAATTTCTGTCGGAGGATATCGGAACCTAGCTGTCAAAAATTGAAGAAAAAAATTCACTTCATCGCACTTCAACGTAATTCGCCGATATGCGTTACAAACTGTGTAGGAGAATTATTCCGAATATTTGTTCCGAAGAATACCTCGAAGCAAAAATCCTCCGAATCGTATATAATCGGAGAATTTTCCATTCCGACGGATACCTCGCTAGGGCCGAATAGAACAGCTTACTAAAGTTTTGAATATTATAAGTCTTCCGCTTTCCCCGATGTAGATCCTTTTGAAATTTTGTATAGCAATCGTAAAATCCTATAACCGATAGGAGTATGGTTGTCTAGTTTCCAGAGAAACCGAAACATGGACGCCTTGTCACAATTCAATCCAATGTCCCTAGTGCCTAAAATAATAGGCAACCAACACCTATACTCTTGGGCGGTGGTACCACTAAAAAGAACACCGATTGACTGTGAACCCACAATGCGATTTTTGCTCACTTTCTGCAACAGCACACATTATACGAACTTTGTTAACCAACTTAAACTAGAACCACTTAAACTAAATTTCATGGAAGAACTTAATAGGGAACACCTAGTTACTGACACACTTTTAAAGCTTCTTATATACAGTGCATGCAACTCTTTCCAAATAAAATTTGTAAATTTGTTGAAAGAATGACATTCAAGCTGATGGCAAGAGATTCTCTATCTCATTAACGTGTCATGAGTTAAACTTATGTATTTTTTTTTTAAAGTTTGGCTGACCCAAACCGATATTCTGAACAAAAAATTGCACACCTTCGACTTGTTTCACTTAACCTGGACATGGACAACGTGGGTTCGATCAGTCAGTAACTCCTAAATGCACCAGTTGCTGCATGCATCGTTGCAGGTATGTCGGATCGGGAAACATATTGAACTGAGTCTTGTGATCTACGCTGTTCCAGATGATAACATCTTCGCGGCCTGTTGTCACCGAACGTCCGATGGAGAACAGCAGACGACGATCGAAAGCGATTTTGAGAAAACGAAGAACCTTTCGTCCCAACGGACAGTCGGGCAGATAGCAAATGCGAGGAAAACCCACGGCAAAGAATGCTCGTCCTGGATGGGGGTGCTCCTCGGTTTGAATGCCCGAGGCAATACTGTAAATTTGAAATTAGCCATCTAAATGGGATGCACATGAAATGGGAAAACTTACTCATATACAATTTGTATTGTATTCTGACCCTCGTGTCCGGGGAGATTCTTTCCGATTATACTCCACGACATGGTGCCAGCTGGCTGATTGCCAATTTTCTCACCATACACTATCCCGCAGACTGGACACTCGATGAAGAGATTCTGGAATTGGACACAGCTAACCATATTTGGTTCCCATAAGGGGAGATTACTACAAGCACCCACCTTTGCTACATCCTTCTGCTGCTCGATGATCATCTCGTTGAGGCACTGCAAGTGGATCAGATGCTGGCAACGGCTGAGCGATATTGTGGGATTCTGTGAGTTGTGCACCAACTCCTCCATGCACATGGGGCATGGCTGGGCGTTGGGCCATTGCGGAGGATCGACTACTTTCACGAAACGACTTATCATATCGCTAGCCGGATCAACGCCAACTATCGAACCGGCGATTTGTTGTTGGTGTTGCAATTGTTGCTGCTGATGGTGCAGGTGGTGCTGCTGTTGCGGCAGTGGGGGCGGTGGTGGTGGAATGTTCCTATCATGCACCGAGGTAAACACCTCGTCGCTACCAATGGAACAGTCGAGTAGATCGTTAACTGAAATTGCAAAGTTTCGGCTGCGTAGACTCTCTTTGCTTTCGTGGCTTAAATATGTGGACACTGTGTCCACGCTGGGTCGACGATTTGATTTCAAGCTGCTGGAATCCGTCTCAGAGATGCGAGTTCTTGATCGCGAACGGTGTGATCCCAGCCGCGAATGATGAGATCCTTCTGAGCTGCGGCTATGGTGGCTGTGTATAGATGCGGTGAGTTTATTCGAATGGGAGAAATGCGCACTGCACGGTAGCTGCCCATTTTGTGTGCTGGTAGCGGCATTTGACGTTGCAGCGTGTTTGGTGCTAAATATATTGAGATTGTTGAGAATCTGACGGAGATTTGTCGTTGATACCTCGCTGTTGGTTTTCTTCGGCTGTTTTACTGGGCGTTGCTTCTGGGTGGCGATCAAGTGATTTGTTTGGGGAATACCCAAGGTTTGTGTTGGCTGTAGACTAGGCGCTTGCAGATGTTTGGGCTTCGGGTGAGGTTTCGGTGGGATTTTCGGAAGTGTTGTGCTCTGTTGAGGTGGTTGTTGAGGTGGGTTGGCTTTTTCCGAGTTGCCTGAAATGAAGGTGAAATGTGTTAATATAGTTCTCTGAACGAAAGGGCAAAAAGAATGAAAGTAAACATGAAGGCTGCCCCCTAGATTCGACTGTAATTGATGGTTTGAAACGATCTCAATAAAGAGACCATCGCAACAAGTTCTCCTCAATTCATAATGAACTCAAATAAATCTTTTAATGTCTTTATAGACCATCTAGCGATTACGATCTATTTTAGCACAGTTCTTCTAGCATCCCACCGCATCATTTGGATGACAATTGACAACCCATGACTGTCATCTATCTAGTAGGAGAATTCATGTCATTCCAGTTTCAACTGCTTTTTAGTTTGAAACAACTCAAGGCCATTTTCCATTAGAAGAAACGAAAAACTTCAATAGACCATTTAACTAATTGAAACAATTCAAACAACATGTTTACCCTTGACGTCACCCGCCATAGCCCAACCCCGAAATAAATACTCACTATTCCACTGCTGTGCTTGTTGCGGCGTCAGCTTTACCAACGGATATGGCGCTTGTTGTGTTCTCCTTATACTTCGAACGGGGCCATTAGGCTGTCGCACTTGTGTCAAGTTACAAAAATTAACTGTATACGGAAGTCCAATGTTTGTGTTGCACAGGTCCAATGTTTGTTCGCCCTAAAAACACAGCCAAGAGATAAGAAAACCAATTCTTAGCTATCAATGTGACCAACTAACCTTAGCCCATGATTCCTCGATAATACACTGCACATGCATGTTGTATGTATGCCAGTCGTTACCACTCGCTCCGGCCCACTCCCATTTTGTGCCTTTGCCCGCCGGCGAAGTGGGTTTGTAGTACATGCGTCGAACGCTTATCATCGGCACCTGCACGTCCTCCGAACTTTGCATCATTGTCCTAACATTCACATAGAACTGCTCCAAATTCGGGTCAGCATCGCTCAACAGCACTCTGGTAAGTTTCTTTGCATGCGCCCTCTCCAAATGCTGTGATACTGCAGGACTGTATGGCAACCACTTGCCACCTCGCGATTCGAACTCCCATACCACCACTGCGTGGCTATTAACTACAGCTGTGCTACTATTACTGTTGCTAGGGGTAGCCGAGCTATGACCAGCACTAGTACTTGCTACCGATTGCATTCCAAAGCTGTTTCTTCGTCGTTTGGTGCCTCAGTATATTTTTTATCAAGTGAGGAACACCCTCTCGGAAAGCCTCCACGCACAAACACGGCACAACAATCAAATAAAAGTATTCTCAATTAAACTCAATCAAATCCAATCAGACGATCATCAACTTTATGCACAACGAAACAAAAATCAAATAATGGACACACAAAATAATAAAAAAAAAAAATAAACAACTTAAAAAATGGTGGAGATCTTGTCAGTGGTTCGAGTTCGACACTTGTGGATTCAGCACAGATTTGTGCAGATTTCCCAATGTTTTCAGTGGTTTCATGGTAGCACTTGTGTTTTAAATGATCGCGCACTTGTTAAATTTATAATTTTCGATTTAATTTTGTCGATTTTTTAGTAGAAAACTGGTACCAAACAAATCACTGCCATATTACCAGTTTCTTGGGTGGAAGATGATCGCCAGTTCAGTTCCCACTTTGACATTTCCAAATAGAAAAAAAATCTAAAATGGCGAGGGTGGGTGGCCGACAGTGTTGCCATATGAAAAAGGAAGATTCCTTTCCAATTCTTTGCAACTTTTCTTACATTCGGTGGTGTTTTCCCATTAAATTGATGACAGAATCACTCCCAAATTAATAAAAACCGCAACTTGTCATGAGAAAAAACAAAATCCTTATAGAAATACAAAAGATCAGCCAAATTCTCTCCGTTGAATTAAATCACTATGTTCCGCAGTTCTCTTTCCTAGTTAACAACAGGTGGCGCTGACTACTATTTAATAAAACAAGTTCCACACAAGTTCCAGAGGAAAACAGAATTTATTACAAAAAAAAAAGAATAATTAGAAAACAAAATTAAAACAGGAACCACCTTAATCCAACTCTACACCCTCGTTCTTTAAAATGTTGATCTTTCTATCAGAGCCCCAACGGTACTTGCTTTTTCCAGACTTCGAAATAACCCGATGACAAGGAATCAGGTACGCAATCTCGTTGCTTCCAATTGCATTTGCCACTGGTCTGATTGCCTTTGGCTTGTCCATCGCCAGTGCTACATCTTCGTAATACCATGTTGTACCCTTGGGAATATCGCACAGTTGCTGCCACACTTGTGTCTGAAAGTCCGTGCCTTGAAGAATGAGTCGAAAGTTTCTAGTGCCATCGGGGTTGTTGAAGATATTGTCCACTACTTCTGTGGCTTCCTGATCTGTGTCCTCCGTAAAATAAGATTCGGGGAATTTTTTCTTTAGCTCTTCGATATGAGTTTTGCTTTCATTATCCACGAAGTGGAGACAGCAAATTGCATCATTTGCAAAGCCGACAAAACACTTTCCATATATACTGTCGGCATAACCGTATTTAATGTTGTATTGCGATTTCTTTGATGCGATTTCGAAAGTAAACATTTTTTTAAAATATCAATTTGTTGGTTGAATGCTGGGCGAAAAAGTTTTCCAACAAAATACCCGGCAGCGAATTGTCAAATTTGATCGAAGTTGGGTTTGTTCGTTTAGCCAACAGACAGTGAGGCGATGTTGGTTGGACGAATCCAGCATAAAAGATATTACCGCTGACCAAAAACATGCTCTTCTAAAAAGACAATCATTAAGCCTGGTACGCTGTTCGAGTGAAATGAAATTTTCCATACAAAATTTTCACTGCGAATTGTCAAAGTGAACTTTTCAAGTGAAAATTTCACCAGGCAGTACGCTGTTGAAGTGAAAAATAATTGTTCAAAAAGTGATATTTAGAGGGCGTTGTTTGCTATTTCACTTGGTTTTTATTGTCCGTCGCATTAAATTTTTGACATTTCTGCGTGAAAATTTCACTTTAAATTTCACAGCAATTTCTTGGAGAGGAGTGAAAATTTCACTTCACTTGAACAGCGTACCAGCCTTTACATTCAAGTTTTTAATAAATGCAAATGAATAAAAATTCTGATGGAGCGAAATGACAAGGTGCATAACACACTTATAAAAAAAAGCGTATTTCATGGTTAAGGAGAACAAATTAAATAGGAATCTCAACCAATTTGGTTTACGTAACCGGAGGCAGCTGGTTAGGGACCGAGATGGCTGGAGCATTTTGTTGATTGAGACCGTTGTTGAAAATTTAAAACAGAAGTTCTCGCAACAGATCTCTAATCTAAAGACCCCGAAGCATAGCCTAACCTAAAATCTGTCCTGTTTTTGAGCTTCTTTCTCAGCAAAGCAGGATATTCAGCACGCAATTGCAATAATTACGTCTTTCTTGATATTTCCGAGATTCACTCTGGGTATTTATTCTAAGTGGAAGTTACTTGAGCAGCTTATGTTTGAATCCTTTTCGTGATTTGGGTGGAAGTTGCAAGTAAACTTCAAACTAAAAGTCGATACAAACAACCTTTTATAGGATTTTATACCAATCAAATGTGACTGGAACCGTTTTATTGCGCATTATTTTACTCTTTTCCTGAATTATTGTGAATTGTGCGAATTATAAAGTTTTCAAAGCGTAGTGGTACTGTCGGATATTGGCCAGGCACTCGCGAGAAATAGAAAACCACCTTTTTGAACAAATGCAAAATATATAGGGTACCTTTTTGATGCAAAATAAAATATCATATATATCTCGTTTCTTTGTTCTGCTAAAAAAAAACAGAAAACAGTGTTATTCCCATTTTATGAGAAAAGACTGTTTATTAAAACAAATGCAAAATTTGTAATTTGAATCGAATTGGAATTAAAAATTGACGTGTTATATCACTCTTTGAAATTCCCATAATAAATAACCGCCATACTCTACACACACCCTTATCAGTATAGTGGTTCTAGCCACCTCTAGATGTCGCCACCAAAATCGATTTGACATCTCGAAAACGACATGAACGCCATTTCCGTTTGCTCAACTCCTTTACCTTTTTGACAGGCAGACATACAAGCAGCTCTTTTTTTAGAGCCGCCCAGAATCTGCATTTTATTTTAACATCGTTAAAAAAAACCTAATCCACAATGGTTGTTAAGAAGGTAAATGTTTTCACCATTAAAGTGCAAAGTGAATTTTTAGTTAAAATTTAGTGTATGCCGAGAAATCCCAATTAATTTATTGTTTACCACCGGGTTGTCGTGCTTTGATTAGTTTGCTTGTGTTTTTCCAAAGTTATTTATGTGTCCTTCTTTTGTGTGTGTTGCAGCCAAGACCGAAGAAGAAGCCAGTGACCAAGAAGGTTGCCCCAGCACCATTGGCTGTTAAGAAGGCTGTCGTGAAGAAATCCGTCAACCAGCTCTTCGAGAAGAGGCCAAAGAACTTTGGCATCGGTAAGTTGCGACACTAGTCTGTGCACAAAGTGAATCCTATCTATCATTATGTACTTCCATTTCAGGTCAAAGTGTTCAGCCCAAGCGTGATTTGTCTCGCTTCGTCAGATGGCCCAAGTACATCCGCGTTCAGCGCCAGAAGGCCGTGCTCCAAAAGCGTCTGAAGGTGCCACCACCAATCCACCAGTTCACCCAGACCTTGGACAAGACCACCGCTGTCAAGATGTTCAAGTTGTTGGAGAAGTACAGGCCTGAATCGGCTTTGGCCAAGAAGCAGCGTATGAAGAAACTCGCCGAGGCCAAGACCAAGGGCAAGGAAGTCCAGCCCAAGAAGAAGCCAACCTTCGTGAGGTCCGGCACCAACACCGTCACCAAATTGGTTGAACAGAAGAAGGCTCAATTGGTCGTCATCGCCCATGATGTCGATCCATTAGAGGTGAGTTTGTTGTTGTTGAAAGCGAACTGGGTGACTGTGCCCGTTGACATGTTTCATGATGTGAACTATGAATTTCTTCAACTGAATGTGAATTAAATTCCAACCATATTGTGGCAACTTGACAATCTGAATGCGGAGAGCTCTCTGATTTGTTGCAATAGTCTGTGAAAGTCTCTAATCGTTTTGTTTGTTTCTTTGCAGTTGGTTCTGTTCCTTCCAGCTTTGTGCCGCAAGATGGGTGTCCCATACTGCATTGTTAAGGGCAAGGCCCGCTTGGGACTCTTGGTCCGTCGCAAGACCTGCACAACTCTCGCCCTTACCGGTGTAGAGGCCAACGACAAGGCTAACTTGAGCAAAATCTTGGAAGCTGTCAAGACCAACTACAACGACCGTCACGACGAGATCAGGAAACACTGGGGAGGCGGTATCTTGGGCTCAAAGAGTTTGGCCCGCATCGCCAAGCTGGAGCGCGCCAAGGCGAGAGAATTGGCACAGAAGCAAGGATAAGCGAAAGCTGGTTTTTGTTCTTATATACGCCTGAGATAATAAAAATAGTTTGTAAAAAAACCTACAAAGGAACGAGGTTTGTTTTCATTTTTTAGTGGGCTGTCATACCACTGCGCCGACCGAGGGCGCCTTTAATGTTTTGGATTAGTGGATGCGCATCTCGAATATTTTGCAACAAACGTTTGTAACGAACGCGGTTACATTTTTTGACCCAGTAAGCATTTTTTACTAATGTGGACTAGCGACACGGATTCGTTAGCTATTCTTGCAAAGGAAACAAACTGTCAAGTTTTACTCAACCTCGCATAAGGCGATTTGGCCACACGAAGAGTAGATTCATATGTTCAAAGATTTCTCCAGAGCCTTTTTCTTAGCCTTCTATTCATTTCTTGGTTTTGTTTGAAAACAAATTTGTTCATGTGATCTGTAAACTTGAAGTGAGACACGTGCGTCATTTTAACAATTTTTTGTTTTGTGCATATTCACTGTACGAATTAAATCAAAAATGGCAGGACAAATTCTCAGGCTATAAATTCTAAACTTTCGGGAAAATTACTTAGATTTTCAATCAGAAAAGGTTTGTTTCAGTTTAAAACGTTTATCTAAAAATTAATGGATTGTAATGATTTAATTACAGAAAAGTAATTAATTGTAGGTAAATGAAAATTGCACTAGCGTGTGGAGGAAAAGTTAAGATGGAATCGCGATAAAGTCGGTAATTGGGACATAGTTGAAGTGGACCTTGATCTTTTTCGTCTTGCATGTAGTGCTAGTAGGTGCAGTGGCTTAGTGGTTAATCTGTTGGACTACTAAGCGAAGGGTCCTCGGTTTGATTCCCAAAAGAACTCAAATTACATCGCATTTTCCACTGCTACACCTCTCGCGAACGTCTGACAAACATCCGAGAGTAAAACTGTCATGAAAGAGCTTCTCATTCGCCGTTTGGACTCGGCGTAAAAATGTAGATCCCTTCCATTCGTCCCAAAAATTGAAAACTCACACAAAACGAATGGTTGTGAGAAGCTAGGCCTAGGGTCCCACAGACCTGTCCCGCAACTATTTATTTTGTAGTGCTAAATTATTAATCTAGGAACATGTACGAAAGCAACCTATTTTTACTATTAAATTGAGCGCTTTATTCCATTTAAGATCAAATGTCAAAAATAGATATGTAATGCGGTTTAAACTTCTGTAGTTGTCATTTACGGCGTTCAAGTTGCTAGTTTAAAAAGTCTAACCACTGGCTAACTTGATGTGCCACAGTTTTGATTGGCAGAACAGTTTCAGTTGACGTTAATGGGGGATATCCGACGAATCTAGTCAAAAAAAAATCGTGACAGAGTAGTATATTTGTTTGACGCTGACCTCAGCAACCAATCTAGTTTTTGCGTTACATCTAGCCAAGAAAAATCAAGTCGACTTATTTTTGAATGCGCCCATTGATTCGTTGACGACCTCTCTAATCCTAAATAATAAATAGGCGAAAGCTAATAGTTAAGAACCACCTTAAACACAACATATCGCTTGATTTTTTTGTTCGAAAGATTGTGCATAGACACATTATTACACATTATTAATATGTGTCTTTGGATTGTGCGAATTGAAAAACTCTAATATGTTCAAATACGTGTTCAAACTTTCCGCCCACTTCTGTAAGCGAAACAGAATCCAAAACAAACATGGCGGAATAAGCCATCGCCGTCAGCCCTTAGCCGGATGCAAACAGTGGAGAGATTTCAATTCACTTTTTGATTTTTATGAATTTTATCCAACTTCAGTCCAAACGATTTCTCCGTGCTGGTTGAATGCAATTCTGAATCTCGCTGAAAAGACGACATCGACGACGGACGGGTGTGTTTTTCTTTTCTTTATTTGCCCCTAATTTTCAAAAAAAAAAAAAAAAACGAGTGCGACAACACAAAAGAAAATTCGTGAAATCCATCCCATTCTCGAGTGCCACAAAATCAATAAAGTGCACCATTGTGCCCGTGGAAAACGAGAGGAAATGTGTTTAAAATAAAACATCCACGACGCAATGTGAGATGTAAGTAGGCTGTAGCTCCTACAGCCTCCAAAAGAAAAAAATTAAATATAAAAATAAAAGTCAAATAAGAAAAGTGCGATTGAGTGATAGAAATAGTGAAAAAAATTCATCAAGTGCGTTGGCAAATCTAAATCTATACCTAACTCCATTCCACAGAGGAATTAATTCCGAAAATATACGAAAGAAAAGTAGAAAAAAAGTGAGAATCGGATTTCGGTTTCAGTATTGGCATTGGCCGTTTCTAAAAATAGTGAATAATGAGTGTCTTCAGTGACTTCCAACGACTGTGGATGCAGCGCTTCCCCCAGAGCTCGCTGTCCGATGCCTGGGAGCAGGATGTGCGGGCCAGTCTCGAACGGCACAAGCAGAAAATCCTCGAATTAACCAAGGATCTCGAACAAGAAACATTGTACGTGGAATATCTGGAAAGGTTGCTTTCCGATGTTGAGAAGTACAAGGAGACGGGTGGGGATCCGACAACACTGTTCGAAGCGGCTACCACCACAAGTTCACAGCAGCAGCAGCAAACAGCTGCGACTACAACGATGGCTGCATCATCCTCCATTGAGGAATCATCGACGTCGTCGTCAGTGGTGGAAACGCTGACCACAGTTGGCCTTCGCGATAGCCTTAATGGGACCAGCAGCACCAGTCACAGTCACACCAACATGGACGACAACAAACAGGTTGAGGAGGTGAGTGGTTTCGTTAATGTTTTGCGTTGTTTTTCTGTCTGTTTTCTCTCTGTGTTCTTTACGCACGCACCACGTAACAGTGGTGACAAGAAAAGTGCTATCGATGTCGATAATGGGTGCAGCAGCGGCATCTGTTGTCTGGGGGAATCATTCAGTTTTGATGACATTGATTAATCGCAGGGGCGGATAAATTTCAATACTGCTGATGCTGACGCTGAGTAATGACGGAAAAGTGGGTGGGGTTTTGTACTTTTTATGAATCTATTTTGCAAGCGGGCATAGTTGCACTCCAAGTTTAATTTGCATCCATTTTCAGATGCGCACCCCACGACAATCCAGAGAGATTCCCTTTCCATTGACGGACAATTTTGTCTTTACCACGGCAATTCCTTTCACATGATCCGTATTTAGCATAACTAGTTAGCTTAAGTTTTTTAATGAGACTTGGCTGATTTTATTTCATATTTTTTAGAGTCTTAAACTGCCATCGCTTCTCATTAGAATCGTTGGGTAATTAAGAACTCCATGTATAGAAAGTTATTTAAATTTCGTTCAACCATATTGCTACCAACGAACTTGATATTAAAAGAGAAAACTTGAGTGTGTGCTCCACGCCGGAAGCAATAATACAATATTATGCCTCCTTTTGTTTTTCACTCCTCACCTTTAATAGATCCAAGTTATAGTTCTATGTGCCTATATCCGATGAATGATAGCCAGTAATAAACAGTCAGTTGACGTTATAGGTACTCCTGATGCTGTCCGGTGAGTAGTTATTCTTAGCTAATCATCATTTTGATGAGTGAACGAGTTTCTTGTGTCTGTCTTTTTATTTCGCTCGTCTTCCGCTTCGACGGAGAGCGTGAGCGGGGCTCTAAAGCACTAATTAAGATCATTTAAATATCCTAGCCTGTGTATGGAACTGTGATTTCGAAATTGACTTCTTAACCTTGATTGTTATTCAATTACGAATCATCAGTTGATATGGGTTCCTACCTCCGCGCAGTTTTTTTTGTAAGTAGCGATATCTCTGGATGAAAATATGTCCGAGTGTCATAATTAGACTCCACAGGAAGTAGCTTTTCCGTTTTTCCCATTGCAACTCCAACAGCCCACTGATATAAATAGCATCTTGTGTTCTTGTTACCCACTCATTCATCTTCAAAAACCAAATTAATGGGAAAATGCAAAACGCAACAAATACACAAACCACTAAACAGGAAACGATGAACACCAATAAACAAACACAAATACCTACTCCCAGTTTTGAAAGCCACAAGGCGAGTGCGGTAATGGGAATGGGAATAGGAAGGAAAAGGACACGACCGAAAAGGAAACCAATTCCCAAGTAGAGCACCACGGTCAGTTGAGTTCAAAGCAGAAAAACAAAACTATACTACACTTTATTTATATAAACGTAAAGAACACAGGACAAAACGGGATTATGCAGAACAACAAAAGGGAAAAGCAAAGTATACGCGCTGTTTACAACAGGTTCCCTATTCGTTCTCACAAAGGAGCACTTACTTCAATGCAGTGCAACTGCAGAGCAGGTGGAAAATTGTGTGCTCAAGAAGTCACAGTGGAGGTTGTAAAAAACGGCCAATCACATGGAGGTGGTCTCTTAGTCCAGGGGAGTATAAGAGCTCTTTAGGAAATTGTAGTTTCAATTTCATGCGTTCTTAATTGCGGTTGACAGATGCTGGATTTGGGTTAAGTTGTCGTACTGTGTGCAATTTCAACGCAACCAGCGTAGGGTTGACTATTTGAGAGCGGAGCGACCAAATTTGTCAATAATTGAGCGTGATTTTGATGATTTCAGAGATTGTCTTGACGGAAAACATTGAACAGGACCCAAAACTAAAGTGAGACAGCAGCGCAATCGCGATCTGCATCATCAAGTTGAATTAAATGCCAATCGTCAAGTGGGAAAAAGTGACGTGTCGCACATGGATGTGATTCGCCAATATTGCAATGCGCAAAAGTTTTATTTGAAGACACAATAGGTCTGTTCCCTTACAGTACCAAATTCAGTCAAAGTTTGTTCTCTTCTATACAACTTTTGGGTAAGGGAACAAAGTTTGACTAATTTGACTAATTTGTTTGGATTTGTAAGGTATTGTGTTATGCAAACTTTCTTTCGCGGGAGGGACGAAGGTTGCCGGGTCCGCTGGTTAATTATAAACACGTGTAAAAAAGTCTTAGAAAAAATTGTGTTTCTTCAACTAAATAATTATTTCGAAAGGAACAATTTAATAACTGTGATTCAGTCGGGGTTCAGAAGGAATCATTCCTGTGAAATTGCAAATAAATTAGTGGTGATGGGGTGGAAAGAGCAAATCGCCCAAAAGAAGCGAGTTTATTGTGTTTTTTTTGGATCTAAAAGACACTTGAAACTATTGACAAAACAATACTCCTGCAAAAGCTCGATAAATATGGCGTAAAGGGTTTGAATTGCAGTGGATGGCGTTTAGAGAATAGAACACAGGTAGTAAAAGGGAATGGTGAAATGTCTGAAGAAAGAGAAGTGCCATTTGGTGTTTCCCAAGGATCGGTGTTAGGAACATTATTGTTCATAATTTATATTAACGATATTCAAAGTGCGTTAAAGAATGGAAAAATCGCGCTATTCGCCGACGACGCAGTGATATATGAAACAGAGAAGGAGTTTGCAGAGTGTCACAATGGAATGGTGGAAGACTTAAAAAGTGTTGATTTATGGTTAAAACAAAACAGACTTTAACTAAACGTAAAAAAGGAGAATGATAATGAATGGGAGAACAGTAGAGGATATAAGACTGGAAATTGATGGTGAAGAAATTGGAAAAGTTGAAGAAATTAAGTATTTAGGAATTGTGATTGACAATAAATTAAATTTTACAAAACATATTGACAATACCTACAACTACATGCAAAAAAAAATTCTAAAAAAGTGGGTTTCTTAAAAAGAATACGAAACGATTTATCAACATTAAGTGCAATAAATATTTATGATGTAATTGTCAAACCACATTTTGAGTATTGTTCAACTGTTTTGTTTCTATGTACCTAGTGATAATGTAATACAAAGGCTTCTAATTTTAAAAAATAAAGCAATGCGTTGTATTTTAAAGTGCAATAGCTATGTATTGATCAATATTATGTTAAATTCGTTAAAGTGGTTGTCCGTAAAACAGAGAGTTAAAATGAATGTCCTTTTATTTATATTTAAAATAAAAAACAATTTAATGCCAGAATGCTTTATTAATTATGTGCAATATATCGGAGATGTTCAACCATACTTATTAAGAAGTAGGAATGATTTTAGGTTACCTACCATGTTAAGTGCTAGTGCACAAAACTCATTAATTTATAAAGGTTTCAAATTATTTAATGAAATACCAAATAGCACGAAAAATGAAACAAACCTATTAATGTTTAAAAAACAGTGTGTAGGTCTGTATTTTTAAATTTCAATAGCTTCCATGAAGCTTGTAAATAAAGTATCAATCAATCAATAAGAGGTTATTAGTTCTGGCATCATCGTAGCTTGGCCAAATCTTCCTAGAAATGACACAATTTGTCAGGTTCACCCAACTTGTCACCGCCCTAGAGGTAAAATGCAGAAGGATTTCTGTCTTTACGTATCCCAGGGAAGACTTCCTCCACCTGAGACACGCACAGAGCAGATCCACGTCATTGGCTCTTTCATTCCCCTCTATGTTCCTATGGCTGGGAACCCAGACGAGAGTGATTTCGAGCCGATCACACGCCCGGGTCAGTATCTCGCTGCATTCCACAACAAGCTTGGACGTTGACTTGGTAGAAAAGATGGTCTTAATCGCAGCCTGACTGTCAACGAAGATACCTATTTTTCTTCTTGATGTCTTAATGTTGAAAAGCAGTCTACAAGCCTCCTTAATGGCCAGTACTTCTGCTTGGAAGACGCTGGATGTATTAGGGAGGCGGGAAGATTTTGAGATGTCTAATTCTGTTGAGAAAATGCCCGCTCCCACTCCACAGCTCATTTTAGAACCATCTGTGAAGATGGGTATCAAAATCGTTAACGACCGCGTTTTCCTCCCATTCTGATGTAGAGGGGTATCTAACAGAGAAGTTTTTATGGAAGTTGAGTATGGGTACAGTGCAGTCAGTAGATATACGTCCTATTCCGTCGGAAAGGGAGAGAAGGATGTTGGTATGGCCATAAGGCCTTTCGTACCAGCATTTAAACGCGCCTATAATAATAACGATACTTTCAAACCGAATTTTTGTATGTGCTACTTACTTTTGAACTTTGACCGTTGATAGTGGCCATATTGTTAATGAACAGATTTGTAAAATTGGCTGTCATTTATTCAGTCTGTTTTGCCAAATCTCCATAAACGGACTTAACGTAAAATTGTTTTATCAAAAGCAGTTGGCGATGAGGCCCATTTCTAGATGAATGGGAACGTCAACCAACAAAATTGTTGAATTTGGAACGATACCAGTCCACATGAGATCCAAGAACGTCCATTGCAGCACTGTTTGGTGTGGATTCAGGGCTGGCGGCGTCATCGGTCCATATTTCTCTGAGAACAGAGATCGTTATAGGGACTCATTTTTTAGATCATACAGAAATAAAGGAAAGAAAGAAACAGACGTTTAAAAAAGGAACTAGGTTCAAATAAAAGGCGATAATTGTTTATTTCTGCGTGCAGAGTTGATCATTATAAACACTTTGGCATATTGGCGATATGTCACCAGTCAGTTGTCATGGACCATGCGGATAGTGAAGATCTATCTTGAGTGCAAGTGCAAATCCATAAGAGTTTTATTTATTATTAGAAACAACAAGCAAATGTCATTCACCTCAAGTCCACTACTGCTGTCCACATTACCCGTGAGACTCCTCTCCAAATACCCTCGCAATTGCCTCTCGCTTTTCCAAGTGAGTCATCACTATACAAACAGGCGAAATACGTCAAGGAACAGCAAATCCAATATAAATCTCCCATACCTATGTGCGTGCGTGCTATACCAAACACAGCCATAGGCACAACCATCCTATTTCGAATTTCGCCAGGGTATATAGCCAATTAACAAATGACACCTTGTTTGTCTTAGTCACACTTTACTGCGTCCGTGCGTGTCTGACTCTAAAATGGGAAAACAATTAGCCTCCAGTTGTGAGTTTTACAACCATAAACTATGTCCAATCTCTGCGAAGGCGAAAGTGCTCCTTATACGTTTTTCACATCAGCCAACAGCGTAAAGCAAATCCAAACAATCGCGCGCATTACCACGCCAAAATGTGCGCCGCAACAACAGGGCGCTTTCTTCTTCCCAGCAGGCGTTCGTTCTCTCTATTCCCTAGAGACTAATTCGATTGTAAACACATAAACACACTCTATATGCGAGTATGTAAAGCTGAGCATAGTTTAATGTCACCCTAATCAGCATCCGCCTTAAAAGTCCAGAGAAACGGCTTCTACCTCAAGACACCACCTCCGTACCGTGCAAGTGCAAATGCAAATTCCCTAACCAAGTCAACTGTGTGTAGTTTAAATCTTTCTCTGCGTCAATATGGCGCATTTCCGTCTCAAGTTGGCCGGAGTTGGGTGAAAGTGAATCAACCAATTGTTCACGCGTCACAATTAGACTCATTGTCCATTCCGTACAGGTGCGCGTTTGACTAACGTCTAGTGAGTTACAATCGAAAAGCCACCACCGCCGAACAGTGGAACTCAACTGACTCGACTTACCTTATCTGAGCGTGTTAAAGGGTTTTCGGTGTCGGTTATCTTATCTCATTCCATTCGCTATCGTTTCACGTTTTTATCACGTCTATATCGTTCCCCATTTATATACACACAGCTGAAAGTACAATTAAATATAAAAATTTCTTCTTCAAACAGACCGAAAGTACAACCAGCCAACAACGAGTTGAATTTCGAACTTGGAGAATATTTGTAGTCTCTCTTTTTCGTCCCAGATAAGCGCATAAAATTACGTCGTGCGGTTCGGTTTTTTCCTATTTAAAAAATAAATTAATTCCATGTAAATTACAGGAAAAAAATCCGTGTGACAGTGGCAAAGTGTTTGTATTTTCGAAATAAAATCGAATCGCTTGCAAAATATGTGAAAACAAGTTTCGAAGATTGAATTGCGATCTTATCAAAGTGAAAAATACGTATATATCTATCTCTATATTCAGTGGAATAAAATAGAAAAAGAAGTCAAAATTGTGTCGTAGACTGTGAAATGTCATCGTTCAAGGATAAATTCAAATTTTGGACCAAAGGGGTAAATATTTACACGAAATCGTTCTAGAAATGTCCACAAAGTTCGAAAGTTCGCAATCGATTCAATTTGATTTCGATGTTTGTGTTAAACTTTGGGATATTCACAGGAAACTTGGACACTTTGTCAAAAAGTCAAAAGTGACGCAAAGCTTGCAAGCTGTGCCATAATGATACATAGTTCTTATCGAGTGGGTAAATTTGGAGAGTTAAAAAAAAAATATAAGCCCAATAAACATTTCTCCGATGGGTGGTTAAATTGATTAGAAACTTTGTAGAGCGAAACCTTTGAACGCGATGAGGTTGTCAATACGACGAGTATAATGTAATAGGTTTGACACATTGAATGGATATTTGGTATTTATTTTGATTCGTCTTGTCAGTCGTCAACTGCGTAGACTGTTAAATTTCGCCAGCCCGAATAATCTTTCTTTTGCGTAAATATCTCGAGGTTTCATCAGAGATTACAAGGAGTTGGTGAGGGTTTGTGTTTCCCGTACCCTTAAATGGGAGTGCCTCAGTGGTTGTTAGATCACATGGTCATAGTTGTTCGCTCGTATGACGCTATCGGTGACGTATTGTTTACTGCTGATTGCGCGCAGTGCAGTGGCGCATTTGTCAATGAAATAATGGATCGGAATTGCAGTTGGAGTTACAAAAGGCATTACTTCGATGGGGTAATAACAGCCTTTGAAAGGAAGTTGTGAAAACAAAGCAAAAGGTGTTTTAAAGCACAATTTCCACAGACCGGGTAAGGTATTGGTATTGCTCCAAGCGAAATGAGGCGCCAATGAAACGTCTATAGTTAAAATGCGATCTGAAGTAAGGCGTTGGATTTAGTCTCTGATTTTTAAAATACCCGCCCTACTGCAAAGTGTGCTTCCTTGGTGACAGAAAACCGTCGAACATGATTCCGTGGGGCCCTTTTGTCGAAGTGTCACACCTGGATGCAAGAAAACCCAACGCCAAAGTGCTGAATTAAGCCGCGGCTTAAATAAGGGGTCTTTCATAAGAGCTTCCTATCTTCAAGTTTAAATAAAACAAAGTGTGTGTGACGTATCATCGAGATTTTATATTTGTTTGCAAGAGATATCGATGGCTTTATGTACATGGATTACAACGTCACGTAGTTCAAGTGGCTGCCTTGGCTGGCTTCGCAGTGGTCCATAATGTCACTCCAATTTTCTAAGACCTTGTTGACAGTTTTGGCTTTAGCTAGAAACGTTTTCGAATCGGTCCTTTACAATTCCCTACAAAAAAAAGTCCAAAGGGCTCAAATCGCCTCTCAGAGGCGGTCAATTGACATCGTCCGTGTGGCATGGCGCGCCATCCTGCATGAACCATAGAGGTCGTTCAAATAAATGTCTTCAATTCTTCAATAAAGTCGGTTAATATGGCTCTGTAACGCCCACCGTTGACCGAAAAGTTGTTCCCAGCCACGACTCCACAATCCGCACCAAACTGTCGCCCGCTATCAATGAATTGGGTTCTCGGAATTAACATGCGGGTTTTCCGAGCCCCAGATGCGGCAATTTTGTTTGTTAACGTAGCCGCCGAGATGAAAATGCGCCTCGTTAGATGACTTTTCACCCATAATCGCAAAGCACTCACTTTGGAAATAAGTTTTCAATATTTCCCAACGTTGTTCAAGCGTAAAGCGACTCATTTCGGTCCGCGGAGGTATATGATACTGACTTTCTGTCAAAATTTCGAGCGGGAAACAGCTGTCAGTGTCAAAATAACCTATGATTTAAAGAGAAACCACTAAATGGCCCACCCGTTATATTCCGACCAATCAAGTAGGTTAGGTTCGCACCAGAATCGAATCGAATCGAAAAGTCAACACAAAACTTCGCTGGACTTTTCTAATTTATTTTCTGGAAGCAGTAATAAATTTCTCAGGCTTAGGTGTTAAGTAAATTTTACCCCCAAATGAAGGCTAAGTTTAAAGACGGAAGCTTTTGATCTTCCTAAATTATTTTCTACAAGGCGAAAGTTTTCTTTGTGTAATTGAGGTAAGGGACTTTACAAAATTTTAAATATTTCGGTTTGCATGCCTAAGAAAAGAACGCACAAAGGACATATGAACTTGAAGACGCCAACTACCTTGATAATAGGAGTACATATTTTAAACTGCAGAAATAAAAAGTACGAACTGTGACAGCTGTGATTCAAGTGTGGGAAACAAATTAGGTCTGTTCCTTTACTTTTAAATCTTCAATTTTCGTTCAACTCGAAAAATTCGTAAAAGAGAGCGGCTTCGAGAGAGCAAGATATTTCCCCTCTTACTAGTTTATACTCAACAAATTTCTTTGCGTAAGAACTGAAACAACTGTCAGTCGCCTGAAAATTGATTGAATTGAATTTGTTGTTCTATTTGGCATGAACTATCTGTCATTTTTCATAGGTTACTACAAAAGCGTTCCTTAACTTTTGCGTAAGTTTCCCTCTCTGAGAGAGAATTCACCACATCCACTGTCATTTTGACAGTCTTTACCATTTTTACTACAAAAGTAAAGAAACAGACCTATCAATTGTGTGTCAGTTTGGAAGTTTAAGAGAGCAGAAAAACTGTATAGAGTTGATAACAGTTTTTAGGTCTTACGTCGACTTTGATGTTGACGCTGCTGTGCTCCTGTGATTCAAAAATCTGGGCTCAGTGATTATAGAGTGCTTAAAAATAAAAACGCACATAAAGTACTATCTAAGGTCTTACTGATAATCAAGGTCGGCGACTTCTTGATAGGTTTACCCAAAGCAAATATCTATCACATCCAGTAAACGACACCTCAGTCCTTGTGACAGTCGGGAACCTCTCATGTAACCATATTAACAAACACATTTTCTCCCAAAGTGATATCCTTTCCAAGCAGATTGCTGATGCCCTTCTACGCATGTTTTTCTTTCAAGCAAATTTGCTAAATTTCCTCAAATATGAGGCGTATCGCCCGGCGCAAATGTCACTGCGTGATAGCACGCCAAGTATAATGAGCGCCGTCTCATATTGCTGCCATGTGTTGAATTCGTCTTAATCAACAATACACGCCTCCTTTTACAGACTCCACTCCATTGAGTTGCAGTTGGTCATTTGTTTTCGATGAACGCACGCATCCATTTTATGCACACGCACTTGAGGAAAACACATCAACTCTGTTCAGCAGCACATGTTATCTCCGCTCCTGCTGATAAACAGCGACGAGCATCGCCACTCTCAGTTCAAAGTGAGGTCGACATGCTGCGTGCGGACAGAATATGGGTCGTCATCGAGGGCTATACGTAACTCTAGCAAGTTTCCCGGTTGATTAGGATGCGCTGCCACTAGACGATAAGTTGCCGCAGACTTTCCGCATTACATAAATTATAAAACCCGGCTATATGTATAGGGTTGCTCTCCACACTGCTGAGAGTGTACACAAATGTTGTGCATGCAAATTAACCACAAGATACCCTATACCACCGCACGATAAGAAGATGCCCGATAAGGCATATAAGACCACCATGTGCGCTGTGCCGTTTGCCGGCTTCAGCATACACTCAACGCACCAGACCCGCCCGGTGGCTACTTATAATCCCCGAACTCGTAGAACGAAGTCAAAAATCGATTTGAGTGTGCTCGAGAAAATGTTGTTCCTTGAGCTTTATTGGGGTGGAAAGCCATTTCAGTTGTCGTCGAACCCTGTATACCGATGGCGAGCAGAGAAGAAATGCGGTCATTGCTCCCTTATGGGCTGGGACCACCCCTCCAATACAATTTCATGAAATTCCTCTTGCAAACGAACCCATACCGGCAACCGGCATACAAATGAGCTCAATCGATAATAATTATACCAATGCCGCGGTATAGTATGGCACTGCGCGAATTTCTGTATGTCAACGGAGAGCAGACTCGCTTTAATGGGCCGCATCAGCAGCCCGAACGCTTCGTGTAGAAACATTTGCCAAACGTGTCAGACATAATAACACCTGACGTTGCCTATATGAATATCATGTGTACGTATGGCTCTTACTGATGGCGCTCTGCTGACAGAGGTTTTTCTTTCACTCTTTTGTGGTGTGAGCAAACAACATGAAGGCATTTCTGGCCACATTAAGTTTATTTAGAGACCATTTTTGGCACAAAATCACAAAAAAAGTGGAGTTTTCACAGCTGAACGTGACCCGATTGGGATTGTTCGCGTGGTTGAACGTGGACGACACGGAAGTCGGGTGATTTATTTTGATTTTCATTACAAAAACATTTAAATACAAGAAGAAATTCACATTGTTAGGGTAATTGCGACATGTAAGTAGTTATTGTTCATGTTCCTGGTGAAAGCAATTAAAATAACGTAGATGCCTGACATGTGTCTCACATAATAAAACAAACTGAGCCAATAGAAAACTCTACCAACTTGGCGCCGAAGGGGGGTGACAAATATGTTGTTTGAACAATGAATTGGGAAACTTATTTTTGAACTGTGTCCAAATTCAGTCCAAACACACAAACTCACCTTTTCACTGCACTTGTCACTGATCTACTATTTCCAAATGTCACCCAAACGTCCAACTGTTACAATTCTTTATAATGCTTGTGCCTGATTCGCGTTGATATTCTTGTCCTGATCCTTTATTCAGTACGACATTGCCCTTCATATAAAAAAAATTGACATTTCACCAAAAAGTGCTAGACATCTATCTATATATGAAGTTTGACCTGCCGCTAGTCATCTAGCGGGTCAGTGGAACGCGGCCATTGTAATACATTATTCAGCTGTCAGAATTGAGCTTCCATTCTTCACTTACTTCACTTACTAAATCCACGTACTATGCAACGGTGCAACAATTCGATTTAAAGAAATCGTAGTTAAAGAGTTTTTCGGGTCATTTCGGAATAAGTTTTTCTAAATCTGACAGCTGGTCCATTTGGGCACAAAGTATGTGCAATAGAAATCGATGTGCTAGGTTATAAGTTCGAAAAAAAATCTAGTTAGTTAAAAAATACATTCTCGAAAATACTTAGCTTTAGGTCTGTTCCCTAACGATAATGAATTCGAACACATTAGTCAAATTTAGTCAAACTTCGTTCCTTTACGAAAAAGTTTGATAGAAGAGAGCCACAAACAGAGAACAAAACATTTTCCCTTTATGAAAAACCTGCAAATAATAGCCCAGGAAGTTTCTTTGGGCTAGTTTGTTATAACTGACTTTAGCTGTCAAATCTCTCAAAAGTCAGTTTGAATTGGCTGAAATTTCGGTTTGGTTTATTTAGTGCTGAAAATTTTTATTAAAAATGGATAAATCGGCAAAAAATAATAAATATTAAACTGCATCCGAATGTACCCATTAACACTGACGTTTATTTTTGAAAATTATTTTTCTTTATCGCATATGTTTTTAACAAACGTTAGGCAAAACTTTCGTTCATGTACTTTTTGGTTATATTCTCTTTTTCTGAGAGAATATATCCCCACTCCTTGATATCTGACATTTTGCCGAAATTGGCTAAAAAATAAGGGAACAGACCTTTTGTTTACCTGTCGTCTTCGTACATTTGGCAGGTGCACTGTCAGTTTAATATAGAAGAAATTGGTTATTCGCTCCTCAAGCTTTAAAAAAAGTCTCTAACTCGACCCTAAAAATCCACTAGATATGCTAATTTTTTTTTAAAGTCACTAAAAAAATGTCACTACGAATGAAAAATAAAATTTCGAAAAAAATGTTGTTTTGAACAATAAATCAAAAACCAAAACAAATCAACACCTGGCGTAATAGTTTAGAAAAAAATGTTTTTGCAAAAAGTCACTAGAAAAGTGACTAAACATTTTGTGACTTTTGAAAACTCCACTAGAAATAGCGATAAAGTCACTAAAACGGCAACCGTGCCGTCTCCATTCACACCGAACATTGGAGACGTTCAAGAATCTAGTTTAAAGTCTGACAGCTGGCTGAACTGATGCGTTTCAGTTTTTATTGGCCTAGATTGGTGAATTTTTTTTTAAATTGACGTTTATGGAAGGTTAGTTGACAAGTCTAGTCAATAAGTTGACATTTCGTATATGTGTATATGTATAAGTGACGTTACCAATCTTGTTTTTATATTCAAGGAATATCTATAGTCCAGACCAATCTAGTCGCCAAGATAACAAGACTTTTAAATATGCCCATCAACTAAAGATGTCAAATTTTCCAAATTACAATTGGCAGCACTGACTTTAAGCTGTATATCAATTCTCATAAGTGCGCGTAATACTTCAAAGGTGTGTCTGCCCCGACAACATTAAATTAAACAGTAGGTTTCGACGAAGTTTTATCAAACACCACAAAAATAACGAAGTTTCTTTTTAACTCGAAATCGGATAATCGTCATTGTCAAATATGACAGATTGTATAGGAGATTTTTCTTCAAACATCCTGCATTATGGTAATCAGTTGTTGTACCCAAAGTAAAGCACATGACTTTTCCATTAATTCTATTAGACAATCGTTTTGAATGGCCTGTCAACAAATGCGCTAATGGGTATCGCATACGTGAATCTAATGAGGAACGTCAGTGGTGGCGCTGCTTAAAGGTATATATACAATTTCGATTAGATTAAATTGACAAAATACGCGATAATAAAAAAAGTTTCCAAACATAATGTCTTATTTTTGCGCCGGGTGTTTACAAACTTCAACTCGATGCAACGTCAACAGTCACATTTCAAAATGTAACAGTCACCTTGTGCTGATAAACAAAAAAACACGTTAATAATGTCTCACCCTATGTTACTTCGTCAATTTACTATGAGGAAGGGTTTATTTATTTCTTAGGGAATGTATAAAAAAAACATCAACACACGTTTGAAGCTTTTTCCATCACAAAAATTGACTTTGAGGACTGTTCTTGTTGCTGTAAATTACTGAACAAACAGTCACCATCCTATTATTTCCAAGCTTCGTTGTGGATCTTGTTCACCGTATACAAATCCGCCCATTTTATCCCACATAATATGTATGTAGGCAGACGATTAGTGTATAAATTGGTTAATGAAATTTTTGTTAATCCTTATCTCTTGACTGGCGAAAAAATTAAACGCACACACAAACACATGCTTGGAGACTTAAACAACAACAATAATAATCAAGATATCGAGCTCGAGAATATAATAAAAAAATAAAACGCGCGATCAGAGAACGGAGAAGTTGGTTTCTCAAAGCGATATCTACTGGTATGCATATACAGTTTACATATACGTCTATATTTTTATTAAGTACTATTATTTTCTAATCTATAGCGATATAGAAGAAGGGTTTATCCGGCCGTATTGCCATGATTAGAGCTTCAAAAACAAAGCTTGTTTGTTGAATTGGTGCGGGTTGCTTTTCGTGCGAGGTGTTTAAAATTGGTATATAGTCTTCCTGCTTCCCATCTTGTAACGGAAGGTGCTTTTTATCAAAGTCTGTTGTATGATTCGTCCGATCATGAGGGTTGCCCTCAAATAGGAAGACTTAATAACTACCCTAAAAATATTGAGGCTTATCTATTCGATATCCAAAGAGTGTTTTTTTAGAGGTATAGAACTTTAAGTTAACTGGCGGCCATTTTGTAAGCTGTCAAGTGATTTATTTTTACTTTTGTTTGGCATTTTAACCTGAAAAGACTGACGCCTGAACAACGCCTCCAAATTGTGCAAATTTATTTCGAAAATCAGCTTCTGTTCGAAATACGTATCGCGCATATTGAGCCCTGACACTGAGCTGAGAACTCTGACAGTGCGTGATTGCAATTCCATGCGTTGGAAGCACTTGTTGGCGATTTGACGATTTTCGGGGGTGATGGACTGTCTGGAGGAAGTATGCGTTATTGTTAATCATATTATGTTCGGTGTACTTTTAAAGAGAATTAACAAATTAAAAAAATATGCAAGACATAAATCCCTTCAAGTACTAATTCAATAGACGCTGTTCCAAATCAATCTCATGTTGCAATTATTCCCCCTTTCCCCTCTGACGCCCTCTTTCCCATATATGTATTACCGCATTTCCAAGCAAACAAACTCAATAACGTTTCTTTTCTTTTTCATTTCTAGAGCATAAGCTTCCGTGAAGGTCGTGACAGTAATAAAAATGCCACCAGCCGCGACATCAACAAACGTGCAAGCTACACAGAAACAACAGGCAATACGGTCAACACCAGCGCACCGGACAATAGAAACAGCAAACCATTGGATATAGCCACAGACGATAAAGATTCTCGAACAGAAAAAGACATCAAGAACATTCAAATACAAAAGAATGGCGCACTTAATCAATGCATCACAGAGCTGGCATCTGGTTTCAAGGCGGCCGAGATAAATGCGGAACAACAGCAACAGTCTCAGCAGCAACAGCAACAGCAGACTGCCGGGAAGACAGAGATGAAAAATGGCATCGAATTCACTGGAGCTGGCAGTAATAGTAACAGTTTGGAAAAGAATAATCGACTATCGGATAAGCCATCACACTTTGTTACGGTAATCGAAGTGAATGAGCCAACTGCAGTTGTTGAGTCCAATGCCACATCCAGCAGTAGTAGCAGCACCAGCGGTAGTAATGAACCCACGCAGTCTGTTGCATCCGTTGCAGCTGAGGTTGTTCCAGTGAGTTGTGCGTCGGCGATGCCAGAAACCACTGTTGCCAGCGATCGTGAACGTCTCGCAAGCGAAAGTGAGCTAACGTTTAGTAGTTTTGAGCGAAAGAGTTCCAAAATTGAGCCATCCGCTCCACCAATGTCACCAGCGATGACATCGTCAACATCGGCGGCTGCAATGTCATCCACATCGACATCACCGTCGTCCATTCTAATGACATCGTCGTCGTCGTTTATGGCGAATATAGATGCGAAGAAGAAGGTGCCACCGAGGTAAGTAGGGGAACCTTTTTTTTGTGATCAAGTCTTTTGAAGGCTGGTGTTGGGTTTGTCCCATTTACAGAAATATCATTAACAAGAAGAAGATCTTTGAAAGCTTATTGCAAGAGATGCTTCACCCATCCGCTGGCTTTTGATAAGTCCTTTTTTTAAAGCCATAGGTTAAGTAAGTTTAAACGATCCTCTTAATAAAGACAAAAGATATATACTTTTCTACAAGTCCAAAGCTGATCAAATTTTTGTCTAGGTTTAAAAGCTGCTCATAGAATCCGTGAAATGTTTCCTACAGCCTTCAACCCCTTCCAAGCTGGGTAAGCTGTTTCTAGACCAAGCGATTTGCCATCTATGACATAGGTAGCTGCAGTGACTATCTCTAATGTACTCTCATCTTCTGCCTTCTTGGTACAGGTTCCTTGCTGCCTTTTTTTGCATTGAAGCTCTTGTCAGTCTTCTGTCACCTTATTTGGATATGTAATGGCGCAGTGGCCTAGTGGTAGTGTGTTGGGCTACTAAGCGAGGGGTTCCAGGTTCGAATCCCGAGAGGGCCAAATTACATCTTAAGGTTTTTTTCCACTGCGCCACCTCTCGCGAACGTCTGACAAACATCCGAGAGTAAAACTGTCATGAATGAGCTTCTCAATTAGCCGTTTGGACTCGGCGTAAAATTGTAGATCCCTTCCATTCGTCCCAAAAATTGAAAACCCACACAAAACGAATGGTTGTGAGAAGCTAGGCCTTGGGTCCCATAGACCTGTCGCGCCAAAATATTTATTTATTTATTTAATGGCGCACCGCGGCTGGTAGCCGATGCGATAGCCTCATGCTATCTGTTTGACAATGTCGCCAAAACTTCTCCAAAGCGGTATAATAAATAAGTAAAAAAGTAGGCGTAATTTTCGAAGTAGCCTTGGAGGTTCGCAGAAGGTGCGGTTTTCTAGTCGACTTTGACTCTCCGACTATGACAGGTCCGTGAGAAGAAGGACGTGGGTCAAAGCTACACAATTACTTATTAGCTAAAAGTTGTGAGCTTCAATTTAAGCACCCTCTGGTGAACAAAAGTTTGTCTCCCACATAATTAAATCTCTATCTCTTCTCTACATCTCTACATATAATAAAAGTGTAGAATAAGAATGCCTGACCACGTATCACGCAGAAACTACTGGACGGATTTTGATGAAACTTGTCATAGTGATTGCTTATGTTCTGGGTCGGGACTTAGGATACGTTTTATCCCTAAATAAAATGCGGTTTTTACAAAAAAAATCAAAAAACCGGATATATGTATGGAAAATTCTATTTATACAGACCTAGCTCAGTAATGGCCTATCGGATTGAAAAATAAAAAAATAGGTGAATTTAGAAAATTTCCCCTTATTTATTAAAGATATAAAACATCCCTCTGCGTTGTCCCGAACCTGAGCAGTGTTCAAAACAATTATCCAAAACATTGCTCACAATTTTTCTTCAGTGGATACTACTGCCAGTAGTCATGCAGCAGTGAGTATCGTTGCAGTAGTGTGTGTGTGAGTATGTGCGCCTTCTAACGTCATCATATGTTTTGCACTTCAATGGGCAGTCTCTTTTCAGCGCACCCATTCAGGTTGAACACATTTTCAGGTGGTGTTCATTGGAAAAAGTTTGGAAGTGGGCTGGTGGGATTCGTGTGTCAAGTTGTTTCCTTCATCGGGTGAAGCAAGGCGAGCACGGGTCAGCTAGTTTAAAAATAAAATCCTCAACAGTCGGGAAACGTCACAATGAAGCTGGAAACAATTATTGAATAATCTGACAACTGGAAGTAGGAGAAAATAAATATATCATTAACCGAGAAGTCTCTGTTAAAAAATCCATTAACTTGTTTGGTCTATAAAAAACCTCTCGTTCGGTCCCGCTGGGTTCGATCCACAAGACTGATACACCTTACGATGTTGTAAGACAATAATTGATGCTGTCCAGTAGATGGCATATGTGTTTCAGTTCCAGTCTGACCTTAATTTCGTCCAGACACTTACTTATCTCCTCCACTGTCCATAATTTGAGTTCACCTTGATTTTTGCGAGTGCCGCATAATGACCGGTTGTCATTTGCCTTTTTCTGCGTTCGTGCGTCCGTGTCGTTGTCGCGTCTGGCAGTTTGGCATGCCACCGTTTTGCTCATAGTCGCCATCGCCAACACAAACAGCAGCAGCCGTTACTATGAACAGTTGTACCATTTTTTGTTCTCCTCTCTTCACAGATTTACAGTTTCTGATTATACGTTGCTTATTGCTATTGCCGTCAACCTTTTGGTCGCATTTGGTGTGCGCGCTCTGGACCGGTTTTCATTTTTCAAGCCAGTTTACTGCTGCTGGTTGTGGACACGATGGAACAGCACAACAAAAAAAGAAGAATAAATTCTCTGGTCTCGCATAATGATGGTGGCTCGATGATTAATTGCCAAAGCACAACAAATTTGTTGCACGTATAATTTACTTTACCGACGATGCGTCTGCCCATCGTGCTGTCCCACTGTCAGCGTTTCGTGCTCGTTGTGCACCGACGGCAAATTAATCGCGCAATTGATGTTCTGATTGATTTCCTCTTGTTACTTGTTAGTACAACACTAGTAACTTACATTGTACCTTTGGTTGACGGCTGTCAGTTGTTGTCGGTCAATATTTGCAATTGTAATTCGTGGAAAAGTGGGCTGCCACTGTCATGTTGCTCCACACACTTTCGCCGAAAAGTAAATACGGCAGAAAAAAGTCACCATAAAAATGGTGAAAGAATCACATCATCAGTCCTCCATTTTGGGTGTTTTTTTCTTTTCAATTCAGAACCACAACCGATGATTTCTCTTTTCGTGTGGTACGTGGTGCAGCGTAGCTCTTACGCTGTTCCTACTCGTGTTCTAATAATACTCGAGAATAGAAGACGCATTGTCGTCGTAGCTCATCGCATATATTTCAATTTAAGTCGCCGGTGTCAAAACTTTAATTATACGAATAGGTATAGCTCTTCTATCTATATGCATTTTTTATATGTAGATGTCTGTCGTTGGGTGTTTTTTTTTTTTTTCTTTATTTTTGTAGATACTTGTTAATCAAGTTTTTCAGTTTTTCCTCGCTGTAGGTGGACCGGGTGTGCATGATATTATTATTGTTGGTCGATTTTCTTTAATTTTCCAGCGAACGCGCACACGCCAGACAAACTTTCACATTTAGTTTGTGTGGATTTAGTGGCATAATCTATGTACACATAGTTGCAGCGATACAGTTGTTGTGTAGATTTAAATTGGAAGCCAAAATGTCACTGATGGGTATTTTTTTTTCTTCTGTTTCATTGGAATTAATTTATCACACAGTTTGGAGAGTGTAGCATTTGTGATCATCAATCAGATGCAGATTTCCATTAATGGCATAGAAGGCAGAGTGAGGAGCGCACACTTATAGCGGTGGAGAGATCACAGCTTTATGTGTGCTTGCTTGACACATGGAATGAGAATGGAATATTGTTCCATAGAGCCGAGTGTTTTATGGGTGGGTACACTGGGTACCGCCGACATCAAGCGACTGGCGCTGGTGGATTGGGTTTCAATGGAGAAACACATTTCAATTAGTTGGTTGGTTGTATTTTGTATATTTATAGAGATGGAATAAGTGAACGACTACGATCTGCGAGTATAGAATCGAACTCGGAGTTGTGTGTCTCTTTTTAAATAATTCAGTTGGAACTACGGAAATTATTTGTGATTGTCGTGGAATGTTGCACATGTTTCGGGTTTTCTTTTAAATATATCCGGCGCCGTCGCGATACACTTTTCAATAAATACATAAACTCATTGATTTTGACAGGTTTTTCAATATTTTTTTTTGTTGGTTGGCAAGAAAATGTAAATGCAAACATTTTTTAAGGAAATATTTTTTTTTTGCGTAGTATCAGTCATAAGTAGGCAAATCAATCCCGGGATCCCGGATCCCGGGATCCCGGGATCCCGGACGATTTTTGCTCTTTAACGATCCCGGGATTGCCAGTCACCAATCCCGGGATTTTCGGGATTGATACTTTCTGTCTCTGAAGGATATACCTAAGTAATTTTTGATTTTTTAAATTTAGATTACTAATGTTTTGTGATCGAAATTAACCCTTGCCTCGCCGTTTTCCGAAAATGTACAGAAAAGAAACATAATCTAGAATATGGTGCCGTTGAAGCGCAAATCAAGGTATGCGTTTATATATTTTATTTGTATTATTTCTTGTATCTGAATTTCAATTCCTAGAATTCATACAAGGAACAAAGCAATAAAACCTTTCCTATTTCCAAGAAAACCAATTATGCAGATTTTTGTATTTCTAAGAAAACCAATAGTTCCCAATTTATTGCGTTGTAATTAGTTTTATTTATCTAAGTAATAAAAGGAAAAGGACATTTAAAAAAGAGTTTAGTTGATACACACCAGTCGAACGGAGTGTTGTATTGTGTTTGTGGTATTCTCGCAAGCGTTTTAAATAAAGTACCTACTAGTCCCTATAATTATTGTGTGATTTAAAAAAATGTCAAGTGAAACTCATTTTATAAGGCATAAAAAAGATTGTGAATCTGACCCGTCACCTTCAGTTTGGCATCATTTTTACACATCAAAAGATGGAAAAAGTGCACAGTGTAAAAAATGTAAGGCTGTCCTGAAGACTTTGGGAGGTTCAACTAAAGGCTTACACACTCACTTATTAGCCATCCATAAATCCAAAGTGGGAGTTGAACTAAGTATTGCTTCGACTAGTCGTCAATCAAGAGAGAAGCAAACGGCAGGACTAAGACCAACGGTTAAACGGAAAATGGATGATTATTTTTTAAAAACTGATACTGACACTCTGGATAAAGTTTTGTCACGTATGACGGCTTTGGACGGAATGGCGTTCGTCACTTTTATTATATCAGTAGACTTGAGAAACCTGATGATTTCCAAAGGTTATACCGATTTACCTAAATCGGCAGCGACAATTCGGAAACGTGTAGTTGACTATAGCCTTCAAATAAGACACCAAATTACCACGGAAATTAATAAATTAAAGCAGTTGGATGAAAGATTTAGCTTGACATTCGATGAATGGCCCTCCCATGCCAATAAGAGATACATGAACATTAATGTGCACTCGCGTAATAAAATCTGAATCTCTTTGAGGTACCCGAGGACACCATCTAGATTTAGTTCATAAGTATTTACTGTCCATTCCACCAACAAGCGTAGAAGCAGAGCGAGCGTTTTCAGCGGCCAGTTATATTGGCAACAAATTTAGAAGCCGGCTTGGAGATGATACTCTCGATGGCCTTATTTTCCTGCGTTTTTATTTCCAAAGGTCGAATGAAGACCAAGAGCAAGAATAAATACCCCCTTAATTTTTTTCATTTTTTTTTTTACTTTGGAATTAATTTATTTTTTTATTTATCTTTATCAAAAATTATCATCTCAAAATTTTTTATGGAGTGTAAATATTTCTTTGTTTCTTGGCAATTAAGTTTATATTAATTTAAATAAACTTCTTAAATTTTGATTCATTTTAATAATAAAAAAGCAGAGCATAATAGTTACGCTGCTTTTTACTTAAAAAGATAATGCACTTTTAATTAATTTCTACATTTTTGAGAGCACTTTTTCACCCGTGCATCGATTTTTGGTTTGATTTCTTTTTTTTTCCAAAAAAAAAAAATATACTGTCCAATCCCGGGATACCCCGGGATCCCGGGATTCATTTTTTCAAATCCCGGAATCCCGGGATTGAAATCCCTAGTCATAAGCGCACACAACCGAACTAAGCAACTATACCTATACCAGTCAAGTTTGTCAATGCTGTCTTTTGCGAAAGACAACAAGCTTATGTCATCGAAATTTGGGCAGCTGGGAGATGACGCGTAATATATTATACGTGGGTCAATATTTCAAAATATTAATATTTTGCATCTCAAAATGGACCTTTACTAATATAAACAAATATAACAATTTGTTGGTTATTCTGTATTTAAGAAACGTTATTTAACATTTTAACCCAATGGGCCACCCAATTTAGTTATTTTTAACCGATTTTATTTTCCACGGGAATGACAGAACTAACATGGAAATGACGAATTCCTATCATGGTATAACGAAACAGCATGAAAATTACCTTTACCTCATTAAAACACATCTGAAGTGTGTTTTTAGGAAGTTCAGACTTGTATTCTTAAAAAAAAAAAAAAACGTAGGTATGTAAATTATATTATTTCATATTTTGTTACTTCAGTATATAGGTACAGATTATAAAACATAAATTTTGTGTGGGAATTTGTGAAATACACGCTTTTGTTGAGTTTGCTCAGATTTTGTTATATATTTAACATATTTATTATTAATTTTTTCCTACTTTCGAATAGGTTAGGTTAAAGTGGCTGTCGGCTAGCCGACATACTTAGACCATTATAAGGTCCCTTGTGATAAATGAATCTACGTCTTTACTCTTCCTACTCGTTGAACGAGTTGGAACTTCTGATAAAGCGTTGGAGATATCGAATATCAATGCTTTTTAGATAGTTCAGATCGCTTTAGTAGAAAGCTCCCAGATGGAGTTTACGCTTTTGTGAGAGAGCCAGACAAGTACAGAGGGAGAATGGTCTCTTCTTCCTCCTCGTCAAGACAGCTTCTGCAAAAGTCGTTTAAAAGTACGCCAAGTCTTATTGCATGCCTATCTATGAGACAGTGTCTTGTGATGACACCTATTGTAGTTGTAGCGCTAATATGCTTCCTGTTGAGGGAGATTAAATATCTAGAACGTTTTAAATCCAGCTTTGGCCAGATCTGCTTTGTCGCTAGACAATTCTAGTCGGATTTAAAGATTTGTTCTTTATTATGAGTTTAATTAGCGATACCTAAGGAATCCTTAATTGGAAGCAAAGGTAATTTAGTTCCGTGTTAATTTAATTTGCTTGAATATGTCAATATGTGTCCGAATTGTCATTACCATGTATGCCACGGAAAACATGGAAATGACGACATGGAAATGACATCGAAAGGTATTTTAATTAAATAAAACTGAATTTTACTGAATATTTTTTTTAAAACTCATCTTATTAATTAAGTTTATAAAAAAGGCATGCAGGGCAAAATATATTAGATTTAATTATTAACTTATTACAATCAAAAAGACTTAGCACGGTAATGACAAATTCGGATAACGAAAACCTAAACCACCTTCAAAACATGATATAAAGTTTACTAGTGATGTATATATGGGCTTCTTGAAAAATGTTCCGAAAACAATCAACAGGTCTCGTTATTAACGTGAAATCCGCTGCCTATTCTGCGGCCGTTAAATAAAATTTTTTTAAAGAAATATTTTTTGTCATGGAAATGACAATTTTGTTGGGGACACTCGCTAAATACGTTCCACATAATTTTGCATATTCTCTAAAAATAAATTGTGTAGGCCACACTCCCCATTGTTCTTTCTTCTTCATGGCTTCATCAATAAAATTTGCAAGCCGTCTTACATTTTACAAATAAAATGCATTTTTTGAAGGAAGGTTCAACTGGACCATGCCATGGTAATGACATTTTTGAGGTTTAAGTTAAAATTTCGGCGTTAATAAAAATTTATATTTGTTCTTTTATATGTGCACTTTGTTGAAAGAGATTCTGTAGAAGCTTTTCTTAGTCGAATATTAAAAAATATATATGTTTTTTTAGCCTATAAATGCCGGACCGCAGAATATTAATATTTTGAAATATTCACCCACGTGTATGTATTCGAAGATAAATGAAAACAAGTGCAGCGATATTGACGGATGGAAATGTTTGAAGGTTGGATGTTTGTAAAGGGTTTTCTAATAAAAGAAACATGTTTCTCGAAGAAATTTGGGTACGAATTGCATTGAAAACGCAATATACCTACTCTCATGAGTTCTTTAAAATATTTTTATTTTGAATTTTTCCAAACGACCATGACAGTTTCTCTCACTCTCAATATTTCCACTAATGAAAGAGCTTCCTCTCCCGCTGTGCCAACTGTCAACGCATGCCGCACACAGAAAAGTAGAAAGTAAACCTACTTTATCCATCGCAAGTGCGATGCCTATGGGTCACTTTCCATAAGTATTCTATCAACCTGTCAGTCGAATACGTTGCCGCAACGGACGCGATGGATTCTATGGGTTGGGCCTTTAACTCGCTTCCATTGAATTTGGAAGGACTGGATTGTTCGTGGGCCTTTGTACGTGTTTGCACGAGTCAAGACCGAGCACCCATAACCGTCGACCTGGAGTCTCAGTGCAGCTGCATGTGCAGGACATAGGTTTTTTTTGGGTTAATACACATTAAAATAAATTGTTGGCGCAACAGGTCCGTGAGCCCTAGGCTCAGCTTCTCACAACCATTCGTTTTGTGTGTTTTTAATTTTTTTTTTCAAACTTTTGGGACGAATGGAAGAGATTTACAATTTTATGCCGAGCCCAAACGGCTAGTGGGAAAAACCGGGAACCGAACCAGGACCCCTCGGTGCGAATGTTGGAATCTTCAACTTTTACCTTACTTCTTGTTTTTGTTATAGGTACCTATGAAAATTCTTTCCGAAAAGTGGTCCTTAAACACTTAAAGGACTTGCGCTAGGTATAGCTAAAGGAGTTTTGAAAAAAACCATGTTATTGCGCGTTCGTTAAGTGAGGCGATGTGCATTGGTTGTCCGTCTTGTCTTGTAGAACGCTCAGGCGCAGGGACATAACTCCAGGGGACATAAATCTATTATGGACTTAATACTACTGGACTAAAATTTGGGATCCTATTTAATTTTTCTTATTTTTGCTAAAATATGAAATATAATCCAAGAACTCCAACAGTTAATTTTCTTATCTGCAGGTGTTCTTAGACTAAGTATTTGATGCGCGGATTTTTTGTACAGATGTACAAAAGCACCGTAATAAAATTAGTTCAGTGATAGTTTTGTATTTTTAATGACCAAAAACATGCTTTTTGTACATTTTCGTCTTTAAAAATAATAAGCGAAATACCTAATGGAAAATATACCACCGTCGAATAGAGATATTTAATGGACAGAACTTTTTAAAATAGTTCCCAAATGTTGCTTTTACCAGCTTCTTGCCATCTATATTCATTATTTTGACGAGGTTATGACATTTTTTTGATTATTTCTTAATGTTGTAGAAAGTTTATTTTATTTGCTTTTAGTTATTTGCGTTATTTTTATTTTTAAATGAATGAAAATGTTATAAAGAAATGTTGCAATTATTTAAGAAAATGCAAGTCTTTATTTAATTAAAAATATATTTCTAAGAAGACAATATATTGAATAAGAAATGATATATGAAAAAAAGACAACAACAACAAATTCGGGTGCTATTTAATTTTCGAAATTGGGGTCTTATTTCGTTTTCTCTCTGAGAATTAAAGAAAATAAAAGTAAAAATTTAAATTACATAGGTACTTTAGTATCTATTTCCGTTTTTATTTTTGTTACGCTGTTTTTTTTTCGCGCGTTTTGGACTTTGTTTTCAGATAACTTCTTGTATTTGGAATTATGTCCCATCTTTAAAAAATAAATTATGGACCTATGTCCCACCAAAGTGGGATATAAGTCCATACTAAAATTTTGAACTTATGTCCCACCCAAATGGGACATAAGTCCACCATGGATTTATGTCCCCTGGAGTTATGTCCCTGCGCCGAACGCTCATACCTACGTCTCACGCTAAGTTCCTCTGAACATCTGCCCTGTTATTAACTACACCTCGTAATTTTCTATGCTTCAGGGGCTGTTTTATGTCAGTGTACGATCTTCTATTGGTCCAATTGCTCGTTTCTCGATGCTTACAAGAACGTTAATTGAATATTTTGGTTGCAAACTCTATTTATTGGAACAATATTCGAGGCCTGTTCTAACCAAAGTTTTATAGAGAAGAAGAAATGGCTTGTGGATCGAAATATTTATTTGTTCTAAATAGGTAACTTAAGTTAAAGGACGCTGATCTTGCAGTGAGGCTCTTCACATTGGATTGGGTTGTCGTCCACTGTAATTTGTAAAAGTGGTTGGCTCTGTCTTTTGTACATTAATGACTACCATGTTTCTTTTCCTCACTTCAAGATTTTGTCCAGGGTTTAATTGAGAGATTAATATTTCCCCCTCCACCCGTGTGGGTCTACCATTTTACTAGTGAGTCACAATATCCGCCCAGACAAAATTGTTTGAAATTCCATTATATAACGACTCAAATAACCAACTCATCTCATCTCATCCTTCAAATAAACACTCCATTAGGAAAACAAATTCAATCTGTGCGTCATCCGTTGCACCATAAAATTGCCCTCGAATCCCTTACAGTCGCGACTCGTGACTGTGACCCTTTCCTCAATGACTAACTGCCTATATATGACATAAACACAGTCCACATCCAAACCCCACTCGAAATCTGCTCTCTAATTAATGGAAAATCCTATATTCGCGACAATTAGTCGCGCATGCAAGGCACAATATACAATGCACAAATTTTGGTTCTCCCCAATGTCATCAGCCACACTCTGTGCCAATCTCGTTCTTGTGCTTGCCGGCTGCCTTAATTGGCTTAAAGTGAAAATTAACTTTTCCCATCGCGCAATGCCTTTTAATTCGATTACTCGCGGGCAATTGAAATTCGCCAGCCCCATAGCTCGCTCTTTGAAACCCATGCAATGATGGGCTCGACAGCGGGAGGCCGACGAAAAAAAAACACACGAAAGCATGTACAAATTAAGTTAATTGGAATTGGATCAAGATCACCACAGAGGCTATGCCTTTACTGCCATCATATGCGACAGGTGCTCTAAGCAATCAACTCCGCAGACAAGTCCTTCTGCCTAATTGCTTTAACACTTCATAAAATGGCGAAATTTTTCAGCAAATGACTGTCGCTGTCGTTGACATAATGTTTTCTTTGCTTATCGCGTAAACGTAATATAATTAGAATGAATGGCATTAAGGGCATGTTTACATCCAGCTTTTATTTCCCTTAGTCACGCAAATGGAACACGAAAAAAAATCCTCTTTCAGTGTCACTTTCATTGTAAAGTTGTTAGGTCGGTATGCGATAAGATGTGATGCATCCACCCTCGCAGTTAAACATGTCCTTGCTGGTACTTTCGCGGAAAACATCGCAATAAAAGGGATTTCGGGAGATTCCGCAAAATGAATGAATCCCATCCAACTGACTGTGGGTAATAAATATCCCCTATCTGTCTGGGTGGACCACCTCCTCGATGCTGTTGTGGATGTATGTATGGATGATGACTCAAACAGGCAAACAAGAAAAATTGGACTATTGGGGAGGCAGATCTATAAAGCCCATCGGACGGAAGGGTGACTTGACTACCACTCTATTCGATTGGGAGAGTTATATTGCACAGATGAAAATGTATTTTTTTTTTTTAAATCACATTTGCTATAGGAGACAATGACGCGGATTGTCTGTGGGGCTTTTTTTCCATTTCAAATTGCCATATCGGATTGTTATTGCACATGAACTGATAATTCAAGCTGAAAACAGAGGGGCGCAACTTGAACTAGTAGCAAATGAAACTGATGATGGTTTTCCTCCTTTGAGGTTTCATTTCAGTGCGAAGGTGCAACCCCAGAATTTTTGGAATTTTATGCAAAAATTGTTTGTCAAAAAATGCTATTACAACAGTAGGTAGTACAAAAGCAGATTAACAAATTTCCGTGAATTCGTGACAACTAAAAGTCAATGTCTGAAGACTGCAAACAACATAGATCACAGAAGATTTTAGCCATTACTTATATATTTCATCTGTCATTTGCCCCTATCAAAATTCCCTACTTTTAGCAATAAAATTATAAATTTTGCTCTCAGAACAGTTTTTGGCAACAGTTTTCAGAGCTTTTTTTAAATTGTATAGACAAAATATTTGAACAAAGCAAGAATTCTATCATTGATTTGACAGCTTGCTTTCAAACTGAACCTAAATGATGAAGAGGTTAGGAAAGACACACTTAGACCAAGACTTGCATGTTCATTGTAATACCACAAGGTGACCGGAAAACTCAAGACCGGTATATACTACCCTCGATCATGGCCCCGTTACAGAAATGAAGGGCAATGAACTGTCACAAATGACAGCCAGGTTTCAGAGGTAGCCCAATTAGAAGTTCTATCAAAACTATACCCCAACATACCTAAATGACGTTCTACTGATAGTGTTTGTAGTGATTCTAGTTCGTGTATACAGTTAAAAAACAACCAAAAGAAATCAAAGACCTTGTACAAACTCATTTTGTTTCGAGAACCTAAGTAAAGAACACTTTTTAACTTTATCAAGTTCATCGAGCTCATCAAGACCCAATCAGTTGCCTTCTAAATCTGTTTTGAAAAAAAGTGTTGCTCATACTTTCTCCAATGTAATTGCAAAGTTCTCGAGGTAGGCAGTGATCTTTGTTTGACAAGAAACCTTAAACATAATTTTTAAGAGAATATAGTTCGAAAATCAAAAGGTGAGTTCAGAGGACCAATTTTTACTTGCATATCTAGATACTGCTACAAACTGTCAGCGCTGCTGCAAGTAATAAGACGTGTGCGCTGAAAATATAGGTCCGACACAGTGATGCCAGACTTTGGAAGCAGGTTATCCCACGGTTTTAAATAAAAAATCCCTTTGCCAAAATTTAAAAAAACCCACATATATCCCACGAAATATTCCTGCACCTTTGACTTTGTTTATAGTTTTTAAGTTAGAGAAATGTTTTGAGCGCAAACTGTGTCGCAATATCTCGGTTTTGCCGCAATGAAAGGTCGGCCCACAAACTTTGCAAAATGCTTTGTAATCGTCGGTCTGAACCGCCAAAAATTTACTGAATCAAAACAAACCGCACAGATAAATTCACAACGACAAGATTCGAATTGTTGTTTTCTTATTTGACATTTTATCTCAATAGTGATGTGAATTGAGATTTTCACCACGGATATGTCAGTTTCGGGAAATAAAGAAAAAAAAAGAACACATTAAGATTTATTGGTTTATTTTAAGTACTAAAAACTATTTTAAACCTCGCGTTTGATAGTTCGGGCAAAGTATGTTTGTTATTATGAAGGTATAAGAATATTCTGAAGTGTTTCAATTTATTTTTAGTTGTGGTTTTCATTTATTTTACAGAAACAATTTATAAAATTTATAAAATTTATAAAATTTATAAAATTTATAAAATGGCTACACGAAAGGCAATAAAATAGAAGGCATCTTTAGCACTTCTGTCTATATATGCGGTACACGAGAATATTAGACTACACTACCCCTAAGGGAACCATGCGTCTGTCTTCCAAGCGGAGATTTTCGCTATCCTTATGGCTATGCACTATATTGTGACAAACAGGTGGAGGACCAGAAGCATATGCGTTTGCAGTGATAGCCAAGCTGCAATAAAAGCGCTCCCTCTTACCTCGTCCAAGTTAGTGCTTGAACTGAAGCTTTCTCTGAACTTGGTCGGAAGGCTAAACACAGTGAAACTTGTCTGGGTCCCAGGTCACACTGGTGTCCCGGGAAACGAGATCGCTGATGAGCTTGCCAGGCTGGGTTCCAAAGAAGCTCTCTCAGGGTCTGTGGTTAGGTCCGGACTGGGTCGGACACCACCATCTGTCCTGCTTGTGGAGAGGATGACGATACAGCGGAACACTTCCTTTGTAGTTGTCCTGCCTTTGCTCGCATCAGGTGGCGGATCTTCACTCTGAATCTCCTTCTCATCTTTCCTCGAATGACGGGAAAACAAAGAACAGCAATGTAAGGTGTCTGTTTTGGCAGTACAATGGACCAGTAGTTGTGTCTGAGTGCTCCATCGGATAGTAGCAAAAAAATATATATATGCGGTAATGGCGTCGAACCGCACGTTCCACCTGACGCACGTCTTCCTTTTCTGATGAGGATATCATCGTTTCTTCAACTTCAGACAAAAACTTGAGTGACTATTACGGAAACTGATTTAAACCTTTAGAAAAGCTACGTAAACCGGTTGTCGGAGTGCGGTTTATAATCGAAGTGGTTTATCTGATAATAGGTTTAAAAAATTACGTTTATAAGGTTTAAATTGAGTGAATAATACGGAATTACAAATTTATATGGTTTAAACAAAATTTAAACCACGGTCTAAATTAAACCACTTTTTAAACCTAGTGAATAATGCGGCCGTAAAATCCCTTTGACCCTTTTAGCTTATTTTAAGTGAGAAAATCCCTCAGAAAGGGATAAAACCCCCGATCTGGCATCACTCTCCGACCACAAAATAGGTATGTGCTGTCATCAAAAATAAAACTGATCTTCGGCAACTTGAGCAACTTTACTTACCATTCGGAAAAATGAATTCCGGACAAATCAAAGCTCTGCACCTATCTGCTTCGTGTTGAATTACACAGTTCTAACCTGGAGGGGGCGCCACTTTTAATGCATTCCTTTCGACATTTGAAACACAAATTCACACCTAACTGCGACAAAAGTTTCAAAACCTATGGCTACACGTCTACCGAAGGTGCGTACTACACCACATACCTAAAACAGTTGATCATGTAAAGGCCGTGCCCATCCGACACAAAACAAACCACCATCACCGAGCACAGCTACACACAAAAATTTTATTTAACCAAGGCACAAATCAAATGTGCTATAGAGTGCATTTTTCGCAAACCTTTACCAGCGCTGAAATCGTGATTCACACTTTATTTTCCTTTTTGCTGTTCTTCTTACTGCTGTTGTTGTTACTGTCTTCTGCACAACTCTATAGCAAGTTGTTAATACCTTTTTTCATTTTGTGTGCGCTCCCATAAATGTGTGTGCGGAAAACTGTTAACACCGTTGCCAGTGTAGTATCTAGAGGTGGATTACGAGCCGTCTCAAAATGAAAACACGTTGTTTTCGTGGGTTATTCGTTTTTCTGTTGCGTCTATTCGCGAATCGGTATATGGGTAGGCTAAAACCCTAGCCCACCTCGCCCTGATTCATTCAGCAAATTAATTCTTTATCACTCCGCCCGGGATGGGGAAATATTTCGCAAATATTTACTCACAGAAAAAATGCTAATGCAAAAGAAAAAAAAAGTGAAAACGTAAATAAAGCACTACACGAATTGCGCGACGAAGATACCATACGACCGAGAGGTGAGCAACAGAAAAAGACGACGACGACGACGAGAAAAAATGATAATAACGCGAACGCCTCACCCTGACCCGCTGAAATGTGGCAACTGTGATGGGGTGCTGCTGGGGTATGCCTTTTGCTTTCAGTGTGCGCATTTTTGCTTACAACGACGAAATTGCATTCGGAAAATCCGCTTTCGGCGAATGCACTTGAGTGATTAGTTGGGCCACTGGTTATGGGCATCGGCCACCATCTTGTACCTAAGTGGTGGGTGTAAAACTCGCTTTTAGGGCCACCTAGTGCAACTTGCTTTCGTTTGAGCGGCACATACCATCATATGGCTGAACATACATTCCTTCAGCATGACAGCTGGAAAGTTAAGTTTAATTGAATTTAATTTCTCTTTTGTGCTTTGTGCACCTTGACATGATATGGCATGGGTGGGGTGACAGGAGGTGGGAGAATATTATCAATACGTGCCTCTTTCATTGGAAGAGAAGCCATCGTAAATGGAGTGGAATGAAAATAAACAACAAAAAAAAAGACTGCACTTTGTGGACAGAAAGTGATGTTGTCGTTTTTTTCTGCTCTTTCTTTATACATATAGGCTCAAGCCGTTGTGCAAACTCATCATCTTTTGAATAGCGGAGATAAAATTGTTTTTGCCATCCACTGTTTTTGTTTATATACAGAAAGCCATGTTGGTGGTGAAGGCCATTAACAGTGGGACTGGGAAATAAGAGGACCGTTCTTTTTTTTTGTTTTAAGCGAATGTCAGTTGGGTTGTCAAATAACCATATGAAAGAAAAGGTTTGCTAGAAGTTTACCCGATCTTTATGCTTTGATGACACGTATAACTTATAGCCTCAAGAAGAGACACAAGGTTGTTAAGTCCTGAATGAAAAGAGGTAATCCAGCTTAAGCCAATGTGCGATTAGTTTGAAAAGCATTTCGCGGCCATAACAGGCCATCTGACATATTTCGAATGTTTCATTGAACTTAAATGGATTTTCGAACATTTTTGACACTAGCTGAAGCGCAGATAATCCAATTGTGGTTGACCCCTAAGAAAAAGGTTCGCCCGGCAAGTTGTTTTTTGTTGAATATTATTTGCACTTTATTCATTATTCAATCGGAACGGAAAATTCTCTGTTTTTTTACGATTCGGGGGTTTTTTGCTTCGAGGTATTCTTCGGAACATCTATTCGGAATATTTCTCCGACATTTTGCAACGCATACCGGCAAATTACGTTGAAGTGCGATGAAGTGCATTTTTTTCTTCAATTTTTGACAGCTAGGATCCGATATCCCCCGACAGAAATTGGTTGCGGAATTTGTTTACGATTTGGATTTGAGCCTCCGACAGAGTGTGCGTTGCGGAGAATTTTCCGTTCCGACGTAGGTATGTATATGAATATGAAAGTTTTTGTGATTTTTGTAGCTTCTTTCCAATGCGGACCGGCTGCCAAACTGGAATTTTAATGCACTACTTGTTTTGTGTCTTCAAGATGTATGCATTTGTAAACCTTAGACCACTCTGCGCATTTATTTTTCACTGCGTCTTAAGCACTCTCATCCCTTTTACACTTACGTCCTTCATTGAAGAAAAGTGGGTGCATTCAGGTTGACAACGGTCCCTATGAAATGAAACCCTTTAGAGCCAAGGCAAAAGTGTCAAGTTCCCAATGTGCAGTGCATATTCGTATTCGTCCACATAAGACGTCACCAATTCTATTGTAAGGTGAAATGTTTCACTCAGGATTAGGAGAATACCAGCCCCCTAGAGAGTTGTTGATCCGATTAGGGGTTAGATAGGTAAATGCAAATTTAAATCTTCATACCAATCAATAACAACTTACTCTACCTAATAAGCCGGATGTCCTTAGTGAGATCTACGTGGGGGGGCATTCATTTAAACCCATGCTGACATGCGCCGGATTTGTTTCTTTTTCTTTTTAGCTGAACCCACCCCCTTTCCAATTAATAGCCCTAAACGCACAAAAAAAACCTGCACCTACACCATACCTAGCTATGCGCACGTTTCATTGTTGTTTACAACGGAAGTCCTTCTGCCAAAGATGGAGGCACAAATTCACAGCCATATATAGCCATTCACAAATACACCAGTCTCCTATTCAAATATTTATAGGAATCTAGGTCGAGTGATGCTCGAAGGATATTTCAATGCAGCAGAGGCGAACGTGAGATACCAAAGCTTGTATCTTCTATTCGCTTATCGGGGTTATTTTTTTATTTTTTTTAATTTTAAGTTGTTTTCTGTGTACATATGTATGGTCCTCGGCGAACGATGATGCAATGGAGAGAAGGAATAAAAAGTGGTAGATGGGAGGATAGCAGGTATGTCTATAGTTGGGTGTGTCAGAGCCTGCAGTATATCTGTACAAACGGGTGACATCATAACGAAAACATAAGCTCATAATGCAGACATTTTCATTTTAGCTTTCAGCTATAAAAGTTTGTTAGCGAATACCATGGATCTCTGTGTCCGTGCAAATTGCACGAAAAGAAGTTTGCGATGCCTCCTTAGCTCCTGGGCGGAGAAGAAGATGCATTTATTTTTTGTTGTGTTGTTTCCTTCTTATAGGGGTATTTTTCTTTTATTTTCTTTTGTTGGGCGTTAATAGGTATTGGGGAGGATTGCCGTTTAAAGTGGTTGGTAGGCAGAGACACTGGCTTTTGAGGGTTTATGAAGCCTCATCAAGTTGAGTAAGGCTTTTGTTGGGTTTTTTTTTTAAGAATCTGGCTGGGATTGTATTATGCTTTTGTTTTTCAGCGCATAACAAATGCGATGGATGGCGATTGATTTGTGTAGTAGTACTGATAAAAGGCGAGGAATTGAGGAAATGAAGAAGTTTGGGACAATAAAAGAAAGGTATTTGTTTTTGAGATTTGCGTGGGTGTTACTTAACAAATGGGTGCCTCTGTTTAGTTAAAAAGAGACCGACTGTCAAAAGAATAACAGTGAACCCCAATTATCTTCGATTGTGACAGTCAAACACGTTATTCGCTCTACTCTACGACCAAAAGAAGTCATTAATTGATGTGAGAGTATGAGGTTGAATATCTATAAACGAATCGCATTGTCGAAAAACAAATAGAAGCTTTCAAAAATGGCTTACTCCATGTAGATCTAAATGGTTTATGTAAATGATGATCATTTCATTCAGTGCACAAACCAAATAAACTGTTGCGAGTGTTCAAAAATGAGTATTTTTTGACAGAAACACATTGTGTTCATGGTTTCTGACATGTCTGTCATATTCTGAGCGAAATGTGCATAGACGATGAAGAGTTACCATCAGTAAACACATTTTGAAATGTTGATGCATAAAGGTCTGCTGTTTCCATACAATCCACAAAAACATTAAACTCATCTGTTTAAAAATCTCTGCGGTAGAGAGGTTAATGTATCAAGTGCATAGTCAAGGTTCCATATTTTTCAAGACAGCATTAAATCGGAATCGGATAGCAGTCTTTGAAGGGAAAAGTGCACACGAAAAGGCCGATATATACGGTCAAATCCCCACATAAATCTCAATCAGTGATACTTCTTATTTTGCTCTCAAATATATCAAAGCCTTAAAATCATTTGCATTTTGTATAATTTATTTAAAACCCAAACCAAATGAATAATGTTTATTGAATAAAATCATCAAGAAATTATTATATACTTAAATCAAACGCATAGGCCATAACAACGATGTCAATGAACTCATCTGAATGACACAAGTCAACAGATGGCGCTGATATATATAGCCAACAGGCAAATACCTTACACCACTGCCACATTGCGATGACATAGTTCCTGTGGAAACTTTATTTTGTATACAAAATTTGATTACGCCGACTTTATTATCCATCTTACATGATGACATGCGTGTTCAGTACCTACCCTACCTAACCTTCCTTTGACGTAAACAAATTAAGTAAATAACATCGACGACCGGCAATTCTGATTCCGAGATTAATGATTCACGGAGGTCAGGCATGGTATCATTCTGATTGTATTTGCCATCCATTTAAATTTGTTTCTCTTTTTGTTCGTCTTCTTCTTCTTCTTCTTCATGTTTGTGTTCTAAGAATTACCGTGAAACGATTCTCTCTTCTTTGGGTTTCGATTTCAGTTCAAGGAAATGCACGCAAAACACTTGGCTGCTCACGCAACTTCTCAGCTTACATATATAGAGGGGGCCCCTTTGTCGGTCAATATGGCCGCGACGTAGAAGGTATAATTCGCTCAACTTCGATTGGCAATCCTCTCCGCATTGTTGTTAAATATGATGGACTTTATGGCGTACTCTCGCGTCTCGCACAGTTAGCTAAAAGGCAAACAACCTATGGTTACGTTTCGGCGAATTGTCTATGACCCCAACAGCCAATCCATTCCAGAAGTCTATATATGATTATTATACGCACATACACACGCAGGTTCTGAATTGAATAAAAGTCTCCCTTAATTACCCTAATGGTTTATTCATGACAGCAGTTCGCTGATAAAAATGACAGAGCGACGACTGAAAAAAAGAAATACAACTACACCAGAAATTTAATTTGAACGCTCGACGAAGACACACGCGCGTCGGGTTTAGAAATAGAAGTTTGAGTTTCTCTATGTCGTTAACGAGTGAGTGATATGAGTGCAAGAGCGTTGATGTTCGGTATACAATGGACGGGGTGTGCGCTGTTGTCAGGTTCGGTTTTGTTACTCTATCGATGGTGAAGCGAACAGTTTGGAGTTTTCTTTTGTTTCGTTTCTTAATTAAGAAGTTTCCAAATGAATATGTTTAAGTGCTTTCTTTGGGAAAAAATTGTTAATTGCTAAACTTCAGACTAATTTTGGGTTCACAAATTTCAAGCTTTTCCAAAGAGGGTTTTACTAAATTGGGATTCTGTAACTGTCATTGTGGGTATAGGGGTCTGCGTGGAGGTGCCGCAAGTTATGGAATCTGTCTTTTTTTTTACTTCTGGCTGCCCTAAAAATCATTTAATCTAAAGCTGTTCTGCGACTGTCTTAATTTACCCCATTTCGGATTTGACGTTTCTTTTTGTGTTTTCAACTGTCAAATTAAGAGTCGTTTAATACTTTAAAACCTCTATTTATATTTAGAAAAACGTATCTCTATCGAAATAAATAAAAACCAACGAGTAGAAATTTTAAAATAACTTTTAACTAAATTCTGTCGTTGATTTTGCTTTTGCTTTCTGTCTAGATTAGGTATGTTTGTTTATAACCGAAGTGTCTGACTTGCAATAAAAAACACATTTCCAATAGAAAGTAATACGTCAAGATGAATCCAATCCAATGTTTCCGGTTCTGCAATTGTCAAGACAATCAAAGCCACAATCATGCGTCTGAATTCGAGTGTCAGTCGAAGGCGAACGATGACTGCGAACGCGTCTTTCAAATGGACGATGATTTTTTACCGAATTCTCGACCTGCATGTGAATGTATGTATTGTGCAATAAACTATCCATTTGAAATGCCAAATCCACTCCAATGTTTACGTAAAATTTCACCGCAACTTCGCAACCTTCTCCGTTCCATAATTTAATAAAAGGAAAGCGCTTAAGTTGCTTCACTCCCGCAATACGGTGAAGCTAAATTACCCTTAACGAAACCCATCAACGTTGTCCACCTCGCCCCTTTTCCCCTTCTGTAAGTAAGTTACTTATTCAGTCAGTGATCGGGCACAAAAATGTATTATCACCTTGCGTTCCATTGCGTTCGTTTGCAACGAGTGATAGACCTGCCTCAGCCGCGTATACGCCACCCATATAATCAGCGGGGTGCACACGCATCGAAGCGCATAAAGTTCGTACCACCCAAGCACCTGATTGTCTGACAATGGTGGGCCCGGTAAAGGCCACTTATACGTTTACATACCGTTGCCATTCGAATGAACGTAAGAACTAAACCCCCGTCTACATCATCCTATCATTTATCAACGATTGGTTGCTTATTGCTCTTTCGCGCACCGAGCGCGAGCACTTTGCCATCGATTTGAATTTTCTGACTGCGCCACGAGCCGCGCGCCGGTTCCAAATGGCTGAATCGAAGAAAACACCAAAGATAAGCCAACAAAGCAAAGAGCAAGCCAATTCACGATGATCCGCTAAGGCATGTTGTGTGCGCGGATGGGTTTTCCTTATGTAACGGTTTCCACGATTTTCCTCTATTCCAATTAATGCGCTTCACTAAAGTTACTCAATCTTTACTGACGCGCTACTGCTGTCGCGCACTAATGCATTTCACCGCGGTTACGTGATTCGCCGTCGTTGCCACAGTGAAAGTACTACAGAACTGGCCTAGCCATTACCCATCTGGAGCATCGCCAGGTAATTCAGAGATCACATCAACGCATTGACATAACTCATATTATTTTATATGCGGGTCGAACGTAGAAAGCAATCCAGCAAAAATGGCTGTCAGATGGCAGATGAAATGTAACAGTCGCACAACATTGCTTTTGGACTTAAAACAAGAGTGGCGTGGCCATGTTCGCTGTGTGCGCACGAGTGATGTCTGATGTCATCGCAAAAGGGCACGTTGTTTTGTTTTGTTTTATTGACTTGTGAAGTTATGCATGAATATTTGTTTGTTTTTTTATTCTTTTTTCTGTTTGCTTTTAGCGTATTCATCACGATTTTGGCAACTTATGAGTAATTAACCTTGCTCTAGTATGAACGATGAATTATACAAGAAAAGCATAAGCGATCATTTTTAATATGTTGGCGAAATTGCAATCGTAATCGGATTTTTTTTTACCGTTTTGTTTGAATTTAAATAATAATACCAATCAGTCGATTGTGTAGACTGTAGATAATGCGATATGCGAGACAAAAGATAAGATAAAAGTGTAAACGGGAAAGAGAAATGCTTTTGTTCCGGTCGTTGTTGCGAAATGTAATTTCCAATAGTAATACCTACATAGATTGGATTGGTACGAGAAAGTGATTGACAGACATATCGTTCGGATATGTACGCATTAAGCGCGGTATGGTTAGGTAAATAAACACTGACGCATTTTAGTAAAAAAAGGGCTGCAAAATGGTGTCACGTTGTGTGAAGCTTTTGTTCTTAAACCTCTGGATTGTTTTTGACGTTTATAGTTGTTTGTTTTTTTTTTTTAAATAAAGCAATAAGCTTAGCAATTAGCTGTGTCCCCATTTTGTGACGTTTGTAGGTAGCGTTTAAGTAGAATCTACAACTGAAGTTTGGTAAAGTTCGATTTTCAGCACTGACAGAAGTGTCAGAAAATGATCTTATTGTAATTATAACCGCAGGTGACATTTCTGCTTACAAATATAAAATGAGAGCAACTAGCTACAAAATTTTGTGATGTTTTGAATTAAAATATTTGACAGAAAATGTAGGATGACATAACCATCTGAACTTCAAAGTGTCAGCAAGTAAAAAATTTGTTATTGGTTCAGGAATGTGGCAAATATGTGTTAGATAGTGACATTTTAATTTCAATAAGCTTGTTGGGAATTAATAGCACAAAGTAACAATGTTAATAAACTAAAAGGCTCGTTTGGTTTTACTATAGAACCTTGGCGTGGGATGTGTCCTTAACAAGTCTCAGTGATTTCACTTAAGCTAGTGCAGGGTGGACCTTGATCTCTACCAACAAACCGGCAGATGACATGTTTTACTAAAGTCACATCACGACACGTAAGGGGTGTTTTTTTTCTCAACCAGTGGGCTGTTGTAATAGCATGTATCTAGTACAATTAATTGCTTAATCTTTTTCTGAACATACATTCCATGTTATGCTTTCATCTTCCGCTGGAATGTTCACGTATTCCTTTGCAGTCAGAAGTGACAATTCTCACGTTAAAACTTGAATCTGAATTTCGGTCGAATGTCAACAAAAGTGACAGCGACACAGACATTAATTTTCTGTTTAAATCTAAACATTTAAGTCAACGCCCCCTAAACTGACGCAGAACAGCGTTAATCTGACTCATATCATGCCAAATGAATGTTGCATGATCCATTTCCATTTCAGTTATCACAATGGAAGGCCCTGCTTAAAATATAAAACTTCAGTGAAGTATTTAGCGTGTCATTTTAAAAGCGTTCCATTTTGATATTTTTTTAAGTTGGAAAAAGTCAGGACGTGGAGTCGTTTCATTCATTATTTCCAACACACTTTCGCAATTATTGTCTATATATATGTCAAACCATACCGACTTATTTATTCTTTTAGATTAAAAGTTATCAGAGATCATTTCAAAATACGCATATTTAAAAACATACCGTACCCATATCGTACCTACTTTGCGTAAATTTTAAACTTATGTTTGTAAAAATTGCAGCTATTAATTAAAACGGAAAAGCGGAGATTTAAATACTCACAGAGTCAATCACAATTCTGCCAAGATCTCATTTCATTTGCTTGTGACATTTAACAACTTGTCAAAGGTTCACCTAGGTAGTTGCGTGCTGCACTATTTAATCGCTGAAACGTATCTGACAGATCACAGCGCACTGCCTAAGAATGAGTGTCAACATTTACAGCTGGTTCTCATCCTTATAATACGACAATGACAAATGAAGTCGCAACAATCTGTCAGCCATTCCTCCATTTGTACGTAACTCATTTAGCATAAAGAATCTCCAGACAGTCGCATAAAACAATTTTTTTTAACGTTGTCTTGAAACTTCATGTACAGACGGCGGACAACTTCAAAGTCGCGCATAAACTAATTAAAGAAACGTCAAAAACCTTTGAATAATAGCCTGTCACAACAATGTCCGCCTTCGAATTTGTTTTTCAATCTTGAAAAAGTAAAGTTTTCCCGCAAACTGTCACTCAGTTTACAACAAAAACTTCAAATCGATGAAATGCAATTTCCATTACTTTCCACTCCCTTCAGTTTGCCACTTGTTCCATTCCCATCATCGCAAACGAAACTTTTCCTTAAAAAAAAACACGTGCGCCTTCATGTTTATCACCCCAGACCCCACCTATTCGATAATCACATCAAGTCTATGGTGTCGGAAGTTCTATATATGTATATAAAAAAAAGTTGTTTCTCATTTTATGCAACCATTTGGAAGCAAAATATGAAAATGTCTGATCGAGTGTGGAACAAACTCTCTAGTAAGTGGAACAAAAAGTCATCGAACGGAGGAGGCAAAACCGGGCGCTATACACTAGTTCGTCGTTATCAGACATATGCATATATGTGATGTATTGTAAATGCGCGTCAGTGATGGACCACTTGTACACCACAGCCACTCGGTCGTCTTTCAATAGCCGACCTTAAGTGAATCACTCACCCAGCACTCGACTGCCTAAAACAGGCACTCGCTCGTTCTCGCTAATAATTATTGCGATTTGCTTCTGATAATAATTCAAACCGACCGAGCACGTAATGCGTTTAAATTTAGACGCAAATTGCATCATGCTGCGGCGACTCGTGTAGCGTGCAGTGGTGGACGCACTAAAGCTCTGCGAGACCGGTTTTGACTCAACCCTCCAGAGATGATGGCCCACTTATCTACGTTTCTCTTTCTATGGCCGACTTAGATTTTAAAGGGTGGTGCAGTGCCACTGAGTTGGTTTATCTATTTTATTGTTCAATGGACATCTATATAGTTGGGAAGCTGTATTTGTGGTTTTTTTTGTATTAAAGGGTGAGTCAAAACTGGAATTTTAAATATTTGCGCCACGGTATTTGTGGCTCCATTTTCGTGGATTCGTGGAAAAAAGTGCGCACAGCTGCAGTAGACTGTAAAATTTTAATCACTCGCAATGACGCTTGTGTCGTTGTCAACGTGGTCGCTGTTGGTGTCGGCAGAATCTCATTAAAATTTAATTGAATCTAAACAGTCTGAAATATTTAAAACGTGTCGTTGAGCTGTGGTCGGCGCGGCGCATCAAGGAAATGATTGAATGGGACCAAGTGTTGGTTCTTGGTTGCTTGTTTTTGTTTATCTTCCTACAAATTAGGGCGTTGTCTATAGGCTTAGGAATATACAGAAAAACTTATATAGTAGGTATGGTGCTAATAAATATGAGTGGAATCACTTGCCACTATAAATTATCGCTTAGGTGGTAATTTGGGTCGGAGGGGTTTTTATTTCTCGTTTTGGAATTTTCTGTTTAAATGTTGAAACATTTAACGTTTCACAGGTAAAGTGATCGAGTTCAGAGGAAAAACACTTGCATTGTACCTACACTACCTGTGAAAAAAATCTACAACCGCAAACATGGTCGCATAATGATGCAACGACGCGTTGACTCACCTCCTGTCACAAAGAGCTGTGTTTGGCATGTTTTAAGTTAGTATGCATTCCGGAAGCTAACAAAAAGGTCCTCCAGCTCGGGTCTAAAATGGTAAATTAAATGTACCAACGCTTTTGTTATAGACAGTCTTCCATCAGAGTCTTCTATAAATTTGACAGTTCTTGTCATTTATTCGGCACACTTTTTGCCAGTTCTCCAGAAGATCAGAACTCAGACGTTCCAACTCCTTGTAGTTTCTTAAAGTGTTAGAGCTCATTTCAGGCACGAACTTGCTCAAGTCTTTCTTGAAGTAAAGATTGCAAGTAAAGATTGCATTGGGTTAGGTGCATAATGTAATAAACTGTGTAATATCTTAAAATCGGACTAGAGCTGCGAGTATGAGAAGTATAAGAACACAATTTCAAAGCAACCCCTGCACGTATTTTGAAACTTTACCAACCATTAGAAGATGTGTTCACAAATTGTATCACAATTGTAAAAAATGGACTAGATTGTGCGCGCATTAGCGTGGATATTTATTTTTAGAGATGAATCGTTTCGGCAACCATCGTAATAAGGTCCAACTATAACAATGAAATCATGTACAGTTGATTGTGACTCATATTACAGGGAATTTCGCATTTTTTGATAAGTTAACCAAGTGATTGTGACATCTGTCATCGAAAACGTGTCTGCTATTTCGGTGCTTTTGGAGAAAAAATAATACCGACATTTTCGACGTGCTTCGTTGACCCTAAAGAGCAAATGTGAAAACTTTTTGTTGCATGAATCTGACATTTCAATGCTGTCGCACACATTTCAACATTTTCAGCATAGAAAGCGAAATTGTTGACACTTGTTGGGCAGTCATTTCTATTCTCTAATCAAATGTTGGCCTCCTTTGAACAAAAGTATCGAAAGTCTACTCGTTGATGTAAGTGATCCACTAATGGCAATAAATCTTAATAACGATAACAAACAGTGGGGGCGATTCGAACAAGACGCAGACATTTCGCCGGTGATGTCTTCACTTTGCTACAAAATTCTCAAACAGGCAAACGTTCTCCCTTCCCTCCCTTCGTCTATTACAAGTCAAGGAATAAATCTACAAGCACCACACCCGTGAATCGGCCAAAACCAAAGCCATCTCTCAGCTTAAAGAGGAGACCACATCAACAAACATACTCTCGTGTGTCGTGAAACATCGTTTAACTGTAATAAAATATTAAAACGAACAACTCTATATAACTCATACATACCAATCGACTTATAGACTCATATACCATAGTCGTAGTGATGAAGACCTATGAAACACGATACCCCCCATCGGATCCAATTTCGTTTAAGTGTACACTCAGTAGTTTTGCCTATACTTGCTGATAGTTGCAAAAATGTCTGATGTTAGTCATTATATAACAAATAAAAAATAAAAGGAACAAAAAAATAGTGATTAGCAAGCACGATGATGTGTATAGGGCGAATGCAAACACCAAATGGGGGAGCGGACCCAGCGGAAGAGGAACATTAATGCTGCCCTTGTTTGCATCTCTGGCCAAAGTGTGAGGTTCGCTTCGCTGCTCAGGAGTAAGCAACCCAGAACCAGATGAATCAAATTAAGGGCAAGCACTTTAATTAAGGAGGAAATTTGTTTTGATAGTTTCGTGATTGTTGTTGAGCAAGAGGATCAACTTTGGTACGGTTGAGAAAAGTCGATTGCGTGGATGGCTGAAATTACACTTTTCATCAAACAAAAAACTACTCTCCTCCGTTTCGCAGTGTGCAATATTTAAGTGGCAGTAAAATTAGAAGAAGATATAAATAACTGGGGTTACAACTTCTTTTTTTTTTAAAATAAAACATTCAGCAAAGTAAAAATTAAATTTAAGTGGAACCAATGGGAGCTAAACCTGGTGCCAAATATTCGTTTGATAATGCACTTAGTTGGCGGTAAAACAAGATCTAGATTCTAGACGAGTACAACTCACTCTAAAAATTCGATTGGGCCAAATACATTAGCCGGCTAAATGTTATTTGAAATGAATAGTTCCTTATCTAGTAAAAAGCGAAAAATCCCTTAAAAAATAAGACATTGGGGTCTCATCTAGTTATCTAGCGCACTATGGCACTGACCACTAAAAAATCATCTCAAGAAAACGTTGGGTGGGTGTCAGGTTCGATACCCGGAAAAGCGCATATTATATCTTAAGGTTTTTTCCACAGCCCAACCTCTCGCAAACATCTGTCAAACATTCGAGAGTGTAACTGTCATAAAAGAGCTTCTCAATTTAGCCGTACCGATTCGGCATAAAACTCGAGGTCCCCTTAATTCATCCCAAAAATAAGAAGAACTCAAACTAAATGAATGGTTATGAGAAGTTAGGCCTAGGGTGCATAAAGAAGTACGTTGCACGTTGCACCAACTAAAGGGTGGCCAGAGAGCACTGATACTATACATATTCTCATTTGTTATGTTTCAGCAGCTGTCAAAGTTACCGATTACATTCAGCTGTCAAAAATTGTATAAGGTTTGCCAATTGCCAATTCGTTTCACGCTTGCCGAATTTGCGGAAATTAAATGACAGGACAATCCACAAGTGTTCGACAAAGCATCAATGCATCCACAAAGATTGACTGTTTGGTGCGGTTTCTGGCACGGCGGCGTACACGTTTAGACCGAGTCATCAGAAATTGGAACGACCGCTATAAGTACTGCTAGCTAAGCAGAGGCGGCCATTTATCTGTTGTTGTTTCCCTCTCATTCTTATCTGGTCACCCTTTTTTTTAGGAAAACGTAGAACTCCCTTTTTGGGACATATTTCCACCGAATAACAACTTACAACATCTTGGTCGCAATACTTCTCTTTCGTTCCGCTCTAACAGAAAAAACGACACACAGTGTTTTTCAAAAAAGAAACTACGATAAGAAAGTCTTTTTCATTTGATAAAATAAATTTCACTTGATTGTGTAAGATTTTAGTCTGTAACGCAGTTCCTGGATGAAACCGCAAGCTGATTGATATGTCAAAACGTTTAAGGAGGAGCTAGCTCCCAGAAGTACGTATTCTTCTTTAGTACCGATTAAGAATAATTTAAGTAATGCCAAATTAACATCAGGGAGGGAAATACTGCTCCCAAAAAGTGGGCGTGGCAAAAAACGCATAACCTAAAGTCTTCTCGGGGTCTTAAGTAACATTTTAAAAAGAGTTTCATCGAAATCTGTTCAGTGGTTTTCAGGTTAACCGGTAACAGACATTTTATGTCTTACAGCTAAATGATGTGTATAAATGACAGCTGTCTGACTGGATATGTCTAAGTTTTGATTGGCCTAGGTCCGTCACGTGAACAACATTTTTCAATTGACGTTTGTGGAAGAGTAGCCGATGAATCTAGTCAAGATTGAGTACTAAGTTGACAGTTCGCATAAGTTTCTGACGTAAAATGTAGTTTTTCCGTTCAGGTTACATGTGTAGACCAATCTAGTCGACTTAAGATAACTAGTATTGTGACAAACGTACACTTCACTTTCTTTCAAAATTTTATAGATATTGGTAAACTTATATGTTGAAATATTTATTGATTGCAAGACTATTTAAGTAACCAAATATCACAAGCTAATTAACGTGCAGTTCCTCTCCAATTTAATTTAATTTTAATATCGGTCGGTTGCAGTCATTTATACCTATCTCCGCCAATTATCGTTTGGCGTTTATTAAAGAAACACACCACAATTATTATTCACTCATAATTTTACACCAGATATACGAGTATTAATTTGCCAAATTGTATTCGAGGTCAAAATTGTCGTTCACCTCGTTTCGTGTCAAGACATTTCTCGAGGCAAATTTCGATGTGATAATAGCCCATTTGTTTTTTTTATTTCGTTTTTGTGCGAATCTTGGAAAACTAGCTTCTGTCAGTTGATACATTTTTCGTGACAGATTTAAATTACCACATCTCGCTTTTGTATTGTGCGTATAGATACGCAACGTGTACTCTATTTCAGTGAGTAAAGTTGACTTTCATTAAGCGTATGACCTTGAAACCGGTTGGGCCGGCTTAAAAGAAAGCCGCGTGCATTGTTTCACGATTTACATAATCCGCAGAGTGGTTGTGGCGTATGTTTTTGTCTTGTTTTAATCTTTTTTTCACATTCCATCAAATTACTTTTAAAATATGTAGAAATACGAGTTTTTTGTTTCATTTTTGTTACTGGGTTTCCAAAGTGGGAGGTTAATGTTGGGAATATTGGATATGATAACAAAGAATGTGAAAAATATTAAGGAGTTCACACTTTGGTGCAAATGGCCAATGAAAACAGTTGCGAACACAACAAAAAATTTTCTTTTAAATTCGTTGCACATGCAGGGATGGCGTTGAGGAACGGAATGAAACTTGGAGCAAGGCGTAATAAGCTTTGAATACCTAATAAGTTATTTCTGGTAGATCCGATTATAGGCATAGACAGTTAATTTGTTGGGCTATTATTTGGACTTGCTTTCATACCAACCAAGATAAATGGGATCTGCATTTTCAAAGACATTTATCATGACAAAGGAAACGTATTTTCCCTCAAACCAATATATAACTGCAAGCGAATCAGAACCTCGACATAAAAGAAACTGATTTCATGATCTTGATACGAGCAATACCCTCCCTCATACATATATCCGCGGAGCCATATTAATTTCCGCGCAACCATTGAAGATGGCCGGCTGCTACAGCCCAAGTTCTCTGACTGTCAACAGATGTTAATTGCATTTGTGACCTTTTCATCGATGGTCTGCCTCCTACTGTCATCGCAGCCTCGCGCAATCTTTTCTTCATTACCATCTCCAGCACATTGTGTCCATTAACTAATTGACTGAATGAATTGCTCTGAAATGAAACCAAGACCAGACCAGACGCGATACTGATCATCTGAGTGGGTGATGATGATGATACTGAACGAATGACCACAGCGCCATGACTGAATCACAGATAACCAACTTTGAATTAGTTGAACAGACTGTCAGACATATGGGACAGTCTATACGGCAACTCCCAAACATTATTCTTATAGCCATTTGACTGTGCATTAACTCCTTTGTTTTGTGTGTTTACAGACCGCCGCCAAAGTATATACGACGTGTGGAGCCACCGACAGTTCCAGGAGGAAACATCCAGCTATCGTCGTCGCCAAAACGTGACATGTCTGCGCCAGGAAATGTAATCTACGAAAGAGGCACCAGCCACACTGGTGTCACTTCCAGTAGCAGTGGCGTGAGTAGTGGTGGTTCCTTGTCAAATAACAACAGCCCCTCGAGCTCGCTAGAGCGCAACATCAAACCATCGGATATTTTTCGACAGAAGTCATCAGACTCGTTGGAGGCGAAAGCGTTCGCCTGCAATCGAAAGACAACCCCTGAGATGGGTAAACTGGGAGCGGGCCTAAAGGCAACCGACTTGGTCGAGGAGTTTGGACGAAAAATTGCCAAAACCGAGAGTCTGGAGAAGGCCAAACGCAGTGGAGACGGCATGGCCAAGCTAAATCACAGCCCAACCGGGAGTTTGGGTAAAACAAGTGCTGGCGGAGTGGGCGCCTCACCCACTGGCAGTTTGAGTAAGTTCAGCAGTGCTCGCTACGGCAATGGTGCTGTTGGCGGTGAGAGTGCATCACCCAACACGGGCAGCTTGGAGAAGATGAAATTAAACGATGGCAGCAGTGGACGGAGTGGGGGTGGTTTTCTCGAGACCAGCCTGCAGAGTGTCGGTTCGAAGGAGTCGTTGGCATCACAGGGCAATATATCCGAAATCGTGAGTACACTTTAAACATTTTTATGCTTAATAATGGCGTGGATGAGTATGGAAGAGATGAGTGTGTGTTTTGTTTTTATTTCTGTGCTAGATGTGCAACGAACCTAGCTCACCCCATTCTCAGGATGAAACGAGTGCAGGCTGCATTTAAAATTGATTGTAGTCGCCTTATAGCGCTATTATTTGTATTCAGCATCGAGTGTCGGTTCGGGCCAAGTGTGAACCGACACATGGTGAATGTAGGCTAAAGAGCAGTTTATAGGGCGCAATTATTTTTCTTCGGGTCGGCTACGGTTGACGTGGTCGCGATAATGAAGTGTATTCGGATGAGGTCATTTGAGACTGCGGCAGTAGTACGAGTGCGATTAAGGAGAAAGCAAGGAGAATGATAGAAAGTAAAGTGCTTCCTTTGATTTCGATATTTTAGGTTATCTTCGGAGCGAGTTTAATCCCCAGAAACTCACAACGCCGAGAGGTTTCTTGCTCTGTCTCACCGTTCCCTCTAATGAACGTATCACATACGATTGGTTAAAATTTGCTGCACATGACCCTTTCATGGGAAATCAATGACAAAATGTTTGCTGATACAAACGTGATTTAATAATCGTATTTGCACGGCTCTTGGGGCACTGACTCCTGCTTGAATTTGTCCTTGTCTTTTTGGTTGTTATGTTTTTTCACCAAATGTGTGTTCAATTTTATGTGATACATGTAAATAAGTGCCATAGTTACTTCTATGGATCCATAGAAACGGAATTATTCCATTTGAGGGACTGAACTCTGTAGGGGTTTGTTGTCGTTATGCGTTCCTTCACAGTTGCGTCTCGCAAAGAGCACACACGCCATCATTTTGGTTACGTTCGGCATTAACTTATGAAAGCAACGCTAGTCTGGGACTGGCATTCGTTTTTTTACAGACAGTTGTGCCGGATAACTGCGGTAATCTTCTCTAAAAACAGAAGATATACACCGACGCGTACTTTCAAGCGTCATCACTATCACTTTCTCTCATGATGCGAATGCTCGACGGGCATGTTTGATTGTCAATGGTCGCTATACAATTCCATCCATGCGAGTTCTGCTCTGGTGAATCTAATCGTATTGTTGCCAGTTAAAGTGTATTTTTGTTCCATTAGCTACCCACGATTTCACTCACTCTATCCCACCACCCATCCCATCAGGCTTACAAAGTGCAAATCACAAAAAGCTCTTCAGCGCACAATTTCTGTTAATAAACTCTAATAAATGTACGCATTATATCATTTGCAATGTGTGTTCCTTCTCTCACCCACAGATAAAAAGCTACGAATCGATCTCTTCCCTCAGCTCGGACAGCACCAAAGCGTGTCAGAACCTCGATAACGAGCCGTATTACGACACAGTACCAATGGACAACGGTGACGGTGAATATGTGTACATAAAACCCGGAGGAACTGTGTCAACATCCAGTCGTGATGATTTATCATCGGCCGGAAGTACACTACCGATTGGCGGTCCGCATCATCATCAGCATCTGCAGCACCATCATCATTCGTCGTCTAGTCGCAGTCACATGAGCAGTCAGACGAGTGTTGCTGAACCAGAATCTCCTGGCCGTACTTCCAACTATGTCAATATTGACTACTTCTTGCAGTAAGTATACCTCACAGTTGATTTGATTATTCAAATAGTTGACCAAGATTGTTGTTAATTTCTAAATCTCTCTCTTAACAGCCAAAGCAATGAGACGCGATCAAGTTCACTGGATAGCGACGGAGAATTGGATGGACCACCATTAATGCGTACGGTATCGCATGATGACCAAACGTCACAGACTCCAAGTGCTTTACGAAAGGTGAGATATGTGTGTGTGTAAATTTAACAACCTAACAGATCAGGTGTAGATTTTGTTTCAAAATGTAGGAAGCCAGACATAACATGTACTTCCATTAGCACCAATTTAATTTGCGGCGCACTTTAAATTACTTCTAATGCTGCTAGGCAAAAACGCACTGATGATGTGCACATTTTCATTGTACTGCAGTAGCAATCATATACTAACATGTCAATTGTTTATCCTGCTCGAGAGATAAGGATGCTAATACTTTCTATTAACTTAGGTTAAGCTAAGGTAGCGTTTAAGCATATTGTTGAAATCCAGGCAGGCAAAAACTTGAATCCCAGACTTGTGTGACTGCTGGCTGAATAGAATACATATTTTTTGATAGTTATCTGCGAGGAAGCTTATGAAACCAACATTCATTACATCACGCTAAGCGAGATTGACTATTAAACTCGACACTTAGAGACGCACGACAAGAGTCAAAAGTTTCAACTTGGCCATTTCACGCGAATGGGACGAACTTCGATGAGCGAACGCGATCCCATTGTTAGTTCTGGGCCCGTATTCTAGTTCATACTATAACTAACTGCCTAGGAAGACACGACCGAGCTAGATCAAATACGGAACAAACCATCCATTAGCATCAATAGGTATTGCAGGGCAATGTCCGGACAAGCTTGAAATTCAACAGAAAGTCGTGTGCACTCATCTTCTGTGTGGAAAAAATGCCCACATTAACTTGCTCGACAATAGTGAGTCTGTTTCATTTATCTCTCGATTTGCCTATGCGCCGTTGTTTTGATGGCTGTAGACGAATTTTCTTCCAGCCACAGCGCAGCTAATGCAATAAAAATAAAAATAATTCTGTTTCTGAAAGCTCTATCGGTAAACGAATTAGCCTGCGCTTTGCCTAGATATTTAAGTATGTGCCCTATGCACATTATAGTAAGCAACCTCAATAATTGCAAAATAAATAACTCAGTTTTATTATTTTTTATTTTTCGTACAGAGTTTAGTTTCGGCAATACTCGTGAGTACATAAAAACCTTCATGCGTTTTTTTACAAACACGTTGTGTCCTCTTTTTATTAACTGTACAGAATGCGTTTGTCATTATTATTGCCAGCATAGAATGGTTTTTTCGACTCTCTTTTTGTGAATAAACATGCATACACATAGATATAAATATCCATAGCTCTAGCTCTAGCTCATTTGAATGCCTGCTACTTGCAAGTTTATACCTTTTCCCATCTTTAATCGTTAATTTTGTTATTTTTGTTCATTCAGTTCATGGGTCGTATGCCATTCAACATTTTGTTTTATATCCCTCATTGTCATGCGCGCATCTATATTCTCACAGTCGTTGCAGTTGGGTTTTAAAATAGAATTCCAAACTGAAGCTGATTCCTCATACTAAGACGACTGTGGGACTAGCGATGCTGATATTGTCTTGTTTATTTGCTTTTTTGATTTTGGACTGGTGCGCGGTCTAGTTACTGGGAGTTGATGCATCAAGTGGTGGGGGAGATACTAATCGATTTTGGTGAAATTTCAGGTTTCCGGCAGCGCCCGTGGCAATAAGATCCGTTCGATCCTCAGCAGTATTATCGAAAGTGAGAAGATCTACGTCGAGTGTTTGAACACAATGATACAGGTAAAGATGGGGCAGGCTTTTTAATTCCAACAAATTGCATAATAAACTGTTGTTCGTTTCTAGTATAAGAAAGCGATCCACGCAACACATGGAACATCTCAGCCTGTGATACGAGAGGACGAGGAGAATACGATCTTCTTCAAGATCGACGAGCTACATGCTGTGCATACCGAATTCTTAAATGATCTCCGTACGATTGTTCGCAATGAGGGTGGCGACGTGTTGGTGGGTGATGCTTTTAAGCGTTTGGCAGACATGTTCAACTTGTACAGTGCGTTCCTGCATAACTATGGGCAAGCCATTGAGACGGTGAAAAAGTGCAGTGCCAACAACCCGAAATTCAAGAGTATCGTCTCGAAGATGGTCTTGAATTTCAGCGAGAATCCACAGAATCCCCAGAGTCACCAAACGCTTGAGGATCTGCTGCACAAGCCAGTGGCGCGTGTTCAAATCAATGCATTAGTGTTCAATGATCTGCTTAATGAGACTCCACCGAATCATCCAGATCATCAGTCGTTGCGGCAGGCGCAGAAAACGATTCACGCTTTCTTGAAGCAGTTCAATGTGGTTAACCAGCGGCTGCCGTCCGAATCAAACAAGAACCTGCGGAGGATGGTGAAGAACTCATTTATTGTGGAACTAGTCGATGGCCATCGGAAGCTGAGACACTTGTTCCTATTCAACGATGTGATCGCATGTGCCAAACACAAGGGATCGGGTCGCGATCGTCTTGAGTACGAGTTGAAATGGTTTATCCCGCTGAAAGATGTCTTCATATTCGAAGAGGATGCGTCTGTTGATTTTAAGGAATCTTCACCCGCGAATATTTTGCAGCTAAAGACGCAAGCGTGTACGGTGCGCGATCAGATTTTGTTGGAGGATAAGGATGATAAGAAGTCCAGAGCGAACGGACTCCGGTCTGGGGACAAATACCGCCGTAAACTAGCCGATCTCGAGTCCCAGCTGGTGCTAGCCTCCCCCAATTTAGTATTTAGGATAGGCAATAAGGCCACCAACAAGACGATGACATTCTTTCTGAGTTCAGACTTTGAGCGGACGCAGTGGATCGAGTCGATCATCTCATTGCAGGTTGTAAGGAATTCTCTCTCCGCCTGTGTGTGTGACAAACTACTAATTTGTTCTTTTTAGCAACTGTGCAACATTCCCGGAGCGAATGCGATCAACGCACTAGATGTACACGCCTACATCCTGGCTATGCAGAAGGGCATGAAGGCTGAAATGGGTTCCTATCTGTTGCGCAACAACAATGACGAGAGTCTGCTGGTCGGTGATTTGCACATGACTGTACAAGGACTGACTGGCTTGGAGCATCCAGCTGATTTGTATATCTGCATCGAAGTAGACTCGTATGGGCACTACTTTCGCAAGGCAACGACGAAGATGGTCTGCAGGAGTACGAGTCCGCTGTGGAACGAGAGTTTTGTTCTCGAGCTCGAGGGCAGCCAGAATGTGCGGATTCTACTGTACGAAGCACACGACAGACCTCTACTGAGAGCGAAGCATATTCTTAAGGTAACCGTCGGTCAAATTGAAATTTTGTGCGCCCCAATAATGTGACCATTTCGTTTCAGCTGAGTCGTTCGTGGCTGCATGAAGCACCGATGAACAAGGTGATAAAGCTGAATGATACCATCACATTGAACACAGCACTGCGATTCGTGCCCGGTGAGGTGACACTAAGGCGAGTGCCCACATCAAAGCCTGGTGCTTTGTTCGGTGCCAAAATGAGTCAGATTTTAAAGTGAGTTATAGGTGAACAACTCCGCGAAGCTGTGGTCTCTAATGCAACTTTTTAATTGCAGGCGTGAAAAACGTGACATTCCGTTCATCATAAGCGCCTGCGTTCGCGAAGTGGAGCGACGAGGTATGACCGAGGTTGGTATTTACCGAGTCAGTGGATCAGCGTCCGATTTGGCCAAACTAAAGAAGTCATTCGAAACGAGTAGGTTCTCCCATTGCAAAGCATAACTTCTCCTTAATCGAAATATTTATCTCTTGTCTCCGACAGATGCATATGAGGCTGAGCAACTGCTTAAAGACGTTGACATCCACTCGGTGACGGGCATCCTCAAGTCGTACCTACGAGAACTCCCCGAAGCGCTGTTCACCGATCTGCTGTACCCCGAACTGTTTGAGACATTCAACCAGTTCAGCAACAACAATGAGACAGCCCGCATCAAAGAACTGATTACGATCTTTGAGAAACTACCACCAGCGAACAAAGCTTCCATTAACCATATTCTAGATCATTTAATTAGGTAAGACAATGCATTTGTGTTTTCCGCTAACGCAGCTACAACTGCCTCCATTTACAGAGTTAACCGACAAGAGACCGACAACAAAATGTCGCTTCACAACCTGGCGATGGTGTTTGGGCCAACCCTCCTGCGGCCCGGCCAAACGCAAATCAAACAAAAGGACATGCTCGCTTCCAGTACCGTTGATGTAATGGCTCAGGCTGGTATCCTCTATTGCTTCTTGCAGGCGCGCCTCAAAAAGGACTAGCTTTTGCAACAGCAGCGAATGCTTGCCTATCAGCACTTGTGTTCGCCCAGTACTTTGAAGGTGGCGGCGGCGCGCCTTCCCTTGTAAATAGGAACAGTGTTTCATTTTTATTTTCTAAATTTTCATTTGCCACTTGCGTTTCGTTGTTCTTCTCCAATCGAATGTGTTCTCTCTCTGGTCAGAGAAAAGCAACAAAAATAATCCCCACACAAATGCACTCTTATAGCTAACGAAAACACACGCTCACTTGAAAAAGCCAAGTCAAATTTTGTTTTTTCTTTTGTTTTGACAACGAATTGTAGTGTGGAGAATAGAGAGAGGAGAATTGAATGGCTATATAACTTGTATATTCTTATATTTTAGAGATTTTCTAATGAGTAATAGGAATTATGTTTTTTTTATATTTATTATTGATTACGTTATAATTTAAGAATCCTTTATATGTATACACACAAGATTATGATTTTAATTTTGATTAAACAAAAAATAATAATGTGCTTTTTATTTTTAAATATACCTGAGTTTTTGTTTACTTTCACTTTTTGTTTTGTTTCTAGATTAGATAAAGGTTTACAAACAGCTTACAGATTATAACTAAATCACTATTTAACAAAGCACTTTGCCATTGATGGATTCGTTCGCTTGGTTTGTGTCTTTACTGTACTTAGATGAGATGAAGGCATTGTTTGGGTGTGAGCAATGGAAGTAATGAATACGCTTTATCCTAAGGTCGGTTGCGCTCTAACATTCAAGCCATGTAAGTAGTGAACAAAGATAATGTGAACAGTTGGCGTAAAGAAATCAAATGCCTCTCAGAAGAAACCCCCTTTTTCATACTGCGAAGGTCGAAAATGTCGCACTTCAAGTGTTGACCGCATTTCTTAATTGCGCGCAGAAAGAAATATATACCCTAGTGGTTACACAAATGATGAGAGAAATCGTGTTAAATTGCGTAGTAGAAACCAATAAAGTTGCTGCAGTACCACGCCAAAGTTAGCATCGAGAGGCTCGGTATACATACTTACTTACTTACTTACTTACTTAGGCGGCGCTACAGTTCGAGGTGGACCTGGGCCTCAACCAATACGCCTCTCCAGTTAGCGCGATCTTTGGCTAACTGCCTACAGTTGCGCACTTCAAGTTGGTTAATGTCCCCTTCCACTTGTGCGCGCCACCTAAGGCGAGGTCTTGCTCTACTGCGTTGTCCCTCCGGGTTGGAATGGAAGACTCTTCGGGCCGGAGCGTTGGTGTCCATTCGTTCATAATTGCAACATTGTTGCACATGCCATGCAAAAAATATTGATTCAATGCAATTATGAACAGAAACACTGCTGCAGTAGTTTTGCGTTTCCAAAAAAGAGTTCATATTTATATGCAGTAAAAAAAGTACAGACATTTTTAATTTATCTTTCTTCTTTCAGTGACAGATGGTTTTTATTTATAAAACCTTTAATAATGTTAATTAGAAGAATCGCTTCAGGACTGATTCTTAATTACTTAAATGGATCTAATTTTGAAAGTGTTCAGGCAAAAATTTCTGAAAGATAAACCTGAAGTAAAATTCAAAGAAAAAGGAAGATTCTTTTAATAAAAATGAACAGGATTTCAAGAAACATTCCAAAAACTGAGAGTTTTCTTAAAACCATAGGACAATTTCCAGATGATGTTTTAGGAAATCATTTCCGTAAAATATTTTCCCCAAAGAACAGATTTTTTTCGGCCTGCTATAAATTCGGCTTCGATGCCTAAATGGATCGAAATCAGCAGTTTGGTGTCAGCATCCGACCACAATTTTTGTTCACTATAAAACACAAATAATATATTTTAACTTTTTAATAAAAAACCTTCATTTATTTTGGATATATCTATTTAAATTTCATTTATTTTACTTACATATTTGAATTGATCGCAGTTTGACTGTCATTTTACTTTTATGAACGCAAATAAAACTGCCGTCATGCAAAGATAATGCAAGTTTTTTTACATTAATGAATGCAAAAATTGCAGTACTGCCGCATTTTTACTTTTATGAACTCAGCCCATCTTAGACGACTGTTGCGTACTTTTTTGACCAGGGCGATGTCGCTGTACAGCTCGTAGAGTTCGCTGTTAAATCTTCTCGACCGAAATCACTCGAAGAATTTTTCGTTCGAAACGACCAAGGAGATCTTCATCCGCCTTTGACAGCGTCCAAGCTTTTGCACCATATAGCAGAACTGGGATGATGAGGGTCTTATATAGAGTCTCCTTAGTGATTCTCGACAAGGCCTTATTAATCAATTGCCTTCTTAGGAGCGGTTGGCAAGCGTGATTCTTCGTTTGATTTCCAAAGTGATATCATTTTCAGAGTTGATAGCGGAGCTGAGGTAGACAAAGTCCCTAACTACCTCAAAGTTATAGCTGTCTATCGTGGCCTTCTGTCCGATTTGTCGATGTTGTGTGTCCTTTCTTGTTGACAGCATATATTTTGTCTTGCCCTCATTCACCACTAAACCCATTTTTGCCGCTTCCGTACTGATACTTGCAAACGCACCAGTGACAGATCGTTGTGTTCTGCCAAGAGGCTCGGTATACCTTCACCAAAACTGCTAAACAGGGGTCGAATTAACGCACCCGAGCAATACGTCACTGAATTTTGTTGATTTTACATGCAAACAAAAAAAAATTCAGTCACGTAGTACTCGGTCACGGGTGCGGTAATTCAACCCCAGTTAGGATTCTTCGACGGATCAATTCTCCTCCTTGGCGAAGCTGCTATACATTTGACTTATAGACCAATAAGCTATCTAGAATACTAAGGGCCGTTTGCTCATACGACTCTTTACGAAAGTTCTACTTAAATACTTATGGCCTACTTTTTCTAGGGCATAAACTGTCACATAAGAGTTTATGTGGCACTTAATTCGCTATGAGTCGTATCAGCAAATGGCCCTAACAGAAATAACCAGTGGTCACGGCCTCATGAAAAAACCCCTACACCGTAAGTTAGTGTTGGTAGTTAGAAATACAGAGAGGGGTTTCATCAGTTGTTGCAATAATGCTGGCATTTAATAATATGCATTAAACAGCACCGGTGCGACACGATATTTTATATTCAGTATTATCCTACATGCCTTTTCGCTTACAACTGACACGATCCGAACCAAAGCGATTGCATTCTCAATGGCAAACTACACTCACTAAACAAATAGGCAACAAAATAAATTTAAGTAAGCATCCTTTGCCCTAACACAAAATTTAATACGAATAACAATAAGCATATAAACAAATAAAATAAAAATATTGTGTTATACTGTAACGTATCGCCTTCAAAATTAAACCTTAATCAAGACAAACTGAACATAGAGCAGCAGATATATATATATATTATATAAAAATTTAAATAAAGTTTTAGATAAACTATAAATTCCAACTGTAGCGTAGAGTATTTTAAAGTTAAAAATAAACTAAAACTTATATCAATGCAAATATTTTCATAAACATATTTATATTGTTTTAAAAAAAGAAAATGCCAGCCGTAAAGATATACCAAACCATTTCGAATATTACTCAACAAATCGATACATATACAACACATACATACTCGTACATCCTACCCTAACCGAATGGACTGATTTAAGTTGTTTTGTTCGTGTTAAGCTATGCGCGCGCGTTATTTAAATGAGAGAGAGATAGAGCGAAAGGCCATTTTTGTCTGCATGCGTTTGGATATGATTTCTTTTGAGATTTTTCTTCTTCTTTTTGTACTTTTGCATCATAGTATTCATTAAACTGTAAACAACCAGAGAAACATTTAAATGAAATAAAAAAATAATAATATTTAAAAATGTACACGTTTCGTTTAATTTAGTAAATATTTAATATATTATGTGTTATCCTTAGACTAGAAATCTTCTTCAGTCGCTTTGTCAGCGTCTGCTATTTGGGCGGTGTCAAATATACCCTTTTTGCTCTTTTTCACTGGGCCATCGGATTGTTGGTAGGTTTGCGCTGTACGCTTGCGTAACTCGCCGACATCACCGTCCGTGGTTGACGCCCATTCGAGAACCAGTCTTCTGCCGTACAAATGGGTGCTTTGACTAAGCGCATCGAAGGCTTTCTTAGCGTCGCTTTTGGTGATGAAATCGATGAAACCGAATCCACGGTGTGACTCTTCACCTGGGGTCATCTTCAGCGGCAATCGAAGTGTTCGAATTTCACCAAATGCCCTTAAAGAGAGAGAGAGAGATATATCATCTTTGAACGCGACTACAACATCAGCCTAAGGACTCTGCCTTCCCTGTGGTTAGCAACTGAAATAACACACGCATCTACTTACTTGAATACGTCGCGCACTTCGTTGACCTTTGCCTGGAAAGGAATATTCCGCACCAAGATCTTGGTGCCGGTTTGCTTTGTTCCTTTTGTCACTTTTCTCGCCGATGCAGCCTTCTCATCAGTCCTGCAGAAATTAATGTATTTATTATTGCAAAGACATGCGCTTTACCCCTGTACTCACTTTAGCGTTCGGTCGCTCCGCTTCAGCTCCACCTGATTGCCCTCGATTTGTGTGAATTGCATCTGTTTGAGGGCCTTCTCTGAAGTTTCCCTCTTCTTGAACTGAATAAAGCCATAGCCGAGGGATATTCTGTTTTTCGGATCCTCGGGGTCTTTCCGCATCGCAACCTGCACTATGTGAATCGGACCCAGGTGTTTAAAGTGACTCCGAACAGCATCCTCTCTGGTCTTGAAGTTTAGATTTCTAAGGAACAGTGTTGTGTCTGCTTCGGGGAGCTCATCGTCCAGATCGTCTTCCTCCTTAGCTTGTTCCTTTTCCTTTGCAGCAGCCTTTTCTTCTTCTTCCAACCGCTTTTCTTCAGCCAGTCGTTCGTTTTCACGCCTCTCTTTGTCTTCTTTTTTTAACTGTTTCTTGGTTTTCTTCTCGGTGGATTCTTCAACGATTTCCTCTACCTTCACTTCTTCCTTCGGTTTGACGGCGGCTGCACTTTTGAAGGTACCCTCAGGTGCCCATTCGAGGTACAGTGGCTCATGCTTGAATTTACTGTAGGCCAGCTTTCTGAACGCCTGTCGAGCCTCAGAGGGGTCCACAAACTCAATCAGAGCCGTGACTCCACTCGGTGGGAAAATAAACCTTGCGATCGGGCCGAACTCTGCGAACAGCGGTTGAAGGTCAGCAACTTTGGTGTCCGCTGGTAGATTCTTTGCCAAAATCACAGTCTTGGACCGCTTGGCGTTTTGGGATTCGAACGCGTCCAACGACACATCGTTGTCCTCGAGAAAGCGCTTCATTTCAATAACGATTTGGGTTTCTCCCAAGGCCAAGCGCACAGCTGCACTTGATCCACCCGCTTGCGAGTCTAGAATCTGATAAACAATTTAAGTGAGCTTTCAATAAGGGATAGTAGGTTCTGGTGTACTTACATTTTCCTTTGTGGTCTCGAATTGCCGAGATAAAATGTCCGCCACTGCGTTGGCACCCAGGAACAAAGAGTTCCAGTTATGCGATTGCTGGGCAGCCTTCTTCAACTTGAGTTCCTTTTTCTCCTTCCACGAAAGTCCAGCGTCGTTCTCGTCTTCTTCTTCGTGGGTATTGCTCTTAGCGGGAATCAAATGCAACAGTCGTCCGTGAAATGTGCTTCCGTCCAGCTCTGAAAATGCCCGCACAGCATGCTCTGGCATGACAAAAGTCACGGTGCCAAATCCTTTAATTTGTCGCGTGATATTGTCGACGGGTAGATGGATTTCCGCAACAGGTCCATACGCTTCAAACAGCTTCTGGAGATCATCCTCGACGACGGTGTAGGCCAAATTGCGAAAGAATATTTTGCCAGACTCTGAGATGTTCTCTTCGTTCTTGATGGATTCCTCTTGCTCCTGCCATTTCGCATTCCTAGCAGTTGGCGTCGGCAAGGGCTGGTTCTCCATCTTGGCCTTTGAAATTTTGTTCTTCTCGGTGAAGTCAGAGAAGAATACCTGTTTCCCTTTGATGAAGCTCTTGTTCTTTAGCATCGCCTTAGCGAAGTCTTTCTCTGTTTTGAAGCCCGCGTAGCAGAAACCATGCACATTTGTCGGTAATCGCACGGAGTATGGTTTAAGGGGCTTAAAGAATTTGATAACTTCCTGTCGGCGAACTTTGTACGGAACGTTGTGCATTTTAATTGTGAACAACTCAAGGTTGCCTTTTGATTTCTCTTTTACTGCTGCCGCCGTCTTTGTTGGTGAGACCTTCACCAGCGATTTCATGTACTCCAGATCACTTATGGGTTTCACCGCGAGTTTTTCATCTTCATTCTCCTCTTCTTTTATTTCTTCACCATCGTCCTCATCCGCCGGAGTTTCTTCAGACGGCTTATCACTCTTTTCCACATTTGTTGTCTCGCCATCCTCTTCGTCTGGGATCATTTCAGCATCATTACCCCACAGAGTCCGGTTCTTGTCGTGCGCCTTCATAAACTCCACAAAGTCTGGATCATCCTTATGTTCGCCAATGATCTCTTCGAATTTAGACACTTTTTTCTGTTTTGATTCGAGATATTTCCGCTCCTTTTCAGCTCGTTCCTGTTCGTCAATTCCATTTGCCTTTCGAAAAGAATTGCTATCCTTTGAATACTTACTCCATGATTGCGGTTTTTCCTCTCCTCCGAGTGCCGCACACGTTTCTACACGGATTCGGTTTGTTTGAATGCATGAATTGTTGAAATACTTTATTGCAGACTGAGCCTCATCTTCAGTTCGATAGCCAATAAATGCGAATTGCCGGAATACACCATCCTTGGTGTACTTCAGCTGGACATCGGTGATGACGCCTTGAGCCCCAAACAAGTTTCGCAGCTTATCCTCGCTTATCTGAAAGAAATTTTTGATATTAACAGTAAGGATACTTGCAGTTAGAAGACTTACACTCTTTGGAAGGTTTTTAATTATTATTCGTGACATTTTTAACAAATTTGTAAATATATTTTGCCAACTAAATTAAGAGCTCATTTTTGTTTACCACTACCACGTGTTAATAAACGTCAACTTGAAAGATGTTTGCATCAGCTGGTTTGGGACTGGCCACTCATGTACCTGTTTAGTAATGTGGTGTGTGGCGTTGATGGCTACCGTCATGGACTTTATTGAGCTTTTAACACAGAAAATTGTGTAAAATCTGCACATCCAAAATTAGGCGAGGAGTTCTTCACAATGACTTGAACCAGAGACTGAGAACTTGTTAAATGCAATTTTTATTTACAAGCTGCATGTTACCACTAGTTAAATTTTGAATTTAAGATATGTCCGGACAAATGGATAAACATGTGTACTTTCATGATAATCGAAAAACAGATCTAGGTAACTTATGCAGAGAGTCTCAAGACTAGGATAAAGTGATTTCGATTCAAAAAGAATTGAATTGAGTAGGTAGATACCTTGACTTCTTTTAACCGCATTAGGAACGCAACCATAGAAAAACCAACAACGCCCCATAAAAGATGTCGTTAATTATGACATTTCTCATAGCTCTGCATAAAGACAAGTGTAAACAAAAACATGACGACGAATCACGTTTAGCTGCTTGATCTTTGAATTTTTTCTTTGCCTATTTTATCTGCTTCATTTTCTGTCTGTTTTGATATCAGATTTAGTCACTTTTAACTACTTTACTGTATATGAAGGTAGGAACAGTCTCTTAAAAAGGCTACCACACTTGCGAATTTGATTTCGGTCTACTTACCATTTCAGAATGGCTTCACTCTGCGTGTGCCGGCCATTGCAATTCTCCATCAGGCAATTTCACAAGAGATTCGCCTCTCGGAAATGCCTTACCGATGTCCATTCTACTGTGCAAGATGCTCTGTCGAATAACAAACCAATTGTTGCCTTGGAATCGACAATTATTACCCACGGAATGCCGTATCCGCAGAATTTGGAAACAGCTCTGGAGGTGGAGGAAATTGTTCGCGCTGAAGGTTCTATCCCCGCGACAATTGCAATTCTGAACGGACGAATCAAAGTCGGACTAGATGCTAAGGACCTGAAAGAGCTTGCCTCAACAGATTCGAAAAATGTCATCAAGTGTTCCCGGCGAGATTTGGCCTTTGTAATGGGAAATCGCCTCTCTGGAGGAACAACAGTTGCTGGCACCATGATTATTGCCAATATGGTTGGTATTCGAATTTTCGCAACTGGAGGCATTGGTGGAGTTCATCGAGAGGGCGAGACTACTATGGATGTATCGGCGGATCTGGTCGAACTGGGACGAACGCCGGTGTGTGTCGTGTCCAGCGGGGTTAAATCGATTCTAGATATTCCCAGAACTCTGGAATACCTTGAAACACAGGGCGTCTGTGTAAGTACCTATGGAAGTCCGGGGGGGTATTTTCCCGATTTTTACACTCCAAATAGTGGTAGTAAGGTTCCCTACAACCTAGAAACGCCTGAAGAGGCGGCTAGACTGATAAGGTCTTCAGTGGATTTGGGGCTGGAGTCTGGAATGTTAATTGCCGTTCCTGTGCCCGAAGAGCATGCTATCGACAAAAACACGTGATTGAGACTGTAGCAAATCAATGATAAAATAAAACCCGAGATTTCAAACACGTTATAATAATGATTTTATTTTATTTGGGCAAAATTACAAGTCCCGTGACTAGCGCGAGCAAAGATGTTTCCGCGGCGGTGGTTGCTATCAAAAGAGATCGAGCAAAAGAAGTGTCGGCTCACCAACCAAAAAAAGTAAACCGAAAGTCCCGCTTATCACACAGCACAGCAAGTGCAAACAACAAAAGCAAAATGCATATGCCTTACATAAGCAAGCTAACCAACCGTAGTTGTAATCCGCTAGCTTTTGCGCTGTGCTATGGGAAATCGTCGGGACAAATGCACAAGTGTACAATGTACATACATATATAGTTATATGAGGCAATAATTATATAAAATGGTACAGCTGCACATCTTTGCTCATGTAGTCAAATTAGGGTAAGCTACACAATGTTTGGTCGAAAGAAAAGTTAATTATTAATTGGAATATTTAAAATAGACAAAGTAAATTTAGTTAAATGTAAATTCATTTCTAAACACGCCGCCACCCCTGAAGGGCACTTCAGGAGATTGGTAACAGAGCCAGCCTGGTAATGGGTCTCTTGAACAGCCCGTTCTTGGTGCGAAGGGTAACTACACGTATATGTCCATCCTTGCCTGAGTGTAGCTCTTCGATACGACCCAAAGCCCATTGGGAAGGAAGCAAATTAGACTCTTTAACAACAACGAGATCACCCAGTTTGAAGTCTCGTTTGGCCTGTTTCCATTTTGGACGTTGCTGAAGCGAGGTTATATAGTCGCACTGCCATCGCTGCCAAAAGCCTTGTAGCATATTCTGCACCAGTTCCCAACGTCCCAATCGATTTGTTGGAACCTCCAAATAACTAGGCTCCGGTATGGCTGTATAAGGGCGACCTATAACGAAATGAGAAGGGGTTAATGGGTTCAAATCGGTATCGGAAATGGCGCATAAGGGTCGAGAGTTCAGCAGAGCTTCTATCTGGGCTAGCAAAGTGCCCATTTCTTCAAAGGTGAGGAGATTGCTGCCGACAATGCGATGGAGATGCCGCTTAACGCATTTGACGCCCGCTTCCCACAGTCCTCCGAAATGGGGAGCATGGGGCGGAATGAATTCCCATCGGATATTCTCTGCTGCCAAAGCCGTTGACACCAACTCGTTATGCTTAGAAGATCGAACCAACTCGTACACCTCCGATAATTTCCTAGCCGCTCCTTGAAAATTGGTGCCATTATCCGAATGGATAACAGCGCACTTTCCCCTTCTAGCGATGAATCTCCGTAGGGCAGCAATAAAGGCATCCGTAGATAAGTCGCTGACGACTTCCAAATGCAGCGCCTTGGTGGCCATGCAAACGAAGAGAGCAAAGTACCCCTTTATCAGCTTTGCTTTTCGAAGTTTCGATGCCCGAAGCGTAATTGGACCCGCATAGTCAACACCGGTTTGATCAAAGGCAAACGATGGCGAAAGACGAGACAAAGGCAAATTTCCCATCAGCTGCGAGGAGGTTGAAGAACGTAAGCGAAAACAATCCAGACAGTCGTGTACCACCTTACGTATGAGGTTTCTGGCTCCGAGTATCCAGAACTCCTGTCGAACCACAGAGAACAACTCCGACACACCAGCATGAAGAAACTTATCGTGGGCATCCAAAAGTATAAGCTGCGAAATGCGATGGTTTTTTGGCAGAATTATTGGGTGTTTAATGCTAAAAGAAACATATGGAGCATTCGAAATCCGTCCCCCAACTCGCAGCAACCCTACCTCATCCACAAACGGAGATAGCGAAGATAATTTCGACCGTTGTGAAACCTTGTTATGCTGCTTCAACATGTGAATTTCTTCCTTGAACTCTCTTTGACCAAACCGAAGACAAGTTTCCTTAGAGGTACGAAGCTCAGAGAAGATTAAAAAGTCGAAATTACGCTCCTCAAGTGAAAGCTTGCTATTCCGCACAAAACGTAGGACATATGCAACAATGCGAATTAACTTGGGCCAAGAAGAGACCTTACCAAGCAGTGCATCAAAAAAATGCTCTTCCGGTTGTGAAGTTAGTACAGCAGCTGGGAGTTTCCTTTCTTCAGGAACCTTGTGCACTTCCTGGATATCTGTCACCGGCCATTGGCTGAGTTCTGATGCGATCCAAGCAGGGCCCTTCCACCACAAATCCAAATCTAGTAGCTTGCTTGGTGCAACTCCTCTAGAGGCGCTATCAGCCGGATTCTCCTCGGAACGAACGTGACTCCAGACGGAACGAGGCAGGTTATCCAGAATTTCAGCTGTACGGTTAGCTACGAATGTGCCCCATCTACGAGGAAGAGAAGAAAGCCAAGCCAAAACAATTGTCGAATCAGTGAAAGCGAAGAGGTTCCTTGGTGTGACATCCAACGACGAGCAAACAAGCTTCATAATGCGACTAAGAAGAAGAGCCCCACATAATTCAAGGCGGGGAATCGAAATCTGCTTGACAGGAGCGACTCGAGTTTTAGCAGCCACAAGATGAACCTCAACGACACCATTTTCCGAAACACTGCGAGCATAGACTACAGCGGAGTAGGCCTTTTCCGATGCATCGGAGAATCCTATCAAATCAAAGGCCTTTGCATCTAACGTGTACCTTCGAGGAATCCTTAGCTGGCCAAAATGCTTTAGTTCCTGACGATATGAAAGCCATTTTTTCGCTATTTCTGGAGGCAACAGATCGTCCCAGTCCTTCTTAATTAACCAAAGCTCCTGGAACAACATCTTGAAAAGGATAATGGAAGGGGCTAAGAACCCCATAGGATCGAAGATTTTCGACACTTCTGAAAGCAAATTTCGCTTGGTGGGCGCTGTAGAATCGTCCAATGTTATCCTGAACGTGAACGTGTCGTGGTAAGGGTTCCAGACAATTCCAAGAACCTTTTTCCAATCAGTTTCTGGGTCCAATGAAACAGTCTGACTCTCATCCATTGTACTGAGAATCCCCCAACAATTTGACGCCCATTTGCTTAGCTCTAATCCACCACAAGAGAGAAGTCCTACCAACTGTTCCTTTAGCTCCAAAACACCAGATAACGAATCCGACCCAGCCGCAAAATCATCCACATAAGAGTTGTGCAGAATCGCGTAGGAAGCCATTGGAAACTGCTGCTTGTAGTCCTTAGCCAACTGCCTTAGGACTCTTATGGCCAAGAATGGGGCAGGTGCAGTACCATAAGTGACCGTACTAAGACGAAAATGAGCAATGGGGTCATTGGGAGATTCTCTCCAAACAATACGCTGGAAATCGCGATCTTGAGGGCAGACCCAAATCTGCCGGAACATTTTTACAATGTCCGCGCAAAAGACATATCTATACAACCGAAACTGCATGTAAACATTAAGCAAATTTTTCTGCAGGGGAGGTCCGATGTGGAGAACTTCATTTAAACTCAGACCTGTCGAATCCTTGTGTGAACCATCGAAAACTACCCTCATTTTGGTTGTTACGACGGCATGGTGAGGCAAGTAAAATGTCCTTCCCGATGTAGGTTCAACTTCTCTGTCTGGAATGCGCTTCATATGGCCCAGCTCTTCGTATACCTTCATGAATTTGCAGTACTCTGCACGAAGGTTTTCATCGCGAGAAAAGCGACGTTCCAAACTAAACAACCTCGACATGGCACCAGAAAGAGTGTTTCCAAAACTAACATCAGCCCGGCGAAATGGCAGATTCACAATAAACTTGTTATCGGGAGCTCTAGAAAAGGTTTCTTCAAAATGCTGATCCGCATCATCTTCACTGCCGACAGAAGGAGTATGAGACCCGACCTCTTCTATCTCCCAAAAGGATTTTAAAAGCATATCTATATCCATACCAACGTGCAAGGAAATAACTTGATTATTGGGTATGTTTCCCGCAACTACCCAGCCAAAAACAGTGTTGTGTGCAATAATATTTCCAACACTATCTGAACGATGACCATCTCGCAAACTACTCCATACCCTGTCCGAACCAAGCAAAATATCAATCGGAGCCGGGGTGTTGAATCCAGGATCTGCTAACGGCAGATCGGTCAAAGGAAGAGGGCCATCAAAATCAAAAGAGAGTGTGGGTGTAATGGAGGTTATGGTTTTCAATACAAAGGCTTCCACATTCATTATGGAAGTATCAAAGCGAGGTTTCAATTGCAGATTTACGACTCCTTGCGTAACACCAGCATCAACAGCAGAGATCCCAGAGATGGGCAAACGAGAATGACGACGAGAAAGCCCTAGCATCCTAACCACTCGATCTGTTACAAAGGAAACCTGCGAACCCGTGTCCAAAAGAGCGCGACAACGTTGAGGAAATCCTGCAGCATCCAACACTTCCACGACGACTGTTGGCAAAATCCCAGAGGCTGGGTTACCGGGTTTGGTGTGATGGCTCACAATCGATGGCGATGGGGAAGAAACTAGAGCTGACTCATTTGCAGAATCGCTAACGTTATTCGGGCGAGGGGACCCAGAACTATCCAGATGCACCAACGAATGGTGGCGCGACCGACAATGGGAGCATCGACTCCTCGTATGACAACGCGACGACGAATGTTGTGTTCCTAGGCAGTTGTAGCAAAGTCTTTGGTCTCTAGCAAACCGACGACGATCTTCAATAGACAAAGCGATAAAGTCCGAACACTGGTATAAGGGATGGCTACCCTTGCATTTTGGGCAAGTTAAGTTTGCAACAGCTAAGCTTCTTACCCTTCCCGAAGGGTTTGACGAACGCGAACCGGTTTTATTCACACGAAACTTGGTCTCACTTGTCTCTAAGGCACTACATCTATTTTCAAGAAAGTCTAACAATTCATTAATGGTAGCGACCTCAGAATTTGGGTTCAACAATGCCCAAGATTTGCGAGTTTCAATATCAGTTTTATTTATTAAGAGGTATATCAGCCATGGATCCCTACTTTCAGACTCCATGGCCTTTAAACCACGAACAACCTCATCGGCAGTATCCACTAATTTGCGCAACTGACCACTATCTGCACTAGTCACCAACGGCATATTCAAAAATGTCTCGATAAATTGGTTAATAATATATAGCGGCCTATTGTATCGACGTTCCAGCCTTTCCCATGCGGGCTCATAATTCGCATCAGATATATAAATACCGTTTAATAAACTAGCAGGTTCATCACGCAAAAAGGATTTGAGGTACCGAAACTTTTGTGACCCGGATAAATGTTTTCTACAATCTATGCTACCTAGGAACATATCGCGAAAGCACGGCCACTCCCGATAATCACCAGCAAAGGGTGTTATTTTAAACGACGGTAATTCAATTTCGGAGAATTTTATATTGTTCGAAGTAGAGGGAACATTTTCTAAGTCAGAACTAAACACAGGTGCATCCTCCCGAGCTGATGCTTTTTCATTGGAAACCGGGTTACTACGTTCGACGAAGTCGTGATCATTTCGGATTCCAACATTAGAATCACGAGCGGTAACTCTCCCGCTTAATGAATCGCGAGCGGGAATTCTGCCTCGGAGGGCCCTAAGAAGCAATGCTTTTGCCGTAACAAATTTGGTTTCAAATTTCGCAAACTCTTCTTCCGGATCCACGTATCCTTCCTCGGCATGGTATTGGTGGAGATCATATTGATTTCCGCTGAAATCTTTCCAAGCCTCCTCCAACCGATCTACACGCACTTCCAGAGCCTCGAGTAAAGTGTCTTCGGGAATCGATTGCGCGAAATTATATACGCGGTCAATGGAAGCTTTGATATGACCTCGCGATTGCAATAAAGTGTCCATGTCAATGCACTAAAGCCCAAACGAAGAAGAATCACGAGCTCAACGAAGCCTACTATTGCAGACAGTTCTCTTACGCCTCAGGATACCCAACCAGCAACAGCAGCCAATACCAAAATTAATTGTAATATAAATTTATTACCTATCCTCTGGTGCAATGAGGATTCTGTGGACTGTATCCAAAGGAGATATCAAAAACGATAGCAACCACCAGTTTCGAAGCAAACGAACAAAAAGTTTACGAATTATCCGGCTTCGCAAAGGACCAACTTTGATTGAGACTGTAGCAAATCAATGATAAAATAAAACCCGAGATTTCAAACACGTTATAATAATGATTTTATTTTATTTGGGCAAAATTACAAGTCCCGTGACTAGCGCGAGCAAAGATGTTTCCGCGGCGGTGGTTGCTATCAAAAGAGATCGAGCAAAAGAAGTGTCGGCTCACCAACCAAAAAAAGTAAACCGAAAGTCCCGCTTATCACACAGCACAGCAAGTGCAAACAACAAAAGCAAAATGCATATGCCTTACATAAGCAAGCTAACCAACCGTAGTTGTAATCCGCTAGCTTTTGCGCTGTGCTATGGGAAATCGTCGGGACAAATGCACAAGTGTACAATGTACATACATATATAGTTATATGAGGCAATAATTATATAAAATGGTACAGCTGCACATCTTTGCTCATGTAGTCAAATTAGGGTAAGCTACACAATGTTTGGTCGAAAGAAAAGTTAATTATTAATTGGAATATTTAAAATAGACAAAGTAAATTTAGTTAAATGTAAATTCATTTCTAAACAACACGGTTGATGAAGCTATTCAGAAAGCTATTGGTGATGCCAAAGCGAAGCAAATCACTGGGAAGGCAGTGACTCCGTTCCTTTTGGCAGCCATTTCTCGGTTAACTGAAGGAAAAAGCTTGGCTGCAAACATGGCGTTGATAAGAAATAATGCAAAAATTGCCTCAAAGATTGCGCGAGCGTATTATAGCCCTTTTAAGGCAATGACTGCTACGAAAACTGCTCCTGTGGTCATAGGGGGTTCGATCCTTGACCTATCGCTAAAATTGGTGGACGACTTTCAGCTGAACGGCGCTACTTATGAGGCAACAGCAAAACAAACGGCCGGTGGAGTCGGTAGAAATCTTGCGGAAGGAATTTACAAACTCTACGGTTCGGCTAATTTTATTTCAGCCATCGGCACAGACGAATTGGGCAGGAGTTTACTGAGCCTTATACCAAAGCAACTGACTGACGGGATATATCGAGATCCCAGACAGTCGACATCCCTCTGTTCGGTGATTTTCGACAAATGCGGAGATTGCCGGCTGGTTCTAGGAAACATGGAAGTTCATCAATCCATCAGCCCGGATCTAATTGCACATTACCAGAATGCCTTAGCGGTTGCTCCGCTAATTGTTATGGACGCAAATCTTCCGCTAACTTCAATGGAATGTGTTCTACAGATTGCCCAGAAGCACCGCAGGCCGGTCTTCTTCGAACCAACCGACATGAGAATCGCTGCTAAACCCTTTAGCCTTCCCGAGAATCTGCGGAGTCAAATCAAATTTATTTCCCCCAACATTTACGAGCTGGTGGAGATTGCAAAAGCTTTGACTGGGAAACAGTTTCATGTCCCCGACAGAGAAACCTTGCTCCCCTTCGCCAAAACTGTGCTCCAAGCGGTTCACGACCATTTCCACTGCATTTTGCTGACACTGGGTGAGCACGGTGTGGTTGTGGATCGAAGAAAGTCACATCTCCTGCCCGACGACTACGAGAAGCCTGCCAAGCGATCCATTCGCTTCTATCGGATAGAGAAAGTGACGAAACTAGTCAACGTCTCTGGAGCTGGTGATAGCTTTTCCAGTGGATTCATTGCAAACATGTTAAAGGGCAAATCCGAAGAAGAATGCGTCGCTCTTGGGCTATTTGCGGCCAACAAGGCCTTGCAGACAGATGGGGCCGTGCCGAGGGAGTACTTTGACAAGGAGCCCACCCTAGACAACCCCCAATGGGAAGAGCTGTAGGCTATCGTGTAAATTGCTTTATTTAGACGTAAACATAAAGATTTTATTTTTCTATAAAAAAAAACATGATGGCGTTTTCCTTTCCATTTTAGTACTGCCATCTGGAAAGCAAACTTGTTATCATTTGGAAATTTACGAGGTTTGTCTATACTTACAGTTTAACGACTTTGTCCTTTCCTCCGGATGCAACTCTAGATCCATCTGGTGCCCAGTCGACGCCGAAAACTTCGTCCGCATGGCCAGGAAGCTCTTGAGCCAGTTTCTTTGTCTGAACACTCCAAACTATGGAACAACAAAGTTTAAGTAGTTTTAATCAGCAATCAGGAATAATTTACCTTTCAGCGTTGAGTCTTTGCTTCCGCTGACAATGAGCCGTGAATCAGCAGACCAAGCTAGGGTATATACCGCCTGGACATGTCCACGGAATGTGGCAATGAATGCTCCATCCTGGGCGCGCCACAGACGCACTGATTTGTCGAACGATGCAGAGGCAATAAATTTCACATCTGGCGAGTACTTGACGTCGTTCACGACATTCTGGTGGCCGGTCATGCGTTCCACACACTTGCCCTGATTCGATTTCCAGAGGTAGAGCGTGAAGTCATCTGAACACGAGACAAATGACTCGACGCCATCGGGGCAGACCTTGTCGTAGCGTTGTTGAGCCATCTCTTTTAGTTCCTCCTCTAAAATAGAGAATGATCTACCGCATTTTTACAAGACAGAAAGTCAACACTTACTTGGAATTTCTGAGTACGTCTTTCTTTTGTCCATCACTGGATGAAATGGGCCTGTACGGAGAACATAATCTGTGTTCAGCGTAATGTAATTTACCCAGTGAGCATGTCCGGTAAATGTTCTGCAAAGAACTCCATCGGCAGCACGCCACATCTTTACAGTACGGTCCTTTGACGAAGAGTATATCAGCCCGGAACCGCCCCATCGCACTGCGCTCACTGACAATCCGTGTCCTATAAATGAAAACACTTTGGTTAATCGACATGTTGCCAAGGACAACCTAAATCCCTTACCAGCAATAACCATAAGACAATGCCCTAGAACAGTGTCCCAAATCCTGACATCTCCATCCGAGCCAGCACTGGCCAACTTACGACAATCGGGATTCTGATGGTAGGGCTCCCAACATAAGCCGTTTATCCATTTCTTGTGCCCAATTAGTGGCTTCCCCAGCTGCTTGCCACTTTCTGGATCCCAAATGAGAATAACTCCAGCTTTGCACGCGCTGGCCAGTTTTTTTCCATCCGGCGACCATGAAACACACAAGACCCATTGCTTGTGACCAGAACATGTAAAATGTGGTGTCTCTGTATTAAGATCCCACAATCGCACTGTTGTGTCACCAGAACCACTTGCCAAATGCTGACCGTCTGGACTAAAACTTATCGAAACAACTGCCTCTGCATGCCCGGGCATAGAACTGGTACATCTAGTGACGGGGCGCACCTTAAAGACAGCTTGTGGTTGATAAACAATGTCGATGACATTTTCTGTGTCGATTGTTTTCAGATCGAGAGTTGTGTCGAGTGATTGCTTGATTTCATCATCATTGACAAAAAAGAGGTATGGTGTTGGATCTTCATTCTTAAGAAGTGCATTACAGATGAGTCCGAGTTGTTCGACTGTGATGCCCGAGGGAAGATCTATCGGAGGTCCTGCCTCTTCACCCGTGTCTGATATAAGTCGCGCTTGTACAGTATGTGGTCCGGATGGTGTTTTATCCTCGACTTTAGTGTCGGATAGCCTTGGTTTCTTAAACAGATTTTGATACATTTTGAATATAAAATACTTGTAAATTTGTAATTCGAAGCGTGCTATAGGTATTTTGACAGCCCCTTTAAAATTCTAGTAAACAACAAAAAACGTGCCATCGTGAAATGGCTGCATTCAAGAAGGTATCATTTTTTTCTTTGAGGGTAGTGACAGATCAACACAGACTTAGGGGAAAATTTCTTGTTATACAAGAATAGGTCGTGCAAGTGATGAAAACATTTAATGAGGTTAAGCCTGGTACGCTGTTCGAGTGAAATCCAATTTTTCATACAAATTTTTCACTGCGAAATGTCAAAATGAACTTTTCACATGAAAATTTCACCAGGCAGTACGCTGTTCAAGTGAACAATAATTGTTCAAAAAGTGATATGTAGAGGGCGTAACTTGCTATTTCACTTGGTTTTTATTGTCCGTCGCATAAAATTTTTGACATTTCGGCGTGAAAATTTCACTTTCAATTTCACAGCAATTTTTTGGAGAGAAGTGAAAATTCCAATTCACTTGAACAGCGTACCAGCCTCTACTGTTTTTTCGCATTTGTGTTGGTGTGTGACTTAAACGACAGTTGTTTTTAAATTGCAGTTTTATTTTTTTAAGTTAATAGCCGTTGCAGCTGCCAAATCTAAATATTTCTCTTTTTCCAAGAAACTCGTCGACTAAAAATGTAAATACATAATAGCTGAATTGAAAGCTTATAAAATGTGCAATGTTTTGGTGTAAGTGAAAGTTGGTATAATTCTATAGATTGAAGTGCACTGACTCTGCAAAAGACATATGTTTTCTGCGGCCAAATGAAAATAGCTGATTTCTCTAGCAGAATCACCGGGCACATTCAAAATCTGTAATAAATTTAATCTAAACGCAAAAACTAGATTGCTCGCAAACGTCACTTTTCCTACGTCATGGTGGTTCTTCTGGTACAATCGGCCATTACTTCGCATGCTACCTTACCGATTGGTATTGGCATAGACCAAAACTGGATGTTTTATTATTGTTGTCAGTTCCTGCTCAACCTGGTCCAGATCAGATCAAGCTCAAGCTATTATCGACTAGACATCTGGCGGCTACTGTCAACTTATTACCAAGTATTTAATCTCCTCCATAAATTTCAACTGAAATACCTGTTCATGTGAACGGATTTAGCCCACTCAAAACTGAGATACATAAAGTCAGCTGTCAGAATTTTTAAAATAGATACTATGTTCTAAAATCTAAAAATAAATGCCCTTTACTGTTTTCGAACGAATTATGCTCAATTCGGTAGATGCACCCCTTAAAAGGGACATTTTTCTCTGAACTCACCCAAATTGGAAAAATTCCTTGCGCGGGGAAATATGATTCTTCTGTCAAAACTTAACGACGGCATTTAAAATTTTTTTAATTACAAATTTGAATTGATTGCTCAAAAAAGCTGCGAACTTCCAATAAAATGCAAAAGGCTGAATACGAAATCCAACATTTCGGCTTTTCCGTCGAACAAATGAAATTGGAAAGTGAGTAAAAATTGTTTACCCATTGCCATTGATCATTGCACTAAATATTAACCATTTTAAGGGCGCCATGTTATCAAACAACACCTATCATCGCTTCTTAAGCATTTGGTGAACTCCTTAGTGAAGAAGTGCAGCGTTTCCGAAGAAACTTCGGAAAAAGTTATTGCAATCCAGAAAGAAGTGGCCGATAAAATGTTCTCTGCATTTGCAGAAACTCTCGAAGAAATCGAGAAGCTAGATGAAAAGTACTTCTCCATACCGGAAAATGTTCTACTCCATCAGGATTTCGGGCACATAAAAGCTTATACAAAGGACGACGAAGAAATACTAGAAAATGAAGTGGAGAATCTGAAAAAGCAATTCTTAGAGGTAAGTTAAATGTAAATAAATTAAGTAGAAGTCGGGTTGAAGGGGGATAACCTTGCAGAATTCAGTGATGACATCGGCAATTGAGGCAGAGAACAGCAAATACACTGCGATCCAGGATGTAATCCAAGAGGAATTGAAGACATTCCAATTAGTACAGGAAACATTCACAGCCATAAATATACAGAATACGCGACAGATGGTAAACAGCGTGCTGTCGACGCTGGAAAAGTCAAATTTGTAAATATTTTGCAACAAAAATAGATTAAGAAACCAAACTGTATGCATTTGAATTTAAAAATCAGCGCGCCAAGGAGAGAAAAATTCTCTGCATGTGTGCAGTGAACGTTTCGTTGAGAAAATTCTTCTTTGGCTGGGAAATTCTATTTGTGTTCCCCTTGTGACGAGAAAATCTCATCGTCTTCTTCTTCGCCGCATCGTCGTTGCTGTCTGTGCCATCGTTGAATGAAAATTCCTTTTACTCGGCCATTTTGGCGAAAATTATTATACCTATTGCAAGTGAAAAATTCTTGTGAAACCGATTTTCTCTGAAAGTAAGTAAGGACAACCCACAGGAGTAGTGAAATTAATAACATTTTCTTATAGAGAACCGAAAAACGCAGTTTTCGCTAGGAAAGGCGTTTTAGTTTCCACGAAAAGACAATTTGTACAGCCGGGTGCAGGTGCATTATAACACCATATCCCCCCTGCTGTGGCGTGAATAGATTTTCGAGCAAGAAAAAAAGTGCGAATCGGTTGCGAAATGAATGCCGAGAAGTTGAAACGATTGCAGTCCCAGGTACGTATCGGTGGCAAGGGTACTCCACGTCGCAAGAAGAAGGTTGTCCATCAGACGGCTGCTACCGACGATAAAAAGTTACAAAGTTCTTTGAAAAAACTGTCGGTGAGCACGATTCCGGGCATCGAAGAGGTTAACATCATAAAAGATGACTTGAGTGTGATTCACTTCAATAATCCCAAGGCACAGGCATCGTTATCAGCCAATACCTTCGCAATAACTGGTCATGGAGAGAACAAGAAAATCGTAGAGATGTTGCCGGAAATTTTACCACAGCTCGGTCAGGAGACAGTTGTGCAGTTGAGGCGATTCGCTAGTAACATAAACGCGGCACATAAGAATCTCAGCAGTGTGGCTGAGGAGGATGATGTGCCCACTTTGGTGGGCGATTTCGAAGAAGCATCGAAATACGAAGTAAATCCAGTGATTGTCCCATTGGCCGATGAAATCAAGGAACTTCAGGAGATTGTCAAAGAGCAAAAGGAACTCGAACTGATCGACCAACGTCAAGTTGCGTCTGAGGACACTGTGAAAGTGGAAGAAAAAATAGTCAAGGAGGAGAAAAAACCAGAATCGAAGCAAACCGATGGCAAAAAGAAGGAACAAAAGGGCAAGGATGGAGGGAAGAAAGGAAACGAAAACAAGAATAAACCCTCCAACGACAGTGCAAAGAAGGAAGTTAAACAGAACGAACCACCAACCGAGATCAATCTGACAGCGGATAAAAAAGAGCAAAAGGCCGGCGACAAGGCCAAGGGTGGAAAGAAGGGCAAAGGCGATGCAAATGGAAAATTGCCTGAAACTCAAAAGTCCAAGAATGCAGTAGCACCGGAGAATGCTGCTAAAAAACCAAACGAAGGCGAAGTAAAAAAAGCAGCAGAACCAAAAAAGACACCCGAAGCAGGACAAAAACCACCCGAAGTTAAAAAATCAGAGTCAACCGAGACAGCAGAAGTTCAAAAACCTCAAGTTAAGGCCGAGGAAAAGCAAGCGAAAAACACTGGCACTATACCCAAGGAGCCACAAAACAAGACCGTGGAGCCCCCTAAGGTTGCAGAGTCTCCAAAATCTGCAGATGTACCAAAGCCAGCAGACACTCCCAAAGATAAAGAGCCACCAAAGGCAGCAGAACCTTTGAAATCTCCAGAGGCACCCAAAGCAGTCGACGCAAAACCAGTCGATGCACCAAAGTCACCGGAATCGCAAAAACCAGTCAAGGCTCCAAAGCCAGCTGCTTCTCCAAAACCAGATCTGAAATCTGCAGAGGTTAAAACGCCATCGGAGGCAACGAAGTCTTCAAAACCAATAGAAACACCAAAACCGATAGAATCTCCAAAATCCGTAGCGGCACCAAAGCCAGCTGAGTCGGCAAAACCAGTGGAAGCAGCAAAGACAACCGCTAAGCCTGTGGAGACACCAAAGCCAGCTGATTCCACAAAACCAATAGTAGCCCCAAAGCCTAATGAATCTGCAAAACCTGTAGAAGCGCCCAAACCAGCAGAAGCACCGTCAGTTGTGGAGACACCAAAGCCAACGCCTGTGGAGGCACCGCAACCGATTGTGTCGCCAAAACCGGAAGAACGTCCAAAGCCAGTGGAAGCACAGAAGCAAGGAAAACATCAAAAGCCATTGGAGGCTCCAAAGGCAGCCAAACCGGTTGAGGCACAGAAGCCAGTAGAAACTCCAAAGCCAGTTGTGGCTCAGAAGCCAGTAGAACCTCCAAAGCCAGTAGAACCTCCAAAGCCAGTTGAATCTCCAAAACCAATGGAGACCCCAAAGGCAGCTGAACCTCCAAAACAAGTTGAGGTACCAAAGGCACCACAAGCGGCACAACCGAAGCCTGCAGAGCCCCCGAAAGCAGTAGAGGCACCAATATCCGTCGATGCAGCCAAGCCAGTCGAGCCATCCAAGTCCGTGGAACAAACTAAGCCAAAAGAGGCAGCTAAACCTGTCGAGACACCCAAACCCGCAGAGCCGCCTAAGACTGTAGTGGCGCAAAAACCCGCCGATATTGCCAAACCGATAGAAACACCTAAGCCAGTCGAAACTGCAATCGTGCAGCCAGTGGTGGCTTCGAAAACCGAAAACCAAGCCAAATCTGCCGAGCAACTTAAACTTGTGATCGCTCCCAAGCCAGTAGATCCACAGCAGACTGTACAAACGCCCACAACGCCTGCAACGACACTTGCTGCGAAAACTCCAGAGCCCAAACCAGAAGCAATCGTCAATCAGGCTGCACCTAAGTCACCAGAAGTCACAGCAAAGTCTGCCGAAGCACCAAAACCGATTGAATCGCCAAAACCAACCGAGAGCCCAGAAGTGGCCAAACCAACTGAAGCGCCCAAAACACCTGTTGTCAAACCGCAAACGCCTGAAGCTAAACCACTAACACTCGCTCAGGTACTGAAATCTCAAGAGCCCACTGAACCATCGGTCCCAGTGCCAAAACCAACATCTGCCGAAGCTCCGGCATCACCAGCAGAGCCACCCAAACCAGCCGCCGCCGAGCAACAACAAAAGCAACCCGACTCACCGAAAATCGTCGAACCAAAGCCTGCACCCGACTCCAAAAAGACTGACCAGCAACAAAAGACAAAGCAGCAGTCGCCGGCTCCCAAACCAAAGCAGGGCAGCCCAGTAAAACAACCACAACCGCAACAGCCAAAGCAAAACGTACCAAAGCCACAGCCGCAAGACAAACAACCGTCTCCAAAGCCGCAACAGCAAAAGCAACCGTCCCCCAGGCCAGCTGCCGCTCCAAAGCCTCAGCCACAGGCCCAGCCAAAGCAACAAAAGCCAGAGCCGACATCTCCCATCAAACAGGAGCCAGCGTCGCCCGTGAAACTGGAGCCGCCACAACCGAAGCAGCAGCAGAAACAGCCATCTCCAAAGCCACAGCAGCAAAAATCAAAGGCCAAGTCGCCACAACCAAATCAGCAACAGAAGCCACAACCTAATGCCGGTCAGCAGCAGCAGCAGCAGCCACCTAAGGCGCAAACGCAACCCGCAAAGAAAAACTAGTAAACAACACAAGCCTCGAGCGTTGAACAGAAATCCCATCTCCGCAGACATCAACAAACAAACACAACACACTTACATCACAACGACTTATGTTCCTTACCCGTCGGGGCCTACCTGCTTCGCCATACACACTAATCTAGTCCTACTCGAAAGTATGTTACACACCAAGTTCCTTAAGCTTCTAATTGACGTTGCTTGCCAAGTGCCGCAGGGTGGTCCACCCACCACACACAGCCCAGGAAGTGTTCTTTGCTCAATCTTAATGCTCAAAACGATGCTCCACCATCCCTCCATTTCATTTCATTTCATGTCATTTCGGCATCCTTTGCTTTCTCTTTGCATTTTTAATTCATTTAACTAGACACGCGATTTAGTTTCGTCCTCGTTTGAGTTTTTTTTATTTTTGTTGTTTTCTTTTCTCGGAGATGTTTCTTCTCTCTTTAGGTTTAGTAAGACACAAACAGACACACACTCGCGTGGTACAATACGCATTTTCTTTCTTGATTTACAACGAATTTTTAGATTTTACTTGGTTTTAGGTTTTTTGTTTATCGTTCGAATCACTCTTTAGAATCCTGCACAGACAAAAAACACCACCATGCGACTCTTCTCTTAGGTTAGCCTAGTAAACCTTTGTTTTATTTACACCAACCAACACGTTTGCGAAAGACCAGGAAGAAATCGTCTCTACCATCTACATCCATTGGCTTCAGTGATTGGAATACAAAATGTTGATAATATGTTTTGGACAATACGAGAATACAACGGCATTTATAAAATGCAACCTACTTGAAATAAATTGACTGTTAAACAAAAAAAAAATTATAAACAAAAGAAATGTAAACTTTTTACAGACATAGACTTTGTAAACAGAGTTTTGTATCTTCTTTGAGAAGTGGTTTTTCGTTTTTGGTTTTTCTTTTTGAAATCAATAAAAATATATATATTAATGCTTGCAAGATGGTGTATTGTTTTTATGAGATCTTTTTACAGCGACGAGTTGAATGATGCTTATACGAGCGATCTGGGAGTACTCGCTGAGATTTTGCTTTAAAAAAACTATCCAAGCGGCTATCTGGATATGCCTCGGATGGAAATGGAGACTTTGTGCACTTTCTATAAATGACTGTCAAAGAGCATTAATGAATTGTATTTCCGGAACAGGTCCACAGGCTTTTGAGAAATAAATTTAGCTTGTCAATACTCTTGTCATATGCAAAAGGCACACAAAAATGTCCGAGGACTTGAGTGATGGATTTGAATGCAACTTATCCGACTTTGCTTACAACATTCGAGGCGAACAAACCAAAATGAGTTTAAAAGCTGCGTTGTACGTCAGCGCCGTAGCGTGGCATCGAATGACAGCACAACTTGACTGGGAACAAGGCGTTAATCGGCTTTAGACTCGAAGGCAATGTCAAAAGACTTTCAATCATGTTGTGTACGTTTATTTTAGTTTGGCCTTTTCTGTTTAAATTCGTACAAGGGAAGTCTTTATTGTGTGTACTTATCATTTACAGATTCTTTAATTACACGGATAACATTAGGAATTGCCAAGGACATATCAAGGTAATTGAATCGCAAAAGCAGTCACACTAAATTTGGGCATACAACTTACAGATAAACACTCGGTCATGCAAGAGTTAAAAGAAAGCAGCATTAAACTGGGACAATTGTCGTCAAAATTTGTTTAACAAGCTGCGTCACATTTCAGAGTGGACTAGGAGTTGTACCCATCCGATCCGCAAATAAATGTAACCAATAACTTCACCGATCTGCTTTCGAAAAATGTTTTAATACTATTAACACTTTCAGTCAGTACAAATATGGATTGAGATCAACGAACAGACAACAGTTGCGAGATGCTGTAGTTCGACATCATTGGATACGGGTAAGTTTACTATATTTTTCTTGTTGATTGCCCACGGAATGTGTAACTTTGTTACCTTCCAATGGTAGGCACTTGAATCTGTGAAAAAGCCTTTCACTCAAGGTATGTGTTATACCGGCAACGACTTATACGCTCTTATGGGTTTTAAATAAGTAATGGAAAATTGTTGTTTAAACTTGAAACTTGCAAAGGAACTCATTCGATTTTAAATCTCCTTTGTTAGCATTCGCCGCATTTCTATTGCACACCGCACTGCTAACAAAAGACGTAACCCACGTTATTGTTTGGAGTTTAGCAAATACAAATGCGTATGCTTTACTACGAAGCAAGCGATCGCTGATACATATAACTTGAAAGTAATTTGGTTATTTGCACGGAAGCAATTGGACTAAATGACTGGTCCAAAGAACCCTTGGTTTGTGGAGCCGAATGCCACATTACATAATACAATAAATAAATCCTAGAGATGAGGAACAGAGATCGGCGTTGCTGATTTTTGACACTTGGGGCGTATACTTTACGCTCGTTTGTATTCTCGGATGTTTGTCAGACGTTCGCGAGAGGTGGTGCAGTGGAAAAAAACCTTAAGATGTAATTTGGCCCTCTCATTTAATTGTTTTATCGAATAATATTCATTGCTCATGTTTGTTTTTATCCCCAATTTTAGGAACTTCAGGAGCCAGTTCTGGGTCAAGATAGATTATCCCCCCATAATGAATAACGCAACGTTACCTTTACAACTAATGGATGATACCTTTCAATGGGATATTGTAGCTGAAGAAGTTTTCTATTGATAAGGATTTGTCAGAGACGGATCAGCAGCAGCATTCACGGAAAAGAAAACATATCTGTATAATGCTGGGCTTTCTCATGAACCGTGTTTGCCCAAGGTAACACTCGCCAGTTGTGACTCTATTTAACAGGAAATGTGTGTCCTTAATTGTCTTAGCACTGCTCTGTTTGCAGAGACACACAATTACGATTTCCTCCAATCGGCATCGTATTCCTATGCAAGCAACAAACTCGAAGAGGTACCTTAGCAGAATGAGTTTCCCAAGATTGACAAAACTAATTTCACCTAATCCAATGGACCAGGAAAATTGTTAATTGTAATTGGTAATTGGTAATTCCTTAACAAAGCCTATTTCCGTTGGTTGAATTTAATGGATATTTGTATGACGTAGGTGCCTTGTTTTTTTGATTGTTGAATTCCACTTGTTGAGAAATGCGCTTTGCTTAGAGGCCAGTGAGAAAATGTTGGACCAATGCTTTCTGCAGTTGAATATACCAAGGCAGTTATTCAGGATGGACGCTTGTACGTTATTTACGCGACTATTTACAGTATGTAGTGTTACGATTTCTCTGCCAATAAATGCCCTTTCAGAGCGTATTAGACAAACAAGTCGGTGGAATTTGCCATCGCATCAGTGTTAAGTAAATCATGTAACATTTTCGTTGAATAAATATATCTGTGCAATAATGTAAATTAAATAATTGGTTTGTAAACGGAAACAAGTAGTGACCTATTGAGCCAGATTTGAGTGCATCTCTGAAGCTTACCGGTGTTGGTTCTTGGTCCTTGTAGCAATTCTGCAAATTTTATTTATTAAAGGAGGGTGCTCTTCAACAGAACGCACATCAGCACTTTATTTACGAAAATATACAATATATAGGAACCCAGGCTTTATTCTGTAACTTAACAGGAAGTATTAAAAAAGGAAGAAATTGGTTTTTAACTTACTTCGGATCATAAATAATTTCACAATCGGTTTAGCAGCATACTTTTAGGGTTTTTGTTAATATTAAAGGAACTTTTTTCAGTTATAGAATTTGAGACCTTGCTTCACACGATGACCTTCTTTGAGAAAAGGATTGTCTGTCCTTAAACTTTAAAACCTGGGCGCCAACTATGTAATTCGATTCTATTCGAAAGTTGTTCCGATTCTACTTTCAAAAAGAACTATTCTATTCTATTTGAAAGTAGAATCGGAACAACTTTTGAATAGAATCGAAAGTAGAATCGAACTCCATAGTTGGGCCCCTGCATTGCTAGTTTTTATAGCTGCTTGTAAGCCTCATCGACAACTTGATTTGTCTTTTTCGTCCACACCTCGTCCTCTGTTTCATCATAATTCATAATGCTTGTTCACATTTTAGGGAAGATTACTATACCCTCGCCTTGTTACTTGATTTTATTCTGAAGTATGGAAGAGAAAAAATTACACACTATAAACAATTGTTTATCATTTAAGTTTATTTGCATGTTTCTTTAAAATAGGTACAAGGTGTTTTCTTTTTTGCTTGGAATATAATATAGACATCAAAAAATACGCAGTTAAGCAGACATAAAACGGGAGCTTAGAAAAGTACAGGTATGTGGTGCGCTTCTTACCCAACCACCGAAATAACAATTTAACATTTCATTTTAAAATTTCCAAATTAAAGTTTTCCCTTGGAAGTTTTGGAAGTGGAGGCTTTAATTGGCTTCTTCTTATCACCTGAATTCAGCTTGTATACCGAATAATTGAGCACAGAAGCAAAGCTTAACCAAGCAACATATGGAATAAATAGGTAGCCCGCAACATTGTTGATTCTGTAGAACAATACACCGCAGAGGGCGGACGTACCTGTTAATGCAATCAAATCAATTAAACCCTAAAAGAAAGATAAAACATGTAAATGAAAATTAGACAGTTAATTTTTCTAATTTACCCCCATAATATTTTGACTGCCGAAGAATATCGGTGTCCACGCCCAGTTGAGAGCCAATTGAGTCCCATAAGCAAGGAGGGGTAATTTCGCATCGCCTCCGAAACCACCACCATCTCTCCATACCAAGTACGAGGCGTAACCCATTCCAGAGTACAGCGACGTCCACATTGGAGCAAAAATCCAATTTGGTGGACGAAACGTAGGGAACTTCAGGTGACGATACCAACTGTGAATGTGATTCCGTGTTATTTGGCCGTTCACGAAACCGCCAATATTGGGCAGGAGCATTGCGCCGGCAATTTGCAGGAACTCAGAGGTCATCTTGGGCGATGTTGTTTTGCACAGAAGATAACTATTAACTACACTTATACTTTGTTTGCGACGTAAACGGTAACAGTTCCAGTTACTTTCTGATTTGTTCACTTTGGTGGTTTTATTTTATTTGCAGTGCTTTTGTAATCGCAGTTTTGCAGTACCGGTGGATTTTATCTTGATTTTTTACCCTCTGTCGTCGTCCAATAACTAAAGTGACATTTGGGAAGTGGAGATGTTGCCAGCAATAAACTTGGTGTGGCTGGGCTTGGCTGGATTTTAAATCCAAATGGGGGTTATCGTATTTTAAATATTTTAATCAAAAATAATCGATTTAACAGAGATATCAATAGTAAGCTCTATTTTGCCGAAAAAATTGGGATTTGGGAGATAGGCGAAAGAAATATATCAATCTCTTAAAATTCATTCATCTTTGTCTTTAATGCAGTGTACGTCCTTTTATGGAGTTAATCCAGCAGTAGCATCTATTTGACAAAAATTGTCGATTACGATTTTGCAAACGTATAGAAAACGACGTACAAAAAACGCTAAACTATTTAAACTTATCAAAAGAATTATGCTTCTCCATCTTTTCACTGTAAAATAGTAATGCCATATTTATTAAGTCAAATAAGTTAAATTAAATATCTCATTTCCAAATACCTAGGTACTTGAAAAATTTCGTTACTTGCAAAAAAGAAAAGTCTCTTTGAACTTTTGAACTGATGAAATGGCAGCACCATTTCCCGAGACACGAGTAAATTTAGCTCATGTAACCACCACCACTATACACCACCTTGCCGACTTCATGCATTATTTGACACTGCTATGCAACTTTGAAATGTTTACATCCGGCACCGGTAGGTTATGCCCATAGCAACCGTTTGTTGTGTTAAAATAAATCAACAGAAGGAAAATCTACTTACAGCTTGTCAGTTTTGCACGGAAAAACATATTAATTTCAAGATGACATTATATTTCGATTCAAAAGTACAATTCCTTGACTCGGATGCGGTAAGCACTATCGGAAGTTGGCATCCTATTGAACCCGTATTTGCAGTTGCGTCCTATAGCCAAGATCGCGGTGGTTCGGTGACAATTTTCGATGATTCTGTAAGTTTCAGCAGTGCGAACTGTTCATGTTTGGTAATGGTGATTTTTTTTTGTACTCAAAACCAGGGGGAACCGCTGCGCGACATATCATATCCAGTTCATCCAATCTCCCAAGCTACAGCCCTTGGCTGGCATCCAGAGAAACGGCTTCTGGCTACAGGTTGGGAGAATGGTGAACTTCATGTGTGGTTCGATGGACATCGTGAGTTTGCCAGTGTACAGGGCCCACACAAGGCTCCCATTATACTGTTGGAGTTTAGTGAAAAGGGCGGTCGTATGGTCACTGCAGATTCGATGGGTTTGTTAACTGGCTGGCGCTGTGATGGACAGTATCAGTTCCTAACAATGTTCTCTCATGATCTACGAGATGCTCTCTTGAATATAACTTTTCGCAAGTCAGTTGATAGTCCGGTAAGAACGGAACTGAGTAACCTTGCAAAGGCCGCTGTAGCTGGCGATGAGAATGCTTTGGATACTCTGACTAATTGGAGACCACGCACCGCGGCGCGTAATCTAACTCATTCGGGTGTAAAGGATAACCACTGCTTCTATGTTGGCACTCAATCTGGCATAGTTTACTACTTGAATCAGGGCGGAACTTGCTCGGAGGTATTGAAAAACAATACGGTGCCGGTTACACAGGTGCTCTGGCATCCAAAGAGGTTAGAATACACATGACGTGTGAAATGTTTAATAAAAATCAAGTTCTATACCTACTTTACAGAGATGCTATTGTTTGCTTGATGGAGGACATGACAGTCACTCATTTTCTTGCCGAATCGACGGGAACCCTTACAGAGTTGGATCGCGTTAAACTAAGCGGGAAAATACCGGGAAATAACGGCGCCATCTCGTGGGCTGGTAGCTGTTTGGCCATCATAACAGGTTTGTCATTTTTTTTTTGGCAAAAATATTCAATCAAATTAACTGCCAGCAAGTATTTCTTGCGACTGAAAACTGCAGTCGGTAACGAAACTATTGAGGGAGTCGCTCAGATTCGAGCCACCTAATCTGTCAATCGCGGCCATTTATTCAGTGCGAAACTTTCTTAAAATAACTGTTTTCAATTTAAGGGGACTTTTCCATCCGCGTTTGGGACATTGACACCAGTGACAACTTCCTATTAAAAATGGACCTTCCCACTTCAGGTGAGATATGATGTTTCATTACATTTTGTTCAAAATTTATCAACAACCTGTCTGTTCTTATGTATATGCGCTGGTTGCGCTTCAATTTGCGTCATCGTTCATCTGTGAAAATGCTACTAAAACCACTTTTCGCGCTGACATCATATATCGAACAGACAGATCAACAGTCACTTCGCCGGGGTCAACCTCATCATCAACAGGTGCAATGGCAGCAGGCGGTGAATCCACATCCGCCACTTCCAGCTATGTACAAAAATACCAGAAACCCCATCACCAGCAACATCAACGCCACCAAAGCCAATCCGTAAACGAAGTATTCACATGCATCGCCTACTGTCCCGACAATCAGACACTGTGCGCCGGCACCAATCAAGGCAACTTGTACACCTGGAAGCGAACAGTTAATTACTTTGTCAATGCACCGGAAAATTCGTGGCAATTGAACAATATATCAACGGTACGGGGTGCAATCAAGCAGTGCTTTTGGGGCGTAAACGAGATGGCCAAACCGTGCATCATGATTAATTGCATATCAAATGTCTACGTGTTGAAGGTGAGAATATGTGATATGGGATGAGATAAATTGGAAAATAGCATTAAGACTTTCTTTTGTGTTGCCAGGAACAACCCTTGATTTCATGTCATACACGTGACATTTGGGCGGTTCAACGGAGTGCTAATCAGATCTATGTGGAGCACTCGACCGGCAAATCGACGGTGGTACATGCTGATATCTCGATAACAACGCTCGCATTGTCTGAGCAGCACTTGGTTATGAGTAATGGTCGAACTATTGTTGCGTATAGAATTGGCAAAATTGTACTAGAAACATCGTCTTCAACTGATTATAGCGTTGCCAACACAACACCGATTTTGGATTCGGGAAATGGACTGACGATACGATTGATGCAGACTTTCAATTGCGATTGCTTGGCGCTGTATATGCATGACCAGAACATCTTTTGCCTTACGTCGAGTGATGTGAAAATCTACTCCATTGGGGGAGTCATCTTGAATGAGATTCAGTCGAATGATAGCGAGGGTAAGTGCGTCAGTCCAATAGGTTGTCTTGTATTTTAGTGTACCCAGTCGTAGGCGCAGTCCAAGGATGGTCTTTGACTTTTTCTCATTAGGCTTGTGTGCAGTTTATACGTGAAATCCAATTTTTCATACAAAATTTTCACTGCGAATTGTCAAAGTGAACTTTCCAAGTGAAGATTTCAATAGGCAGTACGCTGTTCGAATGAAAAATAATTGTTCAAAAATTGATTTGTAGGGGGCGTTAATTAAGCTATTTCACTTGGCTTTTATTGTCCGTCGCATTAAATTTTTGACTTTTCGGCGTGAAAATCACTTTCAATTTCATAGCACTTTTCACTTCACTGGAACAGCGTACCAGCCTTTATTTAACAACTAACAAAACATTGTTCCATGTACAACTGGCAAACAGAGTGAAACGAAATCGCATCGAAAAACGGTATAGCGGGCTAAGGTTGTTCATCTGGTACAATTGGCAATTACTTCGCATACTACCTTACCGATTTCCACATCCGCATACATTGGGCACATTCAAACACTTAGTTATCTTAAGTCGACTAGATTGGTCTGGAATACGTGTAATCTGAACGCAAAAACCGATTAATCGGGAACGTCACTTTTCCTACGTCACCCTCATATGCCAACTGTCAATTTAGTGCTCAGTCACGAATCTCTTGACTAGATTCGTCGGTTACCCGTCCATAAACGTCAACTGACACAGCTGCCCATGTGACCGATCTAGGCCAATCAAAACTGAGATATATCAAGTCAGTCAGCTGTCACACTTACCACACTAGATACGTCGATAGAACGTCCCCAATGAATTTGAAATTGACATACACCAAAACTGGATGTTGTTATAAGTTCGTGATAAACCTGGTCGAGATCAGATCACACGCAAGCGGAAACTTCTCCATCTAGCGATTATCGACTAGACATCGAGCGGCCAAAAGAACTCGGCTTTTCCGCTCGCTGAATGTTGTTTATTTTTGCTTAATGTTTACAATATGACAGATGTTAAATGTTTGTCTTGAAAATGTATGCAAATGAACCTTTTTTCGATGTCAAATTCATTGTCATTCAGCATTGTGATCTTCCATTGCGCCATGAGTGGGTCCGTTTAGCCTGCATAAGCGGCTGATTATTTACCAGCGCTTTCAAAATTCCTACAAAATCCAGTTTAGAAATCTTACGGAAGAGAAAACTTATTGGGGACGTTCGGCTACCTAGTTTGTGTAAAACGTCAACTCGATTTGTCTGGACGAGGTATACGAACGCGTTCACTAAGTGAGTTGAGTTGTTGTTGTGAACTTGTGGTTTATTTTTTAATTTTGACACTTCAAAATGTCAACTAAGTATACGGACAGAATTTTCTTGTCCCCTCCATAAACGTCAACTGACAAAGCTGCCCATGTGACCGATCCGAACTAATAACAACTTAAACACATCTAGTCAGTCAGATGTCAGACTTACTAAACTAGGTATCCGAACGCCCCCATTCGGTGACTACTTTTTGAATTGCAAATATGGCAAGCTTGCGGCAATAATCCGTCAGCAAAAGATGTCTTTTCCACACATCAGCATCAGCATATACCTCTTGCCAATTCTGACAGCTCTAGCCATAAAGTCCCACTAAACCCTGAAAAGCTTTAACCAGTTTACCCAATTTCAATGCCACACACTACCCTCTGCACTATCGTATTCCTAATCCGGGGATAACCATCCTTTATGGGCAATTAATTCCTGAGGTTGCAGCAACATATCAATAGACTATCCATTACGACAATTAATCACCTCATTACATGGCCATTTCCTCTACCACCAGGCAAAATAATCGGTTGTGACTTAACTAGCCATTACCTGACAGTCTTCACAATGAATGGCTACATCAAGGTATTCGATGTGACACGCCACGACCCCAAACCACTGATCCACCCAAAGTCTGGCTATGATTTATTCGAGAACTTTGGCGAGGTAATCTTGGCAAAATGCAATGCTGTGGGCAGTCACCTGGCCGTCGTGATTGCCAACGAAAGTCTCATGCCCGATGGGCGATTGTACTGCTGGGACTTTGAGAGGGACGTAATGAGACATTACGATTTCATGAATGACACCGGGGAGTCTGTGCCAAGGTGAGAATTATCCACATACAGATATTGCGATTTTATCCTTTCGCACTCGTTCAGATTACCAATCGTCTTCTTTTGGGATACCGATGATAGTCGTTTGCTGGCTATCGAAGCACGTTCAATTGCACAGAAAGCACAGCATCATCAACGCAGGAAGGAGCTTCAACAACAAACAATTCCTACACCAGGCGGTGGGGTAGGAATTGTCGAATCGAATGCTGCAGTGGGACCATTACTATCCTCATCACAACCAAGGACATCAGCCAGCACAGTGGACTACTGTGAGACGCAAGCAATTGTTATGTTCCATGCTGCAGATAAATGCACCCTTAAATTGCTGGAGCTGGTTAATCTAGCATCTGGAGAGCAATTAGTCAATTTATGTGCACCGAATGTGGTAATGCTTTGTGTGCCGCCTGCATGTGTGTGTACGTGTAGGGCACATTTATTTTCTTCGGCGACCGTATCTGTCGAAAAAGAAGATTAATCGCATTTATTGTTCCCTGCTCTGTGTCTCCCAGATAACTCTAGATATTAGTGTGGTGAAGAAGCGCTCCCTGCAGGACTTTATCGGTCTGGAGAAATGCGACGAGGACACACGCAAAATGGTTTTAAATTTCAGTCTGAATGTGGCCGAGGGCAACATGGATCTGGCCTATCGGTAAGCACTTTATAATTGTCTTGTCCTTGTGACTGTGATAGGCGCTCCTCTCCAGATGCATCCGTTCGATACAATCGGAAGTTGTTTGGACCAATCTGGCAAAGATGTGTGTTCAAACGGGTCGGATGGACGTGGCCAAGGTGTGCCTGGGCCATTTGAAGAAAGCCCGGTCGGTGAGAGCGATACGCCAGGCTATGGATGATGACGACTTGGAGAACGATGCGAAGGTGGCGGTGCTCGCCGTTGAACTGGGAATGATTGAAGAGGCGCAAGACTTGTACAAGAGATGCGGACGATTTGATTTGTTGAACAAGTTGTTGCAGAGCTGTGGATCTATTGACGAGGTCAGTGGGAGGAGGTGTATTGGGCCTTTTTTGTCGAATGAGTGTTGCTTTTGTAGGCTTTGGAAGTCGCAGAGAAGGGCGATAGGGTGCATCTGAAGAACACATACTTTCAGAAGGGTGAACAGCTCAAGGAGAAGGGCGATATCAGTGCGGCCATTGAGTTCTACGAGAAAAGCCAGAATCCGGTGCAAAATGTCACACAGATGCTGTTGGACCATCCAGCAGTAATGAAGGTAGGTGCATATTATAGATCTCTGTGGTTTGTGTATTTGCTAAAGCCTCTCTTTCGATCCACTCCCCAGAAATACATGCAAACAGCCAAGGACCCGAAAATGCTGAAGTGGTGGGGCCAGTACATCGAGAGCACCGGCGACATGGACAGTGCATTCAGTGTCTATCAGAAGGCAGAGGATTGGTTCTCCCAGGTAAATGTCCCAGCTAATCCGTGCCACTTACCACATTCTCCATCTCATTCTAGGTGAAAATTCTCTGCTATTTGGGCCAGATCTCAAAAGCGGACGTCATAGCCCGGCAATCTGGCGATCGGGCTGCTTGCTACCACTTAGCCCGCCATTACGAGAACATCGGCAAACACCAAGAAGGCATTCAGTTTTACACACGGGCTCAAACCTACAGCAATGCCATCCGCATATGCAAAGAGAACGACATGCAAGATGAGCTGTGGACTGTGGCGAGCTCGGCCCGCCAGCGTGAGAAAGCCACCGCAGCAGCATACTTCGAAGAGGTCGGATCGTACAAGAGAGCCGTCGAGCTATACCACCGCTCGGGCATGTTGCACAAGGCGCTTGAGATGGCCTTTGCCTCCGAGCAGCCAGATATTCTGCAAGTTATCGCTTCAGAGCTGACTGCCGAGTCCGATCCGGAACTGATTAACCGATGCGCGGAATTCTTCACCAGCATCGAGCAGCACCAAAAGGCCGTACAGCTCCTGGCTAAAACTAAACAATTAGAGCGCGCGATACGTATTTGCCATGAGAAGGGAGTCCCCATCACCGAAAGCCTAGCCGAGATGTTGACGCCGGCAAAGACCGAGCTCGACGATGAAACACGCGCCCGAATTCTCACACAGTTGGGCGAGCTGCTACAGGAACAGGGTGACTACCACTCGGCCACCAAGAAGTTCACCCAGGCTGGGGATAAGGTTCGCGCCATGAAGAGTTTGCTCAAGTCCGGCGATACGGACAAGATCGTTTTCTTCGCAAACATGTCCCGCCAGAGGGAGGTTTACATTATGGCAGCCAACTACCTGCAAGCCCTCAATTGGCAGCGCGATCAAAAGGTACTCAAGAACATTGTCACATTCTACTCGAAGGGCCAGGCGTTCGATTCATTGGCCAATTTCTATGCCACCTGCGCCCAGGTGGAGATCGATGAGTTTAGGGACTACGAGAAGGCTCTCAAGGCAATGCACGAGGCTGCAAAGTGCTTGGTTAAGGTGCCGCATTCACAGCGCGCCTCGGATAATTTGCAGAAAACTATTGTCGAGGTGAAGTATGTGTTGGACATTCAGGGAGCCCTGGAGAACGGCGAGAATCAGTCAGTCGTAGCTGGCTGCAGGAATATGCTAAGTGAGTGTTGGGGGTTTATAGATTTTTTTACAAGCTAAGTGATTTTTTTCTTGTAGTTAAACCGGAGATACCTCCAATTCGACATGCAGACATTTTGGCGATGCTGGTCACAGCCTTGGCCAATGCCAAGCAATACGTCGAGGCTGTTGGAGCACTGCGAGAGCTGGCTTTGAAAGACCCCACATGGAGTAGCAGGGGCCTAATCGAGCGCGCCACAGTGGAGAAGCTTGCCGATGAGTGCAATTTGGACTTCAATGTGATCTGGGACTCGGGTCGACGCAAAACGGAGACGACTGATGAAGATAACGATGAGGACGAGATTCAGGAGGAAATCCATTAGGCCTCCTGTCCCCCTTTTCCTCACAAAAGAGTCTTTTTTTTTGGCATTTGCAAGTGAAAGCTAATAAAAGCTCCAGTAGATTACCCCGTACTGTTGTGTTTGAATTTAATTTTTTAAAAAGAAGCCGGCAAAGAACCATCATTCAATCACTTTCGAAGGAAGTCCGGCCCTTGCGTGTTTGTGTGTGTCCCATATGACCCATATTTATGGTTTATGTAAACTAGAAGCAGCACTTTTTATTTCTGTTGACAGAAGAGGATATTCGATAAACTTCCGGCTGGGATTGAGGGGATTTTCAAATTATTAAGCAGATGCGTACCTGGGAATCACTTTAATACCCCCATTAGGTAAATAAAGGTTGCAACATCTACACAGCCCCAAGGGAATTAAAAATCAGGACACATTAATGTAAATAATTCGCCACTTCCTGATGTAGAACCTTTTAACATCCAGCTTTAAGGATATTTCCCATAATCCCACTCGAAGCAAACACGTTGTGCGGAATTTAAAGAATTTACTCAAAATAGCTTTGGGGGCTGATTTCTGCCAGCATCCTATGTAGGGAGGGCTGCTGCGACTTCGATAATAATAGCAGGATAAGAACGAAAGACTCTCGATGCCCTAACCGGAATTTGTAATGAGAAAAATGCATTTTTAGCACATTCTGCCCGGGGGGGAATATCCTTTCATTCTTAGCGCATTTCCGTTTCGGCTGAAGTGTGCTGAGATATTCAATATTTTTTTTTTCCTTTCACATCGTTCTTATCTTTCCCGGGGCATCTAACAAACAGCTATTATGCTACCATTATAAAGTCATTTGTTAGGTAAATGTGGTTAGCGAAGAGTGCTTCAATGTTTCAATGGCTGTGTGTGTGTGTATGTGTGTGGTCAGTTGCAGTGCGCCGAATGGCTTAAAGTTGGTGGTAATGTTAAAACCATTAAATGGGTACTAGAAGACCGTCGGCCATTAGGGGTGTGGATGTGCAGTGTGTAATATATGAATTATTTTTGCAATGGCAAACAAGTGTGGAAGCACAGCACGATGTAGGAGGTACAGGGTGTTTATTTAAGTGGGATAGCATTTGAAGTTGAAGTCAAATGTAAATATATGAAAATACCAGCTGCATTTGCGGGCTGTTCTTAAATTCAATTTAGAGGAACGTTGAAATGTAAAAATCTGACGTTTGTCAGAATTGTGTAAAGAAGACTTGATAAATTCAAAATGGAAGTTTCCACAACTAAACTACAAACGAAAATCAATGTAGAACCAACGGGATTTGCAGGTGTTTCATTATAAAGTGCAGCTTGTTCAAGCTATGAAACCCCACTCCAAGATGGAGCCACAGCGCATAGAGCAATCCCAATAAAATGGCGATGTTACGAAACATTTTCGGACAACGCATTATTTAAAAAGTGGTTTAATTTGGCCGATGGCTTCTCAGCTTCCGATTTCTTCCTTTAAGAGACCTTAGTCAAAAAAAAGAATACTTTTCGTGATGAGATTTGAGCGATAACACCTGAAATTTTCGGTAAAGTCGTAGAAAAAGTCTTGAAAAAAGAGTGAAACTTTCCGTAGTAGAAAACCACACAAGTGACATTATTTTCCATATTTGTTCTAAACGAATTTTCCATTGATGTAGTCAAAGGAATAATAAAAACCTGTTCAAACACCTTCATTTCGTCTGCGCCACCCTGTAGAATGACTTTGCACGGAAAATACGTGAGGAAACTTGCACAGGGACTTACACTATCTAAAAAGACCTCCTTAAGACTGGCTTACGTTTAAAAAAATACCCAAAGGCTCTGGTCCCGTTGGCAGTTTCGTTTTAAATCCATTTTTCTAAAGTTTACACAATTACGGCTCTAACAATTAAATTTGATGTGTGCTCTATGAGTACGTAATAAGATTTTGTCTTATTATGTGAACAGAGGAACATTGTTTCAAAACCCAACTTTTGCACTGACTCTAATAACTCAAATGATTTTGCCCAAATTTTATATTTAATGTGGAATAGGTATTTCGAAAGTATACACTCCCTTCTTGAAAAGCCAGTCTGTATCGCGAAAATTCCCTTCTTGTCGACTTTTTACCTTGGGTGTTTCAAAGCCTTTTAAGTGATGCCAGAAATATTATGCTTACATTATTAATGCCCCCACAAAACAAAGAATATGTATTTAAACGCGACCATTATTAATAAATAAATGCCTTGTAGTTTTCCTACGGACTACAGTCGAACCCGTTTAAAATGAATCTAATAGACATTTTATTTCAGTCTTATTTATAGAGCTAGAGCAAATATTTTTTACTTATTTTTTACTCTAAACTAAGGTAACTTTTCTAGCGACTTTTGTTACAAGGCCGTCTCACTTAAATATACTTTTGATAAAGGTGTAGAAAAAGTTCCACTTATAGAGTTCTTTTTGGATAAAATGAATAAGCCCAAGAGGTATTCAACTTAATCCGGTCTTACTTAGACAGGCACGACTGTAGTATAATAATCTATTTCAGTAGACACACTTTTTTTTATTATTTTAATTTTTTTTTGGATAAATATCTAAAGGCGGGTGCTCTAAAATTGTCTTGCATGATCACTTTAAAGTCTTTAAACGGATGTTGCTAGATAAAACTGTTGTTACAAATTGGTACTTACTCAATTTGGATTTAACAGTAGTGCCTGTAAATAATGAGGTACGTGCCTAGTCCGTGTGACAAATATGTTACATCAACTTAACAACTTAAGGGACTAGGTTAGGCGGGTTGGTAGAGTAGGGCAGCCCTACCATACCACACTTAGGTCATTGTGAAACCCTTTTTGGGGGTAAGCCGTTGATGTTAAGATGATTAGTTCCTTTTTCTCCTCCTTATAGTCACACGACGTCGTCCAGCCATCCTAATTTCCTTAAAAACCTGTAAAGATTAAAGGGTGAGACATCAGAAAGTTCTTGTAAGTCATGGAAGTGATAGCTTCCAAGAGTTCTGTTCCTCAAGTGGCAGAGGCTCGGGCAGTGACAGAGGAAGTGAGGTGTGTCCTCATATACCTCTTCGTCTCCACAGCTTCTAAAGATATCGTCATCTATGAGATTTAGTTTCATTGTGTGGTTTCTTAGGAAGTTATGACCTGTTAAGGCTCCTACCAGCTTAGACATCGATGATCTGTTAAAATGTAGCAGTTTGATGGTTCGGCCTCTGTCATACTCTGGCCAAAGCTTCCGTGATACTTCGCAGGTAGTTAGTTCTTTCCACCTGTTATTTGTTTTCATACGAATCTTGTTCTCAACTCGTTCCCTAAGATTACAGAGTGGAGGCTTGATCGACTGTAGTCACCTGTCATGATTCATTGCAGACCCTTAGACTGAATGTCTTGTGTTCAAACTGGGAAGAACATTTTAAAGTCCCATCAATAAATGTGATTTTTAGGGGTCCCCTTCTAAAACAAGCTGGCATGAATTGACAACTGATGGGGTGGCGATGCGATAAAAGTAACAAGCAAAAAAATGAAAGCATTCTGCGTTTCTTGAGAACTGAGCCTCATCTTTCCGAGCGATATTTGAGTAGATTTTATTCGACTTTAAGATGATTTTGACTCCATTAATCATTCGGATTCGGAATTAAGATATTGATTTCGTGAATAAGCTTTTATCTGCGAGAGTCCAATTTAAAAAAAATCCGGAAACAGTTTGAAGAAACATTTTACGGAACTTTTAATCTTTTGACCAAGGATTTGTAGCACTAGTCCATAAAAACCAATACCTATTTCCCCTGTCAAATATTGTCTCTTAACCTCTTTCGTACCTGTTTAACAGAAAACTATTTTCTCAACTAAAATCCACACAAGAAGAGGCAAGTTTTGGCCACAAAAAACCTCGTTACTTTGAAACTCTTGCAGCATGTTTCGGCAAAGTTTCACTCAAGCAAAAAAACCGACCAAACTCACTCATCACCATTCTGGGCACTTTTCCTCTTCAATGAGAAATGTATCCAAACGCACCACAAAAAAATAAAAACAAAAATTAAATAATTAAACACAAGTAATTTGTGCTGTCAGATGCTCAAGTGTAAGCCGAAACGAAAAACGCTACGTAACCGTATACACGAAAAGAAATCCTTTAACAGTTAACAACTTGTAAAACAAGCCACAAGGAGTTTAACCCTCATTCTTTGCCAAGCCCTTATGTCCTCCTTCGGCCGAGTGCAAAGAAAAGCCGCAAGCAAGCAAATAACTAAAAAAGCCTTCAATCATCTGGTGTATATTGGTGTGAGAATATTTCTCATCCTTTCCACTCTATATCTATTGGACTATGGGTCTTCCACACCGAACAAGGGGGATGAAGCGAACCAGTATCAGTTTCGAGCGAGCAGAAAAGCCGTTTGGAAACTTTCCAAACTCATATTTCAACATCCTGGCTTTTTGTAGGACTCCCAGTCATGAGAGCCTGTATTCCTTTGACCAATTGAAGGGCGGCGACCGACCGGTTTCTGAGGAACTAAGCAAATTGAAAAAATCTTCCTGCAAAAAAAAGAAATAATAAAATAACAAACGTTCAACAAGCGAAAGAGAAGCGCCGCTTTTAGTCGGAGTTGGAGTGAGTTTTCAAGTTTTCTTCTTTCACCTTCCCTTACTCCAGTCGCTTGGACTGGAGTACGTACGAACTACGAACTATACCTGCAACTGTGAAAGTGCTTTTGGCCATGATTGAGTTTTTGCGTCGAAAAATACCAATTTTCGAATGCGAAGGGACAGTGTGTGTGTGTATGTGTAGAAGGTGCGAACACCTCACGGCGTGGTAGCAACAAACAGAGGCGGCGTCGTCGGCGCCGGCAATATTGTTGTTTGTAATCACTTTTCACCGGAAATTTAAGGTAAATTTATTGTTTTCGTTGGGAAATTGTTTCCTTTGCACGCAATTTACAGTTAACAAGGTTCAGGCGTAGTGAGCGAAATAGTTTGCTGGGAGGTATTTCGTTAATGCAAATTCGGTTTGGATAGACACTGTGTCGAATACTTGCTATTTTTTGTCGTCGTTAAATTCTTTAAGACAGCCGTAGGGCTTGCAAAGTTTTCACCATGCGCTATGCAGGCTTGTTAAACTTTTAATTCACCCCTGTGTGTGTGTGTGGGTATAAGTCGCGGTAATTAGCTACTTAAAAAGAAAAAAAACTACCGAGAGATGGAGCAATGATTTGTTTACCAATTTGTTTATCAGAATCGGTCAATCTGTGTATTGGAAAAGGACTGACTTACTTTTAAGGGAAATCGAGAAGGAGTTTCATTGGTACAAACTTAAAGCAATAGAGATTTTCATTTAATGACAAATTGTAGATCCATCATTTGGCAACTCGATTCAATTTTCTTATATTGCTTGTCAAATGTGGGTTGACTCCGATCGGAACTACCTATTGCCTGAGACAATAATAACCGTCGTAGTCAATAGTAGTCAAAATTGCCAGAAATTGCGGAAGAATCACGGCGGTGACAAGTCTCTGAAAGAAGTTTCTTTATTTTAACAATAACATAGTATATTATTTTTTGGATTTAAAAATAGTTGTTGAGTATAGTATCACAAAGCTGAAAATCCTCATAAGGCATCTGATTTTTTGAAATAATTAACATTTCTAGGACGTAAAAAACTGCAATTTTGACAGCAGTTAAATATATAGGGGACGTTCGGATACGTAGTTTGTATAAAACGTCAACTAGATTTGTCGGGACTAGGTATCCGTACGCCTTAACTAAGTAAGTTTAGTTGTTGTTGTAAACGCGTGGTTTATTTTTAAATGTTGACACTTTAAAATGTCAACTGAGTACGCAGGCAGGATTTCTTGACTAGATTTGTCGGCTACCCCTCCATAAACGTCAACTGCAAAAACTAATGACGAGACCAATCTGGTCCAATGAAAACTCAAACACATCTAGTCAGTCAGTTGTCAGACTTACTAAACTAGGTATCCGAACGTCCTCATAGACAGGTACCTAGTTGAATGATATTTTTTCTCACAGGTTTCTCTTTTTATTTCGGAGGACGAATCCAGCCGAGTGACTTGAGAAGCTATTTTAAGAGGAAATTCTATTTCGGCTCAATATTCCGGTTCTGGAAAGCACAGATGACTGCAGTCCCCTTATTGAGAGTGCATATGACCAAAGACATAAATTAATACAATACCTCAAGAACTCTCGGTTATTGCTAAAGAATACTAAAAAATAGATTCTCCGTCATTGTGAGCGTTAATTTACTAAGACACTCCAGCTGTCTTGAGACAAAGCTGTTTGAAACAAACACACATGTCGACCACAACGTTCTGCAGAAGTCTTCCATATATTATTGCATAACGATTAGCAACAATATGCTGTACGTCTATTCTTTCTATGAAAGTCTAACAAATATTCAGCTCATGAATGATTGTGAATCATAGAAACGCCTGGATTATCGACATTACGGGTTTCGCTGCAATACATCCACTGCTGATTTTTTGTCGATCGCCGCGTTTCTTATTCAATGTATTAAAGAGGAAGGTATGCCGTTAATTATGAAAAACAACATCAGCCAAATGGCCACCACGACCACGCTTACAGGACCATATCCTTTTCATGAAATTTTCCATAACAAAATCGCAAAGTGGCTGCCCAATGTCCTCGATAGACTCACGAATTCCATCGTTGAGGTCTTGAATCGACGCTGGGCTGTTGGCGTAGACCTTATATTTCACGTGGCCCCAAAGGAAGAAGTCACAAGGTGTTAAATCACAAGATCTCGGTGGCCAATTGTGATCACCTCTTTGAGAGATAACACGATCCGGAAACTTTTCCCGTAAAAGATTAATGGTTTCGTTGTTTGTGTGGCACGTAGCGCCGTCTTGTTGAAAGTAAAGGTTGTCCAGATCAATATTATCCAACTCCGGCCATAAAAAATGCCCAATTCCAAAGAACGACGAGGAATGGACAAACCTGGGTTTTCTTCAACACTTTGGGCTACAGCAGCAATATTCTCAGTTGTTCATGAGCGACGTGCACGGGTTTTATTCTTCACATCACAAACTTGTCCCAACAGCTCCAATTTTTCCACCAATTTCTGTATTGCGGTCCGACAAGGTGCTTCACGACGACCCAAAAATGCTTTAGTTTTGCGAACTGTGACTGCGAAATTTTCACCATTTCTGTAGTGAATTTTTATAATTTCAATGCGTTGTTGAAGCGTGTATCGTTCCATTTTTAGTAATGGCGTAGTTTCTACTTGTCAAATGTCAAAAAATAGCAGTTTCAAAAGTGATAAAAGCTACCGAAATAGCGGGCTATTCAAAATAGCACCACTTATTGGAAAACCCTTTATTTAAATAATTTTTCAATTGGGGAGAGTCGATGTTGGCAGCTTGTGGCGGCCAAGTTGTTTTGGTGGCACATATCTTACCTGGTGTTTAATATTCAGTCACCATGCCAAGTTACACGATTTCGCAGCAAGTCCAAATGAAAAAAAACTGATCAAAACGAGTGGTTGTCATTACAAACTTTAAGCGCTAATTTTTTGGCAGACGCGGTGTCCCTTGAAAGTCGATTCTCCAACGTTTGGTGGTAAAATTCGAGACAATTTATTCTGTGTCTAAACAATCAGCTAACTCTCGTACGTCAAAGAATCGCCGAGAATATTGCAGCGGTCCGGGAATGTTGGCAACGCCACAAATAGTAGGTAACTGCCGAAGTACTAGAGCGCGATAGAGGTTCGCCATCTTTTCTTTTGTTTCCTGCCCCTTCGTTCATTTTCTCTGTCATTTTTCTACTCCAGCAGCAGCAGCAACACGTTAGACGCAAAATTTGCCACCGGCTTTCCTAAAGTTAGTAAAAATTAAATAGAAAATTAAGAACTACTTGAAGTTATTAAAATTATAAATTTGTAGTATACTTGTATACCAACGGTGAAAGTGTACAAGAGAACCCGAGGCAGTCAATTCCTCGCCGTACACAAGAATTCGGGTTTTCCCAGACTTCAACTTGGAAAATTGTGCATCGAAACTTGGTCCTACATCCCTACAATATTTAATTGAACCAGGAGCTCAAAGGAAATGACCAAAGACGACGCCATTTGTTCGGTGACTGGGGCTTCGGTGCGTGTGAAAGAGGATCCCAAATTGAAAGATACGTAGGTAAATGACGCCGACGTCTGGTTTCAGTACGACAGGACTGCGCGCCACATAGCCGACGCCACTAAAGACATTCTGCATGAACGATTTGTTGGTATGGTGAACTTGACTTGAACTCGACACCAAGATCGTGCGATTTGCCTCCACTTGTGCGGGGTTTTCTGAAGCCGCAGGCCTCTATCAATATATCGCAATCGATTGAAGTCCTTAAAGCCAATTTAACCAATGCCACCGTTCAAAATCAGTCGGATCTTTGCGGCAGAGTCATTAAAAATTGGACCACTCAGGGAAATCCCTTCTGTCTATTAGTTAGAGTTAGTTCAGGACTGCAAATGCAGCTCGGTGGTTTGGTCAGTGATATTCAGTTGAGTTCTCTTTATGCGTCTGAGCGACAAGGATATCTTCCCCAGTTCGCGATCCCAACCGTGTTATTTATTAAGATTAATATTGTTGTGTAGCTATTATAGTTTAACATTTAGCCATCACATAATCACTTCAGGACCTGCCTCCCCTGCTCTTTGTTACATAAAATCATATAGGGGACTTTAAAGCCAATAAATGGATGATGCGTATTGATGTACAGACATTCACTTCACAGACTCTTTAGCGCGTGTCTTTTTATAAAAAAAAAACGACGTCCTGTCTATAACCCCAACCGCCACTCATTTCAAAGTTTTCATCATTTCGCAAGTCGAAATTCTGTGGATAGAAAATTACAAAACCAGCGATTAACAACAACTTCCGCCGCTCCCTCTTAAAACCTTAAGAAACGTCAAACTGCCACTCATATATGGCACTGTCAAATACAGACCAGTAGCGATTTGGCCTAACTCCAATTAACTTTGACTTCAACAAAACCTATAAGCTCACTTGTCAAATTTTCCGAAACTGTTTGGAAACATACGAGAACATACCCAACAACCAAAAGCCGAGAACCACTGAATTTGTAACCATACCCGCACCAGAAACAAGATATCTAACTAACTTTGTTCAGGAGTAACTTGCTTCGTCTCATCTGATTTTGCCGTCGGTATCGTCCGAATGGCAGACAGTAATTAAATTGAAACAACTCCTGTTCAACTCATTTCACCGAACCGCTATCTAAAGGGAAACTTCAACCCCAACACCTGGCGGCCACTAGCCGTCGTTTCTTGAAACGACATGTATTAGCGGCTGGCATGGTGTAGCTGGTGTAGCCTGGATGGAGTCCACAGAAAGCCATCTCTTCGGAATGGGTTTAAGAAGGATTCAAGCACATAATCGAATTTGTGCATCCACTCGCTATTGCCCCGCTCGGTGTCTGTAGCTGTGTCCGTGTGTGTTTATAGACGAGGATGCACTGGATGGTGGTGACGTTATTGATGGCTTCCACTTAATTCTAATGGCATCCCTCGCTCGTGCCATACACAACAGGATATTCATAACACTATTACACTTGCTATTGCAGGAGATGACTTTGACTATAGACACAGTCACTCTTTGCACTCCATGGAAAGGAGTCGCTGGATTATTCCGCCTAAAGTGCAGCCGAAAAAGTGCTCAATTAACTCCACAACTATGTGCATAGCTTGGGTTTGCCTTCTGTGTAATTTACAACCCAGTATTACGAAATTAAATGTTGGCCCAATGAAAACAAGCACAGGCTCCATACCTACTGGTAAATATTTAAGGACACTCAAGCACAAGACTAGATTTACTACGAAGTTTGTTTACCTAAGAAGACGTTTGCATTGAGAAGATGAATAAATTCGTGAAAAGTTAAACATAAACAAAACATCCTGTGGAGTAGTCCTGACGCGCAACTTGAAATGCGAAACATTTGTTGAAATATTCCGCTTGAGTGTTTTGGAAAGAAAGTTATCATCACGGCTGCATATGTGTGGATGAGTTAATACGCGGTCAATGTGGGTACTGCAAGCAGGACACTTTCTGAAAGGTGTATGAACTTGTTATGAGTTGCCGGTGGTACGTTGTTGGTCCCTAATTAAATTCCACAACATGCGCGTGTCCGTAGATCTGGGTTTAAGTGGAGGAAGGTGCCTGGGCATCGCATATGCAAGAACATGGTGTGCACCTTTTCATGTCATTGTTGCAAGTTTGTAAGCAAATTTGCATTTTTTTCGCATCCGCGTTGGAGATGCGCTTGTAAATTCTTTTTTTGTCGCGGTGAAGGAAGCAAGTGTGGTTTTTCATATTAAAGGTGTACCTTTTTAAAGCAGTTTCACAACCTTAAGTGTTTAAGCCCTGGACAGGTCCAGGATGAGATTGTTGAATTAAGTCGGACATCTGTTGGAAATAATTGTCCCTGATTTAGAGTGGGCGGCGGAAGATCGAGAGGGGCCATTTAAAATTACTTTTTTTTAATTTTTCACGCGTTGTCAAAACCCAGTAAAAGCTTAAAAGTCACTTTGAAAGCAGTCGAGCTTACAAAAAGTTGATACAGTCTTAGGGGCCAGTTATAACGATACGTAAAAAGCAACCGAAAAAAATGTCTTTTGCTTTTTTGGACCAGTTGATAAACTAACTTCACAATTCCTAAGCAACATTTTAAGACCAAGATTGAGTTCAACCATTAAGTTTAAGTGGTTAAAAAAAGCAAAAGAAAATTTTTACGGTTTGGTTTTTCGTGTCGCTATAACTGCAGTCTTAGCCTGTTTCTAAAGGGTGTTTTTCTTAGAGGTATAGAACTTTAAGTTGGCAACACTATTTTAATCTGGCGGCCATTTTGTCAGCTGTCAAGTGATTTATTTTTAGTTTGGTTTGGCATTTCAACATGAATAGACTGACGCCTGAACAACGCTTTCAAATTGTGCAAATTTATTTTGAAAATCATGGTTCCGTTCGAAATAGGTATCGCGCACTACCTCAATTTTATGGTCAACATAATCGTTCATCGGAGCAATTAATTCGATTAACTATGGAACTTTTTCGCACCACGTTTACTCTAAATGATAATACGCATCCACAGAGACGTCGGTCGTACAGTGCGTACAGAAGAAGTCATTGCTGCTGTAGAGCGTAGCGTAGATCAAGGCCCGAAACAGTCTATAGAGCCATGATTACTGACGTTTTCGTTCATCAATTGAACAAACATGATGTTCAGGAGCTGTGATTTCAACAAGATGGCGCAACATGGCACACAGCTCGTGCCAAAAGTGATATATTGAAGGAAACGTTTGGTAACCGCATAGTTTCACGTTGCGGACCCGTGAATTGGCCTCCAAGATCGCGCGATCTAACGCCCGCTTGACTTTTTTCTGATGCGATATGTGAAATTGCTAGTCTATGCTATGCCCGAAATGATTGACCACTTGGAGGACAACATTAACCGCGTTATTGAAGATATACGGCCACAAATGTTGAAAAAAGTCATCGAAAATCGGACCTCCAGATTAGGCTACGTCCAAGCCACCCGTGGCGGTCATATGCCAGAAATCATATCATTATATTAATAGGTAAACATCAAAAGTTTCCGTACACTTTTTATTTATTTATTATGAAATGAGGAGAATGAAACTTATATTATTCGAAAGGTACTGTGCCATAGATGTGCACAAACAAAAAATCGTAGGTATATGTCGCAATTAAGACTGGTAAAATGAAGTTAAGAATTTCCCATACAAAATGCTAAGCAGTTAATCGAAATCATTTTGTTGCCATTCAATTTGTCGCCGTCATGTTTCCATGGTAACGAATTTAATCATCTTAGAATTGAACCTGTGGAGAGTCTTTTTAACCCATAAGGGTATGCAATTTAATTACCCCTAAAAGTAAGCAATCATAAAATAATATTTTAGGGGCATTGCAGAGTTATCTGCGAGGTGTTACTATGGAAACGAGCATTCATGCTTTGCCCTTTTTCGTTAATTTTTTTATAGCGGAAAGGTATATGAATTAATATTTAGCATATAAATATACTAAAATAAATAATAAATAAATTATGTACAAAACAAGTTGGCTTTGGTTACTTTATCTACAGACAAAATTGGTCGAATCTCGACCACGGGCGGTACTAGTTTAAATTATAATGCCAGAAGATTATCTTTCGAATAAAATAAATTTCATGTCAATGTAAAAAAATCATCTTTGTTTTATTCCATTTCAAAGTTCTTTACCTCTGAAAAAAACACCCTTTACTAGGGCCAGGAAAAAGGTGCAAGCTACAAACTGAAACCAAGTGCCAGGCATCTTTCTCCGAAAAAAGTCTCTTCCGAAATGAGGTTAAAAGGTTTTGCAAAAGGGTAAATCATTTCAAAGCTAAGAAATTTCAACCTTAAAGACTTCGAAGACGGGAGCTTTGAGCGGAATCTTTAGAAGCGAACGTATTTGTACCTGTTGAAAAAACAGTGTTGGCAACCCACTAACAACGTACATAACACATAACATGTAATTATAATTAGTATGTAAGCGTTTCTCTTTTTCTCATTTAGTCATGAATTCATTCCTCTTTCAATCTCTGAACTGTAACCATCCATTTTTCTCTATACAATTAAATAAAAACTAAATAGGTTATGGGCCCAGAAGTGCTCTGTAAATTTTTGTGAAAAGTTTAAATAAAAGATAATAAAAATGAATAATTTCCAAATAGAAAAGTTAGATGATTTTAACAATGATGTGTGGTGCATCCAAATGAAAAGCATTCTAATTCATGGTGGTTTATGGAGAATTGTGAATGGCGATCTGAAAAAGGAATCATTAACTGTCGATGCAGAGAAAGAAAAATACGACATCGACGATGAGAAGGCGCTTGCATTGGTGGTATTGAGCGTGAAACCTTCGCAATTGGGTTATATAAAAAATGCAAAAACCTCAACAGAAGCGTGGACGAAGCTACAAGAAACGTATGCCCCAAAAGGTCCGATACAAAAAGTGTGTCTCTACAAACGGTTGTTAGGTCTTCGTATGATAGAAGGAGACAATATGGTACAACATTTGATTACGTTTGCTGAAGTGACAGAAAAATTGGCTGAAGCTGGAATAGACCTGCAAGATGAACTTCTGGTAATTATGTTGTTGTCCAGCTTGTCAAAAGAATACGAAAACTTCGTCATAGCAATGGAAACACGAGATTCCTTACCTAAATACAGTTTTCTTAAACAAAAACTTCTGGAAGAAAGCGAGAGACGAAAAGGGCAAAATGAGCAAGAAGGCGCACATCAACAAGCATTTACCGCTCGCACAAATAAATATGCACATGCAAAGAAAAAACAGTTTACCGAAAAGAAATCTTTCATAGGCAAATGTTTTAATTGTGGTGTAGCGGGACATCGTGCAAGTGAGTGTGACAGAGAAAAGAAGAAGAACCCACGTACTCGCATACAACAAGCATTGTCTATTATGACCGCAACAGCAGAAAAAAGCCCAAAAAGAAATGCATGGTATATAGACAGTGGCGCGACAGCGCATATGTGTAACGACAAGAAGATGTTCGCGTTTTTAATACAGCACAATGAAATAATTGGATTAGCAGACAATAAATCGATTTTAGCAGAGGGAAAAGGTGATGTACAATTTCAATATAAAAATATAGACTTGTTGTTTCAAAACGTTTTATATTCTGCAGAATTGCAGGCGAATTTTTTGTCTGTCAGCAGAATGGTTGATAAAGGGCTAACAGTCAAATTCGAAAAACAACATGCCACTGTACATCGAGCTGATGGTACCATTGTACTTCATGCCAGCAAAGAAGACGGTTTATTTGTGGTGGAGAGCTGTGATCAGAAGGCGTTTGCCTTGCAAAGTACAAGTGATATGTGGCATAACAGATTTGGTCATCTCAACAATAAAAGTCTTCAAGAACTTTCAACAAAAGCAATGGTGAAAGGGATAAATGCTTTTAAAAATAACAATGCAAAGTGCCAAACTTGTATGGTCAGCAAAATACATACGCTGCCATTCCCTAAAGAATCAGAACATCGATCAACTAAATTGCTGGAGCTAGTGCATTCAGATGTTTGTGGACCTTTCAACACAGAATCACTCAGTGGCTCAAAGTATTTCATAACATTTATAGATGATATGTCGAGGAAGATCTATGTATACTTTATGAAGGCGAAAAGTGAAGCCTTAAGCAAATTCAAGCATTTTAAATTACAAGTTGAGCGTCAAACCGATTGCAAAATAAAAATGCTCCGCACTGACAACGGTAAGGAGTATGTGAATACTGCTTTCGAAGAATTTTTACAGATGCACGGTATACAGAGACAGCTAACTGTTCCCTACACACCGCAGCAAAATGGTGTGTCAGAGCGAGCAAACAGAACATTAGTAGAAATGGCCCGTTCCATGATAATTCACTCTGGTGTTAAAAAGAATTTGTGGGCAGAGGCTGTAATGACTGCAGCGTACATAAGGAACAGATGTCCTACAAAGATTCTTGCGAATAAAACTCCATTTGAAGCCTGGCATGGTAGACAACCAAATATCAAACATATGCGTACATTCGGTTGTGTTGCAGTAGCCATGAAGAAACCAAAAGGCAGCAAATTCGATGCAAGGGGGGTATCATACACTATGATTGGTTACTCTACGGTTTCAAAGGCATATCGACTGTTTGATAAAAGTACAGGAAAAGTGGTTGAGCGGCGTGATGTTATATTTGATGAAACAAAGTTCGACAACAACAATACAAACAACAACGTCATTGATAAAAAGGTAAATGATTTTATGCTTCTTCATTTTGAAAATGAGACAGCAAAGCAACATTTTGTGGGACCGGAAACTGACAAAAACATTGCCAAAGTTGAAGGTGGAGATGGTTTTGAGACTGCTAATGAAGAAGATGAAGATGATGCCGATGAAACTATTCACGCAAATCCTGGTGCGGTTGGTGAAGGTTTTTCTGAAGCGGTTGGTGAAGAACTCTCTGAAGCGGTTGTTGAAGGAGATGCTGAAGATGTTGGTGAAAGGGGCAATCGAATTTTGAGAAGTGGCAAAATCTATAACAAATTGCAGTTATTGGTAAATATAAAAATACCGCAAACTGTTCATCAGGCGTTTTTGTCACAAGACAGTGATAAATGGCTTGATGCTATGGAGGCAGAAATGACATCACTAAAGAAAAACAACACTTGGTCGATAACAGAATTACCTGAGAAGCGGAAAGCAATAAATTGCAAGTGGGTTTTCTCTGTTAAACGAGACAAAGCAGGCAATATCGAGCGCTACAAGGCACGACTAGTAGCAAAGGGTTGCAGTCAACGTTACGGAGTTGACTATCAGGAAACGTTCTCACCGGTAGCCAGGTATTCAACAATAAGACTGGTATTGACGTTAGCGGTGGAATGGCAAATGCATCTGCATCAAGTCGATGTGGGTAATGCATATCTAAATAGTGATCTGTGCGATGAAATTTATATGCGGCAGCCTGAGCACTTCATAGACGAAAGAAATCCGGAAAAAGTGTTGCGGCTGAACAAGGCAATTTACGGTCTCAAACAAGCAGGCAGGGAGTGGAATATCAAACTCGATGGTGTTTTGAAAAATATGGGTTTTCATCAAAGCCAAAATGATCCCTGTTTGTACCTGTCAAAGCGAAATGGAAAACTGTTGTTGGTCGTCGTATATGTGGATGACTTAATAATTGGTTGCAAGGATTTAAACATCATCTCCAACATTAAGAAAGAACTGTGTGCTGAATTCGAATTGTACGACAAGGGCGCTCTTCATCATTACTTGGGCATCGAAGTAGATCGTGACGGCGACACTGGTGACATCAAGCTGGGTCAAAAGCAATATACCAAAGATGTACTTAAGCGTTTTGGTATGGAAAACTGCAAAAGTGTTTCGGTTCCTTTAGATCCTGGACATAAATTTCACTGCGATGGTAAATGCCAAAGGGTGGATAAGAATCAATATCAATCTATGGTCGGCGTTTTAATGTATCTTGCCATAACAACCAGGCCAGATATATTACATTCCGTTGGAAAAATGGCACAGTGTAATACAGACCCGCACATAGAACATCTACAAGCAGTAAAACACATCTTCCGATATTTGGCTGGTACCTGTGGAAAGCAGCTGGTGTATAAAAGAAGCAAATCATCTTCGATAAACGGCTATGTTGATGCTGACTGGGGTGGTGATGACTCCAATCGAAGGTCATACACAGGATTTGTTTTCTTCTTGGGTAGTTCGCTGATCAGTTGGGAATCGAGAAAACAAAACTCTGTTGCACTAAGTAGCACCGAAGCAGAATACATGGCAGCATCGGATGCAGCAAAAGAGTCCGTTTATCTGCGAAGAATTCTAATGGAGATCGGCTGGTCGAACGGCGAGCCAGTCATATTGCACATCGACAACCAAGGGGCGCAGAAATTGGCGTGTAATCCAGTACTTCACAAGCGAAGTAAACATATTGATATAAAATACCATCACATAAAGGAAGTAATCCAGAGTCAGCAAATCGTGTTAAAATACTGTCCAACAGAAGATATGGTGGCTGACATCTTGACCAAGAGCTTGGCGAAACCCAAACACAACAAATGTGTCCAACTATTAAATTTTAACTAACAATATTACGTGACATCTACGTTGAGGGGGCGTGTTGAAAAAACAGTGTTGGCAACCCACTAACAACGTACATAACACATAACATGTAATTATAATTAGTATGTAAGCGTTTCTCTTTTTCTCATTTAGTCATGAATTCATTCCTCTTTCAATCTCTGAACTGTAACCATCCATTTTTCTCTATACAATTAAATAAAAACTAAATAGTACCCAACAACGCCTACACTTGCACTTTACGACGCTGACAGACTTTAGTGAACACCTGAGAGAAAAATTAAGAGAGAGAATCTTATTTTATTTATCATCTTTTTATCTAGGTTTGTGCTTAATCTAACACCTGGACACAATTGTTCACTTGAAATACTGATCTATGTAATCTCGTCATCTTTTCCCGGTCTTGAGGAATGGAGATGCCCTCATTTGCATCAACTACAGATGTACAAGTATCCGCAACATTTCGCTTGCAATTGTCTGTAAACTTCCCAAACATCTACGGCTTAAAAATGTCCTTCGCTGGTTGTCTACTTTGAAAATAGAAAAAAGTCCCATAGTCCCATTCCTTAATCTTCGCCTAATACTTTCAATGAGACCTCCGCATAGGAAACATGACCCTTTCCAACAAAATCATATGCAAAACTATTCCCTAATGCTCATCCCATTTCATTCCATTTACACTTTTATATAGCCGCCTGTATAATTAATCCCTTTGAAAGAGCCAAAGCCCTACCCACATTGCGGTGAGAATATAATCACCCCCGCCATTATTACAATCTCTGCCACAAAATCCCTTAACAAAAACATCCAATCTCCGAAAATTAATAACACACCGACCAACACAGTAAGATCCTCCACAACAAAAAAATCTCCATTTGCATGGAAGCTCTCGTCGTTTTTGTCGACTTAGACCGTCATTTGGAAATTTCTCCTTCAAAAAAGGGTTAACTTCGACAGTCGACCATATCTCACCGAGGAAGGGAATATTTTTTATAGGGGATGTCTATATACCTACGCCCACCACTCGCTCATCTATACTGCCAAACGGCTTTAGTTCAAATGGAAACTAAGAATGCAAAATTAATTAAAATGTTCTTGCCGACAATTCGTCCGTGTCCAGATGTTTTTGGACTTTGGCCAAATTGTATTTGCTGGTCATTCAAAATTAAAACGTATAGAACTTCTCTCGTCCTTACACTCAAAGTGAAACATTTTGCAAATGTCAAACATTTGTAACCAAAGAATGAGATAACGCGATTGCGAAGGTAAGTGTGGTGCCGGCCAAGAATGCGGCCAACAATCCCAGAGGGATATTCGGAATGGAAATGTTTGTCTCGCTATTTGCCATTTTGTCATTATGAGTTTTTGGTTTGAAAAGAATAGTGAAGAGATATTTCCAATTTCTCACACCTATTCACCCAAATGGGCGGAAGAGGGAGCACATTCTGTTCGTTCTTAACTCGATTCATTGGGATTGATGGAGTGGAAGGACATAACGTCGGTTCAATGGCACGGCATAAAAGATATTGTTTGGTTTCGTATTGTTTGTAGGAAGGCGAAAGGACTCAAGTTGGACTAGATTAATGGAGTCAGTTAAATATAGATATTCCGGGTTACTTATAACACATGGGAATTGGTTTTTGGGAATTTCAAGAGCATTCGGCTCAGAATTGGGACTGCTCTATGGGTGTGTCGAATCGGTATACATGTATTGATGTACTATATGTTGTATGGCATTAATGTGTTGAGTTTTAAAGTGTAATAGAAAAATGTCACAAGTCAAGTGAGTAAGCTAATACACGTCAGTGTACACACAAAGCCAGTTGATAAATTCTAAGCAACCTTTATAAATACGGTGGTAAGAGACTTACCCTAAATTTGACATTTCGGAGAATTGGAATCAAATTTCCCACATGAATAAGAAAATACATAAAACAATCGTCCGTCGAAACTGGCCTTAATCCAGCAGCACATTTAGAATCTTCTTACAAAAATGCACCAAGTTCTCGTTTGACAGATTATATCTTAAGGCACAAGCAGTCAATGGGGACGTTCAGATACGTAGTTTGTGTAAACCGTCAACTAGATTTGTCTGGACTAGGTATACGAACGCGTTAACTAAGTAACTTGAGTTGTTGTTGTAAACTTGTGGTTTATTTTTGAATTTTGACACTTAAAAATGTCAAGTGAGTAGGTATACAGGCAAGATTTTCTTGAGTAGATTTGTCAGCTACCCCTCCATAAACGTCAACTGCAAAAACTAATCACGTCACCAATCTGGGCCAATAAAAACTCAAACACATCTAGTCAGTCAGCTGTCAGACTTACTGAACTAGATATCCGAACGTTCCCAATGGTCTTTTTCAGTTTATGATATTGCTCAGGAAACGCGTCAAAAAAACTCTTCAAGTGGGTGCCTATTTTCGATGATTGCATTAAAATATAAAAGAAAATAATAAATTTGTTTTACATAGCTTATTTTTTTTGCTCTGGGAGGTACAAACCCCATTCGTCCTTTTCGCTTAAATGGAGATACGAATTATCTACTAAATGACCCACGATTTGGTATCACTAATTTGGAATCGCAATGAAAAATTAAAAATTTGCACTTGTCCCTTCACGGTTCGAAAGTTTATTCAAATAGATTTACAACTTTTTTCAAAAACTGCTTTGTATAGTTGTTTGACGGTCGGTTGGCGCGTTCTAACTCCTTCAAATCTTTTTAAAGAGTTTTATCGCGAAAATTACGATAGCACACCCTGTTGCAAATATTAAGCGCCTTAAGAACCGAAAAGCAAATTGCTGTCAAAATGTTCCTTTTGTAAATAGTAAAAATGGAAAAGACTGTCAAAATGCCTGTAGAGGTAATGAATTCTCTCTCAAAAAGGGAAAAGCTTTTGTAGTAACCTGTGAAAAATGACAGATAGTTCACCCACCAAAATGCCAAATAGAACAACAAATTCAAATCAGCTGTCAATTTTCAGGCGACTGACAGTTGTTTCAATTCTTACGCAAAGAAATTTGTTGAGTAAAAACTAGTAAGAGGGGAAATATCTTGCTCTCTCGAAGCTGCTCTATTTTACAAATTTTTCGAGTTGAGGAACGACAATTTAAGATTTAAAAGTAAAGGAACAGACCTAATAATCCTTTTGTTCGAATGTCATCAAAAACCATACTTCAAAATTTACATTTGACAGTGACAATTTAATTGTCAATTGACATGTATAATTATCTTCTTAAGCAACCATTGAATTGCGGTATTTGAGAGAAACAGCTCTTTAGAGCCAATCAGAGACCTAATTGCATTGTCTGAATTTAAAAATTCGGGTTTTTCTAAGTTAACGAAGTTAAGAAGCCTACGTCTAGGCATTTAAGCAACTTTTCTGACTTCATCTTCAACCATTTCAATATTTAGATCTCTATGTAGATCAGCGTCGGCGCAGTGGCTTAGTGGTAGTGTGTTGGGCTACTAGGGGAGGGGTCCCAGGTTCGAATCCCGAAAGGGCCAAATTACTTAAGGTTTTTTTCCACTGCGCCGCCTCTCGCGAACGTCTGACAAACATCCGAGAGTAAAACTGTCATGAATGAGCTTCTCAATTAGCCGTTTGGACTCGGCGTAAAATTGTAGATCCCTTCCATTCGTGCCAGAAATTGAAAACGATACGTTTTTATACGTAAAGTATGAACTGACTTTAGGTCATTTAATTTCATCTGCCATTTTTTAGTCCAATCCGATATGCTGTTTATCGCCGTTTGAAGTTTTTCTGTCGCTATTTCAGTTTCTCCCACAGTAAGTACAGTGTCATCTGCAGTGGTTTCTACACTTACAGGCAGATCGCTAGTGAATAAGAGGTATAGCACTGGACCTAGAACACTGCCTTGTGGTACACCAGGTTAAGTAATCTGTGTCTTGTTATTGAAAGCTTGTGCTATATCAAAAAATATTGTAGAGCACACTTTTTTCTCTTCAAATGCTTTTTCGATCTTATATCTGTGATCCTATTCACCTGGTCAATTGTAGAGTGTTTATTTCTAAATCCAAACTGGTGCGCTGGCACCAGCGATTTCTCATCAATTATTTTTTGCAGACCTTTTACCAGCATTTTTTCAAACACCTTAGACAACATTGGCCGATAAGAGGTTACTTCGCTAGGTGGTTTGCCTGGTTTTGGTATCAAATAAAACCTCCGCGACCTTCCACATGCTTGGCACATATCTTAACTTAAATGCAGCATTTATAATCTGCGCTAATTTTTTTTAACCTTTTCGTGCGAATTGTTTTAAGATTTCCCCTGTGATTAAGTCAAACCCTGGGGCCTTTTTTATATTTATGTTTTCCTTAATTTCTTTGGCAAGTTCTTTAGCTGTTACGGGCTGGATAGGTCGGTCTTCACCGCACCTTTCTTCGATTCCTTGATAGCTTTTGTCTTTATAGGGTTTGAAGACGTCCTCAAGATACTCTGCCAAAATGTTTGCTTTCTCTTGGCTGTTTTTTGCAAAGTTAACGTCTTTGGTTTTTACTGGAGGAATGTAACCTACTGATCTGTTCATTTTCTTTGCTGCCTTCCAGCGTGAGTAGTCGGTACTAGCATCATTCGTAAGACTGCTAATGTAAGTTTTTATAGACTCAATTTTGAATTTTTTAATTTGTCGCTTGGCGCCCTTGTCTGTTGCCAACGCTTTCGCGAGGGTACGAGTTTTGCTTAATCTTGTTTGTTCTTTTAGGAGTTGCAGCCCATGCAGCTTTTTCTATATTTATTGCTAATATTTGCACTTCTTCTTCTAGTTGGTCTTCTGTGTGAATAGCTGAAGATAGTTGAATACTTTTTTCTAACTTCTGTCTAAAGTAATTCCAGTCGTCAGTCTATTAACTAGTTTTGGGATTGTTCTTTTATCATAATTTTATCGCCAAGTGTAAGAAGTACTGAGGAGTGAGATGATTGAAGAAGTTAAGGAAGTCCAAGAACTCGCCGATTTGAACGGGTCATCGATATAACTTAAACACAACATGGTTTGGCAGCCTATTTCGAGTGCCTAAGGACCATAAATAAATTAAATTAAAGCCCTTTGTGGGAGTGCACAATTTCGCACATTTATTAATACGAAGAGGTTATGTTTCAAACAACAAGCTACAAAATCGTCCGTTTCTCCCTCGGAGCATGTTTCCATTTCACAACAACCTCATAAGCAGCTCAATAAATTACCGAATCACGTCTTCAGATATTTTTTGCCATTATCTAGGTGAAAAACACAACATCCGTTTAAACTCCTCGTGGCCACTTGCCTTGCCTGGGGGTAACATAACATCTCGTGTTTATGAAAACCCCCACTTCCGTTGGCACCTTAGACTGCCAGTCATGCGAGGGCGCGCCAAGAGCGGTGCGGGTGCTTATAGATGGCAGTCATCCACCGGAGGGCTTTTCAAAAATGCAATTTCCTTTCGAGTTAATGCAACGGCTCCTGAGACGAGGGAAGTGTTGCTAAAACAGCAGAAGGCAGGCTGTTTAGTTTACCGACCACTGCTGCTCCTTATACATAAAAGCCACCGTATATACTACACTCGAGTTGCCTACTTTCGGCACCCCTCACCGCGCGAGGTAATTCATTTGTTGGCCAAGAATGCTAATACCGGATAGGAGTATACTCTGCGAATCTTTTGTTCTCGTACAATGAGGACTTGTTTTGCTCAAACTGTCTAAGGACGAGACGAAGTATGCTCGAGACGCGAGAGGAATTGCGTTGCAAGTGTTCTTGCAGCAAATTAATAGCCACCTACTTTTTAATGTCTACCAGCGGAAACAAAAAAAAAAACTCCCTTCAGGCAGGACAAAAGGAAGTTTTTTTTTGTCGGTTCTCATTTGCTAGCCGGCGGGGGTGGGGGTGAACTCGAAAGCCTTTTTTTTCTGTTTCTACCCTCGTGGTTTTAATTATATGTGTGTCTGAAGGAGAAGTCGTTAACTTTCGTGCTGCCATAATTTTAATAATTGGTTAGAGTTACTTGTAATGTAATATGGGAATTTGTATGCTAAGGTTGGGTGGCGTTTACGTCGCAACTCGCCATCCACCATCTCAAGTGGCATAATTAAGTGATTTCATTGAGAGACTGTCTCGACCTGGAATGAAAAACAAATACTTTCCGATGAATTGCCATCCTTTCAACGATGTGACATAACCACGCCGTGACAGCACTCAACATTGAGGAGCAGTTCACATTTACGACAAGTGTAGACAAACCCTCCGGAAAATTATATGACAGAGCATTAAATGCACAATCCGGTGACAGTGGGTCTCTTGATTTTACGACTGCAATCTCTTGATCTGGCCATTGTTCTCGGTGTGACTGCGTTTGATGACGTGGATGGTACCGCCTACAGGTTGTTGGCGCTCAAGTGCCAATATCTGGACGAAACGCCCGACGTACAGTATCTGAAATCGATAGTCATTTACCGAAGTCGCGTTGGAGGGACTTACCCTGAGTATGGCGGGAAACAATTAAAGCTCATTGGGAATGGTGGCACGTTGAGACAATAAATCATGCTTAGTTGACCGATGGATAATCCTCAGCTCAAGACGACCTTTTTGTTGGCTACGTGTTTGTAAACACAGACGTTGGCTGAGATTTATGCTTATAGACAGGAGAGCCAGGAGAGGAGACATCACTTTTATGGGACCCTGTGCGAAGGGCCACATGTGGAATTGTTAATTTCGCCAGCGATATTTTATGCGACATGTGTCTGCTTGAGTTTGAGTCATTCGAGGGCGAAAAATACCGCCCAACAATAGAAAAACTATCAACAAAAAACTGAAAACACTTTAATGAGCTCCAAAGATCACAGTAAGGCTTATACTACCCGTCATGTCTTCGCATCTTGTCATCCCTCTGCCCGTTGGGTGCCCACGTACGGTGCACTCCGCGTGGTAATTAGGTAGAAGCTGCCCGCCACCCGATTCGTGTGAATGCCAAACCGTCCCATCGCATTCGAGCGACACATCCCGAAAACGAACATCCCATAGTTGCGACAGTCATACCCCACATAGGGATGCTCGCTGTTCATGGAGTAGGTGAAATACTTGACTGCGGCCGCATGGCTACAAACAATCCGACCTACACACACACAAGAGTTCATATGGGCCGGCATTAAATTGACCATCAATCCGAATACTCACTTGAAGTAGTCGCCGTACGAAAATAAGGAACAGCACAATTAGTTTGCGGTGACCCTCCCCCGTTTGGATAGAAGTCTGCATGTCCCGATTTGGCCGACACTCCCAGTAACCCGCCCGATGTGTGAATGACCTGCACAAACTTTCCATCGCCCTGATCCAGGCGGTACTTGCCACCAATGTCGGTTGGCACCGTAAACATCGGCCCGGCCGGATCCAATCCAATTATATGGTCAACTTCACCCCTCAGCCGTTGTCCGGCGAAACCAGCAGCATGGGCACCCAGGCTATACCCGGCGAGAGTAACTCTGCTGCGGTGGAAGAGTCCGGCCATCTCCAGTGATTCGATTACAGACGCCACAGTAAAGCCAACATCGAATACATTCAGCGCTGCACTCACGTAGCCGCTTTGCGCGAGGCTACTCCAATCCACGACGCACACGTTGATACGCTCGTAACTGGCCCATGCTATACAGTCACATTTGCACGAGTGTGAGAAAATTAGATTAGCTGTCAAAGTATCACTCACTTTTCAATATATCCAACATCCAGATGTTGCTGCGGCTGCGGATCTCCCAGCCGTGGATGAAGAAGCCCAGTTTGCCGCCCACATCGAGTCTTCTGAATCCGTCGGTGTCCTTCGGGTGGATGGCGAATATACTATCGCCACCACTGCAAGAGGAAGGAGCTCAAAAATTGAGTTGTACAGTTTTAACGACTTGAACATACACTGCCTTGCAATAGAACCGGATGTCGTTGGCTATGGATGCTGCCGAGATGCGGCTATCAAGAGCAGTTGCTTGTAAGTAGCGAACGATAGTGAATGTTCGTGCCGAATCACGGTTGCGGATTGTCGAGTGTGCCGCCGCCGGACGGGCGAAGAGAAACAGCAACAGCAACATGAACCGCCCTATCATTTTAATTGTGTTCGACTAACTTTCCATCGGATATGTATATTCAAAGCGGATTGATGGTGGTTGGTATCATGGTGCAAGAGTGTTTACTGTGTTTACACACATGTGCGTTGCGAGAAATGCATTGTACGGGTGCAGTTACACAATCCAAAAATCCAAACATCAAATCCAGGTCAAGGTGGTGGTTGCATTTCGTAAATGTTTTCACTGTCATGTCACAGTTTTTTTTTAACGCAAGTGAATTGAGCTCTTTGCGTAACCGTTTGACTGGCGATAGACTGGCTTTAGACTGCTTTAGAAGTATTAATGGGGAATCTGACAAGCAGCTTTCCGAACTGGATCCGCTTTGGTCGACCATATCATCACTAGTAGATTTGATATTGATCTTCATTTATTTTGAAGCCATCTTTTCCCCAGATCTGTTCAATCCTCAACAAACAGAACCTTTTAGTCAGTTTGACAGAAATCTGACAGCCTAGGGGAAATTTTCCCCAACGCCGCTTACCGTATTTTTCTTCGAAATCTCGTCGATGCATTCATACAAAACACTACCTAGTTTTCGTTTGACGTTTCAATCAGCTGTATGACACTAGTCGTGAAACACATTAAACAAATTTAGGCAAACTTTATTCCTTTACGCAAAAGCCGAGTAGAAGAGAGCCACAAAGAGAGAACAAAACATTTCCCCTTCATAAAAAACCTGCAAATAATAGCTCAAGAAATTTTTTTTAGGCTAGTTTGGTATAACTGACTTTAGCTGTCAAATTTCTCAAAAGTCAGTTTGAATTGGCTGAAATTTCGGTTTGGTTTATTTAGTGCTGACAATTTTTATTGAAAATGGATAAATCGGCAAAAAATAATAAATATTAAACTGAATGTACCCATTGACACTGACGTTTATTTTTGAATATTAATTTTCTCTCTCGCATATGTTTTTAACAAAAGTCTTGCAAACTTTCGTTCCTGTACTTTTTGGTTATATTCTCTTTTTCTGAGAGTGGTATATTTTCCACTCCTTGATATCTGAAATTTTGCCGAAATTGTTAAAAGAAGTAAGAGAAAAGACCTATAAACAACGATCCGAATCAAAACAACAAACAAAAATTAATTTGTGACTTCTGGTTCGGTCAGCTGTTTTGCTGAATTTGCTGAATATTGCAAAAGGTGTGTTTGTTTCAACAATCCAACGATTGGAAGTCAGTCATTTTTGTGGTGTTTTCTTGGAAAAACTGAATTATGTATGGAAAAACTTCTAGAGTGTTTTCGCGGTTGATGGTTTTTGTCGCGGCATGAAGAGGGTATCAATGTTCACAGCTAAGGCCTATTATGCAGTTCACGTGAAATCCAATTTTTCGTACAAAATTTTAACTGCGAATTGTCAAAATGAACTTTCCACGTGAAGATTTCACTAGGCAGTACGCTGTTCGAGTGAAAATTAGTTGTTCAAAAAGTGATTTGTAGGGGGCGTTACTTAAGCTATTTCCATTGGCTTTTATTGTTCGTCGCATTAAATTTTTGACGTTTCGATGTGAAAATGTCACTTTCAATTTCACAGCAATTTTTGGAGAGGAGTGAAAATTTCACTTCAATCGAACAGCTATTTCTATTTAATGCTGAGTTTATGATGGCGATATGTCATATATGTCCGTTTCCCTGTCACTTTCTAACTTTGTGCTTAATTTCGCAACGATTGGTAAAGGAGTTAAAATGGGAAAAAAGGACAAAAAAAACCAATTTACTTTCACATTTAATTTACAAATGGCTTCCTTGAATATTGTGAGAGTATAATTTTTTCACCACCAAAAGAGGTCGCGATTTCTGCCGAGAGGGGGCGTATCACAACATATGAGGGCGAGTCAATCTCATCGTAATTAGCGGTCTCGATCGAAGTAAAGGTAGCAACAAAATTCAAGGCAATGCAGGCTTCTGTTTGTATCTTGTGTTCATATAGGCACCACCTAGAGTGTTTGGATTTTTGTTAGGTCGGGTAACGACGCCATATGTAGACAGAAGATATTTACCTCATGGACGACCCATTATCGAACCGGATCTCTGTAGTGATACTCGGTTAAGACCATCTGCAGTATTTTATCATTGCGATTGCCATTTTGCACTAGTTTTCCTTTTAAAGAAAGGAGTGAAAGGAGCTTCCGTCAACATCCATCAAGATATATACTCAATTTCTTGCATTGCGTCCAATATTGTCGATGATTGTTAAGCTTAAATTTTATAAGTCTTTAAGACTTCAAGGTAAACTATATCATCAAGGGTAGTGACACTTTGCTCTCTAAGAAAGGCTTTACATTGTCCGTTTTTGAATCATAACAATAGCCATTAAATTGTTAAAGACCGACGCCTTTGGAATACCGAATATTGTCATAACCTCCCATTTTGCATGCATTCGAATATTCTAAGGTTGACAGTCTAAATTTTAGTAGCGCTTTTGAGAGTATATTTTCTGCTTTTACTAGAACCAAAGTGGCTATAGAAACCAGAAAAACAACGCCATTCCAGCAATTAGGGAACCGTTTAAGCTTGCCCAGGGAATTTTGCATGAACCGCACTTGCGCATACAAACAAACAAGGTGACATCTTACATATAACTCATTCGACATTCGGTTGATATTTTCGACCCATGTAACAAGTAACCCTATTCCCACAGTTTTTCGTCCTTCTTCTAATTAATTACCCAAATCTCTGCCAGTATTTAAAGTCAAAATAAATCCTCAGAGTCACATCGCGCCCACTCCATTACCGACTGTACATAAGCCTTTATCATTAGTTTTCAAGTCGCCATCTTCTGTTGAAAATTGTAGAAATAATAGAAAAACTTTTGATCCTTGATGCTTCTTAGCAGGATTAAAACTGTTTATCTTTCCGCTCTATGCGACTTCTGTGAAGGGTCCTTCTCTGTCTCCATATTAATCTGAACTTTGTTCATCTCAGGTCTCAGGTAAAACTTTGATTGCTTCTCGCAATTAATAATTTGTCTCCTAATGAGGAGGTGGAAGTAAGTTATCAGTTGGTGTGGACAATTCACAAACGAGACACTTGTTGCTGCAAATACGTACAGCTACTCCTTTCAAATAAGTTTATCTTCAGTCTCTGGCAACAAGGTTACACAATACACACTGAATGGAGGGACTATTTGAGAGATTTCCACCTATGCGTCTTGATAGGAGGGTCCTTTGAAGTTCAAATGCCTAATTATCTAACTGCGAGACTGTTTTTGAATTCAAAATCTGATTTCACCGCCTTCAGGGTGTTATGTACCTATTAACTGATGTTGAGAGAACAAAGTCCTAGCTACCGCCTCCTTCGTCTGCGATAACAAAATAGATACGTTCTCTCTCGACACCGATGGGAAAGTATTAACCGGTCAATTCTAATCCCTGGACGGAGCCAATAAGTTGCAAAGAGAGAAGGAAAAAAAAAACACCACGGACAACAAAAGGAAAGACAACAAAAATTCAGAAAGAGCTCATGATTTATATTGGCCTGCTATAGGAAAGTTTCTTGTTTGTCTGTTTTGCTTTTGCTTTGTTTTGTTATTCCACTTCATAAGGGATGAAGGCAAACAATTATAAACAAGCGAACACCCGTACGTGCTTGATAACTTTCCGAAACATAGACAAATATTTTATTTCTCGCCTCTGTCAAAGGTGGGGCAAAGTGTGAAGATGAGAAAATACTTTTGAAGAAAGAGATATAATAGGCAAACACACGTATACCTTTATGGAGAAGTTCGAAGTTCGAACTCATAAAATAATAAATAACGTGCTGTTTATATTTTTTTTCAAGTTTGTTGGCAAGGATTTATCATTTTTAATAAAGAAGTCTACTTTATTGGATGTGCGCGTTCGAATGTAATACCATTTCTACAAGTGATTAAGTGATGAAGTTCTCTACTGGCGAGATTGGAAATGTGTTAATACAATGTAAGTTTTTCTGTTTTTTAAATTTATCCAAGTGATTCAATTTATTCATCACCAGGCTTCTTGAAGTAATATTATATTTCTGACAAACAAATTGCCGTATAAATTTCGCTGTGATTTATTTAATGGTTGCCTAGCAGCTGCAGCTTGAAGCCAATGTTCTTAATGACAACCCCGGTATGGATTTGAGAAAGTTTAAGGTGTATGTACTGTCTCCATAGGAAACATTCACTTGCCAGTCGAAGTTTCTTCGGCAATTTAATGAGAGGACTCATTTAAAGCCCCTTTTTATTCCGGCATAGACAGAAGTTAAGCCGCATGAAAGCATTCTTCGTTGTTTTATATACAAGATTCTTTGAGCGACTTGAAGGCCCCATTGCATTGACTAACTATCAAGAAGAAGATTTAACAGACAATTCTACAACTGTGTGAAATTGACCTGTTATACCATGTTCCCACCAACGTGATTTAGCTGAAATAATTGACAAATCACGATAGGCGTTCACACCGAACTTTTAAGTGTTTTAGTGTGACATTTGAAATTAGTTGGCAAACTTTCAACATCGTACATATAAAAGTGCAAAAGAAAAATGTCCTGCAAAAATTTACAATGAGTTCAAATGCTTTGGATATAATTTATAGGTCTGTTCCCTAACGATAATGCATTCGAACACATTAGCCAAATTTATTCAAACTTCGTTCCTTTACGCAAAAGTTGGGCAGAAGAGAGCGACAAAGAGATAACAAAACATTTCCCCTTCATAAGAAACCTGCAAATAACAGCCCAAGAAATTTCTTTGGGCTAGTTTGTTATAACTGACTTTAGCTGCCAAATCTCTCAAAAGTCAATTTGAATTGGCAGTTTATTTCGGTTTGCTTTGTTAAGTGCTGATATTTGTTATTAAAAATGGATAAATCAGCAAAAAAAAAATAAATATTAAACTGAATCCGAATGTTTTTCAACGTCAAACTGGTAATTTTTTAAAACCCACTGACGTTTATTTTCGTAAATTATTTTTCTTTCTCGCATATGTTTTTAACAAGCGTCATGCCAAACTTTCGCTCCTTTACTTTTTGGTTATATTCTCTTTTCTCTGAGAGAATATATCCCCACTCTTTAATATCTGACATTTTGCCGAAATTGGCCCAAATAGTAAGGAAACAGACCTTATATCTACCAGAATTAATCCAAAAATGATGTAAACAATCACTATCTGCATTTTCAATTTTAATTTTTTGACAGTTTGTTTTTGTGGAAACAGCTAAAAACGATAATAGGTCTGTTTGATTTTATTTGTGTCTGTTCGATTCTATTTTGTGTATGTTTGATTTTATTTTGTGTGGATTTGTACGTAATTAAAAACTAAACAGGTATAAATCACGTAATTAGTGATCACGAAAATGTATGGTAAATCACATCATTAATGAGATGATTTAGCTAAATCATGGTGGGAACATGGTATTAAGGAGCAATGGTTTCGTCCCCAAAAAGGTTAGAACAATTGCAAAAATGATGGTGCAACTTCACGAAAATTGGAATTCTAAAACCCTTTCGTCTCCTTTTTGGATCTGAAGTTGTCCAACGTGATATTGACAAACGACACGTAGCCTAACAGAAGTAAACTAACAAACGTTATTCGGAATACTCGGGGTATAGATTCAACGTCAACTGCGTACACAAAATTATGCAGAAAACTAAAAAAACGAATAGAACAAGCCTTAACCGAGAGTACAAAAAAAAATCATCAATCAAATGAATTTAAATGCCATCGCTGCTCAAAATGCAAACTGTATCCCCCTCCAATTCAAATGTGGCATTATTACCTTAAGTATTCCCCGAAGGTTCTATGTGAATGACACCATAAGGTAGAACCTGGCAATATTGACAGTGTACGTTAATAAGTAACGTATATAAGTATAACATTTGAGAAAAAAAAAATCAGATTCATTTTGACTATCGAGCAAACTGTTTCTCATTTCTGGCTCTTTATGGCGTATTGATCCTGCCTCCTTTTCCCACTTTTCCTATACACTTAACAGCACCTTAATAGCGGCGTATCTTACCACAAGGGTTCCGGTCAATTTATGAGAACACTTTCGATTTTGTTTCTTGCAAATAATTTCGAAATAAAAACCTCTGGATGTTCTAAAATTCGGGCCACGTTTAAAGATTGGCTATACATTTTGTAACGAGACTAATAACACACAATCTGTATCGCCACCGGGAAGGCCTAAAGTTCTAACCGAAATAATTTTTAGGTGTCTTCCAATAGGGACTTCCGAACCTTGACAGTTCGAATCGAAAAATCATATTTAGCGATGAGCTCCATTTTCGGATGAATGGGTACGTTAACAAACAAAATTGTCCAATTTGGGACGATATACCAATCCACATGAGATCCAAGACAGTCCAATGCATCTCGAAAAAGTCGCTGTTTAGTGTGGATTTTTGGGGTTTTAGACATAAAACACCAGCTTCGAACCAGAGACAAACCATACTGAGGCCCCCAACTCGCAATCCTCTTGCCGCTGGCCTCCTCAGTTTTTTTTTCAAATTTTTAGCCGTTGGGCTTCCGGTGTTATGTTAATCAGAATCTGTGTGACAAGGAAAAACATACAAAAAATAAAAAAAAATGCTACCAACCTTAAAAAAATGCTACCAATCGTGGTGGAATGTGATAGAGTTCGGGAATACTAGCTTTTAACAACAATGAATGCTATTGGTCAGGCGCTTAATTTGATTTGTTTGATTAATAAAGCTATTTACAGGAGAAGTTTTACATAATTGAAACATATTAGGACAAATATGGTTACGTAATTACCACTTTTCGATATTAATAACATCGACTGCATGTGTACATTTTTCTTAAAAAACTGATAAAAGTTGGTTCAAAATGTTAGTATTTCTTACGACAATAAAGCATTGTTTATTTTTCATAAACATTTTAAGGAAATGTACACTTATTCCTTAAAAAAACTACTAACCACATGTAACGAATAATTTCAAGCTCAACGGATAAAATGAACGCTTTACCCGCTTTTGACGTTGCAATATTAGGTGCGAGTGTGTTGGTGTTTTAAGTTTCATGACATTTGTCAATACGAATTTCTATGGAGAATACTAACGCACCTAATCTTGGCAGTTGCGTAAAACTTTAGCTTGTTGGCAAATAACTGTAAATCGGTCGAATGGGAGTCTCAGTATTGTCTCTGCTTCGAACAGACCTTTGTTTAACATAGAATGCAAGCAAACCATCTCAGGGTGTAATAAGACTCTTAAGGAATGCCAGCCACCATCCGTACGAACAAAAGAAATCTGGTTTATAAAGTCTTACAAATAGATGTAACGAGACTACACAGGGCATCGTAGTTTAGCGAGTAAATACATAATTTACAGAAATATGAAGATAAAATCCCACAACTTAAGCGGAAAAACAACTTAAAAAACACTATCTCTATTGGCGTCTCTTTCCGTTGGTGACTTACTTAGAACTTAATTAAAGCTTTGTGCATATGTCTGAAACTGAACTTGCGTATGCCACCTGAAGTAGCTTCCATTGTGTGGAATCTTGAATATTCCAACAAAGAGCTTTCACTGTTCGATCAACGATACCGTAAAAGTCATCAAAAACTTATTGCGTTTTCGAATGGCTCGCACGCATTTTACTCTTCTAAGGACATTAGGCATCTTTTAATATCTTTTTATGGGTAACATTTGGAGAAAAAAACACCGTTCCAAATCAAAGTGAAACCTTCCCTTTCAACACTAACCCAACATACGACTTCATCTGTTTTTTTAACGCCATGAAAATAATTAAATGTGGCCCCAGGCGTTTAAATTCATTTCCGTTTTTATCTCATTTCTTTTTTTTAAAGAGTGTTCTCCTTTTACACGTTTGGGTATCTATCATAACAGAGCCATCCCCGAAGAACAACAGGGAAAAATTAAAAAAGAAGGAATAAAAACAGTCGCCTGTCATGGGAATATGAAGGAAAGCATAACGGCGCGGCATGGTAAAAGCAAAAACGAAAGAAAACGAAGCGATGACAACATTCCAAAAAATTTTTAATATGGAAATCGTGCGCTGGTGCACCGTTGGAAAATGCAATTTTCTATAATTCCCCTGCAAAAGGATAGAAGGAGCGATGACGACGGCCAAAGTCTCGAGCTGAATCGCATATATGATATGTTATAGTTTTCTTGTTCTGCTTAAAAAAATGAAGTGCACGACTGGGTCGCACGAAACTTGCTCGTTCATATCAACAGTTTGGTTTTAAGGTATTTCGTATGTAGGTAAAAAATAAGCTGTATACAAAAAAAAGGTTAATTACTTTTGGCTTAAACATATTCATTTCAAGCTTTATCTCTCAACAAAATATTTTTCGAAAGTTGTGGTTAAAACGTTTAAGGAACTGTTTATAATCTTTTAGACCTTTCAACATTTTTGGGTACAAGGACAAGTGTATCAAGAGTTTCTGATCAGTTAGGGCATTTTCTTAATTTTAACATCAATCGAGTGGTGATGCTGGTTTTAATTGTCTATGACTTGAAGTAGGGTTTGCGATATTAAGATATCTTGACGTAAATTTTATGTAAGAATTCAGGGACTTGTTTTTGAATTTTCTTTCGCAGTCATAAACTGAATACGGCGATGAACGTACAGGATCTTATTAACAATATTTATGTTATCCTAAATATGAACCTTGGAACTTTTGAACCTTTGAAATTTTAAGCTTTCGAACCTTTGAACTTTTGAACCTTTTAAATTTTTAACTCTTGAACCTTTAGAGCCGTTTTCGGAAAAATCGATCTTATTTAAAGCCGTTATAAGGAAAGTACCGTTAATAATGGGATGAACGTGCCAAAAAAAGTCGTCCCTAACTGTAAGTCCACAAACTCCAAATTCCAAGTTTGAAAGCAATCCGTCCAGCCGTTTGCGCTGTGAAACTCAGAAAATGACAGAATTGCGAGACCCACTTTTTCGAGTTCCTCTATCATCGTCAGATTTCAATCTTGAGTTGGAAATTTTTTACGAATACAATATCCTTCTCTTACTACGTATACGAGAAAGTTAAAAAGGAAGAGCCACAAAATTAAGTTTAAATTCCTCAATAGATCTGGCCTCAGTTGGATTTTCTATGGTTACATATATGTCAGACACCGAGGACTATACCGAGGACTATTCCGTCCGGTTGGTGAAAGCAATTTCCTTTCAAAGTTTTTTTTTTCCCCGAATTTCGGTTCTATGTTTGCCTCTGGTCAAAGTAATGATTGAGTAAACTTTGGGGTTGAATAGTTTATTCATGGGGCATCATTTTATGTGATTTAACTTGACTCGAGATACATAACTAATGGCTGTCTGTCAGGGAGTTAGTTTGTTCTAAAGAGCAAGAAACTCATTGGGATATCGCACTCGAGGGGTTGCGAAGTGTGCTACGTGACTTATACCATCGTCGTCGTCGTGCGGATTGCCCCAGAATGGAAGGGAATGTGAATAGGATAGCGATCTTGGGAACTTTGAACTTGAAAGTAAAGAGGGAATAATAGAGATGTGAATGTTTAAGGGATTTCAAGATGTGTTACATCGAAGATAGAATTTTTTTTTGTGAGAGAGGGGTCCGCACCAGCAGATCTAAGATGAACGATGTGCTTCAAGGAATGTCACTGCAAAGTGTGTGGTGGAATACCAAGCAGTGTAATGAGGATAAATGGTCTTTCGGCCATCGGGAAAGGGGTGACAAACAAACAAAGAAAATACGAAACCTCCTTCCAGAGAATTTGTGAAGTTCATACAAGCTGCAAAGTGACAAAGACCTACTTTACTCTTGAAGTGGAGAGGGTCTTCGTCCTTGTTGTCTAAAATTCCTGACAATTAGAGCGTGCTACTCCTTGCTACTTATTAGAAGAACTACTGCACAAAAACCATCCCTTTCATAAGAAATAATTCCCATACCCATCTGTTCCCCATCAATGCGGTCCTAAAATTTGATTTGATTAATTCTCACATCACGCTTATCAATATTGCTCACTCCCCGTTTGCATTGTAAACCCATTTCCATGCAGTAACACATTCTGAATAATGCCATAGAAGGGAAAAGCAGAGGAGGTGCCAGGTGCCCCCCTTTAAGGCACAATGGATAACTGAGATATCGCCACAAATCACCGTTTTAAATCAACTAAATTAAAACGAGGTGTCTCGTCCTTGTCTCCTTTCCCCTTCGTATCTCCTTCGAGATATTCGAGGAGAGGAAAAACCGAAAACACCACAAAAAGGAAGACGATCACCGCCTTATACGAGATGAAGTGATAACAGCACCAGCCGACAGAATTCCCACAATAACTCCCGAAGAACTTCCTCAACGGAGAACGTAAATTCGCCCCCCAAAAGCAGCAGCACCTATCCGAAGCGAGGAATCTTGTGTAATTTATTTTAATGAGGCTTCACGCCTCAACCGCTACACTGGTGGTAATGCTGGGCGCGCTTTACCAACAAATAAACCAAAAGGGGATGCTGTGGCAAGATAAATTTGTCCGTAACGTCCCAAAATCAAATACATTCCCGATGAAGAAAACCAAAGACAAAGGATGCTGCACACACACACAAATCCTTGGGCATCTTTACATTGTTTGTTGGGCGGGCGGGAGACGGACATTAAACTTTTGAGATGGGGCCGGGTGGTCAGTTGTGTACCAAAATTAACCCTCATTTACTTGAAGTGGCCAAATCCGTAGACGTAGACTCTCGGTAAAATTGGTGGCCAGAGCTCTAGGTAGGCACTCGTTTATTCAACTCAAATCTGAAATCCTGGAAATCCCCAGCAATATTTATTAGCCGGCCATTTGGAAAAACCTCACGGACAAGAGAGGTATTGTTGGCGTATAGAAGGGACATAAAATGTGTTATTTATCAGCACTTGGACGGACGAACGAGGGAGAGGTATCATTCCAACTTGAGTCCAAATGGCCAAGTCTCGGGAGCGTTGCGTTTCGGATGGCAAAATTAGACAAAGACAAGGGGCGGTCACTGAGTGAACTGATATCGAAGCGAATAAAGTGTTTTTTGGGGGATTTATCTCTTGAAGGTGGTGGCACTCGGCCAGTGGAAAGTTATGATCCGTTGGACAAATAGGAATTTATTTAGAATAAATTACGCACGAATGTCCTTTGGTTTGTCTTTGTTACTCAGTTTGTAGTCAGTCAAGACTAGCTGTGCGTTGAATTGTTGTTCGATCGATCAGGCACGTTTTAGTTATTTGGTTTTTCATGTGGTGTTTCAAAAATGAACGGCCAGACGTTTCCATTTAAGGCTTATTTGTTTGTAGTGCTCAAATAGATAGACTCTTTTGATTTGCTGCTGCGAGGTGTGGTCGTTTCGTAACTGATTTGAGAGAGGTCCGCTTTTCCAGGCGGTCAGGAACTTCTCTTTATCCATAATTGGCCGGCTAAACTCCTGAAGACGCCGAATATTGTGATGCAGTAAAGCAGACTCTGACACGGGTTGATAAAGAACGACGAACTTAACATTATTTTGAGGCTCTAGGTCTATTTTTTATCTGTAAAAAGTTTTCTTACACGATTGGCAGGACTCTATAAAATTTAACATCGTCAACACACTTTTTAGAACTCAAACGGCCTTACTAATAATCAAACACTAATGTCGACTGTTAGTTGACTGCCAGTTTAAATGAAAATGTACAGCATTTTTGAAATGGTACCAATAAACAATTTAACCTCCAGCTTTACTAGCACCAAGACTTTCTGTTGAATCTATTACAAATTTGCTGTCAATCGTTGTCAGTTATCAGATGGCAAATCATTTGTTTTGTTTTCATGCAGTAGGTTTTGTTTTTCAAAAAATTTAATTAAGATTGAGAATGAATTCAAGTCGAGACGAAGATATTTTTATGGACCTTATATCTGTTGAAGAATCGGCAACCTCTCAAAGGATAAAATATATGACGAACGAGAGTTCTTTTGTTTGTTGGTGGTGTGTACTATCTGGTAAAAAGTTTATTAAAACTATTAATAGATTTGATAAACCGATAGTGCGCTTTATTGTGGAAATCGTAAGGGAAGAACTTGCTCCATGGACGAATCGCGTAGGAGGAGCACTTTCCGTGGAAACAATAGTTTTAGTTGCAATATGATACCTAGGGAAATGATCTTATCAAAACGATCAAATCAGTTCGTTGCGTCAGATCTAGGTTCTGTTTATGGGACTGGTGTTGCCAATTTGTTTTAAGTGTCTACGTGTGGATATAGGATAGAATGCTCCTATTGTTTAATACGGTATTTTAATTTATTTGATCGTTTCATTTCATTTATTTTCATTTTCGGCTTTTCTAATAGAGAATAGTAAATATTAACTGAAACATCAATTTGCAACAATTATTTTTTCACTTAAGCGGTATTTTCTTTTAAGCGAATTTCAGATATTTTGAAAAACAACATCATTTAACAGGAGCTCAGACGAAAACTAAACCCGATTTCACTTAACTCACTAAACTCAAAACAAAACGAGACATCGAAAATGTGTAAATAGAGCAAAACAAACAAAAATGACTTCAGTTGTTATATTTTTGATTAAATGAATTAATAATATATGTAGTACAGTTTATTTTTTCTTCAGTTAACCAGGCTTTTCAGTTAAGCGTAGTAATTCGCGCGAAGATTGTGAAAAAATGCTTCGTGACAAATAACGCTTAGTTTAAATAACCGATTTTAACTACCTCCGTATTAAAAAACGTTTTGTAAAAGTTTTTAACCGGTTGCAGAAGAGTTTCATCAAAATTGTCGGGGCATATTCGTTTATATGTGCGTTTTAAATGCTACATTTGGGTACAGCTTTTGCATTCTCTCTTTTCCTTTGGTTTTCTTTTGCTACTTTTTTTGCGTTGTACATTAAATATGAATGTTTCCATTGGCCAAATCAATATATTTCATTTGAAATTTACATTTGCACTCATAATTGGATATTTTCCGATTACGAAGCACAAAATTTGTTTTTAATAGCACAACAAACATTTCAATCTGACATTTTGCTTGTGTGTGTTGGTAAATTCAGGGCACTCCTTTAAAAATATTCCGGACACTTCTTTCGTGTTGAGAATTGACCTGGAAGCGCACTTTCTTTTCCAATGAAACATGAAAAACATAGAAAGAGCACTTCTAGATTTGCTCTTTTCATATAAAGGCCAATTCTTTTCTTCAATCGAAAACGCCATTACACAGTTTTATTTAATTATATCAAAAATTGTAGTTACTTTAAGTTCGCGATTGACACTTCTTGCTCCCAAGATATAATACCATATTTTGATTTAGTACCAAAATTTGAGTATGCATGGCAACATTCCTTTGCAGAACGAGTTGTGACAGAGTAATAATTTGGGTTAGTGTACGACATAAACATGGCTTTCTGACCATTAATATTTAACCCTACAGTTAGGGATAACCTGACGACTAAATTTGTTTATTGGTAAAGCGATTTTGGAAAGTCTGGAGTCTTTGCGTTAACTGCCAGACTAAATTTGATTATTGGTAAGGCCGAAAGTTGTGTATAGACGCAGTTGCTTTGTGGTTAGTCAGTTGGACTAAGCGAGGGGTCACCAGTTCGATGCCCGAAAAATAAAATAAAAATTCCATTCACTCGTGAACGTCTTACAAACATAACTGTCTTGAAAGAGCTTATCTCAATTAGCCTTTTGGGTTCGGCATAAAATTGTAGTTCCCCTTCCAATAGTCTCAAAAAAGAAAAATTCACATAAAACGAACATTTAAGAAAACTGGTCAATAACGAGACAGCTTGGAGTATGCTTGGAGTGCACCTACGTAAAATGCTTCATCTCAAGATGCAGCAGCAGCCAATGCGCGCTAGCACCAGCGAACTTTTGGATACTATCTGTGAAACAAGTGTCGGGAGTTTGTTGCCACAACACCCCAACGCTTATTGGATGCGGAAAGGGTATCCTAGTCAGTGTTGTTATGAACTTTTTATGATTATCCTATTCAAGTATTAGCTATCAAAACTCAATCTGGTAGGCTTGAAGGCTTAAATATTCCCGAAGAATACCATCTTTCTTGCTAAAGAATGGAGGAACCTGTTTAGTTTAAGAAAGTGCGCCTACCTTTTGAATAATTTGGCGCATGCAAGACCAGAATTGCCTGATATATTCAATGCTGTCTTTTTTAATTGCTAAACATTTGTAATGGGCTTTTGGAGAGGATTAGATAACTATTTGTGCTATCGAAAAAAAAACTCAAGCATAGGTTTCTTCTAAAGTCGGAATAACTTTTAACGTGAAAAACGTGTCAAATTTTTTGGATTGAAAAAGTATTACAAGCTGTTTCAAAATACTGAAATATTTCAGTAAAATTATTTTGAGAACCATGGGCCTGATTAAATACGATTTATTTGCTTGACAGTCATAAAAGTGTGCCTTGGCAGGGCGTTTTTCCTGAGCCTGGAATGAATAGTAAACAAATCGTACTTTCGAAAGAAAAGTGGAGTTCAGGCAAACCTTCCTTCTACAGTCGTACTCCGCAATAACTTTGAACGTGAAAAGTTTATTGAATTGGGAACGTTTTCTGAACTTTCTATATCGGATCAAAAGACCAAACTATTTAAGTTAAATCATTGTTAGGTACCTACTCTGTGAATAGAGTCATCTTCAATGACCCTGGACAAAGGAATTAAGGCGTACCTACATGGCAAGTGGCGTCACAGGGCTCGATTCTTAGCCCACTGAGAGAAGTGTCAGTTATTGAATTTTCGAACGATTTCTTTTTGTGGTTTTAAAAAAATACTATTGAAATCTAAACTTAAATGAATCAGGGGTTGAATTACCGCACCGTGAGCGAGACTGAATTTTGTTGATTGTACATGAAAAACAATCACGGATGCGGTAATTCAAACCCAGTTTTTACTTTGAGTTGCAGTTTACGACACAAAGGTATTTAGAGTCGGCACCGGCAGGCATGAGATCTAAGTCTTTACGCTGATCTTATGTCGTTTTCCATTGGTTTCACTTGGGGATTCACTCGTTCTGAAGTCCAATGGAACAATAAAACTGCATCTGTTTGAATCCACATTTGTATTGGAGAAATGCCAAAAATAATCTACGGCTGCTGTCATGTCAGTTGGATTATTAGTGCTTTTTGGGTGGATTCTAACTTCAAATCGAGAAGCGAAATTCTTTTCTCAGAATCACAAGAACAGTTTTTTTTGTTCCAAAGAACGGTTTCAGAAGTTGTTCAATGGAAAACGCCATTTGTGTCGAACACGATTTATATTCTTAAAAATGATCGATAACTGACAAAAAACAAAAACATTCATTCTGCAAAAGTTGAGCTTTGGTTAGTCAAAGTTCTATCTTTGGTATGTAGGTTGGTATTAGATTAGATTAGGTTGTAAAGCGGGAAAGCCCTCAAGGAGCTCTGGCACTGCGACCTCTATTAAAGAAGCCCATTATGCCTTCCCTGGTAAGGTCCTAGAGTCATTTTCTCACTTCGAAGGCAGCCAGGAAAACAAGAATCTTCTCTGGGTGTATGTCAGCAAGAGTTGCTGAATTGACGATTTCATCACCAAGGATGTTTTTCCTAAGGTTGAGTAGAGCCAGACATGTCCTGAGTATGATAGAAGAAGACAGAATTCGTCATTTATAAGACATAGTCTGCATGTTTGATCCGGAGAGACTCCGATGCGGTATAGGTGTTTTTTCATGAGGCCGTGGCCACTGTTTATTCCTGTTAGTATTCTCATACTGCTGGGAAATTGGGGAAAAATTGTCTGGTGCAGTTCTGTCCAGGATCTTTAAGTCGGACTTTATTGGATTCAGTACGTGATAGCTTTTTATTATATCCCCTGAAATGGTTATTGCTGACTCCATAGAAGGGTTCAGGTGCGATAAGCGGAATTGTAGAGCCGATTTTGGCCAGTGAGTTAGATTTTAGGAGTTTAATTCTGTAACGAATCGTTAAATATTTTCTACCTTTTAAAGTCGTAAATATCGTATAAAAAAAAATCAGCAAATCGTAGAAACTGGGATAAAGCAAGTAAAAATGGGAGCGTCGTATTTGAACCTCAAAATCGTAACAATTACGGTTTATACGATCACATAACAACGACGGTTGCTTTATCTAACACCGAGAAAGAGAAGTATCTATCAGTTTTGGAATTTTTCGAGGCTTGATGAAGATAAGGTATCACTTTAACGAAAAACGTTGAGTCAGTCCCTACTGTGAGTTCTAGACAAGTTGACGAGATTATATTCTTTGGAGTCGGAGAGCATGAATTCGAATCAAACGTTATTGGATTAACGTGACATAAATTTTGACACTGGTCTTAGTTTAAAGCAACATCTACGTTTTTGAATATGTTTGCAAGGAATCGTCGATAACTGACAGGAAAAAATCTATGCGCCCTTAAATTCATAATGCAAAAGCTGAGCCTGTGTGTTAAGTCCATTTCAATGCTATTACTAATCCTATCTTTAAAAGTCAGGTATAGAAAGTCTTACTCTGAACTCACATAGTACGGGAGTGCGTTCCTACCACGAGGTTTAAGGAACTGCCCTTCGGCGTATATCATATTAAAAATTGACAGAAATTTGGATAAATCAAATTCTAACAAGTACCGTATTTACGTTATTTATATTGTGCCTCCAGCATCGATAGCCTTTTGGCAAGTCAGCTTATTCGGTGGTGAAATTGGGTCCGGAAAGCTGCTGTCAACTGACAAACAATTTTTTTTGTACACCCCTGTTAAAGTTGTTCCTCGACTTCACTTTGTTTAAACCCTGTCCCTAAATAGGTAAACTGTTCTCTTTCACTTTCAGCAATTCCACCGGAATAAGAAAATGTTCGAAACCCCAACCTTAAAAAACATCCTTCGTAAATTGCCTCTAAACAAATCTATTTACAATATTTACCAAAAAAACCCTTAATCTACCATTGGCAATTGATTTCAACACGAGTCCGCACTTATAGAATTAAAAAAAAAAAAACGTCCACAAAACTCAAGGACGAACATTTTGTTTCGGTCATAAAATGAAATTCAAAGAAACTAGAAAAACCATTATTCTCCACAACTCGCCGGTGACACACCCACAATGGACTTCAAACACAATGCGGTAACCCAACCCGAGTGTAACCACTCGAAGATAAGAGCTCCTTGCATGTGTGACGAAGCTGCCACTCGATTCCTTGGCCGAGAGCATTCATGTCTTTATATTCCCCCTTGAATGAGTCGGAGGCGATTGCAATGGTCCTCAATAGAAGTGGAAATGCATTTAATGTCAGTTGAAATTCCATTTTAATCGCTTCGGGGAGGCAGGCATTGTTGATGGTTTATTCAATGGACACTAAGCCTTTCGCCATCAGGAAAGAAACTCCTTACAAAGTGTATCTTAGCTTATAAAGTGTCCGCTAGGGGTGGCGCCGGCCGATTAGTGCCACATCAAATGTACGTATTATATGTACACTAAATTAACTCACTCGCACACTTGTATAGAAAGAGCAGTCACATTACTGATCCTGGGTTTCCGTTTTCCGGAAAGGGGGCAGGGATATTTCTTAATATCATTAACGACACTTGAAGTTTGTCCTGGTTCTCATATACAGTCGACCACGACCACCGGAGAAGCATAAAAGTGAGTAAAGAATTACAATTGCACCGGGAATAGGAATGTTATTTGAGTTTGGTCATGTCCTGGTTTCTTTTCTTGGCACATGTACAGCCGCATGCCACATGCCAAGCCACAAACAGTATAAAACTGGTGAAACTATGCAGTTTGCAGTGTAGCCGCGCTGCACTGTTGAGACTATAAAACGAATCATTGTGGTTATGGAAGAAGAAATATAAACGGGAAGCGGGCTTGTCACTTTAAGTGAATTTTATTGTAAGTTTACACTTTTATGCGCAAACACTGAGCAGGCATAACTTGCCATTGCCAGTCCTTATGCTCATTGTGATGTAGTAAGGGGCTGTTGGGAAAGTCTTTCTCGTTCCTTGGAATGTGAGGGACGTGTATCACTTGGACAAGTCAACAACAATGGGGGATTGTTTGGTATTCCTATATAATATCCCTAGTCTGAGATAAATTTGCTAGTTCAAAAGAAGTAATGGTATCGGGTGTGGTAGGCGACACCCTTCTGACCTATTGTTTAACAGTCAACTCGGATTAGATTAAAACACATCACTCATTTTAAAGGATGTTTCACTTTGTAACGATGTGTTACACTAATCTGGACTTTTTCTGACTAGCTTCATATGAAGAGGTTGAAGAGGCTGTCTAAAAAAAATCCTACGATGGCTTGACCGAAGTTTGGTCGCTGATAGTTTACAAAAAAAAGGAGGATGTAACGGTGTGTTACTCTTGTCAAATCACCTTTTCAACCAATTAAATCGGGAATTTCACATAAGGTGGTTGTCTAAAAGACATATGTTATTATTTTAAACTACATTTTGGGGCGCAGTTATGTAACGAATTATGTAGTTGTAACGAAGCGTTACTATTATGTACCTCTTTGTTCGTAACAATTGTTTTGAAAGCCATTTAATAGACATATGTGTTTGTAGTTGGATTCTTCATTATGCTATTGTTGTTTACCAATTTTCGAGCTATTTTTCAAGACGTAACAAAGCGTTACAACAATTTATTATTTTCTGTTAAGCCATAAGCGTTACTTCGATCTGTCGCCTGAGAAGCTCTGAAAAAGGGTGCGGCTGAAGGTAACACAAGAGCGAAACAACCTCCTACATATCCTACATCTAACAAGGAGTCAGATTCGAACTGTCACAGGATTCCTTACTGGACATTGACAAGTCAAAAAAACACCTCATGACTATGGGAATTTTACGTCTTTTGAACAAATTTATTGCCGTAGGCTTGAGAGTCAATGAGTACGTTTGAATTCCGTTTTTGGCTGTGAAATGAACCTAGGAAGTGATTGAGTTCATTCTGATTCTGATTGTAGGGTGATATGAACCCATGTAGGCTTTAGGAGCGCTTACAAGCTGAGAGAAGTTGCCAATTTCGCCGAAATTCTTAATACCTAAACGTCTCTTCGGATGTTGCCTATTCAGAACTGCGAAAAGTTGCCCGAAAAAGCTCTGTACTAAATACAAGCATAAGTATTCTTATCTGCATTATTGACAGAGTATCATGATGTTGTTGATGTTACTGCTTAATTCTCTTACCGTTACGACTTGCCTAACCTGCTGATGTTTATCCAGACGTAAACAAAACTACGGCGAAAAATCGTGCGTTGTTATTGATTCGGTTGACGGTTTTAAATCCATAAAGGAAACAGTTACCGAAAGGCAAAATATAGTGCCCCAAAGCATTATATTTGTACGTAAGCATCAAAAGTTTTCGTACACTTTTTAAGTATTTATCATGAAATGAGAAGAATGAAACTTATATCATTCGTAAGGTACTGTGCCATAGATGTGCAGAAACAAAAAACGTAGGTATATGTCGCCATTAAGACTGATAAAATGAAGTTAAGAATTTCCCATACAAATAGCTAAGCAGTAAATCGAAAACATTTTGTTGCCATTCAATTTATCGCCGTCATGTTTCCATAGTAACGAATTTAATCATCTTAGATTAGAACCTGTTGGAGGGTCTCATTAAGGGTATACAATTTAATTACCCCTTAAAGTGAGCAATCATAAAATCTTATTTCAGGGGCATTGCAGAGTTGTATGCGAGGTGTTACTATGGAAACGAACATTCATGTTTTGCCCTTTTCCATTCTTTTTCCATAGCGGAAAGGTATATGAATTAGGATTTAGCATATAAATAAATTAAAATAAATAGTAAATAAATTATGTAAAAAACAAGATGGCTTTCGTTACTTTGTCTACAGAAAAAAATGGTCGAATTTCGACCACGCGGGCGGAACTAGTAACTATTAACAGTTCACACTCATCTTGTCTGTTTTCGAAAATCCCACCCTTTCGCCTTTATTAGTTCAAAGGAAAACCTCCCAAAAGCGGCACAACCCATCGAAAGCGGAACAACCAAATTAAAATCACCTTCCCTTCAATATCCTTTCACCTGGAATTTCAATAAGAACCAACACTTCCTTGATTGAGGTTAACAAAAAAAGAAACAAAAAAAAAACCCATTGCAATTCAAATGAAATGCAAAGTGCCAAAAATCTGCCACCTGGACAATTCCCAACCATACACAATCAAAGAGCGAGAGCCAGTTCACCCGCCATCATTGAATTCAATGTCCTCACTTGTCGAGATGGAAAAGTTAATTGCGAAATGGTCATTAGTGCCATCACACTTCGGCGAATTCTCTTCCTCCATCAGTCACCTCATTTTAAACGATAAAAAGCCAAAGAAGTGCTGCCCCCGCCTGCCGCTGTATATGTCATCAAGCTCTGTCACGCGTCTATGAAAGGCACAAAGATTGGATCTAAAAGTGACTGTTATTCCGCAGGCGTCTTTCATCCGATTATATGAGTCCTCCAGTGAATGAATAACAATGAGACATCATTTCAGCGGCGGTGCCGAGTATTTTTCGGGCCTTCTCCTCAACGCCATTGTTGGATGCAAATAATGAGAATCATGGCTTTTCACCGCCGCCGCCGCGCCATCACGCCCGCCAGGCGGGTATAAAATGCAAATTAATTGGCGATTTCCTTGCCGCTGTCATCGCGGGTCCTTGGCGAGATATTATGCGAGTAGGTGTGTGTGTGTGTTCATTTGGCAGCTTCTAGTCAGGAAGTTAATTGTTTTTTTTTTGTGTTCCTCCCCAGAAGCAGGCGTCTTTAAGATTGAATAACTTAAAGAGATTAGGAGATAAATTAAGACGTGAAAAGGTGACAGTTAGGGAGCGAAGTGGCTTTTACATGAAATCACTTTGGAATTGTTTTTCTAGGTTTTTACCCAAGTGGTTGTGGGTAACAGTCGATATTCGTTATGTGACTCAAGGACCATTGCAAGAAACTAGAAGAGAGAGAAACGCAATTTAAGATTCCATCGACAGTCATTTAGAAAGACAACCAACATCAAACACCGCACTGCTCGGGCAATTAATTTGGCCCCATTAAATAAATAAAATAGTCCTTCCATTATTCGTACATCACAGACCTTCGCTTCGAATTATTTTCACCAACAAATCAGAGCGTCAATTGAATCTAACCAAAGGTCGTTCATTGCACTCCATCGCCATCGCCATCGCCATCGCAGCTTTTGTGTGCCCATCCGCGCAGTCGGTGTGAGAGAAAACGATTTTTTATCAATTCCCCATCGCATTCAGTCACTTCGCATAGGGAATGTCAGACTTGGCCAAACCATAAATCTAAGTACCACAATTGTGGAGTATAGGATCTTCGCAAAGAAAAAAAAAACACAACAGCAACTCCCAAATCGTCCTCAAAAAACAAACGATGGCGTTAGAGGATTTATAACCAAACTGAAGTCCGTTGTCCTTCTTTTATTTATATTTTTCCAAAAACCACTCCATTGTTGGAAAATATTTTGCTGATGACATGTGGGACGCATAAATTCTTAACGAAAAAAAAATGCATTTGCCAGCTCATGAATTTTGAATTCAAAATTCTCAACTGGACACAGCTCCACTCGTATTTTCGTATTTAATGTCAAATCGAGTGTTAAATTTATGCAAATGATTGTTATGCGTCCCATTTGGACGATTTAAATTATATTTTGAAAAGACACAGTTGAAATTGGCTGTCTCTCTCTCTCGTCGAGGGATGTATTTGAATCGATTGATGGATGATGGTTCAATAACCACATCGAAGGGTGGTTGATCGTATGCCCAACGGTGTGGCAGGTAGCAGCTCAAGTGCAACTTAATAAATTTTGTAAATACCACCTCGATTTTTTTTCTCCAGTGGCAGTCATAAATAATTGGATATAATGACGTGCCATCGGAGGTACACCCAGTCTCTATACGGGTTAAGTGGAGATTCTGTAAAATCGATAGCTCCTCGGCCGTGTTCTCATCAGTGGAATAGATTGCTTTTCTATATAAAATAATTTTCCACCGGAAACCTTTTATGCAAATTGGGTGCATCCTATGAGCCAGGAAGCCAAAGTACGCCATTAACTTGTGCATAGTATGGGAGGTAGGCAGGCAAATAATAATTACTAGTAGTGGGTTGGTTATTGGGTATAGCGTATAGGTGATCTGAGGGGCTTATAATTTCATCAACAGAGGGAGGTATATATCGAAAACGATACTTTGACTTTCAGGAAGAAACGTGGTAATTGTTTTAAGGAAAAGGCGTAAGGTGCTTTTTGGAAATAAATCGCTTAAATGTTTAGATCAATTACCACATAAGCGATTTAGAGTAGGACAGTTACAGGGGAAGGGCACCAAATTTGAGTTGCACCCAATATTTTGAGGTGATTTGTAAACGATTGGTGCGCCTTATATAAACCGCACACTTGTCTGTATTGAAAATCCTGTGAAAATCCAGCAGACAGACGGTGAAAGTAAAGGATTGTTTTTATAAAGAGTGACAACATTTCCATTCAAAATAAAATAAAGTGCACGACTGGATCACACGAAACTTTCTCGTTCATATCATCAGTTTGGTTGGTTTATTTTTCTTTTGTTATTTTTTATAGGCTATAAAACAAGATTTTTCAAATTGGTGATGCTGGTAGGTGGCTATGACTCGAAGTAGGGTTTGTGATGAAAGAATTCAGAGTTTTGTTTTTGAATTTGCACGTGTTTGGGGGTAAATAAAGTGCGGGTTTCTGATAGTGTAGACTGTAATTGGTTGGAATTATTTTAAGGTTCATGATTAATTATGGTTGAAAAAAGAAGAAGTAGATAATATTTGCTAAAAAGGAGTGCTTAGTAGTTGTAATTGCATTTTTACTGGTAGTACGGTAAAGCTTACAACACGGGCTTTTTTGTATTTCTCTATGAAAAACTAGGTACGGGGTCTTATTAAGAATAGTTGCGTTATCCTAAATAAGCAATTTAGTCAAAACCTTTAGAGCGGTTTTTGGAACATAATGCGTACAAAATAGTAACAAATTTTACAATGTTGAGTTCGAAAAATAATCTTGCTCAACTATTTAGCTAAAAACTGAGTATAGGGTATTGTTGACGATGTTAGTATTACTTGGTTTTTAAAGTTTTTTCCAAATCAAAAATGGCGTTTTCGACATATAATAATAATATTGTTGAAAACGTCAGTTTTACTCCAAGTATACATTTTGGTCAAAATCCTTGCAGCAGTTTTCATGTAGGTAAACTAAAGAAAACCAAATTCTCAAAATATGCATTTTTTAAAAATCCATTAGGTATTGTCAATTTAGAGAAAAACTGAGTTTGTTATCATATTAGAAATGCCCATACTACCTTAAAAATTCGAGATAGGGCCAGTTTTCGAAAGTATCGTTATTCGACTGGGTATGCAACCTTGTTAACCCTAGGTACCTTAGCCCAAATATTCATTTTGGTTGAAATCGTTAGAGCCGTTTTCAAGTAAACTGTAACTAAATAAACGGAATTTTCAAAAATAGTCCGTTGGACGATAATTTAGGGAAAAACTGAGTTTGTTATCATGTTAGGAATGACCATATAACCTTAAAGATGAATTTTTGTTAAAATCTAAAGGACCGTTTTTGAGATTTTATCCCAAACACTGCCAATTTTATTGTCAGATGGTTTGCCTGGCAATAAATTGTCTGACAACGTTGTCAGGTTGAAAATTGCCAGTTCACAGGGTTTGCAGATATTTGTTTACAAAAATATTGCAGATCCGTTGACAGGCATTGTTAGACAAATTAAATATTTTTTTTTTATTCGGGCAACTCAAGTTAAGTCAAGTTAATTTGGAACAAAAAGTTTTGGGATTGGGTGGCCCGCCGAGAGCAGGAAGGACAAACAATTCTATGTTCTTCTAGCTCTGGTGACCGAATTATTATGTAAAAGAAAGTCCACATATTCGAAATAAATTAGTTCATACATTTTGCACAAATCTACAGAAAACCTAAAGACAATTGCACCGAAACTTTGTTTTGTTCGTTCAAATATGAAAATGAAGCAAACTCCTCAAAAACTCTTCACCAAAAAATCCTATTCTTTTAAACTTTCTTCTTCGTCCACGTATTCGAAATTATTTAATTTATTCATTTTTCACCAATCTACAGACAAATGTAAAGAAATGAGCACGGAAACATCGTTTATTTCAATCAAATATGAAAAATATTTGTCTGGTAATGAGAAATTTGCAGATGTGATAAGCACAGCACATCTGTCAATAGCAAATAAGTCTGCAAATGTCCCAAGCTGCTGGCAATGGTCTGAGAATAATAAAATTGTATGTATAGACGATTTGAAGATACCTGACAATTTCATTGTCAGTTGGCATTCTGTTGTGAGACATTTGGGACAAATTTTTCGATGACATATTTGACAATATTGTCAGATCTGGCATAGCTGAACATAGCTTTAGGTGGTATATTATGATACATTGCTATAAAAATGTACCATGTCTGGGCCTTCTTTATTCTAGTACACTTTTTTACAATCTTCGTTTCTTTTTATGTACCAGCGTTTGCATTTCTGATCCTGCTCGGAGAATTTATTCCGCTCTTAACGAAAGAAGAAACAAAACTTCAGAGGTCTGAGGAAGCGAGGAGTAGGAAAAGAAATAAGATCTGTTTCTTCTCTTAACCTATAAAGAAAACCGCCTAAAGTCAGTGCTAGTTTTTTTATTTATTTCATACTTTCATATTTCGAATAGGACTCAAATCAACCTTTCACTAAATAAATGAACACCTATAATTCTAGGTACCACTGCACCATGGCCCCCAACCACAGTACAAACTGTCACTTTCTTGTGGCTATGCACGTTTAAAGCATTTTTCAAGCTTCACGCCGAAAAGAAGAATATTTCAGTGGGTACTAGTTGTGTTTTATACCCTCATACACATATGCAGAATAATTTGAGTCAAAAAATTGACATCATCACCGTCAACTGTTGTTACAACGCGCTTCACTTTATAATAATCTTATAATGTCATAGTTTGGTAGTCGCGCGGCTGTTACAAGTTGGTACACCATCCATTTCATATTAAATTTCGTTCTTTGTTCTTATCCTCCAGCTCGTCTGCTTTTTTGGCAGACGAACAACCGAGGACACCATTTAGATGGGTTTACTGGTGCAGAGATATGAGCGGCAGAACGATATTAAATTATATACACGTGTACTGAGGGGGGAAAGAGTTTAGCAGCCAGATGTCGTACTACCAGGAGCTCCTTTTTTCCAGTTTATGGGAAATGTTGCCAGTAAATTTCACATCAGTCGAGTATGGCAGTTCGGACAAAGGGAAAGTACGAATATATTTCAAGGACCTTTTCAAAAGTCTCCTATATCTTTAAAAGACTACGGTTGGGGAACTCTCTCGATTTACCTTCTCAATCCAATTGACAATACGGTGGGCGTTAGAGTATATATTAAACGCTCCATTCCGTCGCACACCCACCTAATCTTTTTCGCATATATGACACTTCAGATTGACAAATTACCCTCGAGGTGTGTCAGCCCCAACTGTTTGTGGTAGACATCAGCAACACACCCGCCCACCATTTGACTTGCACAAATCCGTTGCGGATCGTATGAGTGACGACTTACTTGTGTCGAAAAAGGAGACACGTTGTCGTTCATTCCCTCTGAAAAGGTATATAAGGGCGCCGAGAAACCGGATAAATCCAATCGGAGAGTGTATCATTGTGATTGATAAACATAATATTCGATTGGGGTTAGATGACACTCAAAGCGACTTTGTGGATGTCGACGATGTGGATGTCAGAGTGTCGTCGCAAAATGGTAGATGAGCATGAGGAGCGGAGGATAAATTTCCTGAAAATAGCATAGCAGATGCCATCAATATATTTTCTCCTCGATTGGCCAACCATTTATCAATCCCAAGATACAGATTTGTCATATTGATATTCATCAATTTTCTGGGCACTGTATTGAGTGGGGTTGCAGTTAATCTACGTATATAGGTGAGAGGTGGTATTTTGATGTCCTAGTTGCGGGTGAGAGTTATTGAAAATTGGATCTGGATGATGCAATCGTGGCGTTGGACGTTGAAGAGTTGCACTCAATTTAATTGAAAGAGAGGTTTGACTAGGTATATCTGCCGGTGATTTTTTGAAATCACATATTTGAAAAAAAAAGATCACTCAAGGATCACTCAAGAGCCGCGAGTCAATCAGTACATTGGGAATGTTCTTTCAAATATTATTTTAACTTCATTTACTGTGTGTCTGTAGCTGTGTACGTCGAAACGCATTTTGAGGTATTTTTGGGGTATTTTTCGAAGCCTTTGTTGATGGATACTTTGAGCGTTTTTGAGCGTATTTTGAGGAATTTTTCGTGGAGATTTTTTTTTTTTAAGATATGGTTTGCTTTTCTGAAACCTGAAGAGGGTTTCTGAACGCATTTTTTGAAGCGTCATGAGCCGTTTTTTGAGCATTTTTTTGGTCCTTTTGACATTATTATTTCGTGGGTTTTCTTGCGTTTTTTAAGGTTCGTTTTTTAGCTCGTTGTTATTTCTTTTGGGGGCTCTTATTAGGAGGATTTTTTAGGTCCGCTTTTCAGGGCGTTTTTGTGATTTGTTTTGATGCATTTTGAAAATTAATTTTTATTAACATATGATGTGCTTTCTCAATGTTTTTGGCGACGTGTTCATATGTGGTTTTTTAAAGAATTTGTCTGTGCCTTCTAAGGCCAATTTTTGGTACAGATTTTGGGTCGTTTCTCGGAACGTTCTTAAGTCGTTTTTTTTGGAGTGCTTTTAGGTATGTTTTAAGGAGTTTTTGGGGGAGAATTTTGAGGCTATTACAAAGTGCTTTTCAAGACGTTCTCGGGCCATTTTTAAAAACATATTTCAGGGAATTTTCCAGGTGTTTTTGGGGTAACTTTTGAAGGATTTTTCAAAGGGTTTTCAAGCATTTTTAGGACAATTTTTGAGCCATTTTCATGCTGTTTTTGGGTTGTTTATCTTGCTAGAGGCACGATGTCAAAACCTGTCCCCATATTCCTTCGTACCATAGCGAAAAACTAGGAGCCGTATCGCATTATGCATGATCAGATATTACGTAATGGAATTTGTTTTGTTTCGTATAACAAAAAGCTATTTGGCTTCTGGAACTGGTTTGAGGGAGGTGCCTTAGCACGTAAGTTCACACTTCCGCCTGTAAAAACAGGGTGGAAACTTTACGTTGCAAAGAGTTATTACCTGGAGCTTTTCTAACTATGCTTGAGTGTAAAAAAGAGCTCAGTAGGTACACTCGGCAGCGCATGAATTATTCCATGCGTCGTCCATCATATTTGCCACCTCATCGTAGACCTTCATCGCTTGCTTTTCTAGGATTTCCCTTACACATAATTACCTAACAATTGCCAGCAAAAACTGTTCTAGTCTCTCAAAGCACACCTGTTACAAATTCGAAGATCATCAATTCCAGTCACCTGCAATGACTGAAAAAGCAAAACACACAAGAGAAGTCAGATTTACTAAATTGCACTATCATCGCTTTTTGGTACCGAATAACGAATAATTCGTTTAGCATACTACACACGTTAACCGCTCATCCTAATGGTAGAAAGAACAGTTTGGAAAAAAGAAGAATAGAATCTCAACGCCAATCGTCTTCGCTGGAAGAATCACTTCCAATTGAACCGACATGATTTATTGACGAATGCTTCTGACTAGAATTCAATCTGCGAACGCATTTCGTAATAAATTCATGATGACGTTTTCTTTTTCGACGTCTTTGAGGATATATTTTCTTTTCCTTCGTCATTTGCCCTTCAGTTCTTTCAACATTGCTCCTTGAAAGGGCACAGATAAATGAAAATAGAAATGAGAAATGGTTTTGATTTATGGAACAACTACTTTGACTGACAGGCATCCAGAGCCAAGTAATTGGTCGCAAGTGTAAATCAATTCTCCGGCTCTTTGGCAGACAAGTCATTACTATGAGAATGTATATGTGTGCTCGTGATTTGCTGGATGTAAAGAGGGAATGAGATATGGCAAGTGGCATTCAATGTCGAAAGGTCTTTGATGTACGACAGAGTGTGTCAAGTGTTTTTAAAAAGTATCACTCAAATCGCAGTTCTATTTAAAAGAGAAATACAATTTCAAGTGTGACACCGTCCCGTACCACAAAGCTACAAATGCTACAATTGCTGAGTTGGCCACGGCTTGGGGTAAACTTCAGTAATGACTTGTAAAAACTGACCCCATTATAGGCTCTTATTGTTCAGGTAGTCTCCAAGTAAGAGGAGCTGTCAACAGAAGCATGTTAAACTACTTTATAACAATAAAGATCATACCTCGTTCCAAAATTTGGCCATTCTTTAAAGCTAACCAGAGCCACATTACACGTCTTACACGATAATAGGAACAGATGAAACTGATATGCGACACTAGAAACTGTGAACATAAATTCTCCTTTAGTGTCCATCGCAGCCGCAGTCCATAAAGTCCAAATCCAACTGATCCAGTGGATTCCTTACACTTCATCTTCAGTCCTTGGGAAAATATTTTCTTTCGAAAAATGTCCCATACTTCAGCAATACCATTTGAAATCCCATGTGAATTGTGAGTAGAATACTGAAATATTGAAAGAAATGAATTTAATCCTTAAAGTCGAAGGATCTCTTATGACAACCCACCGCAAGCGGAATCCTCGCTATCCAAACTATTTCTCGTATTTTATAGAATGACACACATGGGAAGTTTTCACTGCTCAATGGAGCACTTGACGATTGTGTAACCACTCTTAGCTGAGAGTCCTTGAAGGTTAAGTGAGATTTTATTGTCTGCTCGAGTTTGTATGCATGCGGGAGTTTTTTATTCGCATCTTGATGTGCCTTAACATCTGAATGCAGATGCATTTTATGATGATGGGAATTTAGTTGATGTTGGTGACCTTTCATGGGGATAATAGGACTATTTGAGGTGGAATAGCCATACACTGAGGGAAAATCCACGACCCGAATTTAAGTACTTTTAAGATTAACTTTAGAAAACACACATTATTAATCAAAATTCTTAAATTAAAATAGATTTTTCTTACTTCAATAAAAAAAAATTTAATGTAAAAACGTGCGAAGTTAAAATAACGCAGTGATTCTAAATCTAACAACATATAGGTTCAAAGTAAGAAATAAAGTGTTACAAGCAGATCAACTTTTCGCCATATATTGCATTCTAGATTTAAGGTTTTTCAGAGTTAATATTACTCTAATTCTTTTTGATGTTTACTAGGTTTTGTAAGCTATTACAGTTCCTACATTCTCAATCTTAGAATGTGCAGAGTAAAAACAATAATCTGAAGTACGTACCTAGTCACATTAAGAAAACGTGGATTTAATATAAGAAATAAATTTCTTGCCCATAAATTCTTGTCTTTGTTAAGTAAAGTGTTCGTGTCGCTTCGGTTTCTTCCCAAGGCAATGGATAATAATATTAATTTTTGTGAGGCTGGTGATTTTGTGTATGTAAGGTATTTATTCTATAATAGTGATAAAAATAACGAAGAAAACAATGAGAAGATTTTAAATTTTGTGAAAGAGCTATAAGTATTTGCTGGGTAAGTACATTTTTTCTTTTTTATATATTATACATACACATACAGTGTACTCTCAGTTTTTGCAAACCTCGGTATTTGCAATTCACTTAATGAATTTTCTTTTTTGTTTTTTTTTTCAGAATTCCCCTGCATCCGATTAACAACGGGCTTTTATATACTGTGTATAAAAATGTATAAAAAAATAGGTTTTATGTAGGTATCCACACTCAAAATTATTAATTTTTTGTGAATACGTATTAATTTGTAATTAAAAAAAAATTGTTAATTAAAAAAAATTGGTCATTAAAACAATAAAATTGTTTCTAAAACGCATGTCGTGTTTCTTTTTAATTCACGTAGCAGGTCCATTTATGAAAGGTCAGTATCAATATTAATCAGTATCAATCAATAATTCGTCACAAGAAATATAGTTACTAAACTGAGAACGTCAGATCAATAAAAACTTCGATTGATATTAACTTAAACTAAGAAAAAAGCGTTCTGAATTCAATAGCACACGGTGATAGTAATAATCAAAATCAATTTCAAATTAAGAATGCCTAGTCAAATGATTAAACTTAAATTAAGCACCCATCGTTCTTAATTCAATAATATTGCGATTAAGAAATAAGAAAATTCGCTATCAATTTAAGGACTCGTAATTACTACAAAAGTTCTTAAATTAATCATGCGAATTCTAAAAGAAAGAATGGCATATTACCAGTTTCAGACCGACGTTCTTGATTTAAGCACAGATCGGATAGCGATGAATATGACTTGAAAATTGATTAATTTAAGCGTGTTTTTGCTTACTATTACTCTATTTTTCTCTCGGTGTAGAATTTGATTAATTTCTTTTTGAGCAGGTGAGAGTACAGACGTGGAGTTTGAAATTTGAACCATTGTAGTAGTTGGCCTAAGTCTTTCATAAATCATTCGTAAGATGTTGAACCATAACTATAAGAATCACTTAAGCTGCAAAAAAAATTTACAAATTAGCTGCACATTTAATTGTAGTTTGAAAGTGCAGCTTCAACTTAAGCCACAACTGCAATTGCAACTAATATTTTAACTACAACAACAACTACTACTGTAGGGAGGTACATCAAAACAGAACACCACACCTACATCTTCAACTACATCTACAACTACAACTACAACTACAACCACAACTACAACTACAACTACAACTTCAACTACAACTACAACTACAACTACAATTACAACTACAACTACAACTACAACTACAACTACAACTACAACTACAACTACAACTACAACTACAACTACAACTACAACTACAACTACAACTACAACTACAACTACAACTACAACTACAACTACAACTACAACTACAACTACAACTACAACTACAACTACAACTACAACTACAACTACAACTACAACTACAACTACAACTACAACTACAACTACAACTACAACTACAACTACAACTACAACTACAACTACAACTACAACTACAACTACAACTACAACTACAACTACAACTACAACTACAACTACAACTACAACTACAACTACAACTACAACTACAACTACAACTACAACTACAACTACAACTACAACTACAACTACAACTACAACTACAACTACAACTACAACTACAACTACAAAAACAAATACAACTCCATGACAGTTTAAGCACATATATGTTTTGGGGCATGCTATAAAAAATATCCTCAAAGTTTTGCTCCATCACCAGTGCAGTGGTCCCTTCTTCTTTTGATTATGTGGTCGATGGTGAGAATTTCAATTTTGGGTTTTGTATTTATATAATATACTCCCATTTTCAAGTCAAAAGCAACTATTTGTTTTTACGGATGACGAATGTCGCCCCAAATTGCCACCCCCAAATGAATACCCATGGATAAGTATATCGAATTTAAATGCTTATCAAATAAACTACAAAACCACTATTGTGAGTTTGATGAAATGCAAAGCTGCCCGCAGCTTCTGCACCAAACCCAAAACCCCCCTCGAGTGCCAACGAACCTTGTAAATTCATTTATACATCATAAACTCGTCCTCAGTAGGTACGTGTTTAAATACTGTTTATAGCTGTCGAACAAGCTCTCGATGTGGAAAATTGCGGGATACACAAAACCAGTTGACATAATGAGTCGTAAAATAAAATGAATCCTGTTGGGGTATTTTCTTAATATGTCACCATCGTTTTTGTTCAAGCAAATCACGTACACAGCCATGGGAGTTGCTCTGCCTCCACCTCCTTCATTTTCCTCTACCCAAATTGCTGATGATAATACTTCCACTGGTTTACCCGAGTTCATTGTACGATTATCGTAAACACTTTCGTTTCGTTTTTGGAGTGTTGCTCTGGGAGTTTGGGGAAATGCCATTTCCACATAGAGGAACGTGAAAAGGTGTTTGCATGACAAAATCTTTTCAGCTACAATTTGAAATGAGAAATGGGAAAAATCGTTTCACTCGCATATGCTGCTGATGATGATATCAAATATTTATGAGGCTGTTCAACAATTTATGCGGACGTTCTCTGTTATGTGCGAAATTTTGTGTATATCAAACACTCGTTGTACTCAGTCTCAAAGTGGAGTTCTAGTTGGGGCATTTTCCGGAGGGTTCTTTCATGTTTGGCCTCTAGTCTTCTATTTCCAGTAGCGATCGGAGGTTACTTTGCGGTATCTATTATTCGATAGATTTGAGGGGATCCTCAACCTTTTTATCAGACTCAACTTTTTGCCTAAACTACCCCCATCTCGGGGAAAAGTTTTTCTTTTAACAAACATGAAACAATGGAGGTTAAACCGATTAAAGACGTTTGAGCAGATGTTTAGTTGGTGCATGGAACCGATGCGGTTCTAATTTTGTGTTCAAGTTGTAACAATGCAACAAATGTGCTCCACATACAGAACCCATCTGGATTCAAAGTCTGCACGATTCCCTCTCGAACTAAAAAGAAGACTTTTAAGTGAGCACAATATAACATCACGCAAGTATGTATCTTTATCTTTTACTGAACACTTTCGCAGTTGGATTTCAGTTTGTATCAAACTTCATCCAGTAGTTTGATGCAGCCCCATTAAAACACGTATAGCTTCATTGCAATGACTGATTCAACCGCAAAGCTTACCTAAATGTTGCAAAAACCACGCTTACCCATTTCATTCATGTTGGCAGGTTTTTTTTCCTGTTTTCTCACTTCATGCCCTGTGCATGTGTCCTTTAAAACAATACACAGCGCCTGATGCTGATGCCTACAGTTTAATACCAAATAAGGGCTGCTTAAATTTCCATCAAAAACAATGCGTTTGAGGGTGCTTGTCGATTAGCATCTGCTTTTGTTTTGGGATTTGCTTCCGCCGCAGGCAATTAGCATAACAATTTGCAATTACATGGGAATATTAAAATGTTAACCACACATAGTTCCACTCAATAATGCTCAGTGGTTACATGAAAGGACACAAAGGGGATGGCAACAGCCATTGACACAGTTTGAATGTGTTTTTTGGGAAGGTTAATGTGGGTAATTACATATTTTATGAACGGTACAGATTTTTGAAATGAAATATAATATTATGGTGAAGGTCAATAAATAAATTGTTGTGTTCAACGACAGAGAGGGAGGGAGCAGTTGAGGAGTGACAAATTTCCATTTAAATAAGTTCAATTGGTGTAGACAATTGAGGCCTGAGAGGATTTTCCATTAAACTGAAATTTAATTCAAATTTTGTGCACCTTTTAGAGGCATTTAGGTGACAATCAATTTAAGGGACGTGTTTTATGAGCTTTGCAAATAGATTTAATTGTTTTTGGGACATTTTAAAGATAATGGAGCAAGGGCTGGTCTTATACATTTAAGGCGCAATCGAAACACGGCATTTTCATTGCCTTTTTTGTCGTTTATTTTAAAAGAATGCGTTTTTGTACTTGATTTAAGTGGTTTTTAGGTCCCGCTGCCGGCCTAATTTTGTTTGGGACGTTTTGGACGTGTTTTTTTTGTCGTTTTTGAAGCATGTTTCCGGACGTGTCTTGGCACAGTTTTTTTAACATTTTTTTTTGACACATTTTTAGTCGGAGATATTATTTGTCAAAATTATTTTGTGGGTGTTTTTAACTAATCTTGTAATTTTTCGATCTCCTTTTGAGATCGCTAAGTTTTAATATTTTAAGCCTTATTTGTGTCGGTTTTCTGACATCGGTTTTAGGGCATTTATTTTGATCGGTGTTTCATTGAGATTTCTGACGGTTTTTCCGAAACATTTTTGGTGCATTCTAAGCCTTTTATTTACCACTTTTGGTTGAATTTTTTGTGCGTTTTTGTCCGCTTGCAGTTGCGTGGTTTTCTTGTCCGACTCTATATTGGCTCGTCTTTTGACAACTTTTTTGACATTTGGCTTTTGCGTTGCATTATTTGCCTGTATTTCCGTGGTGGTGGATCTTTTAGATGCCAATTGTTTCGCATAATTTTGACGCAATTTTCAGTAAGTGTTTGATGTGTTTTTTTTTGTAAGAATTTACGTTGCGTCTTAATCTTTTGCCTTTCTGACTCATTTTGACCAGTTTGTTTGTGCAATTTTCAGCTTTTTGACGCGTTTCACTGTTAATTTTCGTGCGCGGCTTTTGGATCGTATTTTTATGGATATCTTGTGAAAAGCTTTACTGCTTTTTGCGGCGTTTTCCCCTATTTTGTAACTTTTTTCTGACGCATATTGTTCTTTCTTACAATCTTCTTTGGAGGATTTTGTGCATCTTTTCTGTAATGGTTCTTGGTTTAATTTTTTCATAGTTTTTTTCTTCTGAGTTTTTCATTAATTTTCAATTACTCTTTCCAATATTTTAAAGATTTTTTGACTTGTGTTGATCAGTATTTTAGTCGCAGTTTTGACGCTGTTTTTATTGACCAAATTGTCTCATTTTCGAGGCCATTTTGATTGCGATTTCTTACGATTATTTTGATGCTCTCTAAAAAGCGTTTTTTATTCCTTTTTCGATTTGTTTTCTTTTGAGTTATTTGGTCGAAAATAAGGTTTCAATAAGATGATAAAGAAATTAAAGACTGAACCATTTAATTTATATTAAATTCAATTCTAAGATCGATACTCCCTTGTTTTAAAATATGCGACATTTTTTAACTTCCATTAGTCTGTAAGGTTCAGAGCTAGCAGATTTAATCACTGTGGAGGAAACGAAGTGCCACAACCATGCTACGCTTGTAAATGATATCTTCTTAAAAAACAATTGTATGAAAATGCGCTTGCAAATTTTAAGTTTTGAGTCAATTTGTGTGCACATTTATTTAGAACTAGTACCGCCCGTGGTCAAAATTAGACCAATTTTATATAATTTATTTATTATTTATTTTAATTTATTTATATGCTAAATATTAATTTAAATAACTTTCCGCTATGAAAAAGAATGGAAAAGGGCTAAACATGAATGTTCGTTTCCATAGCAATACCTCGCAGATAACTTTGCAATGCCCCTGAAATAAGATTCTATGATTGCTTACTTTTAGGGGTAGTTAAATTGCATACCCTTATGGGTTAAAAAGACTCTCCAACAGGTTCTAATTTAAGATGATTAAATTCGTTACTATGGAAACATGACGCGACGGTGACAAATTGAATGGCAACAAAATGCTTTCGATTGACTGCTAAGCATTTTGTATGGGAAATCCTTAGCTTAATTTTACCAGTCTTAATGGCGACATATACCTGCGATTTTTTGTTTGTGCACATCTATGGCACAGTACCTTTCAAATGAAGTATCATTCTCCTCATTTCATGATAAATACTTAAAAAGTGTACGGAAACTTTTGATGTTTACGTATTAAAACTCATATGGAATTTCAATACATTTTAGGTGCTCTGGTCATAATTCCGGATAACTCATTGCAAGCTAAATTCTTGGCAACCTTCCTCATTATTTTAAATCTCACAACACTCGCCTAGAACTCCCAAATTGTCTCTGGATTAAGAATGTCTTTTAAATCGCAAATCCCCGCTTTCAAAGAACGCTCGTCCTGCTGTCATCTGTCATTGCATCTCCACAATGAGACCGAATTCGTCCCCGAAACTGTATGCAGTTGCAAAATCCTTCGTAATTACTCCTTCCGCATTTCATTTCTCAGTGTGTACTGTATTTATTCAATGGAAGGATATTTTTAATCCACATCCCATTCATGTACTATATACTCGCGCCAGCAACTGAATGAAAGGTTTATAATTAAATTTAATAATTACACCAAGGGATATTTGCAGCTTTCATCGTCCGAAAGATACATCGCACAGTGCAACTCCTACCTTAAACGATTTTTAATATCCTCTCGTGAGTGTATTAAATGCGAGTGTGTATCTTTTGCAGTTTTATTTAACCTCATGAATGCACAGTTTGGTGGCACGCAGATGTATCCAAAAGCTGAAAAAGAAAATCGAGGAGTTGGCGGCGTCATTATCCAAACCTAATGCGGTTTCGGTGCGGCGAAAAAAACGCCAACCCCCACCAAAATAAACGAAACAAATTGTGCATCGCACCCCGAAATGGTTGAAAAAATAGGGTCTCGAGGTAGCCCCATAATAGATGCAAGATATCCTCTGCCATTTTTGCATAATAATGTCGCGGCGCAGGTTACTTTTTTACGAATGCAATGCACTTGCACACTGCTACAGAAAACTTTTCGCATAATTTTCCTGTTTTGCTTGTGTTTGTTTTTTTTTTTTTGTTTTCATAGTTTTCCTTGGCACTGTTGTTCTCGTAGTTTTGAACAACTTCCTGAAAGTTTACTTTCGCTCGAAGGACTGCGGGGGGAAATTAGATTCTTGTACTCACAGTCGTGATCATCATTTTTATGCGTTTCCCCTCGGGCAGGGGCGGCACAACAGAAGGCGAACAAAAAAACCGGAAAATTGGGCAGAATATGAATAAATTGGTTTCCTTGCAGTGCAGCAGAGGGAATGCATTTTTATCGTTAGCTTTGCGCTCATTTAGCCATTTCCTTTTTTTTTTGATAATAAATATCCTTACGACATGGTTATTGCTCCAATGGGGCGAAGAGTCAATGAACCAATTCGTTGAGTGCATAAAAATGCATAAATCTGCATTTAACCTCATTGAGTCAAAACGAGACGGAGAGTGCTGCCATAAATAAAGTTGGTAACAAGAATAGTATCAGACGGGCGGGGCCGGTGCGGCTGTAGTGGCGCAAGGAGTTGCATTCAAGAGCCTATGCGAACAATGGCCCCGGGGGGACAATGGGATTTTAATTTTACATTTTATTTTTTCGCTGTTATTTATGTGGAACGCGTGCTCGAACGCGGAGTAGGTAGCGTCCTTAGTCGTATTCGTATTGTTTGGAGAGTTTGTTGTGTCGTGTAGTGTTCTCACATTATCTGGGGGACAAAGTGGTGACAGAAATGCAATTTGTAACCGGGTTCGGTAGAGCAGATAGGTGCTGATTTGTATGCGCTCTCGTCCGCCCCCACCGATGCATGGTTTGTTGAACTTTTAAGCGGATTTGGATTGGCAATTTCTTAGTAAACCGATAATGGAGTTCCAAGTGGAGTATGTTACAGATGATCGATGGAAGAGGCAGGTTCGAGTCTGATCTTCATTTTGTTGCAAGGGGAAATAACGATCGGACGACGTAGTTCAGTTGTTTGGACTGAGCCTGTCCGGATAATGCTGGATGGTCCCGTCCGTATTTTTCAAACACGACAACTTTCAAAGTATTGGGTCGATCAAACATCTGCTTCTAATCGACTTCAAGGGGACTCCAATTGCGTAGGTAAGTAAACAAAGCAGTTTTCAAAGGACATTCCAGAAGAATTGGCAAAGTTTTCAAATAGATTCAATGCACAGAGCGGTGAGGCGCCTAAGTAAAGTCGCGAAATTCGGTTGATAATGACATTTTAAGGACATGATGTTTATCGGTTCTCTGCGATAACATAAAGAATATTGACTAAGTATAAGGAGGTCCTTAATTGGGAAGCAAGAAACAAGCAAAGTGAGTCTAAAATTATTGGATGTCAAAGATTGCCTTTTAAAATTGAATTTTGGGGGCCGTGTTGCTTCGAAAAATTCGTATTCTTAAAACAACCAGAGAACATTGGAAAAGGAACACGGTTCAGAAAAGACGAGACCAAGAAAAATAAGAGAAGAAACAGAAAATTTCATATAGGACGCTTAGTGCTGAACATTTTTTAGAAAGTGCCCAACAGCAAGAGTGGTTCCTGAGTGGCAGAGATCGGCCTCAAAACAAGCGTGGTCAGGGTCACTGCATAAGAGGAACACCCTCAACGATAATTTTAGAGAGGTGAAGCTCTTTAACTCAGCGCGGTTTTTCATGAGACTGTAAAGTTTGTCGGTCCATCGATGGCAGCCAAATAATGTCCCACAAGAAGCTACGACAAGGAGAAGCCTGCTTTCATGAACTCCTAAAGCTACAAATACAAGCTTTGTTTCTGAATGGCAGACAGTGGCTCAAAGCAAAGCGTTCCTTGGTACGGATGTGGAGCTCCAACTCCAAGTACCCATAGGACTTAAGACGTAACTGCGACTGTGGGAATCCATAACAAGCATAACTTGTAAAGTTTTTGAGCTTGTGCTGAGTGATAAAGCATAGAGAGGAATATGTAAAAGGTGGCGCAAATCATTCTATCGAAGTATGCTATAAATGTCAGGAGGCTATACTACTTAAGAACGCGGAATTATTTTTCAGAAGTGTGTGCAGATTTCCCAGACGTCCGACACCAACTGAGAAAATACTGCGACGCTTAGCCGCTCACCTAGAAGATTATGAAACTATGTATACCATAAGCTGCCAGGTATGGCCGGCCACGGAGAACCCGTTCTGCTGAGAATATGGTTTTTGTGGCTAAAGACGTCTCAGAGGACCCCGGAGTGTTGACCATACGACTACTGTGGAACGCGAGCTCTGCAGAACCATGCTTAATGACTTCCTCCTGCAACTATCTTCACAGTCTCTCCGAGTCCTTCATAGCAAAGTGCTAACGCATGCTAAACATAAAAATAACTCATTCTTAGTTTCGTTGGAAGAGCAAATGTAGAAACACCAAATCACGCTGTTTCGATACGTCATGGATCTGGAAAGGCTCGCAAAGGTTGTTTCCCAGTTCTTTTTCTAGTCAAAATTCATTGCGTTTCACCTTTTTTAGATTTCCACTCATTGGGACGTTTTCATCGCCCATGGAAAGTTTTTCGCGCTTTAAAACGTTTCTTTTCGGTTGCTCCTGTCTAGCAATCCTCCAAATATAAATAAGTATTAATAAATGAACAAAGATTTCAACATGTTTCTGTTCCTGCTGTCCTGTGTACATGGTTCACCAGTTTGACCTCTCATAATAGACCACACTTTTCCTCCTAAAAATGTGTAGAATAAGCCACTAATGGAGACTGTCATCAACATATTTATCAACCTTCCATTCAAAAAAACCAAAAAAACAAAACGAACTATGCAATTATGTATTTAAGGACAAGCGACACAAGTTTCAAAGCAGACTGCATGTCAGCAAACGCCCACATAGTCGACCACCCGGCACAATTATGAAATATGCCACATCATATAATTAACGTAATTTAAATTGTTGGTAGTAAATTATGTCCTGACATGTCCTGCACAATATACTTTATAATCAACATGAATTTTAATTAACAGCTACACACTGCAGAGACTGACAATGAACCTCTGAGTTAGATGAAAAACAAAACAGTCCTTCGCACATTGTAGCTGTAGGTATAACAAGTTGCTACATGGCATTGAAATTAAATACGACAGCTAATAATGAAAGCCAATGCTCACAGGAATTCGCTATTACGCTATATGGATGGGTGCTCGATTTTATTCACCAGTTTGTTCCACATTCAAAGAGTTGAGTTCCATTTATGTAGTAGATTTTTCGAAAAAGTGGAGTAAATTGTTGTAATTATGAATAAAGTGTCCCTACCTATGACGGAGTTTAAATAAATATGTCCTTTTTATTTGTTTTAATTTTTTTTGCATTATTCAGTAACAAAAACATAAGAATGAATTAAGTTTAAATTGCACAATACATTTAAATAAAATTAAAATAAATCACAAATCCTTCATTTTATCTTTCGTAATTCAACTTTCGCGTCATTCCTAACTATTATATTTCATGTTTAAGAAAAAATAGCGAATACTATACAAACAACTCAGAATTAAAAATTTTCCATTAATAAACTTACTTTTACTTATTTTTTTATTTAATTTATTTATTAAATTATTTATTTATTTGTCTTTTTTTATTTAATAACTACTTTAACTTGTTTATACAAAGCCATTTGGTGCATTTAATACAGTTCAATACAATTTTTATGACCAATCTACTTTGTTTATTTTTTTCTTATATTCAGGGTTTTTTTGCTCTTTTTTCTTTTAATTTTACTTTATTTTTTTCCTCACATATCTATCTTAAATACCAAATAATATTTCAGCAAGAAGATAAAATCTGAATTATCAAATCTCTGTAAAATGTGCAATAACAAAAATCTTATAACATTCTTTATATACGAAATAAAATTCAAGTAAAAATTAAAATAAACTTACCTATATTTTTTGACGAACTTGACATTAAACAAACATTAGTTTTTCAACCGTTTTAAATTTATTTCTAAACTAGCTGTACACCCACGGCGCTGCCCGTGCCTTTCGTATTAAGTCCCGCCACAATTCGCAGAGTCGTTTTTTAAGGGAGGTGCAACGGCGCCCTTTTTGATTACTGCCCCATTGTGTTGAACACCATTTACAAAAATTCAAGGCTTCATAAATGTCCAGATACCTATAGTAATTTAATTATTTTGTTACCTATATGGCAAGTGCCATATCCCGATTTCTATCCCGATTATTTTTTGCAAATGGCTTTGTTAACGAAAGAACCAAATTACATCTTAAGGTTTTTTCCACTGCGCCACCTCTCGCGAATGTCTGACAAACATCCGAGAGTAAAACTGTCATGAAAGAGCCGTTTGGACTCGGCGTAAAGCTCTTGATCCCTTCCATTCGTCACAAAAATTGAAAACCCACACAAAACGAATGGTTGTGAGAAGCTAGGCCTTGGGTCCCACAGACCTGTCGCGCCAAAATATTTATTTATTTATTTTTAATCCAAGGTTTTCTATTTGTATTGTTTCTGATTGCACTTTGTTTCCATTAGGGCCCAAAACTATACTATCTTTCAAGTTGGAATCAACGCATTCACAAAGTTTCATTGAAATCGGTTGAGCGGCTCTGAAGATCGACCACAGCGCCACCTGTTGATTCTCTCGCACTTAGCAGTAAAGTGTTTCTATCACAAAAGATCAACAAACTGTGATTTTGAAAATATTTTTTTTCTATATTTGAAGTGTCACTACTCGATTTCTATCCAGTTTATTTTTTTTTTCAAAGTGCGTTTCCCCATGAAAAATGTAATGTGTGCCTACAACGCCACCTGTTGAGAATTTTCCAACTTTTCTTTTCTTCTAAACCATCGCTGATGTAAGCCAAACCAAACAAAACAAAGATCATTCAAATCGGGAGATTGAAGGTGAGCTTCCTGTCAAAGACCACGCCTAGATCATTAAAGCAATCCACACTTTCATCAGGTCCTTTATTAATAAAATAAATTGGCGCAGTTGAATTTTGGCGTCTCGTGAAGATCGTGCTTTTACACTTCTTAAGATGAATCTGCATAAAGTTTCATGCTGTAAAAATAAATAACCTTGTTGACTGCTATATGAATAGATCAGCTTACAGTCATGCGCAATGCGAAAATAGCAAACTCTTTAAAATGTAGAAAGAGGACATAGATCGTTGATAAATAACAGGAACATGAGTGGACCAAAGTGGCTGCCTTAAGGGACACCAGAATAGACGACAATATTTCTAGACAAACAGTTATTAAATTTCAGTCACATTAATGCTAGAAACTCTTGAGTCGTGGGTTTGTAGAACTCAGCTGGAAGCTTTAATATTTGTCCTCTTCTTTAGTGTTTCCATCAGTTCTGGAATCATTATGGTGAAGTTAAGCTCCTCGATCTAGACTAAAGAAAGGAAAAAGAAGTACATTGTTGGTGCGGGTCTGGAAGTAGGAGATCTTTCGAACAACTTACAGATCACAGACACGCCAAGAAGGATACGAAAGACACATTTTCCCAGAAAACTCCAACTTGATTTTATTCTATATTCATTCCTTGAAGTCTTTGTCAAATTACAGCCTTAGTTAAGCCACTGCATCCCCCAAGCACCCTGACAACATTTTCACCTCAAGTCCAGCATCCACCTAAGTTACCTTTAATTGACACTATAAACGCCAGCAGGCGATTAAGTTAAATCTCCGTTTGCCCGACAAAGCAACAAAGAAAACGCACCGCATAAAAGCCACGTGACGAAATTATTGTCACTGAGATTCCATTTTACTGTCAACGGTTGAGGAGATTCTCTCTGCGGGTGCCCATAAGGACGAACGCTATTAATGTCGAAATGGATTTCCCTGTTGACCTTTTATTTCACAATAAATCTCATCCCTCTTTCCTCGCTGTGGCCGCACAGAAGGTGGATTCGGGCAAAAGATCCTAAATCAGGGATGTGTATTTTTTCCATTCCACCTCTGACATCCGTAAGACATTAAATGTCTCCCGTTTGACATGTAGTTCCATATGCGTTAGTGCGCGCGCTACAGAGGGCGGTGATTTTGACGGAATCCATAAAACGACTTAGAGTGCGGTTTTATCGTGTAATTCGCCCCACGGCACTTAGTGGCACAACGAGAGCTTATAGTATACGTGACGCGGGCGGGCACATTTTAATGGCGGACAACACCTTTCTTTTTTCAATTAACCCCGAACATGATTTATGCCGCTGAGGCTCAGTCTTTGATTGCAATTGGGGGCCGCACTCCAGGCGGTGGAATTGCGTGATTAGAGTCTGTCTGGTCGATACATGTGTACATAGCTATAGCCTCCGTGTAATTTCAAAACCATCCACTTGAATTTATGAACAATAAATCACAGACAAACATCCGCAACCAGCAGACCGCCGGCCGCCACCCTTTGGGCCAGGCTAACTGAAAATCAGATCGTAAATCATTTGACCACAAACACACACACACAGCCACACGGACTCAAACAAAGCATAAATTTCCATAAATACAAAACAAACTTGAACTTATTTCAATTTCCTATGTGCGGCGGTCGAACGATGAACCGATGTCACCCCCGTGGGGTTCGATTCCATTAGAGTGCGAGGGTGTGGGTGCGGGGCCAGGTGAATCGACTCGAAATCCAAATAATCATAGAAAAAACGAGGTCCGCCTCAGGTGTAGCCGTTCGAACTAAAGCCAGGTGTAAACATCGGTGTACACGACGACAGAGTCCTTTGGGGCTGGGGGTGAGTTACACACACCGACCCGGCCATTACCACAGTGGAATCAAATGTGAAACATGCGCTGCTGGTGGATAGCATACTTTTCAGTGCAGCCGGTCCGGATGAACTTTTGATTAGTAAATGTTAGCGCTTGGCGCCTCGGGTGGGACATCTGATCCGTTATCCGAATTTTTAGCGTGCACCCCAGGTCGCTTGTTAATTAGTATGTGAGTCGCGCGAGTCATCCGAAAATGTCAGTATTGATGCATTGGGCAAAGGTAACTTAGCTCGACACCAGGTCAAATTGAATTTTAATTCAACTCGTGGTCGTGGCTTTCTGGTAGGTCCAGTGGCCGGCGATTTTGCAATTACTCGTAGTAGTGCAAGTCGAAAGGTTTCGGCTTCATTTGAGGTGACATGTGTGTGCTCGCCGTGTGGTAGAGGAGGGTGTTTGTATGACGACGTGTGGTGCTGGACCAGAATTTCATTTCAATTTTAATCCCGGCGAGCGGTTGACTGAGTGAGTTGGTTTCAATTTCGGCTGCGAAGGGACAGTAAAAGGTATAATGACATTAGGCGAAACCTGCCAGTGACTGTGGGTAGTTCTGTGCGTTGCAGCTACCATCATCGGCTGCCGAGAGTTGCCCGCTTAAAGATCTAGTTATAAATAAATGGTTGGTGCGTATAAGGAGCCCATAGCTGAAGCTTCTTTCAGTTATTGAGGTTTTGACGGACTGGACCTACAATTTTATACCACGAAAAACTTAATAACATGTTTTTCTCATGTTCGCGGTTAGGAAACTTTTGGTTTTAGAAACTGGGAACGCTAGCTAAATAGCCAACACTCGATACCCAGCCCATTTCATTGAAAACTTAGTCAACGGATAAGTTTTAACTCACCAGAAGCTTCAGCATTGTAAAAGACTCAAAAAAGCTAAGCCCTCTAACGGAACGGACCGCCGGCCGCTGTCTCAAGCCCAATTCCAACAGGAGAAAAGTTACAAATTCCTACGATTAGATTCTTACACAAAATTCTGGGCAGTTTTTGATATATTTCGTCTGTCAACTGCTGTCACTAAATTTGATTTTAACCAACGTCCGCCATGTTTAAATTTGATGGCTAGAACCAGAAAAGAGAATATTTTTCCAAACACTTCAGCGGGTAAATAAAACCTAACAAATCTGTCAATATACTTCGCCTTTTCCTTAAAAAATATGCCAACATGGAAATGGCTTGCATAAAACGAACACTTCCCAGTCTTTGGTAGTCTTCGACCTTGGCTTATAAATCAAGGTGCCACTTAACATTTTCGTGACTCATTTCTGTCATTGAAGTAGTAACTTGCGCCAGGACATCTTAGTATTCCCACCAAAAGCAGGAAATTGGTGTTCCAACATTAAGAGCCTTCAGCTAGGTCAATCTTTTGAGCGATTTGCATGATTGGAAAAATAGTTCGCAATTTATTTTAAACCCAAAATGGCGGTGGAGATTGCAGTCTCAAAGGCCTACCTACTTTAATGGCTCTCAGTTCCATCAGATATAATTTCTTGGAAGATACTTCTTCGAAGAGAAAGACCTCTCGGGCAGGTCTATTAAAGACTTGCATAACTTGGTTACAGCCTCGACATGGCTTAAAGCTCGAAGGGTTTTACGCCTTTTCACAGTGTGGGGTACATATAACCCCAAGGGCGTCACAATCGATCTTCATTGATCTAAGTGTGACACCTACAGATTTATCATACCTTGACAACCTCTTTGCTTACCAACTTTTATGGCTTACATTGTCCGTCTTGAAGGCCCTAACTTGTTTTTGTTCTTTATAAGGTTAGGTATATATCGTGGTTGTTTCACAGCTTCTGGCTTTGCAAAAACTTTTAAGCACATAGTTTTTGAGATCGTTGCTTCATAAAAATCAGAAAGTCGCCCTAAAAAACACTTTTAGAATTGAGCAAGTCAGTGAAGCAATTTTTTTAAGGTCTTCCAAAGATCAACTTGCCCATATAATGGCTAGTTTAATAAGCTACAGTTGCCGGACATGTACAAAGGAAATTGGGCAGTGGTTGCCGAAACCCAAAACAAGCTGCGTTCATGTACAGCGACCTGTATTTGCAGCTCTGGTCAATCCGCCTCCACCGCTTCATAAATAACCTGAACCTGAATCACATAATCCAAAAGAGAACTTGGCTTTGTTTCTTGTATGAGTCTATGCAAAGCTCCAGGATATGGCAATTTGTCCTCTGAATTTGGATTCTAAATTTTGCTGACCTAGAAATTATTATTACTGAAACAGCTTTTGCAAGGGAAATCATAAATAGGTAGATCACAGAACTTAAGACACCCTAACCCAGCTTCTGGTAACCATCGTTTGTTCAAGTTTGTTTTAAATTTCGGTACAAATGGAAGCGAACTAAAGTTTTGTGACTAAATTGAGAAGGTCTTTTAGGACATTTACACTCTGGGATGTTCTTCAGACCTTTGCGACGGGTTTTTCCGGGGACTTAAGCTCCAGCACGCCGAAGACTTAAAATCATGACCTCTCCTACATGGATTCTGTGTTACAAAATGAAAACCCACTTGAGTTTTGTAAGTTCGGTGATATAAGATCAAATTTTTGTTTGCCAAAGTTGCTTTAGAACGATTTCGTTACATTTTACACACCGTTTACTTTTGTAATGCATCTTGACTTGGGCTTTTAAACTGAGAAGAACAGTCCTTGGGACATAACAGCCTTTTACTTTGGGTACATTCATCTAGGCCTAGAGCCCTATAGTCTTTGAATCACGGATTTGGCCTTAATTGTCGTCTCGAAACTGTAGGCTGAGCTTTGTTAGTCTTCTGCTGATAGCTGACTTTCGCTATTTTTAACCTCAACCACTCATTTCATTGAATTTTTCCTATCAACAAGTATAAGGCTTAATATCGCAGATGCACATCATGTGTCAGTTTCAATGTGGAAAATTGCATGACAACAAATTGTTATACCCAATTGTTATAAACAATGCAACAACTTGACAAAAGTTGTTTCTCCTAATGGTTTTACAATGGCTGCAACTTTTATTCCCATAACATCAATCAATTGGAGCCGCACATTCAAATCAGTTAAGTGGATTTCAAATTCTAAGCCACCGCGTTGCATGTCCTTAAAACGATAGTAGGTATATGCCCCTCATTTGATGCATAAAACAACAACCTCCGGTGTCACATTCTTTTCTTCCTTAATCCTCCAGCCAGGGTAACTTAAACTATTTCCATTTCCATTTCCACTTTTCCATTTCAGTTCAATGTCAACGTTTCTTGTTACGAAAAAAAAAGTGTTTTCTCTTCCCCACAGCCTCATCCACCACCACCAGGCGGACGTTTAGCATGCACGCAATCTGGCAACGGAAACTTTGTCTTATGAATCTCATGTTTTATGCTCAGCGATTTTCTGCTCAAGTTCGCAGGGATATGAAACAAATTGCTTCTCAGTTTTCCCAGTTTTCGAGGTCATAACTTTCTCAATTTATCGTGTAATGGAGATTGTGTATGCAGATTTTTTTCTGTTTTTTTTTTCCAACCACCCCCCGCCCTTGTATTCGTTATCATCCCTCTGGTGCTCTAGCAACAGGTGTCCCAACACTCAACTCTTGGCATGCAAATCTAGGCGGCTATGTTTTATGTGCATACATTACGGTGAATGTTACGCAATGCATTTGTGGTGTAAGTGGGGGTTGGGGGTGTCCTGTGAATGTGATTGAAAAAAGTGTTTTGTTGGGAAATTTGAATTTCTTAAGGTGCCAAGTTGTATGAGTGCAGTTATCCCTGAACCTTGTTCTTTTCTAATTTAAATTTACAAGGCTACCAAGTGTCTGGCAGGACGGCAGTCACCGTTTTCGCGAAATGAATGTCAGAATGTGGATGGTAAGAAGTTACTAAATTGAAAGAACGAAACCCAAGAGACCCTTTAAAACACTTTAAACTATTGGTGCGACTTAAGACAATCAGAAATGCAACCGTGCAGCACATCAGGCACATCATACACTCGCTGATTGAAGAGCACGCTTGTATCAACCCAAGGAAGCTTGTGTATTTTGTTGGGGCTCTCGCACAAGGGACCTTATAATTGTGGAACGTGTGGTATGACTGCTGCTCTGTACGTTTCTCTCTCTGGTCTCTGCCTATGTGTGTGCACAGGATTAAGGGATCATATTTATTGGTACAATATGTGTGAGTGGAGTAAATATCCAACATAACACTTTCCTTCGTCCATAGAGAGAAGGATACTGTTTGGTCGCCTTCTATCCACAATTCACAGGCAAACAACGTACAAATTAATTGTCCTGCAAATTGCCTCGATTTGTTGGTAGTGTGCCAGGGAGGATAATGAAAGGCGGCACAAGCCATCCGCAAAACCTGACCGTCTCTTGGTAGCTGGTTGTACTCCTTTCAAACATTTTGACAAAGCTGTGAGGATTTTGTGTGCGGCTAGTGCGGGGATTGCAAGTTGGCAATAAATATCCTGTACGATTAGGAAATCGATTGCACTTGAACCATTCCGATTGAACAACAATTAGAGACACACATGAATAGATCCTGACCATGGACTGATCAATCGAATTGATTGGGGGAAACTTCCTTTCATGGCTGCCATATGGACGATGTGTGGGAAGTGATTTTTGGTAATGTGCCATGGGAGTAGTGTGGAGTTGATTGCCTTTGACAACTGACTGTCATAATCTTATGGCTTCTTTTGAGCTCAAAATTTGAATAGGAGGAAATTTTATCCCTTAAAAAAACAGAGACTTCAAACTGACATAGAGTCTGAAATAGGTACAGTACGGAAGTTTGATATAGGTCACCGTAATAGCTAAGAGAGTAAAGTAAGGACTCTGATACTGCTTAACGTATTTTTTTTAAATACCACTGATCAAGGCAGATCCTGTTACTAAAAACGGACTTTCATGGTAACTTATACGGCACAATGCGATGACACGCAACTGTGGAAGAAAATTTTTGAAAAAAAAGCTCTCCGCGAGGAAATGCAGCTTCGGTCAATATTATTTCAGAATGAAGTTGGGCTTTCAGGGGAGCCACTCTCTTAAGCATTATCCGATGAATGTGAAACGCGAGTAAAGTTTTTTTTTTCATTGAGAATAGGTGGTTCATTGCTGACTCCCAAACAGTTATCAACTAAAAGACTTCGTAATAGCGATTGCTGAACGCTTTCGAAAGATAACTTAAGCAACGTATGAATCTAAACAGTGTTTCTTTCAAGTTACTGCACTGTTGAAGACCCCTATCCTTCGGTGTATGATTCCGCGACTGGTATAAAAAGTCTATTTAGTATTTCACAGCGTTTCGTGATAGAGGCGTTTGAAGAACAGGCAGAATTTGTTGGACTTGGTCAAGAGTAAGTAGGGGACGTACGCCAATAGTGAGACAACCCGTTCAATGAGACACTCAATTTAACTCCGAAACGACTTGTTTAAACATGTTGCCCCCTGCACATACAAGAAGTGTAACAGTATGCTATCTTTTGATTCTGTTTTCAGCAAGCTTCCGTGTAGTACAGACCGGCACTTAGATTGAAGCACACAAAACACAAGAAATGTTTTTTTTTTTTAATTTTTGGTAAAAGTATAAAGTGATATATTTTCGGGTGAGTCATGACAAGATGTATTTCTATTATTTAGTTTAGTGTATGTAGTAAGTATTCAAAGTGCATTTAAGTTATTTCAAAGTGTAGCTTTGGTGATATTTTTTTCTTAAGATTTTTTGAAGGATTCGCCCAACAGTGAGACAATGCACATCGACAAACAGTGAGACAGTGATTTGTACATCCGAATGTGGCCGATAGATCATTTGTTGCCTTAGATGACATTGAAATTGTACTGTCCCATCCTATTCTATGTGGCCATACTAGTAGGCAACAAGGGAGTATACAGATTAGCATTAATTTGTTCGTTAAAAAGACTGTTTTATTTATTTTTATATTTAAAACTTAATAAAAACAGTTTTAGCAAAGAAAAGTAATATTTAAGTCACATGTCTCACGTACCTCAACAGTGAGACAAAAGAGTTTTGCAGACACAATAAACACAAACATTAAATTCAATAGTCAAAAATGAAGACAAAACTTGACGCAAACGAGCAAATATTTAAATTTCAAAATATTTTCGAAACTTTTAAAATTATAGCAACTTTAAAAAAAAGTGTCTCACTATTGGCGTGCCTTCCCTACATGCAGGCAACGCCACTGATGATAACAACAATTTGGAGGTAGCGAAGGAGTAAACATGAACTCCACGAAAAGACTAAGAATTGCTTTAGGAAACCCTTGTGGACATGTGTTTAAAACTCCCTTAACTCGACGGGACGAAATGCATGCTTTACAAAAGCCTTATACTACCACTTTTGCCTTTCGGCACCGAGTGCTGAATCATAAGCAGGAAGGGACAGCTGGTACCGCGCTCATTCGAAAGAATTTTTTTTTCTGTCCCCAGGATGGGGAATGAAGGAGAAAATGCAACCGGGAACTTTAATTTTTCAAAAATCCGGATGTAAATGGAAAAATACGTCGCCTACATTTTTTATTATTTATTTATTTATTTATTTATTCATTATTCTCATTTTACAATTTACAAACTTCAAACTAAAAAGTCACATTTTGTATTAATTAACAAAAGTACATAGAGGCAAATGTCACATTATATAAAAATATTTATATTTATAAAAATATTTAACAAATTAAAATAAGAAGAACAATTTTAATATACAAAAACAAAGATTATATTATTTATTATTTGATTTATTTAAAACATAATTTATTGTTTTATTTATTAGATAAATAAAAAGTTTAGCGTTGTAGTGCAACAAAATTTCAATTTCAGTGTGATTAAAGTCAAGAAGCCATTGTTTCACTTTTTTCATAAAGTTAAATAAATTTGCAACGAATTGTTTATCTTCAGGATCTCAAAAATTCAATTCAATCAACTTCGAGTGTAATTTTTATTCAAATTTGTTTAACCAAATACAAAGAACAATGTCAAAAATGTTAATTCCATTATTTTGACGGCTCCTCAAACTATAAAAGCGCCTTAGATCGGACTTTGCATGTAACCCCTTCTAAGAAAAAATATCTTCAGGACCTTAAAATGTTGAAGATCGATGATAGTTGGCAACCCACACGACATAAATATTGACAAGCAGTTGTCACTTTGACATCTTCACCGAAAATTTATATTATACCACGTTTCTGAATTAACCTGTACAAATTATTTTTTTTTTTTCTCTTGAGCTCTCGCCAATAAAGGTTCTGAATTATAATTTAATATTATAGAAGATATACTGCGTTTTAATAATTCTTCTCAATAGGTTATGGGCCCAGGGAAATCCACTGCGCACATCAAATTTGTTTAAATAAATCATATGGTAAATTGTGAGCAAAAACCTTGTGACGATCAAAAGAATTGGTTTGCGATGACTTCCAGTTCGTCAAGTTCCTCGCGCATGGAGTTGCTGTCCAAAGAGAACTACGACACATGGAGCATGCAAGTTGAAGCACTTCTCACCAAAAATGACTTGTGGGATTATGTTAATGGTTCGTGTTTGATGCCTGCGGCAGATGATGCCCTGAAGGTTGCATGGTTGAAACAAGATAGAAAAGCCAAGGCGGATTTGGTTTTGTCAATTCATCCCTCTGAATTAAAACAGATTCGCGGATGTGATACATCAAGAGAAGTGTGGCTTAAGCTGGAGTCCATTTACGCTTCAAAGGGACCGGCAAGGAAGGCGACATTGCTGAAACAACTAATGCTTCAGAAGTTGGACGATGGCGGTGACGTTAAAGACCACATGGCGAAGTTCTTTGATGCCGTCGATAAGCTTGAGAGCATGAAAGTGCAAATAAATGGAGATTTGCTTGCAATTATGTTATTGTACAGCCTTCCCTCTTCATACGAAAATTTTCGATGTGCTATTGAGTCGCGAGATGAGCTACCAAACGCCGAAGTACTGAAAATAAAAATTATTGAAGAGAGTGAAGCGCGACAGCAAGCAACTGGAAGCGCAGTTATAGCCATGGCTGCTGGGAGCAGTACATATGCTCGGTCGATGAGAGACAAAGCAAAAACGGCACCAAGAACTGCAGAAATTAAATGTTTTAAGTGTGGTATTTTCGGTCATAAAGCAAACGTATGCCCGACAAGAAAGTCTGATGTCAGACGAAAGCCAAGGCATTCAGCAAACAGTGTCGATGAGTCGTATTACGCAGTTTCTCACTTGACTACCGCTGATGCAAATAATGCATACTGTGCAAAGAAGAAGCGTTTGACTAATAGGGCATGGATTCTTGACAGTGGTTGTACAGCACATTTGTGTGGCGATGAACCTCTCTTCAAATCGATGGGAAGCTCTCCGAAGACGAAATTGAACTTGGCAAGTAATGCGTCAGCTGAAGTGAAGGGAAAAGGCGTTGTTCAAGTGTCTATTGCGAGTGATTGTGGTCAACGAAAAATCGAGTTCAAAGATACGTTGTATGTGCCTGACTTACGAACAAACCTCATCTCAGTGGCAAAAATTACGAATAGAGGGCATGAAGTGACGTTTCGTAAGAATGACGCTTACATTCGTGATGATCTTGGAAATGTGTCCGTAGTTGCAGATCGCAGAGGGGAACTTTATTATATTCGCGAAAATACTGCTAATTGTGCAGAGGCGGTTGTCCGATCTGAGTGCTCCGAACTGTTGAAGTGGCACGAAAGATTGGGTCATTTGAACAGCAAAGATTTGTTAAAGCTGGTTCAAATCGGTGTTGTACCCGCGGTGGATATGAATGACGCTGATCAATTATCGCGTTGCGAGACTTGCTTGAAAGGAAAAATGACTGCTGTGCCTTTTCCCAAATGTAGGGTGCCTTGTTCAGAGGTATTAAAAATTGTGTACTCTGACGTTGTAGGTCCATTTAGAACGGAATCATCGGGACGTGCAAAATATTTTGTGACCTTTATAGATGACAGTTCAAGATGGTCCGAAGTATATTTCCTGAGACAGAAGAGCGGAGTATTCGATGCGTTTAAACTCTACCAGAATCTTGTAGAAAGGCAGACTGGGATGAAAATTAAATATTTGCAGTCGGACAACGGACGCGAGTATTGTAATTTAGAGTTCGATAAATATCTAACCGATCAAGGAATAGAGAGGAGGCTAACGATTCCTCGCACTCCACAACAGAACGGAGTTGCGGAGCGCATGAACCGAACTCTTTTGGACATGGCAAGGTGTTTGTTGCTGCAATCTGGTTTGAGTGCATCGTTTTGGTCTGAAGCTGTTGCTACCGCTTGTCATATTCGCAATCGGTGCCCTACGAGCAGTTTAGCCGGTAAGATTCCGTATGAAAAGTGGACTGGAAAGTCATTAAAAGTGAATTACCTCAAAATATTTGGCTCCAAGGTGCTTGTCCTGGACAAGGATCCTAACAAAGACAAGTTTGCACAGAGATCTATTGAAGGAATATTTGTTGGATATCCTCGAGATAGGAAGGGATATCGAATATGGGTGCCAAGTAAACACCAAATCGTTCATGCCCGTGATGTTAAGTTTTTTGAGGATATACAGCGGTACCCTATACAAAATATACAGGTGCCGTATCAGTTGCTACAAACAGAAGAGAAGGCAGAGGACGAGGAGGGCGAGCGGATGACGGTTGAGTTTTCGCCTCCTTCATTGAAGGTTAATCTTGCTCCCGAAGACCACCCAAGAAGTAAAAACGCTTCCGGCATTTTTTACTTCTTGGCATCGACGCCACTGGTCATTGGCACACGATATGGTGTGATATGGTGACCGCCATACAATAGCCCAAAGTCCAACACTTACCACATGTCCCCATGGACAATTGTATCGATTTTATCATTTGCTCAGAATGCATTTACATTTATAGAACCGGGAATATGACCTCTGTCTTAAGACAAAAAGTCCTTCAGTCACTTTCAACAACTTCAAAAGAACGAAGATCTACTGATTTTGCACGGCAATTGCAGCAACTTTCTTGCATCGCATGCAAACAAATTTCCGGTTCACCCAAAAACTTATACCCAAATGAAACGCAACCTATTCCACTCTTCACCTCCATCAGCTGAATGCTTACCATGACTCGAATAAACAAAATAAAAGGCAATCAAATTGCGCAACAGCAATTCAAGTCGAAAGCCTTCACCACAGGATACCATGATTAAACGTCGCCGTCGTCCTCGTCGTCGTTGTCGTCTTTTGAGGAGCAAATTAATTGAACATCCTCGAGAAAAACAAAAGCGACTTATCGTCCACTATCCATGTCACCGGATACAAAAAAGCAATTTGTTCGCCACGATAACAATCCAGCTCAGCAAAACTGTGGTGCGGATAAAACGATTACCCGGCAAAAGGAATTCCTCTAAGAGACAGAGACAGAGAGAGAGAGCAGCCAAAACGAATGCCTAATGACAAGCAATTTCCCCCTTTTAATCCTCTAATTTGACCCATAATTAATTAAATAGAATTTTCGGGAGAAATCAATGCGATTGGGGATGAGGGTCGGATCGATACCGGACCATCGAGGAGGGGGCTGGAGCCCACCCTTCAAGTGAACGGACTGCATTAAAATTCAGAAAGCTACGTCCTCCAATCAAGTCCATCATCGTTGTGCCTTGCTGACAGTGACATGAATATTGTACGATAGAGCTACTTCCGTGGCATGTGTATTGTGTACCCAAACATGACATGCGATGACACGCAAACCTTGACAAAATGCTGGCGGGTTAATTTTGTGCACACGCAGACCAACGAATCGGGTCAGTCCTGCGAAGAGGTCTAAGCAGAGTGACCTTTTGAGAGGCGTGCGGTCTACAGAAATCTGAAGGTTGTCCTTTGTAGTCCGAGAAGAATGTGGTTTTTCTTTGTTGTAAATGGGAATGGTTGTTGCTTGTTTTCTGTCAAATTGACGATTCGATTTGCTATCCTCTGTCGTCGGCAATCGGTCACAATCGTCGAGCCAGCACCGGTGTGCAAGAAACGACAATGCGAATGAAATTTACAACTTCGTTTCAGATAGGGAAATGAAAGTTGTGGTTTTCAATTTGCAACAGAGGAAATTACAAAACTTGCGAGAGTACCTCCAGTGCCGAGGTCATAAATCATTCATGTACACACGATGAATTGCAGTGCGGATTTTACTGTGATATTAGAAACTGTCTCATGAGTGAAAAATGGTTACCTATCTCTTTTCGATGGTATTATGTGCATTTAAGGTCCGGGCTTCTAATTGAACTTCGACATTAGGAAGACCGATATAGATCGAATAAATGGTGGATGGAATCTGAGGGGTATGGTTATTTCGGAAGCCAATTTTCGACAGAGCTTCTTCGACATTTTATTTAAAATATACATTTTTTGGACATCCTCACACAGGTTTTGGTTAAAAATGTTAAATTATATTTTTTTTATCGCCCTCGTAGGCATCAACGTCCACAGTTTTGCTGGCACACATAATGTCGAAATTTTCCAAGACCGTTTTTTGGTAAATTGGGCTGAACATCCTTGATGCAGCGCTTAATTTGCTCCTTCAAAACGTGCCGAGGACTTGGTGGTTGGTGGTTCGAAACTTAGTTTCAATTGTATTAATTTTAGTAACAACAATTTTACTTGGGTCGATTTCTCGAACAAACGTCTCTTGGTAACATTTTTTTTTAATCCCGTTCTCAATTTTTAAAAACAGTAAAACCTCCTGATTGGGACACTCCACAATTGGAACACCTCCCAATCGGGACATCCATTTTGCTAACCCTGGGAGTTTTCATACATTATACCCTCTGTAATCGGGACACTGACACCTATCAATTGGGACACTAAATATAAGACTCCTAGAATCTCCATAATAGGGTCAAACCTGCTAATTGGGCCATTTTACAAACAAAGTCAACAACAATTGGGACAATTCAATTCGAACCTCTCAATTGGGACACTGGATACGAAAAGCAAAACAATTGTGACTTCTTTAATCGGGACAGTAATTCCACTAAAAATGTTCAAGCCGCAATTTATTAATCATGCACCGTGCAGTAGCAGTTGATTTTCGAAGTATATACATACAAATACAGATTTATGTCAGTTTGGTATGCTTTTGTAAACGATATAAGGAATTCCATACTCTTTTTCAACTAAAAACAACATTTTTGCTCTTGCGTAGTTGGCTTCTTGTATTGTTTTTATGAAAACTTCTATAAATGGGACACCTCCGAATAGGGACAGCAAAGAGTCGGTCCCATCGGTGTCCCAATTAGAGAGGTTTTACTGTAATAAAGTTATCTTAATAGAAACATATTGGAACTCAAATTGAGTGCAATTTTCATCAAATTTCTTAAAATATTTCCATAATGTTTAAATCTGATAAATATGGCGCGAGCGCGACTTAAAATTTCCAATTTTTCTGACGGAATGCAAACTTTAACTATTCTGGCAGTCTTGTTCAAAAATTGCAAATTTGTGCAAAAATATTTTAAGCTTCGGAGAAGTCTGTTTCAACAGGCACTTGTAGCTATTTTTCTTCATTGGAATATATTACAAAAACTTAGCAGGTCCTTAAAAACATATAACAACGAAGTTCCAATTAAAATAAAAGCTCGAAATTCAACTGAAATTCAAAAATATAGTTCGGAGGGGTCTTGATTTTGTATTTCTCTTTTATTTTCCGATCTGCTTGTGATTGAATTTCCAGTCTTTTGTAAAACATGGAATATATCAGGCGTACTATTCCCAAAGTTTTTATGTTCAATAAAAAACAAAGTGGCATCTCTTATCCAAAAATGTAACTTTCTTAAATATGTGCATCGTTTTATTTTAAAGGGTAGTGATGTGTATTTCAGAGTCTTAACTGGCAAAGGCTTAAAGGTAAAAGCCGCATCGGAATCTGTTGACGGTTTGAAAGTTAAATTCGTCCCAAGTGTTGTGCCATACGGCGAAGTTTGTTCTTAGATCTTTTTGTTCTGCCTTAAATATGGTTTCTTTATAGCTTTATAGGAGAATATCTACTCCAGTTTTTGCCATAATTTTTTAGAAGCTATTAGCGTTTTTTGTTATTTTTAGAATTTTTAGCTTTGCTTACTTTGGCCCTCATTCAATATTTCAATACAACATTTCAAGGACAGATATTTCCTTTCTTCGATTTCTCTACCACTGTTAATGGGATAAGTCTTGATTCCATCAATAAAAACTGTTTTATTAGCAACTTTCGGCATCATCAACGCCATCTGATGTCAAATGTTTAACTGCCTCGCTATAACAATTAAAGCGTTTTCAATTATTCGACAATTACTATTCAATAAAACTAATTATTTCCATCACATTAAAATAAAAACATTTTATTTACTGCTGCGCCCTTTTAAATTATGTCAATTAATCCCAAATGGTCCTTCGAGCTGGATTTCCATTTTGATACCCACTTTATTTCCATAAAATCTAGTTGAAAAGTACAAATCGCAATCCATTCGAAAAGAAGCACGTAAAACTCATCAGCAACATTAAAGGCAAGACACAAACACTAAAGTTGTTTATTAAAATGAAACTAATTGCCTCCATGCCAAAGTCGGTGTATGACTGCGGTATGTTACGAGATGTCGGATGTATGTTTTCTCTTCTGCAAACAAGAAAAACTTTTCAAATGATCCCAAATTAGTAAAACTTTTATCCATACCCACCCCGATGGGTGTTGTGTCTGTTTGTCTGTTTGTCGGTGTGACTGTGTTTGATGCATGCAAATTAATGCCGCACTGTCACTAATCTAGGCGGTGGCTATAGCTATAGCTGTAGTCCCGAAGGCATAAACAAAAAAAAAAAAAACGAGGATATGTCGTTCATCTTGTGGAGGAGAACGTATTGAGTTATATAAATAGACAGCTACGTGAACTTTTTGCACTGGCAAGGTGGCGAGCGAAATTAAAATAATCAACGAGTAGTCTAATTCTGATGGCTTCCTTTTAATAAAGAAGCTTGTGGATTGTGGCAGTCAAGTTTGTTATGAATTTTCGGCAATTCAAATGATGCTGTATGTTTGTAGTGAACCTATTTGTTTTAGAAGTTGGGACTTGTACTTGTGGAGACGATGTTATGAGGAAATCCGAATCTGCTTGCTGTAGGAATCGGAGTTGGAAAGAAAGGCGAGGGCGAGTTTGGTACTATTCACATGGAATGGCCGCCATTAGCTGAATTTTTAAACAGAAGGAGCGATTTTAAAAAGCAATGTTGGTCTTTTTCAAGAGAAGCTGGAGAAAAAAATATTTAATGGAGAAAGAATATTTATGTCATTTAGCAGGAAATGCGGGATTGTTTTTCTAGATTGGCTTATACCTGGCAAAACTGACCTCGATCATTGAGTAAGTTTGCACAAACCAAGTTCAAACATAACTATGAGACTTTCGATATTGACTTTAATGTCTGAGTACATCTTAACGCAGTTCTGTTAAGTCCGAATCCGACGACAAAAATTCTGCACACAAGATTTGGTTACTTGCATAGCCTTCATAGAAAAATGGAATCTAACTACCAAACGAGGCTTTGCCAGTAGTGGCTTTGAATAAAACGAGCGTAAAAAAAAATCAAATTCATGTTGGAATCTTAGTAAAAGATATGAGTGAAACAAATGATGTATAGGGCCATACCTCAAAGCTTCAAGGTGCATAAATGTTCAAGGATTTAGGGTTAACAAACACCCAGTACCTGGCCAAAAGACTACGAGATTGTATACTTTCCAAAGTCGGCATTGGCGTAGACAGATTTTTTCTGTAGTGCGCTCGGAAACCAAACGCCTTTTTTGACAAATTGCTTTCATCTTACAGCAACATTGTTGGACTCTGATGCATCCCATCCGCTGTGGCTTTTCTTTGCGTTAGTAAGTGCGAAAGGGTCTGCACTGGTGCAAATATAAAGTCATTGTCCATTACTTCTTTTTTCGCATTTTTGTGACAGAATCTGTCACCTCGCATCGTCTTATTAGTTCGGAATCCGTTTTTTGAATGAATGTCCAAAGTAGTCTTCTTAATTATATGAATCATTAAATTTCTCAACTCCACAGGCTGATTTTGAGCTTCTGTAACATCCTTCTCCCCCTTCCATATTTTGGTTCTGCTTGTTTGTGGTTTCAAAACGACGCTCATGCGTTATTTGTGCATCTTTCCTTGTAGGGAATTTTTGCTACCACTTAAAACCAACCAATCAAAGTCTTCTTAATCAACTAGTTCCTTCGCAGGTCCATTTATGTACCCCAAGTTAGTTGAGCTTATTCTTAAACTGTGCGGGCCACTAATGGGGTCTTTCTCTGCTGTGTTGTCTCTCAGGGACACAGTCGAAGTTTAAGACTCGTTTTAAGCTAAGGTTCATTCTTCTGTACCACTTAGCAGAACTGACATTATTGGAGTCTCCTCTTCTATGGTTCTAGTAGGAAGGACTTACCTATTTCTAAGATTTTTTTCTACTGAGTCTGAGCATTTATTTACCGAAGGCTTTGCAATTTTTTAAAGAGAGTTGCACTTAAATTGCTTCTAAAAAAGTCGTCGACGCCAGTCAATCTAGATTTGGTGCTCGATGAACTTGCCTAGGCAGTCTTTTTAAGTCTTTTTAAGGCTCAAACAAGAACGCAATTAATAAACACACAACTGGTTAGAATTTCTATCTATGAAGTTTTGTGCGACCCAGTCGTGCACTGTAATTCTTTAAAGCCACCTAGTTATGTCTGCATCAACTCTGCCGTAAAAAATATAAATAAGCCGCAGACTTATACCTTGGTATACGGACGTTGGAAGCTGAGAGCGTTTCTAGTTAAATTGCTTATTAAAAGTTCTAAACAATTGGGGACGAACTTTCTCCGAGCGAGCACATCCCAACTGACAGCAGGCAGCGACTGTAATCTGTAACTGTATCCTCTCAGAAACAACCCGCACTCGTTCTTCCCTTTCATAGAAATGAACCATGAACGACCAAGAACCAACGACTAACGTTGTGTTTCCCCTCAACGAATGAACAAACGTTCTCCAAAGTAACTCACCACGGAGGGGTAATCCGTAGGCACTCTCTCTCTCACTCAAAGCATTTACCCCGAAAAGACAGCTCGAATTTCCACTCGTTTTATTGGGAGCACGAGCAAGACATTCCAACCAACTATAATTGTCATCCATAGTGTAAGGGTAACCTGTTGTCTGGCCACATCCTTCCTGGCCCTTGATCACAACTTTCAAAATACCCTCTGTTGATGATGCGTAATTAATGGCCCAACAATATATTGACTGTGCAAAACGTGAGCTATATGCGTGCGTGCGGTGCAGATACGAAAGTTTTACAAGTTCTTATCCCCCACATAACAGTTGCTCCATACCACCTTGCATCTATGCCTTATCCGGTGTATAGCACCCACTCAATAATTTATGTGGCAGGATTAGCGGCAAAAGGAAACTTTTCCCCTCTCTCAACCACAACAAATGGCGATACGGCGTGAATGTGATTAAGAACGGAAAGACGAACCGTAATATTATATCCTTGAGCGTGAAGACCACCACCGAGCAGCGAACAGCGAGCACAGCCGAAGGCCGCATCACCCACCGCCACCGCCACCATCAACAGCAACACTTCTTATTCTATTTATTTTTCTCTCGCTTTTTGTTTTCCATTCTGTGTTTCGTCTGACAATTTGATTTCTTTTGCAAACTGCCCGAGAACCGAGATTCCTGCTGGTGTATGTAGGTAGCTGTGCCAGTCGGTTATCCCTTTGCCATTCTTCTCTGCGGATGTCCAACTTTTTTATATGGAAAAAGTTTTGATTGCTTGACGTTAACTCCATCTGTGGTTCAATGGTGTATGAACAGTGGAAGATGGACAAGTGATGATGATAATGATGACAACAGGCGGAGGAGGGCTATCGCCCCACCGATGGCCAAAAGTAATTAAAAAGGCGGCCACTTGCTCCGGCGACGACAACAAAGTTACAAATACGTTTCTTGCTGAAAGGGTTGCGCCCGCATTTGCACCTCATGATATCGATCGGACTGTGGTCCTTTGTAATTTGCAATAGCAAAAATTCTCTACTATAATCCCTTTCGCCTTGCTGCAGGTATCAGCTCAATCAGGACACAATAAGCCTGCCAACTTAATACGTTTAATTTGCTCAAAGGATTCAACAGACAACGGTTACCCTCTGCCGCCAGCCAGAGATAAATTATCTGCGACTTATATTTAATAACTTTTACCGAAATTAATTATGCAATTCCAACGCAGCGCGTCCATCAGTGGACAAAGGACTCCCTCGCCGGAGGGGGTGGGAGGCGCAACCATAAAAATTCCCAAATGCGCCTATCGTCGCACATGTGTGCGTGTGCGTATAGATACCAAGAATACAATGCGTACCTGAAATGTAAATCCAATTTCATATTGATTGAAATTTAATCCTACTCACGGCAGCCGAGGTATTTAATTAATTTGCCAGAAATTGCAGATGGACACAAACACACATACACACAGTGGCAGCAATGCCAATTGCGCACAAACTCATAGGCATGGCGGTCGAGCCTATCAATTATGCAATTTGGAATAGTTTCGTGCGCTCGAAAATTTAGTTCGGATTAAATAGCTAACACTGTAGAGGACCGCCAGCGCCGCCGGCCGACAGAACCGCCAGCACCGCCAATAACCATCACTGTTCCTACAAAAGTCAGCGAATTACCATAAAAACCAATTGCTATTTAAATTACTCACATCGGTTGGTTTGGCGCCCCTCGGGGGTGGGACAGTTTATTAAAAAAAAAAAAAAAAAAATTACCACTGCAAATTGGGGTTTGGTTCTGTTTTTTTTTTTTTTTTTAGATATTGGGCCTCACATGGTCTGGTCGGTACGATAGGTATTGATTCGTTTGGATTGGTCGTAATAGTGGAATCTAATTTCGGTGCGAGGAAAATTGTTAAAACTTTGAAGGACATGGGAATTTTATTACACCCAAGAGAGGGACTTCAATTTCAGGGCGAATGCCCTCTACATGGATTTGTCGAGGGTGTTTGTGGTTTTATTGGGAAGTTGGAGCTGGAATGGTTATCAGTGGTATTGATGGTGTAGGTTGTACTTGGAAGATGTTTTTGCTTTTGAAAAATAAATAAATTCATAGTTTGGGGCAACAGGTTTGTAGGTCAATGCAGAAAGCAACAAACCGGAGACGTCTTACCAACACTGTGTGTTTCTTCAGTTTTCCACACTACTGACTACTTTTTGATTTGGGTGCTGCGTGGATAGGGCGATAAGCTTTGAAAGATCTCTTATGTGTCATTATAGACGAGCGTTCCAGTGGGGCATGGAGGGATCCAGAAATCGGATTGCGATTGATTGTGGAAACTACTGACAAAGCTTGCGGATTAAGTTTCTATTCGTAGGAGGCCGATGCTCCATATTTTAGCGCAAGTCCTGCCAGAAAGTCAGCTGGGAAAATCCAAGCAATCAACTTCCCACCAAATTGGATGTTTGACAATTCGCCGACGAACGTTTTAAAAAGTTGTCTCTGAGGCGTCAGAAATAGAAAAGGACCTAATATCGGGATGAATCGGGAACAACATCTTATCATAGCTTCCCTTCAATTGCAACCGAATCATCATCATCATCAGTTCGAAGACTTAAGAGCTGTGTGAAAAATTCTTCCTGTCCGGAGCTGAAAGTATTTTCTATCGTTGGAAAAGAAGGTATAGCACGTGGGTTACGGAAGATGCCGATCGACTACCGCAACCTTCTTAAAGAATGCGTACCTAAACTCCCAGTGAAGATAGGGGCGGTAGAATTTGATGATATTTCCCTAGAGTTTTTGAATGCGGCGCTAAAAACATCAGCAGAGTTGAGAGTGATTTGTGTGCTTCTTTCATTGTTTGATTGAATAGATCAGGGGCTGGAAAATTAACTAGGTACTGACAGTACCCCCGACTTAGGGTTAACTTGGTCTTGAAATATGCACTAGGACAGTTGAATATAAGTCACGGCAACTGGGGACGGAAGATCTTGGGCAAAGCTTAAGCATATTGCCAGAAATCATAGCATATCAGAGGCCTCTCAGTTGATTACAATATTGGTCTTGACTTTCTACCACTTTTCCTGACGTGAATTCAATTGTAGTTCATAGTAGTTCAATTGTCCCCTTTCCACTCACTTTCAAACAACAAAAATATGGTCCTTCGAGCTTATTCAATGAACTTTCTCGTTGTTTTCCCTTTTGCGGAACGATTCGGTCTTCGAAAATCTTTAATCGTGTCCCCATCTGGTATTGCAGTGCTGAACATTTTCCACATTCAAACAACACGCCACCGTTTATCACGCAACCTCTCAACATTTAAAAATAAAGTGCACGACTCGATCGCACGAAACATTCTCATATCATCAGTTTGGTTGGTTTATTTTTCTTTGAAATGTATAGAAGCGATCACGCCAAGCCACTGATCTTGTCTTGAGTAAGTAACTTGTCTTGAAATATAAAATAATTAATAATAATTACTAACTGACATGTTTGGATCAGTGGGGAAGGACAGGGAAGATAGTTATTAGTCCAAACAAGTCAACTTATTAACAATAATTTATAACCTTCATACTAAATATGTTGTAGGTCACAATATCCCACTTCACCTTGAAAACGCCACTATTGTAAGTTTGTATAAGGTGGATACTTAAATGGATTTCTACATTATAAGGATACTGCCAAGTTTCTGCATACCTTTTGAATTCGTTTGACAACACATTTGTGTAAAGCGGCAACACTTCAATACATATACAAAGACAAAAATAATGAATATAGACAGGGAAATCCCTCCTCTCTATTAGTTAGTGTAAGTGCAGGACTGCAAACGCAGCTCGGTAGGTGGGTCAGTGATATTGAGTTGAGTTCTCTTTATGCGTCTGACCGACAAGGGCATCTTTCCGAGTTCGCGATCGCTTCCGTATTATTTATTAATTATTATTATAAATACTGTTTTTTAAGACATTGTTGTTTAACATATGTTTTTAGAAAACCCATAATGTAATCAAATTTGTAAGCCATATTTTTGACCTCTTCTGACGACCTACCCTCAGAGCTGCCAGTTTGAAAACAATCAATTTCCACACACTGAATTTTCAAAAATAAAATTGCGTATACGATAGAAATTTATTGCGTTGACTGAAATAATTTTACAACAACAACTGATATTTAATCTTTTTTACAATTGCCAAAAGCATCCAGAATGAATCCCCTTCCGGACTTCTGTTCAGAATTAAGGATCTCCGAAATGAGTTGTTTGCTATTCGAAAGATCACTATTTGCCGGCATTGAAGTCTTCCCTGTTGTTGTCGTGTGTTAGTCCCCAGATAAACTCTTTGATTATTGTTCCTATGTTTGATCTCAAATTTTGAAGACTCTCATTCACTTTGGTAGTTGTATTTTTGGTTAAGGCTTTAATTTCCTTTAAATTTTCGCTCGCAACTTCACCGCGACAATTGTTATTTATTGATAATTCTATTTTCGTCACCAATTTCTCGGATGTTTCCGTAGCTTCAGCGAAAATCTTTCGTATCTTCTCAACATCTTTCTTCAACACGTCCTCAACCTTGTCCATCGCCTGGCCGACTTTCTTTACGACGTTCGAAGGGAAATTTTCTAAAGCCTTCCAATTCTCGTTAAAATCCGCACGGACACTAACTGCGGCCACGGCAAGGACGAAAATGCTTACAAAGAGTAGCTGCTTCATTGTATACCTAATGTTTTTGATTTTAATTTTTGTGTTACTTCAGCACAACCGAATGGAGAACTTCTAAGCGACTGACTTAGTTCGTGTAGCTTGCGCGACTAGTTATTTATACTCTTAAACGACGAGAGCAGTTAAATCCCTCCTGCTCTAATTGGTAAGATATATTATTGGGGTGTGGCATGCCAATTGAGTCTTAATAAAATCTGTAAAGCAATGAAAAGGTCCTATAACGATAACCATTCAAAAAAGCTATACAAAAAATAGTAGGTATTATCAAAGGCAATAAACAAGCCGTTAAAGTGTTGTATGAACTATAAACGGTGTGAAAGATGCGTAGTCAGCTCAAATCGTGGCGAGATAATACTGAACCATAAAAGTAAAACTTTAATAAACTCAATCAAACAATCAAAAAATGCAATAGATATTCTTTTGATAAGCCGTTCAAACCAAGCGTAACTGGGAACCTGATGGAAGTAAAGTTATTCACCAAGTGTTGAGGACCTGGCTATATGTATCATATGAATCTACATCTTGTTCTTCTAATTCTGTTCTTCTTCTTCTTATCTTTATATATATAATTCTACTGTACGTGTGTATGTCACTGAACTCCTCCTAAACGGCTGGACCGATTTGAATAAATTTTTTTGTATGCGTTTGGGTGGCGCCCTGGATGGTTTAGAAGCCGATTGGTCAAAATTGGACAAAGGGGTGTGGTACCGCCCATACAAAAATTACATTCAAAATCTTATATCTTGAAAACCACCGAATCGATCGGGTTCAAATTTACACATAGTCTTAGGTATTGGCCCAGGAGTATTCCTGTGAAGATTGGTCAACATTGGACAAAGGGGCGTGGTACCGCCTATACAAAAATTACATTCAAAATCTTATGTATTTCAAAACCAACCGAATCATGACTACGAGTTATTAAGTAAAATACAAAATTGATATATTTATTTGGAATATATAAGACAAAAAAAGTTGAAACAATATCACACTCCACTGTTCATACGGAACACAGTGCTCCAAAAATCGATGTATTATTAAAAACAAAATTTAAAAAAAACCCTTTTTGTACGGAGCCTTTTGATATTTCCGGTGTCGCATTTCAGTGAATATTAAGTGAATTATATTCACATATACATACAACAATGCCACGTCTTTGTGAACGAGGAGGAAATATTGGTCGACGTACTCCGAATTCACAAATAGTCCAGAACTGTCGGTTAAATAGATCGGCAGAAGATAAATTGACGGACAATGAAAATTTAAGAAACCAGGCGTGTAAATGAAAATCAAGAGCAACACAACGAATGTCTTCGAGCCAATGCATTAAGACAAAGACTGGCCCTTCCAAGAGTCCCCTATACATTCAGAACACGTGAACAACAGCGTTTGCAAGTGTATCGCGCATTGACACGTGCATCACTTCTTCACCTTGCGTTTGAATATGAGTCGGACATCGACTATTCGTCATATTCACAAAATGTAATCGGTTCTATGAGCAAACAATGCCAATACTGTCATGCACTCAAATACAAAGGTGAATCGGCCGGTTTCTGCTGCGCGTCTGGAAAATTTGTATTGCCACCATTGAATTCGCCGCCAGAACCATTGAAAGCACTATTGGCTGGAGGTACATCACAATCCAAATTGTTTTTGCGTAAAATTCGCAAATTCAATTTCAAATGACTTCATTTGGAGCAACAAAAATCGTTCAGAACGCGGATGGTCGCAATTTTCAATCAACGTTTAAGATTCAGGGCCAAGTGTATCATCAAATTGGTTCTTTAATGCCGATTCCTAATACCGATTCAAAATTTCTCCAAATTTACTTCATGGGTGATGAGGAACAGCAAATAAACGCACGCTGCCAGTACAACCATATCGAGCAGATGGAGAAGAGACAAATTGTGGGTATTTTAGAACAGTTTTTTTTTGCAAAAATGCAAAATTATTATCTGGGATGACTGCACTATGGCACACAAGCATTCACTTGAAGCTCTCGATAGAATGATGAAAGATTTAAATAATAGCACCAAGCTTTTCGGTGGTGTTTTACTGCTACTGTCCGGTGATTTTAGACAGACATTGCCGGTCATTCTACGTGCTGCATATGCGGACGAAATTAACGCATGTATAAAACAATCATATCTATGGCGAAATGTCTGTACACGTCTTAACACAAATATAAGAGTTCAACTACAAAACGATCCATTGGCACTATCATTCTCTGAACAATTGCTCAACATTGGAAATGGAGCAACACCATTGCATGGAGACACACAATGCATCAAATGGCCGGACAACTTCTGCAACATGGTAAATACGAAAGATGCTTTGATTGAAAGCATATTTCCCGATTTACAAGCTAATTATATTAATCATACGTGGCTTCAAAAAGCATGCAGGACAACGTCTGTCGGGTCCGCTAGTTCTTTATATATATAAAAATCTCGTGTCACATTTTAAGTGTTTATACTCCTCCGAAATGGCTCGACCGATTTTGATGAAATTTTGTATGATATATTCAGAGGGTATGTGAATAGGTTTATAACTAATTCCTATACCCCTCCCTAAGTGTTAAGGGTGGCTCACCCATGGTGTGGCATTAAAATATATATTTAGTCCTTAATTTTCACCCTCCTACCACTAACCCCTACTTTTTAATGGCATTTAATACTTTTTAACCCCGGATGGGAGCAGTTTGGTTTGCTTAGAAAAAAAGAAACCCATAAAATAAATGTCAAATATGTAGGATGTGTCTGCTTTCTTGCTTAGCTCCTATTTCATTCATTTATGCATTTATATAATCTAAAAATGGATCTTGGTTTGTTCGGATGCTTAAAACTCGAGAACGACTCAACCGATTTGAATGATCTTTGTTTTGTTTTGTTTGTCTTACATCAGCGATGGTTTAGAAGAAAAGAAAAGTTGGAAAATTCTCAACAGGTGGCGTTGAAGGCACACATTACATTTTTCATGGGGAAACGCACTTTGAAAAAAAAAAAAAATAAACTGGATAGAAATCGAGTAGTGACACTTCAAATATAGAAAAAAAATATTTTCAAAATCACAGTTTTTGATCTTTTGTGATAGAAACACTTTACTGCTAAGTGCGAGAGAATCAACAGGTGGCGCTGTGGTCGATCTTCAGAGCCGCTCAACCGATTTCAATGAAACTTTGTAAATGCGCATGGTTGATTCCAACTTGAAAGATAGTATAGTTTTGGGCCCAAATGGAAACAAAGTGCAATCAAAAACAATACAAATAGAAAACCTTGGATTAAAAATAAATAAATAAATATTTTGGCGCGACAGGTCTGTGGGACCCAAGGCCTAGCTTCTCACAACCATTCGTTTTGTGTGGGTTTTCAATTTTTGGGACGAATGGAAGGGATCTAGAGATGTAAGATGTAATTTGGTTCTTCGTTAACAAAGCCATTTGCAAAAAATAATCGGGATAGAAATCGGGATATGGCACTTGCCATATAGGTAACAAAATAATTAAATTACTATAGGTATCTGGACATTTATGAAGCCTTGAATTTTTGTTAATGGTGTTCAACACAATGGGGCAGTAATCAAAAAGGGCGCCGTTGCACCTCCCTTAAAAAACGACTCTGCGAATTGTGGCGCAACTTAATACGAAAGGCACGGGCAGCGCCGTGGGAGTACAGCTAGTGCATTTATAAAACCTGTATACTTGGCAGTGGCGTGGTGTCAATATAATCTGATTCCTACCGATTACCTTTTTAAAACTTCCACCAGTCAACACTATCTACCAAAAACCAAATATGCATGAAAGCCTACCTACCAAATAAATGTAATATTCATAAAATAGTGCACACACGTACCTAAGCCATCAACTAAATATTGTGTGTGTATCCATTTTCACCCATCATCGTTATCTTAAAGCTCTCACTGTCACTGGATAGTTGATTTTGAATGAACATTTTTTATTTTTATCTCTTTTTTTTTTCTTTGAGTAGAGTACAAGTACCTACTGTGTTTGACACCTCTGACCTCTTTGTTCAAGCCGCTTGGTCATGCGCAATCACACACAGTAAGGTATTTAATGTGAGGTGTGTCGTGTGTGGACTCTTCAGACACTTTTACACCGACTTTGTCCTGCTCTCTTGCTTAGCTCCTATTTCATTTCGTTTTATTCATCCATACCCCATAAATCGCATTTCAAATTTCGATGGTGTGTAGGGCTGTTGTGCCGTGGGATTGAGAGAGAAGGCAGATAGGGTGTCAAATGTATACGGGATTGAGAGAAAGAGTGATTTAACATTTGAACGGTTATAAGAAGAAAGGCGAATTATTTTATGCAGTGGTAAGGAAGATTTCTTATTCGCCAACTCAAGCGTTATGAAAAATGTGGATGTAATAGAGTTCGGGAATTCTAGCTACCTATTAACAACAATTTGTTTGATTAATAAAACTATCGACAGGAGACGTCTTACAAATTTAAAGCATATAAGGTCAAACATGGTCACTTAATTACCACTTTTTGATATCATTTACATCGACGGCTCTAGAAATATTTCATAATGGCAAATCAACGTTTGCCGGGTCGGATAGTATAAGTAAAGTATTTATATAAATTTCGGTTTGTTCGCGCATAAGAATAACTCGGCTGAACATCATCCGATTTGCATAGGGATTTTCTTGTTGCATTCGTATTGAACCGGCTAAACACACAATGAAATTTCGGCCGGAAAAGTGTGACAACCGTGAAAACCAGTAATTTCATTCTTTCAGAGATGAATGGTGGGGATGTCTGAAAGTTCCATTTTGTTTGGGAGGGAGAAAATTTGGATTTATGACAATCGGCTAATTTTGTCCATCACGAATATTGGATCGAGGCGATTTTTATTCACTACTAGATATCTTGAACCTTATTTCATTCTAACAAAAAAATCAAAGCTCCCGTTCTTGTTAATCTTTTAATTTAGATTTTCGTAATAGGTTATTGTTATATCAAATTTAAAGTTATTATTATTATTATTATTAATATAAGCTTTTAGTTACTATAAGGTTTACAAATTGTTATTGTTATTAGAGTATTTACATCATGTAGTTATTTAACTTTAATTTAAAATACATAAATAAAATAAATATATCATAATTTGACAAAGTCTAATCATTGTTTTCAAAATTAGTTGCAAATAGTATAAGCCTCCCCATAGTTGTCCATAGATCTCTATTTTTTGCGTCAGGGTACCAATACCTATTAAATTGGTTAATATCGTCAATCCATCTTGTTCGTGATCGTCCGGTTGATCTTGTCGCTGGTGGTGTCCATTTGATCAAAAGTTTTGTCCATCTATTGTCTGTAATTCTTGATATGTGTCCTGCCCAGTTCCATTTAAGTTGTTTCGTCCTTTTTATTACATCTATGATGTCCGTTTTTTATTTAAATTTAAAGTTACATCAACACAAATTCACTTAAATCATCAATTGTTTCATTTTGTGGAGAACGAATTTAAGTAAGGTATTACGTTAACGAACAAATACGTGTTGAATGCATTGCTTGACAGCTATAACATTTTTCATTTAGAATATTTACGTGTTAGCTTAATTATTACTCCAATTAGAGGATCGGCGCAGTGGCTTAGTGGTAGTGTGTTGGGCTACTAAGCGAGGGGCTCAGGTTCGAATCCCGAGAGGGCCAAATTACATCTTAAGGTTTTTTTCCACTGCGCCACCTCTCGCGAACGTCTGACAAACATCCGAGAGTAAAACTGTCATGAATGAGCTTACCAATTAGCCGTTTGGACTCGGCGTAAAATTGTAGATCCCTTCCATTCGTCCCAAAAATTTAAAACCCACACAAAGCGAATGGTTGCGAGAAGCTAGGCCTTGGGTCCCATAGACCTGTCGCGTCAAAATATTTATTTATTTATTTAATTAGAGGATCAAACATTGGAGCACGCAATAGGAGGACGAGACGAACTGCTAATGTACGTGCGAATGAGACGGATGCGCATTACAATTAACAATGGCGTCTATACGAATGGCTAACATGCGTGGCACGTTTTCCTAATCAGAGCCGATCGTCGTGCAAATGATTATCAAGATAAATGTAACATCAATCGACGTGAAGATCAAAGGACATGTGCGCAACATTCTAAATCCGTCCCAAAAATTAATAAATCACACAAAACGATGGTTGTGAGAAGCTATTTGGAACTATTTAAAAAAAAAAGAATTTTATATATTTTTGGAAATCCGAAATCTAAGTGAGCTAAACCTCAAATATGGTGAGAAAATAAAAACACTGCCGATTGTGGTGATATGTGAGACCTTTGAAGTTTTGTAAAGTGTTTGAGTGTAATAAATTTGCATCATTATTATATTTTTTTTGCTTTTTGTTATATTTGGTGAATTATATTATATGGTATGGTAAACCATAAAAAATGAAACATCTGCTTCGAACATAAAAAGAAAGAAGATAAGCACATAATAATTTGGTTTTTACTTTTAACTATGTTGATATTCACAATGAGCCATAATAACCATCAAAAACACCAAAATAAAAAGAGTATCATAAAAGAGAATGAATAAAAAGTAGTATTAGTAAAATAAAAATTAATTGCATTTGAATGATAAACTGTGTTCTAGATAACTAGTCGCCTCAAATTGCGGCGAGATTGTACTAAACCATAATAGTGAAACTTCAAAAAATCTAAAGTTGTTACCGCTATTTACTGAAACGCTGGAAATGAGGTGTACGTTTCAGATTGTCTGAGCTCTAAGTGGTTACAATTTCAAAATCAGCGTTTCCGGTGATTCGAATCAAAAATGAAGAACGCAATAATGTTCGAAACGTCAATTTTACTCCAAGAATTCATTTTTGTCAAAATCGTTGTAGCCGTTTTCATACAGGTAGGTACATAAACCAAAGAAAACCAAATTCTCAAAATATGCCTTTTTTCAAAAATGCATTATAGACAATTTAGAGAAAAACTGAGTTTGCTATCATTTTAGGTATCACAATATTACCTTAAAATTGAATTTTTGTTACATCCGTATTGAACGTTTTCGAGAAAAGGCCAAATTTCAAAAGTACCGTTATTCGATTTTTTAGTGAAAAACTGCGTATGCAGCTATATTGACCCTATGGCCTATGCATCGCAGCAAAAGTATATATTTTGGTTAAAATTGTTAGAGCCGTTTAAGTAAACTATACTTAATAAAATTCTTAAAAAGCGAAGTTTGTCAAAAATAGCCCGTTTAACGATAATTTAGGAAAAACTGAGTATGGTATCATATTAGGATTGAGCATATTATCTTAAAAATGAATTTTTGTTACATCCGAATTGACCGTTTTCGAGATATGTCCAATTTTCAAAATTACCGTTATTCTGTTTTTGAGCGAATTTTGGGTATGCAGCTATGTTAACCTCACATACTTAAGCTCAAATATCAATTGTGGTTGAAATCGTTAAAGCCGTTTTCGAAAAAATCGAACTTGTTTAAAAGCTATATAAGGGAAGTACCGTTAATAATGGGACTAACGTGCAAAAAAAAAGTGGCCCCCAAACTGTAAGCCCACAAGCTCCAAATCCGAAGTTTGAAAGAAGTTGCCAGACATTTGCGCTGTGGAGCTCAGGAAAGACAGAATTGCGAGACCCACTTTTTCGAGTTCCTCTATCATCGTAATGTCAGATTTGATCAAAATCTCGAGTTCGATTTTTTGTACGAATACAATACCTCTCTCTTACTACGTACACTTACGAGAAAGTTAAAAAGAAGTACCGACCAAATCTACAACTCCAACACGATCCTAGAAGTTGGGAAAAAGAAGTAAAAATATGAACACTCTCCATCATTGTTACGGAGGTCATAACCGAAGATATATATCTATATACATTTTCGGCTGTGCTCACTAAACAGAAAAGCAATTAACATTTCGAGCTTTTTCCGTTTTTAACTTACTGCCGTGCATGCAACAACTTACGGACATTAATTTCCTGCAATATATATCCTGGCGGGAGAGTGCATACAAAACAAGGAGTGTTCCCTATATACCTACAGTGAGCACTTGCCGGCGAGGTAAGCTGTATCTGTGTGCATTTAAAGAGTTCTTCCACTTGACATTCACGTTTTCTTTTGCTGCATTAGCTTCGCTGTTGTTCCACCTGTGCACACAATTTGACTTACAAACTGAGGCGAGTCCTGTTAAGTTGGTGTTCTCCTTGCGTTGTGTTGGGTTGAAGATGGCGCGAGGGCGAGTATTTTTGTCGTGGGATGTTTCTTATTATAGAAATGGTTTGTAAAATTATTTATTTAAAGGGTGACCTGACACTATTACCGCGGTTGCAGGGTGCTTTAAGAAAATGTTGAATCTTTGTGAGAGATGACACCTGTGACTATGTTGTGTGCAAGAATGACTTGTGCGATTGGTTGGGTGCATAATGCTATGGCAACGTTAGACGTATTTTGAAGCAGTTCTTCCACACTTCTGTGCAACTATATGAAATTTAAATTCTATACGTGACATTTAACCACCGAAAACTGCTATAGCGCTATTCGCTCCTTCAAGGTTGTTGAATTTATTTGAATGCCAAATGGACGATCGAGTGAGTACAAAAGAAGAAGAAAAACCAAATAATTTTCAGTAAACTGTCCATACTTATATGGTTACGGGTTGTAGGAGATTGATGCTATTTCCACAGTGATTTAGAGCTCTTCTTGGACTGGATGTAAGTAAATAAGGTTGAAGAGGTGTTTCTTTCCATTTGCTATATTTCTCTCGAATGTTCCCAATATTTGGAAAACTGTATTTAAGGAACACTTTCCAAGAAGCTGTAGAACCCAGACCAAGTCGCGAGTTTAGGATATAAATTGGTCAGAAGAGCTTTGGAAAATGCAAAAAAAAACTGAAGAAAAGACAAAAAACCGCTCACAAAATCGACCCGCAAGTCATTGAGAGACGTACCAAAACACAGCCCAAAAACTGCGACTAAAAGTGGTACTGAAAAACCTTAAAGGAAACCTATTCAATAAATCGACCAAACTGTGTCTCAAAAAAGGATCCGACAGCGGTCTAAAAAGTATTAAAAAACAATCCGAAAAACCGACCCAAAAATATTCAAAAAAAAGTACAAAAAAACGCAGCGAAAAAAGTAGGAAAAGCAGTAAGGAAAATCATCCAAAAAATTAAATATGCATTGAGCCTAGGTAGGTTGACATAAGTTCATTACGACTTTCTGTACAACGTCTAACGGTATCACAGCGAAAACCATAATCAAAATTTCAAACTAATACGTAGTACCCAACAAGGCGTTTTAAAGTTTAAAGCGATCAGCTTTTCAAGGAACCGATCAAAAATGTGCCAAAAAATGCACCGAAAACTTAAGAAGATAATTAAAAAAAAAACAAATACAAAAACTCCACGAGAAAAGGTCCTAAAGCGGTCCTCAACCAACACTAAAACAGCTCCTGAAAAATTGCACCAAAAAATCGCGGAAAACTGCCCAAGAAACGCACAGAAAGACTACGGACCCCAGATTGAGGGTTCTCCAACCAACTGCTCACTCCGCTTAAGGTTCGATTTGAAGATTTTCCACGTTGGAACAGTGATGTCCGCCCGTTCTTTCATGCTCAAGCGATCTTACCCGATTAATTTGAATTTTTGTGACCAACGTTTATAGCTCTGTACAGCTTTTAAAGTTATTCTTTGTACCCTGTCTTCCGAAAGCTATGCCCATAAAAACAGCGATTCATAAAAGTAACTTTTCGTTTGATCTCAGCACTGCTGCGCTGGCAGAGTCATGCACTACTCCTAACCGATATCTGTTCATAGTGGGGTTCTATTAAAAACTGGGTCATTTTTTCAAAATAAGTCCGAAACTATTCCAGAACTCAAACAGAAAAGCGTAATAAAATTACTTTGTAGAGAAACGTTCCAAAAACCACCAAAAACGTTCAAAAAACACACAGAAGTTCTCCTTGAAATGCCCCAAAGAACTAACTGAAAAACATTTCAAAGGTCGCACCAAAAAATCACCCACGAAAACCATTTAGGTAGGTAGGCCAACGTTTCGTCTAACTTAGACCAGCGATTTGATACCCATAATTTATTTATTTCACGCAGATCTGTATGTGATTTCCAGGAGTCTTGTAAAGTTTACGTTGCCAGATCTTCCAGCTTTTCAAAAATATTGCAAACCAAGCTTTAATCTGTTCTTAAGGACAGGGAGGTGACAGCTAGTTTCTGTCTTTTTATCGTCCCTGAATATTCTAAGGGATCCGAATATCTTTGCCGATTCATTCGGTCTTTGACTCCTTTTCGACTAGTATTAGGGGGAGAACTCCCGCGAACCTGCACATCTCTAGATCGTTCCAAAGTAGTTTTGTTCAACTCATGGCTCACTATCATACTTCTGTACAAGCGTGGGTACTCAACATGGTTCTTACAGATGTAAGGGCTAGAGCTAGAGCTGTTCATCCATTTCTGATCCGCTGGTTTATCTACTTGCAGACCCATATTTATAAGCCCTCAAGACTCACTGTCCTGATTCTAAAACCAACACTAGCTCAGACGGAGTATTGACACCGCCCTCTTTCGAAAGAAATGTTTACAAACAGCGGGCTAAAAGCAGTCTTATTGACAGAGCGTCTATCGACGCGATCCCAAGGGGGCTTCAATAGAAAACAAGAAAAACAATCTTTTCATTCAACTTTCACAGGCGCGCAGACCAACAGAATACCACTCAGTCAATTTATATATTTGAACAGCCCGATGTCGATGTTTTTACTTTTTCCTCGGCAAATAAGTGCAATCAATAAAATACCAGCCGCCCCCCCCCCCCCCCCAAAAGTGTTGTCATATACCTTTCACACCTTGTCACGGGCATCATCTCCATTAAGGCTATAAAGTTTTTCCTTCCCTCTGTGTCTACACTACAGCGAGATGAGAAAGACCGTCTAACGTACATAAAAAAAGGACCGAAACAAAATCCAAAGAAATTCTCAACTTTATATCTCAATTGTGTGTCGACATTTATATCCTTTTTTGCCGGATTCGGTGTAGGTACCCCACATCCCCGAACGCCGTCATTTTTTTCCTTCGAGCTCGTTTTATGTGTTTAGTGTCTGCTGGCCGCCCATACCCCCATGCAGCGACGCTCTTCAAAATTGGTTTCAATTGTGAATACACAAACCGAAGAAAACTTACTCGCAGGAACAGTTCCTGAGTGTGTACTCCTTGGCTGTGAGTGTGTCTGTGTTGAATCCTGCCAATTGTTTGTTGGTTTGTTTATTTATTGTTTCAAGTGCTCGTTGAGCAGATAAACAAGCAAGGACCACCACCACCGCTACAAGGGCTAGCGAAGGATAAAACATAAAACAAAGTCAAGCAACATTTATCTGTGGGAATCATCTCTGCAAACGACCTGCAGCTATTGATTTTCGATTTGTGTGGGTGTGTACCGAGCGTACCTAGTTGTGTGTAAGAACTTTCGATTCAATTCGAATTCGATTTCGAGAATGCGGCCATCACCCGAGCTAAAGGGTTTTTATTTGCCGCTAATATTTGATTTCAAAACAACGCACACATATTTCGATTCGAGATTGAGATTGATTAGGCTAGTGGGCGGGCAGCAGTGGGCGGGCGGTACTGCATCGAAAGCTACTTAGTAACTATACAAACTGAATCCGTGTACATGACTTGTGCACTTTCGGATCCGGCCAAATGTCAAATGAGGACTAACCCAGAGAATCGAATGACAACCGGAGTCCTTGGAGTGTGGAATCGATTTTCTAACCACCACCACCGCACAGCGCGCACAATAGCCGAACATAATATACTTTGAAGTCAAGTGCACTGGGTGTGGTGTCATTGGCGGGTGACGAACGCAGGGTTGCATAGTTTCCATTTTCGATTTTCGGCTGCGATATGCAATTTTGGTGGCTTCAACCACATCCTCGCTCGCATGGATGTCACGAAGCGTATAGATGGAATAATTTAAGACTCTTGGAGCTTTCGAGGGGCTGCTCTTATGTCGATTTTGAGGGTCGTCGTCGTTGACGGAAATAATCGAGTTAACTTGACTGAGCATGACTATGGATGGGTTTGGGTTTGGGTGTACGGCGGATTGGTTCCTTGGTGTGGAAAATGCACATGAATGTGATTTCGAAAGCGTGACATTGAGGATCCACATTGACATAGAAATATTGCGCTGAGGGGAATTAAAGTCGACAAATGCGTAGCGGAAAAGGAAACTGTTTTGTGTCGAATGGGTGTGTTTTCGTTTTGGTGGATATGCAAAGAGTCGCGGCTTTATTTTAGATTTTATAAAGTCCGTCTGGGGGGATTTAAAGGGGGGGCATGATGGTAGGAATGGGGTTGAAAGAGGACTTGACGGGCTGTTTGATGGCATTTCAACATGGTGAAGAAGATCTGTGCGCTTTCTTTAAGGAATAAGTTGGTATATTTGAGCGAATGGACACTATAAGGCTTTCGATTTAAATTGTAAAACACATAGATGTGGAGCAAGTTTTGTAAGCGAGCGGTACCATATTAATTTAGAAGTGTTTTTTGACAGACCGTAGCGTCGACATGTGTAAAACGAATGCTGTTTCGCTGCTTGACGGAAAGTTTGGCGCTGATGAACGAACACCTCTAAGTACAGCCGCCACCCCAAGATCCATCCCATAATACTGCAATCTTGTATAATCAAAAAGATTTAAATTGAAAATTTATTGTCAAGGTATCAGGTTACCTTCAAAATGAGTCTTGAAGAAATTGAAGCCAGTTTGAGGAGAAAATGATCTTCGTTTATAAGTTTGCCATCCTTGGGTACTTCCATACTGAGCATAAGGATGCACTCGACACGTGTGCAGCTTTCTGTGTTATAGCTAGTTAAAGGTCTATGTGAACTAAATCTAAGGTCTCTAGAGTACCTGATCCTTTAGCCTCTGCTTATTAGTGGCGTCACATCTTCTTCACGGTCGAGAGCTTTTATGTGGGATTCATCTAGGTGGGTGAAGTATATAGCAGCTTCGACAAATTTATAATCATTTATTATAAGACCTTTCGTCAGTGGCAGACGATCTTATTGCCCTACCCGTACAGCGGTCCTAATTCGAGCAAAAAGAACCCCTGCCGTGGAGAAGTTCTCCTTTGAAGTAAGTACTGGCTTTTTTTATGCCGTCTGTCGAAGCTGTGGAACTAGAGAGGATGTTAAGCTTAGGGCCATAGTTCATATACAGAGCGTGTTTCACTGCAATTTTGTAGGGGAATTTCTTCGGGCTGCTTTTCTGGGGATGGCCTTAACTGCCTTTCGCGATCTCCTGTATTTTTGAATGCTATGTGTTGTTGAGGAGTTATTCTGAACTACGATGAAAGGATAGGTTGGACTCAAGGGATATAAAACTACATGGTATGATATTGCGCATGTCTTCTTGCATCTCTCTCTTACACTGTTACGTCACTCGACGACAACACATTTGAGATTTCGGTAAACATTTTTATAAAAGCGTACTGTTTTCCTTTTTAATTTGAAAAATAATTATTAAAATACAAATAAAAGTTAATTTTATCGATTTTAAAATGTTGAATCTGCAGTGTTCGATTGCAACAGCAACAATAACAAAAAACTAAGTCGAAATAAGACCGAAACAGTTGAAAAACAGCAGCGATGAGAAAAAACTCGATGGGTCACTAGGGGACTGTGTTAATGAAGAAGATTGTCCCGATAGTGTCATAACTTCCACATTGCTCTCATATTTCACTGAAGAAAACCACAACACAAGTATCCCAGATACTGCTCAAGATATGGAAGATCTTCAGTATGATGCACTTGAGCATGTAGCTGGATATTATTATTTATAGAATTAAACTGAAAATGCCAGAAAAAATGCAAAAATATACGGATATTAACAATAGTAGATCATTTTGTTGGACGAACTTAGTTTCGGAAGGAGGGCTTCAACAACCAAACCAGGAATTCGTACAAAAACTGGAAACCCTTGATCATATCGATATTCAATAAGTTTAATTCTACCTCACTTAAATGTTGCTCTAGTTACATAAATTAGCTAATATTTCTTTCTCAAAATTGTATGTTAGAAAAAGAAATAAAGAAATTCTTTTTTCGATGTAAAATGTTTTTTAAACTTTATATTTTAAATTCACAAATACACGAAAATGTAAACACAAATAAACCGTCTTCGTGCCCGTTGATTAGAATAGGAAGTTGGTAATTGTTATTATGGAGATGGTTTCCATGGACCACTTCTGAGGAATTCTCTCATCTTTGCTGCTGTTGCTCCTGCTGGCCATTCTCATGCGCATCAAAAGGCTGACCAGTGATTTTCTGCCACCTTTATGGATACAAAAATATCGAATTATATATCTTTTTCATATTATATATGATTTAATTACCTTCCATTGATTCTAATGAACATTTTGCTGCTTTGCTTGCCGATTCTGGATCGGCCAAGATTTTCTTTAATCTTCCTAATTGACTTCAGCATTATTGTCCCGTGAATGACCAGTTCGAAGCATCTTGTCTTCTTAAACACTGGCGCAAACGATGTAGCGAGTTGCTTTTAATCTTTTCAATGAAATTGAATGCACGGAATAGTTTCACGGGCAAAAATATCTTTGAGCGACCTTCATATGTTTCGATTTCGATATACATATTAATGTGGACTACCCACATGACAAAAGTTTTTATGCACATTGAATTAATGATCCATAAGCAATTAATTTGTACACTATTACACTTGAAAACAGTACACAAAATACTTTTATTATTAAAAATAAAACTTTCAAACAGAAAACTACCCCCATATGAATACATTTTTAGAAAAACGTCAAAATAGTTGTCGTCGTGTGACGTACATGCGCAGACCAAACCAAAAAATAAACGCAGAATATCATACCTTGTAGTTCTATATACCTTGGGTTGGACTATAGGTTCTGTAGCAGTGGCGTGGGGGTGAACATTTTGAAATGGGAAGCCGAAGCAAAACTAGTCACTTACAAATATGAAAAACCTTACATCTTGAAACAAAATCATAAATTGTACATTTGCTTTCCACATCAACTAAAAAAAACTATCCAAAAAGAGGAAAATAAGAAGTGGAAGAAAAGCTTGTTATTTTGTTCATAAGCAAGCGGGAAGGGTGTTTTAAAAAGAGGTGTCATATACAGTGCCCAGGAAAGAAAAAAGATATACAAGCAAATGCTCATAATTCGACATATTTGGGGTTACCTTAATCTTCGCTGTTCGCTTTTTTGTGACTATGATTGTGATGAATGAAAATTAATGCACACACATTTATTGGATGGCTTAAGTGTGTGTACCGTTTTGTGCGGTTTCATGTATAAATGTATTTAAATTTTGGTAGATTTGAGTTGACTGGTGGAAATTTAAAAAGGGAAGCCGGTAGGAATCGGGTTTATATGGGCGCCACGCCACTGCTCTGTAGAGAAGTCTTGAGAATTCTCATGGATTTTTTTTTTGAAAAATTGAAAGTCTTTGATATGTCCTTAGAAGTAATGGTTAAATTTTGGTTTTCATGCTTATTGAACTCTGATGTCATTGAAGTCCCAATAAAGGACATTAATCCGAAATTTTCTTCAAAGCAAGAGGTATTGTTATGTTAAAGAATGACATACCAAGAAGCATTCGAAATGTCCTTGAAATCCTTAAAAAGGACATTTTATTAAAATGATTTTAAATTAATGGTAGACTTTGATATTAATGTATTTTTTATTCTAAGGTCCTTGAAGCCAACAAAAAGGACATTGATCCTTGTATGTGTAATGTGTGTAAGTAGTTTCAAATGCAACTATACACATACTTACTATTCTCAAATATGTCTTACTTTTATAAAAATGTTCCTTCTTTGTACTACTTGTGATATAGGATGGCATCCCCATTATAACTATTTTTAGAGCTTCATCGAGTTTCAATTCTGTCGGCCAACTTTCGAGGCTGCTACATTTTGTTGTAGGTACCTTACCTATAATGTACCTGCTTTGAATAATTAAACAACAACCATAATCACCAGTCCTTGGACGTTGTACAGGACAATATTTGGGCACAAATCGCCAAGTTGCCTGTTGCCATTCTTAAGACTTTTGGAAAAAAGTGCTTTTCAGCGTGTGCACAGTGGACGACACATTTTTATCTAATTCAAAGTGATATCGTATGTTGAATTTCGCCCATAATGTAATCAATTTAAAAATGTGCTTGGCATCGTCTTAGATATCAACTTTAACCTTAAGCAATGTTTTTTCAAAAATGCACTTCGCCGTAGACTCCATGAAACGTTGTGCGACCAAAGCCCGAGCTGGTTTTAAGTTCACTCTTGAAGGTCATTTTAATTACTGGGCATTTTGACGAACCTAACCATCACTCGGTAATGGAATCTAAAATCTGAACGCAGGGTACCCTAAAACTCTTTCCACCCTTCAGCTGAGACTTTAAAAAATCTCTCCACTCATATTTTTTTTGCAATCAAATTACCACAATTTTAGAATGCAATCAGCTATTTGAAAACTCCCAAATGGTCTTCTGATCAAAAATATAAATTGATATAAATTACATCACCCACTATGTATCGAATTCAATTCAACTAGGCCCCAAAGTTTCGTCCATTCTATTTCCATCTATTTATGAAAATTCCTTGAAAACAAATAATTGGATAAATCCTTGCGCATTATTCGCTTTCCAACTGTTCAGTAATTCCATATAGAATGGCAGATCCTTCGAAGAAAACGATTTCCCTCTCGTCTATTGGAAATTATTAATTGCATAGTGCTACCAACTAACAGTTACAAAGTCCGACCAATCCTTGCTGCTCAACAAAAAAAGAAAACTCATTAAAATTCCTTTCTTTTTTTTTGGGAGAAGAAAAAGAAAAAAACTCAACTTTGCCCATAATGAGAGTTTTCCGATTGTGTTCCCTTCGACAATCCATCGAAGGATATACAAGTGATTGCCATGAAAATGATTTCTGATTGATATAAATGGCAACGGCCTGCAAAGTAATGTTGAATAATTGCACGCGAACTAAGGCACAAATCCCTTTCACCGGAAACTTTCATCTTCGAGTTGGGAAACTTTGAGGGGGGGCTGCTTTTGAATTCATTGACCGCTTTGAGAGTCGAGTGGTTGCACTTGTGACTGTTATACTCTTCAGGACATACATCCGCTTTAAACAAATCAGCACCAACCTTTTGGCAATTGAATTTGCGTTAAGTCGTCCTTATCTGGCAGTCAGCTCAGTCGCATCAATGGAGCTACCCCAAAGTCAATTTGCAGACTAAACCCTTTCGCAACCGAACGAACCCCACCTCAAATAGCAGGAGTTACACTTTCAAACGAACCACACAGTAATCCGCCTTGTACCGCAGCCTAATTAGAGGCGTAATGAACACGTTTAGCTTGTGTTGTGGATTCCTAGTTGTATTTGCTAAAGCGAAGCTGCCGGAGCTCCCTCGAGCTGCCTGAAACTCATTCATTCCTTGCGGCGCGTTGCGGTGGCGGGACGAAGGATTGTAAACTCAATCGTACAAGATATATTGCCTGCAAGCAGCTTACATGGCGTATACGCGATTAAAATGATATTTCTGCTGACGTCAGGTAATTACCCAGCATTGCCTGCAACAGGGGGTGGGGGGTGGCGGCTGACTGTGACTGCGAGGATATGTAGTTGGTTAAGCGGAATGAATGTTCGTGGAGGTGGAAGAGGATTTTTTTTTATTTCCTCATTTTTTTTCGTGCGATGTAGTTTTTGTGTGTGGTTTTTTTTCGTTTTGTAAACGAAACGACTTTTTGTTACAATTATTTTCACTTTTATAACGGCGTGGGTTTAATGAAAGCCGTAAACTCATTTGGAAATGGTTTAATGGGATTTTCCGGTTTAATTGTAAGGAATGTAGCAACTTTTTCGCCAACGAACGGTTTTGTGCGCAAAATGAAATATCAGTTACGGTGTTAATCCAAATGGGCTTGGTTGATCGTTGATGGGTGTGTTGTTGTATTGAGCAGGAAGTGACGGCAATTGAGCGGTGCATTAGTGCGAGGTGGGCAATAGTGCAATGGGTTACTTGGAGAATAATTCATTTGCTTCGACTTTAAATGGCACGATGACGAAAAGGAGCATCAATGCGACGGGCCCATGCCCTCTCAGATAAAGTGACAGCGAGGGATACTATTATGTAAAACTATCTTTTTGAGTGACCGATTGTGGTGAAATAAAAACTAAATCTCGCTCCATGATAGGCTCATGGTAGGCCTGACAAATTCACAAGGATTAGGTAAGTAGTTTTGAGGTGATTCGTGTTCAAATCCACATACAATGAGAAAAACTTAGCAGTATTCGGCTTTGGCTGTAGAAATAGATTCTTCGGAGTATTACCTCGACCGATATGGCCGAAATGAGCAGAAAAGGCAGAATCTGTCTGATTTTGGAGGTATTTCCGTATTGGAATAAATTTCTCATTAAGCAGAAGGCTCCTTTCTTCAAATTAGAAAAGTGTTTCCTATGTCTCAGATTTTTTCGAAAGTTGTGCCAAATTGCATTAGAACGATATTTTAGTAGCAACGTGAAAGCGAGAGCGGGTGAAAAATATTAGTTACATTGAATAGTAAAAATTGAAAGGGATCTGGGTCTTTGGACCATTTCAAAACCGCTCTTGAGCTCATTACATACTAAGGAAGGAAGGAAGGAAGGAAACCCTTTGTCGGCATTCATGAAGAAATATGTAGGAAACTACAAAGATATACAACGTTAAATTTTTAAATTTACACCCAACATGGCGCGGGACTCATAGGCAGGACAGTTTGAGAGGGACAGGTAGAGATATAGGCCACCATAATGAGGGACACGCGGGCAGCACTAATTCGCTTAGTTTATAGGATCAATTTAGATCCCCAATTTACTCGTAGAATTTAATCCACAGCGAATAACTCGGGTTGGGAAAAAGCAGGAAAAAATCCAAAAGACAATTTAAAACCCAAAACTAAATTTTCTAGTGATAGGCCACGACGATAAAAGCAATTGTAGTTTAGCCCATACTCATGATACCCCAAGCGAGAACGAGACAAATATAGGTTGCGAGCTGTTAGCGCGATAGTCGGACGTCTCATAGCGTCCCTACGTGCTCAGCGAAAAACGCGGAAAAAACGAACAAAGATCCCATTCAACAGGCAGTCAGTGGTAACTCGTGGTGTGGTACGGAAGGCAGAAGGAGCGATAACTCGCTCGAGAAAAAAGTAATAAAAAAAAAAAAACGTGTCGCACACGCGGCAATGGCGACGCCATTGTCCGTAAATGTCCAAAGTGAAATAAGTGTGCCTCCCAAAATAAAAAAATTCTCAAACCAATCATAAATATATCGTAAATGCAAACGTAAGAATAACTCGGTAAAGTAAAGATAAAAAAAAAGATGAAACCAAAAGGTTCCCATCGTATTGCCCATTGTATTCCGTGAGTTAGAGAAGAAAAAAAAATCAAATACGAAATAATCGCATATGCTAGAGGAAACGAAAGACCGAAAACATAATTTTCAATCCTTTGTGCGCGAATTCGATTTATTTCCCCTCGCGAGAAAAAAGAAAAGGGAAGAAAAAAAAAAACAACGCAAAAACCCTAAGAACCCCGAAAACCACCAACAAAACGAGAAAAACGTAATAAAGAAAGAACAAAAAAACCACCACGTATGCCCCGCCAGAGTGAGACACACACGAAAAAGAAAAAAAACCCAGAATCCCTCGCAGTGTTACGACTAAAACCACCCCCACCGAGTCTGGAATTATTTAGCAGTGCGAGTGTGATAGTTTCCCACGCTGATCATTCACTACATAGCTTCTCGGCCATTCATTAACGATCGAGGAAGCGAAACCACGAATTTTCAAAACAAGCACGCCAGCGAACAGCAGTGCAAGATTGCAGTTGGGGAAAATCGTGGACACACTACTAGTCGAGACACCTCACCCTTGGTAGTCGAGGTCCGATCCCACCTTGAACATCAACCCGCATGGTAGATCAAATATATATCAGAGAGGGCAGCAGCAGCGCATAGTATTAAGTGTAGTTAAGTACCTTTTTTCCTTTTTGAGACAGTTTTTTTGTAAACCAGGAGTTCAAATGTATACAAAACTTTTTCGTAAATTCTTGTTTTTTATACAGCGTCAGCCGTGACATTGAACGGAAAATAAACGTATCCAAGGCGGAATGCGGTGCACCTCAGTCCATCACCCTGGAGCAGCATAAAATAACGAGTATAGAACGTCACTATACAATCAAGGGGGTAAGTGCCCATGTTTTCATTATTCTTTTTGTAACGTTTGAACCAAAGGGAGTAGTGTTAGGGAAATTCGTCCGTTGGACGTTCGATATTGTCAAGTTTTTTTTTCCTTTTTTTTTTGGTTGTAACCCGCCATCAGCGGATGTTTTAGTTCTTGCTTTTGGTTTGCCACAGCCAGATGAAATTTGAGATTTTACAATCCATGTATGACGTAAAATACATACCTTTAAGACAGCCCCGCCGTACATAACTCAATTTAAATATTTTTTTTTTTTTATGAAACGAATAAATGAGACGTGGAAATTTTTTTTTGAAAGAGAAACTTTGTCACCACGGCTAATACATGTTAACGTACAATTAGATCCCAGCTTTGAATTAAAATTTTAGATCGTAACGACATTTGGATATAATAAAGAACTTCAATATTGAAGTCATTGTATAACTATATGTATTTTTGGCGTTCGTGTTTCCATTATTGTTCATGAGATGGGCGTGAAGCCCTTGGGAAGTTGTTTTGTTAATTGGTTGTAGAAGTGTTGCCATTATGCAACGAGTAGAGTAAGTTACCCGTCGGGGGACGTGATCGTCCATGATCGGGCTCGAAGGGGAGTTCAAGAAACCGAGTAGGATAGCTTATTAGATAGGCTACCCTGGTCAAAGTAAGGGGCCTTCGTAATTGAGCGGCGCGAAGGCCACGGAAGCCAAGTCGTTGATTTAGCGAGGGGTGGGTCAGCTCTTAGAAGGGGATTATAACATCATCACCCCCTTCCACTGTTCTTTGGATGGAAATCCTTCCCATATTATAGTAAACTACGACGCACAACTTCGGGCCTTACACATACTTTTTGTGTTGCAGGAAGATAGAAGACCCTTCTCTTTAGTTGAAATTTCAGGCATTTAAAACTAAATGTGACACCCGTCCGGAACTAGTGGCAAGATCCCATACCCTTTCGATGAGCTACCGGGAGGGAAGATAATGCCTGAGCCTCTAGCGGTCCGGATAACCCCACTGCAATAGTCCATCCTGATCCGATCTAAGGGTCTGTAATTTTAGTATCAGTAAGGGATGGAACGAGACGTAGTAGCTTGGATCGCGTCGCCACTAATGTAATGGAATTTAGACCATTAATTAGGTAAGAAGTGGTGTGGCGGTGGAACCAAACAATTTTCTTCTTTACGACTTTTTTTTTTCTTCGCGACTATCCGCGACAAGTCGGCATTGCTACAAGTGCGGGGATGAATGAATGTTTTGTTCATCATTACATATGTTACAGATGGCGCCCAACGTGGGGCCCGAAAGTTGTGTTAGTTTACTACAAATACTGGGTTGTTGCAACCGCAACAACATTTAACATTCACTTAGTTTGTTTGACCACATGTCCGACATGTGAGAGTGAAGTTCTGTTCCTCTCCATGGTTCGTAGCATAGTGGAATGCTAGACGTTGAGTCTTCACCATCGTTAGTTCTTTCCGAGTACACACGTACATAATCTCGAAGTACTTTTAGTAGTTGTCCGGTAGTTGAGTGTCGTTAGACTTCGGCTATGTCAGTTGCATACGCCTAGGGGTACTCGAGCGAGCTAGTGCTTATTTTATTTCAGGGAATCTTGTCCGGTACATGAGTTGAAGTTTTTCACCGTGTACGTCTGTTGCATAGACCCCGTGATAAAGTTTCAGGCACCTGGTTACAGTGGCTAGAGCGAGCATGTCAAGTCCGGTAAGTGGGTTGAACTCAGTCCTCACTTACGTCTGCTGCTTCATGCGGCTCTACCTACACCTACAGTAACGCAGATGACCTAGCAATACTTCACAGTTCCAAACTTCACCAAACGGAATCCGGATAGAGTTACAATTACAGTTATACAAATAGTGGAAATTCGTACCAAAGGATAGTTGTCACCCTTCGAGCTATAGTTCCGATCCTTGGAACAATACGTCCCCAAATTATTATGATATTTTAGTTTTGAGAGAGATACTTTTATTTTTAATTTTGATTTTGGCAAGTTAGTACTTTTGATTTTTGGCAAGAGAGATACTTTTAGATTTTTGATTTTGGTGAGTTTTATTATATTTTGATGATTACCTTTTCTTTGAGAGAGTTTGACAAGTTTTCTTTTACTTTCGGCTAGAGTTATATTTTGAACTTTTTTTTCTTTTGGAATCAGGAAGCCTAGATTTAGCAAGTAGAATTAACAATACATGAAGTTCATTCCCCAGTTGAAGTAAATATTGAGATTAGTATTACAAGTATAAGATACCTTAAGGAACCTTTATCGCAGGTTGCTGCAAGACATTAGATTTAAGCACTTTTCTTTAACCATGGCTGAAGCAGGTCGAGGTCCTGGTCGGCCAACAAAGTTTTCAGGAGGCTACGGAACCCGTAGCAGAAGCAAGTCAAAGGGTCAGGAAGAAGGAAGACCCACGAACCCCGCCATTCTGTCGGAAGGGGACGGGATTCCACATAGGGAAGATAACCCCGGCTCCAGTATTCCGACCACTCAATTCGATCACTCCGCTCAGGGCGCGATTCCGCGTACACCGGCCGCATCGGATGGCGCTAGTGAGTCCGCCCAATTTGAACAATACGTTCAAGACGTAGTCACCGCTACAGCGGGAATCAATCGCGCGGAAGACCTACGGTTCATACGAGAAGAGTTAGAGAGGAATAGAGCAGAGCTACATCGAGAAGTCATCTCGGTAATCAGAGCGGCCTTAAGCAATAATGCACCCGCGGGTCCGCCCGAATCTAATCGGAACACCACAAATGCTATTCCTCTGACCTCTACGGTCAACCCGCAAAACCCTTATGACGTTAATAGACGCGCCGAACCTATCACTAGGGCGACAGCGCCAGTACCAATCATTCCTCAGGCTGATACGCCAGTAGTTCACCCTGTACAAATGGCACAAGGCAGTAACGTTGACAATTTTCTGAGACAACTCAGCAACATGCATCTGAGCGATCCCACCCAACGTCCAGCTACCTTGCCTGCCGTTTCCCCTTCGAATTCGTCGGGAGGATTCCACCATTACCACAAATGGGGGATCAAATTTGATAATTCCAAAATGTCCGTTGATGACTTCCTGTTTCGTCTAAGTAGACTGAAGGATTCACACAATGTCACGTGGACCGAGATAGTAGATAACTTTCATCACTTCGTCGCAGGTCCAGTCGAAACGTGGTTCTGGATGTTTTTGAAAGGTAACCCAACCGTTAACTGGTCCACCTTACGTCTTGCCCTCATAGAGCAATACCGGAGTTTAGAGACAGACTTCGAGTTGTCTCGGAAAATGTCGGATAGACGCCAAGGAGCACACGAGCCATTTGACCAATTCTTTGGAGATCTCCAACAGCTGAACTCTCGTTTACGGACTCCGAAATCGAACAGAGAGCTCATCGAGATAATTAAGCAAAACGTGAAGCGAAGAGTAGGCGAACACCTCCTTACCTTCAACACGCACAACATTCCCGAAATGGTGCACGTATGCCGATCCATTGAAAAGTTCATCAATGACAACGACCTGCAAAGACAACGCTTCCAACAAGCAGTTCATCCTCGCAGAAATGTAAGCGAACTGTCCGAGCAGTGCGATCTAGCCCATCCCGCATCACAGGTGCAGATCGACGCTCTAAATTTTAGGCAAAGAACTAGTAACCCTCTTCGATGCTGGAATTGCAGAGAATTGGGTCACACTTTCGTTGATTGTCCAACTCCTCAGCGAGCCCTTTTTTGTTTTAAGTGTGGTCGAGAGAACTCCACCACGCCGAATTGCCCAGTCTGTTCGGGAAACGCCCCGCAGAGCAATCCTCCGACCGGGGAGAGTTGCTCCCGGAATCTCGAGCCGGCGAATCACTAAACGTAACCTACAAGTCACTACCAGTCACTATTCTCCAACGTTCCCCTACTCCACCTAACTCCAGTGAAGTGGCAGAGCGTTCCTCAGAAAAAGTACCGGTTAGTGGTAGAAAGTCGTTGCATCAACGACAAAGAGAGTATTATGAAGCTAGAGCACGCATTTTTGGGTGTTCCACCTTACCGTTGAGATTGCAAAAATTGAGAAACCGTTTTGAAAAAAAAAAGAAGCTGTACCACGCCATTGCAGCCACTACTTTACAAACGACAACCAAAGATCCCCGTCCATATGTCAACGTAAACTTCCTTGGGAGGGAATGGTTGGGCCTGTTGGATAGTGGGGCCTGCATTAGTTGTCTAGGCGCTGGCGGCAGCGAGTTTTTGCGCCGGATTAACGTTCCACTGAGACCCTTCTCGTCGTCAGTCACCACCGCCGAGGGGAGGAAGCAAACCATTGTGGGGACAGTCAAAACAAAAATCGCGTACAGAGATCAAACCAAAGATATTACCCTATACGTCGTGCCGACGTTAACACAAGACTTGTATCTAGGCGTAGATTTTTGGCAGTTATTCAATATCGCCCCAATAGTCACTACGGAAGTCTCGAGTAGTCTTCCTAGCCTGGATAGTATTTCAACGAATCCGAAGTCAGTTAGTGAAGAAAGCGGTAAAAGTCATATCCTATCTACCGCCCACGAGCTGTCAGTCGAAGAGTCCAAAGACCTAAAGCATACGATAAACCTGTTTCCCTCTTTCGTCCACAAGGGACTGGGGAAGACGCCCCTCGAAGAACATGTAATTGATACTGGGGATGCGGATCCCATAAAACAGCGTCATTATCCCGTGTCTCCGGCGGTACAAACCCTCTTGTATGAGCAGTTGGACCGCATGCTTGCCTTGGACGTGATCGAGGAGAGTTCCAGCCCCTGGAGCTCCCCAGTTGTCCTGGTAAGGAAAGGGGAGAAGAACCGGCTATGCCTGGATGTGCGGAAGCTCAATCAGGTCACGAAAAAGGATGCGTATCCACTGCCACACATAGAGGGTCTGCTAGGACGCCTTTCGGAAACCTACTTCATTTCGAGCGTAGACCTGAAGGACGCCTTCTGGCAGATACCGCTGGAGAAAAGGTCGAGGGAGAAGACAGCCTTTACCGTCCCCGGTAGACCATTATATCAATTCAAGGTGATGCCATTCGGTCTCTGCAACGCTCCCCAGCGCCTTTGCAGGCTGATGGACAAAGTCATCCCACACGAACTGAGGCAGCAGATTTTTGTCTACCTGGACGACCTGCTGATTTTCTCACGAACTTTTCAAGAACATGTGCAACTACTTAAGATCGTTGCGGCAAAATTATCTAAGGCCGGATTAACCATTAACGTGGAAAAATCGAAATTTTGTTTTAAGGAGCTCAAATATCTCGGTTTCATAGTAGGGAATGGTAATTTGAACGTGGACCCTGGCAAGGTGTCTGCCATTAAAGATTTCCCAATCCCAAAGAACGCTCGTCAAGTCAGACGCTTTTTAGGAATGTCGGGTTGGTACCGAAGATTTGTGCCAAATTTTTCATCCCTCGCTTCCCGTCTCTCAGATACGCTACGAAAAGGTAGCTCATTCAAGTTTCCTGAGGAAGCCGTAGAATCGTTTAACGCAATTAAAGACCGATTGTCAAGTGCTCCCGTCCTAGTCAACCCAGACTTTGACAAACAGTTCATAATATGCTGTGATGCCTCAGCGACAGGCATCGGAGCAGTCTTATGCCAGGTCGACGATGCTGGAGTAGAACGACCCATTTGCTTTTTCTCGCACAAGCTGAACGACGCGCAGAAGAACTATACAGTCACGGAGCGAGAATGCTTAGCGGCGGTCATGGGCATAGACAAATTCAGACCCTATATCGAAGGTTATCATTTCAAGGTCATAACCGACCATGCCAGTCTGAAATGGCTAATGAGCTTGAAGGACCTCACAGGTAGATTAGCGCGTTGGAGCTTGAAACTTCAACGGTACACTTTTGACATCGAACACCGAAAGGGCAGTTTGAATGTGGTGCCCGATGCCTTGTCACGAACGCACGCGGTTGACGCACTACAAGTCGATCACCGACCTATAGGCACAGACGCTGGCGTCCTACATTTAGATCTAGCAGACCCGGCTTTTCAATCGACGGAGTACTGTCAAGTCCGGGAACATATTGAACAAAATAGAGAGCGACTTCCAGACGTGGCCCTCTCAGATGGTTTCGTCTACAAGAAGATGCGACATAGTTCAGGTAATCCATTGCAAGAAGATATGTCTTGGAAGTTATGGGTACCAAAGGCATTGACCGAGAAACTTATCGTACTAGCGCATTGTCCGCCTAGTGCTTCGCACGGGGGCATGGCCAAGACGCTATACAAGTTACGTCAACAGTACTATTGGCCCAATATGAGTACGCAGGTGAAAGGATTCATCGGCAATTGCGAAGTGTGTAAAACCTCGAAGGCACCCAACAGCGTGTTGAGAGCTAACATGGGGAAAGCATTCAAGGTAGACCGGCCATTTCAACACATTTACGTGGACTTTTTAGGACCGTATCCTAGGTCTACAGCCGGAAATACTAGTATCATGATAGCACTAGACCAACTCACGAAATTCGTACTACTTAAACCTCTGAGAAGAGCCACAGCGGCAGCAGCCACGAAATTTCTTCGGGAGGACATCTTTTTGAAGTTCGGAGTGCCCGAAACTCTCATGTCCGACAACGGTAATCAGTTCGTTGGCAAAGAGTTTCAACATCTACTGAACACTTTTGGGATCAGGCACGTACGTACGGCAATATACTCCCCGCAAGCTAATGCTAGCGAGCGCGTTAACCGCTCGATTCTGTCAGCCATCCGAGCGTATCTCGACGCGGATCATTCCAAATGGGACTTGCAATTACCAAGCATAGGTTGTGCCCTCAGAACGGCGATACATGCTGCAACGGGAATGTCGCCCTACGAAGCAGTTTTCGGTCAGCGGATGATAGAACATGCCGGCGAATACGAACTGTTGAGAAAACTTGATGGCTTGAACAACTCAGAGCTTGAAACAATACCTAATGCATGTAAGATGAACATCTTACACTCATACATAAAGGATTCGTTGGAAAAAGCCCATGAGACGTACGAAAGAGTGTATAATACCCGGAGCGCGAACGTCAAATATAAGGTAGGCGATATAGTATACAGGCGAAATTTTATGTTGAGCAATGCCTCTAAGGCCAGAAATGCAAAGCTCTGTCCAAAGTTTCTTAAGGCGAAGGTTCGCAAAGCTATTGGCAACAACCTCTATGAGCTGGAGGATGAAACAGGTCACAGCTTAGGTATAACTCACACAAAAGATATGAGACGTTAGGGTCGCCCATACGCTCAGTCGATTAGCAAAAATAAGAAATGGTAACAGGTAGGCAAGAAACACGGTTAGAGATAGGCCCGGACAGCTCAATCTGAACATGAGACTCGGAAATTCTCAGGCGTGGGTCGATGATGTAGTTTCTTTCCTTAACCTTTTCAGGCGACAGGTCTTTTGAAAATGTCAAGTGGTGTAGGAAACTACAAAGATATACAACGTTAAATTTTTAAATTTACACCCAACATGGCGCGGGACTCATAGGCAGGACAGTTTGAGAGGGACAGGTAGAGATATAGGCCACCATAATGAGGGACACGCGGGCAGCACTAATTCGCTTAGTTTATAGGATCAATTTAGATCCCCAATTTACTCGTAGAATTTAATCCACAGCGAATAACTCGGGTTGGGAAAAAGCAGGAAAAAATCCAAAAGACAATTTAAAACCCAAAACTAAATTTTCTAGTGATAGGCCACGACGATAAAAGCAATTGTAGTTTAGCCCATACTCATGATACCCCAAGCGAGAACGAGACAAATATAGGTTGCGAGCTGTTAGCGCGATAGTCGGACGTCTCATAGCGTCCCTACGTGCTCAGCGAAAAACGCGGAAAAAACGAACAAAGATCCCATTCAACAGGCAGTCAGTGGTAACTCGTGGTGTGGTACGGAAGGCAGAAGGAGCGATAACTCGCTCGAGAAAAAAGTAATAAAAAAAAAAAAACGTGTCGCACACGCGGCAATGGCGACGCCATTGTCCGTAAATGTCCAAAGTGAAATAAGTGTGCCTCCCAAAATAAAAAAATTCTCAAACCAATCATAAATATATCGTAAATGCAAACGTAAGAATAACTCGGTAAAGTAAAGATAAAAAAAAAGATGAAACCAAAAGGTTCCCATCGTATTGCCCATTGTATTCCGTGAGTTAGAGAAGAAAAAAAAATCAAATACGAAATAATCGCATATGCTAGAGGAAACGAAAGACCGAAAACATAATTTTCAATCCTTTGTGCGCGAATTCGATTTATTTCCCCTCGCGAGAAAAAAGAAAAGGGAAGAAAAAAAAAAACAACGCAAAAACCCTAAGAACCCCGAAAACCACCAACAAAACGAGAAAAACGTAATAAAGAAAGAACAAAAAAACCACCACGTATGCCCCGCCAGAGTGAGACACACACGAAAAAGAAAAAAAACCCAGAATCCCTCGCAGTGTTACGACTAAAACCACCCCCACCGAGTCTGGAATTATTTAGCAGTGCGAGTGTGATAGTTTCCCACGCTGATCATTCACTACATAGCTTCTCGGCCATTCATTAACGATCGAGGAAGCGAAACCACGAATTTTCAAAACAAGCACGCCAGCGAACAGCAGTGCAAGATTGCAGTTGGGGAAAATCGTGGACACACTACTAGTCGAGACACCTCACCCTTGGTAGTCGAGGTCCGATCCCACCTTGAACATCAACCCGCATGGTAGATCAAATATATATCAGAGAGGGCAGCAGCAGCGCATAGTATTAAGTGTAGTTAAGTACCTTTTTTCCTTTTTGAGACAGTTTTTTTGTAAACCAGGAGTTCAAATGTATACAAAACTTTTTCGTAAATTCTTGTTTTTTATACAGCGTCAGCCGTGACATTGAACGGAAAATAAACGTATCCAAGGCGGAATGCGGTGCACCTCAGTCCATCACCCTGGAGCAGCATAAAATAACGAGTATAGAACGTCACTATACAATCAAGGGGGTAAGTGCCCATGTTTTCATTATTCTTTTTGTAACGTTTGAACCAAAGGGAGTAGTGTTAGGGAAATTCGTCCGTTGGACGTTCGATATTGTCAAGTTTTTTTTTCCTTTTTTTTTTGGTTGTAACCCGCCATCAGCGGATGTTTTAGTTCTTGCTTTTGGTTTGCCACAGCCAGATGAAATTTGAGATTTTACAATCCATGTATGACGTAAAATACATACCTTTAAGACAGCCCCGCCGTACATAACTCAATTTAAATATTTTTTTTTTTTTATGAAACGAATAAATGAGACGTGGAAATTTTTTTTTGAAAGAGAAACTTTGTCACCACGGCTAATACATGTTAACGTACAATTAGATCCCAGCTTTGAATTAAAATTTTAGATCGTAACGACATTTGGATATAATAAAGAACTTCAATATTGAAGTCATTGTATAACTATATGTATTTTTGGCGTTCGTGTTTCCATTATTGTTCATGAGATGGGCGTGAAGCCCTTGGGAAGTTGTTTTGTTAATTGGTTGTAGAAGTGTTGCCATTATGCAACGAGTAGAGTAAGTTACCCGTCGGGGGACGTGATCGTCCATGATCGGGCTCGAAGGGGAGTTCAAGAAACCGAGTAGGATAGCTTATTAGATAGGCTACCCTGGTCAAAGTAAGGGGCCTTCGTAATTGAGCGGCGCGAAGGCCACGGAAGCCAAGTCGTTGATTTAGCGAGGGGTGGGTCAGCTCTTAGAAGGGGATTATAACATCATCACCCCCTTCCACTGTTCTTTGGATGGAAATCCTTCCCATATTATAGTAAACTACGACGCACAACTTCGGGCCTTACACATACTTTTTGTGTTGCAGGAAGATAGAAGACCCTTCTCTTTAGTTGAAATTTCAGGCATTTAAAACTAAATGTGACACCCGTCCGGAACTAGTGGCAAGATCCCATACCCTTTCGATGAGCTACCGGGAGGGAAGATAATGCCTGAGCCTCTAGCGGTCCGGATAACCCCACTGCAATAGTCCATCCTGATCCGATCTAAGGGTCTGTAATTTTAGTATCAGTAAGGGATGGAACGAGACGTAGTAGCTTGGATCGCGTCGCCACTAATGTAATGGAATTTAGACCATTAATTAGGTAAGAAGTGGTGTGGCGGTGGAACCAAACAATTTTCTTCTTTACGACTTTTTTTTTTCTTCGCGACTATCCGCGACAAGTCGGCATTGCTACAAGTGCGGGGATGAATGAATGTTTTGTTCATCATTACATATGTTACAAATACAAAACAATGATACTTGAATTTTTAAGCGGCATTGCAAAACCCTAGCTTCTTTTATCCACCTAATGCTGGTTGACTAGTTTAAACATTTGGCCCTTAGAAATAAAACAATTTTGAGACAACTTAAAATTAGAAAATAGTTAGATACAAGTTACCCCCGATTATGTAAAATCTAAAGCGACATCCAAGACATAAAAGTAAAAATGTGGCAGTACTGACACATTTTGCGTTCATTAATGTAAAAAACCTGCATTATCTTTGCATGACGGCAGTTTTATTTGCGTTCATATAAGTAAAATGACAGTCAAATTGCGATCAACTCTGCATTGAATTTTATTTTGTTGTCGAGTTGCAGGAAGATGGCAGGATCAAACCCTGAAATGTGGCCTTTTTCATACGAAAATGGTTTCTGAAAACATCATCTATGGTTTTAAGAAAACTCTTAGTTTTTGGAATGTTTCTTAAAATCCTGTTCATTTTTATCAAAAAGAAAAGAATCTTTTTTTTTCTTTGAATTTTGCTTCTATATCTTTCAGAAATTTTTGCCTGAACGCTTTCAAAATTAGATCCATTTAAGTGATTAAGAATCAGTCCTAAAATGGTTCTTCTAAATGACATTATTCAAATTTTTATAAATAACAACCAGCTGTCACTGAAAGAAGAAAGGTAAATTAGAAATGTCTGTCAACTCTTTTTTGGAAACGCAAAACTACTGCAACCTTGCAGCAGTGTTTCTGTTCATAATTGCATTGACTCAATATTTTTTGCATGGCATGTGCAACAATGTTGCAATTATTTATAAACTCGCCCATACTTTTCCGAAATAAATATGTCAGACGATGAAATATTTAGGGATATTGAAAATTTTCAATTTTTCCAATTCCAATATGATGACTTGTATAATTACCAGAAAGTGAAAATGTTATGAACAACCAAACCTAAGAACAAATGGAAGATTCTAATAGACGCACAGGAAGACAATTTAGAAATAACTTTATTTTAAAAGATATTTCAAGTCACATAATAAACAAAACCAAACAAAAATTAAATTCACTCGTCATTGCTATTGTTCTTCTTTTTCAATTTTTATGTTGACGAGTTTCAGTTTTTTAAGCTCAGCCAAGGCACTTCCAAGTCTATTTGATCAATCCTTTTTTGCTACAGTTGCTCACTGAGGCTTATTTTTTGGTTTTTTAGGGAAGGAGGTTGATTTCTTTCTTCCACTCCTCTGAACTTAACAGCTACAGCCCCTAAATGTGCATCGCTGTCAAAATTGGCACTATCCTCTTCAAAATCTATTGGAGTAATCTCTTGAATAGCATAGTCCGTTCCTTTGGTTCTTTTCCGCCGCCGGTTGCATTTAATTCCCTCTTGTAAGCCGAAATATTTGAACGGGCATTCGTTTTTAACCGTCCCATTGCTTCTAGCTTTCCTTATTCCTATTGGGAATTCCTTACCGTCAGCTTTTAAATCTTCCGAACTATTTTTCCATGCTTCGTTCTTCTTTGCAATCATGTTCATGTTATTAATTTTGGAATCCACCACTGCTACATACGGTGTTAATGTATCCTTTAAAATCTCCTTTTCCTCCCATGTCCAGTTGCGTTCCCTTTCGCGTTTTTGAGGGAAAATGATTACGACAAATGGTTTCCAGTATTCAATTGCAATTCGACTTACCTTATCTATTATCTTTTCTGAAAACGTCTTACACGGGTTTAAATAAGAATTTACATAGATTTGAATTTTATCTGTCAAATTCAAATCAGTTGAAGTTCACAATTTTGAAACAGCAGAATTGAGTCACAATAGCGTACAGAAGTTGACTTTTGTTAAATTTGTTTCATTTCTATGGAATACTACATGGGACTTAAAGGCCCAACCCATAGAATCCTTCGCGTCCGTTGCGGCAACGTATTCGACTGACAGGTTGATAGAATACACAGCAGCTTATGGAAAGTGACCCATAGGCATCGCACGTGCCGGATGCGACGGGTAAAGTAGGTTTACTTTCTACTTTTCTGTGTGCGGCATGCGTCGACCTTGACAGATGGCCCAGCGGGAGAGAAAGCTCAATTCAAAATAAAAATATTTTGTGGCGGGGAAAAAACTATTTTAAAGAACTCATGTGAATATATTGTGTTTTCAATGCAATTCGTATACAAATTTCTTCGAGAAACGTGTTTGAGGAGCATCTCTTTGAGACTATGTATGAAGTGAAGTCATCGGTAGTTAACATGTGCGACGGATTCTATGGGAATATGTCAATATTGCCGGATCCGTCGCCGCAACGGACGCGACGGATTCTATGGGTTGGGCCCTTTAGACTTAACTAACAAAATAAGACTTAAGAGCAGAATTTAGTTTTATCTATTTATTTATGCAGTCATCTTCAGTTTTCGCACTGGGGGGTGACTAGAATAAGTTGTTTTTAAAAACATATATTATTTTCCTACTTAAAAAAAAATACTTTTTCCTAAGCAGTCAACTAAGCCAACTTTCTTAATTAAGGAAAAAATGAAGATCAACTTTTTGTGGAATATCGAATCGATTAATTAAATAAGTTTTTAATGTGAGAAACAATTTCTTAATGTAAGAACCAAATTCTTAATGTCAGAAAATTGTTCTGGATTTAAGAAAGAAATTTCCAAGAATCTGTCTTGAATATAAAAAAAAAAACTATTTCCTCGATGCAGAGTGGTTTTACATTTTTCTTTATAGTTTCTTTCCGCGTTTTGGAGTTAGAATTGTTGGCTATTTTTAATCAGTGAGAGTTTAAGTGGCTTTATCTCCTAAATAATCCGATGCGGTGAATGAGCTCATAAGTAGAAAAACCAAAATTCTTTGGTAGTCACTAGCCACTTAATATAAAGAACGAACTCGATAGTATCACAATCAGTGTGTCAAACAAATAATAATTCTCTTCTTATTTGCACTGCATACCAAGTCTAAGCAAACCAATCGCTCATCGAAAAGACATTCGGCCGAAATTGAACGACAAACACTCTGTGCAGCAGCAATCAGCAATTTCTTCGCATTTCCGGTTCACATAATCCATAGTTGTCGTTTCCGTTCGACGGATTAAGGTAATGTTCACTGAACGAAATTGATATCATCTCGGAGGAAAATTGCTTTCCAAATCAGAAGGAGTCCTTTATATACGATTCGTGAAGAAACAATAAACTGCAGCGTGCAATGCAATTGACTTTTGCGAAACTGTTTCCGTTTCGTTTCGTAAAATCGAATCCTCCAAGGATATCGGATATTAGTTCATTTCTTCGTTGCCTTCCTGGAGTAAAAAAATAAAAAAAACTGAGAGCTCTATCCAACCAATTCGGCCAATTATTGTGTTTATACTTCAGCACACATACACAGGACTGCAATTTCAAAGCCAATTTACTGTCAACTTCATTTGAAAGCAGCAAACCCAATAAAATATTAGTATTGGCCATAGTTGTGTGTGTGGATAGAGAAAACCAGCCTCAGCCTGAAATGATCCTATACATGTCCTGACACCCGCACATACTCATATCGAGTAGGTACTGGCAATTGCAGTATTTCTCCCCGAAGGCGATTTCTCTCAGTTCCGTTAATTCAAACAGTGAGCCGAGAACACACATTTGCCAGGCATTTTTGCCAGTACGGCCCATTAAATCCTCCGTTCGGGGCCAATGCAATTTCGGTCCAACGACCAACGACCGTAGTCGTTTGGCGAGAGGAGCAAATTGTCCATGGTCTCTGGAATTGACATTGTCGAATATTATTTTAGGGCTCGAGGCAGGATATGATGCTCTGCGGTATGAAATTTCACAGATTTTCTTTCTTTTTTTTGTTCCAAATGAAGGTATAGTGTGGGGATGCCTGGGCCGTATCTCGAATAACTATAAAACAGTGATAGGTGGTGTTTGTTGGACTTTTTTGATGGCTCCTTATCCTGTTGGATTACCTATGTGCTATATCGTCAAGCGGCGGCAGCTGTTCAGCATTGTTCGCCATAAACTAGGATATGAGTTTTTGGCTTAATGTGAAATTAAATGCGCGAAATAAGAAGGATGGGATGTAAGATAAAGCGCACATGCCGCCGCGAATTAAAACACTTGTTTCTTACTTTTAAAATTAAACAATATTTATTTGGAACTATGTCCTTTATTATTGAAATACTTTTTACTAATTCTAAAAGGAGCTTAAGGCTACTATGTAGTTACAATAAGACTGTTGATAAATTCATCATACAGTCGTATTTATATACTTTTCTTATCTATCTACAAGGAGACCCAAGCGTACAATCGTCTTGCTTGATAATGAAGAAGAGATAATATTCCAACATTGTATACAAACGATATTATCTCTTTTACATATGTTATCATTGTAGCGTTGTGTGCAAGACTGTACTAGAGACTAAAGATATCATTGAATACAAATAATGTTATCTTTTTTCTCAATATGTTTTGCTATGGATACTTAACTCCCCCCCTTGTTAAACGAAATCGTCCCGATTTTTCGACGCTATTTTTAACATTTCTCTTTCATAAGTTTTGTTATATGCGTCAATCTTTTTTTGTTTTTGACGATCTGTTATACATTGTATAGTTTTTATCATTACGTACGTAAATGCTAGAATAACAATCAGTGTTACAATTGTGTATATAGTTGATAATATCGGTTTTTCTTCAAAAGGAATAATTAGTTTTTTTAAAGTATCTATGTTATCGAATTTGTACATTGTATCTTCTTTAATTATTTGGTCGATGTAAGACTCTGAATTATGATTTCTTAATATAACTTCTTTAATTTGCTTATGCATGTTTTTGTATATTTTATCGTCTAGATTTATAGTATTTTCATAAGTAACTAAGTTTATACCATTAATTGTTTGATTATTTAACTTATGCTTACCGCTTAATAACATAACACCGGATTCAATTTCTAAGTCGTAATCGTATTCTTGTTTAATGTTGCATTTTGAAGTTATATTCTTTAAAAGTGGAATAAGACAATTTTCTTCTTCAAAGTTAATTTCACAAATGTTTTTACTTAGATGATTTTGACAATTTCTTGTTCTTAAATAAGTTTGGTTACATAAGGCAATTGTTTTATCTGTAATGATTTTTCCATATAGACATGCTATGCATTTTCTGTTGAAACTCTTTGCTTGTTTATTTAGATCGGGCCAGTAATATTTCTCTGAGATTTCTTGTATATTGTTACGTAACCCTCGGTGTGCTCTTTCGTGAGTTACCCTTACAAGTTTTAGTTGTTCCTCCAAATTTGTCACGTCTTGAAGTTTTCTTGGTGTGAATATAAATCTTACTAGTGGGAATTCTTTTTTTATGTTTTCACCATATTTGTATATGTTTTCAAATTTCGTATGCAAAGCTACAATCTTTTGGGGTTGTATAACTTCTTTCATCTGCCTTAGTAAAGAGTCTTTGTCCTTAAACTTTATTATGAGTCTTATTTTGTTACTAAAATAGATTTGTGTTTCGATATTATTTGTTATATCTTCAATAAGTTCGAACTGTGCAGTGTATGCATTAAAAGGCTGATTCACAGTTTTTATTATATCATTAGAAGAACTTTCAGCTGAATGTGCTGTTTCTATGGTAGAAGTATTTATGCGTTGACGTGATAATGCGTCAGCTACAAGATTTAGGTTTCCTGGTTTATAAACTAATTTTGCTCCAAAGTCTTCAATGATTCCCTTCCAACGTTTCAGCTTTGTGTTGGGATTTTTTTCTGATACAGAATATATAAGGCTCTGGTGATCGGTATATATGGTTAAGTCTGCTATACCATATATGTAGTTTCTGAGTTTTTGTAAGGACCATATGATCGCTAATAGCTCTTTCTCGTTTGTGCTATAGTTCTCTTCTGTCTTACTCAGTGTTCTTGACAAGAAGTGTATAGGTTGCTTATTCTGACTTAGTACGGCTCCAATAGCTATGTTGGATGCATCAGTAGTAAGCTCGAATGGTTTACTATAATCCGGTTGAAAAAGTTCGACTTGTTCTTTCAAATAATTTTTTAAAATTCTAATCGCTTCTAATGCTGAATCATTCAGATTTAACTTAATATTTTTACTTTGTTTTTTGTTTACTTTACCGTTATCTCCTCGTAAATATAATGTCAGGGGCTTGGCTATGCTTGCGTATCCTTTTATAAACTTACGATAGTAACCTGTAAGACCTAAAAATCCTCTCAAATCCTTTACCGTTTGTGGGACTGGAAAATTTTCTATAGCTGCTATTTTCTCAGGGTTCGTAGTGATTCTACCATGTCTGATTATGTGACCTAAGTATTCTACTTCTTCTTGAAAAAACTTACTTTTCTCATCAGATATTTTTAATGTGGCTTTATTGAGTACGTCGAATACTTGACTTATGTGCTGTATATGTTCTTCCTCAGATGAAGAATATATCAATACGTCATCAATGTAAACGTGTACGAATTTACCTACAAAGTCTCTCAAAATGTCGTCCACGCATCTCTGAAATATGCTTGGTGCATTTTTGAGCCCGAAAGGCATTCGTTTAAAATGATATTTTGCGCCATTTATAGCAAAAGCTGTTTTTTCTTTATCATCTGTTTTGATTCTAATTTGGTGGAAACCTGACTCCAAATCTAATGTTGTAAAGTACTTGGCTTTACCTAAATTTTGAATTGTCATGTTGACATCCGGAATGGGGTATCTGTCTGTTACAGTGTGAGCGTTAAGTTTTTGGAAATCAACAACCATGCGCCGTTTTGGTTTTCCTTTTTCGTCCAAACCTTTTTTAGGTACTGTCCATATGGGACTGTTATAAGGACTATGGCTTTTTTCTATTATATCGTCATGTAAGAGTTTCTGTATTTCTTTGTTTACGAATTCGTTATCTGCTATGGGATATGGATATTGTTTAACATAAACCGGATTATCATTGGTCGTCCTAATGCTTGCTTCTATAGTATCTGTAAAGGGTAACGGTCCTATGCTGTTATTAATCTTCATCAGTCTATCTATGTCTGCTTTATAAATATTATTTTCCCCAATTATGTAATTAATTTTCTGAATAGATTCGACACTGCTTATGGTAGTTAGAGTCATATTACTGAAATTTATTTCCGCGTTTAGAACTTTAAGTCCTTCATATCCTAATATCATATCAAAAGACTGAATATCCTCTAATTCAAAAAATGTTATATTTTTCTTTAATATCCTAACTACTTTCTTTGTATCTACCATAGAATAACCATGCATTGTTTTTATTTTTATAGGTTTAATTTTAATTTTTTCGCTAGAATCGCATTTTCTATTAATGTAATTATGGGTTGCACCAGTATCAATAAGAATTTTATAAATTTCCTTAGAAATAGTACTAGTTAAATTTAAGCAGGGCAACCCGTCTACTAGTTTAAATGATCTATTCTTATGTTATTATTTACCATACATTCCGTTTCATCTGCTTCTGCATATGTACTGCTGACATCGTCTCTGCGTTGTTGTCGGGAGTTATTTACTCTCTGCTGCTTGAAGTTCTGCTGATAAGATCGTTGCGGTCTGTTGTGTGTGTTGAAACTCCCGCTGTGTTCACGTTTCGCTGGTGGATTATATACATCGGGTTTGTATTGATTCCAATTTTGTCGCTGTGCATATACAATTTGTCTCGAGTTTATCTCCATCGGCTGTGGTCCTTGATTGTGTTGCTGCATATTATCGTATTGCTTCTGGGGTTGATAATTCGTTGTTTGGCTCGAATAATTTGGTCTTCTTTCGTTTCTGCGTTCATGTGGCATATTTTTGTGGTGCTTATCTTGAGTGAGATGTAAATGCCTGTGCACATTATCATGTTCTATTCTGCGAGCAATTGCGAATGCGTGTTCTAGATCATTTATTGTAGCTGAATATAATGATCCTCTTGTAAAGTTGTCACTCATACCATCAATGAATATACGAACTGCGTCGTCGTTAGCATTTTTAATTAGTCTGTCGATTATATTCGGCGGATCACCTGACATAGTGATTTTTGATATTATTAAATTGAGATTTTTATTTATCTCGTCGTGGTATTCAGACAGTGTGCTTCTTTTTTGCGTGATGGCTTTCATCATGTCTTGTAGCACGTATAGAGGTTCTTGATTAGAGTACGTATAATCTAATCTGTTACGTATCGCCTCAAAATTAAAAATTGTGTTATAATTAGTTAACACATTCGCGGCTGCACCCTGTATTTTACTTTTCACTATAGTCAATGCTGCTGCGTACTTACTGTGTGTTTTGAAGTTTTTAATGCTGTCCATTAATCTGGATGCTTCTTCGCGCCACGACCGATAATTTGATTGATCGCCGTTGAAAATAGGTAGGCTTTTAAATGCGTCTAACTGTATTTCACTACCATCTGTATATGTGGTTCTTATTTCCTCTAGCACAGGTATGTTTGGTACTATGCCTAATCCAGATTTTACTTCATTTAGTTTTGTTTCTAAATTAGTGTTTATTTGATTTTGGTTAGTTATTATTGCTGCTAACCTTGCATTCTCTGTGCGTGTGTGCTCTAGGGTTTGTGTTACTGTGTTGCTCCTGGTTTCTAAAGCTTCTAATCTTGCCATTAATACTGCGAGTTGTTCCATTTTGAACTCGTGTCTGTTGTCGTCGAATTTGTGTGTTTTTTTCCTCCACATATACACTTTCACTGAATTGCTTTGCTGCTTCGTACGAAGAAGCTATATTTGTACCTGCTATGCTAGGTAATTCTTGTAACCGGTAACGCGAGTGTTCTGTTTATACTAGATTTCACTACTTGTTCCCGAGGTCCGCTCGATTGAAGTTAAAAAGTATATTTAACCTCCTGGCAGGATCGCCAATTAAAACACTTGTTTCTTACTTTTAAAATTAAACAATATTTATTTGGAACTATGTCCTTTATTATTGAAATACTTTTTACTAATTCTAAAAGGAGCTTAAGGCTACTATGTAGTTACAATAAGACTGTTGATAAATTCATCATACAGTCGTATTTATATACTTTTCTTATCTATCTACAAGGAGACCCAAGCGTACAATCGTCTTGCTTGATAATGAAGAAGAGATAATATTCCAACATTGTATACAAACGATATTATCTCTTTTACATATGTTATCATTGTAGCGTTGTGTGCAAGACTGTACTAGAGACTAAAGATATCATTGAATACAAATAATGTTATCTTTTTTCTCAATATGTTTTGCTATGGATACTTAACTCGCGCAAGGAAGTGTGCTCCAATAAATTGTTTGTCGCCGCTTGATTGAAGAAGTTGTGCAGTCGTTTTATGCGTGGCATGTGAAAATGGGACGTTCGTATTTATTTTTTGGGGACAATTTTGGGCGTAATTGCTCTCACTGGTGTATGGAATGTGATGATGCATCTGCTGCCGATCTTACAAGCTGAATGAAAAGGCAATTACTGCAGAAATATAGAGCCGCTCAATTTGAATGGATAGGAGTCAGACTAGGGGTTCGAAAGAGACAGTGAACTTGGTTCATTATCGCCTCCTAAACAAAAGACGCAGTCACTTTAAGGAGCAAAGATGCTGTCAGTATATCTCACTTTCGTCAAAGATCTGCGGGGATTTTTTGAACCACTTGCATTGTGTGAGAAATATTCTTCACAATCTTCTTCTACTGCTATGAGCTTCTAGGTAGCCCATCTTTTTTTCCATCTTTTGGAACCCAAATCATGCCCTGACAACCTAGGCCATTCTGAAAAATAATTATGCGACAGAGCTTTGTTATTTGAAAATACGATTGGAGCAGCAAATTGCTTGCGTATTTCGATCTACGATCGTTTGCATTCCTTTGTCAATTTTTTAGTTTTTTCTACGATATAAAAAGAATTAAGGACATTTAAAGCATGGCATATATTGCTTAAGCTTTTGCAATATCTTAATTGGGGAAATAAGTGCATGTCCCCTAAATGTCTATACAAAAATGTCAAAAAGCCTAATTTTTTACAACAAATAAAGGACCTCGTATACTAACAGTGCACCTCAGTTTAATTCATAAAGAAATTGATAACAATATTCACTTTATATTCTGTATATAACAGAAGTGTTTTCGAAAAAGACGAAACGAAACTGTAGTCAATGGCATCTCCGGTGGGCTGCGCAACGGCTTCATTAGACGTTGAGCAACACGTTGAGCGTACTGTTTGGTGTTGTGGCAAACCTTTCAAGAAATCTTCATTAGTTGATCAGTGTCATGCTTCAACCCTGAAGTCACTTTTTGTCGAACTGAGCTATAGAAAATGAAAAGATTTAAGTAACTCGTTAAAAAGGTAATGTGCGGTAGGGTTTTTGGAAATCCTTATTGCCCCAAGGTGATGCGAAACTATGAATCACGCGGAACATACTACTTGTTCAATTATACGGTTCTCCATTGACCTTTAAAAATTTGGTTGGATACATTTGAGAGCCTCGTGCAAAAGAAATGATTGCTTAGAATGGAGCCCGATTTTGGCACAACGAAAATGACATAATCCAAATTGCTTCACAAGTGGTACGCGAGTTTGATTTACCTTTGCAGCCACCCCGAATGCGGTGTTGATCAACTCGACCAACTTGAGATTGAGTACTTAAATACAAAGGTATGGATTTGTTTGTTTAATCAACTGATTGAAATAGTTAGACATTTACCCGGCACTACCAGTTTCGTCCTCATAAGTCGCCGAAGAAAGTACTTCATCTGGTACTAACCTTTGGTAGAAATTACTTCTCAAGTCTCTTCTTCATATCATGTAAAATAGGTTCTTCCTTGTTTCGGTTTAAGGTTTCTATTAAATAACTACACACAGAAAAAGAAACTTTCTTATCCGAAGAATGTTCAGTTCTTGTTAGATTGTGAGTGAAAAATTGTTTACTCAAAAAAAGTTCTTCCATCAACAGCTCATTATTAACTTTTAATGAATCAAATTACTAGTTTAAAAATTAGATTCTTGTCAACCAATTTTAATATTCTTAAACAATTCTTAAAACGAATAATTATCTGCCCAAAAAGAAAATTGTTGTGTTAAATATTTCTTGAGAGAAAATATCTTTTCAAAAATCAAATTGTTTATTGAACAATTCGTTCTTTAATTAACAATTTTATAAGAATAAAAAAAACAATGACAAATATAGCATTTTAGCATTGTTTGATAAAAGTTGCAATGCAACTGTTTCTTTAAAAATGTGTTCCTTAGATTTAAATAAATAAAATAAATTAAATAAAAAACAATTTCTACTGCAATTTATTTTCTAAATTTCATAAAAAAAGTAACTGTAAATCATTCCCTTCGTACAAGAGGTAATGCAATTATCAGAAATTGCAATCGCGTTTTTACATTAACATTTTATGTTCAAAAAGTGAATTTAAAATAAAATTTTAGACATGTCAACCTGAAAATGAACAAGTGTTGATAAATTAACCCTTGAACTGTTTGTAAGTTGGGGATTATCCTGCTACGGGCTAAAGGCATTAGAAGAATGTCGTATAGCTTTCCAAGAACTGCTCAAAATTATCTATTCTATAAATATTATTAATTTTCAACATGTGTAAAACGTGTCACTTTAAACAGATGTGAAGATGTTCGATTTTTTTTTTTAAATATATGCGTTTTTAAAAGTTTAATATTTATTGTTTTTGAATCAATATTTTTTCTCTTAAAGTTTTAAATATTTTTGTAATTGGCCATACGATTTAAATTATTGATCTTGTTAACAACTCGTTCTTCAGACAACAGTTAACAGTCTAAAAATGTTGTCTCTTTATGTCAAAAATAAAAGTTCATGCATTAAGTTTTACACTGGCATTCTCCAAATAAGAATTTTAAGTACATACTTGGGTTTATTTTAAAGTATGAAAATTGTTGAGCCAAAGTATAAAATTATTGATATTGCAATTTTTTTTTGAGTGTATACTAAAGAGAGACCACGAGGGACAAGTTAACAAGTTCACAAGCCCAAAAAATCATTATATAATAAATAATATTTTTCTTTAAGCGAGGATAAGGTCAGTATTGAACTTGCAACAATGTATTACACTCCAAGGATGTAGTATGTCGGTTAAATTTTTTGTTGGAAAAAGTTTTATGCCCAAATTCAAAATGGATGAGTTTTATTCGATCACTTATGACCCTGAAATGTTTTGTTACAGAAGTTTGAAAAAGGCGGCATTATAAGTATTTTTATGCAGCTTTAAACCACACGGAGCTATAGGTCAAGACTCCGCTGAATTTGACTCTGATCAATCATACCCTTTCGTTTACTGCACGAAATCCAATGTCTAATATAGGATGGACTTTACAAATATTTAAGGTTGAGGTTGTACCAAAATATGAAAGATATATAGGGTAAATTTTAGTGGTTGACTACCGCTTGGAGCTATAACTTGCAAAGTTGACCTTTCTTTTGCTTCAGACAAAGAAGGCGGCTTCTAAGAATCCAATATGGCAGGTTATTCGGTGAGATGGTACCACCCTCCTACCCCATCACTGGGGAAAACTGTATCCAATAGCTAGTACTTTTCAATTATTATCCACTCTTTTGTAACTATACCTACAGATAGAACCGCATAGCTAATCCCTTTCTTCCTCTGCAGGTTATTAGCCTCTCCTGTGTTCTATTTTCCTGCAAATGAAAAACTTTTCAAATAAAGCAAAAACCAGCAGCGAGAATATACATAGGTATACAGTTTCTCTCCGTTCTATTGTTTTCTGTTTCGTATTTGCAATATCCCACAGCAGGATATCATCCTGTTGTTATGCAGCTACTTGTGGTTTCTTAGCAAACAACCCTTTTGGCGTCTCTGTGTATCTGTATCTGCAAGAGTTCGTCAAAAGTTATTTATTTTAAAGTTTTAATTTTGCATTTTAAATTGGAATGGCTCTGAGAAAATACTCGGCACACCGCACCTGTATTTGGTTAAAAAGTTTCACCCAGAGAGACAACTTAAATAGGACAACGGCAGCAATTAAAGATAATGGTTCTCTGGTCCTTTGCCTTTGCACTGTTGGTCATCTCGGGGACAATGTTTGCCAGTACGAATGTATCAAAGGCTGATGCTCACCACAAATGTAAATAAATATACAAAAACACTTTACGTGTAAAACTTGTCGTTTTTCTCGAAGGATCGACAACCACAGGCACGCTTTCACACCAATTAATTTGCATTTTCATGCCCCCACTATTCTTGGGTATAAAGTGTGAATCGGCGCGCTCATCATTTGCATCAGCAATCCTTGTACCACAAGACGCAGAAGAAACGGAGCCTCTTCATTGGTATTCATTTCAAGTACTCAAATAATCGGATAAAAGACGACTCGTCTACCCGACTCTGCATACCAGCAACCAGTCTGGCTGGCGTTCAACTCTTTGCTCTTTTTTTTCTGCTTTTTGTTTTTAAGAACAATGGGCGCGCGCTTGAGATGCAAACATTCCACGGCTTTTGTCGTATCCTAAGGATGCCAGATGAATCGCTTCAGACGGATGTTGGCAAAACACCACCAAAGTGTAATGATGCTAATGACCATTTTGCAATTAACTTTCAGCAAACGAGATTGAATTGAATTGTACTCTTTTTTTCTTCTCCTGCGGTAGCGGTATTGTAGGTCGACGTTTGAGGAAATATCGCGGATGTTGACGGTGTTGAAGCTTTGCTGGCATTTGAATGGCAGGAATGGAAATCAGTTTAAAGTTAGTCGGAAGCTGTTCGTTTCGTTTCAAATTAGGGGGAGAGTTGGTTTCGTTTAGTCAAGTTTTGTCAATCGTTTAAATTTGCATCCTTGAGGGAGTGGAGTCCACGATTCAGTGGACTTCGTCATTATTTGTTGACAAAGTTTGCATATTTTGATTTTTTCACTAGTTTCGTTGGTAGGTAATGGGGTTTTTTGGTTATCCAAGTTCGACCAGAGAACTTGAGTGAGAGCAGTTGTTAATCATTATGTAGATTTTTGTAACGCAAATCGGCTTTTCGATGAGGTCTGTCAACATAAGGCCACTTGACAACTATATAGAGTTACCTTTGTTGAGTTTTTCTAAAGTTTAGTGGCTCAACGACAGTGTTTCTTGCCAACAGAGAAAGGAAACATTTCAGAAATCGTAAAATACAACTCCTTCCAAAAAAACCCAACCAGATGTATCCCCGCAATAAAGAAACAATTAACCCAACATAAAAGCCATCCACTTCAGACTTTATGGCGTCGTGTCTCTATTTCATCTTTCCAATTTTATTCAACATTTAAATTGACACTAGTTCCAGTATCGTGCAGCTAAGCTTCACCACATCGCCCTATCCTTCTGTCTATTATACACTATATCCACCACATGGCGTTTCCAGGCCTCGCTGTCAAAGTGATGGCCCAGATAAATGCATATATGCCCCGGATTAGAGGCAACGCAAAAAAAAGAGGCGAAAACCAAACGTTAGGTTTCTGTGGAATTTCATAACAGACTTATCTCCCCTGTAGGGCTTAAATTGTATCCGACGATGTCAATTTGGGTCCCATGACCGAAACACCCTCCGTGCAGCCACCAGCCACTAGCGAAACTGAAATTACATCGTAGAGCATAGATTTAATGGGTCGTGAAGTAAAAATCTCCCCAAAATGTGAATGTAGTAGGTTCGGTCCGCTTGATTTAACGTGTTGGTAAATCAGCCGCTGGCTGGCTGGGTCAAATGCATTGGGTGATATGGTTATCGCGGGTATTTGGGTTTTATTTCTAGTCCGAGGTGACATTCGGTATTGGGTTTGGGACTCGGCAAATACTACAGTGTCGACATTGGTTACTGGAGTTCGATTTGCTCTCATATGGCACGAGGTCGTTGGTTGAACTTTTATTTGCATGCGCGTTTTATTGGAAATTGGTTTTGGGAGAGATTAGTCATTTCTGATGATGATGAAATTTTTAGACGACATGGTTTTATTTTGGAAACAAAGATCTTTCGTGTGCCCTCAATTTGATGAAGTTTTAAAGACAATCGGTTTTAGGGCTGCTTGAGATTGAGACTTATAGAACGCTCTCTGCCGCTCTAATACAGGTAAAGTCTTTTTAAATTTATTCAGGTTAAAGTTATATTTAACAATAGATCCACTCTTCCTGTTAAAGGCGAGCTACATCCCAGCTCTAAGCAACAGCAGAAAATTAATGTAAAAGCGACAACAAAAGTCTCAGATATGTGACCAGAAATGCGTTGGTAACAGCTTTTTTTCAGCGGTTAAAGGTTTTTTTAAACCTTTTCCTAAAAATTGTCCTCGGCGTTTTTTGATGTGAAACATTTTATGGCGCGACTTGGGAGTAAAATCGATTCATGAAAGCGGAAATGACCAAGCGGAAGTGCGAGACGGAAATTGGCCTGTCGCCATCGCTATGCCGCCGCCTAAAACTCCTTAACCACTCAACCGATTCGAATGAAATTTTGTGGGTGAGTATGGTTGGTTGCAACTTGATGAATAGGATCATTTTGGACCCGATAGGTGGCGCTGTTGTCGATCTTTTTACCACTCAACCGATTTCAATGAAATTTTGTGGGTGCGTATGGTTGTTGGAAAGATAAATTTTTCGAATTTTTTCAACTGAATTCTCAAAGTGAATACTTATATGGGCACGCTGGAGGAACTGAAGAAGCTAGGTTTTACACAGACACTAGGCTTCTGAATGATTTGACGGTATGAAAACAAAATGTAAACAAAAACTCTCGAAATAGAAATAGAAAACATTGGATTGGATTGTGTTATGAAAACTTGTTAAATTAATGGACATAATTATCTACTGCGCTGTATTAAGGATATAATATTATAAAGATTTGGTTTTTAAATTAAATTTCTTAATGAAATTCACCTAAATATAACACAATTTTTGATGCTTTTTTTCTGGAGACTTGTGTGCCTTCTTTATCGGCTTTTAAATTATTTTTCGCTGCGTTTTTCTTTGCGTTCATTTGGACGTTCGTTGCTTTACTTTTGAAGCATTTTTCGAGACATTATTAGTGTCATATTATGTCTCATTCAGTATATTTTTAGGGGCAGCTATTGCAGTGTTTCCTTTAGGCGGTTTCTTATCCGCTTTTCGGGCGTTTTTGAGGTGTTAAACGGTGTTTTTTTCGTGTTGCGGAAAGGCTTTTTTTCCAGCCTTCTTTGAAGAGTTTTCCGGGCAGTGATCTAAGCAGTTTTTTGCTGTTTAAGAGGTTTTTTTTTTTGTGTTTTTCAAGGGTGCTTTCTAAGACAAAACGTAGTAGCGTACAAAGGAACAGATAATACCTAATTCAAGGTAAGGTATAGTTGAAACTCGGTGTGACGAAATGATCATTTAAAAAGGTGATGTTAAGTAAGAAGTTTATCCCTCATTATCAGATTTTCAGCCTCAAGGAACAAGTAGCCCGGTTGTAATCGATTCGATCCCTTAGGAAACTTTCATTGCATGTTTCGGGTTAGCTAAGCCAGACTTCATTGGATTCGATACGTGTTAGCTTTTTGATGTATCCCCTGAAGCTGAGCCCCTTAGAGCAGCATTCTACTTATTTTAATAAATTTTATTCAATCCGGAAATTCGAAAGTCGCTCAGGATCAGGAGTAGCCTTCCGTATTGAGAAAGCTTAACCTGAACTATTCAGTTTGTTATTTCATCTTTTCTTTTTGAAGAACTCATGCAAAGCCAGGGACCTGGACTAGTGTCACTCTATTACAAATATTCGACTTTCTCCATAGCCTTACAACTGCCTCTTTGACAATTTTAACAGTTGGTTTGTATAGACCTGGCATCAGCAATGTTATGTTACTTGTACTGACCTGGCGGTACCATAAATCTTTGCCTGAAGGTCAGTTGTGAAGCTACCCATCTAAAAAGACTGCATACTACTGGATCCAAAATTAGAAAGTAACCTCCGGCCGATCCATTACGAAAAGTTTCGGCGTTAAGGTCATTATGTAAATGACCATTGTCTTAAGTGATGAATTTCTCTTGTTCCAGTCATTTGCTACCTCAAAATCCCGCTCAAGTCTCCACAAATCTGCCCTAAAACACCCCAACTGTACCTTTCTGATTGATTGATAGGTATACTCCACAGTATCTGGCCTGTCTTCGACTCCATTCCATGGCGTCTATCGCTCGGTTAACCCAAAAAACCTCTCACAAAAGACAATTGGATTGTGTCAAGCAAAAATTTACGACTCAAGGTTAACAATTTCCCTAAGGTCTCGAACAGATGTCACCGATATTCCCGTGCTAGAGAGTGCGGGCGCATCGTTTATCACAAATCGCATTTGTCACGAAAATCGATATATAAATTTGGAAAGGTATATTAATAGGCTACCCCCTTCCACAGCTGAGAAATCGACTCGACGTGTGTTATGTGTATCGGGCAAGAGCATTATAAATAATGAAACACCCAGTCTCCATTCGGCAAAATTTTTTTCTCTCGCCCTGGCGACAATCGATGTCATAAAGGATATGCTATCATATTATTGGATCGGCAAAGTGCGGTTTGAAATGGTAAGGAATTGCGGTGGATTCGCAACTACAGTCGTCAGGATTGCCGGGTGTCATTTGGGGGCCGTCGCCTCCCCAGCTATTGAATTCTATGAATTTTTATTGGCGAATTATGTTAAAGTGATTTCAATTTTGCATCGTTAGGCGGTCGTGGGTGTGTTTGGCTGTATATATACCTGGACTCGATGGTTATGGCTGCAAATTACCCAAAACACAGGTGTTCAATGGCTGCGCTGTTGAATTTTAAATCGCACGTTTTTAGCGCGCAATGAAATCTATTGTCATAAAAATATTATTAAAATTTTACGACAATGGGAATTTGTCCAACGGGTTACAGCAGGGTATCCATCATCGATGAGGACAGTTTTATAGTCAATATAATTGCTATGATTAATGATAGATGTATATTGCAGGTGTGTTCGTGCAAGCTGATACGGTCAAATGAGATGGGCAATCGATTGCTGTGTGTTGTGGCACTCCTGTGGCGTAAATTAGTTGAACCTCCCAGTGGACAAGCTTTCAGCGACAATTCTTATGTAACCACGACATTAGCTTGCAGTTCCTCCCCCTCACAAAGCTCATGATGTCCGCAAAGCAACTGTTGGAAGCCCTAATTTAATTTTCTACGATTGGGCAGGCCAAATGAGAGTGCTTCCTTGTCTTTAAGTCAGAAAAGAGTGCTTGAAAACTTCGTAGGACCTCTTTTTTCGTCTTCTCCTTCCTTCTTCTTGCGCTACACTCTTGCCACAGTGTGCCTTTATAAGTATCTTAGGATATCCTTTTTCAATAAACATATTCATCAAGTTTCCGGCCGGCGGTGTCGGCTACTGGAACCATTGGTAGTAAGGGTCTGTAGCAGATGGATGTACAGTATTTCAAGTGACCATATATAAACTCTATCTACTCTGGTTTCCAACTTAACAATGCATGCACTTTGAGGCTGTTGGACCTTGATCAGCTGCTTAAAGGGGCTTTCTGTTTGAAGCCTTGATCTACCGCGAGCTATTAGCGCCTTCTTAAGTTTTTTAAATCTATACACCTCACCTTCCATTTGAAGAAAGTTACATCTGCAGTCGGCTTTATCTATCTCAAAATACAAGCAACCAAGTTTTCAATCACTCTGTAAAAGAATATTTAAATGACCAGTTGCTTTGTTGCTGTCACATCAAACTCCATACCCACAACATCAAATAGCAATTTTAATTTTAAATTCTGTACAACAAACGAGGATGTTATTGCCTTTAAGCTAAGTTAAAACGACTTTGCCATACGATTAATCATTCTGCCCCAAAACAAGTGAGTTGAATAAACCCATTTGCATAAAAAGTTTCACGTGCACATTGTACGAGTTTTAAAGTATACTACCACCACTAACGGCGACAATGATCTCCTCCGTGTAATCGTTACTTTACAGAAAAGTTGTTCTGCACTCAAATTTTAAGGTGATTATCCTTGTGTTAATGATACTTTTTGTGGAGTGATTTTCTCGGTGGAATAACTGGTTGCTGTTGTTGTTGTTGTGAAGTCGCTTCTCCTGGGTCATGTTGTATTAACATGTGGAACTTTGTTTTTCTGTCATTTCAAATTTGTAACAGTTTGTTGCAGATGGTGTTCCAAAATGTGTCCTAGTTCAGTTAATTTGAGGGAGATGGTCTAATGTATCTGATATAAGAATATTTTAATCCGATGAAACTAATTTAAGGACTGTACCTTTTTTAGAGCTGATCTTCATCAATTTTTAAAGAAACTGATAGAGAGAAAATCTTTATCTCGCTGAAATGAGGAAGCGAAATCGATTCGAAAGTCCTTTTAAAATAAATGAATGCGAGTTGACTTTGGAAATTACCTAAGCTATTTGAACAGTCTGATCGTGAATAAGTGTTCTCTCAAACAATATATTAATTCCTGAATTTGTTTCCATAATTTGGAAAATATTTCTCCAGTCGACGAACTTTTATTTATTTAATTCAAAGTTGATCTCCTTGAGATATCACAAAGCCCTTTGATCGGAGTAATCTCCTTTGCTGTCTGGTCTGCGTCATCCATAGTAACGCATTACATTGACACCTAAACGCTTAAAATTAATACTTAAAATTCAAATGAAATGTAATCTACACTTAAGCTAAGTAATTTTCCCATAGAGGGCGTGTGCGTCACAAGAAAGAATTAAGAAATATCACTTTGGCTTCTCCTACACATAAAAAGCCGGTTAGAAGTTTGTACTCGCTCTCATTCTACGTACAATACAATTAAAAGATTTACCGCTTAGGCTTTGTAGCCAGACTAGCCACAGAAGATCAATGAAATATGCACCTATGCCTTCTATTTTTAATATATCCCAACTCTTCAAAAATCGATGACAAAGAACGAAAAATAAACGAAAAATCCACGACACACGGTTGCCACAAGACCATGGGGAAACATTTTCCAATGAGAGACACATGTGAGCTGATATTTAAGAAGTAAGCTTATATTCCATACAGCATCGAAAAATGGCAGGTGTCTTGAACAATTGACAATGACATCTGTCCCCTGTCAAAGAACTTTAAACTTGTATTTTTTCTGAACGAGGTAACCGATTGCAATGAAATCAATTTTTGCTGATCCTTTTTAAGTGTTTTTTTTGAAAGGCTAAATTTACAATTTATTTCAATGTATAGGTTGATGAGACTGTGGAGAATGTAAGATTTCTTCAACCATTTCTATGGAAATTCTCATTATTTGCGGCGAATTGAAGAAACCTTCGACTTTCGACTTTATGGTAAATTCAAACTGGCAGCCTTGAGAAGCTGTTTTAAGAGTATACCCTTGGTTGTTTGTCAGACTGTCGATGGGAAGAGTGCAAAGAAAAAATTTTTAGCTAGCAGAATGTCCGATTTTAATGCCAAGGCTGCTGTGCCTTGCGCAGTGGCTAAGTGGTTGGTTAGTCTGTTAGACTATTTAGCGGATGGTCCCAGGTTCAACCTTCGAAAAATTACATCTTGACAAACATCCGAGAGTAAAACTGCCATAAACTCCATGAAACTGTAATGGACTCCGCATGAAATAATAGATCCGTCCATTCAGCCCAAAAAAATGAGGTTAGGCCAAGTGTCCCTTCCGGACCTTTTTTGCGAATGAATGCAAATGCTCCGGCCTGTAGTAACATCAAAGCACCTTAAGCAGCACGCACAAGTAGAAGGGGACTTTAACCGAGTTGAAGTGCGCAACTGGAAGACCAGGATAATTAGAGAAGCTTGTTAGTTGACACATCGGTTGACCCGGATTTTGAGAGCCCAATTCAAAAAAAGTGAAGAATGGTCTTCTCTTCCATCATGTTTCAACAAAAATTGTTCAAAAATTGCCATTTGGACTTCCTTTATAGACTCAGTCTCAGATATTTAGAGCTGTGATGGATAAGTCAGCAATTAAGTTGGTCTCGCAGTTTGCTACCAACTAAAATAGTTGTTGAAATTCTTTGTTTTGATTAAAAGACACGACTACAAGGTTCCAAGTACAAATTCCACCCCAACGAAAGCACTGTAAAAAACTGATTCTGTTTTAAATGAAATTGTCAACGCTTCACCAGTCAGTGGGTAAGTAAAACGCTTTCATTAAACCAGCTTTTAGGTTACAAAACAAGATCCGAATCTCCCTGTACGCAGGTAAAAGTCTGCTTTTGCACGAAAAGAGATACCCGATACAACATATCCCAACAAGCTCTTACATCCTTCAACCCATAAACATGCAAGCAGCTTTATATCGCAAAATCTGGCAGCCCGACACCCACTCCAAAATTCTAATCCAATGAATTCAAAATTCCATATCTTCTCAGCCAACGTTTTGATTGGAATAATCCATTTTAATTAAGTCGATTCTACGCAGGAGTAGGCTTTATTCAGAAGCCAGAATCACTTCGGCCTGACTTGAAGTTTATCCCTATTATGTTGCAATTACCAAGCATGTACATTGTACACACTCGCATTTAATCCTTGATGGCCAGGCCTCTTTAGCTATTAATTAAGTTTCATCTTCAGTCATCTTGTTCTCGTCTATATATATTGTAACACTATGTCTGCCTGATAGTCCTTAAATCAATTACAATCCAACATCACCCACACACATAGCCGCACGCAATTTAAATGAACATAACTGGATACATCCTGTTGCTATTGCTACTGCCAGTGATTGACGACAACGACGACGATGATAGTAACGATAATTCACAGAACATTTAACCGACGGCACTTCATTGCTTTCCCCTTAAGACGTTCGATTTGAATCCCACCAGCCATTCATATATTTATCTTTTGACATGAATTCCAAATTGTTGTCATATGGATGAGTTGACATACAGAATAATATGCAAATCCTGCCTCCCACCCACCCCCAAACGATATGTCTCATTCAGAGCTGCTATAAACTATAATAATGCCAAGATGTTGTATTGTCAGAGAACTGTTGATCTTTGAAGGACTCACCGACATGATAATTAAAATCATTCAAATGGATTTTGTAGAAAATCAATTCAATCAACACAAGTTGAGCCTTTTCATGACGCATCTGTGTAGCTGGTACTCGTGTTGTCTGCCTATTTAGCGCGCTCGAAACGAGAGTCTTAATACCCGATTACAATCGGTAATTGGTATCTCATTAGCACGAGGTTTTGTTTACCAAATTAATCTGTTTTTCTTCGTTAAGCCTTCAAACAATGGCGGTAGCAGTGGCAACACCAACACCAACAGCGATTGCCTGCCGGCTCTGCCTCGCTCTAAATGATTTAATTGAATCGAGAAATTCCGTCTGTTTTTCTCTGCGTGGAGAGGTCTGACGGTTGAACTAGGACTGGCAAATGGAAATGTTATCGCGCAATGAAAGGCGATGCGATATTATAATAACAAGGAAAGTAATTAATGAGGGAATCACATTTCGGGTAATTTGTGTGGTTAAGTTCGGGTTGTGTGGTAGATATTAATCAAATTAGGGAACAGTTAGGTTAGATGGAGCATAAGACTGTGCGAATTTGCTGGAGGGGGGTGGTTGTTTTTGTATGGGCAGAGACTTGGGCAGGGGAATCGAGTGAGTTGCCATTGAGAGTGCAGTTAGTTAGGTGAATGTTGCTTAAGGCAGCGAGGGAATTCTATTCTTCATCCTGACGCATCAGAAAGGCTTTAAAAATGCACTAAAAACCTCCACTATCATCACAAGGAACGTCCAAAAAAAGGCTAAGAAAACACAGCTAAAAGCGCCCAAACAACGTATAGCTAAAAATTCCGAAAAAAACTACCAAATTTTTAACGAAAATGACGAAAACAAGTTTTCCCAAAATTTGCAGAAAAATTTATGAAAACGCTCAGGAATACATTTTTAAGAACTTTCCAGTATCATAAAAAAAAACGCCAAGGACAATGCCCAGGAAAACGAAACGGCTAAAGAAAAAACACGTAAAAAAACCTTTAACCGCTGAAAAAAAGCTGTTCCCAACGCATCTGAGACTGTTTTTGTCGCTTTTGCATTAATTTTCTGCTTTTGCCTAGGGCTGAGGTATAGCTCGCCTTAACCAGGAAGAGTGGATCCATTGCTCATTCAAATATAACCTTTACCTAAATAATTGCAAGAATACCTTACCTGTACTAGAGCGGCAGAGAGCGTTCTACAAGTCTCAATCCCAAGCAGCCCTAAAACCGATTGTCTTTAAAACTTCATCAAATTGATGTTCTTTGTTTTCAAAATTAAAAATGTCATCATCATCAGGAATGCCAAGCTCACTAATTTCTCGCAAAAACCAATTTCCAATAAAACGCGCATGCAAATAAAAGTTCAACATGCGACCTCGTGCCATATGAGAGCAAATCGAACTCCAATAACCAATGTCGACACTGTAGTATTTGCCGAGTCCCAAACCCAATACCGAATGTCACCTCGGACTAGAAATAAAACCCAAATACCCGCAATCCCTAATAATATAAAACAAAGTGAATATTTTTTTGTGTGAAGCTACAGAACAAACGGGTGAACGGATTTTGACAATTTTTTTTTTATTTGTTAGCTTTTTATGAGAAGCAAGTTCGTGCATTTAAAAATATTTCATTTTGATTGTGGAAGTCTAAGAAATTCAATAATTAGACTTTGAACACAAAAAAAGTGAACTTCTCCTTCGTCTATTTGAATGAAATTAATTCCATTTTTTAGATACCTCAATCGCGCATCTTTTAAGTCCAAAACTAAGTTTCTATTCGTTATATTAGCTGAGCAATATTAAAAAATCCTTTGCGAAATTCCTTTTTTATCAATTTGATAATTATCCAAGATTTTCAAATCGATCTCAGTGGTGGTTTCTTTTTTAGTTTTCTTTCAAGGTATATTCGTATTTTTTGAGAGAGCGGGAGGGTTTTTTTTTGCATATTAATACTCAGAATCGGAACTGTAGTCGAATGGATTTGTTCTGCTCATGCTCAAGTGCTTTACATGTTGCATCTGCTCAGCAGGGTTGCCATTTTGACTGCTTTCCAGTCAAATCTGACTGGATTGATATAAGTTTAGCTGGAAGATTTTTTGAAATCCAGCCGGCTGGTTTTTTAGCTGTATTCAATATTTTTTTGACTGTTTTTAACTTCTTTTCAAAATGGAATTTTTTCCAACCACCAGAACAATTTCAAATTCAATTTAACCATATAAAAATAATCCCACCAACACATTGAGACAATTCATACCCATTTGTTTGTTAGGCTTACTTTGGGATGGGTGCCTCACAAACACCAGTTTGAAAATGAAAATTCTGCAGATACATATGGTTGCTGATGATGTGTGTGATGCGAGTCTCTGGGCTCTGCCTTGCTTCGTTTACACAAATAAATTTACATGAGAGACAAAATCGAATAAACGTCATCAAAAAAACTCCTGTTCTTGCAATAATTTCTCTCTTGTTACGTTTGCTGCCGGGCAGGTACCTACTATTAAAATAGATTTAAAAAGGATTTAAAAAGGTAAATACATATCTTCTATCCTTAAAGTATCGCAGATTACTTAAAGAAATCCCGAAACATAATTAAATATGTCAGCACTACACAAAATGAAAACATCAAAGCTCAGCAACGCCGCCGAATTCACTTAAAAGCGATCTTGACTGGATTTTAAGCTGGATTTGTGTTGAAAATTCTTTGACTGGTTTATTTGACTGAATTTCAGTTTTTTGACTGCTGTTTTTCCAGTCAAATCTGACTGGAAGCACAGATTTGAAATGGCAACCCTGCTGCTCAGCTCATGCGTTTAAGGTTGCGCTGAGTGAGTTATTTTTTAGTTGGGTAGATATAGAGTATGTTTATGAATGTGGCGAATGTGCTGTCCATTTGAGTGGGACGTAGGATGGGAGATGGGACCGAGAATCGAGATTGAGTGTGATAACAGATAAGATAATCGGCCCAAGCGAGGTATCTGTCGGAACGGAAAATTCTCCGATTTTATACGATTCGCAGGAATTTTGCTTCGAGGTGCTCTTCGGAACATCTATTCGGAATATTTCTCCGACAATTTGTAAGGCATACCTATCGGCGAATTACGTTGAAGTGCGATGAAGTGCATTTTTTTCTTCAATTTTTAACAGCTAGGTTCCGATATAATCCGACAGAAATTGCTTGCGGAATTTGTTAACGATTTGGATTTGAGCCTCCGACAGAGTAGGTATGCGTTGCGGGGAATTTTCCGCTCCGACGGATACCTCGCTAGGGCCAAATGTGGATGTGACATGTGAAGTGTAAAGTGTTAAGGATTGTGAGCAACGTTGCCAGACTTTTAAAAATGAAAATGCTAAATCATATCTATAAATAAAAATGGTGTAATTCTGTTCGACTAAAATTGAATTTGACTGCACATCTTTAAATGCAAAAATCTTAGAAATTGCTGAATATATTTTGGTACATTTTTCACAGGCCTATAAACTATAGAGGATACCTAGGCCTACAATCCCAACTTTATTTCAACTCCATATCTCTATAAATTCCGGAAAAAAAATTGGACAAGATTAATTTATTTTTTTGTTTCGTTTCGCTTTTTTCTTTTTCACGTTTTGCGTCCGAAAAAAAGAGTAAATACCAGCTTAAGAGGACATCTTCAGGTACCACTTAGGATAACTATTAACTAGATACCTAGGTATCTTTTAAGGCTTTTAAATAAATAGGCAAAATTTTAAACATTTCTACGATTTTCACCTGGGTAAGTGGATACTGGATATGCTTTTCATTCGCAAATCAAACAAACCAACCGCGCAATATATTGGCATCTCCCTGATTGGCATCTTGGTTTGCTAAGAAAAAGGGAAACCTATAAAAGAAATGCCAAATTTGTAGGAAATCTGTGGTGTGTCTGCTCTCTTGCTCAACTTCCATTTCATTCAACCTGGCTGTGGCGTGGCGTCCATATAACCCTAACCCGAGTCCTACCGAATTCCCTTTTTAAGTTTTCACCAGTCAACACTATCTACCAAAAACCAAATTAATATACATGAAAGCAACCAAATGAATTTAATATTAAGAAAATGGTGCACACACGTAATCTGTCCGATTAATAAAACTGGCTGGCTATAAGAGAGGTTTTACAAATTTGAAGCATATTCATTTAAACATGGTTACTTATAAACCAATTTTCGATATCATTAACACCGATTGAATGTGTACATTTTTCCTAAATAACTGGTGAAAATTGGATCAAAATGTTATTTTTTTTTTAACTGTTCTGAAACCACATTTTGCACGGGCAAAGCCGGGCGGGTACAGCTAGTAACCATATAAATATTACCCAATGCAGTTGACAACGCTTTTCATTGTCAAGTGCGGATATTGGATTTTTTTATAGACAGCATTATATTTTGTTTTGCTAACGTGCGCCACTGAAAGCTTACTGACAATGTGTCAAGTTTTTAAGACAAAACCACATTTTTGGTCTTCTCAAGTGACGTTGGAGCTAGGACCTTCACTAAGCAAAGCAGGAAAGTCAGGCTAAAAAGATCCATTCTAGCCCTAGTTATGAAAACAATTTCTACTTTATCACGGCTTTAAAAATAATTACCTGATCTTAAGGTATTGAGAACCGTCGAGGTATATGACACCACAAGCTTCATGATGAACTAACGTAGGCTACACCCTTCAAAAAATCGTTTACTTATCTTCTAATTTAGAAACTGAACGCGCAAATAACCCAGTTTTTAGAATGTTGGACTACTGAGCAAGGGTTGTCAAGTTCGATCCCAGAAAAAAACGTCTTAAGGTTTTTTCATGGTGCCACCGCTCGCGAAAGTAGGTCAAACGCCCAAAAAAATAACTCTCTCTGGAAAAATGTTTCACTTCGGGCTCCGCATAAAATTATAGGTTTTTCGAAATATTTGTTTTTTAATTTGGAAACTGTTTCAATCAAAAATGGCTGGGATGAAAAACAAACTTTCGCTTAATTGCGTTGCTCGATTAATTCATCCGAAAACTATGCATTGCATACCTTTTTTCTGTTTTAATGGGTCCCGCTTAAATGCGTTACCCGGTTAATTGCGATACAAAAAGTTAATTTTCTCAATAAACGTCACATCAATTATTAGCAATGCTTTATTGCGTTTTCAATAAATTAAGCGGGGTTTTCCTTATTACGTCGACATTGCACTTAAGCGGGATTATCGTAATTGCGTTCCTCGGATAAATGCGTTGAAAATTTTACATTTTCCCCGACGCAAAATTCGGCGATTAGGCACTGTATTAACATTTTTTTACCAATTGTAATAAACTGGTATTGATTGTAATTTGTTGGCCCGAAACTGGGTGTCCATAGATAGTACAAAAGCTGAGTGTACCTTTGGGACCTCTTTGACGTATTTAGACAAAACTTCCTTATGATAAGAAGATCCGTAAGTACCTACTATCTGTTGCTCTAAATTTATTTTAACTCTCGTTTTATAATCAACTTTTATTTCAGTCATCTACCTAAATATGCATTGGTTGCCGCAAGTTGCTATTTTGTAACTAAAAAGATATCGACCGACGACAAAAAACCAGGATCAAATATTTCTTAACCACAATTGTCTAAGAATCGTATCCAGGGAATAACTCTAGAAAAATCATACCTATATGATTTTTGGTGGTAGAAAGACGAAAAGAGACCTGGCAACGATGGTCTGATTTGAATATCTTTCGATAATTTAAAAATACTTATCTAAGGACGATGCTGGTGGAGTAACCTGCCCAATGTGTACCGAAAAGTTTGATGGAAGTAAATTTTCGCTAAGTTCAGTTTTGGTATTTAAATATTATTTTTTTTAGGCGTAAATTACTCAATGACCATCACCGCAAGAATGAAAATTAATTATAAGAAACCCCGCCTTCACCTGAGGGGTCGATCATACCATCTACGGCGCATTGGTCGAACATTCAACCAAATCACCACAAACATTTCCATTCATAAAAAAGAAAAAAAGGACCTTTTTGACCATTTGAACATTTGATCTTGTTAACTTTTGACCTCTTGAGCTCTTGAGCTTTTGAAATGTTTCTACTTTGTACCTCTTGAGTTTGTAGGGGACATTTGATAAGTGTTGCACAACATGCAAAAATGTGTTTAGTTTGTATTTTATATTTTTAAAATCTTTCAGAAGAATTAACGCTAGCATCTTGGAGATCTGTTTCATCCCCAGATCCTCATTCTTCTGCCAGCCAGCCCCGGACATAAACTAAGTATATGTTCCGCTGTCTCAGATTCCTCCATGGAGTCCTCCTTTTTCGTTAAAGTCGATCCCTAGAGGCGACCTCTTGCCCAAGTCAGTGTTACTTCAATTTAAGATGAAGAATTCCCACCGTCTGACTCTCAATCAAGTAACGCAACACATGCAGCAAAGCAATCATATCTCAGCCTTGCATACAGAAGTTTATTTTCGGAGGTCAATGTGACGGGCTAGTTCCAGTTCTTCCGAATGTATTGACCAGACCATCCATCATGGATCAATCGTTATTTCTTTTTTTCTGGAAGTAATCCTTAATATTTTAATCAATGCTACTTATTTCTGCATCCAAATTCATTCCAAAAGTCCTGCAACATTTCAATGGCAGCTGACTTGTCAACAAGCAATCCTAAAGATCTATGCATTCAAGCTATACTATGTCCATGCATTGCCGGCAATGTCCTGAAATGAATAATAAATTACCTATTATCCTACGTCAATACGACTGCAATTACAGATGAGCTTCAAACAATAGAAGTACCTACCCCTTAACTACACGCCGAAAATCGTTCCTAAATGATAGGCATAGCTTGGCCATCTCAACATACGAAATACGATCCACACCCCCAAACCCGCCTCCATATGCCAAGTGAAGATATTTCAATTATAAACCTATCGAACATTTGGCATTTGGAATTCTGGCAAAACAATAACAAAAAATTGGCCAAAATTAATTTTCGAAATTTCCAACCTCTAAACATAGACCACCAGCGACTACTGAAACTAATAACTTTGAAGGATCTGTTGTTTATTCATAAGATATCTGGGATTTTTAATGATATTCATGGGCCCGGCAACGGCACCGGTACACTCTTGTTCCGTTGCCAACTTGTGTAAACGGATGGAGTAGGACGGTGTATAGTATTGAGAAAGTTTCTAAGAACGCCACGACGGCCGGCCGGCTACCAAATACCAAAAGGCCAAAGAACACTTTTCAATATTTATCCAAAGGAATACTTTACAGCAGCCGCTGCTGCTGCTGGTGCTTTTCTCTATAAATAAATAGATATATGTAGTAGCCCTCTCGTTATGGCGGAGGTGAGGCGATGGAGACGATGGTGGTATTCATTTGCACATTGTTGGCGAGGACCCAACAATTTAGGTAAATTTCCAACATAACTGTTATCTGTGTGTTCACATTAAACTCAAAAAGTGGCATCCGGTCGGGAGGTGTTCTATGAGAGCATCGTCGTCGTCGGTCGACTATTAATTAGTACGTCGAATGGAGCCACCGGATGTGGTAGCAACGCGGTCGCGGTATGATTCATCCGGTTTTATTTTGAAATGGAATTCAATAGAGCATTTTGGTTTTGGGTACGAGTGTATGAACATCAATAACGGCGGTGTTGTCAAAAATGAAAATCGATTCGGATTAAAGGTCGCGTTCAAATTGGCATCATCATTCGTCACAGTGCGGTTTACATGACCTCGCTTTACTGGTTTTTTGGTGTCGCACTTCAAATTGGCCATTTGTGGTGAAAGGGGTCAGTGTTACATTACCAGAACCGAAGTTATAGGTGGGACATTTTAAAGCAGACAAGACTGATTCAAAAATCAAATTTAACCAACGCTTTTTCGCATTTAAGAAGGACTCCGGTTAGCATCGTCTCTGCTATAAATAAATCTCTCTGTTAGCCATAACAAAGCAGAGAAGGAATGCGTATAATTCATTCAGTTGCTTATATCGTCCGGCACAGGATTTATGTCCTTTACGAAAATAACTTTAGCTTTGGGCCAGCAGATGTATATGTTTTGAGGAATGAATACGATGCGTCAGTCGTGAGTCAAGGCTCACAACTCACAAGTGGAATGAATGTAAATTGTTTTGGTAAGGAGTGCGCAAATTCTTTCGAGTGACCGTCACTGTGTGTGTGTTTTGTGTTAATGAATACGTTTTCGCTTTGTGTCTAGTTTTGTAGAAGTCGTCATGAATTTATATGCGATGTCGGTGCGATTTACGGCCCCAATCGGCTGGGCTTATATTGTATTTTTTAGGTCTGGAGTTTGTTTGTTTTGTTTGGGAGTTAATTCCATTAGGGGTGGAAAATGCTAGGAATCTAATAGCTTGAAAAAATATGAAGGTGCTTAAAAATCTTCAGATGGTCAGCTGCACAGCACTCCTCCGCGAAGTCCTTTATGTGCCAATTGAATCTTGAAAACCTTGAGAGCAGTTCTTCTCTATTTACTGTGAACGGCGTCAAACCTATAAGGTCCAACAGCTTATTCTTTATGGCAAGGGCTCGTATTGAAAAATAGTACCGAAGGACCGGAAAAGACGATGAAAGACACTTGCGCATATCGGATATATAAAACTACTGGCGTTGCAGAAGCTGTCAGGCAGATATAGAATTATTGAGGTCCTCTCTGTGTCTAGAAACTGCTGTTTTGAACGGAACGGTCCATTATTTGTTCAAAACTCGACGTGCTTTTAGACAAGTGTCCTCTTAATGGTGATAGTTAAATCAAGGCCGACATCTCTCCTTCAACCGTTTGGCTTGGATATTAAAAGTCGGTGGCGGAAGGTCGAGAGTTATGAAGAGTTCAAAAAACACTGATGATGAAGAACAGATTCGATGTCATTTTAGTGAAAATAAATGATAAGAAAACGTTTATGTACGAAATCGAATTGACAAGCCAGCAGTATAGTCTCCACGGCTTAGCATATAGAGCTCAGAGCTACCCCTGAACTAAAACTTTAAGGTAAAAGATGCCAAAAGTGACGCAGTAGTCCGTCAATCTAACTGTTGGAATCTAGTTTTGTTTGAGTATGTGACTTCTAACTACAAGTCTTCCTATACTTACCGACCTGGAAAGAATTAGATTCAAATGAACTATTGGAAAGATCTCTATTATGCCAGGATATTTTCGATCTCTTTCTGGTCAGCAAAACATCATGACCAGGCACTTTAGTCGAGATGGCAACTACTCTTTAGGCATGAGCGGAGTGGTTTATAGATTCGAATGAGAACAGAGCCATGAATTACTAAGAAAGCTTTGTCCAGTATACGACAAAAGCCGTGCCTATCTACGAACTCATGGAGTAAGTTGCTAGATGTCTTACAATTCGTGGCTTTCTTCAATATACAATATATCTTCCCTACCTCTTCTCTTCTCTTCTCTATATATATAAAACCTTAGAATAAAAAGTGCTGGTGCTGTACCACGCATCACGCAGAAACTACTGGACAGATTTTGATGAAAGTTGACAAAGTTATTGCTTATGTTCTGGGTCGGAACTTAGGATCCTTCTTACCCCGGAATATAACGTGGTTTTTACAAAATAGTCAAAAAACTGTATATATGTAAGGAAAATTAAAATTTTACAGACCTAGCTCAGCCCCTGCGTTTTCCTGAAGCTGAGCAATGTTCAAAACCATTATTCAAAACACAGCCCACAATTTTCCTTCAGTGGATACCACTGTCAGTAGTCATGCAGCAGCGAGTATCGTTGAATTAGTGTGCGTGTGAGTATATCTGCGCACTAACATGATCAATGTTTTTCACTTCAATGGGCAGTCGTCTCTTTTCAGCGCACATATTCAGGTTGAACACATTTTCAGGTGTTGTTCATTAGGAAAAGTTTGGAAATGGGCTGGTGGGATTCGTGTATCAAGTGGTTTCATTAGTGTTTCTTCCTTTTCATCGACATTTGTGGTAGGTAGTATTTTGCGTAAATATTTTTTGTGTAGACTTTTTAGTAGGAACTAAAATTAGTGTTAGTCTTTGAACATGATGTTGTGCTTTTTGAAAGTGTAAATTTCCTCTCGAAAATTTTTGTAATTAACCTGGATTAATCATTGTCGGTCGTCAACCGGACATAAAATTAAGGCGGGTCAAGCAAGAGGAGCATGGGTCAGCTAGTAATGAATAAAAACACTTTATTTAAAAGTATTTCTGGAAAATACACACGTAATTGTTTTTAATGCCACGACTGTTTCGAACCTCGCGGTGAGACTTTCCTTTCGATATGAAACACCAAGAGTCAACCAGTTTCATTAATTTGTGGATATAATATTGTCAAAGTGCGACTTTGTGGCAAACTTATTGGGTGCAAGAAGTTCACACATGGCCCCAGATCTAGGTCATTGATCTACATGTCTAAAACAAGAGGAAGGGAATAAAACTTTAAAACAAATTTATTTGTCAGACAAATGACACTGCAAAAAAAGAAGAATTTCTAGGAATTCCCTCATGACTCTGCTCCTCAGTCAAAGCCACCCCAAGCCACTGGCGTTCACATGCAATGAAAATCGATCCCATTCCCCGCATTCGCTTATGAAAATTTAAATTATTAATCAGCGGTACTGTAGCCAGCTCAATTTGTTTATCATTTCGAAATTAAATTGTAATTATTCCACAGCAATAGCTGGCTCCGGCGCGCGGTTTCAATTACACCCCCGACCATTCAGTTTCTATTGCTCGTGTAATAAAACCCAATGGCTTAATAAAAATCCACCGACTGGACGCACGGCAAAATTAGATTTCCCAAAAACAACCGACCAAGGATTCCGAGTTAAAATTTCATTTTATCCAAAAGTATATAGCGCGCTGTAGGTATCTATGACCGAAGGTAATTTTATTTAATTCTACCATGACGCGCCAGTGTAAAATTATTCACAGCGTAAAACTATTTGCCAGTCGAAATGGCAATAGTCACGCTTTTCGGCATATTTGCACATATCCTTGCGCCATTCGAAAACCGAGGGAGGGGAATTAATTAAATAGATACCTGTATGCCTGTACCTGCCCGCACCCAATTTTCGTGCTTTTGTACGCGGTGGCGTGGGTGGCATATCAGGTATCGATCAATCTTCAATTGGATTTTGATTTGGCAAATGGAAAGCCAGCAGTTGTTGTGGTAGCGCGGTGGTATTGATTTGCGTTTTTGATTTATATATGAAATGTGTGTGTTTGGTGCACACGGACACGACGTGTTGTCGAGAGGCAGGCGTCTAAATAACGCAAGCAAACAAACAATTCGTGCTCTCTAGAACATGACGATTTACGTGTTTGTTATTGGCTGTAAAGTTGTCGGCTTGTGGCTGTGGCCGTGTGATGTTAAAAGGCAAGAGAGTACTGGAGTTCTTCTTACGCTTATAAAAAACTGCCGTGGAAAAATTACACCCCCACTAACATTTTGCATTTAAAAAACCTTTGTCCCATATTAGAGCTCAATTCCACAAAGTCAATTGGTCGCGCAATTTGACCTCCAACAAGTTTCGCATGGACATTTGCCGGAAAAACAGTTGAAAGACTGTGTTTTGAAAAAATAAGGTCGTAGCTGTAGAGGCGCCCAGCTAGTAGGGGGCAAGGGTGCACAGGGCCCCATATAGAATAACTTATGTAATGTTAACTAGATTTCGTCCAGTGGTAGAAATTCTACTAGTATATTGACCTGGCTTACATACAACATATTGGAAAACAAATTTCACACAGCATTGCATCTCTCAAAGACCTTCCAATCAAATATGTTGTGTTCAATAAAAGTGGTTCTTAACTATTTCCCTTCGCCCTTTGAATATAATAAAGGGTTTTCCAATAAGAGGTGTTATTTTGATATTCAAAGGAAAATGCCAATTTTTGAGATAAATGATCGGATATTTATTTCATAATAAAGAGGAAGGTATGCCGTTAATAATGAAAAACAACATCAGCCAAATGGCCACCACGACCACGCTTACGGGACCATATAATTTTCATGAAATTTTCCATAACAAAATAGCAAAGTGGCTGCCCTATGTCCTCGATAAACTCACGAATTCCATTTTTGAGTACTTGAATCTACGCTGGGCTATTGGCGTAGACCTTATCTTTCACGTGGCCCCAAAGGAAGAAGTCGCAAGGTGTTAAATCACAAGATCTCGGTGGCCAATTGTGATCACCTCTTCGAGAGATAACACGGTCCGGAAACTTTAAAGATCAATGGTTTCTTTGCTTGTGTGGCACGTAGCGCCGTCTTGTTGAAAGTAAACGTTGTCCAGATCAATATAATCCAACTCCGGCCATAAAAAATTCCCAATTCCAAAGAACGACGAGGAATGAATAAACCTGGGTTTTCTTCAACACTTTGGGCTACAGCAGCAATATTCTCAGTTGTTCTTGAGCGACGTGCACGGGTTTTATTCTTCACGTCACTAACTTGTCCCAACAGCTCGAATTTGTCCACCAATTTCTGTATTGCGGTACGACAAGGTGCTTCACGACGACCCAAAAATGCTTTAGTTTTGCGAACTATGACTGCAAAATGTTCACCATTTCTGTAGTGAATTTTTATAATTTCAATGCGTTGTTGAAGCGTGTATCGTTCCATTTTTAGTAATGGCGTAGCTGTACAATTAGAATTTTCCTTACAGATACAAGGTTTTTTGACTATTTTGTAAGAACCACGTAATATTCCGGGATAAAAAGTATCCTAAGTCCCGACCCAGAGCATAAGCAATCACTATGTCAAGTTTCATCAAATTGCGTCCAGTACTTTCCGCGTGATGCGAGGTCAGGCATCTACAGTTTTGTTACATGTGGAGAAGAGAAGAGATGTTGAGGAAGACATGTATATCTCGGGCATTAATTAGCTGAATAAATACACCCTTGATGTAGTTTTGTTTCCAGCACTTCCTATAATATTTTAAGCTTTCAATCAGAAGGAAACTATTTGATTTGGTGGTAGAAGTCACACTCTCATTTGAAATACAACTAAAGTTATCGGAATTGGGTTTGGGTGCCATTCAGAGGAGATCTCATCAAAGTGGTATTAAAACTTTCAATCTTAAGTAGGTACTATGAAGCCCTTTCGTATTGTAATTGGTTTCTGTTCACCGGAGCCGTCACTAACCAGAACAATCTGAAACTCAAGTACACCTCCATCCGCGTAGGTACGTGACTTTCATTTGATATCAGTAGACTAAGGCTGTTCAATTTTTGGGCGACAACTTATTTGGATATTTTGTATCCTTCTGCAGCATGTGAGCATTTACCTGAACCCTATCCAACCTCTTCATCCTTTCACCCTTTCAAGTCTCACATGGCGACAAACTGTCCTCCTATGAGCACTGCGCCAATTGTTGAGCCTGGTGTGTATTTTCGACTACAACTCTCTATACGATGCGAGATTTTGTCCCAAGTGCAGATTTACAAGAGTCCGGTTTCAACATTTGTAAATTAAATTTTAAGTTACTGTAAGCTCCTTATCGCTGAAGTGCGTTCTAAGGAAATCGAGGAAATTCAAATAAAATGCGGGTGATATGGGATGTAGTACAAATGACCAGCTGCGTCGGAGTGCTCCAGTGAAGAGTTTCCTAACCTTAAAATAAAATTAAGTAAGGAGCTAATCACTTAAACCCGTTCCGACTTGAAGCAATTCGTGCTAAACATCAAGTGATATGTTCTGCTTCAAGCATTTCTTCCTACAACCTCTGCACATACTCGTAAGTCATATCAGTCTAAGGTATTTATCATCAAAGCAGTTAATTCTGTTAAAATCTCAACAGTATTCCATTCTCCTAATTGCGAAATAAAACAACTACCACTGATAAGACCGCAAATTGTAAACTTCAAAGGCAAATCACATACATAGACTTAATCGTCCTACCCTCACCTGCAGCAGTTCAAATTAGAAGATAAAGGTAAGATGATAAACAAATTATGGCTAAGAGGCTTATACGATCATACATGTCTGTCAATGCTTTCTAAAGTATTTCAGAGATACTCTGTTTCTAATGAGCTCGTGTGTACCTGCGGCTTTTCACGAAATTATTCGCATTTTAGTGTTTGCTCTTCAAGGCAGATGACATTTAAGTGCTAAATAGTTGAAGCAGTTGCCTGTGAGAGCTATAAGTTTGTGTTTTCAGTTTGGTGTACCTTCGCTTGCAGTGCATATGTGGTGGAATATTAAACCCCTAGTCAAAGAAGGATCTTTTAAGTAAATAAATTCAAACCAAAACGCCAGAAATTAAATAACTTCTTCAAAATGATATTTACGCGCAGGGTTAACCACTCCCATGGATACCCCCTGCCAAAATTTATTCAATCGGCCTGGTAAGCCGCTCTGCAAGCTCTTAGGTAGCTAATTTATTTTATTGCACTTTGGCAAAGCAAACACCAAAATTCATACCGACTGCGGCCACCATTTGTGGCACTGGAAAAGGGAATTTTACTGGTAAAAAGTGCAAGCACATGTGCAAATATACTCCACAGATTGACTAACGTCCAAAGGTTTGACGTTGGTCAACAACCTTTCAAAAAAAAAAAACCGCAAAAAAACCCCTGAACCATCCACATTCAATTGCACTTTCGGTTCGTCCCAAAATGAACATATATGAATCCTAAAGTGGAAAGGCAAACTCTGTTCATGAGCCAAAGTGTTTGCATTCAACTCTTTGGAAGTGTAACTAATGCTAGCCGCATATACGTATACGCTGTGTGTAGGCTACCGCTTCAAAGGACCAACTTACACCAGGCGAATATGAGTGTAGGTACAATAAAATAATATTTGACTTTTGTAGGAGTTTTTCGCTAATTAGTTTTGAGAATTGTTTACGAACTGCTTAGTGTAATAATCGCAGTCAGACAGTCGTGTAATTGTTAAGTTTTTTTTGTTGATGAATTGCCATATTCATTTAGGAAAGGGGTTGGTAGGGCAAGTCACTGCAACCCCCATGAATTTTTGAAACATGCTCTTTTATTACGATGGTATTTTTTGCCAAAACTGACAACAGATTTTTGAAATATTCGGGGACTAATATCTGTCAATGTCAAGCAGCGACACACCCTAGTTGAAAAGGGGGATGCACTAGATAGTTCGTTAAGTAACTTCATCTGAACCGGATGATTTTCGATGCCATCCTACAAGGCACTTCCTAGCTTCTCTGCTTCCCAAGTGATTAAATTATTTATTCATTCATCCGACAGGTCAAATGGCCAAGTTATTACTTTAGAGTGGACTAGCTGACCCGTGCTCGCCTTGCTTCACCCGCCGTTTTTTTAAAAATATGTTCCCCCTCCCTCCCTTGGACCTTTCTAAAAGTAATATAAAGCAAAAAAAAGACAATAAAAAATAATTTTAATTCCTACTAAAAAGTCTACACAAAAAAGATTTACGCAAAGTTCTGTTATTTGTTCCCTCTTACCCACGTCAAATGTTGGCGAAAAGAAGCAAAACGAATTGAACAACTTGACATTGACACACGAACCCCACCCCAGCCCATTTCCAAACTTTTCCCAATGAACAGCACCTGAAAACGTGTTCAACCTGAATGTATGCGCTGGAAAGAGACGACTGCCCATTGAAGTGCAAAACATATGATCACGTTAGAGCGCGAATTAAAACACTTGTTTCTTACTTTTAAAATTAAACAATATTTATTTGGAACTATGTCCTTTATTATTGAAATACTTTTTACTAATTCTAAAAGGAGCTTAAGGCTACTATGTAGTTACAATAAGACTGTTGATAAATTCATCATACAGTCGTATTTATATACTTTTCTTATCTATCTACAAGGAGACCCAAGCGTACAATCGTCTTGCTTGATAATGAAGAAGAGATAATATTCCAACATTGTATACAAACGATATTATCTCTTTTACATATGTTATCATTGTAGCGTTGTGTGCAAGACTGTACTAGAGACTAAAGATATCATTGAATACAAATAATGTTATCTTTTTTCTCAATATGTTTTGCTATGGATACTTAACTCCCCCCCTTGTTAAACGAAATCGTCCCGATTTTTCGACGCTATTTTTAACATTTCTCTTTCATAAGTTTTGTTATATGCGTCAATCTTTTTTTGTTTTTGACGATCTGTTATACATTGTATAGTTTTTATCATTACGTACGTAAATGCTAGAATAACAATCAGTGTTACAATTGTGTATATAGTTGATAATATCGGTTTTTCTTCAAAAGGAATAATTAGTTTTTTTAAAGTATCTATGTTATCGAATTTGTACATTGTATCTTCTTTAATTATTTGGTCGATGTAAGACTCTGAATTATGATTTCTTAATATAACTTCTTTAATTTGCTTATGCATGTTTTTGTATATTTTATCGTCTAGATTTATAGTATTTTCATAAGTAACTAAGTTTATACCATTAATTGTTTGATTATTTAACTTATGCTTACCGCTTAATAACATAACACCGGATTCAATTTCTAAGTCGTAATCGTATTCTTGTTTAATGTTGCATTTTGAAGTTATATTCTTTAAAAGTGGAATAAGACAATTTTCTTCTTCAAAGTTAATTTCACAAATGTTTTTACTTAGATGATTTTGACAATTTCTTGTTCTTAAATAAGTTTGGTTACATAAGGCAATTGTTTTATCTGTAATGATTTTTCCATGTTTTGAATTTAAAGGTGTTACTTTATACAATTTACATGATTTAATTAGAACTGGATATTTATATATTGTGATGAAGAATTCATCAGTTCTAGCTAATAATATTTTAGAGTACTCAAGTATATTTATTATGGGTACTTGAATTATTTCATGTTGAATAATATTTTTAATGTCATCTAAGTCTAGGCTTTCTGATAAATATTCATTATTTTTTGCTGCATTAATTGTTCTGGTCAATAATAATAATTGTTCGTACACTTGTTCTATTACTAAATGTTCTTTAAGGCTCTGACCTTCGAATTGTTGCAAAATTTGTTCAAATCTAGAATTTATAGTTTTTTGTTTATTATTGTTTTCTATGAGATTATTTATACTCGTTTCTATGTTAACTAAGTCATAATGGTCAGGATTACCAAACACATATTTGAAAGCTGTTCCTAAAAAGTTAATTGATCTAGTATGCCTAGTATGTTCTTGTAATTGGTCTGCTAAATTCTTAATTTTACTTAACCAAATTTTTTCTTCTTGTGTAGGTTGATATTTACTAGTTACGATATTTACGTAAGGTTGAAATATCGAAGTCAGGTTGGTGGCATGTAACAAATAAGTTTGTTCTTTGAATAAATACACGTCATCTGTTTGCGTAAGTATAAACTTCTTGTTTAGTAACTCAGTTATTTGAACGTTTCCTTGCCCTTCTTGACTCTGTACAATTCCTAGTAATGTTAGGAATATTAATATTTTCGTCATCTGAAAAATGATAATTCTTTATGTTATCCTTGTGAATTTTTATTCCTTCTTTAGAGATTACAGTGTCTCCTTTATCTTCTTCTACTATTCTTGTTATGTATCTGGCGTTAGATTTCTTTCTAAGACCTGTGATTCTTACCATTATCTTATCTCCTTTTTTATACTCTCTGTGTCGAGTTCCTTTATTTAGACGTTCGATCACTTTTTTGGATGCTGAGTTTAGTTTATTTATTATAATTTCACTATTGCTATATTTATTTTGATTAAAGAAAATGTCTCTAGGTTTCAAACCGGTAACTGAGTGTATAGAATTATTTAATTCACGCACTGTTCTAAATATTTCTTCGATAAGTCTTGTTTTATTCTGAATTGTGAATATTCTAGACAGTTCAGTTATTGTACCGTTTACACGTTCTACCTGACCGTTCGCTGTCGATCTGTATACTGGAGTTTCTACTTTAGTTATGTTGTATTTCAAACACATTTGGTTCACCATTTCTGTTTTGAATCCCTTCTCGTTATCTGTCATGAGTCGTTCACATTTTGGGAAATAATTAGATAAGACCTCTTCCATAACGTCGTACAGTCTGTTTCGAGTTTCGATTTCCCGAAGGATTGTATATTTAGAATACTTATCTACTGTTACAAGGAAAGTATACTTGTCGTTGAAGTATATGTCCATATGAATGTGTGTTCCCACATGTGTTGGTATTTCTGAATTATTCAGAGGTTCTCTGATAGGTTTTCTTTCATATTTTCCAAATAGACATGCTATGCATTTTCTGTTGAAACTCTTTGCTTGTTTATTTAGATCGGGCCAGTAATATTTCTCTGAGATTTCTTGTATATTGTTACGTAACCCTCGGTGTGCTCTTTCGTGAGTTACCCTTACAAGTTTTAGTTGTTCCTCCAAATTTGTCACGTCTTGAAGTTTTCTTGGTGTGAATATAAATCTTACTAGTGGGAATTCTTTTTTTATGTTTTCACCATATTTGTATATGTTTTCAAATTTCGTATGCAAAGCTACAATCTTTTGGGGTTGTATAACTTCTTTCATCTGCCTTAGTAAAGAGTCTTTGTCCTTAAACTTTATTATGAGTCTTATTTTGTTACTAAAATAGATTTGTGTTTCGATATTATTTGTTATATCTTCAATAAGTTCGAACTGTGCAGTGTATGCATTAAAAGGCTGATTCACAGTTTTTATTATATCATTAGAAGAACTTTCAGCTGAATGTGCTGTTTCTATGGTAGAAGTATTTATGCGTTGACGTGATAATGCGTCAGCTACAAGATTTAGGTTTCCTGGTTTATAAACTAATTTTGCTCCAAAGTCTTCAATGATTCCCTTCCAACGTTTCAGCTTTGTGTTGGGATTTTTTTCTGATACAGAATATATAAGGCTCTGGTGATCGGTATATATGGTTAAGTCTGCTATACCATATATGTAGTTTCTGAGTTTTTGTAAGGACCATATGATCGCTAATAGCTCTTTCTCGTTTGTGCTATAGTTCTCTTCTGTCTTACTCAGTGTTCTTGACAAGAAGTGTATAGGTTGCTTATTCTGACTTAGTACGGCTCCAATAGCTATGTTGGATGCATCAGTAGTAAGCTCGAATGGTTTACTATAATCCGGTTGAAAAAGTTCGACTTGTTCTTTCAAATAATTTTTTAAAATTCTAATCGCTTCTAATGCTGAATCATTCAGATTTAACTTAATATTTTTACTTTGTTTTTTGTTTACTTTACCGTTATCTCCTCGTAAATATAATGTCAGGGGCTTGGCTATGCTTGCGTATCCTTTTATAAACTTACGATAGTAACCTGTAAGACCTAAAAATCCTCTCAAATCCTTTACCGTTTGTGGGACTGGAAAATTTTCTATAGCTGCTATTTTCTCAGGGTTCGTAGTGATTCTACCATGTCTGATTATGTGACCTAAGTATTCTACTTCTTCTTGAAAAAACTTACTTTTCTCATCAGATATTTTTAATGTGGCTTTATTGAGTACGTCGAATACTTGACTTATGTGCTGTATATGTTCTTCCTCAGATGAAGAATATATCAATACGTCATCAATGTAAACGTGTACGAATTTACCTACAAAGTCTCTCAAAATGTCGTCCACGCATCTCTGAAATATGCTTGGTGCATTTTTGAGCCCGAAAGGCATTCGTTTAAAATGATATTTTGCGCCATTTATAGCAAAAGCTGTTTTTTCTTTATCATCTGTTTTGATTCTAATTTGGTGGAAACCTGACTCCAAATCTAATGTTGTAAAGTACTTGGCTTTACCTAAATTTTGAATTGTCATGTTGACATCCGGAATGGGGTATCTGTCTGTTACAGTGTGAGCGTTAAGTTTTTGGAAATCAACAACCATGCGCCGTTTTGGTTTTCCTTTTTCGTCCAAACCTTTTTTAGGTACTGTCCATATGGGACTGTTATAAGGACTATGGCTTTTTTCTATTATATCGTCATGTAAGAGTTTCTGTATTTCTTTGTTTACGAATTCGTTATCTGCTATGGGATATGGATATTGTTTAACATAAACCGGATTATCATTGGTCGTCCTAATGCTTGCTTCTATAGTATCTGTAAAGGGTAACGGTCCTATGCTGTTATTAATCTTCATCAGTCTATCTATATCTGCTTTATAAATATTATTTTCCCCAATTATGTAATTAATTTTCTGAATAGATTCGACACTGCTTATGGTAGTTAGAGTCATATTACTGAAATTTATTTCCGCGTTTAGAACTTTAAGTCCTTCATATCCTAATATCATATCAAAAGACTGAATATCCTCTAATTCAAAAAATGTTATATTTTTCTTTAATATCCTAACTACTTTCTTTGTATCTACCATAGAATAACCATGCATTGTTTTTATTTTTATAGGTTTAATTTTAATTTTTTCGCTAGAATCGCATTTTCTATTAATGTAATTATGGGTTGCACCAGTATCAATAAGAATTTTATAAATTTCCTTAGAAATAGTACTAGTTAAATTTAAGCAGGGCAACCCGTCTACTAGTTTAAATGATCTATTCTTATGTTATTATTTACCATACATTCCGTTTCATCTGCTTCTGCATATGTACTGCTGACATCGTCTCTGCGTTGTTGTCGGGAGTTATTTACTCTCTGCTGCTTGAAGTTCTGCTGATAAGATCGTTGCGGTCTGTTGTGTGTGTTGAAACTCCCGCTGTGTTCACGTTTCGCTGGTGGATTATATACATCGGGTTTGTATTGATTCCAATTTTGTCGCTGTGCATATACAATTTGTCTCGAGTTTATCTCCATCGGCTGTGGTCCTTGATTGTGTTGCTGCATATTATCGTATTGCTTCTGGGGTTGATAATTCGTTGTTTGGCTCGAATAATTTGGTCTTCTTTCGTTTCTGCGTTCATGTGGCATATTTTTGTGGTGCTTATCTTGAGTGAGATGTAAATGCCTGTGCACATTATCATGTTCTATTCTGCGAGCAATTGCGAATGCGTGTTCTAGATCATTTATTGTAGCTGAATATAATGATCCTCTTGTAAAGTTGTCACTCATACCATCAATGAATATACGAACTGCGTCGTCGTTAGCATTTTTAATTAGTCTGTCGATTATATTCGGCGGATCACCTGACATAGTGATTTTTGATATTATTAAATTGAGATTTTTATTTATCTCGTCGTGGTATTCAGACAGTGTGCTTCTTTTTTGCGTGATGGCTTTCATCATGTCTTGTAGCACGTATAGAGGTTCTTGATTAGAGTACGTATAATCTAATCTGTTACGTATCGCCTCAAAATTAAAAATTGTGTTATAATTAGTTAACACATTCGCGGCTGCACCCTGTATTTTACTTTTCACTATAGTCAATGCTGCTGCGTACTTACTGTGTGTTTTGAAGTTTTTAATGCTGTCCATTAATCTGGATGCTTCTTCGCGCCACGACCGATAATTTGATTGATCGCCGTTGAAAATAGGTAGGCTTTTAAATGCGTCTAACTGTATTTCACTACCATCTGTATATGTGGTTCTTATTTCCTCTAGCACAGGTATGTTTGGTACTATGCCTAATCCAGATTTTACTTCATTTAGTTTTGTTTCTAAATTAGTGTTTATTTGATTTTGGTTAGTTATTATTGCTGCTAACCTTGCATTCTCTGTGCGTGTGTGCTCTAGGGTTTGTGTTACTGTGTTGCACCTGGTTTCTAAAGCTTCTAATCTTGCCATTAATACTGCGAGTTGTTCCATTTTGAACTCGTGTCTGTTGTCGTCGAATTTGTGTGTTTTTTTCCTCCACATATACACTTTCACTGAATTGCTTTGCTGCTTCGTACGAAGAAGCTATATTTGTACCTGCTATGCTAGGTAATTCTTGTAACCGGTAACGCGAGTGTTCTGTTTATACTAGATTTCACTACTTGTTCCCGAGGTCCGCTCGATTGAAGTTAAAAAGTATATTTAACCTCCTGGCAGGATCGCCAATTAAAACACTTGTTTCTTACTTTTAAAATTAAACAATATTTATTTGGAACTATGTCCTTTATTATTGAAATACTTTTTACTAATTCTAAAAGGAGCTTAAGGCTACTATGTAGTTACAATAAGACTGTTGATAAATTCATCATACAGTCGTATTTATATACTTTTCTTATCTATCTACAAGGAGACCCAAGCGTACAATCGTCTTGCTTGATAATGAAGAAGAGATAATACGCGCACATAATAATGACACACACAAACTATTGCAACGATACTCACTGCTACATGACTACTGACAGTAGTATCCACTTAAGGAAAATTGTGGGCGATGTTTTGAATAATTGTTTTGAGCATTGCTCAACTTCAGGACAAAGCAGGAGGATGTTTTTTATCTTAAAAGATTCAGGAGAAAATTTACTAAATTCACCTATTTTTTTATTTTTCAATCCGATAAGCCATTACTGAGCTAGGTCTGTATAAATAGAATTTTCCTTAGATATATCCGTTTTTTTTACTATTTTGTAAAATCCAATTTATATTCTGGGTTAAAAAGTATCCTAAAGCCCGACCCAGAATATAAGCAATCACTATGCCAAGTTTCATCAAAATCCGTCCAGTAGCTTCTGCGTGATGCGCGGTCAGGCATTTTTTATTCTACAGTTTTATTATATGTAGTTATGATGATGATGATTTGGTAGAGAGTTCTAGAGTCTGCAGGGGTACAACTAGCTGACCACAAGACCGAGGCTATCTTGATAACCAGCCGAAAGACTGTGGAATAGGCAAATTTCCATGTTGGAAATCAAATCAGATCAAAAGAGTCATCAATGTACCTAGGAGTAATGCTTGACAACAAGTTAAGCTTTAAAACGCACGTCCAGTACGCCAGCAAAAGAGCGACACAAATGCAAGCAGCTCTTTCCCGGACTATACCAAACATCGGTGGCCCTGGATACGCCAGAAGGATTCTGTTATCCAGAGTGGTCACCTCAATACTTCTATACGTCTGGGCGGAGGCTCTTATACATTGAAAGAAACAAGAAGGAAGCTTTCGTCAGCATACAGGCTCTGCGCAATAAGAACTAAAAGCGAATTCCGAACAATTTCGGAAGAAGCAGCCTGGGTTATTGCAGAAATGATTCCATCAACATTCTCGCCAACAAAATGCAAAGGATCTACCTTAGGCGAACAGTCAACTGGCAAGAGGTCATCGTTAGGGAGAGGAAGACTGAACTTACCCATTCCGCAGCTTCTCATAGACCATGAATGTTGAGGTCAGACGACTGGTTGGAAATATGTTCATTCACAATGAGCGTACAAAACGAGCTGAGAAGACTAAGAAGTGTTAAAGTGGCAGATGCAGCATCTGTTGCTAACCAGACCTGAGAAGTAATACCTTACGGCAGTCCTGCGGGGAGAGTGGTAGAATAGTACAGGGGTGTGGTTTATTACGTAAGGTACGGGGCACTGGAGAAACATATCCCGCGACCGCTAATCGTGCATTCTAGATAGTAGGGACTACTGGTATCTATGATGATTACACATCCCTTGGACGCAATCAAAAAAAAAGGCATGTAGAGCACATTTTCAAGGTTTTAAACAAGGCTCTGAATTGAAAATTGTTTCTCACATAACAGTTATAAGATCTATTAGGGTAAGCTCGGATTGGATTGCCTTCGAAACGGACCAGCACTACGAAAGACTCATCTGAGAAAGGTAAAGCATAAAACTAAAATGGAAACCATCTAAATGGCTCAAAATTTAGCAGAAAACAGAATGACTTTCTTTCGGATCCACATCTAGGGGCTCTGATAAACGTAAACAGTGTAAATGATGGGAATCTGTAACTCTGAAAACGCTCGATATCAGTAGGTTGAAGGTTTCAGAGGAGTCCTTTGCTTGGTTCAATATCTACGGCGCAAGGAATGTGTCATTTCCGAGACCGAGTGTCGTCCTTTTTCCTTCTGGAAGACCAATCAACAAAAGTAAAGTCTAAAGCAAAACTTTGTTACAGCAAGTTAGAAAAGGGCTCGAAAATATGCTTGGTTTCGTTCTCAAATTGTCAACTTAACTTTATAGAATGCATACGTCGACTATTAATGTCATAACAAGTTTAACCAACCATAAAAGCAATCTCTGCTGCCTGCGTTAGATCAATTAGCAGAGAGTCAAGGTGCAAAGGCGTGAAAAAATCTTTAAGGTCCGTACAACTTGGTGGTATTCAGACATGTCGAACAAATAAACAAATAAATAAACAAACAAATGTCTGACTAAAATGACAGCTGACACTGCTGACAGCTGACATATAGGCCTGGGTAAAAGAATGTGACTGGGTTCGAACATCTTCTTCAAAAATGGCAGATACTTAGGGATCAGTCTCTTGGCTTAGAGTTATTCGTACCTCTTTGTATGGAAATGGTTTAATCGAAAAGTTGGATGAGCCTGAACACCGGAACATGCTGTCAAAAGTAGGGAAATATAGGGAAGCTACAATAGCAGTATATGCCTTAAAGACGGCGGCACGTATGATCTTCCAGTAACTAGCAAACTTACCAGGGAGGTTTTAGAATCATCGAACTTGTTGATAATGAACCAGACAACTAGGGGAATGATGGACGAGCTACCTAAGGAACTTTTAAAAAAACTCAGAAGGAGTACCTGTTCGACGGCTTATTTTCAGGTGACTAGGAGAATTATCTGCAAGAATCTTGCACGTATAGTGAAAGCTAGCAACAGATTAATGTAGCTCTGCATTTCAGCTAACAAGAAGTAGCACTCAAAAACCACAGGATCCAACGCAAGTAAGTGTAAATTAATATACACGTTTGATGCCACATTGACTGGCTCAAAACTACCCAATTAACTGTCCCAAAAGTAGCATCGCCAAAGCCGTTTTGCAATGGTAGATGTCTCTATTTGGCAGTTCTGTGCGGCTCATTGTCTGTTTATAAGTTCATTTCTATTAGGAATCCAGTTTTGTCTCTTCGTGAGATACATACCATTAGAGGTATAATGCACCATGACGTGGAATCCATTTTATTATTACATCTGGGACCAAAACAAGAGCTGCAAAATTCCGAAGGCGAAGAGGAAAAGCATAAAGGACACCGACAAGCATGCGGACTGGGTTCCAATGTAGACATCTGTTCGACAAGGATTTATGAAACTAAACTTATCCATTTATTTTTGGCTGGCATAAGAAGAGACAGAGTAACCCGCCGCCTCTTTGGCATACCATCATGCACTAGCAGCATCCCTTCAGCCACATATAGTTTGGATTTCAAACTTTCATTATACGTATACTATGGTATAGTCCCGAAGGATTCGTTCGGATGCCAAGCAACCAGCCTCCCCATTTCTCTGTTATTACTACAAATTCGAGAACTCGGGTTTTTGGGCAGAATGGAACTGTTGGCGACACCGGAACTGTTCAGTATCCACCACCTAGTGAAGACTGTGCAACTTGTTTGTGGTCTTTGCTGGGTATAGCTGGCTCGTCATCATTCCAGTCGTATATAGGTATATACAGAGCGGACCTGCACACACATTATAGCAGCAGTTTCGGTTGAAAAACTTTACCAAATGGACCACTTAAAAGTTGTTGCACAATTACGACCGACCGACGACTGCACCCACCGCATACGAGTGCAGCTCCCCATGTGAACGTGTATAAATTCGGACGAAGGATGGACGAAGGTACTCAGAATTCGATTTTGAGCGCAATAAAAGGGGAATTAGGAAATCGATCAGTCTCAATATTGCGATGCACTCAAGTAATGCATTCCAAGTAGATTTGATTGCAATTAATTCTGCAAAGCAAGTGGGATGGAATGGGACCCTAAAACGGGTCCGCCTGTTAACATACTGAGATTAGGCAGTCGTTGCCTCTCCTTCTCCCATTCAACAGCAGCTCATCGACCCAGCAATTAAGTGAAATAAAATTCAAGAGAAAATAACTTTGCCCACCCCTCCTGCATGCAGTGCACTTAGCCAATTGCCCTGCAACGGCACCACCACCACCACCATCACTGACGCTGCTTACAATGTTTGCAGCAGTAATTACGAGAGACGTCAACATGAATAACATTTTAATCGCGTATCGCGCCATGTAAACCGCTGTTATGATAGTGTGGTTCGATGTCGGAGCTTGGAGGAGTGAAGTTATTTTTTTTTTTTTGCAAAGGATCCAACCGTACACTCCTTTCAATGTGGGACGACACGAAAAATCCGGGCGCAGCACAACCGGGGAACACGCGTTCTACGTGGTGATTAACTTTTTCCCTCGATTGGTTTGCTATATGGTTGCGAGTAAATGAGGTTATTCGGTGGCTTTAGAAAGTCGGTGCGCGAAAGTAAACAGGAGTTTTATAACGTGCGCTGGTGGCGGCTAGAGCCACTAATGGATAAGGGATGCATTGTAGGTGAGGTTGAAGGCCTTGTAAGAAGCTTTTGAATGACTATTTAATTAAAAGGGTCTATGTAGCTGTTTACGTAGATATCGGTCCATTTAAAAATGCGGATTGGGTTAGTAGCGCCAGCAAAATGTTAATTAGGGTCGTGTGCATGACCTTGTGACAAACCTTGTCCGCCCCCATTAAAACATCGATAGGTAGGAAAGAGGAAGAGTTTTTAGTTTTTATGGTGTCCAGCTGTGTTTTAAGAAGGTGTGCTTTTATGAGAGTAATATCAGAGAACCTGATATGCTGGGGATGATAAACAGGACGCAATTGGAGACAAAGTTAAAACAGCTTAGTATGGAAAAGGTCGTGTCTTTAAAATAAAATAAATTTTGACGTCTAGCGTTCTGATCTGATTTGTTTTTTTTTGTCTTCTTTATTTATTTTTGCATGCGTGCTTGAATTTGTTCAAATTAAAATTTTTTAAATAAAATTATCTATCTATATATATAAAAATGGATCTTGGTTTGTTCGGATGCTTAAAACTCGAGAACGGCTCAACCGATTTGAATGATCTTTGTTTTGTTTTGTTTTGTTTGTCTTACATCAGCGATGGTTTAGAAGAAAAGAAAAGTTGAAAAATTCTCAACAGGTGGCGTTGTAGGCACACATTACATTTTTCATGGGGAAACGCACTTTGAAAAAAAAAAATATAAACTGGATAGAAATCGAGTAGTGACACTTCAAATATAGAAAAAAAATATTTTCAAAATCACAGTTTTTGATCTTTTGTGATAGAAACACTTTACTGCTAAGTGCGAGAGAATCGACAGGTGGCGCTGTGGTCGATCTTCAGAGCCGCTCAACCGATTTCAATGAAACTTTGTGAATGCGCATAGTTGATTCCAACTTGAAAGATAGTATAGTTTTGGGCCCTAATGGAAACAAAGTCAAAAACAATACAAATAGAAAACCTTGGATTAAAAATAAATAAATAAATATTTTGGCGCTACAGGTCTGTGGGACCCAAGGCCTAGCTTCTCACAACCATTCGTTTTGTGTGGGTTTTCAATTTTTGTGACGAATGGAAGGGATCTAGAGCTTTACGCCGAGTCCAAACGGATCTTTCATGACAGTTTTACTCTCGGATGTTTGTCAGACGTTCGCGAGAGGTGGCGCAGTGGAAAAAACCTTAAGATGTAATTTGGTTCTTTCGTTAACAAAGCCATTTGCAAAAAATAATCGGGATAGAAATCGGGATATGGCACTTGCCATATAGGTAACAAAATAATTAAATTACTATAGGTATCTGGACATTCATGAAGCCTTGCATTTTTGTAAATGGTGTTGCACCTCCCTTAAAAAACGACTCTACGAATTGTGGCGGGACTTAATACGAAAGGCACGGGCAGCGCCGTGGGAGTACAGCTAGTCCTAAATAAATAATAAATTTTAATTCGCCTTTCGTATGAAGTCCCGCCCATATTTCGCTTGTGTTTTTTTTTTAACCCTGGATGATTACCCTTCGTCGTATCGACGAACACCTCTTTTATTTTTTATGATTTCTCTTTAACTATTCGTCCTATTCTATTCTTCTTTCTATCAACATCAGTTGGCTGTGTTTTCTATCGGAAATATTATTCGTCGAAACGACAAAGGATAGCTTTTGCATCTGTGGTGCGCACAAAGTTGAAGCCTGTGCTTCTTGCATATAATACTGTCTTTTTAATTTTTTGTAGTAGATATGGATTTATATTTTTTATTTATTAATTTTTATTTTTTATTTTAAATCAATGGCTGTTAATGTAACAAAATGAATTGACATATTTAATTTACATTTAAAATGTGACAGAAATGTGGAGACCTAAAATAAATCTAAATAAAAATTCAGGTTAAAGGTAAGACAAAGTTCGAAGTAAAGTTCGGAGTATGTAGGTTTTAAAGTGGACTACGTCGATTCGAGAAAGCATAACTTGAGTGTGTGTAAAATAAGGGTAACCATCCAGGGTTAAGAGAGCTGAAACGGCCCTTTTTGCATAGTGCCACATTATGTAGAATTTCAAGGCTTCAAAAATATCCAGATGCAGTATTTAAATAGTTTTGTTATGGTAAGTGCCATTCCGTGTTGCCCTATCCTGCTAATTTTTTGCAAAGTATTTTTTAAGACAATGCTGATCAAAGTTCTAAAACTTACAACATAAGCTCGAGAAATAGCATTTTGAATGTTTTTTTTTGCACAGAAAAAGGCACGCCCCTTGATCTGATTTTGACATTAAAAATCTAATTTTTAAAATACAATATATATAAATAAACATCGCAGTGTATTGATTAATTTAAAAAGTTTCTAAAACGAAATCTAATCCAAGGTTTTATATTTTTATAGTTTTTCTTTGCACCTGGTTTTCATGTGGTTACAATTTTATCGGTTACAGCGCCACCAAAAAACCATCTTTCAAGTTGAAACCAAGCATTCAGAAAATTTCATTGAAATCGGTTGAGTGGTTTCGGAGATCGACAACAGCGCCACCTAACACATGCAAAATTTAATATTTTTTGTATACTGACAACTTGCTACACAAAAACACCTTTCCAGTAAAAACAGAATCATAAAATTCGGTAATGCTAAATTCGATATACAATAAAACGGCAAACATGTATCAAACTCATTTGTAGCTGGCGAAACAGGAGTGTATGGAATTCTGCGCTCCTTGTTTCGCTTGGGAATGCTTATAGAGATTCAATACAGATAAAACATTTGCGTACTGTAATGTAACTAACATCTCTAGTGTCAATGTCTCGAGCTCTATTCCCGTCAGTTTACTATTATCATGACAAAAAATTGCCTGTCCAATGTAAGCCAACAGGAGTGACAAGCTTTTAACCGTATCTTATAACGAACGACACCTTATAGTAAATATTCGTGGAGCACTCATGGAAAACGCGACCTACATTTGGAAAAAAGAGTCCCTTTTCACTAATTTTCGAAAAGATGAGTTCAAAATTACTCTAAAACGTTTCGAAGGTAACGCTGCTCATGGGTCTCATTTACTAAGTGTCCAACGCATCAATTTTGAATAATTCAATTCTTATACGATGCTCCGAGTTATATGCAATCAACACGTTTACGAGTTCGTGTTGCTTGTTGAACATGGTTGTGCAATGCGTTGGCCACAAAATAATTTAAATAATATGCCGCACATTGCTGAGCTTCTTGCATTTTTTGTCGACTGCAGTTGGATGCAACGAAACCTTGTGTGCCTGTGCGAGTTGCGCATTCATTTTGCTACTGTCGAAACTGCTGATATCAAATTTGGACAGAATTCGGGAGACCGTCTTTATGATCTAAAAAATAAATATTTCGCTAGATGATTTGGAGATTACGTATTCGAATTTGAGCCAACATCAAACGAATCAACAAAGACTATATCCGAAACCCAGAGGCACAACTGCGCTTCGCAGCAAGTTTCTCATCTCAAACTATAATGCATTTATATAGTTTTTGACATTTCTACGTCTCAGTCTCTAGGCAAAGTTTTCTTTCCAGACAACCTCTTTCCAGACAGGACAACTTTCCCCTTTCAAGCAGTTAAAACTTGAAATATTTCAACGCTTAATGTATATGCCCAAAGTTTAATGACAAAACCATCTTTGTAACATGGCCATCTACCGCTTTTCTAAGTCTACCTTATATAGGCAATTTCATTACGTTAACTTCTTATATAAATCCCTAAAACGTTTAACTTTGATGGCATCAACGAAGGAACACAAATTTTAATCATTTCCTTCTTCCCGGTCGTAAAAGCATCGCCCTACCGCCCGTCGCCACTCTCTTGCTCACTCTCACTGCAGTCATTAAAAGAGCTCAAGCAATAGCTCCTCTTTTAATTCCCACTTCTAGCTATCATGAGATTGCGATATACACGCATATCCCCTCTCGGCGTATATCAGCCCTTTTTGCGTTTAGCGTTTCCTTGGAAATTTTAATAGTTTCTTAAGCAGCTAAGCTCTGCGGTTCGGCAGAGGAATAGGTGTCTCCTCCGAGTGCGCGTTAGAAGGTAAAAGTGTTGAAAGATTCACAACACTCTGAGGATTATTCCCTCACGAATGTGGGAAGCACATCATGTACCTGGGTAGGTGGTGGATTTCACCCCCCTTCGTAAACTCTCGTCTGTTGTTTATTGAAAAACACTAAGACCATAAAAATACTAACCCAAATGTCCAACTCATTTGTTAAATGTATACGTGCTCCAGTTTGGAAACAATACCTCAAGGATGCGCGTCCATTGTAAAACTTTCTCAAGAAAACGAGGACGCGGCTTAGTTTTCCACTCCAATTCGAGGCAAATGGAATTTCGTTTGAAATTTATTTAATTAAAAAAAGGAGGTGGCCGCCGAGTGCAGCTGCAGATATAAAAATTAAATTTTTACATCCTCGCGAATAGGTGGGTCGTATATTCTTCAATTAAATTTTCTTAATTTGTCCGCAGGGGCATGCTCTGTGCCGGCTCTATGTCACGGCATGGTTTTTCATTTGTTAATTTTCTACGAGTAAAAAGTCCTGTTGTGATACACATAGATATCGAATCGATTTGAAAAGGACGAGATATTGGTTTCGGTTTCTATTTGCTGCAAAGGAGGAGGCAATGAAATGCAGTGATTTTTTACGTTGCACAACCACAAAGGGAGGTGGAATATTGTGTTCGTTTTGTTGCGCTTCGGCGAAGGACTTCATTTGTAACGGCTCGACCCGAGACAATATCCATAGACTGCCGCAGCCATGTTTTAATCATGAGCGCGCGAGCTTTGGTTTGGTGGTTGGCTTTCGACGAAGCGGACAATGATCGCGGCAGGCATTTTATTCATCATTGGAGGGGGTTGCGGTTTATTGGAAATAGGCGAATAGGCAATTAATCGAGAGATGTTTGGGGTGGGAAGGGAAATTAAAAAAAGACATCCGCGCTGGGATTAGTTGTAATTAAGCAAAAAGGGAAAACCGCACTAAAGTCTCTAATTCTTGTTTTTTTTCTACCTGAAAGTTTTTATATCCTTCGAGTGATGAGTTATAATTAGGGAGTACATTGTACCATCTTTTTTTAAAGGCCTTTGCCAGGTGTGACCACGTGAGTCTCTTTAAGGTTGTTTCGGGGAATCACTGCGAATCACTTGTTTGGCTTTCAAAATATCATCTATTAACCACGTTCAAAAGCTTGTGGCTCTATGAATTCAGTACTATTCCTGTTCACAGTGACTTCTGAACAGTCAAACGAATGCGTGCTAAAATTAAAAACTACTGAGACATAGGCTCAATCGATAAAACGAATATCTCACCATTCAGTAAAAATATTTGGGTTCAACTTACCATGTGCATAGCTATAAAAAACCCCTAAAAGAGCGTCCCAAAAAATGTGTACGAAAACGTGTCAAAAAAACTCAAAAAAACGCGTCAGAAAAACGTCAAAACCGCGTCAGAAGAAATTTTAAGAAACGCGCAAAAAAGGGACAAAAAGAACGCGTCCAAAAATATGTCGAAAACGCACCAAACGCACCCTTTCCAAGAAAGGCAAAAAAACGCATCAGAAAAAACTTTAATGTCAAAAAGCATCCCAAAAATCACGTCAAAAAAGGGACCAAAAAAAAGCAAGTAAAAACAACACGCCAAAAGAAGTTTCCAAAAACGCTTCAAAAAAAAGCATTAAAAGTCGCGTCAAAAACGTGTCAAAAGAGCTTAAAAAAAAATCGAAAATGCGCTACAAGAATGTGTTCGAAAGCGGGTCAAAAAACGCATAAGAAAAAACTTCATTGTAAAAAACGTCCCAACAATCACGAAAAAACTAAAAAATGGGCGAAAAAACAAGTTGAAAAAGCGCGCAAAATAAACGCATCAAAAACACGCCAAAAAAAAACACGTTAAAAAAAGATAACAAAAATATATCTACCCAAAAACGCGCAAAACAAACAAATCGAAAACGTGTAAAAAAAAAATTTAAAATCACAACAAAAACGTGTTAAAAAAAGCTTTTTAGGTAAAACGCGCCAGAAAACGTTCCAAAACATCGCTCAAAAAAGTCGCTTCACAAAACGCCCCACAAAAACGCGTCTAAAACGCCCTAAATAAACGCATTTCTGACGGGCAAAATGTGTGATTTCTTATCTTAACAACCCAATCACTGTTAAATGTCGTGCAAATGAGGTGCCAAACAATAAATAATACAAAGTGCGATATTTAGCAGTTTGTTAAACAAGCGTAAGTCTCTCGCTCGAACATGCAACCCATCAAATTGGGTGTGGTCACGCACATTACGCTTTCACGTAACCAGCCATAAAGTGTCCGCAGCGCACAAACAAACAACACTGAGTAGGTATATAATGAATTTGCAGCCAAACTATGTGAATATTCAAAATTCCATCCCTTAGAATACACTAAATCACTCGAATTGGAATTTAGATGCAGTTCAGTTTTTCCTCATTCAAAAAACCAAACAAAGTGCTTTACTTTATTTGGTGCCTTGGGGGGATGGTCGCTTCTCCACCTTGCTTGCACTATAGCAAACACAGAGAAAAGAAACAAGTATACCTAACTGGTCACATCAGGAGTACACTGAATATATCCTTGTGTCGTTGGTGTATTTTCTTTTGCGAATAACTTGCATTATATCCCTTCACCTGTTGTCTGGGAATTTCTTTTGCAAATTTAGAAAATAAATTGCTCAACTATATCCCTCCGCAAAGGAGTGCTGCATTTTGTTGTGTTAGTTAAAAGGGATTTGCCGGAGTCTAACAGTGTGAATTATTTCAAGTGTCTAGTGAAGGGGTTTGTCGTGACTCACAATTTCCACAAATAGTTGGCAAAAACAGAATAGTGGAGTTTGTTGTGTGTGTCTATTTAAATTTGACTTTTGATAGCTTTAGATGATTAAGGAAATTTTTTTTAGAAATGAAAGTAGCCCTACACAAATTTCAGTTGGTGGTAAAAATGATTTCACAAATAAATTCACATCCCAAGTACAAAAACCAAAAACCCTATACCTTGCCAGACCCCACTACGGGTCAAACGTATACATCCACCCTCTATGTCTATGGCAAGCGCACCTTCCACCTGGAACCCTAATGATGATGTTAACGATGATGGGTTTCCGTAGAATGACGTGTAAAATGACCAACCATCTGTAGAGCCCTTAACAGCCTAACACCAGCCACGCATACCCATCTCGTTGTGTTTCTATCTTTTGATCTCCTTTGTTTTGCCTAATGTACACCTTGCGCACACCTATACCAACAACAACTATGAAACAAAACGTAGCACCCCCACCAGCACCATCGAAAAACATCAGCATTAAAATCACCCCTTACAACAGCTAAGCTCAACCATTAATTTGTAGTCTTCCTGCAGATAAGTCCGCTCCCTTCAGTTAAGGGTCACGAGGAAAAGTTTCCACCGCCTCCGAAGTTTTGTGGTGCCCTCCTTCCCGGACCTTCCGAAAATACAGCCCCCACCGTAAGGAAAGCCTCTCAGTGTTTATTAGCCGGTGCTTTAAATGGATGCTCCTTCTTCACTCACAAATGCGCTGGTGGGGGAGAATTTGTTTTGGTTTTGTTGTTGTGCTACCACATCAACGGGCAAAGTGGGGGTGCAAATATCCAGAGGGAGAAATAAAACTTTTCTTGTTTTCATCAAGTTTAATGTCAGAGCATTTATCCCGTCAACAAATCACCATGTGGAGAGAAACAAATTCCTTTTTTATTGGAACCTATTTCAAGGAGATTCATCTTGTGTGTATCCTACCTACCTAACTTATATATCAGTGCGATGGGGACTTGAAGTAAAGTTTCTTGGAAAACACATTAATTTTCCATCTGGTGGTCATTTACTACAATGGGTGCATCAAACAGTTTTCACCGTTTTCAGGGCGGAAGCTTATGCCTAAGCTCTCAGGAGTGCTCTTACAGGGATATTTCATCTATAACCGATAACGATGACGATGACGATGAGAGTTAATCCGACCAACGAATTGATGGAGGAAAGTGTTCAATTTGACCTTTTTATTGACCAACGGTCTTTCCAATTTAAGTTGGAACTATACCTACTGAAGAAGTTTGTAATGGGCCGGGGGTTGAACACTTCGGCTGGGCAAGCAAAACAAACATACAAAATGTAATATAGAGATGTGGAGAGAGTAGCGTTTTTGTTAAAAAAGCGGCATCCCCGAGCGGTCTGCAGATATCGTTCCTTCGTTACCAACAGCTTTGAGGAAAAGCAGCAAAACACAAGAGCGATCCAAACTTGTGGTTAAAAGTGGTGATCGAACAACAATAATCTCTAATTTCTTCACTTGTTATTGATTCATGACTTAAGGCGCCCCTCTAAAAATGCGCCCCAGGCGACGGCGCAAACAGCTCCACCTTAAAACCGGCACTGAATGTCAAATACCTTTACTAGAAAAAATAGAAAACTAAAGCCGCAAAGCCTTCCATACAGGAAGCGAGGTTTTTTTCCAATTCGCATAAGCTTCTTCTAGATGCTCGCATTTTGTTCGTTTGCGAATTGCTGCCAATTCTTCCACCGCCAGTTGCAACGATGTTAATTGTTCCCCACGATACATGCACCTATCGCCTAAAATTCCCAGATGATCTCGCCCGCAAATGAAAACTTCTTTCGGAGAACAAGCGAAAGTTTAAAGCAGATCATAAAACAGAGAACCAGGGCTTATTGTGAATGAGGATAATGTCAGTGGGTCTGTGTCTTATATCCACTTAGTGAATAGGATCGGTGTTTATTACTCACTGAGCATTTTGCACCATTAGCCTGTAGTGTCTTAAACATTTTTTAAGCTAATTGAAGTTTCGTTAATCATCATCTCTTCTCTTCTCTATTTCTATCTCTATCTTCTCTTCTCTTCTCTACTCTTCTCTTCTCTTCTCTATCTACATATAATAAAACTGTAGAATAAAAAATGCCTGACCGCGCATCACGCAGAAACTAATGGACGGATTTTGATGAAACTTGGCATAGTGATTGCTTATGTTCTAAGTCGGGCTTTAGGATACTTTTTAACCCAGAATATAAATTGGTTTTTACAAAATAGTCAAAAAAAAACCGGATATATGTACGGAAAATTCTGTTTATACAGACCTAGCTCAGTAATGGCTTATCGGATTGAAAAATAAAAAAATATGTGAATTTAGTGAATTTTCTCCTGAATCATTTAAGATATAAAACATCCTGCGTTGTTCTAAAGCTGTGTGTGTGATCATTATGTGCGCGCTCTAACGTGACCATATGTTTTGCGCTTCAATGGGCAGTCGGCTCTTTTCAGCGCATACATTCAGGTTGAACACGTTTTCAGGTGTTGTTCATTCGGAAAAGTTTGAAAATGGGCTGAGGTGGGGTTCGTGTGTCAGTGTCAAGTTGTTTCATTCGTTTTGCTTCTTTTCGCCGACATTTGAGGTGGGTAAGAGGGAACAAATAATAGAACTTTGCGTAAATCCTTTTTGTGTAGACTTTTTACTAGGAATTAAAATTATTTTTTTATTGTCTTTGTTTTTGATTTATATTACTTTCAGAAAGGTCCAAGGGAGGGAACATATTTATAAAAAAACAACGGGTGAAGCAAGGCGAGCATGGGTCAGCTAGTTAGCAAATAAATTGTTTCATTTAAATAAAGTTGCGAATATATTAACTTAACCAATTTAACTGACAATCCCCGATGCTAAAAAATTTAATTTAGCGAACTCATAAAACAAGCAACTGTGACCTACAAAATACTTAACGCGGAGATTAAAAATGTAAATTACTAAGGCTTTTTAAAAAAACTCATTCAACGTCGTTAAAATGTAGTAGAAGACAATTTTTAAACACCGAAATATAATACAATTAAATATATAAATAAATCAGGAAAATAATTAATTGTTGTACAAAATTACTATCTGTCATTACTTTTACATTGAATTTATTAATGCCAACTACTTTTTCACTTCCATTGACTTTTTTTAACCCAATTCAAATAATATTTAATGCAAATATTTTTCTACGAGAGAATCATGGTGTAGTGGATGGAGTGTTTACCTGTGCCAAATCCGAAACATATCATGTCCTCATTTCCGCTTAGTACAGCAATAAACCAGAACATTTAAAGCCCGCTTTAAAAATGCAACAAACAGCAAACGTTCACGGCATCAAGTTGAGTAAACTCCCGAAGCATTTTGAAATCTGGCTCTTTCAACACACTCTTATCAATTGTGAACATCGATTTTTCTGCGTACAGGATTTAATTAGTTAATTTCACGTTAGATATATCCCTACTCACTCAGTCCCCGAACGAACGCCCCGCTTATCTGATCCTCACAGTGAATGAACAACAGTGATTCCCCATAAAGTCCTTTACTGTAAATAGAAGAGTCAGCATCAACACAAAAGGTGAAATAACATCAGGGATTTATACAAGTGTATACGAGCGCAAAAACTTGACAAACAATGAAGGGGAGCTCCTCTCAACGTGGATGAGTGTCGTTGTGTCATCGTCGTCATCGTCGTCGTGTTGGTGGGTAAAAACTTCTAGAGTGTGTGCTGAGGACATCATGATATCGCGACAAGCCCACGGGTCCCATGAACGCTTATAGGAAAACATTTTCACAAACGTGCTGGGAATTCATCGATGGAAATGTGTAATTTCCTCCTTCTCCAGCTGGTTGATGGAAAATAAAACGTCTGCACCGTTGAAGCGGTATGTTTTGGCACAACTCGAGAAATAATGATCCCCAACGGGGGACAGAAAAGACATGGCACAGTAGCGCGGTGTTGGTACTTATTTCTCGCTGCAAAATACGATACGATCCCGGTGAAATGATACACCGCCAGAGAGTCCTTGTGCGGATTGTGTGTCATGTGCTTCCTCTGTCGATATCTGATTGAAGATGACTGTTTTGAGTCGAATGCTTAGCTGATGGGAACTCTCGTCTCAGGAATATTGAAATGATTCGCATGCTGTTTCGGCTGACTTTGGCGTCAATGCAATGGGGTAATGAGCGCGCTCACCAAGGGGATGCGATTTGGTGGCAGCTAAATTTTTAAATCTTAACGTTAAACTATCCTTGGTGGTCCTTTAAGATTTATAGCAAGGTGGTGTCTGTCTATAGCAATATATTCTTGTCACACCGTGTGGAGGGAATTCCACAAGAAATTCCTTCGATGGTTGTGACATTAAAGTGATACCGCCACGTGGATGGCGCCCTCCTGTGGCAAATGGAATTTTCCAATTCTCCCCTTTAATATGGTGCATATTAAAGGGATTCGGTGGGTGCACTCAAGGGAATTGCAGCAGGGTAATTAAACGTGTGAGATATTCTTTAGTTGAAAGGCATGGTGCGAGTCGTCGACATATGTTTCAAGAACTTAATGAAGAATGGATGCTTCTTCTAGGTGGCTAGGATATAGAACAGGAGTCTTTTTTTCTTCCTGCAGTTTTTGATACAGGCTTTAGGTGGTTTTCCTTCTTTTCCAGAAAGGTAAGTGATGGAAAAACTGATGTCTTATGTGGCTTACGCTTACATCAAACCTGTCGTTATGAATTTGTTACGGCACTTAACCTATAGCTTGTGGGTAGAGACTAGAGGCCATTGTCATATTGCGCGGTGGTTCGCAAATGCCTCTGGTTGAACTGTAATGCCTCATTTTTAAACGATGTTTGTGATTTTGCTCATACTTGGGACTTGATGGCTTTTTATTAAGCCAGTCCGTATTGCATCCACTACCGATGGTAACTTCACCGGAGAAATGGACCGAATAGCGAGACATGTCGGTGCTACTGCTGATCTTTTTTTCAGCTTGTTCATTATATATTTGTTAAGTTTATAGAAGAAGTCGCTTTTGCATCTTTTATGAGTTTTCACTGTACCTTTTTCTATAGGAACACTTTTCATACCTCTTTGGAACCTCTATCTTGTCTTAAGCCATTCTCCTCTCAACTTATATATAAAATCTTACTTCTAAATTTGCACTGGGTGTGGAGCTTGAGGCGCTTCTCACAATAGTCCAGCACCTTAACCAGTGAGCAAGTCTGCACTTCTGCAGCTTGTATACCTACTTATTTAAATTCGTTGTGGTCACTTTCGACTTCTATACTGTTGTACTTGTATACCTCCCTTGAGTGAGGTCTTGACCAACCGAGTTGTCAATCTGTGTTGGATTCGAGATTAGAGCCAAGTTAGACTGATTAGAGCCATTAGAGCAGGGCTACCGTTGTACTGCAAAAGCAGTATATGTACAGCTTTCTGTACGGCTGTACTGCTGTACTGCACTCCCTCTTAAAATACTGTTTTTTTAAAATATTAATATGTAAAATATCGTATCATTAAAATTACTTCTACTACCAATTATAAGAGCAGCGAAGATGAAGGAGAGTAGGACAATTTAGTGACAGCCCTGCATTAGAGTACAGATCGAAGAGTTCGCATTCAAGACATTTTTTCAAATCTGGCCAAAGCAAACACGACCGCAAATTACATCTAGAATATTGCTTTCAAAACTACATCTGATCCACCCCTTTAGATGCCCGTGCTTCTGCGCCATAGAACAGGGCTTATATAGATTTTCTGTAGTATTTCTTGACAAGTATCTACGTTACAGATGGGACAAATGATAAAGTCGTCAAAAAAGTAGCCGAGAGTTTAAAAAGGGTCCTTACACAAATAAACAAAAATAACAAAAGAAACCACATGGTAATAATTAAAAAGGGCAATGAAATAACTAGGGAAGGAAATACTCCGCATTGGAATGAAGCAATACCACCATACTTATGGACACAGAAAATATTTCCTTAAATGTGTTCACTCTTTATCGGTAATTGAAGTTGTTCAATAGTTTTAAGTATTTTTTATACTGGTCCGAAAATCGACAATGTTGTAAAAATGAGCGAAAGCAGAAAATTTTTGAAAAGTCATTGCCGGGGACGGGAGATGACAAAAGGGGCCAAATGGCGCCCAATGTCCCCCATCGGGTAGAACTGCGCACAACAACCAAATTGACTTCTTTGGCTAAAGGAACAGCGATTGACACGCATAATAGTTCTTACCTTGTTTTCTGATGTGAAGCCATTTTCAGAGCTTGTATTGAAGCCGAGGTATAAATAAATGGAATATAACTAAAGAGTTTTCCAATAAGAGGGGTTATTTTGATCTTCAAAGAAATATGCCATTTTTTGTAGATAAATGATCGGATATTTATTTCATAATAAAGAGGAAGGTATGCCGTTAATAATGAAAAACAACATCAGCCAAATGGCCACCACGACCACGCTTACAGGACCATATCCTTTTCATGAAATTTTCCATAACAAAATCGCAAAGTGGCTGCCCTATGTCCCCGATAGACTCACGAATTCCATCTCTGAGGTCTTGAACCGACGCTGGGCTGTTGGCTTAGACCTTGTCTTTCACGTGGCCCCAAAGGAAGAAGTCGCAAGGTGTTAAATCACAAGATCTCGGTGGCCTCTTCGAGAGATAACACGGTCCGGAAACTTTTCCGTAAAAGATCAATGGTTTCGTTGCTTGTGTGGCACGTAGCGCCGTCTTGTTGAAAGTAAACGTTGTCCAGATCAATATTATCCAACTCCGGCCATAAAAAATGCCTAATTCCAAAGAACAACGAGGAATGGACAAACCTGGGTTTTCTTAAACACTTTGGGCTACAGCAGTAATATTCTCAGCTGTTCTTGAGCGACGTGCACGGGTTTTATTCTTCACATCACTAACTTGTCCCAACAGCTCGAATTTTTCCACCAACTTCTGTATTGCGGTCCGACAAGGTGCTTCACGACGACCCAAAAATGCTTTAGTTTTGCGAACTGTGACTGCAAAATTTTCACCATTTTTATATTTTGAATTTTTATAATTTCAATGCGTTGTTGAATGTGTATCGTTCCATTTTTAGTACTGGCGTAGTTTCTACTTGTCAAAAATTCAAAAAACAACTTCAAAAGTGACAGCTACCGAAATAGCGGGCTATTCAAAATAACACCTCTTTTTGGAAAAACCTTTATTAATTTAGTGGCAATTTTCTTACGGACGCATACAGTGGCTTGACAAGTTGATGCACACGTTTGACGTTTCCATCCTTGCAAGTGACTGCCCTATCGGCTTTCAAGCAAATCCAAATTCCCGAGCAACAGATTTTAAGCAATATTTCAAGACAAATGCTACAACCTACAATCTGACGCGTTCCGATATTACTTACAATAAATTATTTCCATATTAATACGCCCGCTGTTTCCACTACAACTATAACATGGCTAATTAATTAATTTAATTAACAAAACACACGTAGTTCTGTCATAAGTCTCATATTTAATGAGATTTATGAGTATTACCTTATCAAGGACTGCTGACTACACCTTCCAACAGACAGACAGGGGACACCCAGCCACGTACGCCTCCCAAGTGACTTGATTTATAAACCCAAATAAGGTTAACTCCTATAATACGTGATCCGGGGAATTTAATAAGAATATGATTAAATGAACTTAAATATACGAGTAGTTCGCATAGTGGCCAATGCCCATTGGCCGAACCCCTCTCGTATACTGCTGTCGAATGTTTGTAACAAGTCCATTATACAAAATGACAAAATTGATTGAGGGGGACAAAATACAGTGTGTAGTGGGATCACACACTCGCCTCAATTTCACGCTTGGCGAGCTTTTGTACTAAAATTTCCATTCTTCGACATTACCGTTAGTGTTGTGTGCGCCGAACAGGACATAAGCAAGTTTTATGTATGCATTACAGCTTCTTGCTTTCTTCGTGGCCCGATTTACGGACATTTTGCTGTCGCTTTGTTCATTTTTGTGTTCGAAAGAGGGACGCAGGAAATATTTATGATTACAACGGGATAAAGTTAGGGTTTTATCACTTTTGACATTGCCTATACGAGGGGACGCGTGCAATCGTGCACCACAGACCGTGCGTCGGCCCCTTCAGCGCGCTGTTGTGTGTAGTTGTGTGTAATGAAGAGAAGTAATATGCCCCGCAACGGGCCAACAGGCTGAATAGTTATAAAGGAAGTTATGTTTTCATATGAAAATTCCTTAGCTGTGATCATGTTTAGCTAAAGTTATTTATTCCATATTTTCTTGTTGTTGGTGTTTTTGTTTCTTTTTGTTTGGTTTTTTTGCTGTGCGTCGTGTGTTTTTTGTGGAATTTCTGAAATTGGTCCCTTTGAATGGTTGAATAAATGAGTTTATGAGTCGTAAAATAGGGAATGTCAATTTTGAAAAATAGTGCTTGTCCTTTTGGGGAAAATTAAAGGAGGTAACTTTTTGAGAGTAATCATGGATGTATGGCAAAAGTTTTATGGCACGACCAATGGGGCGGCAATAGATATTTCCATAGGTATTTGGAGAGGGACATTATTTCTCTTTTTATGCATACATTGTCCTAGGGATTGGGAGCATTTTGTATCATATTTTGAAGGGATATATATGCGACTAATTTTTGTGATCACAAGAAAGGGAAATCGGTTTTTTGCTGTAAAGTTTGTCAGTTTAATGGCATACTATGTAGATAGATGAATCATGCAAATGGATAGATACACCATGTTTATGGCTTTATCAAACCTTGCTTGGTCTTGGTAGGTATTCAGCTCTTGTCTGGAATTTGGATACGCAAACAAATTATGGGTAAGTGGATGCAAGGGAACGGTTTTATATATCAAATGGGGAAAGAATGTCCAAAAAGTTGAAAGGATAGCAGTCTCTCCTCACATATTTTTTTGTGGAAAGAATTAAACGGTTGTAAAATCTGCAAAGTGCACTCGAGTCGAAATCAATAGATACATGTTTAAAAAAATGGCTTAAATGCGTCCAAAGACAATCCCGAAAACCTCTGAAAAGCTTCCAAAAACAATTTGAAAGAAAGCTTTAAGAAAAGCCAAAAAACTAGTTGAAAAACGAGCCAAGAAATAGCATCAAAAATTCGGGGAAGAGCAAATCAAAAAATCTCCTCAAAGCGAGTCGAAAACAGTGACCCAGTGTCGAAAAACGCGACCAAAAATTATAGAAAAAAATACCTAACTGTGCGTTAAAAAACGGTCCCAAGAACGGATAAGAAAACGCGTCCAAAAACTAGTCTTCAAATATTTAGATCGAAAATCGCGTCCAAAAATTGCCCGAAAACAGGTCAAAAAACGAGTCAAAAAATGTGGGACAAAAATGTGTAGAACAACGCGTCCAAAAATCCGTCCAACAATACGGAACATATGTTTTAAAAACAATTTCGTTGAAAAATAGGACCATAAACCACCGAAAAACGCACCCAAAAACAATTTGAAAAAGAGCATTAAAAACGCGCAAAAACTTGTCAAAAAAGAGCGTCGTCGAAAAATAGGACCGTAAACCTCCGAAAAACGCAACCAAAAACACTTTGAAAAAGAGCATTAAAAACTCGCAAACACTTGTCAAAAAAGAGCGTCGTCGAAAAATAGGACCATAAACCTCCGAAAAACGCACCCAAAAACACTTTGAAAAAGAGCATTAAAAACGCGCAAAAACTTGTCAAAAAAGAGCCAAGAAAAGCGCCTAAAACTCGTCGAAGAACACGTCTAAAAATCTCCTCAAAGCATGTTGAAAACAGTGACCCAAAAGCTTGTCGAAAATCGCGTCCAAAATTTGTCCGAAAACACTTCCAAAAATGAGTCGAAAATCAGGTCCAATAATGTGTAGAACAAAGCGTCCAAAAACCAGTCCAAAATTTCGTCCAAAAATGCTACCAAATACGAGTCGAAAACGCATTCAAAAATCTCTGAGAGGAAGCGTTTAAAAGTACATACGTCTAAAATCCTGTTCAAAAACGCGTTAATACCTAAATCCTTATGAGAAAAGTGTTCAAAAACTCGTGGAAATTTGCGTCTAAAAACACACCCAAAACCTGACCAAAAACTCATACCAGTGCAGCACTATTCTGTTCTGTCAGATATTCATCGAATTCGTTTTCAATTGTAGCTTAAACACCCAGTATCCAGCGCTTTATGTAACTAACCGCCTCTGGCCTTAAAAGTGCACTCCAACGAACTCACGCACCTAACCTACAACACATCCAAATACCGTCGCACTTGACAGATAGGCGATTATAGCGCTAAAAAAAGAACCTCTCTATATCTATCCTCTGACCTAGAAGAAATCACAAGCCATACGCCCACTAGAAATCACCAACAAAATTTCAGTACCAAAGCCTATCCTCTTACAAAGGATCTCATTCTCCATCCAAGCAAAAGAGAAAAGAAAAAATCATATCCCCATAATGTTATTACAAACAACTTTCGGGATAATGACATTACAAGAAATCTATTTATGGAATTTATTCCACCTCATTGGACGCCTATCATATTGCCCTGCCAAGCTATATCCACTCGGTTGTAGTTACCAGCGGCACTCTACCTAGTGTGATACAATTTTCGATTTAATCTACCGGAAGGGCATTATGTTGAGTGATTGTATCGCAAGAAAGCGCTTTGTTTGCCCTTCGTTTTTCCTTCCCATCAAGTAGTCTATGAAGCCTGAAAATCATAGCATTACGTGCCTCAATGCGTAGGCTTTTGGTGTGTTGAAAAACTATTCTCGAACAAACGGCTTGTGCAATGGTCCTCCTTCACGTATGCATGGAGGATATCTGGATATCTATGATAAAAGGGGCGAAATTGAGAAAAAAGGCCAAACAATTAATTTGAAAACAAGATAGCAACTTGCACACATAAATCCACTGCAGACCATAGACCGGAAGAGAAGTATTAATTGCAACGTGTACCCTGCTGCAGGTAGCTAATGGTTTCTTTTTGAAGAAGCACCAACAGACCTACAGACCTGTATGGTATAGTTTAGTAAGGTGGAACAGTTCACCATAATTCCAGGGGAAAGAAAAGAAGATTTTTTTCTTTCTTTTAGCGCCACAACTAACCGGGTTGCTGTTGCCCAAGCTGGGTGGAAACTAAGCAACCGTAATGAGATTCTTGATAAACATGAGTTGGTTTTCCACCGAAATACTTAGGGAACGACGCGGGCTATTAAATGAGAAGGACTTTGCGTTGAGTGTCTTGTTGGTTGTAATAGTTGGCGGAAGGATAACAGGTATAACAGAGCGACCTTATAAATAAAAAGCTGAAAGGTCATTATGGTGCACTTTTGCACTCAATTACCTTGGAGCTAGTAGCTGTCTTAAGAAAGCGAACGAAAGATAACAACTGGAAGAGGTAAAGGAAATCTAAGTTGCCTTTGAAAATCAAAAACAACCTAAGGGCTTTAAAAAATATGTTGAAGTCGTAAACAAATATTTGTAACTTAAAAGACAGTTTAATTAATGCGACTTCATGGAAATTTGTATCGAAAACTGTCACCAAACGTCAGAAAAGAAACACAACATTTAAGCTTATAGCCCTATGACTAAGGAACTGACAGTTTTTCTCGTGTTGAGTATCTCTGTTTAGTTTGCGGCGGATTTAACTTCCCACGGCATATGACTAACTAATAAAAAATTGCCCGTGGCAAGTAGGTACATGAGTATGTACAAACAAAACAAAAACAACTCACAGTAATCTTATATACAATCTCATAATAATTCGAATTGACGTTGACATTGCAAAAGGTTTCTGATAAGGGGACTGCATAACTCATGTTCTTGCTCATATTTTGATAATGTGCCTGACGAAGAGTGAAAGCAACAATCTGTCGAATTATTTATTTGTCTTTGAATACATATTTCTATGGCACATTGAGGTGGGGAGAATTGTCATGCCCAAAACTCTTTTTCTTAGTGTCTATGGTTTAAATGATTTTAGCAATATTAAAGTCAAATATTAAATGGAATATGTACGAACGTCTTAACACGCACTCGAAACTATTTTTTGCTTTTAGAGGTTTGTTCTTCGAATTGGCAACACTTTTGTGCAAGAGCTACTAATTTGGCAGCTGACAGCTTGCACTCGGTTTTCCATTCCACAATTACCTACACACATTTACGATTTCGTCAAGATTTATGATAGACCGCCCCAAATGTTAAAAAAAATTGTCAGAAATTCTTAAATAATTTATAGTTTTCAAAATCAGTTACAAACAATATTTTTAAGTCTTCATCTTCTATTTACTGTGGGTCATAAAATAGTTAAGAAAATTGTCAGGTAAAATATGGCAATATAACAAAGGATGGATCTAAAATAGGATGTCAAACTCATTTTGTTAAAAAACTAAATACTAAAAATATTTAATTCACATAACGACCTCAAGATCTAGAATCTGCCTTGAAACGCCAAAATCATGATGTCCTGAATCATTATAAAGAAACCAGCAGTGTATACATATTTTTTCATTTATAAATTGGAAGATGTGCAAAATTGTCAATTACTTTTCTTATAAACTTCAAATTTTAACATCTCTAAGAATTATTTTATTTAAATTCTTATAGCACCAATTCACCTGACTCTTTCTGCTGTGCAAAAAAACGAAACGAAAGGCATTTTCGCATTTAAAAAAACGAAAGAAATCATGCGAAAGTTTCACGAAACGCCCTTTCGTTTTCGTCTTCCCATTGAAGTCACACAAACTATTACTTCTTTTGAAACCCTATTTAGTAAAAATAAAAGTTGGCTGTAAAAACTGCAAGAGCTTTTTCGCTATAGGGTTGAAATAATCAATGACAATGGAAACGTCAATAAAAAAGCTATCGTCGTTTATCTTTCACACGAAGCGAAAGTATCTTTCGTTTTTAGAGTTACATGACGCAATAAAATAACAAGTCGCTGAAATAGTCTCCATTTGTATGCTTTCGCTAATTTCTTTTTATTTTCGAAGTTACAAAAAAACGATTGATTTTTCTTATTAATTTTTAGAGTTAAAAGGATTTTTATTCATAAGCCTAAGATCGCAATTATTGCGAATTTTATCTGAAAAAAATGTTTTTCCCTGCTGTTTTCTTAAAAAATATTTAAGCAACAATAAGATTTAAATTTCGTTCTAAAATTGGCACCCCCTTATGTTGAATAAATTTTAAACAAGTGCAAAGCCAAAAAAAAGACTCCTTTTAACTGATTTAAAATACACAAATCCGTTCTAGTTAATGGACAGGACATTTAGCTTTTTCAACAGCTGGGCCATAGTCATTAGCTTCAATCCCTGAATTCCCGGAATCACTGGGATTTCGCGAATCTCACTCGAGTATAACCCCTCTCATTCCGTTTAGTGTTCAAATTTAGTACTAATTCATTCATTTCGAGTTCATCCGCCATCACAGTCATGTATGGAGAAATTTAACGTCTCTAACCCACCACGACTCCAATAAAAGCAGAAGCCTGCGCAATAAATATCCTCTTTTCATCAGTTCTTCAGTGCACAACCCGCTTTGCTATTTGCCTCGTCAGAGGTCAGTAATACCCCGATACTGTTCATGCACAGATGCTTTTCTTGTGAAATCATTACCGTACCGGTGCTCAATGGCATTTTGTTTGGCTTATTTACGTACACATATCTGCACCGGCACCCCCATACTTAGGAAAACTGCGTCAAGAGTTATTCCCCATAAAACATTAACAAGTGTGTGCTCTTACTGTCATTTACAATTTATGAACAAAATCACAACAAGTATGAGTAGAGTATCTGCAACAATTCCAATGAGAGTTAAAAAAAATATATGAAAACTTTTTCCTCCCTTTGTTGGGTAAAAGGTTTTTGATTTTTTTGCCATATTTCCTTGGGGGACTTCTTTCTGGGAAATTTTTCCAGTCATGAATGGAGCACAAGGACAACAACTGAATCGGATCATATAGCTATATATACGGTATACACACAGCTTGCTGACACGGAAGAAGCCCTGCAGCGAAAATGAATACATTTATGTGTGCGTATAGCTTCTTCGTTTCGCAAAGGACACCAAACACCAAAGACATTCTACAGGTTAGTGTGATATTTAAATTTCCCGAGAAAACAATTTTTTTTGCTATAGCAATCTTTAATACTGGTTTTCATTTATTATTTTGAATGGTAAATTTTAAGGGGTGTGGGGGAAGTTGCTAGCGGATTCCATTCGGTGGATCTTCTTCCTGGATATTGTTTTCGGTTATATAGAATATCAATCCATCGGACCTAACGTTCGTCTGTCTATCCTTCGAGTCGCTCATTACTCGACAACAGGTTCTTGTTTTTATATTTCCAGATAGTGGGATAGAGGAATTTTGTTGTGAATAATGGCAATACTCTAGAAAATTGGGCTAGAAAAGGCAGGAGATACCTAGGCACGTTATCTATAAGTTAATACCTCAAACTCCGCTTTCTATCTTTGCAAATTCTGCTTGCAGTTGGTGCACATGGCCCTATAGGTCCTAAGTCCGAGCTTCTCACGACCAATTATTTTGTGTATGTTTCTAATTTTTGCGAGAATTTTACGTTCGAATGTTTGTCAGAAGTTTTTGATTTTCCTGTCATCAAATTTGAGAACAAACTTGAGACCCACTCAGAAGTCTAGCTCTCTAACCGCTGCTTTTGAGTCTAAATCTATAAACAAGTAAGTTTGCTGTTCAAGAAATATTTTATTTCATCACTACTCGAAACTGTAACCGAAGAAAGGTATAGCAATAAGTTCCACAGGTTTATGTCAGACTTGCATGCGCCTCATCGTCGCCTGAGTTCTTTATCCATCTGTATGGATGAGGAGAAAGTTTATGATGGAATTTAAATTTTTTAATTAACTTACCAGGATTAGGTATTCCTACAACGCCCTCTATGATCAAGCTTACACCTTCCTGGACTGTGTAGAAGTGTCCTCGCCTCTTTCGGTGGCCCATTTGCACTCGCAGCACTCGCAGCAGGATTGGCATTTTGTTTCGCCAGCTTGGGATAGTAGTACTCAGAGGTACCTTGCACAATCGACGTGGTAGAAAAGAGTAGAACTAGTACTAATAACGTCACAAGTATTACCGATTGCGACTGCATTTTTCACAGTCAAAAAATATGTGACTATGTATAACTGGCTAGAACTTCAAACTATATGTGATTCATTGAAGATTCAGTAATTTTTAGATACCTACCTTCGTCTTGTTGGAACAACAAATTGTATTTATTGTTGATAAGATCACAAGTATCGTTGTCTTCTTTGGAGGGTATATTGATAAGACACAGATACATGTACGCATGCTAAAAAGCTTTACCGTAGCTGAAAATTTGAAAACAACTTTTCCCAAATGATATCTATATAGGGTGCTCATGATAAATGTCTTTTCTTTTAGAGATGGAAAGCTCTTCTTTATATATTGAGTTCAAGTCGTTTGTATAATTATTTATTGCAAGCCTATTTTTTATTAAAGCCTTTCAGTATAAATTTCTCACGCCTAATAGCAACGATTGAAATTTTACAATTTTCTCCGGAATACTGTCAAACTCGCTACCAAGGAACCGGATCATCTGGAACAGATTGAGGAGGTAAATGGATGGTTTGTAAAAATATCGACAATATACCTTACCTCTTTCAACAATTGGAGTCCTGCAACGACCCCTATGATCAAGTCTACACTTGGGTTGTGTTATCATCATAAAGTCCTTAACCACAGGTTTTTCTGTGGATCCTTCATCATTTACAGGGATTGCGTCCGCAAAAAACACTGCAAAAGCTAAAAGTACTACTGTTAGTGTTAATCGCGATGATAGGTGCATCTTTAACGAATGAAATCGATTGAATAAATTACTGTGAACGATTTCAGTTCATCTCAGCCAGAGCATTTTAGTTAACCTTTTGTCTCGAAGGTCAGTGTATTTGATAAGCATTTATTTGTGCATTGGGAAAATATTATAAAAAAACTATATCGCGTTGCAAAGATTGTGAAATATGTAAACTTACTACTTTGCACTTGACTTTTTTCTTTCCTTTGCGATTTATAAAATTTCAGAAGGTGCTAGTTTCGAAGCCCATAATGAGAATAGCTCAGTTCAACGTATATTTTCAAGAAGGCAGTTAATTGATTGGGTATAATTTTACTCAACTTGCCAAAAACGAACGTAGTAGATAGGCGTTTCATTAGCTTGGGCTTTTGTTAATTAAATTAATTATTTAAGACACCAGATTGAGGCCTTACAGTTCCAAATAAGACCAATAGCCATGGGTCTCATTGTTGGTATAAACACGAGGTATCTACATTTTTGATTCCGTATATTTAAAGGGCTTTCCTGGATGTCGCCAATATTAGAAAAGCTATGACACATCATTGCTTATACATCCTTTTAGGCATGGTCCAACACAACTTACAGAGGTATCATCGGCATGAGCTTAAAAGCAATATTAGGCAAAAACAGAATCGACCCACGACAGAAGTTTATAGTGCAGCAGCCACTGATCACTGGTCATTGGTCAACTAATTGTGATATATTTTATTCAATGAACTAATGCTCCACGCTGTATCTTCTCACGCAATTTCCCGGGATAGCTTTTAAGTCGCTCTTGCAGTCCAAAAAAATTCCATTATTATTTAATGTATTACCGATTTCCCATACGGGAATGCAGCCACCAACAACAACAACAACGGGGACTGGGAATCACTTTCTATGCGAGAGCCTTATCTGGGACACAAGATTGGTACAAAACACACTTAGACAAGTCTACCCGAATGACACTCTCATTCCGGTATTCATCGTTTTGCGGTCACTAAGCGAGTGTGACTCCTAGAAGAGGAATGCAAATTCTCTATGCGGCCATAAAAGTGCGACGAACGTGGACGTTTCGTTAAATGCCTTTGGTCGGAAACTCTAAAGAAGCTCCTCATACATTTTTAGAGGTCTAATAGAGATCTTATCGAAAATTAATGAATATACTTCGCAAAGGTCTTAAAGGAGTTATTTTTCGAAGCAATTACTTCCAAATTGCTCTACTTCGGTTAACAAATACAAAAGAAGCTCTATCGAAATTTTTGCCTTCAGAATTTCTGAACCTTACCGAAGTCAAATTGATACTTAATGGACAGTTCTGTTGGCACTCTGGAGTGTTGGGTTGGCCTGTAAAATTTTTGATTAAATAAATGATATCTTGGCATCGTTTTTGAGATGCAATTTTGGTGTTCGCAAGTTTTTAAAGATTTAGATTCAATTAAGGAATGCCAAGGAATGGTTAAGCTTATGTTTCTGAACCTCCTCTGAGTGACTTAATTCATCAACTTTTTTTATTAATTTTGAATTCCAAGTGTCAACGAATACACCAAAACTTGGAACTCTGTATTTTCAGCGAGGCAAAAATGGTACAAAACTGACTTGAATTCAATCAAAACTACCCTTACCACAACTTAAGAAGCACTTGAGCGTTGTGTAGAGCTGTCTGAACAACCTTAGGCATTTTCCATATAGCTCTAGTTCAGAGGTTCCCAATTTTTACGGCCACGGAACCCTAAATGACAATTATTATTTTTAAATGATCAAACTCTTTTTGGCGGACCCCCATATTGATGTTTAATAGAAAACATTGTTCCTGGATGTGCGGTTTGGATATTTTTATGTTTGACAAGAAAATAAGATATACAAATTATTTTGAGGTTTTTAATGTGGAGAATGGAATCTTATTATATTAATACGTAAACATCAAAAGTTTCCGTACACTTTTTAAGTATTTATCATGAAATGAGGAGAATGAAACTTATATCATTGGAAAGGTACTGTGCCATAGATGTGCAGGAACAAAAAATCGTGGGTATATGTCGCCATTAAGACCGGTAAAATGAAGTTAAGAATTTCCCAAACAAAATGCTTAGCAGTTAATCGAAAGCATTTTGTTGCCATTCAATTTGTCGCCGTCATGTTTCCATAGTAACGAATTAAATCATCTTAGATTAGAACCTGTTGGAGAGTCTCATTAACCCTTAAAAGCAAGCAATCATAAAATCTTAATTCAGGGGCATTGCAGAGTTATCTGCGAGGTGTTACTATGGAAACGAAAATTTTTTTCGATATTGAACATTCCATTTTATCTTTTAAATAATTTCATATGTTAACTTAATTGTTGTCAGTAATTTCCCATGTTTTGTCCTTTTCCATTCTTTTTTCATAGCGGAAAGGTATATGAATTAATATTTAGCATATAAATATATTAAAATAAATAATAAATAAATTATGTAAAAAACAAGTTGCCTTTCGTTACTGTATCTACAGACAAAATTGGTCGAATTTCGACCACGGGCGGTGGCAGTTTTAATGATTATGTGTTTTCTACGGAGCATCATTTGGGAAACACTGCTCTAGTTTATTCTCTCAATTTCACGGCATTTTTTTTTTAACTCTGTTTGGAATCTCCATTGGGATTTTTTAAAGTACAGAGTTTTTGAATGACAGTCCAAACCAGTTGTCAATTCAAACAGAAATTAATTGAGTTGTGTAGTTCGCACGAAAACCAACCCACCTCACATGACAACTATAGCTGACAGACCGCAAACAGCGAGCTCAATGCAAATGCGGACATTTTTAAAGCTTCGTCTATTCGGAAATCAATTCACCGCATTTGTCATTCTTTGTAAACCCACCTACTCGGAAACGGTCACTAACTATAATGACAGTAATTAGTGTTGTCTGTCAAAGTTCCAAAATAGTATCACAATGACAACCCCCTCAAAGCGTCTTATAAAGGACTTCCGTTGCACGCAACAAAACCACATGTAGAGCATAGCAACAAATCGATAAACTAAAATAGAGTCGCGCACCCGTTCACAGGCAATTCACCCACGACGGACGGCCACTACGGAAAGGAAGTGCAAGACGAATGCCACTAAATCAATTTCATTCATTGTGACAGTTAAATCGTGCGTACATCCTTGCATCTGTCGAGTAATTCGAATAATCCTTTGTAAGGCCGCGACCATAATTATTATGATATCCATGACCAAGTTCCCACTGGTGGCTATCTCCGATTGTGGCAACAGATTTATGTCCAAGTTTGCAAGTGATAAATGGACATCTTGGGCGGGAAAAAGTTGGAATTTAAATTAAAACATGCGAAAGGAACTCAAGTTGTTCACTCTGCACTTTGGTTTCCCGCAGATAGCGTCACCAAACTTGAAATTGCGCGAACGTGAGCCATAAACTTTCGCGGCTAAGGAAACTCGAAAGTTTTTAATTCGCAATTATGTCCTTGAGAGAATCCGCGAGACAGTGGACTCGAATAGTTTTTACACGAGGTCCACTTTAGGCATGGCAGAGGGAATATGGTTTCGAATAAAAAATTGCACCTATGATCCTTTTTTTGCACTGCATCAATGCACAACTCCCTCCTGCTGTGCACGAGTCCACTTTGGAATTTCATCCTGACAGAATTCCAACTGTACACTATTTAACATGGCATCCGGCGTGTATCATTTGTACACACTGTTTAGGTGCACTTAACCCCTGATACCATGTTGGCAACTTGTTATGGCGGAAAGATACTGATGGCATCTACTACCCTATATTGCACACCATATTCGCCTCGGTGCAATGTACACTAGATGATGTTGAAGTTTGTTCCCTAATGGACAAGTGACACATACCGAGAGACGAGGGACAATTTATATGTGTGCGCACAGAAAATCCATTCTCCATGTCCCATTTCACGGTGTGAATGTTGCGACTGAAAGCTTATCCTTAAAGGATCTGTTTTCGAGTGCAGTCATGACGGTTTTATATTTGCCCCCACTTTTACATTGAATTTTTTTGGTATTTGTTGAGACTAATCAACGATGGTGTGCTCATTAGGCAAATCGGATCTTTATTCATAAAGCCATTCACTATATGGATACGCGGACGAAGTGAGATATTGCGCTGTACTACAGAATTGGAAAATACAGTCAAATCAGTTTCGCTTTCAAATGTCCATTAGCGGATGCGATGGAGTGGATAGTTGTAAGCTTTTTAATTCTTTTCCTTGGGAATGGACATTCGCCAGTTGAATATGATGCAACTAATGACTCTCGGGGGAGTGTGGTTGGATATCGTTTTTTTTATCACTGATCTAGGATTAAGTGGATTTTTTTTGCATCATTGACATTTTTTTGCGGGAATCACTGCGGTTTGGGCAAAACAAATCGGATGAGTAACAAATTATGATGACATTGATGTGGAGCAGAAAGTGGAACACATTGTCGAGAGTCAAATCAGTTGGAAAATTTATTAAAAATTGGACAAGTGGTAACTAACTTTAAGGACGAAGTTGTGCAGTTATGGAATGAATAGAGAAGAACGAATTTTAGTACGCAGAGAGTCTTCAAGTGGAATTGACGTATGGCCATTAAAAGTTGTGATTTAAAAAAAGAGGGTTTGGATTGGGAGGATTGGGACTTTTTTCAGTCAGTCATATAGACCAACAAACAAATGCAGAAATGTGCATGTTTCTAATATTAAACGATCCAATTCATCGAATGTCTCATTTTTTAAAGTTTTGCTGCATTTTTTGGGATGGTTTCTTTGAGAGTTTCTCCGGGCGATTTTAAGGTAAATTTTTCCTTGAGTAGCTTTGTAAATTGCACCGAAAAACCTCTTAAAAGCTAACATTGTGACAATGCAAAATCAGGCGATTGTTCAAATGGAACTTGCAATGAACGAGAAAGTTTCGTGCTACCCAGTCGTACCATTTATTTTATTTTACTCTAGTAAAATCTCAAGAAATGTAAGAAAAATGCCTATGGAATGCATCCAGTTCCGATTCAGCTCTCCTGAAATTCCAAACATCCGAATAGATACAACGCCACAGGTACCTATAAAAGAGATGACTACGGCGATCATAGCGCTACAAAAGAAATGACTATGCTACTTTATGCTACTCCCGCAACCATCTACGATCAGCACCAACAACTCTGGCTGAGTTTCTTCATACATGAGATCGGTAATAAGTCAGCTTGAAATCTAGCTTCAGAATTCCCCTTTTCATGATAAGAGTGTAGCGGGAATAATCTTGAGCGCTGATTAATCAACTCATAAGGTAAGTTTGAATGCCTCTTTGTACATAAATATGCATCACACCTTAAATTGCTCATGCTTTTGACTAACCACAATTATTATGTTTGTGGTCCATTAAAACCCAAGAAGATCACTAATTCGGTGTTATTCAGAGATGGTGCTGGCAGAAGAACCATCATCCTCATATAAATAAGCCCAGCTTCGATCGTAGGGAATGCATTCACAGTTTGAAATTCGTGCAGTATTTGTCGCTCATTTAACAACAGTTCAAGATGTACTTGGGACTGCTAATTTTATCATTATTGTTTGCTGTATCAGGCGCGGCTAATATCTTCAAGGACAATAACTATCTTGATGCTGAACCGGAAGAACTTCCACTACTTGAAGGCCGACTTAGTTACAAATTGGATCATGCAAGCAGAATCAGACGATCTATGCAACTATTCACAAGCCCAGAGAGATGTAGATTGACATTTTTGAAAAAATGTGCATGGTACCCTAAGGACGAAAGCGAAGAAGATGAACTTTCCCATTAATCAGGAATATAAACGGAAAAAGAAGATGTAAAGGTTCAAAATAAATCATTAAATGGCGGTGGTTAAGTGAAAGTTTTTTGAAAGAGGTTGTGTGTTAAATGCCTGCTTGTTTGAAATTAAATTAGAAATAAAGCCGTTTAAATTTTAGTGATTTGCACAGATTGAAATTATTTTCACTTAATTTAAATCATTTTATGCTTAACATCCGACGGTCAAAAAGGTATCGATATAAGTTCTATCAGCAAAGGATTTTTTTATCGCGCTTTGCAAAGAGAAAAGCTGTCGAATAAGTTTCAAATTGGATTCCCACAAGACTGCATTTGCGCATATTCTCTTTTAGCCATCGACAGGGGCTAGGAAGTGCAAGGAAGTGGACGGATTTGATGGACTCTCTCATCTCAACTCGACTGACGACTTACGCTACTCTGCTTGGAAAAATTATTTTTGATGTGGACGGCCGACTTCTCTCAGAAAATTTTTAAACTCTCGCACCCTCTGAACAACCAAGCCGATCGCAAGAAAATAAAAGCAAAAACTTATTTGACATAAGAACTTCGCTCCTCTAAGAAATAAATAACTGGGTGGGCCTGGGCATGCTTTTTAAATTTGTTTGATATAAACGAAAATACAGACTGAGCCAATCCCGCTCCATATTTTTTACGATTTTCTAACTTCTATTTCGATGGGACTTTGACAATTGACACTCTTGTTCAAAAACAACTTAGAACCACCTTTCATGCTTTATAAAATATTTCTCGTTTTGGTTGTCGACACCAAATATTTATATTGTGACGTAGTTAGTTCTTATATTATTGTGAATGAAGTGGAATCGTTTACAAAAGACAGCATCACGTCAATCTTTTACATTTCGATTACAACTCATGCTATACCTACGTATATTTTTTTTTTGTGACAGCTTCAACATAATTTCGGACAAATTCTGGACAAATTCTGGACAAAGACTGGGATGGGAAAATAACCATTGGACAAAGATTTAACTTTCCAAATGAGATAACAAATTTTACACATATTTTTCGGTTTAAAAATTATGTATTTACGAATAACAAAATATTCATATTTTAGTAGACCTACATCTCAAAAAGGGCTATCTAAAAATAGGCCTGTTTTTTTAAGCTTCTATCTAAGCAAACTACAGCAAAGTACATCAAAGTAGGATTTTCAGCACTCAATTACAACGATAACCTTCGTCCTACTTGACATTTGACAAGTGCTAAAATCATACTTTGCTTTAATTTGCTGAAATAGAAACTTAAAATATAAGCTAATAACTTAAAAACTGTTTAGATCCCACATTGAAAAAAAAATATTAAAAGAAAATAAAACACCCTACCTACTTTTTAAAATTTACTTTTTTTTATTACTTTGTGCAGCCTTAAAATTGCATACCTTTATGGGTTAATGAGACTCTCCAACCGGTTCTAATCTAAGATGATTAAATTCGTTACTATGGAAACATGAATGCGAAAAATTAGATGGCAACAAAATGCTTTCGATTAACTGCTACGAATTTTGTATGGGAAATTCTTAACTTCATTTTACCAATCTTAATGGCGACTTATACCTACGATTTTTTATTTCTGCACATCTATGGCACAGTACCTTTCGAATGCTATAAGTTTCATTCCCCTCATTTCATGATAAATACTTAAAAAGTGTACGGAAACTTTTGATGTTTACGTAGATATTAATATAATGATTAGTTTTAAGACTAACAAACCGTCGGGAAGGGCAAAAAGCAAAGAAACATTGCAAAGGGCAAAGACTTTGTTCCAAATGTACTGAGTTTCTGGGAAATGAACCTGGAAATCCTCACTCAGTAATCCATGACACTTATTGCTCTAAATCCTTGATTAATGTCGCTGCTTTGCTATTGATCAAGGATTCAAAATATATTTTAAACCTTTCTATTTTGTTAATAATAATAATGTCAGGGATGTGTGCGAGTAGATCAGAAACCGCGCTAAATAGGTCCGCGCTATTTGTGGTCCGTCACTCTTACCTCAGAAAATATTCAAGGGCTAGGTATAAATAGCAAAGTAGGTACACCTATTTAATTTTGTAAGGGTCCTACAAAAATTCTGTCTGAGCTGCAGATGGCACTCTGACCAAAAAGATTTTCTATGCTTCATAGTCAATCATCCGACTAAGATGAAGATACCATCAATTCTTTTTATGCGAAAATGGAAAAAGCTGAGGGTGCAATAGGTAATAGGTACTTGAGAAAAAATGTTCACTCCTGCTCATTTAAAGTAGGTAGGTGGTTACCTATACTTGCTCATTATTCGCCTGAATGAAGTCACTCGTTATACAAATTCCAATTCCATGGTTCTAAATAAAACCATATCAAGTCAAATAAGTACGCGGGATTTGCATCGCCCAAAAACAACCGAGATAACCCAAACAAATGAACAATACGCGAAAACTTCACTGCATCGTGCTCCGAATATTTATTCCATAACCTCTGCGACATTAATATGCAAGACAATGGAACAGACAAAAAAAGCAACAACTAGGAATCTAGGATACTCCAATCTGCAACCCACCTATCTGGCGGCAGTTTGTTGCCACCGAAAATATTTCCAGAACCGCTCTGGTTTTGTTGTTGTTGTTGTCGCAGCTATTATTATTCCTTTTACATTTTTCGAACACCATTAGACTGGGATAATGACGCCACAAATTTAGTTCGGTGTGTCTGTGTTTTTTTTTCTGAAACAGCTGCTACAAAGTTCCAGCGATTGCCAGAGCACCTACTCCACTCCGTACTTGATATTCATGCATGCGGCAGCAATATGCTTCTATATGGGTTAATAAAATTGAAGTACACAGTGGGATATTATAAAACGTTTAAGGGTGGTTATGTTCGGCATGTGTGTGCTTGGTTGGGGACCACATATTTGTGAGGTGGACATGAAATCAGGCGGGGAAAAAAATGTATAATGTTGCGGTGCCAGCATTTTTACAGAAAAGGGACATTTTATGAACGGTTCAAAATTGTTTTTCAGCAAATTGTTGGCTAATGATGTTGAACTCAACAAGTGCATAAGCACATCCTTTCCCCAAAATAACAAGGAAATTTGTTCGAACTACGCTTGAATCAAAAGCGACTTCGAAATGTCAAAAGCAAATGCGGACTTCTGCGTTTCAAATCAGTCCGCTCGACTGTTAGCATTGAGAACGCTCTTTGGTGACGCCTCGCCGTTTCACAAGAATATTATAATAATCCAATTTCATGCCACTGTTTCCTGAATTCACACAGCACAACACAACAATCACCAGCCATTAAGTTAATCCCATTTGCAGATCCTCCACTCAACAGCACGATCCTAATCTTTAAACTTTTCTCCACAGTGGTGCGACACCATAGTGCCCTCGGGGATGTTCTTTGGGCGCATCGCATCGGTGTCCCGCCATTGTTCTCACAAATCTCATTTCCTGTCGATGAAGCTTCTTCTCGCCTCGCTGTGTGCCACCTCAGACATTCCCATGGGTGGGTGAGTGCCGCAAGCCGCCACCATCACCTTGCGACGACAAAATGGATTTTCGTGTTCTGTTTCCTCTTCGTTTTTTTTTGTCATTTTTATTTTCATTTGTTGGTGAAATCTTCTCCCGTAGCCCAGAAGTCAGCGATGGAAAGTAGCGAGGAATTGGAATAGGAAATGACTAAATCACAGGATATCCTCATCGTCTTCTCGGTCTCCTTAGAAAGACGTATAACAAATAACAACGTATCCCTGACCATTGACGTCTGCTTGGTTCATTATTCTGTTAGGGCTGTGTGTCTGTGTATTTGTTTTAAGGACACTTTGGTGTTAAGTCAGCAGGCTTCCTGGCTGCAGTTAATTGAAATTGATGCGTTTTTGCGTAGGGCCGGGCGGTGAAAACAATTTAAGGGTGGAACGGATATTTATTCCTGTTGCTCTTTCAAGTGGCCTTCGGTTAGGGAGGAGTTTTATGTACCTACCTATATTTAGCTTGGAGGCATAAAATTTGTTTATTTAGTTTCACACGAGAGATGCCAAGTATCAGGACTTGGCGTGTCGCCTTAACTCCCCTGCTCACATTTATGCAAATGAGCTGAGGCTGCCTATTTGCCTATTTAACGTAAATCAACCGTAAGTCAACGGCACAGGAATCCCATCGTAAATCGTTTAACAGACACATGTACCCATGACACATAAATTCTCATCGTCGATACAAATATGGAATTATTTTAATTTCCCTCAGGGACGATGACCAGTACCACATAGAGGTCCATTCCAATGTCTGCTGGATAACTTCTCATGTAGAGTGCTCGGGAGAAAATCCTTTAGAATTGTGAATAATTTAAAAAAAAGGTGTACAGCTTGGTGTAAATATAGGTAACAGTTCGAGACATTGCCTGGTTGTGAATTGTGATCACAACGAAAGCAGTTGTTGCAGTTTTGTTGAGATTTGTTTTGGAATAGGGACTTTATGTACGACTGCTTCGACGAATATGGACATTTATGGCGAATACCTACCTACTCCTAATGAGTTTGTAGAACAAGTCGTTCTTTTCTGTGGAGGTGTGCAGAATTGGGGTGCATAACCATCCCACGATACACTGCCATACCTCAAGAGTCGTTTTGACTTAATCTACTTCTGTAAATCGGCAGTCTCCGCTCGTGGCTAGAATAGATCTATCGGGGACACATTTTTTTTGGATACTCTACTCATCTCAACGCACTTTTTAAAGAGCGAGTATATGCGGTTTAAGGCTTTCGAAGGAACGCTACTTAAGATTGTGTTTTTTTCATGACATGAGAGATTTTACCTTCAATTTTGCTTGAATCGTTACTCCCTAGGTAGACAATTTGCCTATTGATTTAATCGGCTGTTCCTTGTAGCCTAGTTCTAGCCCCGCACTTCATTAGAAGGTAGGTAAGCTGATACGATGACTTCCCTCAATAAATGTTGATAGTTCCACTTTAAGAAAAATCCAGCGAAATGGACTTTTTGGGAGCCATTTTTCCCAGAACTTCGTTAAAGGTATATATCGCCGCGGAAGGCACAGCACATTCCAAGCGAACTCGTTCGGTATACCAGTCTAGTCACAACAAAAGATAGTCTCAGCAAGTTGGCTGCAATAGGCTGCAAAACCCTTCATAGAAACTGGACTATTCTGTATGGGATAGTACAATACACCTAATTTGAAAAAAGGGCCCCAATATTTTAAAATCTTCAGGGCCTGAGACAAGCTTTCGAAACTTTGAAGGACCTAAAGCCTAAAAAGATTCCAAGCAAGCATCATTTAAGGTAAAACCAACCTACGAATTCTAACACGTGCACTGTAGACTCAGTAGATAAACACCTAAAAAAGGTATATCAGGTGAAGGTCGACGCAGATCCACTCGTGAAAGTCCAAATCACATACCTGCGCGGTTCTATTATGGGCACTGATCAAACAAAGGAATAAACCTCTCCAAAGTATAGATAGGCATGTTGTCGCAGTCCACTGAATCCTTTTTTATATTATTTTGTTTCTGCAGCGGCTTTTAGGACTCCCAGCTATACCACATATCGGAGACGCTTTTTGTAGCATCATTTCAAGATATCATGGTTACCTGATACCTACCACAGTACTGGTTAGTGGTTATGGTTAGGTTAGAGGACCGCTCGCATTTGTAGGTGTTTTATTATTTGGATTGCGATTTTAAAGTTTGTAAAGGCCGCCGCCTGAAAACGATATAGTCTCCATTTCTCGGTTTGTTTTCAAAACAATAATTTTGTATTCCCCAGGTATTGGAAACAGGGACTCCACCACCATCAGCACAGTCTTGATAGCGAAGACATTACAAGACCTTACTGGCACTGATGTTCGTTTTGTATTTCCCGCCAAAAGTAGTTCGAAACGATTCGAAGAAAGGTGACCCACAGTTTTTTACTTTAATTTACTTCTTAGACTCTTGAAAGTTGTAGTCTTCAAGAACCTTCTAAGCATTGCCCTATTCTTCAATTTTTTACATAATTTTGCAGGCAACTCAAAAAAGTTCCAAAAAGTAAAACTGGATTTGTCAAAGGCCAACGCACATCCAAGTTCGATGTCGAATGAAAGGGCCCAACCCATAGAATCCGTCGCGTCCGTTGCGCCGACGGATCTGGCAATATAAACATTATGATGACTTCACTTCATACCTAGTCTCAATGAGATGCTCCTCAAACATGTTTCTCAAAGAAATTTGGGTACGAATTGTATTGAAAACACACACATGAGTTCTTTAAAACAGTTGTTTGCCCGCCACAAAATATTTTTATTTTGAATTTTTCCAAACGACCATGACAGTTTCTCTCACTCTCAATATTTCGACCAATGAAAGAGCTTTCTCTCCCGCTGGGCCATCTGTCAAGGTCAACGCATGCCGCACACAGAAAAGTAGAAAGTAAACCAACTTTATCCGTCGCATCCGGCACGTGCGATGCCTATGGGACACTTTTTATAAGCTGCTGTGTTGTGTATTCTATCAACCTGTCAGTCGACAACGTTGCCGCAACGGACGTGACGGATTCTATGGGTTAGGCCCTGAATTCGTTTGACGTTTCAATCAGCTTTGAGACACTAGTCGTGAAACTTGTAAAGTAGTTAATGATCACATGAATTCATAAAATTGTAAGGAACTTACCACAAACAACGAACAATAATTAAGTTGTGAGTTATGACTTCTGTTCGGTCAGCTGTTCTGCTGAATATTGCAAAAGGTGTGTTTGATTCAACAATCCAACGATTGGAAGTTGTTTTCGTGGAAAAAGACTTAAACAAGTCGTTTTGAAAACTGAAATATGTATGAGAAAACTTCTGTTTTCGATCAAGTTCTCGAGTGCTTTCGCGAAAACCCAGTTTTCGACTCGGTGTGAATAGGGTTTTCGCAATAAATATTCTTCCATCCGAAAGTTATACCTGCGCTTAAGTCTCCGTTTCTGGACAGCTAAAAACGATGAAACATATCATATCTCTAGATTGCGACACTTAATAACCCAACTGGGGATGCGAATTTTTTTTTGAAATAAAATGGAAAGCCTTGTGGACCTTTTTCCTTTTTAACCACCCATAAGTCAAGATTTTCCGCCATTTTATCTTTGGATACGTATATTTTTATTTTTCAATATCGCTGTGAATGTAAGACGCTCCAATTTTAACAATTATTGTGTGGTTGCAATTTGCAAGAAATGCAGAGAAACTACGTGATTCGTAAATTGCTCTCAACGTGTAAATCGGAGTCCGAAAACTACTAAATCATTTCCATTTTGTCATATGTAACAATCAACAAACTCTGTTTAGATTTTGGCGTTCAATTATTTTACACGGAATCCTAACCTAACAACGAAAAGTTTCCAAGTATCCGGCCGCTTGCCGGGGGGACCTTTGTTTGTAATGAAATGATGTGAAAAGTTGTCTATGCCGCGGATTTATTTTCCCCAAAGTAGCGACGTATTTCCACACCTGTGCAAGTTGAATAATAATGATTGACTTGCCACAAAATACAAAAAAAAATCCGAAAAGGAAAATATGTAAATAGGCTTTTTTTTGTGTCACGTTGTCACGGCATTGTTGGGATCTTCCCACCCCGGCGATTAATTTAAAAGCCTCTCAAATACCTACCGCAAGGTGTCCGAAATTAAAAACTTTCTGCCGCAGCTTATTTACATAAAACGGCGGCCATTTTTCATGCTAACTATAAGAAAAGTCGCTTTTTTAGGCAATATGTAAAGGTGAGTGGATTTGATGCGATAACAAATGAATTGATGTGATAAATTTAGGACGGAATGGCTAACGTCCTTTCGATCTTTATTGAGGTTGTGTCACACGACCTTTTGCTGTCTTTCTGATTGAAATGCTTATTTTTTGTTGCGATGCGATTAAGTTTTCAACACCGCCCAGAGAGGGAGATAGAGCTCAAAAGCAAATGTGTCTATCCTAAGGCGGAGAAAACATTTTACAATAATTGCAGGCTTTCACATTGACCCCATTGCAGCTGCCAACTGCCGTCTGACCCGATTCGTATATAGTGCGGCGGCAACTTTCCAATCTGGGTCACATGCTTCTTCAGACCAATTAGCAACATAACCCCTTTCGTAACGCACTCGGATTAGTGTGACGGCGTTTTCCTAATTGGCTCAGAAAACTTCTAAGAATACTTCCCTTAACGCACAACATTTGCACGAGCGAACGAGATCCTTTAATTCCCAGATAAAGTGATAAAAACCACCCGACGATATTCCCACAATAATTCGGGCTAAGGGAAGATTTGTTTTTTTTTTCTCTCTCAACTCTGGCAATCACCAGACAAATGCAAAATCCCACAACAAGCCTGTAAAATTCACATAATTTATTTTAATGAGAGGATTCGTTCTATCCCTCATGGTACGGGGATGTGGTGGCGGCATTGAAGGATCTTACAAATAAACAAAGCAACAGCGGGCGAAACACAAAAAAATCTGAAGAAAACAACGAGAAGATAAATTTATCTGCAGCGTCCCATAATCAAGTGTCTTGCTGGTCGGGTAAGCGATTGTTTGAGAGATGGTGTTGGTTTGCGGCCGCCGTGGTATTCCTTTGGGCAAGGATATTGTTCGTCTTCGCGCATTGATGACCGAATTGCTGTTGCGGAAGTGGAATTAAGTTTCATTGTTTACCGCATGGAATTAAAGCAGGTCACTTGATGCTTATTCCCACACGTACCTAAGTATAAAGCCCGCCCATTTCGCTCCTGCGAATGCGGAATAATTTCTTGGTCAAGGACATCCGATTTAAAGGGAGCAAGAGCAGACAAAACAAAATGCTGCGTGGGACAGTTGGTGGTGGGCTGATGGTTTGTTTAACAAAGCACTGAATCCTTAATCTGTTTTATTTATTGGAACGTACGAGGGGATTGCGCGAACGAGACTGGTTTCCATTTTTGTTCTGTGAGATTATTATTAATTGTTTTCTGGAATAAGGGCGTCTGTGGGTTGGAGTTTTATGCCATTCACTTGGATTAAGAATACACGTAGCGCAGTAGCTCATTGAATCAGTTCTGAGATGAGTCGCAGTTCTCATTTTACCCACGTTACACGTTTTTCAGCTTTAGTTCAACTTTTGATTAGTACTTTACTTCTTGCTATGTTTTTCGGGCGTCCAAGATCTGTAAAGCTTTAAGTATTGTAAAGCAGAGAATGAGACAACGTAAGACATAAAACAAAAGGTAAGAGACAAAAGACGAACGACAAAAGGCAAAAGACAAAAAAAAAACAAGGAAAGACAAAAAAGACAAAAAGGACAAAAAGACAAAAAGACAAAAAGACAAAAAGACAAAAAGACAAAAAGACAAAAAAGACAAACAAGACAGAAAAAGACAAAAACGACAAAAAAGACAAAAAAGACAAAAAAAGACAAAAAAGGCAAACAAGACAAAAAAGACAAAAAAGACAAAAAGACAGAGAAGACAGAAAAAGACAGAAAATGACAAAAAAAATACAAAAAAGCCAAAAACCACAAAAAAAAGACAAAAAAGACAAAACGACAAAAAAGATAAAAAAAGACAAAAAAGACAATAAAAGACAAAAACGACAAAAAAGACAGAAAAAGACAAAAAAGTCAGAAAAAGACAAAAAGGACAAAACAGACAAAAAAATACAAAAAAGACAAAAAAGACAAAACGACAAAAAAGATAAAAAAAAGCAAACAAGACAAAAAAGACAAAAAAGACAAAAAAGACAAAAAAGACAAACAAGACAAAAAAGACAAAAAAGACAAACAAGACAGAAAAATACAAAAACGCCAATAAGACAGAAAAAGACAAAAACCACAAAAAAGACAGAAAAAGTTCCACTGAACTGCACTTTACAAACAAATATGCATCGCGGTTCTGAAATTCTAAGATTAGCACCACAGGAGTTTCAAATATAAATCAATTCATAAAAATAACTGTCCCTTCCACCTCACTACTGGTTTCAATTCCTTTGCATACATATGAGGATATTGCAAATATTCCCTTCCCTCAAACGAGTGCCTCGAGACATGTTTTAAACATTTTTTGAGACACTTTCCCAATGCGGCACCTCCTGCAACTTACGTTAAGCGACATAAATATTTAATCTTGTTCTTTAAGGAATGAATTTCCCTCTGACATTGTATGCACTTAGTGGCATTGCAATTGCAAGGTAAATGTATTTCACATACGTGACTAACGTACGAATGTAGTCACCTGTCTGGATTCTGGAATTCTAGTTGACATCCTATACGTACCGTAATATTCAGTTGAAATGCGACTAAACACACTCACATACAGATCGTCTATTTCAGAATTTCACTAAACTTCATTTGGGTGGGGAAAAGTTTCACAACATGAAACTTTCCAACATTTCCTGCAAGACATGCAGGACATTTGCATAGAGATGCATAATATGGTCGTTCGAGATGTTGATCGGTGGTTTTGGTTAAAGGAATTCCCATAGGAGTTGGATGCTTCAAATACTTTTGAAACAAATTTTAAATTGTTTTCGCATATTCGACGTGCTCAAGAAAGCGATTTCGAAAATAATCTTTAAATTTCCATATGGATGGGTATGGATGGCTTAATCAACTCCACGGTGGTTAGTCAGTGATAGGTTTGGATTAATTTCACCGTCAAAAATGTTGACAGTGTTGACATTTTTGTCAGTGGCGATAAAGGGTCACCTTGTGAGCAACTTTCTTTAGCGACCTTTGTGGAAATCAAAGCTATCAGTTGTATCCAAGGCTTCAAGAGTTGTCAGAGATTCTTGCAGAACAACTTTTTTAGGGGTTAACGTTTTTTTTTAAGTCAACAACTTTCTTTTTCTTAAGCCTAGAGAAAAGCTCAAGGAACTATGCACTAGCGGTATGTGACGTCGTAAATAATTGGAAACATGCGTACTGTTGCAGCACTTAAGTCATTCATTGACTTCCAAGAAGCAATGCCCAAAAGTGCTCAGCTCAAGACGTATCTCATCGTATAGGTACTAACTTTCAAACACACCCTGTCCAATCGATAACCACTTGAACGCAAACACAAACACACCTAGTCCTCTCCAACTAAAACTAATACTTGGCTGCACGATACAATCCGTAGGAAACTACCATAGCAAATAACCAAACCAACCAGATGAGCTCCTGAACGACTCTATTTCATAATTTGAAAAGTTTCTCCACGGAGTGCCCGCAGTCACTTGGTCAAAAATAAATAAATCGCTTACACTTCCCTGCTTGGATGTGTTCTGCGTTTTGCCTCCGACTTGCCAAGTATATAGCATGAGCATCTCAATGCCTTCAACGAAGAAGATACTCGCTCCAGGAGCAGAGTGCATTCCTGTCTCCTTGCAAACATTTTCCCATGCAAAAAAGTTATTTGCCGAGAAGCGTTTCGCAGCGATATGTTTATCACTTTAATTGGTTTTCCCCTGATTGCACTTGAATGGGTGCAAGGAACTGTATTTCGCACAATAGCAGCACATCGATAGGAAAAGTTTGGCAAAACACTTATTTCCTTCATGATGGTGCGCTGTTGTTGCTGCTGATGATTGAGCAGGCGATAGAAATAGCACCATTTCCGGTCTCGTTTCTTGTTTGTTTTTTTTGCTTCTCCACTGCCATGCGAAGTTTTCCTATTTTCGTAGTTGTTGGCGAAGGAAACTTAACTTTCCGGTTGCAAACAATAAATCATCAAAACGAACGAACACATATTCGGGCACAGCAATGTGCGAAGTTTATATTTCGGGGGCGTGTATGAGTAATATTTTGAAAAATACAATTTATATGGCTGGATAATGACAAATTATTGTTGGCTGGACTTTTGTCTGACGTCGTGTGCACCAGACTTGTTAAAAAAAAGGTCAAAGGACGTGGTTTTCATTTTGTTTTTGATTAAAGAAGTGAATACTAAGGCCCGTTTGCTGATACTATACTTATAGCGATTTAAGTTCTATATGAATTACTAAGTGGCTTAGTGGTAGTATGTTGGCTAGTAAGCGAGGGGTTCCCGGTTCGAATCCCGAAAGGGCCAAATCACATCTTAAGGTTTTTTTCCACTGCGCCACCTCTCGCGAACGTCTGACAAACATCCGAGAGTAAAAACTGTCATGAATGAGCTTCTCAATTAGCCGTTTGGACTCGGCATACAATTGTAGATCCCTTCCTTTCGTCCCAAAAATTGAAAACCCACACAAAACGAATGGTTGTGAGAAGCTAGGCCTTGGGTCCCATAGACCTGTCGCGCCAAAATATTTATTTATTTATTCCCTCCTCTGCAGTGTCAGCACTTGGAGGCCCGTTTCAATTTTCGAAGACAGGTTTCTAAAGTGTCTCTAATAATCGTCTCTTCATAATCGTAAAACGCTAGGGGATTTCCCACATCGGAGCGCAAGTGTCGACACCTTCTCTGTCTATAAAACTTCTCAAAATTATATACGTATCATTTAATAAAATAATTAAACAATATTCGTAATTGTTGAACAAGAAGTAGAGATAACCTCCCTTGACTTTTAGAAATCTCGAAGCTTTCCTGTCAGTTGATTTGAAATGTTATTGAATACGGTTGTGTTGGCATTATTGCTGTTTTCTTGTATTAATTGCGTTTTAACGCTTCCACCTTATCCGACTAAAAATAAAGATACAATTGGAAAACAAGTTCACATTCAGAGTATATTCATCACTCCGAGGAGGTGTCGCCAAGATCACAGGGGAAGATGCAGACATTGAAGTCCTATAAATTTTGCAAAAAAATTATCGACAAGTAAGTCGTAAATGTTGTCGATTGTTATTGTTACAAGTTTTTAAATCAAGCTTCTAAAGAAATTAAACACAACTTAATAAATAAATTGTTTGTGGCTGGGGCTGGGGTAATTACTTCCGACTTCGCATTGGGTCAGTTTTGGGTGAATCATCGTAAACAAGGCGTTAATTTCAGACTTCACACTAAGTCAGTGTGAAGCATTGAATGAGCAGTCCAACCAGCTATTCAACTGATTATTTTTTGATTATTTGCCAAATGCGATAAAGTAAAATACAAAAAAAAATTGCATCTTATATCTGCGACGACGAACTACAAAGATTGTTCGAATACTTCAACCCTTGGACCATTAAGCAAAACAATAACAGTCCAGCAGTGTTTTCAATCTATATGCCGGTCACTGCAGCCAGCGGAGTGTACACTCTACATTTCATAATGTGATAATTAAATTGTGTGCTGTTGATAACCCATATCGGAAGACAAGCTGTTAGCTTGTCAACTGTTCCGAGTAGTGCAGCCCCATCAGTATCTATAAAATGTTATCGCGTGTGGTTGCTCTTTCGCTTTTGACGATTGTCTGTATTGTGTGTGCCGCAGCACAGCCGCATGGCCTTGTCCAAAACCAGTCGGATAATAATGTTGTAGCAGTAGATGAAGTGGAGAGACGGATAAATTTTAACAAAAGTGTATTCTTTACTCCGGAGAGATGTAATCGTCGACTTGACCACAGGGGTAGGTGTAGAACACGTTCGCGCTGGTTTTAATTGGTAAGTACAAGTAGAAGTTGGTTTTTACATTCGTATAGTCAGTTTGTTGCATGAACTGTTTCCATAGAGTTTATTCAGTATAGCCGGAAAAGACCAATTTTAAAATATTAGATTAGAAAGTTGTTAAGACCCATCGAAGTATAAAGATTCACTCTGAATGAATGTATTTCTAGGGGCTTATAATTCGAAAATATGTTGTACAAGTTCCTTAAAGTTAGCAATTTTCAATTGCATTGTGTAAACAGGGAGCAACTTTTCATTATTCGAATATAACTTAAGGTCACGTTCACATCTCCATCTCCGAATTATTCAACAGGGTCTCTTTCGAATTTTAAAGCAAATAGTAGCAAGTCTTCGTTCAGCAATAGCAACACTGCTCTAGCTGATTTAAACAAGAAATAAAGTGCATGACTGGATCGCACCAAACTTTCTCTGTCATAGAAAATTTGACTGGAGTTATAATTCTGGTGGTAGTTCCGTGTAAAGCGTAGGAAAAATAGGTCTACGTTTGACACTAAATCTGTTTGAAGTGTGTTTTATTATTATTATTTTTTTTTTCTAAACAAATGCTTTTTAAGATGCCACAAAAATCATTCAAATTGTTGAGAACATTTAATTGTTAAAAGACAAGTGGTGAATGTACCGACTAAGATCAAAATTTGTGTAGCTACTTAATGCGAAAGGTGTGAGATTGTTAAGGACTTTTATTAATAATTATGCAAGTAAATATTTTAAAGAACAATGCAGTTGTGCTTCCATTGTGTGACCGGCAGAACTCTTCCCGTGATGACTTGCCGGAGTAGGTACACTGAATACAACCTCTAAAATAAGGAATATGTTTATATGATCCTCTTAATCTATTAACAAATTGAAAACAGTTACCACAGACCTTAATAGACATTTGTACTAGATCAGTTTTAGAAAATTTCCAAAAAGCTACAAATTTGAAACACTAGTCTCCTCATTTTGGTCATTAGACGTTGAACCAACAGGATCTTAAGATAACGCACTGGATGCGGCTGGTGCCTACACCTGCGAGTTCGCCTAGATTGATATGCTTCAGGTAGAATAAGCTGTGCTGGTGCATAGACGACGCAAACAATGTCCCTTAATGATACTTACCGTCCTATTCCCATTTTTCCATTTTTTTCGAAGGTCTTTGAGAGCATAATGCAGAAGCAAATTAACTTTACTCAAATAGCCTGCTATCTTCGATGCAATCTGGTTTCAGGAAAAATCACTGCTGCATAACTAAGGTAGTTGAAGAGATTAGACAGTCTTTGGACAAGGACAAAGTGACTTTTTTAATACTTTTCGACGTTTCTAAGCCTTTTGATACTGTCGATCACTATAATTTATGAAAAAAGCTCTCTACTTTGTTCGAAAACAACCAGTTTCTTTTCCGACTTCCCTTTCAACTATCTTGGTCCGATGGTTATGGGCTATTTATAAACCCCGGTGAAACTAAATGTGTTGTTATTAGTTGAAAGTCCCTGGACCTTTCTTATTTTCCAGACATAAAACTTAGCATAACGCGTTGTTTCAGCCCAAAACTTAGGAGTGATATTTAATAGGACACTATCATGGGATACTCAAATCAATATAACCGTTGGCAATATACGGTATGTTACGTCAGTTTTGTGTTCGAAGGCATGGTTTTACTGAATTGAGTTTTAGTTCCTCTAACGGATCCAAACAACTTGTTCACCCTCGAGTCTCACGTCTTACATCGGAACGACAGTTTTTCACTAGCTCCGAAATACGCTTATGGAATTCCTTGCCTCGGCATGTGTGAAGGTTGGGCGGCACTAAAATCAAGTCCTTTTATTTGAATTGTTTTTAGTTATTCTTTTTTGAATGTACGTATTATATTGTTTTTATAAAATAAAATAAAATAAATATTTTGGCGCGACAGGTCTATGGGACCCAAGGCCTAGCTTCTCACAACCATTCGTTTTGTGTGGGTTTTCAATTTTTGGGACGAATGGAAGGGATCTACAATTTTACGCCGAGTCCAAACGGCTAATTGAGAAGCTCATTCAAGACCGTTTTACTCTCGGATGATTGTCAGACGTTCGCGAGAGGTGGCGCAGTGGAAAAAAACCTTAAGATGTAATTTGGGCCTCTCGGGATTCGAACCTGGAACCCCTCGCTTAGTAGCCCAACACACTACCACTAAGCCACTGCGCCGACCTAACCATAAATACAGAGATTTAATTAACATTAACTATCCGCTGCTCCTGGAAGTAGAGGCCAAGTCGTGTTGAATGGGATCGTTTATTTATTTTATCCTCAAATTCAGTTCCTCTATTGCAAGTTGCAACATCGGTATATTGTCGGCCCTGTGACTTTCTGTCGCTTTCTATGCGGGAGCTTTATCTGGTACACAAGAGGCAAGATTGGAACAAAACACACGTAGACAAATCTCCCTGAAAGACACTCTCATTGGGGTATTCCTGATTTTGCCGTCACTAACAGAGTGTGACTTCTAAGTGACGAATGCAAATTCTCTATGGGGCCATAAAAGTGTGACGAACGTGGGCATTTCGGTGTGTACTCTTTTCAATGGAAAAATGCGAAGATTGTTCATATCCCAAAAAGGTCAAAATGGGAGAGAAGGATCTCTTTAGTCTTATAAGACTGTTGCATACCTTGAGATCCCGAATGGACCAAATCTGTTTCATTATGGAGCACATGTCGCAGATCGTGATTTTCTTTAAAAGCTCAGTTTGTACATCAGTGATGTTGAAAAGAAATGCACACCGAGAGTGTTTGAAGCGAATTGTCGAAAATGCATTACTATTCTGTAAATGCACATAAAATGTTAACCTTTCTGCCACATGAAGGACCTTCCCAATGCCGAGAATAATATCCAAAATGCATAAAACAGATAAACCAGTTTGAATCATCGCTTCAAGTCCATCAGCTGCATCGTCTTCTTTGCGTTCATCGCGATCCTAGCCCGCGATACAACACAGTCGCAAAACTATTTGCGAATTTGGTTTTTTTTTTTGGTCATGTATATTTGCCAACAGTTATTCACAGTACATTCGCTCCACTTTAACATTTAGTTGCGGTAATAAAACTTTATGGCTTAATAAAATATTTCGGGACGGCAGCAACCTCCAGTGGGCTTTTATCCATAACGAAATTAGATTTCCGGCCAATCCACCCGAAATCCTTTTGGGGCTCTATTTCCATCCAGAGAAGCAGCGTGCCGAATGCCATCTCGGTGAAATTTTTATTTCATTCCAGATACGTCGGTGGTTAAGGTAATTTCATTTTATTTCATCCCCATGCACAGCTACATATATATATATGTACTGAGAGAGGAGAGGCGCTCACGTACCAACCATACATGTGTCAAGCGATTGTGACTGCAGCGAGACGAGGTTGGCTACAAGTGTTGTACTACAAGTGAATTTTTCGCAACACGAGACTATTGCCAATTGGAGCGTACAGCGCCCGACAGCAGGCTAAAGGATGCATTGCACGGAATTAATTAAATATCTACCTTTACACTACGCGCGTGCACGGATCCAAGTTCAACCGCGCATAAAGCCAGCGCCAGCGCCAGCGTTCCAATCAATCTTCAATTGGATTTGCCGTTCTCATCTTCCTCATTTTTTTTTCGCTGTTGTTTCGGGCAACTTTTGTTTTGTGTTTTCATTTTTTTGTATGGGGTGGTGATGCGGTTTGGGGTTGCACGGAGATCGATTGTGGTGTGCCCAACACACACTGCATTTGATTCGTTTTAATGTGCATCCTGCACAGTGCACAGTGAGTTTGATTACCGCAAACGCATAAATACACGAGAAATGAGTGCGAGCTCCGCAATCACAATGCAATCAATGGGGTGGATATTTTGCGGATAATTTTCGCGAATGGGGTGGATAATTCGCGTGTTTGTTTACTGCCTGCTGGATTGGATGGAAACTATCTGCTTTGATTAATGAGTGTGCTGAGGAGCAGCTACATTACGTGCACAAAGGTTGGAAACTTATCAGGATCGCATTAGCAACCAAAGCTTTGTCAATAAACGTGTCTATTTGCGTTTCCATGCTTGTGCGTATGGGTGGGGGGGTGTGTGAGTTTGGGGAATAATTGGCCTTTATGGGCTGTAAATATACACATACCTACCGGAGTTGTTACCTTTTGGAGGGTGTGTGCTTTTGTGTTTCACAACGTTTGCGGAAGTCTGAATGTAAATGGAAATTAAGTTTCAACGATTGCCACTAGGTGAATGATTAATTCGTGCTCGCGGATGGAAGTGAGGAAGGAGCTCATTTTATCGTGATTGCATTCAAATAGGAGCACTTTTGTGAAAGCAATTTTAACGTTCAAGTGGTAATTTGACGAGGGTAAGTTGAAGGGGTCCTTGCTGCGTTTCGGTTGCACAAGTTTGCTGAATGGCGGAGGATTTTTCCTCACTCGTTGCCAATAGATAGAGACCCTTTACTACGGAAAGTCATGTAATGGTCTCTATTATTGTGCTGGCCTGTATGAATTTAACGCTGGGGGTGCTGCGTCCTATTTACACTTGTGGGTTGCGGGTTCCCCACTTCTGCTACCAGTTCAGAAAAAATGCTCCTTGCGATTCTGTGGGGGGCTGAAAGAGCTTGACCGTAAGGAACACATGACCTATGGTATAAAATAAATCTCTTAAGCGTTCACATCTACTTCATGGATCTTGGGTGTCTTTCAAGGGGTTTCTGACGCATTTTCCGACATGGTTTTGAGCGAATTTTTGATGAGTTTTTCGAAGGGTTCTTAAGCAATTTTCACGTAATTTTTTCGACACGTTTTAAACTTATTTTTGACTAATTTTTTGACACGGTTTTATACGAAATTTATCAATCGTGTTAAGGCTCTTTTTTCCGATTTTTGCGACTTTTTTTGTGCGCTCTTTGCAGCGGCTTTGTTGAAGCTTTTTTTGTCAATTTTGCAGTAGGTACATCAATAATAGAGTTCAATGTTAAAAACTGCTAGATTTTAGATATTTATTTATTTATTTCAATCAAATACATCTACTGTTCTCGCTATATTAGATACTTAATACAAAAAAATCATACTTAAAAATTACCACCAAAGCCTAACAAAAGGATTAGTTTATTCCTAAATGATTCTCTACTAATATTAAAATCAATAATATCACAATATTTATTGGATTCCCTAAGGCATCTTGAAACTGGTTCATTGTAACCGTAGTTAACCCTATGATAGGGTATATGAAATAAAAGGCGGTTTCTAAGAACTCTCACAGGAGAATAAAATCCAACTAATGATAGTAAAAAAGGGCAATCGATATGACCATCTATCAAATCACGAATAAACATAACAGAAAAATATTGTCTCCGTCTGAAAAGTGGTAAGATACCAAATAATTTGCACCTCGTTTCGTAAGATGGCATTTCAATATTCCATCGCAGTCTACGAACAGCTACTCTAGTAAGACGCTTTTGGATCTTCTCAATTCTAAAAGAATGAACTTCGTAAAATGGATTCCATATTATACTGCAGTATTCAAGATGTGATCTGACAAATGCAAAAAATAGACATATAAGAGTATGAGGATCTTGACAGTCTTTCCAATTCCGCAATAGGAATCCAAGCATCTGATTACCTTTGGCAACCAAAAACTCAATGTGTTTGCAAAAGCTAAGTTTTATGTCAAAAATAACTCCAAGATCTTTTTTGGAGCAAATAATGGATAAAGGGGTATTATCGATTACGTACGTAAAGGGAATTGGAGAGAGGTGACGATAAAAAGAAAGGCTTTGACATTTAGAGACATTGAGATGAAGGTCATTGTCATTACACCAAATAGAAAGACGTTTAAGGTCTTCTTGTAGAAGAATACAATCTTGAACTGAACGTATTGGTCGGAAAATCTTCAAATCGTCGGCAAACATAAGACACTGGGAACTCAAAAACAAGTCAGGAATGTCATTAGTAATAAACAAAAGGAAGAGCAGAGGGCCTAGATGACTACCTTGAGGTACTCCAGAGGTGACAAAAATTGGTGACGAGAGCATTTGGTTTATGCGAACATACTGGATACGATCCGTTAAGTAGGAATGAATCCACTTTAGGATATTGGAGCGAAATCCTAACATAGTCAGTTTGGAAATTAGTGTTCTATGGTTAACGCGATCAAATGCCTTAGCAAAGTCTGTATAAATTACATCACATTGCGAGCCATTCTCAATGTAATTCAAGGCATATTACAAAAAATTGAGAAATTTGTAGTAGTGGATCTTCCTGTAACGAATCCATGCTGCGACGGAGAGATAAATCTATTTAAGAGAGGTGTAAGTTTGTCACAAACTAGTTTTTCAAACAACTTAGGGATAGAAGAAATTTTACAGATTGGACGATAGTTGGTAATATCATGCCTCGATCCAGATTTATAAATGGGCGTTAAAAACGACCTCTTCCAATCTTTCAAAAAAATTCCAGACTGGAGGAGCACTTTTGAAGTAAAATTGGCGGAATGCCATCTATACCCGGATTTTTTTCAAGTTTTAATGAAGAAAGAGCTTTTTGAACTTCAGTGATTGAGCACTCTAAGTTGCCGATATTCACGAAATCATAGGACATTGAGTTGTTACATGAGACTCTAGGTATGGTAGTACCACAAGAATAAACAGATTGAAAGTTGTTAGCAAACATGTTACAAATGGTTGACAGATCAGATGAGGACACACTATTAAGACGCATACATTTAGGAATACCATTGATTGTTTCTTGCTATTTATAAAGCTCCAAAAGCGTTTACGACAGAAAGAACATAGTGTCTGTATAGAAACTTATTTAAAACATCAAATTCTTTTTGAAGCGTCCGATAAACTTTCAGAAGTTCCGGGTCGTTATTTCTATTACGAAAACGTTTATAGGCCTTATTTTTCCTGTTATTTAAGTTTATGATTCTGTCATTAAACCAAATGGGCTTATTACCCTTGACAGACTTAACTTTAGGTGTAAACAAATCAATTGCCATTTTCACCATTTTGATAAATACATTAAAAGAATTTTCCAAGTTACAATTATTGTTAAAAATAACTAACCAATTTATATTATCTAAATAGCTTGAAATGTTGCTGAAATTAGCTTTAGCATAATTATACTTGAAATAAGTGTCACCGGAACCCGGTTAAAAAACTCATAAAATTCGAGCTGCATGGATAGAGCTACATGAAAAACAGAATTACGAAAGAGCGGGATCGTGATATAATCTCTATACAAACTTTTTTGAATAAGTACCTATAGAGGACGATTTCCTTTTTACTTTCTTTACATCCATATTTTGGATATTTGATACAATCTTGAGTTGAAACACATCCACAAAATATCTCCTTCACTCTAGCGCATTATTATGAGAAGTATCTCCATCGTATACACGTACAAGGACACCCTCTTTAATTGAATATAATTTGAGCTGCTGGAAGCCTCACGATTTTCTCGAAATCAAAACATACATTCTCCGCCGGACAATACATATCTCTAGAGGGCACATCCTCCTTGTCATTTTCTAATTAAACTCTTAACTTGATTTGCTCTATCATGAATATAGGTACCTGTTGTATTGCCAACGTTCTGTAGGTGTTCACTCGAAACGAGCTCCCAAGTTTCTTGAATCAGCCAGGATAATAGGATTAAACATGCAAAGTTTAGACGATGACTTGCTACCCCCAACTCCTAAGAAATCCACCAACATACTGCCCGTTCCCCTGGCAAGGATTACGAGCACAACATCAGTGTGTATACACCTTGGCTCTCTGGGAAACCGAAAATGCCAGCTTATCGCAAGACAACCGAGATTTAAAGTGAAACTTTTATTGAACTTAACTTGTTAGTGCAATATAGAATGTCCCTCCACCCTTTAGGCGTTATGACATGAGCATGGAAATTAAATTTAAGGAAATGTTCCTACTGTATTTACCACCTAAAGTGGTCACTGAATGCAATAGAATGGCAAAATATTGCATGCCATCAAAATCTCCCAAAACTCCCATCTGTATGTGGCTAACCGCATAATAGAGTCGTTTCATCATTGAGCTGCTGCAGCAGCAAAGAGACGTAGTGAACGTAGTTTGTTTGTTTAGTCACCAGTGCTGTATAGGGAGGGCGGTATATTTTTTTCATTATCAGCAATCCATTGGATATGCACAAAAGCTGCATGAATGACTGCTCTGTTGCAATGGTTGCGAGTGTGCGGTTTCAATTTGCAACAGACATGCACTTGACCGCAGAGTAACAAAACCAATGTCCAGTTTTGAGCTGCAAATTAATGGCCGTACTTTAGTGACAGGCCCTGTGATTCAAAATTGTCGGAAACATTTGGCTGCCGACTGGGACTTGTCCATTGGAGTCTCTTAAGTGTTTGTATATCATAAATTTGGAAATGAGACACGTCGTATGTGTGTGCAAGGTTCTGCAGTTCGGTTTACAGGTGTTGCGACGGAGAATTAGAAGTTGGTTGGGGATTTGAATGGTAAGGGAAGAAGATGGCCCAACTTAATAACATGAGGTCAAAATATTGAGGCTGCACGAAGCCGTAAATTGTAATTTCTGTTTTAAATGGTCACATGGTCGGCGGCGCAGTGGCTTAGTGGTTAGTGTTGGACTGACTACTAAGCGAGGGGTCCCTGATTCGAATCCGGAAAGAACCAAATTACATCTTAAGGTTTTTTTCCACTGCGCCACCTCTCGTGAACGTAGAAACAAACATCCGAGAGTAAAACTGTCATGAAAGACGTTTGGACTCGGCGTAAAATTGTAGATCCCTTCCATTCGTCCCAAAAAATTGACACAAAACGAATGGTTGTGAGTATCGTACGAATTGGCCGGCAATTCTTAAAAATCCTCGCGGAAGAATAAAGTACGAACTTACAGGGGAATCCTATTCGGATTGGGAAACGATAATTTTCGGGTGTTGTTTTGACTCTAAAAAAATGTCCTTGAGATGGTGTTTTTCGGACAGAAGATTGCATTGAATTTATGTGCCCAAAAGTAGCGAGTACTTCTGATCCAACGAATTTTCCTCATAGTTGACAAAAGCTGGTGTCGTTCTGTCTTCTTCTGCTTTTCTATTTAGACCTTTCGTTATATATTTTAAACGCCATCGTTGTTTTTGTTTTACTTACAAAATTATGCTATGTTATGCGGGTGCAGTGGCTCAGTGGTCAGAGTGCTGGACTACTGAGCGAGGGGTCTCAGGTTCGAACCTTGGAAAAACAAAATAATACTAAGGGTTTTTCCTTTTCCAAACAGACATCCGAGAGAGCAAATGTCATTAAATGGCATTAAATTTTAGGTCCGTTCTATTCGTCCAAAAAATAAAAAAACCCACACACAGCGAATGAAAAAACCCACACAAACCTGTTGCGCCAGCTATTTATTTATTAATTTATTAACAAAATTAAAAATTTTATTAGTCCATTAATTTCTAAATGATGGGATAATTTATTTAACTAATAACTAATTTAGTTAATGAGCTTGAATAACGTACATTAACAGTTTTCAAATTTAATATCGATTGCCGCGGGGATTATACGAGTTATATTTCGCGAAATATTTATTTACGCTTAAATTTCATGTCGAGAAAATATTTACAAACGCAGCCTTGCTGCCCATGTTCATCAAAATATTCTGCCGTATTTTATAGATTAAATCCACAAGCATGTAAAAATTGTTCACAATCCTTTAAATATATTTTTTTGAGTCTATTTGATGGTTGACAAAATCTCCTCTTTGAAAAGGGAAGTGGTTTGATTTATTATTGGTTTTATTTATCTGTTAAAATAATTGTTCATGTTTTTTTTTTTAAATATTCCAGCTGATATAATATACATTTGGAATTTAAATGTTTTTTTTTATTTTATTTTCAGATTTTAACGAGCAGTACATTATGGACAGTGCCGTCAGGGTGAAATGGATTTAAACAAAATGAGACAGCCTTAAGAAAACCCTGAACATAATTTCTCGAAAACAAAATTGTTTTAGTATGTAAACAGAAATAAAAAACCAGTAAAAATGAATGAATAACTTTAAATTTTTTCTTATTAGCTATGAGGTTAGTTAAACCCGATAACGTGCAATTTTTATATTTATTTCTACCGCTTCTGTAGGTACATCACAGATTATAATACGAGCAACATTGGTCTCTAAGGCGTCAGGTATAGCCCTACAAAAAATAGTACAGGGATTTTTTGCCACAACCTTAGGCCAGTTCATTACTTGAAATTACACTTTCATCAATTTTTTACTTCAATAAGTCGACAATTGCGGTGATAGAAAATATTGCATGACGCAGATCCAATATTCTAAATGGCTGCATTTAAGGAAATGATCTTCAAAACATTTCAGGCGAGAGAAAGCTATTCAATCATAAAGCTGGAAGCCAACAGTTCCTAAAAATCCGAACCTTAGTGAAAGGATATAATCCAAGGAGTGGATGCTCCTTCATCATAACCCTCTATTTTCCACTACACTATCCAACACTTGAATCCCATTTAAAGAATAAAACTTGAATCCTCGTCGATTACCCGATCATCCCCTTTTTTTGCATCCCAAATCCACTTTCAAGTTTCATTAAGTTCGGCACAACACGACGAGTAACTGGAGCAAACAAAAACCCGCTATAAAAATGAATCGAGCGAATAAAGTCCAAGGCACACTCTTACACATTCCGCCCATCCTCGCTGCTGATCCCTACCGGTGTCGGTCGAGCCCAGATGCAACCCACCCCCCTTCGACCCAACTGGATTTTTCCATCGTCAGCGCATAAAACATTTTAATCGCGTATACTATACGGCATGTTAAGCCTCACATGTTGTAGTTCAATGATGGCGTTCTGTTTGTGCTTTAAAACACCATGAGGACATGAGTACCCACCGGGGTTAACCCAACAAACAAATATGTATGAACAAGAGGAAACAAAAAATCACATCCTTTTAGGGAAATTTAATTTGGAATAAATTAGACAGGTACTCTATATGGCGGCGTACAGACTCAGCTGGCTGAGTTACCTTTTGCGTGTCTATTAAATTTCATTTAGGACTTTGTTGTGCAAATATTTGCGGTTAAGTGAGTTACACATCAACGCCCTTCTGCGGGTTAATTCTATTTACACACATGCAAAATATTGCCCAAAAAGCTAGCTGTTTGTTGTTTTAGGAATCGTGATAATTAATTTTTGTTTTTGAATTATTTTTAAACGTATATGCGGTTTGAAAATCGCTTATAACGAGATTGTTGTCAGCTCACAAGGACCGGGTGTACGATTTCGCTCTCAAAGAGGATAATGACTTTCGAAAATGATTCCATTCCATCCAACAAAAGGGATTTCTTTTATCTTGTGCAAAGCATGCACTTTCGTCGTGTGTTTTTGTGTGTGCGAGTGTGCGCTTTATTGTTTTATTGTCGCGTCGACGTCTGGTTGTCCTTTGATATTTAACTTGACATTAAGCTGAGTAGGACCGGCTTTATTAATTTAATTGTTGATACCAGCGACTAGGGTTGTAATTTGCGTAGGACAGAAAATACCAGTGGCATGATGGATGATGGTAAAGAAAGGAATTGCTGGTTTATTCCAGGAATTTGGTCGTCTTATTATATTTCTGTGAAATGTAAGTACACCTCAAGATAATTACGGCAAATGTAGGTAGGTATTGTTGTGGCATTTGTGGAAACGTATAGATACATATTGACTAGTTTGATCCTGGATCTTTGTTTGGCAATAGGAATTTCGTTATTTGATGATATTGATGCCAAAGTTACTTTTCGTAATTAGTATTTGCCCGCACAGTATCATCAATTGCGCAAAACATAGCGAGCTGTCTAAAAATGAATTCGGGATTAGGATCCACTTGGATCAGCTCACCACAAAGGCGACAAGGACAATGTCGACACATCTATGAAAAATTTACCTCCAAAATCGATGGATAACATGTTGGTACAGCCAAACATTATTAGGTTGAAAACAAATTTAAAAAGTTATATGCATGGTATAGAAGGGGCAATGGAAACGTCTTCAAAAACAAGCCCTACCAACAACGCTTATATTTCGGACTCTAGGTTCATAAAACGTGTTGGAGTAGAATTCAAATCTGGCGCCGAAGAATTGTATGTGCCCATATTGTTTAAAAACTTTTTACATAATGAATTATTGGTTTAACAGTTGGAGAACTTTGTATAAATACTTTGCCAAACAGCAAGCGTTCACTCATTTGTACATTAAAACCATGAGTGGTAATATAATCGTTTTTCTCATCCGTCTGATGCTTGATTCTACTCGGTTGCAGTGTCAACTATCAACTACCAAGTGCAAGCAAGTGCAGCGCGGTCAATAACCCCTTGCGGTTAAAGCTTGGAACTTTTCGCGGGTTAAATTGCTACAGTTTGGCATTCGGTCATCTCTTCAACCAGAGTTCCTCTGTCCAATATATCGTTTGGAATAACAAGGACTCCTGGTCGACCTTCGGATTACATTCTCTGAACATATAGGTAGGAATGAATTTGAATCACACAATACATTTAATTAAAAAAAAATAACAAATTCATAGTTAATCTCAAAATATTACAAATGCTCGAAGAAGATACTGTGCAAAATTTGAAGAAATTTGAACTCTGAAGCCTGACAAAGACAACCGAGAGTCGTTCTAGCTCGCCATAAATTTTCTATTGAAATTGAAAAAAAAAATGTTCTCATAAACAAAAATTCACACAAAACGTGAGTTTGTGGCCTAGGAAACCTTTTTGGAACAGCTGCGCCGACTAATTTTTTTAATGTTACTTGAATCACAATTTACAAGATCTTCGGAAATATTTTTAAACACATACCAACTTAAAGCGCCCACATAACCAAAACCAACGCAAGATTTACATGAATACAGTCACCCTAAACGCAAATCAATTCAGTTCAAATCTTGTTAATTTTTGGGTTAATATTCGAGGCGAACTCTCTAAGGATATGTGGTCAAATCAAGACTACTTCTAGACTTTCATTGTATTAGACCAGGTGAAAGCTGGTTTGAAAGAGTTTTATTCTCATCGAAGATTTGTTAAAGAAAATTTCTTGGAAACCGGGTTATGAAAAACATGTAGGATGCTTTTATTTGAAAATGCTTAATGTGGACCGTTGGCATAATAAGTCGAAAAGCTTAGTTAACTGATACTGCACCTTGTCTTTAGGCGCAGAAGTGGTTTGACGTCTGACTATATCACTAGGTAAAGACAGCCCTGTGGGACACATCTTTTATATAATTCGAACCGCTCTTTAAGAACAATTAAGACTTCATTCTTCTAAGCAAGCTTATTAAAAGATTTAGAAACCATTCCCTAAAAATTCAAAACGTACGGGCATCGGGCAAGTAAAAACAACCTCTCGCTGAGATTGCCTGCTGATGTTAATGCGCTGGTAGTCCCCCACTAAAAGGGACTTATGGGGGATTTTCTCCGATGTGAGAAATACTCTCCTCTGTGTAAATGGGTTCATGTCCCCTTCGCCAGTGGGAACAATTTTCGCCATGAAATTTTCAACCGAAGAGGACAATTATCCTGACTGATCAGAAATTAAGTCCTCTGATTAGTGGGTGCGGGATTTCCTGTCGTTTTATTGTCAGCTTTGTGATTAATCGGGATAATGCGGACTGTAGGTCGGGACAAATCAACAAAATTTTACAAAATTTTATACTCTAGCTCTACAATCTTTTGTATGAGATTTTCATTATGGGTACGAATAGAACTTCTGACTCAAAGATTTGTTTACAGTAGCTGTGCGTACTGATCTGCTTCAAATGACTGCGACTTTTGGGCTACAAGTTTATTTAGAGGGGATTTTCAATTGCATTCCTATAAACGATATTGGTTGTGATGTAAGTGGCCCGTAAGTCTTTCCTCGTTACATCTATCTATTGCTTCAGAGCATTCGTTGGTTAAACAGTGCTTGGTGGATCTGTGTTGCGTTTCGAACCGTTTTATTGAGTTATGTATCTAGGGTGACCAGAATAGAAATGGCGAAAAGGGGAACATTTCGGGTTTTCTAGGGGGACCGGACAATTATTCAAAAAGGAGGATAAAACATGTTTTTTAAAATCATAACACCAAAGTAAGAAAAAGTAAATAAAATTAAATTTTCATTAGATACGTACCTACCTTTATTTGTAATGAGGGAACACATTTTTTTATTTTATTACAAAAAAAACGTCATTTAGAGAAATATAATAGGACCATGAATACTACCAGTAAAATATAAAAAGCGCACGATTTATTAATACTTTTCGCATGGCTTGACTTTTTTTTTTTTAAAAGCTGGTTTCAATGCATTCAGGTTTGAAAGGATGTTGAACTTTAAATGGATGTCTTCACAGAGGATCTTTTTAAAAATATTTAAGGCAAGTTTTTTTTAAGGTTTTTAATTGAATATTTAATAATGTTTGTAATGGGAGACAAACATTATTTTTGGCCTGAAAAAGGGGGACGTGTGGTAACCCTTTGTGTATCAAAGCATTTTGTTATCTTCTGATATTTTGTAGGATTTGCCTTGGATACCGTTGCGTTTTGTGGTATACTTTGTTGCGCTATATACAGTTTTGTTGCTTTTTTCGTGCGTAGCTCTTGCGTTTCATTGCGTTTATTGGGGTTTTGTTGCATTTTGTATCACCTTTTGTTACTTATTTGTACTTCATAGCACGGAGTTATATTTAGTTCAGTTTTGTTCCTCTTTGCAGCCATTCGTGGTGCTGAGTGGCATCGCGTTGTTGCCCTTAAATTTGTACTGAATCAAAGGACTCTTTCCAAGTCAGAAGGGATTCTTTTATCCAAGTCAGATGCTACAGGTTAAACCTTCCTTCCTTACTTACTTTGAGTGTTCCACTTACAGTTTGCCGTTTAGGGTATACAGTGAACATCTCGAGCTCAAACTAGGTCTATAAAAGTATGATTGTTTCCATAAAGGGACAGTCTTAGTTTATTATTTATACTGTGTTTTTCGAGGATGTGGTATTTGAATTAACGCCTTTAATGTCTGCCGGGGAGTCACTTAATTTGCACAGCTGTAGCTGTAGAGTTTCTTGCAAGTCTCTTATAGAACGCACCCGAACAAATTCTAAAGCGCAGTATATCAGCTTCAAATTCCTATGCATAGTTTCATCAACGAGTTTGCTCATTCCCATTGTTACTACCAAATCAAAGTATTCCAACTAGATATACAACGGCTGCCAAAGCACACCTCTTATTACATCTGTCCATCTAATAGCATCAAAGCTATGCGTGGCGCATGCCAACCGCACAAAGGTATTCCACCGCCGATGGTAATAACATCATTTCCATTGAGTTAGCAAAATTCCACAGCAATTCAAAAGCGCGCACATGCCTTCAATTGTTTGCATCTAATTATTGCAACTTTGTGGCCAAATTGTGATGTTAATTGGATTTCCACCAATGCACACCGCACGGTTATGCGGACAGACTAAAATCCGCTGCAGTTATTACGAATATTTATTGGCAAAGCGGTCATGGACCGCAAAATTATTTCGGTCAAGTCAGAAGAGGTATATATCTATCACGTATACATGGTAAATTGCGCACTGGCCTGGAAACCTTTTTGACAAATCAACCGGAAGCGAATCGACCATCCGAGGACATCTATCAATCAAACAATGACATCGAATCGTTGCCCCTCGAGACAAGTGATTTTTTATTTATTTTTTTGCTTATAAGGAGCAGTGTGTGGATATGTTTTGACTTGGAAGAGATTTGCTTGAGGATTTTTTTCCTTCAATGTGTCTCCTTTGCACGGCATAATGTTATCGATGACCAGAGACACCGGAGGACAAGTAATTTGTTTGGCCGCACCTTGTGGGTGATTTATCATCTTCAGGTGTCAAATTTTCACAGATTAGATCGATATGCCGTTGCGTGTGGTTGTCGTTTTTCCTCTAACCAAAGGGGATTCGATTAAAGGTGTGTTTGGCCCGAAGAGAAATTCAAAAATGCGTTTATGTAACAGAGTAGTCACAGTCAGTTGGATTCAATCAAAAATCTAAGCCACACAGGATGAACTTCGTCCGACAATAAATACACTAACAAATCTCGTTTTAATTAAAAGTCTAAAAAATAACATCCGACCGATAGGGCCACCTTTTAGGCGGAGCAAGCCGAAAAAAAGTCAGCAAATTGGGTGACCCAACAACAAACAAAAAAAAAACAATATTGTGGTAGCGGAAAATCATGCAACTGGACTTGATGACATTTATTTAAAGTCAAACAAAATACAAGGCCATGTCCAGTAGCAGTGGATTTGTATTTGCGCGGTTAAAAAAATATTTGACTAGCTTCTGCTGGTGGCAGTTTGTCTTGTTGTTGTTTTTTTTTTTTTACATGTTTTGTTAACTGAAAATACATTTCCAGAGTGGATAGTGAATCGCACTTTGAAACATATTTGGGAGCTTAAAAGGAATATTGGTGCGGGACGGAAGTAGCTTAATAGTGAAGGACAAAGGTACCATCCTCGTGTTCTGTAACCCCGGTTGGGTCATAGGGTGTTCACAAAACGTGCCGTCTGCAGTAATGTATTTTAATTGGGGCCACGTCTTTCTCTGGGGTTGTGCTTCTGCTAAGATAGTTGATTTCCATGGTGTTCTTGGTCTTCCAACACCCCGTGAACCCTGAGGATTCCTTTGAAAGGACTGACTCTTGACTTGTCCTGCGTCTCAATTCCCTGTTTGATATTATTTGTGGCCAGCGAATCCTTATGATCTGGTGTAGACAGCGACGCACGAAAGCCTGCAGTATCCTCGAAATGGTAGACGTGACTTTCTAGGTTTCGCAAGCATATAACAGCACGTACCGCCATTTGCAGAAAAAATACTGCCAAGGAGTTAAACTGTTCGATTTCTTCCACTGACATTTTCTGTAGAATAATACGCTTTTGCACTTGCGGTGTTTGGCACATCCTGTTCAGCCCACTGATGTTATTTTCCAGCATGGTATAAATGACTGAGCCTTTCAAACGGTTTGTCGCTCCGCTGTACCAAAACTGACCGTCAATACCTCGTCCATTGCCAGCAGAATCAGAATTTCCGATAGAACCACCCCTTATCGCACACCCTGTTGCACTATGAAGGATTCGGCTAGCTGCCCATTGTGTAAAACAAAACATCTTGCGTTGTTTTAGGACTCTCTACTAATGGTAAGAATTTTTGGAGGAATTCCTTTACCAACCAACGATCTGCATATACATTTTCGGATAACTCAATCAAAGGCCTTCTCAAAATCCACGAACATGAGGTAAAGCGGTGATTGAAATTCCATCGACTGATCAAGGACGATACGCAGGGTGTTTATATTGTCGAAACATGATCGACCAACGCGGAAGCCAGCTTGATGACTCTTCCGGTCCATAGGACAGTTTTTGTTTTCAAAAATAATTTGGATCAATGGATGAAAAATACTAGCCGTTGTTTCGGGATCGGCTTTCAGGAATTCAGCTGGTATTCCACCAAGTCCAGTTGCTTTGTTGGTTTTGAGGAAATTTATTATTGGTTGTATCGCTGTCAATACGCCTAAAGGACCTGCGAATCTCCTTAGGTTGGGGTACTTCAGCAATCTGCTCAACGGAAACCACATTTAGCAGGGCACAAAAAAGATCCTTTCATCTGCGTATCTGATCCTCAATTGATAACAAACGTGTGCCATCCACATCCACTACAGGATGATTGGTGTCAGTTTTTATTTCCAGTAACATATTTGAATATTTGGTAAAATTCACGGATATCTCATCTTCTTGCAGCGTTTTCCGCATGACCTGCGAGACCATCTCACCTCACCCTCCTGTCACGTCTCACACAGCGATAGACCATCTTTCGTTGAACATCTGCTTCGGCATTTATTTACAGTTGATTCTGATGAGTCTCATATTTGGAATTAATTGCAAAAGAGGTTTTAATTTTCTCTATTTTGGTGGCAGTTTCCTGCTTGTTTCCAAAGCCTTTTGAGTATGACATCTAAGCTTCTTTTGTTTTTGCGTTTATAGGAGTCTTTCGTTTTTATTTGCTGGATGTTAATGGAGCACATTTTTTAAGTTTCGTTTCCCAATTGTCGGTATAAGATTTTCTGTTTTGTTGAAAAGAAAATAACCTTTTTTCTCCGGCCGTCAATGGTCACTGCAACTTGGTAGGCAAACTGCTTTCACTTGCAGCTTTTATACTCTACTTTAGTCACAGTCGTAGTCGTGATGAATTTTAAAGATCGAAATATTAAGTTCAATCCCATTTTAAATAAAAACTACACCTTGTGGCTTTTTTTCACAGCGCCATCTCTTACGAAGGTCTATCCAACACCGAATATAATACTAGACGCCTGGTTTGCATCAGCAAGTCGAGTTCAATGCTTCCACTTTTAACTCATCAAACACCAATTTACTGCAGACGTAAACGTCCCCATTAAACCCTTTTACAACCGAGTCCAGTCAGCAACAAAGAGCCACTATCCGCCAAATGAAAATACCATAACCAACTCTAGATCCCTTTGCGGCCATCTCCCCCCTAACTTGTTAAAATGTCCGCGAAATTCCATGTTTACTTATCCCCATGCTAACGACTTAGTTAGTTTTATGTTATTACCATGGGTTGCAGAAGCGGGCGGCGCGGTGGCAAACTCCTCCACTTTGCTGATAAATGTCAATGAACCACTTGTTAGGCAAATAGCAACAACAACATGAATTTCCACTTCAGTTGATAGCTCGTAAAATATGATGCACTGCAGTTGCAAAAAATAATGGCACGGGCACCCAGTACAAACAACGAGCCACCCGTGAAACAACACCAAACATAGTTGCATTCTACCATAGTGTATATTCGGTGTTCATCCTTACAGGCACACACAAGCGCATAATGCTCGCGTTCACAGAAAGAATGTTCATTTTCATTGCTGGACGACTGCCCAAGAACGAGGAATGCATCTCGCACTCGTGATATACCCTCAAACATTCGCCAGCGCAGCGCCATCAGCAGGGTCCGCTTTTCAAAAGCACTCCGAGTGTGTGTGGTTAACTTTGGCATAAATAGAGTCCTTTGCGCAAAACAAAAAAATATATTTTTTCACGAAAACGTTCCTTAAAGTCTTCAATACCCAGGCCCGCCAGAGGATTTCATTCACCATGTACCGCGCGTCGCCGTTTCCTTTGCATTTTCTCTCTGCAACGCTAGCGGTTTGCCCATTTCCCAAGGGAGTCATTCCAATTTGGATATACTGCATTTCTTTTTTGTGTGGTAAACTTTTCAATACAAGCAATTCCAGGGAATATATGCCGATCTTCCTTGTGCATGCATCTGTTCACGAAAGTAGGACACTGCCATGGTGGTTCATAATTAAAAAAAAAAAACAAGAGTGAATGGAGTTTCAATTTTTCAATAACTGCTATAAATCAGGCACCATGACCGACATGGGAGTACCCATAAATTACTTTCCCATTCTGTGTCAGCCTGTCTCTGTGCCATTCAACACTTCAACGATATCTACTGGTATAAACAAGCGGAATGTATGGTTAATCCTCGCTGTCACAAACTCACAACTCACAAATGGGCCAGCGCATTTAAAAATAACAACTGAAGTGCGTCACCATAACGACAAGCGGTATTTAATGGACTGCTAGGTCCACTTTGATGCAAAAAACAAATTGTATTCCTGGAAATGTAACTCATATCAAGGACATTACGTAATACGACGAAATAGTGATGCAAATGGGGATAGTCTCTAAAAATACAAATTTTACGTGTAAGGAGGATCGCGTCGAAAAGGGATTAAGCGATGATAGAGGTGAGTTTGAGTTGCCTTGTAGTTTCCTGCAAAATAACTAAAGTGGTTACCAATAAATTGCTATAATCACTGATGGACTTAATTTACCTATCCAAGGGACGTGGAAAATTAAATTCGAAACATAAACTATGACACATGATTTGGTTTTAAATACAGTTGCTATTGCTACAACCGTCATTATGAACAGCGGGCTTCCATAAGTCCCTAATTTTTGAAAACTAAATGTCCTTTTCGCTTATTTATTTAATTTTCGCATATGAAATAAGGGTACCCTTTGAAGTCACGCCAGACGGCAGTGATTTGGCTGGTCATATCTCTTCTCTTCTCTTCTTCTCTACATATAATAAAACTGTACAATAAAAAATGTCTGACCGCGCATCACGCAGAAACTACTGGACGGATTTTGATGAAACTTGGCATAGTGATTGCTTATGTTCTGGGTTGGGCTTTAGGATACTTTTTAACCCGGAATATAACTTGGTTTTTACAAAATAGTAGAAAAAACGGATATATGTAAGGAAAACTCTGTTTATACAGACCTAGCTCAGTAATGGCTTATCGGATTGAAAAATAAGAAATAGGTGAATTTAGTAAATTTTCTCCTGAATCATTTAAGATATAAAACATCCTCATGCGTTTAGAACCGCTTAGAACAGCTCGTTTGGAAGCAGCCTTGGGCGTTTGGATTTGATACCCCTAACCCAGCATCCACGCCTTGCTTTTGGGATCAATCAAAACTATGTCTTTCGTTAGACCGTTTTGTGGCAGATTTAGAACAAGTAGCTTAAGCGATGTTACAATCATTGTTAAGAAAAGGATTTAAGTGGCTGATCCTTTACTCTGACGCCACCTATCGTACAACGACTGTACCTTGTACTGGGAGGGCGATTAAAAATTCTACTTTTCTTAAATTTTGTATCATCGAAGGATGTAAAAGTTGTTGTTTTTTCTTGACATAATCTTGGCTATCTCCTTACATCAGTAAGCTCGTTTAAGATCATTCACCACGCCTACCTTTTGTAGGCGTTTTTGTCCATAATTTTACAAAATTTCTTAAATTGGCTACTATCTGAAATTTCAGTGATTAAAAAAGTTTCGTGGGTAACTGTGGACAAACTATCCTTTGTCATTTTAAGCGAATTGTGAAAAATCATCGTTATTTAGAAAACTATCCGTGTAAATGGTGTCTAAAACTAATGACCTGTCGGACATATTTTTTTAAATCCCGCCGTCGAATAAAACGATTTTTTTTTTCATAACATTATCATCAATTTGCACTCGTTCATAGTAAATCCTTGCAAATCGGGTTAGTTTTGTTTTGTATCTTAAGTACTTTATCTACTAGTTCAGCGAACTGAGTCCCAGATTGCCGGCAATCCTCTTAAGGGTAAATAAAAATAAAAATAATAATAATAAGACAGAAAGAAAAGCCAATAAAGGTAAGGAACTGCCGACGTCGAGCTTCTAAATACGGCAGCATGTCGAAGTCGAAGTGGAACCCCAATGCCCCGAGGGTGTCATGAACGTTTATAGAAAAACATTTTGCAAAACGTGATGAGAATTTATCGATATGAAAATAAAATGAAAACAAATATATGTCAGCTCGAAGGAAGTGTGTACCTATAACTGGCAGAGTACATAGTAAAAATTAAGGGGCAGAGTGGGTGGGGGTTGGCTATGGCTACCTCCCCATTCATCGTTAAACTTTGAGTACAGAAGCGATAATGATCCCCATAGGGCGCAGAGTGTCTACCCAGTGCTGTTGCTGCTGCTTCATGGTGGCCTCTGAGGGAGTTATTGTGATGTAGAAGCGATACGTACAAGGATATTGACTCCCTGTTTATGGGGATTTGCTGGTTGTTATTTTTTTTCTTCTCGTTGTTTTTCCCTTCCGCCTTTGTTGTCACAATATTACGATGATATCTCAAATTCAATTGAAAATGTGTTAAGTAAATATGGGAATTGTTTCCGGCTTTGGGATATGATTTAAGCGTGTTGTTATGCCATATGCAAGGTATATATTCAGGCGTGCGATGAGAAGGAGTTTTCATTTTTTGATTGTATTTTGTCTTGTATTTCGGTGGCATTAGCATGACAATATTGGGATCTAGGGAATCGTTATCAGAAAATGTGCAATTTGAGTAAAATGTTTGAGACAGCTGGTACTTTCTTCTCTGTAACGATGGTGTGTGTGACAGAAGGTAAGTTTGGGGTAAATTCAGAGCGACGATCTTGCTGCAGAGAAGTTTTCCACATGGCCACTGAACAATAGTTGAAGGGAGTTTAAATCGGAAATAGTTTTAGAATCAAATTAAATCTGAAGCGATCAACAAATGTAGGTATCATCTTCTGGTTTAAGGAAAAGAAACGCTTTTTGAAAGCTTTCGTTGATTACGGAGAGTCAAAAACGTAGAAAAGTAAAAGGAGCGAGCGTAGATTGCCAGTACGATTCAATTGTGTAAGTTCTTATTTTTCAATTAATACAGCTAAAAGGAAATACTACTTCTTTAAGTGATTGTCTTGAACGTTCCTTTTGGAAATCTGTTTTTTTTTTCTTGCCATCAAGTGAACCGCGCTTCTTGTTTTGTTATTGAAAGACGAGCTGTCTGATATCTACCTTTGCGAAGTTCGTCTAATTCAGTCAAAAATACAAATTTGGTAATGCAGCGATGACCGAATCCCTTGGGGACTTTTCTGTCGATAAAAATTAGAAATTCGGAAAAACTGCATTTCGTGAAATTTTGCTTTACATAATATGTTTTTATTATTTGAATATTTAAATGCAGAATTTAAACAAAAATTACTCGAGAAAAGAGCCAGGCGACTAATTTCTTGTTCTGCCTATCTGCTGGCTGACTGAATACTGACTCGACTGCCAATTGACTGCACATGAATTTTACATAACATTACATTTGTTTTTATTAAACTTTTGAATATACAATTTGACTTAATGCTAGGTAACAAATGATGGTGAATATTTAATTAATAAATTAGAAGTGTTGGCCCAACAACAGGACCCAACGGTTTACAATGTTATTTGTTTTCTTAAATCTATTAATTAATAAATTGTTATTGTGCTCTCAGATTCATCGTTGTCAGGGTTAACCTCAGGGTGTTCAAGTCCGGGTGTGAATTCTGCACATGAATTATTACATTACACTTGTTTTTATTAAACTTTTGAATATACAATTTGACTTAATGCTAGGTAACAAATGATGGTGAATATTTAATTAATAAATTAGAAGTGTTGGCCCAACAACAGGACCCAACGGTTTACAATGTTATTTGTTTTCTTAAATCTATTAATTAATAAATTGTTATTGTGTTCTCAGATTCATACTTGTTGTATGCATCGTTGTCAGGGTTAACCTCAGGGTGTTCAAGTCCGGGTGTCAGTTCTGCATATGTATTGAGTTTTCGCTGCCCTTTTATACTGAGAATTGTAACGGATCAGTATTTCTTTCTTTATAATTCTGTGTTCTTCTGTGTTCTTCCTGCGTTCTGCTTCTGCCCTGTGTATGCTTGGGCTTACATACAACACTTGCGTGAAGCGTGAGTTAGCAGCACTTTTAAATTACAAAAAATATGTGCTTTCTTTACTTTTTATGTTCGTTCTACAAAAATATGTGCTTTCTAGCAAGAAAAATAAATTAAAGTACATTCATTTCACCCTAATGATACAAATAATGTTGATAATGTTGACAATGATAATGATGGCAGTTACAATAATAGATTCACTGCTGAAGAAAAGGCTTTAGACTATTAGATATTCTTTTCGGTCTTTGATCTAAAATTTTTGCCGGCTGAATTCTCTTTGAGACTTTTAGAAAATCGGCCTTAAATTGGTTGTGTGTGGCAGCATTCCTCTCTGGCCTGCTTTCTGTCCGGGAACCACGCTGTCATTGGTCCGCTAAGGAATCACACGGTCACCGGGCCACTCCCTATTCCCAGGAACCACGTCGTTGGGCTACTTGTCGTATACGGAGCATAGGCCGAGTTATCGACACATTGTAAGATATTTAAAACTTTATTTAAATTTATAAATTCTGTTCGGTTAACTCTTGAATGCCAATACACTTTAATTGTTCGGTTAACTTTTGATTGTAAATACACTTTATTTCACGACGGTTCGATGGCAACTGCCGACAAAAAGTACAATTCCGAATGGACTTAAAATTAGATACCAACAGGTGAGCGTGAGACCAAGCAGTCACAGAAATGCAATACGCGTGAGGCGCGAATACTATGTCTGGTCTCACGCTGAAACTTAAAACAATACAAAATTTTATTAAGCAATGCGAACAGACAATGCATGGGAACAGACCGATTAGCCTTGAAATGGTGACACCTCGATGTCTGGTCCCACGCCTGATTTTAGCTAATATTAATTATTGCTAGGTCTTATTGTAACTTTAGCTTATCTTAACATACTCCCCCCTTTTGAGGGTTTCTAACACTCTAAACCTTAATATCTAAACGTTGACCTCAAAACGCGATGCTCTTTGTCTAGGTGCCGGCTTCGGTTTTCTTCGTTGGTAGCAGTAGACGCCGGTCATCCCAATCATGCCAGCCAAAAGGAGATAGCTAAGCCCGTAGTGGTGATAGTCGTGTAAATTTACTGTTGAATAAGCTGGTAACGTTTTGGATTGCTTGATAACCTCGTCGATTTTGGTTTTAAGGACATCGAACTGTGTATTGTCAATGTCATTAGCCTCGGGTGGTACGGAGTGCGTAGTTGTTTCGTTTAGGTTAAATATCCAATTGCTGATGTTAGCACTCGGAATGAATGAGTTGTTAATTGTGTTGTTATATGTTATACGTCCATCGATAATGGTGTTTGGCATTTTTAGTACGCAGGATCTCTGAAACTCCATTAGCCCGTTTCCACTTATGGCTATACTTCTGGTGTTGCCGCCGCACACAAGGTGACCGGTTGTACTGGATACTATGGAAAAAATCCAGCCGTTAGAGGTTTTTAGGGCTCTCCATTGGTCTTGAATAGCAGTTGGCTTCAACACGCATTCCGATAAGGCATTTTGTGCATGATTTAGGAGATCCATCGCACATCCGTTTAACTTTCCTCGCTGCGTGCTGGTTGGATGTGGCTGAGTGCACAAATAGTTTCGAGGGGGTACTAGTTTGCATGATGCTAAGTCGATTTCCGTTAGTGAGAAGAACTTATCTCTGGCTAATGAAACTGCCAGGTATGGTGACGATATTTCCACTAAGTAGCTAACATTTCCATGTAATATTGGCACTTCTATCAAATTAAACACTTGAAATTCCTCGTTGTTTGTTAACGGTAGCCGCATTTCAAATATGAGAGATTCGTTTAAACTGCGACCTTTGACAGAGGACATTCTGTACATGTCTACAATAGTTCCCTGTGGCAATCTTAGAGTCGATGGTAAGTTGTTTCCTATCACCTGTAACTGCTCATTGAATTGTTTAGGTGTTATAAGTTGGGGGTTAATCTTCGCATGATGTAAATCTAACATCACATCTAAAAACACTTCTTGGACCCTTTCGAAATTTGTTACAATTAAACTCAAGTAAGAAGTCAGCGATGCTAAATTATGTCTCAATTCAGATGACTGTTGCTTTGATTGAATTGCATCAATGGCTTTCGTCAGATATGTATGAAGTGCTTTACATTGCTTCTGGATTTCTAAAGTATTACGCTTTAATATGTTGACTGTAGAATCTGCTATGGAACTCTGTTTTTGCAAAAGCTCGGCTATATGACGCTCATTTTCCTTTACGTTAACTATTTGTTCGTTTATGCGTTTGGCGTCTTCTTGGTCCAGAACACCAAATAAGCCCTTTGCTAAGGTGCCAACAATATCAAATGGAGATCTAGCCATCCTTACCTTTTCATACTTTGGTGCATGCCAACTGTGAAGAAGCTCGTTGTTGTGCTCAATTACAGCGAATCTATGTTGTAAAGAATCCGCTATTGGTCTGCAGTATATTTGCTGAGCCATTTCCTTTCCACATAACCCATCTAATAATTCGAGATGCGCTTTTATTTCTTCAAACTCGTGCCAATATGTTGTTAAGTTGTAGTAAATATATATACTCCAAAATGTATTTACCACTTGAACTCTTCCTATATCTTCAAAGTATACTCCGACTGCATTGTCTAAGTTTTTCACAACGACTTGGTCATTCGTCTGTGCCATGGATACTGGAACGGCAAAAAATATGAACAATATTGTAGAAAGAAGAGCGAATTTTGATAGTTTGTTGCTTCGCAAAGTTCTTTTCTCCGATTGCGGATTTCCTGTGTCAGAACCTGGATTACGGCTTGGTGCTATCCCGTTATCCTTTTCTTCAGCGTCCGAATTCTCGATTGGCAAAGGACATAAATTATGTACTGCTCGTTGATAAGTGCCGCTCTGTGTTTTGACATTAGCTATTCGAACTAGATTATCTGCACCCTTAATTACTTCCGTTACTCGACCCAATTTCCATCGCATTGGGGGTGTGTTTGCCTCTTTTATCACAACCAGTGTCCCAGGTTTTAAATTGTGAGATTCGCTTTTCCACTTCATTTTCTGCTGCAGCAGATGGAGATATTCGGTCGACCATCGCTTCCAAAAATGTTGCTGTATATTTTGTATTTGACGAAATTTAGTAAGATTGCTTAAATTCGCATCAGTAACATCTGGTTCCGGCAGTGCTGTTAGTGGGGCCCCTATCAAGAAATGTCCAGGAGTAAGGGCTTCAAAGTCGTTAGGATCTGAAGACATAGGTGTTAAGGGCCGCGAATTCAATATTGCCTCTACCTGATTGACTGCTGTTAATAATTGTTCGTATGTCAACGATGCTTCTCCGAGATAACGAATCAGCATTCCCTTGGCAGATTTAACGGCCGCTTCCCACAGTCCTCCAAAGTGCGGTGATCTAGGTGGTATGAATCTCCAGTTTATACTGTCTTGCAAGCAAGCTGCTCCGATGGCTGACTGCATCTGTTGTGAGGTGAAAGTATTTTTTAGCTCTATAAGTTCATTTTTTGCTCCAACAAAATTGGTAGCGTTGTCACAGAATATGGAGTGGCACACCCCTCTTCGACTTATAAATCGCTTTATCGCGTTTATGAATGATTCTGAAGTCAAATCTCCAACAACTTCAATATGTACCGCTCTAGTGGCGAAACATACAAAAACTGCTAAGTAGGATTTAGTTGGAGTTTTTCCTCTGATTTTATGATGTGTTTTCACTGGTCCGCAAAAATCAACACCTGAGTGATAGAACGGTCGAGATGGATTTACCCTTTCGCTGGGCAGATTGCCCATTAACTGTTCTATATTCCTTGGCCTCGATCTAAAACATTTGACGCAATTACCAATTACTTGCCGAGACATTCTGCTGACGCTTAAAATCCAGTACCTTTGTCTAGATATTGCAACCAAAGATCTATGCGACGCATGCATATGCTTTTCATGTAAGTGTGTCAGCAGTAGCTTAGTTACGATGTTGTTCTTAGGGATCAATATCTGATGTTTGGCATCTAGCGAAATGTGCGCATTTTTTAGTCTTCCTCCGACTCTAATTAATTTACTGTCTCTATCCATGTAAGGGCTCAAAGATGCTATTCTCGAATTTTTGTTTAACATCTTAAACTCCCATAACTGCTGATAGTCTTCTGGGAATGCTGTTCTTTGCGTATAAGTGAATATTAATCGACTCCCTTGTCGTAGCTCCTCCACCGATAGCCGACCTGTATTTCGTAAGGATTTCGGTGTTCTGCAATTGTTATAAAACCTGTGGCAAAAAGAAAATATTTTCTGAAGAGTATAAAATGAATTGCCGTGATTAGCAGACGCCACTATGTCTGTATCTGAAATTAAGCAAGCCGCTAACACTGACTTTGTTTTGCGAACTCCTGGCACCTCCTCCGGTATAGTATATGATATTTTTGTCCAAGATTCCTCATCCTGACTGAGGAATGCTGGTCCATTGAACCAAACCGTTGACTGACTAAGTGCTGCAAGCGTTGAGCCTCTGGAGATAATATCAGCTGGATTGTGATCCCCCTTTATGTAATTCCATTGCTGTACCTCTGAAACCGCTTGAATTTTTGCTATTCTATTAGCCACAAATGTTTCCCAGGTATAGGACGGAGATTTTATCCAAGCTAGTACTGTAGTTGAATCTGTATAGTAATATATTTTATCAATTTTCTTTGATAATACTCTTAGCAATTTTTCCACTAACTCCACCATAAGGACGGCCCCTTGCAGCTCCAAGCGTGCGATAGTTGTTGCTTTAAGTGGACTAACTCTTGATTTAGCGCACAAAAGTTTAGAACATATGTTGCCGTCCTCATCAATCGATCTGAGGTAGACACAAGCCCCAAATGCGCTTAAACTGGCATCTGAAAATGCATGCAGCTCAATCACCCTTGCTGACGACACTAAGGCATGTCTTGGTATTCGTAATTCGTGCAGCGATGAAAATTGATCCATGTAATTATGCCATTTGTTGAATTGATCTTCTACAAGATTATCATCCCACGATATATTTGTCTTCCATAGCTCCTGAAGAAAAAGTTTGCCGAGTACTATCACTGGTCCAAGCAATCCCAGAGGATCAAACAATCTAGCCAAATCAGCAAGAACAGTTCTCTTGCATATTCGTGTTTCTAATTTCTCGGGCTTATCAACATCAAAACTATATTTGAAACAATCAGCAACAGGATCCCAAATCAATCCGAGCGTTTTGATAACTTTTGACTGATGAAAAGCGACAAGTTTTTCCTTATGTTCTTCAGGAATTTTCTTCAATATCGATGGATCGCTAGCGCAAAACTTTCTTAGCTCAAAGTTTCTGGACTTAAGTAGTAACATTATGTCGTCTAGCAGCTTCTTTGCGTCCTCTACTGTTTCCGCTCCTGTGAGGAAGTCATCCACATATACATTGCTTTTAATCACTTTAGAAGCCTTACTGTAGTGTGTCATATTATCCTCCGCCAACTTCTGAAGACATTTTGTGGCCAGATAGGATGCGGAGGCTGTACCATAAGTGAGTGTATTCAGCTGGTACATCTGTAACGGACAATCGTGTTGTGGCCTCCACAGTATCATCTGCAGCGCTCTGTCCTCCGGAGTTACTAGTACTTGGCGATACATCTTACTAATATCTGCGGTGAATGCGTATCTATGGGTTCGGAAATCTGCGATAATGGAGAACAAATCTGGTTGAACTGTAGGACCAACCATTAAAATATCGTTCAGTGACCGACCAGATGTGCTTCTGGCTGACGCATCGAATACCACCCTTAGCTTTGTTGTTGAGCTTTCAGGTTTCATGACGCAATGATGAGGAAGAACGTAGTGCACATCAGGTATCATGTTTTCAGATATTGGATGCATATGGCCTAATGACACGTACTCTTCTATGAATTCTGTGTACAACCCCTTAAGCTGTTTATCCTTTTCTAACCTTTTTTCTAGCGACAGAAATCTTTTCTTCGCTATTTCGTCTGATTCCCCCAGAAGTAACGCTGGCTCACCTTTGAATGGCAGCTTTACCATGAATTGGCCACTTGCACTAACTGTCGTGTTGTTCTTAAAATGCTCCTCGCACTCATGCTCTTCTTCGCTCATAGTGTTAACTGGAGTATCATGTCCTTCTGTCTCCCAAAAACTTCGAACGAGTTTGTCCAATACATTGAGTGATGGCTTGGTCACTATATGGGAATACGAGTGCGACGTTCTACTGTTCGAATTGGTTGCCGGAGCGCTACCAGCCACAATCCAGCCCAAACTTGTGTTACGTAATATTGGCAGCTCATTAGACACCTTAAATTCACCTGGAATAAGTAACTCAAAAAAGATGTCCGCTCCCAATAGCATATCTATACGAGGAGTCTTTGTGAAGGCAGGATCGGCTAGTTTAATACCCGATGGTATTTTCCAAAGAGGAATGTCCACCTCATGGCTTGGTTGGTAATCGCTGATTCGCGGCATGACGCCGGCTTCAATTGTTGCTTTGTAAGACGAATTTTGGGATTCAAATGTAATTGTGGTGCTAAATTCTGCTTTGCATTCTTGCGCACCTATTCCGCTGATTGGAATGCTCATCCGACGTTTCTTTACTCCCAATTCTTGCGCGAATGCTGCTGTTACGAAATGTAGCTGCGATCCAGAATCCAGAAGTGCACGGCAAGGCACCCGCGTACCATAAGAGGAAATGACATTGACAACCGCTGTAGCAAGATATACCTGACGCTTTTTTGTCGTAAGCTCAGCTACCGTAGCACTAGTTGATGGCGAACCTACTGATCTATCACCATTGTAAATAGCATTTTGAGATGGCTTACCAACATGCGCGTTCTGTGTATCCTGCTCTGTTGTAGTTTGTTCTTGCTGATCATTTGCTGCAGCTTCTGCTTGCTTAAGTTGCTGTCGCTGGCTATGACTTTGTTGCTGGCGCCCATTGGAATGATGACCAGCTGGCCGTTGACCTTTTGGGTGATGTAAAAGCGTGTTGTGCTTGCCATCACATTTCAGGCAACCTCGAGACTGGCATGATTGAGAAAAATGACCCGCCTTTAAACAGTTTCTGCACAGCTGCAATCTGCGTACCAGACTATCTCGCTCTTCATCTGAAAAAGAAAGAAATTTAGAGCAGTTGTAGATCTTATGCTTACCAGAATTGCACACAACGCAATTAAGTTTGTCAATTGGGTTCGATACTATCACTACCGACTGTCTCTTTTTTTCGTCTCGGCTGCTGATGGCCTCCAGAGTCTGAAACCGGGTCTCCACGAACTTGTAGAAGCTCTTCATGGTTGGAGAGCTTCTCGGGTCATCCAGCGATTGCTCAAATAGAGTTGCGCTATCCGTGTCCATCTTCTTCAGCATAATATGAACGATCAGCGGATCCCAGCCATCGACCTTAAATCCAAGATTAGTTACCGCTTGCATTGTCTCCTTTGTTGTATCGTGCAACTTTCTAAGACTTGCTGCAGTTCCCGTGGATAAACTCTGCCCCAATAATCTGCTTAACTGTGCAGTGAGGAGCAATCTCTTGTTATCATAACGATCAACTAGAATTTCCCAAGCTGCTTCGTAGTTATCATCAGTGGCTTGAAAGTGTTGGATCAATCTATGTGCCTCTCCTGTCACATTTGCTCGCAAGTAGTACAGCTTTTGAGCAGGTGCTATGGGCTGATCATGAATAAGCTGTTTGAACAGATCATAGAACTGTCGCCAATTTATATATTCGCCATCGAATTTGGGAAGTTCTATTTTTGGCAGCTTCATAGTTGGATTGCTGGTAACTGAATTTGCTTGCGGAACCTTAATGTCCTCATAGAGGTCCAGTAACGCCTTTTCTACCCGCTCCTGCATGTCAAAATAAGTGACTACATCTTCAGTCGTTACCTGGTCCTCCATTCTCATATAAATCATGGATATCTCATCCCAGTTCTGTTGGAGTGATTTGCTTTTGATAATACAAAACTGCTCCGAAAGTCTTTGCTGCCTTTCCAATGCGCACTTATCCAACGATTTCTGTAAAATATTAATCAGAAGTCGGAACCTTTCTCTCGCGCCCATCGTCCTTGGTGTCGCCATCGGTTGGCTTTCGGGTATTTTCTTCGTTGCCACCTGCTTGGGTGCAATTGAATGATCCAAACCCTTTGGCAATGCGCCCGTTTGAGTTGCTCCACCCGTCGCACCAACATCTTCCGATCGTTCCCAATTAAAGGCATTTAATCGCAGTACGATATCGTTGCGCAATTCCTCTGCGACCCTACGTACGCATTCAAAATAATCCTTTTTGAAATACGGATGCTCCAATTCTTGAGGAAACTCGTCTCTGATGATGGTGTCGGTCTTGTCAAATTGCTCCCAATTTTTCTCCAATTCTTCAGACCGACTCTCCAGGTATGATCGCGTCTTTCTTGAATCACCATCCTTCTTGTAATTGCGAGCCAGTCTAATAATTTCCTCGCCCACAATCTCCTGTTGCTTGGTGTACTGCGCCAACTCACTGATGTCACTCTCCAACGACATTTTTATGCGTTTTCCAAACCAAGAAGAAAAAATTAACTGAACAAACAAAAAAAACACTGCACCGAACTGTAAATTTCACTTTGCTATAAGTCCTGTCACGGTCGCCAAATGTTCGGTTAACTCTTGAATGCCAATACACTTTAATTGTTCGGTTAACTTTTGATTGTAAATACACTTTATTTCACGACGGTTCGATGGCAACTGCCGACAAAAAGTACAATTCCGAATGGACTTAAAATTAGATACCAACAGGTGAGCGTGAGACCAAGCAGTCACAGAAATGCAATACGCGTGAGGCGCGAATACTATGTCTGGTCTCACGCTGAAACTTAAAACAATACAAAATTTTATTAAGCAATGCGAACAGACAATGCATGGGAACAGACCGATTAGCCTTGAAATGGTGACACCTCGATGTCTGGTCCCACGCCTGATTTTAGCTAATATTAATTATTGCTAGGTCTTATTGTAACTTTAGCTTATCTTAACAAATTCATTGATGTTTCTTGCGATAAATCCTGGATGCGGGGAGCAAAACTCCGGCCTGAGTAAAAGCACATCACAAATAAAGTCAATACCATTTTAATAACTATGATTTATTTAATTTTTAAGGTCCCTAAAAAGCACCCTCCATACGCCACCCAATTAACCCAATTTGGTTATTGTTTGTTTACATAGCTGTCAAAATGAAATGCAAGTTTTATGAACACTTGTGTTAGGTAACTGAATTTAAATCCCCGCTGCACATATGGCAGGTATGTGTGGGGAAGTGAAATCGATACGCGCTCCGCAAAATCAATCAAATTTCAATATTGGTTTGAAATTCTACACACAATTCGATCCGGAATTTAATTAATTTTCCTACCAGCGATTGATTTGCTACACCCACTATGCAGTAATACCTATCAATTAAATACAATTAAATATACTAGTTGCAATAGTTTCGTGCGGTGGAATATTGTTTCAGTGAAATTATTTGACCACTTAGCGCTCGCGTTCCGAACGAGCATCGGTAATTTGATTGCAAAAAATTAAATGTCAATATTCCTATTCTGTTGTGCAGGAAAAAGCAAATATATAAGAATACCTGCAGCCAAATCGATATTGTTTTCCAGGTAATTTAACTGTTATACAGGTAATAAAATAGATGTAAATTAAATAACCCAATAATACGGTCCGTGTTTTTTTTCCAAAGTCATTTTAGGTGTTGTTTTTATTGATGTTTGTTGTAAACATTTATTATATCACCTTTTGTATTTGTAGTAATAAATGCATATCCAAATAAGTTCGGCTATGAGAGGGGGCTCATTTGCTCGATTTTGACATAGATAGGTCATTCTTAAGCTTATTTTGTCGGTCTTTGATTTGGCGGTTGCTCCAATTCGTACATGTGGTTATGAGATTTGGGTTCTCACTAAAAAAAGGACACGAATGCCGAATGTAGAGCAGCTACTTCTCAGAACTGAGCGGTCTAAGCTTTGATGGTTTGATTACATTAAACGCGGAGTCAAGGAAGTACTGTGGAACGTTTGTCTTCAAAAAGGCTTCCCTGAGGCGTTTAGATAAAGTCTGACATCTTCTCTGTACTAATATGACGATGGTTGGTTTGAGACGGTAGGTCCAATTTAAATGTTGCGTCCGGCAGTAGGTTCTATATTACTCTACTCTACTTCAATGACAGAATTAGAATATATTTTTCTTTGAACTCGATAGACAACTAGCAAGTGTCCCCACTGTAATCAAGACTTAATGCCATGCCCTTGAGTTTTGCGTTAATTTAAGCCTTAAAAAGGTATAAGGCATCCAAAACTTCAAACCCCTTTCGTGTAGCCAAACAGCGTTTCGAACACTACAATCCAACTCAGTTTCGTGTTCCTATCGATGAGTTTTTGTTTTCGGACGTCTATAAGCAGACCGTAGTGCGTGAGAAAATCTACTCCTATGATAGGACACTGCACTTGGGCAAAAATAAAATCCCAAGAAAATTTTCTGCGAAGGCCAAGGTCCAGTGTGAGATGCTGTGTACCGTACGTTTTAATTTGACTTCCATTTGCAGCATACAATTTCGATGAATGCGGAGCTTTATGTATGTCTCTTCGTTGCGGGGGGATAACCGAGACGTTAGCACCAGAATCAATTAGAAATTTTTTTATGGAATTTTTATCTTTAATAAACAGACGAGCAATTTGTAAGCTACTGACGTTTGTTTTGTCTGCTCTCTCAGACGATTGGCTTAGTAGTTTTTTGCCGAAGAAAAATTACACGGTGGTCGACAATTGCGAGCAGCTTCGGCATACGATTCACGATTTTGGCTTCTACTACGGCCACGGGAGATACGGTGATTTTCCTGAAGCAGTTTTTGCAGTTGTCTATCTACTCTATTCGATGCTCTATGGATGATTTCGTGGCCATGCATGCCTACTTGGTGATTGTCACTAACCTCCAGAATTTTATCAGCGAGAATAGCTTTTTCCTTAAGATCGGCCGTGGATGCTTGAAGAATCGCTCGGACATGTGATGGCAGCTGATTTAGCCACAAATTATGCAAGAATTCGTCCGTCAAATGGGGGAACATAGTCGCAGCAGTCGCATTTCGTTTAGCAGTTGCGTTGGCTTTTTGTCTCCTAGCTCGATGTCCGATAGCAAAAGTCTAATTTTCTGCTGTTCCGATGCACCAAACCTCTCCAGTAAAACTTTTTTGAAGTTTTCGAACTTACCAGACTCCGGTGGGCTGAGAACAGCATCTGTGACCTGCATTAAAATTCTGGTTTCGATGGCGGCAACAACAGTGTTGAACTTCGATACGTCAGAGTTCAATCCATCGTTGGAAAATTGTGCCTCTACCAAGCAGCTTATAGGCGCATGAATAAGCTAGTACTTGTTAAGTATCCAAATTCTTTTCGCGCCGTCCTACCCGTCAGGTGTGAACTAATCCCGTGTCTACAAACTAAAATCATTCTTTAAAGGGACAGAGCTATCTGTCATATTTTTTCCACGGTTTCCTAACAAGGCAGCCAACGAGGCAAGAACAATTCAATTCAATTTCGCTCCGTTCCACAACTCAACATTTAATAATTAAAATTCTATCATGAAATAAGAAGACTATAAGGTAAAAAGTAAAAGCCAAATGAAGATTTTTAAAGTTAATAAATGAAATGAACTTCACGCTGTAAAAACTTGGGTCCCAAAGTTCTTTTGAGCAGAGTAAATTCTAACACTGCTCTAAGGTAGTGATACGAACGAATAAAACAGAGTTTTTAATTGATGTAATTTAGCCTTCTCAGCTCATCTGCCTTGTAGCTCTCTGCGACGTTGGGATTGGGATGATCTGAAACCTAGTAGTATTTGAAGCTTCGGCTTGATTTGACGATATTCGACATAAGAGACCTAAGGAAAGAATCTTTAAAAATCGAAACGAAAAATACGTTCGCGCTTTAAAAAAAAAACGAACGATGTAAGTGGAAAACCTGCTTCACTTGCTTTAACCTTAAACACAGCACGCATCGTTTAAGCTTTAAAAAAGGAAACGAAAAACACTTTCACATTAAAAAAAAAAAAACAAAGAAAGCATCCGAAAGGGAATATTTGCTTTATTTGCTTTAACTCGTGTTCAGAAAAAGTAAGAATCTTTGAAAACGAAACGAAAAGCGTTTAAACGATTAAAAACAAAAAACGAAAAGTCACTATCCACACAGGACTCTCCTCTCTCTATCCGTTTTCCAAATCTAAATTATGAACTCAGCATCCACATCAATAGCTTTATTACTACTTCCGGGTAAAATCGCATCTGAAATAAACTTGCTCCCAGTTACAAGGAAATATGCGGTTCACCCTTCAATTTGAATACCTCTTTAACATAGCGGTAGTGTAGTATCCACCAATTCTGTTCACATCCAAATGCAATATCAAAAACCCAATTTAACGTCACACAGCGCACGCAAGCGACACTAATGTTTGTCTCAGCAAACGCCATCTGCTGATGCCTAACCTTTCCGAGCAATTTAACTCGACAGTAGCAAGTGGCAGACAATCAATTTGAAGTGGCGGCTGTCTTATGTGCGTTTATGTGTCATACCGCTTCATATCACAAGTGACATACTCATACACGAAGCGCATTAATATCAATTAGAACATTGGATTTAGGAACACACGGTAAGCAGGAGGTGTGCAGCGGGTAAATCATAAATGCCTTTTACATGTATTTAAACGGAACTGACTTGTAAAGTCATAGGTCAGTCGTTAACCCTTACACAGAATACACAAATGATAAGAAAACGATTAGTTTTTTTAGGAAAAGTCAAATCCTCTGAACGACTTAGCAGAATTTCAACATAGACTGCACATAGACTTAAATACCATCGAAAAGACTTTGCACTCGTGTGAGCCGTAAGGCGACAGATTTGGGTGCTTCTGCTTCGTAATAGGATATTGGGTGTATTGGGTGTATGCAAGGAGATTAGGGGATGATGGGTGTATAGCATATGCCGGAGCACGTGCCAACAGTTGAAATGGCTTTGCGAAAGTTGATTGCGTGTGAAAATGTTTATTTGAAGAACAAATAAAATGTACCTAATCAGACATAAATGGAAATACTATTGACTGTGAAATTGTAAGCCTCGATGAGCTGGTTTAATGAGTACCTAGTCGGGTGATTTAAATCTACAAAAGAAAACAGTTTTCCCAACGCGTTGTTCAATGAATGCTAGAAATTGCATGTACATACTGAAGGGAAACTTGGTCGGATGCTTTGAGCACCGTCTGTTTTTTATGACTAAATACAGTGACGATATTGATGATGAACGTAACAAGAAATGACGCTTGTCGGTTCTTTTAATCTTCTAATTGATTCTAAGAAACTATAACTGAAGGCGACTATGCACTATGTTCAACAACATGATTAGTTTAATTCTTGAAATCAGCATTGGAATTGCATATGCAGATAAACAAGAGATGACGAACGTTCGAACGGCCGACATTGTGTGCATTTTTCAATGAGCGGTACATTTGTTGGTATTCACTCACTTCTTACCCCTTTCCGATTAATATCATGACAAGAAGTAGTACCTAAAGTGATGCTTTTATTCAAAAATATTATACTCGCGGAAGGCCTTCAGTTTTTGAGCAATAGGCAAAATGTTAGGTTACGGAAATTATTGTGCAAATGCAGAGTTTTCCCGGATTTTTTAGCTGAAAAGAAAAAGGCCCTCGATTTCGCGATTTTTTTCTTTCAGATGAATGTCTATTGTGCTGAAATAGCCAACAAATTTAGAAAAGGATTTTCTGGGGACCCATTGTTTCCTTCATAACAATTTTTTTCTAATTTTCTTTGGATTTTCTAACTGTCTTCATATATTTTTCGTTTGAGTTTTTAACACACTGCTGAGAACATATAAGTAACCAGGTGGAGTGAAAGCAGCCCATTACGGACCGATCAGAGCGACTGATTCTCAAAGCTCCTAACTTTAACGCAGGCTCCAGAATCATCAAGCCTTTTTTAGAATTTAAAAGAACAAACAATAAATGCGAAAAGCGAAATTTGTGGTCGTACAATTATTTTTTGCCTTTTTTGCCAACAAATCCATTTTAATTGTCCCAGGCGTTGTTTAACTTTGCAAGATTAAAGTGCTCCCTTTTATTCGTATATCTTGGGAACGACTTGGCCGATTGCAATGAAACAAAAACCAAATGTTGCTCCATTAAGCCCTGGCTTAAGTTTAAAAAACCCATACGGATTGCATCGCAGTGACTTAGTGGTAGTGTGTTGGGCTACTAAGCGAGGGGTCTCAGGTTCGAATCCCGAAAGGCCCAAATTACATCTTAATTTATTTATTTTTAAGACGTATCTTCATATTTTTGTGCGCAAACTGACAGTTTTTACCAAATTTTGTGACGTTTTTCTTACTCAGTTTCAGTTTTCAACGCATTTTTGAGGCATTTAAAAAAATAAAAAACATTTTTGTGATTTTGCTCGACAAACTTCTTGGAGCGATTTTCGGGTTCGAGTTTTGTTTAAACATTGACAGTTTTCCTTTTATTTTATGGGGATATTTTGGACAATTCATTGAGAGTATGATCCAGTTTCTGCAGCGATTTCCTATGCGATGCTTTTCCTTTGCGATTTTAGAGCTTCTTCGCTTTTTTTGTGATGGTTCGTTTTTGAGATATTCGGCCCTAGCGAGGTATCCGTCGGAACGGAAAATTCTCCGATTTTATACGATTCGGAGATTTTTTGCTTCGAGGTATTCTTCGGAACATCTATTCGGAATATTTCTCCGACATTTTGTAACGCATATCGCCTAGTTATGCGACGAAGTGCATATTTTTCTTCAATTTTTGACAGCTAGGTTCCGATATCCTCCAACAGAAATTGGTTGCGGAATTTGTTTACGATTTTGATTTGAGTCTCCGACACATGCGTTGCGGAGAATTTTATGTTCCGACGGATACCTCGCTAGGGCCGATTGAGTCGTATGAATAAAAACTAGCATTAACTTTGAGCAAAAGGTTTAAGCAAAGTAAAAGCCCTTAGCAAATGCTTTGAATCGGTATGAATAAAAACCTAGTTTGCTAAAATAAGTTCAAAAATTCGAAAATAGCCTTTACTTCGCTGTAGGTGTACTTGCCTTGCAATTTCTGTCAAACTTGACAAGACAAGTAACAACTGTCCGTTGGTTTGTTTATTTTAAAATTATTTTCAAATTTTTGTGGGAAAATTATCAAAAGTCAAAAAAATTCAAAAGAAAAACTGAAAAAAAAATATGCTGAGCGACTCTTCTAAATTTCAGCAGACGATGAGGAACTTCCATCTAACTTGTCTACTCCCAAGAGTGACCAAATTGAGTTGGTGCCTGTTCAGGCCATAGAAGCTGTACGAAAGATTTTGCTAAGCAAATCCCAAACTCCAAATATCAAGACCTTAAAAAAAAGCTGCGCTTAAAATGTGAGATTTTTTATTGTCTAGGTGCCCAAATTTGGACACTTCAGACAAAATTGTTAAAAAAGTTTCAAATTTAAAGCAAAGAGTAAAGAAGAAATCTGACATGAAGGCAACGGGAAATACACCAATTCGGTTGAAGGAATGGTAAGTTTATTTACATTCTTGTACCTGTTTTAGCCCATTTTCTGATGCGTTTTCAATGTGCATTGCGAAAAGTGTCGTTCATTTACTTTAAAGTGATTTCTACGTCTGTAATCTGAGGAACTTTACTTACTTAAGGTGGCGCTACAGTCCGGGGTGGACCTGGGCTTCAACCAATACGCCTCTCCAGTTAGCGCGATCTTTGGCTAACTGCCTCCAGTTGCGCACTCCAAGTTGGTTGAGGTCCCCTTCCACTTGTGCGCGCCACCTAAGGCGATATTTATGAACCAAAATATTTTGCCATCCGAAAGTGCGGCATTTATTAAAAATGTCCTGTTTAACATCACTGTTGATGGAATAAAATATATTTTACATTTTTAGTAGAAGTCCATGTGTAAAATTTTAAATGTTTGCATTGCAGACACCGGACTCCTGTACTTAAAACGCGTGTATTTTTGCGTCTATTTCCACAGATAACACGCAAGTCAATCGACCAAGTAAACATTTCCTTGCATCAAAGCTGACAGGAATATTTTATTCATATACAAGATTATCATGATAACCATCTGTTCCTAGAAACAATGTCTTATTCATATATAAGTTACTTGAATACCTGATGGGATCTCGTTCTGCCTCGGCTTTCCAGTCATCTAAATGCACTTCTCCTGCAAGCCATAATCTGGTACGAGAAAACTATATGTACACTTGTCAGGACATCTCCGGGGAACAATATTATGTTAGCTCGATGAGATTCTTGACCTATTCATGGCGCAGAAAATTTCAATGGCAGGAGAGGCAACGATGCAAACTGCTCCCCCCCCATGCTTACCCAATGAATAAATGTTAAGTGCACATTGTCGGAGTGAAGTTGAATACATTCGGATGCACTTAAGTCATCAATTGTTGCTGACACTTGGACATGTTTTAGACTACTTGACTACGAGTACGAGTTCGAATGTATTTGCTCACATGGTGTAATTTAAGATTGTTTACATTTCGTAATTGAATTTGATTTTCTGTTGTCCTGTTGACTGTGGGATCTATTGTATATATTTAAATCCCCAACTGCAGGCGCCGGAAAAATCCACCCAGTGAAGGAGATCAACGAACTGGGTGCAAATGTTACTGCCAGACAGTAAAAGTACACATCCCAGAGCACCTACCACACAATTAGATTAAAGCTCCCTATAATGGGACTCGTTGCATACGTTCGGTGGCCAAGTGGACTCATGAGACAGTCGTATAATCCCGTGACGTTAATTACCCTTTTGCTCCAGCACACATATTCGGTGATTATGGGATATCCCCAAAAACAACTCCACGACGACGCCGCCGGTACGAGAAAGGACATTGTCACCTGAGAATTGTGTTGACTGGGATAAGGTTAATTTTCCTAGGGGTCTTTATGGCCATACCTGCAACAGGTCTGTGAAAGGAAACCCACCCTCCATGCCCGTATTAGTATTCTGACCTCAAGGCTACCTTTCATACCGTCCGCACTACACACCTTAAGGACACCCCTGGTATATGTGTTTATATTGATAATTCGATTATAATTTCCAAGGTGTGTCGGAGATTGCCACTGTATACACAGGGATAGGGAACAATGGGACTCTCGACCGACGACGTCGCTGTGAGATATCCATTTTTCACAAGACTCACAAGGACGGTCGCCGGAAGCTAATGTGACATAAGTTTGCCATAAAACTCTGTGCCTGGCATTATGTTGTAGGTTATAAATCACTGAGAGGGGTAGTAAATTTTCTATGAGGGCGGACAGGAGCACACCTTAAATTTGCCACACGATGATTTGGTATTGATTTTCCTGCTTTCACTTAGTGGAAGCTCTTAGCCCATGACAAGGTTAAATTCGCTAAAGGAATCACAAAGTAAACAGCCCCAAAATACTGTTGACAGATCGATATCCCTTGACCCTGGCTATTTGTTTTTTGGGGGAGACATGTTGACATGTGTATCATCCGGCGACATAATATTAACAGGAAGGCAATTCAAACATCAGCATATCATCCATCTAATTGATGATGAACAGTTTCTTCCGCAAACATGTCACAAGTGCGGGGAGCGTCAAATTAAGTCAACCCTTTTTCGAGTTTACACTCGTTTAGTGATGACAGCAGCAGAGTTGCTGGCTTTTTATAAAGTCGACAAGATAACAATGGGTAGGCAATGACAGGATGTTGTTTCTTTAGTTGTTGTCTTCCTCTTTCTTTGATCTGGGTTTGAACAAAGTTGTATTCAATTTTTGAGCAAAGTTCAGATGGGAATACAAATATTTGATTTGAAGGATTCTAGTTTCTATGGAGTATTTGAGTTGAACGGAAGAGCGTGTGCTTGTATATGTATTTTGACAAAGTTTGTTGGGAATTAATCGCAAATTGATGTTTACCGTTCAAGTCTAATTAAGTGGGGACGAGGTTTCGAGTTAATTTCAGTTTTGTCTTGTGATATTGACGCGACAATCGTGAGAGTTAGGACAATTTAGTACCCGAGAATATTGTGACCTCCATTCCATTTAAGACTTCAATCCGATTGAAGTTGAGTCACTAACGGGCTGCTACTTAATGACTCCAGAAAGGTGTCGAACTTGCTGAGCCACCTAGCTCTTGGCAACGCATCTTTAAATCCCTTAAAAAGTCTTGATAAATCGTAGGTATTATCGTATTTGACTTAAGCAACAGAAGCCGTCAAAAGTTATGAACTAATAAAATATCAAAAAGTAAGTTGTATATATATTTATTCCCACATTTATAAACAATTGTGCACAATATAGTTAGCTTTCAAACGTCAGCTAACATACAAGAATTTGACATAACTGCAGTGTCCAGTTGATTACGTCTACGCAGCCTTCATTTAAAAACAAGGATTAATGTTTATTCATAATGCCAATAAATTAAACACTTACTATAAAAGTTAGTCCTCTCATTTCCATCCATTTCTCCTCAAATTTTGGGTATATTTCGAACTTTTATCAGATTGCGGGCCTGATAAAATGCTATCCATCATAATTCCTCTATGATTTCTAAATATATCATATTTAATATTTGCATTACTCAAAATTTGACTCATAGCGAAATTGGATAGTAACAGAGCACATCCCACGAGGTACACAAAAATCAAACTCTTTGACAACATTTTCGACAGCCAAATGATCGTTTACAAAAATTGAGTCGAAATATGAATGCTCACCAAGAGTGATCCGTATTTTATAGAGCCATCACAAATTGGCTTCAAAAAGCATAAACGAAGCTTTCTAACATTTGAATCACTGTATCAGTGAAAGTTTAATGATAGTCCGTACATATTAAAAATGAATAATCCAGTTTCGAAGAGTAAATTCGTCACATAAAGCCACGGAAGGTTATACGAGAAACATCGTCACTAATGTCTATAAATAAATCTTCTTTCGGTATGGAGTGGACTCGAATTTCGATGAGTATAGGTTTGAAAACGTCTCACGGTTGGTTTCTTAGAGCCAAAAAGTCGGTTAGATAACATTTTAAGTGAATCAAATGTGATTAGCGTTAGTGTGTCATTACATCAAATTAATCGTAACATTTGTTTCTTGAAATTAAAAGCATCATTGTTGGCGGTATTATCAACTACCGAGGCATGTATCGCAAAATAACAAGTTCTGTAGTAAATAGAAAAGGAACATAAATGTTTAAGTCCTAATAAGTCTGATTTGTTATGGTTTAAAGTGCCATCAAAGACTTTTATGGACATTTATTCACACACCTGAAGTTAGTCACATCAAATCCTCAACCATTGCTTGGAAAAATTGCGTCAAAAGTTATGCAAAATACGGCGTAGCATGTCATGTATTTTGCATTTGAATGAATGTGTCACCCTTCATTCAACTAGCTCAAATTACCATAAGGAAATATTAATATTGCTTCAACTCAAATATTCTCCATAACTCAATGCAGACTACTATGAGTAGAAATTTAATCAGAGTATAGGTAGTAGGTACGTCACTTATGGAAATTTCATCGCGCAGAAAAGTATTGACGTCATTTATTTCTCTTTATCTTTAAAAAAAAACTTAAACTTTCCCAGGCACATTGGTCCCGCGCTGGTATGCACCATTCATGACATTTTCCCCGTGACGATAGCAGCATGACACCATAAAAAAACACATCTCTTCGATATCAAACCCTCGTCTAGTATAAATAGGCGCCAGCTTGCGGTAAGCAAGTCATTCACAGTTTGCAATTCAAGAAACAATCGCCATTAACTACTCATTACAAGATGAATCTACGATCAATCATTGCAGTCTTGCTACTAATAGTTTCAGTATATTCTGCCTCATCAGCTCCATCGAGGATTAGATGCAGAAAGGTAGATCATCGCGGGAGGTGCCGACATCTGCACAAGTTGCAGGTAAGAAATATTTGTGTGCAAAGTCTGCAGTCAAAATATACTTTCTCAAACAATGTTGTCTACTGATATGAGTGCACAGTGAAGTGTTGCAGTGTGACTTAAAATTGAGTAAAGATCATTATTGACTAAAAAATATTATTTTCTTATCCGTTACAGATGGAGGACTATGAAGAAAATATTCAGAATTTTGATTTGCTGAATTAAAGTCTGCTTATTTAAAATACCAGCTACACATACAAAAAGTTAATTTATTACCTCGTTGCATATAGTGGATACAAACTTTAATATTTAATTATTTTTTAAGTAAAATTGATAAATTATTTTCGAATACTGGTTGTTATTGTTACGAATATATTTTAAAATAAAACTGATGTTTAAAGAGTTTAAAAAGTTTTACTATTTTTATTTGCTTTTAGAAGTCTAAGCTAAGGAAAAAATGAAAGGGCTCATAAGTAAATGGTCACCGTGTTTGATCCAGGCTCACTATTTCCTAGGTTGACATCGAGATAACAAGACAAAAATACACAGTGAATCACAATTTCGAAATGTAATGCGTTCCCGATCCAAAAATAGAACGATACGGAACCCAGATGATATTATCATTATATTAATACGTAAACATCAAAAGTTTCCGTGCACTTTTTAAGTATTTATCATGAAATGAGGAGAATGAAACTTATATCATTCGAAAGGTACTATGCCATAGATGTGCAGAAATAAAAAATCGTAGGTATATGTCGCCATTTAGACTGGTAAAATGAAGTTAAGAATTTCCCATACAAAATGCTTAGCATTTTGTTGTCCTTCGATTTGTCGCCGTCATGTTTCCATAGTAACGAATTTAATCATCTTAGATTAGAACCTGTTGGAGAGTCTCATTAACCCATAAAGGCATGCAATTTGATTACCCCTAAAAGTAATCAATCACTAAATCTTATTTCAGGGGCATTGCAGAGTTATCTGCGAGGTGTTACTTTGGAAACGAACATTCAGGTTTTGCCCTTTTCCATTCTTTATTCATAGCGGAAAGGTATATGAATTAAGATTTAGCATAAATAAATTAAACTCGAATTTCGACCATGGGCGGTTTTAGTTATATATTAATCACCGACACAATTTCTTTCGGAACATATTTACCCTATTTTATGAAGACCAATTCCACTTTTTCTTTTACCAAAATTCACACTCATAGATCGGTCGAAAATAAAAATAATTTCAAAAAAGGAAAACTTGACAGAAATGTGCGCAGATAGGATGTTTTTAAAGTCTGTTCAAACTTGTATAAGCTGATGGTAAGTTTCGTTGGATAGCGCCATTGACCAGTCCAAACTGGAAGAGTGAATGCAGAGTGTATTTGATTCTTACCAAGAGGGTCAACGCTTAAGAGGAAGGCCTTATCCGTATATGTCGAATAGGGCAACTTGGCTAAGTACCAAGTTGGAGAATAGAGATGCTTGGTAGTTGAGTTCCTTTTTCACACCGATCTTAAGAGCTAGATGTTTCGGAGTTTCTGTTCCTTCCCTGCAGCTTCTGCACCTCATCATTTATCATGCCTTCGGTAACTAATTGCTCAGCGTTCTCAAGAGTTGACTTGATTCCCATAGCACCATTTCTTGTTACGTCGTCAGATGAGGGGACTTTTTTGGGAGCCCGCCTTGTTTCCGAACTCTTATACTTGACAATAGTTTCACTAGGTATGGCTCTCTTGGCAGTGGTAAGATTAAGGTTGACGACTTAGACGTCGGGGTGATGGGTTTGTTTCCGTATTAAGCTTCCTCCAAGCCTTCTGGAACTTGTTGGTATTTCCTACGCAAATGGTCGTTGGGATACGGGATATGTCATCTTTACGTAAGTCGTTAATCTTGGTCGTTAATCTTCACCTTCAAAAATGAAACAAGGCCAACTTGACGTCACCGATTTACTCATATGAATGTGCACTATAGGTTGACTCACTTAGCAAAATACAACAAGCAGAACAACAATGTATGTATCACGTCGAAAGCTTTGACATCCATTTATACAGCTGCTGTCGGACATCATATAAATAGGCCCAGGTTTATCTCAGTAAGATACATAAGTAACTTGACATTCAAAGCGATTGTATTGTTAGCAACAGTTGAAAATGTACTTAGGATCCTTCATTGTAGCACTGCTGCTGGTATCATCGAACGCAATCGATTTCTACGACAACAGCAACGATCTCCATCTGGAAGGTATGCCGAGCGATCTCTCCATATCCGACAGCCGATCAGGGTGTGACCTTGATTATACTGGAGGATGTAGACAAGAAAGTCCACCATATCCCTACAAAGTGCGCGAAAACTATCCTGAAACTGTTGTTAGTATACTGACAACTGATCCAAAATGTAAATTAGATCATACTAAAAGATGCAGAAATTGATTCTGGCAGTTTTTGTGAAAATTTTGTATTTGTTTTTTTTTAATTTTAATAAAAAAAAATTACTCCATTTTGAAATAAATTTATGGACTGTGTGTTTGTAGAGTTCTTGTTCTTGCTTACCTACTAAGGTCTGCGCTGGACCTTAGCCAATAAGGTCTCCTAATTAAAGCAGTCTTCCAGAGCGCCAATGGGAGTTCTTCATCTTCTGTTTTATCCTTTTCTATTTAGTAGTTGGAATGGAAGACCCTTATTAACGGAGCCATCTTACTTCCCCAGTAGGCAGGAATGGCTATTCAACGAATCATCAACACCTATCTATACAGATGGATCAAAGACGTCGGCGTTGGAGCGGGATTCCACTCTGAAAAACTTGGAATTTCCAGTTCAATCGCAGTGAGATCACCTGCAAAACAGGTTTGAATGATGGCGAATCGAATACTGTCTTTCATGACAGCCAACCGCAAATAAAATCTGCCGCAAAAGGTTGTTGGCGCTCAGCAGTTGCCAATCTATGACAGACAGAAGACAAAAATCACAGGACACAATATGCTGAAATATCACACCAAGAAAATGTTAATGTAATTTTCGAAGAGAATTTTTCGAAGATCTCTTCCGTCTACATTGGTCTACATTGGTCTAAGTGTGGGTGACCTACATCCTACATGAGTAAAGCGCACTCCTCTGACCGGGCTGCCCCAGTAGTCCACAAGTGACACCTATAGCTCAGCTCTTGGGAACAATTGAAATCTATACACGGCTCCGTTTTTAATCTCCCTTTGAAAATCAATAAGTTCATGACATCTTAAAGCTCTTTACCTATTATAAAAGGAAGGCCAACATTCAATGGTTAAATTTTCAAAATGTTTCCGGAGAAAAATGTCAACAAGCGAAACAAAAGCAAAAGCAAGAAAAAAATCATCTCAATAGGTACCAGAGTACGAATTATATCCAAGGACATGAGAACAGATTTTGTGCTGTCGCTTTAAGTGGATTTTATTGTAGGTTTAAATTTCACGAGTAAATAACAAGTTTGCGACACAAACAATAGATGGATAGCGAACAACTTTGTCGTTATGACGGCAGTGGTAAGATTGCCTTCGATGGGCAGATAGCACACAGAAGGGAGACAAGTTCCTTAAGACATTTGAATGTATATTGTTCTAGGGAGGTATATCTGTCCTGTTTGTAGATGTGAGTCGTACAATGTTGTCTTATGATTGATATTCGTCCCAATTTATGGCGGATCGAATACTGTCTTTCAGGGAAGCAAATGCTTTTTCTTCTAAGCAGCTTAAAAAATTATTAAGAAGTTTATTTGACAACGTTTTGAACTTTATTTGTTGCATTCTATAACAGAGGCCGTTTTTAGGTGTCCATTACAAAATAAGTTTGCATTATAACAAAAGTTTTAGGCACGATTTTTGTTATCTAAAAATAGATTCAAAGCTGTTATATTTGACAGAGAGAAAATGATATAAAAACAAGACATCCAAGATCCTTCGTAAGGCCTCTTCAGCTTTGCTTGACAATTGCGGTTATCCAAAAGGTTCAATTTTGAACTCAGGCATCCCAGTCAATGACGCGAAAAATTTCCTGCTCAAGATCGGAAACTGTTGGTGGCTCTTTGGCTTGAACCAGAGATTTTAAGTAATCTGAAAAGAGTCAATCATGAGTCAAAATTGGCGGATCGGACAGAGTGTTTCAATAAACAGACAGACAGCCAATACCTTTGCGGTAGTAAGGGACTTTGTCTTCTTTGGCACCGATATAACTAAATGTGCTACGTAGTTGACGCCTTGGTCCATCCCTATATTAATTTTGCGATGAATCTTGCCGACCTTGCATCCTTTTAAAATTTCTAAAGGTGTTAAATCGTCTTGGGGTAGCCAATGATGTCGGTTCTGTGATAGAACTCAACAAATTTAGCCAAAAACGCAGATTGTCGCTGATATTTTGGAGCAAAAAAAAGAGCCAAGCCTTTTGAAAAACTTCAAACTCAAGCGTACGTACAGTCGCAGAAATAATTTCGGGATACTACTCAACTTTTATCATATTTGTTCATAGTTCGTCAGAGGGTGAGCTCGAAAGGACGCCGTTTATCGTAGGATAGTAAACTTCTACGAATTCGATGCGCTGTTGAATCGTGTAGCGCTTCACTGTAAAATGCTGACACAGTCAAAAATGATGACGTATAGATTCCATATAAGATGTCTGTTTTGAATTTCCAGAAAACCCACGGCGTATACGTGCCATTTTCATGTGTTCCCTATAAAGACCGCATAGCCCCCCGCGCGTGCACCAATTACGTATTCATCAAGTATTAGTCTTTGCGGGACTAAACTTTGGCAATAAGAAATCTCTTCTCCAGCAAAATGACAGTACCATCCGAAGAAGTGAAACTTCTCCACCGCACCGGATATTACTCACTGGCAAACAACTGGCAACTTGATGTGGCTGTGCTGTGCTCGTCAACATTCTCGACCACTGGCAACACGCTTACATACAAAATCTCTGAAACTTAGTACACCGCCATTGCTATTGCTGTGCGAAAATCCCCAACTAATTCCACCGCATTAACGCAGACCGTTTCGCCGCACACACACAATAGCAATCAGCAATAAACGGGAGGGCCAAACCCCTGGCGGACTAGGCGGTACCCACTCGTAAAGACCATCAAGGATGCGATGAGAGAGCAACTTGTAGGACAATATATTTGTACTTATGTTGTGCCATCTTTCATCCTCGTTCCTCGTATTTGTTAAATGGTTTTTGTGGCCGGCTTTGCAAGGTGTTTTTCGACAGGACAAAGAAAGTTGTTTTGTTTATTTTTTTTTTGCACACCCTCCATAACAAAAGATTCTGGCGAAAGTTTCGAGAGGACACTTGCGGTCTTTGGGTCAATATTGGTATTTAAGTGAGGAGACTCTAATTTACTTTCGCTCGACAACGTGAGATGTATATCAACGCGGGGTTGAGTGCGAGTGAGGTCGGCGTTAAGTTATTATTTTTGGGAAAAAAAGTTTTCAACGTGTGGCTCTGGAGAAACTCAACGGAGCTGTATTTCCCGCACGAATAATTTAAAATTAATGTCATTATGCTTAACGCAATTAAAGCACTTTCCCGATGCGATTTTTACGACACCGTATCGGAAGGACAGTCCGGAATGGTACTGCCGAAACCAGTCATCACCGAGAATTCACTTGTTAAACAAACATCAACATAAATTTCCACTTCAATTAATGCCTCGCGAAACGCTAGGGTGTACAGTGCACACTGAGGGTCCATGTCCGGCGGACAGAGAGGACCCCTGAAACAGCAGTGTAGCATTGTTCCATTCTGTGGACAGTGTCCGTTTCCGAGGCGATGCTTCATGACGTTATTTTCGTGTTTTTTGCTTTTTTTTTATTGTTTTGTATTCCTTCAGGCAGGATTGGCAAGGACGTAGTTGTGGGAACATTTTTGAGGTCATTCTCTGACCGTACACCGTAGAGTAAAACTGCATTGGGTAGTAAATGTTTGTAGTATTTTGCAACAAAAGTTCCATTCTTTAAAGCACTGCTAGTTTATCTTGAGTAAACAAAAAAGAAACCAAGTGGAACGCGTTGGTATTTTTGTTCTTTTTAGTTTTGCTTTGGGGTGTGGTTGATGGGCTGCCATCCCTGGGGTGCAATTTTGAGCAGCTTGCCTGGATGGAGCAATGGGTTGCAGTTTTGTATGCCTAAAAGGGAAATGAATGGTTTCGCTATAATTAAAAAGCTGTAGTCACGTTTTTTCAATAACTCCTATAAATCAGACAAAACAGATGACAAAAGGCGAGTGCGATAAATTGCAAGTTCGCAGGACGACTGGATGGGACAGTATGGTTAACAGTTTGCAGTTATGATGATTTGTGATGGTTTTATGGTCCCAAATGAGAGCCGCTGTTGGAGGCACTTTTGACGGAGTTATCGTTTCACGACTGCGGTTTTGGGAGTGTGCTTTTGATGTTTGTGACATCAGATGTATTGCTCGCAGGCATGGATTGTATGTTGCTCTCCTGGTTTGATGGATTGCAGTTAATTTTTCTGTATATTGATAGAAAATAAAAGACAGAAGACAGAAGACAGAAGGCAGAAGGCAGAAGACAGAAGACACAAGACACAAGACAGAAGACAGAAGACAGAAGACAGAAGACAGAAGACAGAAGACAGAAGACAGAAGACAGAAGACAGAAGACAGAAGACAGAAGACAGAAGACAGAAGACAGAAGACAAAAGACAGAAGACAGAAGACAGAAGACAGAAGACAAAAGACAGAAGACAGAAGACAGAAGACAGAAGACAGAAGACAGAAGACAGAAGATAGAAGACAGAAGACAGAAGACAGAAGGAAGAAGACAGAAGACAGAAGACAGAAGACAGAAGACAGAAGACAGAATACAGAAGACAGAAGACAGAAGACAGAAGACAGAAGACAGAAGACAGCAGACGAAAGCCCAACATTTTGATTTATTCTACCATTACATTTTGCGACATATAATGCAATACAAACTACTACCGCTTTCATTGTTGCTTATTATTTGCTCTTCAAATTTATTCAACCCTTTCATTTACATTATCCTATACCAAACTGTATATTTTTTCCATCATACCTCCAAGTTTAGCAAAAGAAAAACCTGTCAAATGGATCCCATTTCCACCTGTCAATTGGCATATTTCAAAGTCAAGGAATCGAAAAAGGACCAATCATACTCCACTTATCCTCTGTATCGATAAGAATAATGATTACCTGTACCCTGTCGATCGAATACACTTAAATAAATATGCTGACAATGGGGACACAAAAAAGGACATTACAACAAAATCAGGGACAAACCCCCAAATCGAACACACTCAACTTCCTTAGGTCAAGGAGTGTGTCTCTGCCAAAAGGCAAGCTGCAAAAGTGATAGCAACATCATCATTGACATTGATTGCCAGTCCTGAAAGGTGAAAGGTGTCATTGTCACTACAAATAAGGACTCGTAGCTGAAAATATTTATTTGTTGATTGGCTGTATTTGTGTTGACATCAGAAATGAGGTGAACTGCTTGCTATTCCCCTGAATGTCAGGATAATCAAGATTGAGGGATTTTTCGTAGGTAGGGTACCGTGTCTATCCTGGCGGATGCAATAAATTGATGCCGTCTGTCAGTGAAAAAAAAATCCAATTCTTCCATCAAATGACCTAGATTGTGGATGCTTTACGAGTTGGGAAATAGTTTTTTTTTTCTTTACGCCGCCGCCGCTTCTCTGTATTTTGATCTACTGGGGCAATAAATTAGATGAGCTTAAGAGGGAAAGAAAGAAATTAATTTCCCGCAAGGAGAGGAAGCAATATAGCGGTGCCAAGACAAAGGAAAATATTTTCTCATTCTATTAGCATAGAGGTACAGGAATAGCAGTGAAATCGATAGAGTGTGCAATTCAAGTGCGTAGTGACGGAAGTTTGTGATCCTTCGCAGAAGTTTTGATTATTAAGAGCCACGATACCTGCTCATATTATTTAAAGCATAGTTTCGTAAAAGGACGACATGATTTTGGTGGAAGAATTTTTTTTAAATGGATCACTGGATATGGCATCCTTTACTTTGGAAAAAGGTAACCCCTAAGCCATATCCACATTTTGACTCATAATTCTCTCGCTGGCATAAGCATAGTTTGGTTCGTCCTTAATCAGTAAACGGGATAGAGGATTTTATCTACTGGTATCTAAGGATTGTTCAATTACTGCCAGTGACAAATCCTTTTTTTGGATGGAAAAAATCACTTTTTCTTTGCAAAGTGCCCGTTTTAACAACTCGCCTCTGCCACGCCCACTTTTTGGGGGCGTTTTTTTTTATTAACGCTCTGTATTTGCGCTGTGGTTTTCAAAATTTGTATGTAGGTACTCAAATAAAATTAAACAGACTTGTGTAGTACCAGTCTGAGTGTATAAAAATGCGGCGTTCACAGTGTACAATTTTGTAAAAACTTTTCAAAATTTCCGAAGACAACAAAAAAATAAAAATAAAGGAAGCACTTCACTAGTAAGAAATGTTATCTATTTATCAAGTCTGCCAAGCTCATACTCATAACCCCTTCCTGTCAATAATAATCCCGTCATTATCAACTTAAAACTGCATCCATTAGTTTTCAAATCATAATCCCCAGCATACACAAATCCGACGAATAGTATATCCAACTCCGGCCACAACGAACTATTTATATACTCTGAGACACGTCGTTCTGTTTGGGGGATAATAGAACAAATTTTCTCGCGCGTGACAAGGATGCTAATGCAGAAAAGCATAGGTACACCCACCTACCATACCCCCGGGTGTATATCTTTTGAAGGTAATCAGTTTTTTTTTCCAATTTATAACCGAGACACATGCAGACGAAAATAATCTCATGAACGTCGGAGGCTAAAATCGTTCGATTTTTGGGTCACTGCCAGACTGTGAGGAGGAATTATTTCGCTTACCAGATTGGGTATTGATTTGGCGGCTAAGTGGCGTGAAAAGGATTTTTAAATTTCAGCTATAAAGTGTTTAATTGTTGAGAACCCACAAACAATTACAGGTCTAGACAATTCAACAAAATTCAATTCAATTTCCAACAGTCATCATCATAACCACTGAAGTGGCCAACAACAAAACAGCAAAACAAACAAAAAAAAAAGACTCCTTGTGAATCCTTTTTTATCTGTCATTTGGAGATCTTAATCTGGATGTATTGTCTGTTAACAAGTTCCAACAATGAGAGGGGAATCTAGCTTTTGCAAATTCCTTCCGGCATTTGGGTGTTTTGTCATTCTGTCGACAGTTTTATTGTTTCATTTTGACAGGCGAGTATATTAAAGAGACTCGGTTTATCCTTTCCGAACAATGCGGGTGGTTTTCTGTTGTTCTTGCTCCTTTTTGGATTACATAATGGGGCAGACGGAAGTTAGCTTGTCTGCTCGATTGAAATCTGATTGAGAGGCAATTGTGGTCACTTTGATTGGACAATTTAGCTTTTACCATTGAGTTGAGTTTGTTATCATTGAATTTTTAAAAGTATTTTCTCCTAAAAATGCATAAATACTCAGATAGTTTCAGTTATAGGTGTATAAGACTTGCACGCAACTATTTAAAAAATTTAAGTGCGACAACTGTTCGCTACAAACGTTGTTATTAGGTAGAGTCCATCAAATCCGTGCACTTTCTTGCACCGCCTTGTCCATTGCTAAAGGAGAATGTCGACCGGCAAATTCAGCCCTTTGGGAATCGACTTTGAAACTTGTTGAACAGCATTTCTCTTTGTAAAGTGCGATAAAAGAATCCTTTGCTGATAAAACTTATATCGATTGCTTTTTCGACACCGATAAACAGTCGGTCGTTGAGGCACAGGTTGAACTGCAGATTTCAAGCGTAAAATGATTTAAATCGAGTCAAAATAATATAAGTCTGTGCAGATCATTATGATTTAAACGGCTTTATTTCTTATTTATTTTTAAACAATTAATACATAACCAACTCTTGCAAACAACTTCTGCAGGACCACAGCCATTTGGAGATCTCCTTTGAGATTGCTTTTCCCGGTATACATTCCTTATGGATATAAAACTTCTTATTCGTCGTTAAAAGTCAAACGTTGGGCACATTTTCCTGCATGTGTCAATAGACATCTTGCTCGACTTCCAAGTATTCGCATCTCCATAGATCGCCTGCTTCCCACTGTATGATCCAATTTGTAATTAGGTCGACCTTTGAGTAGTTCTTGCGGTACACTCTCAACAAGAGGATAATTTGCTGTTGTCGAAGAAATTGGCTGCGCTTGATACAGCAAACAGCAGTGATACGATGAGCAGTCCCAAGTACATCTTGAACTGCTGATAAATGAGCGACGAGTACTGCACGAATTTCAAACTGTGATTGCATTCGCTTCGAACGGAGCTGGGCTTATTTATATGAGGACGATGATGGAGCTCAAAATTAGTTTAACCAAAATAAGTGATATTTTTGGGTTTTAATGGACCACAAAAATAACTATGGTTAGTCATAGGCATGAGCAATTTAAGGTGTGATGCATATTTATGTAGGGTTGAGGTGCGAACAGTGAGACAGTGCAAACAGTGAGACAACTCATTTTTCTATTTTGTTAAAGCATGCACAGACATGCCGGTATTGGTATAAACGTTTATTTCCCTCTCCATATGCTGTAATTCTGTTGCACACAAATATCATTAGCGCGTTTTCTTTTGCCGAGTGAACATCGAAAAAATCTATCAAGAGTATTTTTTAATGTACTACAGAATTTGATATAGTAGCCGTAATATTCAGGTAAGTGAATTATATTTTTTTATATATATTTAGCTGCTATTGTGTTTTCAGAATATATGAAAAAAATCCAGAAAAACTTTCAGTTTTTTATAATTTATTTTTTTCTGTTAAATGTCAAAAAGTGAACAGTGAGACATTTCTAAAAACGAAACAGTGAGACATGAAAAAGGCGGTGGAAATGGTCAATGAGGGAATCTCGTTGCGGAAAGCGGCAGACAAAAACGAAGTTGCTTACCAAACGCTCTCGCGCTACGTAAAACGCCATAAGAATGAGCCCAAATTATTCTGTTAATGCAGTCTTCAGTGCGGAAGAAGAGCAGTCACTAACGGAATATATAAAGAACTGTTCGAAAATGTTTTATGGTTTGTCGTTGGAAGATGTTAGACGCTTGGCATACGAAACAGCCACAATCAATTCAAAGAAGTTTCCGAAATATTGGGTAGAGCATAAAAAAGCAAGTAACGACTGGATGAAGCGCTTCCGAAAAAGAAATCCATCTTTATCACTCCGGTCTCCTGAAGTCTGTAGTTTATCTCGAGCAACTTCTTTCAACAGGCACAATGTTGGCATTTTTTATGACAATTTATACGCAATTCTCGCACGATCATCAATCTGCTTTTCAGCTGGAACCCGGATCTACAATCTGGATGTTTTACCTTTAATTAATTTTTTTCTATTCCATGTTACTTTATTTTGTTTCCGTTATTTACTTAAAAACAAAATATATTAATGTTAAAAAAAAAGTTTGAGATAATTTTTTTTTGATAATATACTAAAGTTTAATTTTTTCTTAGTTTATTTGTATCGTCTTACTGTTTGCCCTACACTGTCTTACTGTTCGCACCACAGGCAAACAGTGAGACAGTTTGACTTTTCCCAAGATTCAGTTTGTTGTGATGCTCTCATGGGCCCTTCCACTAAAATTTGTATTGGAACATTAAGGTAAAATATGCCTTAAAATATACTCCAAGTTTGGTTATGATTGCTTGAAAACATTCAGATATATACGAATTTAAAAGAAAAGTGTCTCACTGTTCGCACCTTTCCCTACCTACTAAGAGTCATTCAAACTAATCAATGAGGTATGAGTGAATTAAGCGCTTATAAAATTTTCAATGTCACCATGTTAGTTTCTGAGAATTTTTCGGGGCGCTTTTTGCGAACGTTTTTCGGACCATTTTTCTGGGAATTTACGAGTCGACTAAAATCGCGTCTCTTATTTGATTGATCTCAAATAATTCTTTAAACACTACCGGCATTAACAAGAGAAAATAGATATTTTGGCGAGACAAGTCTGTGTGGACCCTTCTTCTCTCCTATTCGTTTATTGTCTTTGGAGATGACGATCTTACCCGAACAGCGGATGACTCTCCTTGTCGAGGCGTCCTACTCGCCATTCATAATAGCCTTGACTCATCTCCTCTTGCTATTTCCTCTTCTTCAAAACTAGACTTTTTCTCAGTAAAAATAACACTCCCCCATAAGTCCCTGTATATGTATGTATTTCTATATTCTACCAGTGTAACCTATTGAGTCCTACCAACTTGCCACTGATGCGATCGACTCGATAATCGACTCATCCGAATCCCTTGACGGCATCCTCATTTTCGGCGACTTTAATCTACCGCAGCTGCACTGGAACCCATCGGAAGATGAATCCTTCTTAAAAGCTTCTAATCACCTATATCAGCTAAGGAATGTCTCTTCATTGATAGGCTGAGTGACTCTAGTCTATGCCAAGTTAGTGGAGTCTCAAACTTCATGGGTTGGCAAATTTTACCTAATCCTCACAACCGATCCCAACAACTCCTCAGTCTCGCCTTGTCCCCTTTCTCTTTCTACTATTGATAACCTTCATCCCCCTCTTCTTCTATAATTTTTCCAAAACTCTCCACCCCAGTCCAGTTCTTTCAAAAAATGAATGCCTACCTCTGTAGATGCTCTTTCGATTTGTCCAATCTTTCACTCAACGATGTCGCGTAAGCGCAAAAGGCCCCCTCACCGACTTTACCTTCTTCACGGTCAACCAATCTCTCTCGTTCAATCTCTTCGTGACCTTGCCGTATTGTACGACAGGGAGGTAAAAAACTCATCACTCGGCTTTGATAAACGATAGTCTTAAGAATTTTCCAACCCCTACGTGACTAGATCCCTCTACATCACCTTTGTTCGCCCCCTCCTTGAGAACGCTAGCCGCCAAGTGTGGGCTCCCTTTCAACAAGTTTATGTGCAAAGAATTGAGAGCGTTTTCTTCGATTTGCTCTTCGTGGTCTGCCATGGGACGATCCTTTTACAGTGCCACCATACATAGACCAACGCAATGTCATTAACCTGAACACGCCGCAGACATTCTTTTCATTTTTCGTCTTTCCTGTTGATTGTGCGTCTCTCTATAACTATATTTTCTTTTACACAAACCCCCGTAATTCACGTTGCCCTCAACACTTTTACCCATCAACCCATCGTACCTCATATGGCTTCAATGGTTAATTTCAACCTTTCAGCTTTCGATTTCAACGCCAGCACTGCTCACCTCAAACTCGATCTCCTTCACCGTTCTCCCTATCTCTGAGTCTTAGTTTTATAGTTTTTCATGTCTTAATTTTAAGTTAGTTGTAAGTTGTTACTTTAAGCCTATGTTAAATTAAATTCTCACAACCATTTGTTTTGTGTGAGTTTTCAATTTTTGGGACGAATAAAATCTACAATTTTACGCCGAGTCCAAACGGCTAATTGAGAAGCTCATTCATGACAGTTTTACCCTCGGATGTTTGTCAGACGTTTGCGAGAGGTGGCGCAGTGGTAAAAAACCTTAAGATGTAATTTGGTTCTTTCGGGATTCGAACCGGGGACCCCTCGCTTAGTAGTCCAACACACTAACCACTAAGCCGTCTAATAAAAGAACTCGCCTTAATTTTCAGCGAAATCGGTCGATCGGTTTTTGAGTCTAAAGGCAACACACGAAACTTTTTTATGAAGAGAATTTAAGTCGAATCACTCTTATACAGAAGTCCTATTTCGAAGACGGACTTGGCCGTGAAAGTTGAAAGTGGTCCTACAATCTTTACACAGATGTGTTTGAAGGTCCGAAAAACATTCGAGACCATAAATGCCTTTAAAAACCTTCCTAATTCCGCTCTTCAATTTTTCAAAAAGTTAAACCTCATATTGTAAAAGAGGGTACTATTCCATTTTCTAAAATTTCTTCGAGAACTATGCAAAGGAGATGACCTATTTTTGAAGACTATGAAATATTTTACTTGTATAACGAGGGCAAATTTTGCTTCCATTTGGTATCAAATGGCTTTTGCCCTTGGCCTAGAAGTGGGTAATCTTTTTCGATTGTCCAGTATCCAAAGTGAAAGTGCTACCGTACGCCGACTTATTTTTCGATCGGTTTTTTAAAACTATCATCTTGACAAGCGATATGGAAACTGAACATTTTTCGAAACTCCCCTGCAAAAACTTTAAACTTCAAACCAATTCGACTTTATTCTTATTTAGTTTGCCTCACTGCATGGACGGAGTAGTAGCCCTGAACAACTCTGAGGGAATAGTGCCTCGGATAAAGTCGGCACGTTTCGAAATCCGAAACACTTGCACGTGATGCACTGCATGCTTCCTTTGCAGAAATGTATACAAAACAAATTGTGAGTTTTGGGGTGGTAGAACTTATCCGAAAGAGTTGCAAAAGTTGTTTCGTTTCGTGTTAACTATTCAAGTGGGTCCACTTTATTTTAAACACTTTATTATTTAAGAAATCACTCCGACCCTGACAATAAGTTTGTACACCTTGCTTACTGTTTATACATGTACATTTGACCCTCTGCACGGAAGTCCGAAACCACCTTTAACAATCTGAGCACATGAGCCCCGCAACCAGACTCATTTCAGTTGTATAGTCCGAACACAATGACCAGCCTCTTTGTGCAGGATCATATGTAAAACTCCTTTCATGTCCATATAAAGGGGAATATTCCATTTTCCCTTTTGCAAATGCCCGACAGAAGAACGAAAGAAAGGAAATACTCCTACCAAGTACCAAGTTAAAACAATAGCAAAGAGTATTAGTTTTACCTTTCGCCAAGTAAAAGCGAGAATGTTTGATTCATAACACAAAAAGCTGAAGTAGTAATAATGAAAGTTTGCTTTCGTCCCTACCCCTTTCGTTTGGAAAGAAGGAACTTATTAAAAGCTAAACGGTATATGGTGGGTAGTTATTACTCTTGGTTGCAATTTTAATTAAAGAACCGGGGAGCGTTGACTTATGGATTGAGATTAGTTTCCGATTGAAATTAATATCGAAGGATACTTTTCAATTAGAAAACTTCCTTTCTTTGCTTTTATGGTTTAAATTAAGTTATATCGAGCGGTTTTTCCCTTATAAAGGGATTAATTAAAATGAAGTGATTTGTTAAAAAAATATAATTGAAGTTGGCCTTAGCATCCAAATTGGCGCAACTGACCCAAGATTTATAAGCCATGTCCATTTACTGTTCTTTGAATGAGAATCAACCTTTTCGCCGCTCGTAAAAATGACGAAACAACCGAAGTGAGTTGGACTTTCAACTGCTAAAAATTGCATGGGTCGGTGGTTCAAATCCGGCTCGAAGGACCACCAACATTTTTTTAAATGATTCTGATATTTATCATATAGAAAATAACTATGAGAGGACACATTTAGGCCTTCGAAATAGGAATGCTTTTCAATATACAGCACGTTTGTCAATGGTTGTTGAAAACCAGTGGATTGGTGATTGGTTCCTTTGCTATTTTTAATACAACTCTACTTATATGTGCAACGCAATAGTTAGAAAAATGAGAGAACCTTTAAATCTGATTGAGAAATGGCATTGCCAAGCAACATCGTCCTTTCCTCACTGTAAGTCGAGATAAACGTAAATCCGCTCCACACAAACTCGAGGAAATTAAAATGTCCTCCATCTCCCAACGAAAAAAATCCACCGATTTGAGAAATAAGTTTCACGAATTTTCCTGCTTCCTTCGACGGACTTTTTGTTTCACTTCTCCAAGCCACCAAATCCCATATGAATTTATCCCCGATTATCTGTTTCATTCAGTCTCTTAGCTACCAAGCACCAGATGCGACACAGTATCAACCATAAAGCAAAATTGGATAATATTCCAAGGCATGGTACAACCACCTACAACATGACGTCTTTAATGTTAAATTAAATACGAAATAACGATCAAAAGCGATAAAACAATAAAACAGATACAAAGCACACATGTCACATAAAGGCGCGCATTGCTCAATTATTTTCCATGTGTGGCAGTATTAAATGAGCTTTGCGCCCAAGGAGCGGCTGTTTCCTTTGAGCTCGTCATGCCAGTGTCTTTCAAATAATCCTTTTTGATAATTGACGTTTTCGGCAACACACGGTTTGTGCGTAGATTTTAATTGAATATTGTTTATGGCCGGTTTGGTGGGGGGGGTGGATACATGTTGTTTGCGTGGAAAATGATAGCTTATCTGTAATAACGACAAGCATGTAGCTACATGATTTAATCCGAACGCAAATATTTAATTAGGATACCTACGCCCGCAAAAGTAAGTCCTATATGCGATGTGGGTGCGGCTGGCTGGAATTTGTGTGTAAGATAAATGGATGGTGGCGGGTGGAGGGATTAAAATATTTCTGGGTGTTGATGGTGCAGAGCTTCATGAGGAGTGCCACAAAGATTACCGAATTAGAAAACCAAATCTAATCTAATAGAGTCTTGCTGTCTTGTATGGCGGGGGAGTGAGTTGAGATGAAGCTCAAGGCGGGCTGGTGGGTATGGGGACCGCAGAGCTAATTTAAGAAGTAAAGGTATACATATACCCACGTTAGATGGGCTCGTTATGGGACTAAGTATGTGCGTCCTCATACACAGTATGACGTGTAGGATTTTTAAATGAATTTGAATGTGTATTGGATTTTGCAGTTTTCACTTTTTAGAAGAAACTGTTTGTGGTAAATATTTTAAATTAAGTTGAACTTTTTACTTACCTTTTAGTAAACATGGTGCATGAAATTATTTTCGTTTGTTCGCACAATTCACACCCGCTTTCTGGTAGAAATACCAAAAGCACTTGACTACAACATGTATCGGAAGAATTGTTGGCGATTGGCCAGAACCCACCCGGAAGAATAAACGGCGAATCTAAGCCTTTGGGTTTATTAAAGAAGCAACTTTGATTACCACTTGCAAATAATATATTGAAACACTCGTTGAGGAGAGTTGTTTTGTACAGGATGTTTCTGCAGAAAATTATAGGGACAAAAATTGCAAGTAAAATTTTATTTATGTTGCATTAATTCCATAAATTTAATCTCTTCTCTTCTCTACATATAATAAAACTGTAGAATAAAAAATGCCTGACCGTGCATCACGCAATAACTACTGGATGGATTTTGATGAAACTTGGCATAGTGATTGATTATGTTATGGGTCGGGCTTTAGGATACTTTTTAACCCGGATTATAACTTGGTTCTTACAAAATAATATATATAAGGAAAATTCTGTTTATACAGACCTAGCTCAGTAATGGCTTATCGGATTGAAAAATAAAAAAAGGGGAATTTATTAAATTTTCTCCTGAATCTTTTAAGATATAAAACATCCTCCTGCGTTGTCCTGAAGCAGAGCAATGTTCAAAACAATTATTCAAAACATCGCCCAAAATTTTCTTTCAGTAGATACCACTGTCGGTAGTCATGCAGCAGCGAGTATCGTTGCAGTAGTGTGTGTGTGATTATTGTGTGCGCGCTATAATGTGATCATATGTTTAGCGCTTCAATGGGCAGTCGTCTCTCTTCAGCGCATACATTTAGGTTGAACACGTTTTCAGGTGCTGTTCATTGGGAAAAGTTTGGAAATGGGCTGGGGTGGGGTTCGTGTGTCACTGTGTTTCATTCGTTTTGCTTCTTTTCGCCGACATTTGAGGTGGGTAAGAGGGAACAAATAATAGAACTTTGCGTAAATCTTTTTTGTGTAGACTTTTTAATAGAAATTAAAATTATGTTTTTATTGTCTTAGTTTTTGCTTATATTGCTTTTAGAAAGGTCCAAGGGAGGGAACATATTTATAAAAAAAAGCGGTTGAAGCAAGGCGAGGACGGGTCAGCTAGTCAAAAATATAATCGCTGTTTTTAATAGAGGTTTTTCGCATGTATTTCAACCTACTTAACATGAATAACATATCTTAACACTCAATACAAATATTCAATATATCCAGCTTTGCTGCAGGAACAACAAAATGTACCTTTAAGAAACACCTCAAATTGCATTTAAATTTAAAAGATAGTGCACGACTGGGTGTCATGAATATTTTCTCTTTTTTAGAGCCATAATGTTTTTAATATCCGCTTAAATCTTTAACATAAAATCCTAAACGCAGTTGCGTTGTGCATATCCATTATGAACTCAAGTAATTCTAGATTTATTGTATTTTTTAAACTACCATTTTCATGCCAACTAGATTCCACCAATGACCAATCCCTTTTAATATATGCAAAAAAAGACACATTTTCTATTTTTTTTTGTTCATCAAACCAGACGATCACTTAAAAATATTCGAAAATCTTGAGTTTACTCAATATTTGGATAATGAAACGAATTAATTTATTATTTGGTTCCTTATACAAATTTAAAAAAAATTGTGTTAAGCTTACTGATCACTACGTGGTGTTTTCCAAATCTAAATAATTCGTTTTCGCGCAGTACGTTTTTTAAAGTTTTGTAGTGAAGTCGTTCGTTGTATGACTGTTTATTTTTTTGAGGCTATTTTAATATTCAAGGTATATTTTACAGTTGTGTTTAATATTTATTATCAATTTTGTGTTCTTCAAAAATACACTACCATTTCGGCAAATGTGGAGTACACAGGAGCGGATGTTTCAAACGAAGTTTCATTTTGATGTTAATTGCAATTTCTGAAGTTCATTATAGAGATCCACACGACACGACACTTTTGAAAATGACCAATTTTGCAGTTTTTCTAAACTTTCTGAAATATTTGTTTTGTTAATAAAAAATTTATTTTTGACAACAATATTTAAATATTTTTAGTTTTTTAGTTTTTATTTCAGAAATATTCCAGAAGCGTTTATCCCACATCGGGTAGATGTGGAAATATTTTATTTTTGCCATTTTCGTGTTCTGTTGTTGTTTTATTATTAGTCGGTTCGTTTTATTGTTATTAACTTATTAATTATGTTGTGAGGAAAATTGTTTCTTTTTTCTTTTGTTCAATAAAATTTTCTTTGCTACATTTTGTGTCGCTGATTTTCTATACTTCGTTGGTAAAGTTCCTTATAGTGTTTATTTTTTGCCTTTGGCTCTTTGGTTTGATGATGTGTCTTTTGTGTACCAGTCCAAAATGCAGCCGTGTGTCTAGGTACGGTAAGCGCTTGTCATTTTCCAACCTGTAGTGAATTGAATTCTTTTTTATAAAATTTATTTATTATCTCTCCTGTCCTATTTAATTTTAATATTTAGCTTCCTTAAGCCATCTATGGTATTGTCACGTAAGTTATCTAAAATAATGTCAGCTATGATAGGTCAGAGATGGTGTTCCATAGGTACTCAAGATGTGAACTTGTATAGGTTCGAGGAAAAGAGCAATCGGAGAGCGAATTGCTAAATAGCAAGCTGATTTTTAACGGAAACAGCTGATCAGTAAGTTTAAAACCTGTTCTTTCATCTAATTTATTATTTTAAACCATTCAATAATAGCATCAGAAGACACATCACACATTGATCTCTTAAAATTTAAGACGTTTTTTTCCCCCAAACGAGTCTTCCTCGACTTTTCACGGCATTGCTTCCTTTTTATATTGCTACATCCGGAACCCAAGAGAAAAAAAAACATGTCATGTGGAAAAAGTCAACAGACGCGTAAGGCGCGCAAAATTGCCGGCACAAATAAAATCTACTTACAAGGAATTATAGAAAATTCTTCCTCGTCGTCGTTGTCGTCTTGATGGGGGTGGGGGGTTTTCATTTTCAAGGTCTATTAAGCGATTGATGTATGTTTTGTCGCTGTGTGTACACACATGAGCAAGGAGTAGGATTTTCCACTCGATTGAGTGAAAATTGACTTCATGCACAGAGCATAAATGCCGTGCGAAGAAGCAAATAATTTCTTGCTACAATATTTGATAAGGGATATTGATTTAATTTGATTTCTTGTTATATGTCGCTGGTTGGATTTGCGTTTTTGATTTTTTTTTTGTTGATTTATGACTGCAGACTAACTCAAACAAACGAGCATGTTACAATCAGTCTGGGGTAAGTCTTTCTTTAGATCTTTCATTCTGTAGTAAAATGGCAAGGGGAAGAAAATTGTACACTTGAATAGTAAAATATTCTCAAAAGGATTTATGGAGTGAAAATAAAGCATTTTACAAAGTGTAACCTAAAAACCGAAAGGAATCATCGTCTGTATAGGAATTCTCCTAAATGTTTCAGAAATACGATGCAATACTATTGTTGGGGTGCATTAGAAAATAAGGTTCAAAATGTTCCCTTTCGAAAATAGCTCGCAACATTTTTGTCTCCTGTTGAACTTAAATTTTCAGTCAAACCATAAAACCACCCTTTGTACCCTTTTATGAAGCAATAGGAAGGCAATTAGATATAAAATTCATTTTAAAGCCATTAAGTACTCTCGAAATAAGGACATTTGATTACCCGATTTAATTTAAATTTATTCGAACTATAATAGCTCCTAACACCTAACAAGGTTAACAGAGAGTCATGTCGGAGTAAGGCTGTCCAATATGAAAAATTCCAAACAAAGAATGCCCTGCTTTACCATTGAATATCGTCCTTTTGCGCCAAAGATTAAGAAAACCAATCGTTCATCCACGAACGAAAATGTTACGTATACGCCACAGTCACGGGCATACCTCTGCATTCAGTGGTAAATTTACACCAGCAATTTACCATGAGCAAACCGTTGCACGAAGAGCTAAAAAGCAGTACCTATAGCCAAAAGTCATGTTCAAGGTACGTTCTAGATACACACACATCGTCTCTCAGTGTATGTCAAACGTCTGTCAGCTGTTTGCTTTTTTCCGGCTCTGTTTATCTTGCTTTGTTTACCCACTTGTTGCTGGCTGGTGGAGGGGACTGCCTGATTCACACAAGTCCTTAAAGTCAAGAGAGTGTAACTCTCCTCTCCTCACATTTAGTACTAAAATTCACCCAAATCGGTTTTTCACCAAAAATCGACTCCTTCTGTAGAGTGAACTTCGTTCTACTCTCTGTCCTGCGCAAAGCGAAACTCTACGACTCTCACTCCTTGCTGTGTTAAAATTCCCTATTGAGGTAAACAGTTTGCATCGTTTCATATAGTGTCAGTTGTACTTGGCTGTTGGTCGTGCACGGGCGTACGCGTATCCTTGTGTCAGTGAGAATTCTTTAAACCAATCTGTCAGTGTCAGTGTCAGAGTGCGGTTAATGTGATAGTGAAGTGAATCCCACATATAAAGGCCCTCTTATGAAAAAAGTAGTATAAAACATTTCCAAAATTGAATTCTCGGTCTGGTCTCGGTCGACTGAAAAACCAACAGCATACAATGCACACATCGTGGTCTTAATTGCGTCTGGGAACTTCACGCCTCCACTCGTGCCATTCACTAGTTTTTCGGCTTTCTCGGTTTTTCACACGAAGGACTCTTAATGAATTTAAAATTCATTCGTTATTGTTTTCATCAGCCTCTCCAAACATCATATCCTTGCCGCGCCGCGTTTGATAACGATGTGCTTGCGCCTTAAGCGCCAAGCAATGGAAATATAATTCCACACGCTGTGCCGGAGTATTTCAGTCTATAAAGTGTGTGTTAAAAAAAAAGCACCACCGAACGAGCGGATATCCTTTGAGTTGCATTCAGAGCACAACTGAGATGCGCCTTTTTTGTTTGTTTTTGCTCACCCTGCCGAGGGTAGTGGCAGCAAAACCACCCACCTACACTGAAGTGCATCGCACATCCAGCAAATGAAAAGTGAGTGTTCGAGTTTACGGGTCACGTTACTCAAATCAAAAGTATGCCCCTAAATGAAGTCACAGCTTCCTGCCACATGGATGCATAGAAAGGCCAAACACAGGTATATGACGGCAGTCGCATTATTTATACCTATACCGTATACCCGTGACTCCAAGGACGGGCGGCTGTTTAATTAAAATATAATATCGGAATGCCCATCAGCGAACCCTAATTCCTTGATGATAGTAAAAATGATTTTAATTAGGGTCTAGGATGACAATTTTAAAGCCATTATTCGTCCTTCGGATGGCTGTATTATTTTATGGCTCGTTAATATTGTGGAATAAATAATTTGTTGTTTTCGTTTGAAAAATGGGCGGGTAAATCAGAATTTAAATGGCAGCGACTTTGGGCTAACGTTTGTTGGTCCCTTTTTTTTTATTACCAACGTAAATAATCGAAGAGATTGTTGGGAGTTTGCTGGGGGCGGGGGGTCGAATGGCCGCTCACGAGTGGAATCCAATGAATTTGAAAATTCCCAAAGAGGAATTTCAATAGTGAAGGGTTTTTTTTGTTCTCGTACTTAGACAGGTATTGGTGTTGGCAGCAAAAGGTTAAATACCGGAAAAGCCATGTTTTCTGATTTATGTTCCTTTCAAGGATGCATTTTGCAATTCGAATGATGCGCTGTTGGCATGTAATCGTTAAGTACCTATGGTAAGGCGCACGAATCGTCCTTGAGTAATTATACCTTGAGGTAGCGGATTTGTAAGTAAAGTTCTTGAGAAAAGAAAACATGGTTTTGACTTTTTGAGGACACGGTAACTTACAGTGAGAGGGAAAAATTATTCCTTTGAGGTCTTAGACAGAATAGGTAACATTTGTTAGTGGATAAATATTTTAAATTTCCTAAGAGAGAGGTCGCATTTCCTGTGCTTCTAGAACCTTCCTATAAAAACAGATCAAACTGCCAGATTCACTTGATTTAAAAAAATCTCAATGCCATGGGACCACAAGAAAATTAAACAAACAAATCTGGAAATCAACCTCACAACCCACTTGGGAATATTTTTGACGCGGCTAAGGCTTAAATTTAAGGCAATATTTTTATAATGTTTGTTGGATTACTTTTATGTCGTTACGAAAAGCATGATCTTAAAAAGAACGAGTTACAAATATTGTAATGGCTCATTTATTTTTGCACTACTAAAAATAAAGAAAAATTAATAAATAAAGCTTAAAAAATTAGACCAGCATTCACAAGTTGGGTACTTTCACTTAAATATCTTCGGAATTTTTTTTTGAAACACTGAAAACATTTAAAAATTTTGCTTCTACCGAAATATTTTTTCATTAAGTATGATAGAAAATTTTAATTTGATTTGAAACGGCAACGGTTCTGCATACCAGTTAAGATGTTTACTTATCTTGAAGCTTGCGAACCATTGTTTTCTAACAATATTTGTTTGATCTAGTAAATAAGCCTTGAATCGAGCCTTAGGATTTAAAATGCGGCTGTAAGGCTGAGGGACTGAATTTCAAAAGAGGTTATGTTAATTATTTGTCTGCGAGTGGTGTTTTTCTCATCGATTATCTGCACATTCAAAAATTCGACTTATCTCAAAAACGGTCCATATCTATGATTTTAATAAAAATTTATTTTTATGATTGATAGAAAACTTATTATTATTTTAAATTATCGAACAACGGACTTTTTTTTGGAAATTTTTGTTTTTTAAACATTTGCTTTTCAGCAGTAAACATGAAAACGGCTATAACTAATCCAACCAAAATTGATATTTGACCATCAATGCATGAAGTTAACACAGCTCCATACCCAGTTTTTCGCTAAATAGTCAAATAACAATATTTTTGAAAAATTTAACAAACTCGAAAACGGTCAATGCGATTGTAAACAAATTTTATGCAGCTCGTAAATTTATAAATTTCTGCTGTGCTTTATGTAAACACCCGTCGGAAATGTCATTGCGTATTTCGCGTAAGTCGACTGTCAAATCTCTTGTCAAATTCAGCTGTTCTCAGACTTCTCAAAAATATCGATATGCCGAAAGTAAATTTTTGATCTGACAGTTCATTTACGAGGTGGTAAATTTCTGCAGTTTACACAGTTTATGAGGGTTCTACGCGTTTAAGTCAGTACACTTACTCTGTCTTTCACTCAATTACGTACAACGCATTTTTTAAAGAAATGATATTTTGAGAATTTCGTTTAAAAGTAGTTTACCTACATGAAAACGGCTATAACGATTTTGACCAAAATGCCTATTACCTATATCCGAAGTGTGAAACAAATCCGTCCAGCCGTTTAGGCTGTGGACCTCAGGAGAATTACGAGACCCACATTTCTGAGTTCCTCTATTATTATAATGTCAGAATTGATTTAAACCACGAGTTCGAAATTTTGTACGAATCTAATATCTTTCTCTTGCTACGTATATGAGAAAATTAAGAATGTATTCTGTTTCCATGAATGGTTCATCTCGTTTGCTTTGAGATAAAAATATAAATTCATTTGTTAATTTTTAATCCTTCCTCAGAAAAAAAAAACATTATAGCCTTGAGCTTAACCATCTGTTTGCTTAGATGAGTCTTTCAAAGACACATAATCTTTGTGCACATCAGGAAGGAAAGATTGTCTCTGTGAAAGCAGAGGTCAACATGCGGGTACATGACATGTGCTTTGTAAATAATCCAAATTGTTTACTCTCGCTGACCATGAAACGCTATGCAGACTCTTTGCAAATGCCACAAGTCATTGAGGTATATTCAAACAGTTGTACTGCATCTAGAAGTAATTTAAGTTCGAAATAGTTATTCAAGAAATAACGAATTTACAAACTGTGCTTGTATCTTGCTCCAATCCAATCAAAAGTTTCTATTAGAAACCAACAGAAATAGATATTTACATCCGCCTGAGAGTAAAATTCAAGGATAAACTTTTATTTACCTTTGAATTCCAAAATGATGCTTCTAATGATTGTTTATAAAATAAATAATCAACTACAGCTCGTTTGAATACCGCTGTCTTTAGTGCTAGCAATTATGCTCATCCGTCATCAGCTTAAAAAAGTTCTCGTGTTTAGGATTACTTCGAGACTACAATCTATTTGAGTGCGAGTGGATCTTTTCGTACCATTTAATTGGGTAAATTCGACAGTTTTATGAGATACCAGCGATTGATAATTTGATTTGTATTTGAATTTGTGTATGGGAGGGCTTCTCTGTGGAGTGTGGGATGGTCCAGCTGGTTCTTTAATTTGCGAAACGATATTTAATATTGCAGTATATATCTAATGAGAAGTGGAAAAGCAACAAGATATACGTTTTTTTTTATTTTTTTATTTGTAAGGTTAAATGTTATTGATTAAAATTAGTATTTAAAATCAAGCTGTAATTTATGTACATTTTTAAACTGTCGCTATAGTTGATTTTATTTTATTGATGCTATTTTTAAAAATACACGTCCTAGATACTGTTGATATTGATATTAGAATTACGTAAAATCTTCTTAAGCAATATCTCTTTGGAGCCATATTGTTTTCTTTACTGTAAAATGCACATCAAGATCATGAGCAAATTTAAATTTAAATTGTTTAACTTTAACTTAACAAAATGGTTGCATATTTCGGCTTGTGAATTTTTAAAATCTTTTGCAGCATATTTGTGTTGCATTTGGGACTTGGAAATATGTTGTACAAGTACGTATCGGTCTTTGAAAAGCAGTCTTCCGACCTCTCATATGCCTTTTAACTAAATCAAATAAAAAAAACAAAACATTTTTTTACAGGATCCACTGAATAGCTTCGACTAGAACTTCTTTTTCTTAAAAATGTCGACTGGGTTAGGTTTGGTTAGTTGGCTATCTTGAAAGGCGCATTTTTAGAATTGTATAACTACTGTGATATCACATGCTGTTTATTTGTGGAACATCTCCGAACGGCTAAGTTAAGAAGCATTTGCAGGACTACTCAACTTTTGCAACAGGAGGAATTGTAGAAAACAAAACTTAAAATGATTTTTGGGGGCAAACCTTGGACCTCAAAAACCTCTTAAATAAAGTGCACAACTGGATCGCGCGAAACTTTCTCGTTCATATCATCAGTTTGGTTGGTTTATTTTTATTTTATTGTTGTTTACAGGCTATAAAACAAGATTTTTCAAATTGGTGATGCTGGTACGTGGTGACTCGAAGTAGGGTTTATGATGGACCGATATCTTAACATAGATTTATTATGTAAGAACTCAGAGGTTTGTTTTTGAATTTATCGATGGACGTGTTTGGGGGTTGCAAATTAAGTGCGGGTTTCTGATAGTGTAAACTCCAATTGGTTGGAATTATTTAAAGGTTCATGATTAATATGGTTGAAAAAAGAAAAAGTGGGTTGGGTACTATTTGCTAAAAAGGAGCTTCTAGTAGTTGTGATTACATTTTAACTGGTAGCGCGGTAATGCTTATAAGCCGGCTTTAATTCCATTTTTTAAGAAAAACTAAGTAAGGGGTCCTATTAAGAATACTTATGTTATCATAAAAAGGGGATTTTGGTCAAAACCGTAATGCCGGTTTTTGGAAAATAATTCGTACAAAATAGTTGCAAATATTGCAATGCTTATTTCAAAAAATATGCTTGCACAACTAATAAGCTAAAAACTGAGTATAGTGTATTATTTAAAATGTTAGCATTATGTACTTGGTTTTTAAAGTTTTATCCAAATCGAAAATGGCGTTTCCGAGATACGGACAGTTTCTTAAAACAGTGTTTACGATGATTCGAATGGAAAATTAAGTACGCAATAATATTGGAAACGTCAACTTTACTCCAAGTATGCATTTTGGTCAAAATCGCTTTAGCCGTTTTCATGCAGGTAAAACAAAAGGAAACCAAAATTCCCAAAATTTGCATTTTTTCAAAAATCCATTATAGACTATTTACCAAAAAACTGAGTTTGCTTTTATGTTAGGAATGACCATATAACCTTAAAAACTAATTTTTGTTAACATCGTATGGACCGTTTTTGAGATATGTCCAATTTTCAAAAAAATATCGATTTTGGTTGAAATCGTTAGAGCCGTTTTCGAAAAACTCAAAATTGCTGAATACCGTTACAACGGCAACTCTTAACGTGCAAAAAAAAGGTGGTCCCGAACTGTAAGCCCGCAAACTCCAAATCCGAAGTTTAAAAGAAATCCGCCCAGCCGTTTGCGCTGTAGAGCTCAGGAATCACGGACAGACGGACAGAATTGCGAGAACCACTTTTTTGAATTCGTCTATCGAGTTCGATTTTTTGCTTTCTCTTACTACGTATACGAGAAAGTTAAAAATTGGTTTAACGTCTCATGTTTATAGTTCCTGATACTTAACAGTTGAGCGGTAGATACATCGACCATTCTTACTTGATGTCGTTTATTGTCAAATTCCACATAACTAGCAGCACCTTTTGTTTGTTTTATTTTAGCGCCATTGAAACTACATTGAATTGAATTTACGTGGAAAGTGAAGTTTCAGCGTCATTTAAAATCTAGGTTGGTTCGACGTTAAAACTACGGCGAGAATTGCACCAAAAACTGTTCTGTTCATTGAAGAATCAATTGCAGTGGATAGTTTGTTGGGCTACTAAACGAGGGGTCCCCGGTTCGAATTCCGAAAGAGCCAAATCACATCTTAAGGTTTTTTTCCACTGCGCCACCTCTCGCGAACGTCTGACAAACATCCGAGAGTAAAAACTGTCATGAAAGAGCTTCTTAATTAGCCGTTTGGACTCGGCGTAAAATTGTTGATCATTCGTCCCAAAAATTGAAAACTCACACAAAAAGGAATGATTGTGAGAAGCTAGGCTTACAGCTCGACGGACATGTTGCGTCAATTATTTATTTGTTTTATTTTACTTCTAAGACCAGAACCAGGCGCACAAGGGAAGGCTAATGGAGAACACATCCCCTGCCTTAGAATTTGATTTTTACACAAGGTACATATTTTATCATGGAATCTTAAATCCTCCTTAGGGATCGTAAATCTTGAACGTTATCTTGTTAAGTGAATGCTTAAAAAATATCTTGATCGTTCGTTTTTAATATTGAACTGCTATTTGTTTGCATTTTTCACAAAATCAGTTACGATGAATGAGTTTTAATTCCTTCAACCCCATTTTCATGACGGACTTAACGTATATATAGAGCTTTGCATCCGGGATTAGTTTAAAATTTATAAATAGGGAGCTTCTCATAAAATTAGTTTCATGGCCATTAAGCTATTGCTTCGTCGTTTTAGCAGATACACGTTCCGAAAGCAGTGTTCCTTAAGCTAATGACCACAGTAGCTATACCTATAAATAGGACTAGTTGCTGTTTCATCCCAGCTGACTTCAACCCAGTATATAAAATTGTTATCATGCTTCTCATATTCAATCTTCGCAAAACGAAAACATGAAACGTAATACTATACCGTAGCAAGAGCAACACAATCCATCAAAATCCAGACACAAACTTCACTCCACTTTAAAACTAATCCCTTTAAGGCATAATTACTCTAGTGCACAATTTTGATTGAATTCTCAAAAGTTGCACCCGAGCTACCCGAGCTTCCCATAATAAACTTTACTAGTAGCCGGTAAATATTTATTCAAAAGTAATCCAACCCACATTACATTTCACCTATAGATACCTGCAACTCAAAACTTGTAACCTCCGGTCATGCATTACACCCCCACGCTGAATGGAATTTCCCAAAGACTGACATTCGATATAAACTCGCAATGTTTAAGAGAAAAAGTAGCAAATATACTTGTACGGTGTACCCATCCGCTGCTGGAAAGCAAAGCAACACACTTTCACAAAAATTCAATTTCATCAAAGTAACCAAAGAAATTTCCATATTTCATATCGATTTTCTCTCTCTTTCATTTCATTTCAGCTCCCGCCCGCCCGGCCCCAGCCCGCACACTCGGACATTCTTCGAATAGCTCCAATCGATCGACAAACCAAACCACCAACCATAACCACCTGGATCAAACGTAAACGAAATCAGAGAACAAAAAGAAAAAGATGAAATTGAAGGTTTTCTTTTGCAAAAGGAAACAACCAAGTCTCAACGGTTTGTAAACGTTAACCAACCCCCTTCCCCACGCGAGCAGCCGTCAAAAAGCAACACACCGAATGCATTCTGATGCATCATCTCGATTCGGGATTTTGACAGCCTGCATTCGGTTTAGAACGTCACAGTAATATTTTGTACGAATGCAGCATCAAGTTGAGGGAAAAGCAGCAGCAGCAGCAGCCTTCTTGTGAGTGGAGTGTGGCAGCTGGCAGCAGAAGGCACACGCGAGATTGGGAGATAGAGCGGTGACTGCGAGCACGAGGAAGGTGTACCTCTGAGAAAACATGGAAGTCCTGCAAATTCTCAATTTCTCCTTTCTTATCCTAATGCTAAGGACACAAGGTAAGCAAATGCATGCATGCATCGAAAAGATGCACAGCGTCATTCTTAGTGTATGTATGTGTGCACGTAGTTATCCAGTTTTGGGCGCTTATCCCGACCTGGGGTGTTTGTCTGTTAGTAGGTACATGCGACTGTGTCTGTGACTATCCCAACGGCTGATTTATGCTGGTGGGAAATTTATGGGAAACTTTAATTTAAAGAATTTTCGTTTTGTGAGTATTCCTCGCCGGTTATCCTGTTTGCGACTGGGCAAGCTGTCCGGCTGTAGCTTTCGTTCTACCTGTAATCAACCCCAAATGATTTGTTTGTTTTTCAACGGAAGTGATCCCCATGGGAGCAAGGGTAGAAAGAAAGTTTGTTTTCGTAAGGGGTTCCCTGACTATGAACTTGCAGTCGTTTTTCAACATTCTTGTTGGTTCAGCGAGGAAAAAATCGTTGCAGTGGTGTATGAAGTGTTTACTCAGGGAATGAAAACTATTCCAGGTATTAAAAAATGCACCAGGGATAAAAGGGAACCATCTATATGTTATGATTGAGGTTTGTCAGAGCAAGGGCTTCGTTTATACGAATTACACAACCACCCATCATACATCGGCAATTCCGAGGGAAAAATGTTTCCCCTGAATATTTTTAGTTCCCCGGAAAGTCTTTTCCCGGGAATTGGAAAATAACTTTCGAAAATATTGTTCGAATGTTTTGACAACATCAAGTAGACAAGATACGAGATTGTCATTTGCAAACTGTTTAGGAGTTTAGAGTTAAAAAAAATAAAAATTAAAAATTAAGACTCGACAAAGATCGATTAGAAGATGCTTACGGAATGCATCTAATCCTTTAGATCTACCACAAGCATTGTAAGTTGGAACTAAAAACTTTTCTTAACTTTTAATCCTGTCCTTGTAATTTACTTAGATTCCATAAATACTACCGAGTAAATAAGCCGATGTTTAAATACTTGTTGGAGATACTAATAGATTTAAATTGGGAGTGGGAAATGACCACGAAGTTGGATTAAGCCAATCATGTTTTTCCAAAATGCTCTCAAGCGTGCTAGAAATATTTGAACATGCAAATGACGGCGGATGAGGCGTATTAATACCTACTAGTACCGCCCGTGGTAGAAATTTGATCAATTTTTGATTTTTACATAATTTATATATTATTTATTTTAATTTATTTATATGCTAAATCTTAAGGCAGAACATAAATATTCGTTCCATAGTAACACCTCGCAGATAACTCTGCAATGCCCCTGAAATAAGATTTTATGAGTGATTACTTTTAGGGGTAATTAAATTGCATACCTTTATGGGTTAATGAGACTCTCCAACAGGTTCTAATCTAAGATGATTAAATTCGTTACTAAGGAAACATGACAGCGACAAGTTGAATGGCAACAAAATGCTTTCGATTTACTGCTACGCACTTTGTATGGGAAATTCTTAACTTCAGTTTGCCAGTCTTAATAGCGACATATACCTACGATTTTCTGTTTCTGCATATCTACGGCACAGTACCTTTCAAATGATATAAGTTTTATTCTCCTCATTTCATAATAAATACTTAAAAAGTGTACGGAAACTTTTGATGTTTACGTATTAATAAAATGATTTTTATGAAAAGCATAATTTGCCAAGAGTAATAGGGTGCATTGCCGGCACCCACGTTAAAAAATCATCTCGCCACCAGAAAATAAGATTTTGTACTATAACCGTAAAGGTTTCTATAGTTTAAATGTTCTATATGTAAGTAGGTTCTTTTGATGCCAATTTAAATGTTGCATTTTAAAGCTTAAGATTTTTGGACATCTTCTTTCTGATGTATTTTTTTTTGTCACTCCAAACCTAAATAAATAGAGTTAGGAATTAAGTATACGTATTCAAATATGAAAAGAACGATTTGACCATCGCCTTTGAATATCGCAAAAGTCACTATTAACTATCACCTTAGGGGATTCGACCGCTGTTCCATTCTTCTTGTAAATCCATTAGCTATATCCAGGTATTTTTTTATGAAAAAAGCAGCTCTCTGGGGTAACACATTAGAAAACTGTAACTGGCAGAACAATAACTTTGCAGAGGCTTCGATAACGGGAGGTATTCTTGACGACACCACCCACAGTGATATGTAGAAGACGGCCCCCTGGTAAGTGGTTTCCCTTGTCTGAAGTTCGGCCCACCTTCTCTTTCACAATCATCGCCACTCACTGTCAATTGAACACATGTCGCTACAACATTTTATAAACCTACCTTCAAAGGTATGCCAATAACTTAATTGTTATCGACCTGACTATAAAACTGCTGTCAGCCTGACTATAAAATTGCGTCAGAATTTCCCCTTCATGTGCTGTCTAACCGCGTCATCCTTGAAATGCCTGTGCGCATTCCATAAATATCACGAGCAGGGATTTTAATCCATTACTCCCTGTTGACGCCCTATCATGCAACTGAAACAACACCAAGATAATCGACGCTCTATCCACCAGGATAACGATATGACCATGAACAATCGAAACCCATTACTTCCCCACTCCATAGGTAGGTACTTTGCACAACCATTTTAATTATTAATTTCTGCTCTCGTTCTGCATTTGAGTACCTCACGTCTCCCGGATACAAATAATCTACTTCCCCATCGAAACGTGCATAATCGAATTGCATTCATTACGCAAATCTCTCCCCTCCGAACAATCCCCCAGCGAGTCCTGGCTAAATCGAAAATTCATCTCGCAATTGCTCTCTGTTTTCGCAAAAAAAAAAAGGAACAAAAAAATAAGAAGCAGGAAAAACAAATCCCGGCAAAGAAAATGAACATCGGAAATCCCTCTCTCTTTGAGCGTCCCGATCAAGCGGAAAATGCATTTTAATCCTTTTTTCCTCTTCATCTCCATTGAATTTCTATTATTTGTTCAAAAAGTGGACGCAGGCAGATGGTCAGAATTATAAGCATACCCATTCCAGACGGCAACCACAAATTCTGTGTGTGCATTTTACCGCCCATATCCCTGAGAGAATTAAGTTGCCCTGTGCCGGGGACATGATGGGCGCAACTACATGTGTTTGGTGGGTGGCTATGGATTTATTTTCAAATGTGGTCGATCGTTGCCTATACCCAAACAGGGGTGCAGTGTTTTATGTGAATTCAATTGTAGTGGGAGGGGTTGTTTTGAACCTGGCTCTGCTGCGATGTGATGTTGTATTGGTTCCATGCAGTTTAGATTGAATTTTAGTGATGATAGATTACGAATAGAGTTCAGGAAAGGAAAGCCAAAAATATAATGCATCAAGACAGAATTTTTTCCCCCTCTGTCTGTTGTGGTAGGCTGAAATTTATGATGCCACTTCAAAGGCAGATACCTATACATGCATGGCTGGGAGGGCAAAAGTTTAAATTGATTTTGTGAAAGTTCAGCCGGAAAATGCATGCAGGGGTGGATTGGATGGAGTGAATGCTGTTTGGGGTCGAATTTTATTTAAAGACATTTCGAATATCTGCTATTGACGTCCGTCGGGCGTTATTTGAACCAAGTGTTGAGTTTCATCATCATATATGAGTGGGATCGAATTAAAAAGTTCAATTTTCAATTAAAGGGTATTCGGCTGTGGCAGTGGGCGCATGTTATGGAGAGTCGCAGTTTTAATTTTGTATTGAAATTGGCAAAAGAAGATCCACAAACAGAGTTGACATTTTAAACAATACTATGCCGCCATATTCAAAGAAGGTCAACAAAAATCTATGGTAAAGACATGATGATATTGAAATTGACAACTTAAACTCCTGCATGCATTTTTAGATCACTCGATCAATAAGTGATGTAGAAGAACTGCATTCAAAATGTACATTGGCCCGCTCATCTCTGATTTTTTGCACTAAGTGCACGACAGAGTTGCACGAAACTTTATCGTTCAACAAGAGTTGGAAGCAAAGCTATAATTTCCGGAATTTAAGGATGTGATGCAAAACCTTTTGAAATATTTAGTAATGTGGCTAGACTATTATGAAGAGTACTTATGACGTACTAGCACGGGGCACGACCGGTCTCTCATTTTAAATGTTCAAAACTCAGAAAGTAACATATTTTTAAGATATTGAGGTATCTTCCAGATGATTTTTACTAATTTTTAAAACGCTTTAAAGATTTGGAGAACTTCAACAAGATTTTGTAATATTTCATCTTCAAAATTCAAAGTAAAACCTCTTGCTGCCTTAGTTCTTCTATGATCGTCATAAACGAGAAGTTACTTTATATTTTGAATTGGAAAAGCAAATTCTATGCTACTTGTTTTTCTTCACTGCCAAGTTTGCCTAGCACTAGTTGAATTGATTTAGTATATTTTTGGCGATTGAAATTGCCCGTCAAACCATTGTAGCTTAGAACTAAGGTATATTTACTTTTTAAAAAATATCAGAAAGTAATATAATCTACGAATTTGCACTTTGAAAATTTACTACTTTTTTTCAGTATTCATATTAACAAATTCCGATTTAAATATGTACATTTTTCAAAGGCTGTCTCTCAGTTTGCTTTAGAAAATGGGGTCTCCCTAACGTTGCAGGTGTACCTACATGCACTTGATCAAACGTATAGGTCTTTTTCCTGCAGCTTTTTATAACTCTTCAAAGGCAGCCCCCTTACGGAAATACAAATCTCCTAAACACTTATACCTGCAGTTAAATTTGAGTCGAAGGTGCGCAGCATCAAAGTATACTTTTCATATCTCAAAAACGGTTTTAAAAAATGTTATGATTGTGCAATAATGCCTTAGAAATTGGGTCATTAGATATTCGGATTGTTTTTAAAAGTATTATTGTTTTTAAGACATATCTCTTTTGAAATTCGTACAAAAAAAATTAATAGGTAATAGGGTAACCCTTTTAAACATTGTTTTTTCAGATATTCGGCCCTAGCGAGGTAACCGTCGGAATGGAAAATTCTCCGCGACGCATACTCTGTCGGAGGCTCAAATCCAAATCGTAAACAAATTCCGCAACCAATTTCCGTCGGAGGATATCGAAACCTAGCTGTCAAAAATTGAAGAAAAAAATACACTTCATCGCACTTCAATGTAATTCGCCGATATGCGTTAGAAAATGTCGGAGAAATATTCCGAATAGATGTTCCGAAGAATACCTCGAAGCAAAAATCCTCCGAATCGTATAAAATGGGTGAATTTTCCATTCCGACGGATACTTCGCTAGGGCCGATTGTCTATTTTATGTTTTCATCCATTTTCGAAACTCTAACATGTAAAAAACTTTTTCTTGTGACCCGGTGGCAGTAGTACCTCTGTTCAATTGGTGGAATTAGATTCATTAAAGTTTGTTTGCTTAAAATCATAGAAATGTTTTAATTCTTTTGATACAATTCACATTTAAGATGGGTTAAGATTATGCAATGAACAGCGGACTCCACCTAAAGTTTTAGTGCATGTAACGTCGCATGTGTTCTCACTACACACTCAGATGCTAGTTCAATCAAAAAAGAATATAGCTCGAAAGTTTAAAAGTAACATCTTGAGGCTTTGCCGCACACACGAAAATATTTCCACCGCCGACTGTTATAAATGTTCTTAGATCTCCGCATCTGAAACTGACAACGACAAAATAACATCTCCTATCTCTTAATCGGGATATTTCGCAATGCAAGTGTGAAAATTTGAGTCTATACGAGCAGTACATTTTTAAACTATTCCGGACAAACACCTTTAAGTTGGAAGGAAGTTGCAGCTTTATTATTGTAAGGATAAAGATTTCCATAGCTTGAAATTCTTATTTCTGCGACTGATATCTATGGTCAAAACCAACTTATTTGACTCGATATTGACAGCCTACCACCATCGCCATTCTTCTTCGAAAAGTATTTCTCGAAAAAAAACAGCCAGTCTGCCTGTATTTAAAACACTTTTTATACAAAAATCCACTGCTCGTTTTTATAGGAAGACCCTCACCACTCCTCACCCTTCCGGTCTATTTTAAGGCGAGTTTTTAAACATTTATTTTCACTTTGTCGGTGTCGAGTGCCGTAAAAAATAATAAAAAAAAAAACAAAACCACTCAATGAATTTGTCTTCCATTACTAAAAATCAATATCCCACCGGCCGGCGACGCATCAACTGGCCATTTCATGAGTGGGTCTCTGTTCGGTAGAATACCAGCATTTAATCTACCTCGCTCCTCTGTACGTCATAAAGGAATTTATTGTTACGACTTCACTTTCATTTACCAAAAATGTCCGTGTAAGGTCAGGCAGGGGCCAGCACCAAATTCACAATTAGCCGCACATACGCAAACCTTTATCCTTTCAATGAACTCCTAAGCCAGTACAGTAAACCGGGTGACATAACATTAATTAACCCCTTACCACATGACATCCATTGTGGTGTGCAAGGGTTACATGAAATTTTAAACACTGAAGCATGTTGTCATCATTGGAAAAGGATTAAAACCGACCGAAGGACGGCAGTCGGAATCAAGGCGTTTCAAGTAAATCGATAACATCCGCACTGCAACAGTTGTTCTGTTGGAATGAATTCCTTTGAAAAGAAATCCAAGCGTCTCTACTCACCGCGAAGGCTTGGCTCGGGATAATAACACTACCTCCACACCCAGGCAGGACAACAATAATCTCACAGAAACAAAGAGAAAAAAAAACGAAATGATGGCAATAAGCCTGGTCGATAATTTGATTACAGTTTTCGCCACCACACCAATAAAGGACAAAGGAGTGCCTTTGGTGGTGCCATTAAAAATACACGTTGGATTTTTTTTTATCCAAGAAAGGGATGGTGCCACGAGAAGCTTGAGTGATCGGTGTCAATGAATGGTTGATGGGACAACTATAAAATTCGAGAATGGGAAGCAATTTCATTCTGCAGTTTTAGGGTTGGACATCCCCATCGATATGGACATGCACACAGACAATGCAACCGACACAGACTATGTGACATGAGTGACAACAGTTTGCCAATAAATATTGCAGGTAGGTATTCAGACATTGTGTCCTCGTGGTAAGACTTAAATGGATTTTTGTTGTTCTGTCGTAGGACAACGGACAAGTAAATTAAAATTGTCGTTGGGAAGACAAACTCATCAGACACACCTTTGTTTGCGGTTATTCCTGCTGTTTTGTGACTGCCAATAAATCTGATACAGCTTTGAGGCTAACCCAGCCCAAAGAGAGTGACGTGCTTTTAATGAACTCGTGATAAGGGGCGAATCCCACAAGGACATTTATGAGTAATGGACATTTGTTTTAACAAAAATTTATAGATGTTGACTGAAGTGAAACCCTGAAATTGGAAAATTTATTGCTGCTGCTTTTAACGATGAGCAATAAATGACATCTCCGATGAGAGGATGTTGAAGTTAATTTTTCAGAATTATTATCATCGTCGGACTTGGCGTTTTTATATTATAGGTGAATCAATAATTTTCGATTACCGATTGGAATTTTGTTTAAGTTGCGATTTTGGGACTAAGTTTACATATTTTTAATCTTAAACTTACTTTTATAGGTCACAATAGATAATTTTATGCAAGGAATTTTGGAAAATTTCAGTACTAGATTTTATTGTTTTTATCGTGCATTCGACTGGTAAAAATAACCGAGCTTTTTTGAGGCTGCATTAGGTTTTCCAACTGGGTCTTACTTATTTAAGGTCGCTGATTGCAAATCTAGCAACAGTTTTTTTTTATAATAGCTCGGGGTTTTAAGGTTTAAAAATCATTTCGAAGTACAAATATACAACGAGATTTTTTAAATCGTTGGCTATGATACTTAAAATTGCATCATACATACAGATCCACTAAAAAGCAAGGACTCTGGATAAAAGACCTATAGGACTTTGTTCAAACAACTCCTTAAACACTGCCGGTACTAATAGCGACAAATTTATACATTTTCAGAGAAATCGGTTAAAAGGTTTTTGAGTAGGTTAGATACAAACGAACATTGAAATATGCATGCATATATGGGACAGCTGAGCTAATGCAAAGCTCTGGACTGAAGAAGAGTGGCCAGAGATTGTTAACTATTGCTTCATTTCGATGTCGAATAAAATAAGTCAAAAGTTCTTAAGGATAAGGATTCAAATATGGAAAACATGCTGTTGCCCGCGGCTCCGTTTGCGATATTTGAAGACAGGCAAAAAATTTGCAAACTAATGTAACAGCGTATTTATTATCACAATGGCTGCTCTTTTTTATAACAAATACGCGCTCTGTTCGTAACTTAAGCGTTTACTACATTAGCAATTATCTTCCAAGAAAAGAAGAATATAGAAATTAAAAAAATAAATTAATTAAAAAATAGTTTCTTAAATCAAAATAAATTCGAAAGTGCCAGTTTTTTTTATTATTATTATTATAATTTATTTAAATATAATTTAAACTGTATTATATGCTAACATAAATTGTAGAAATCGGGTTGTTAAAGAATATCCTTTATCATTCAGCAAGAGTTTATTTTTCTACAAATTAAACACAAATTCTTAATAATACTTATTCACGCGATACGACTCCTCTCAAATCTGTATCGTTTATTAAAATAGAATACAATAATTAATTTTATATGAAACAATGGTCCATTGTCATTTGTGAGGGCGCTGTGGCATTCTTCTACTTTTGCGCGCAATCTAGGGCGTTGTATTTCCTGGTTTGGACTCGAAGACTCTACGGGCTGGGGCGTTTGTATTCTCTCGTTCTATATGATCCTGTTTAATTCGCAATTTTTTGACCTGATCGACATCGTTACACACGTGGGTTCCAGTTCCCTTTAAAATAAAACACCTTGGCTCGAATTGTATTCAGTTAACGTTTATTCAAGTTTTCTTATATTATGGGTACTTCGCGATTGCGCACTGCTTGACGGTTGAAAAGCGACTTCCTCGTTTTGTCTGTCTGTTCTCGTTTCGTTCTGTCTGTAGTGTGTGTCGTTGGCGTTCGTTTGTATTGTACCGTAGGTCTGTCCGTTCTAATCCCAAATAAATTTGGTATAGATCTCTTCTCTTCCAAACCTCTTCAACGGAAACGGAAGCGAACAGTTTACAAAGGCTTTCTCTCAAAGTGACCGAGGGTATCTTCGTCTGCTTAAGAAAGAGTGCAACGGTCAGTATCATAAACATAAAGCAGTCCTGGAAATAACAGTTTTCTATACAGAATTTTGTTAGTTGTTCGAGATATGGCTCTTCTACCCAACTGCAACTGCCTTTTGATCCTAACGAAACAGCAATGGCCAAGAGTTATTCTCTGTTAATATCTTTCTAAACCTAAAAACCTTTAGCTTCCTTAAAGTTGTAGCTATCGATTAAGACATTCTGTTGGGTGTACACTGTCCGTCCTTGTTGACAGTATATACTTTGTTTCACCATTGTTAATCGCCAAAGCCATTTTTACCGCTTCCGTTAGGCTACGCGACGCCGACGGCTCGTTTTGTTCTACATCGATATCATCATCATCAGTTGAATAGACATTTGACAGCTCATGCCTTGTGTGTTGACCTGTAAGTTTCGCACAATTCGATGTTAAGGAAGTCACATGACAGCGTTGCCGCATAAATTATTTTTTGACTTCAAGGGTTTCAGTGAGGCTGCTTCTAAACACAACGGAAAAATACTTGAGGTGTAGTTTTATTTTTCAATTTAACATTGAACCTTGTGTGAAAGAACGCACTACCCTTTGAGCCCTCTACAAATCCGCAGGTAATCTGGTCCTCTCAAATTTCCTTCAAAACGTTCGTGTGTTCTAAAATGACTCCCAACCTATGTGGAGCACAGTTTTGTCGCAATGTTTTCCCTATGACAGTTGATTGTGAAGCCTAACTTAATACTAAATTTTTTAATTAACATTATTTGAGCTTTTTCCTTGAATTTTTTAACGATTTTTTATCTCTAATTTCAAAGTAATGTACCCTTAACCGACTTCTTGCCCCATTTGCATAGTTGTGCCCCTACGGAATTCATCTCCCGACGTTACAGTTAAAGACCTTCCCACGGTTGTCTCTATCTCCATTCGACATATGAACGTTCCCTTTTCCACACTCTAGACCGCAGTTCAATCCTTGGAACCGCAAAACGTTTCTTTTTAAGTACATTCCCCTAACAAATCAATGTCAAGTCGACGACTTTGCTTTGCCATTTTCCTCTTATATTTCGTACTGCGTCGCTTCCAATTCCAATTGCCTTCTGTCTGAAAGGCTGTCAGCCATACCCGTGTATTTATATTCATCACATGCATGAATAAGGCATTGAAACTCCCATGCAGGCACATGCTCATGCACTGCACATTCACAATCATAGCCGCCTGTCGCAGTCAACCGGTAGTAGCTAACTCTAGGTGCAATGAATCCTCCAGGGTTCTCGTGCTATTCTCATCTCTGCCACCTTTGGCCTTGCCACCGTAAAGTCGCCATCAACATGTTGGGCATGGGCATAAATACAAACAAAGGGAAACTTTTGTGGAAAAAATAACATCATGCATTATATGGGGTATGCCTCAAGAGAGCCAGAGTGCTCCATGAGGTTTCCTTTAATTGAGAACTCCACTTTAAAAGTCATGCAGGGCGTTTTTTCGCTTTTTTTCTTTGAGAACAAAGCGAAAACTTTTCTTCCATGTCCATTATTGTTGCTTCAAGCCCACACCCTTGGAGAAGTTTAGAGCCAAAGTCATTCACAGCTTTCCACTGTCATTAATAACATTATACCGACCGACCAACTCTGGCTAATAATGGTCACGGTTGCACTGGAAGTAAGTGGGTTTTTTTGGGGGCCCTAAAAACTTACTACCACTTGAATCTGCACGGTCTATTGTTGTAATCGTGGCGAGGCTTCGCTTCTTAAGCATCATCTTCTATATATTATGCCGAGTGGAAGGTGTGCTTAGAGCAAAGTCATGGTCCATGATTAAAATTAATGGATGTGTGTGTGTGTGCGCGCGCTGTAATAAATGAGCGCCGAAATCACTATTTGTCCTTTTTTTCGTCCTGGTGAATACATTTTTTTGAAATTCTCCTTCTGATCTTCTCCTTTGCAGTTCTGTTTGCCGTCAGCTGGGAGGAATGGTGGACCTACGATGGAATTTCAGGTGAGTACTAATATAACTCCTTTTGCAGCTAAGTCCTTGTGCACACGAGTGTCAAATAAATCGCTCACTTGTCTTCCGGTAGAAATACACAGGGAAAAAACCCGTTCAAAGAAGAAGGACTTCTTCGAAGAAGTTGTGGCGTTGGAAGGGACTTGCAGTCGAATTATTTTTCTTCCCTTTATCCTTCTGTGCGGGAATCCTCTTTCAACATGTGTCTGGGGAGGAAGGAAGCACACCATAAAAACGTTCCACCTCTTGCGATTAGCTTTACACCCATTTGCACACAATCTATCGAGCGAGCGCGCGAGAGTCGTTTGTTATTGCCCTCAAACGGAAGAAGATGCAAACGCAGAAGCACAAGAAAAGGACTAAAACACGAGCACCTTTGTGTTTGGCAGCATAACATCTAGTCGCAGCATCAACTTGGCGCCGCCGAGTGGGAGTGGGAGTGAGGAATGCTGACTGTTGTTCGTCGTATACAATGGATGGGTGCATCGTGCATGAGACGCGATAGCACGAACTATTGCAACAACATGCTTAAGTGAGGGTGCAAATATACACAGACATAGGACACGGAGCACTTTAATAACTTTTATCGTGCATCGCACAGTGATTATGCGTCAACTATCCAAGCCCTTCCTGCTCAATGATGGCAACTATTTAGTTTAAGACTTCAATCCTATTTCGAGAGATTCGCTCGCTCGATACGATACGATACGATGAGAGGATATCAATATGTACAAGCGATTGGGGTCGAGATCGAGAAGCATTCGCAATTTGGTTATCGGGTGGGTTCAATGGTTCATTTGCTGGAACTGGGGGATTGAGTACGTGCCGTATCAGAGTATCTAGAAGTAAGGGGACTAAGTTGTATTGGTTGTGTGTTAACAAGATGACTGTTATCCTATTATAGAGGACTTTTGTGCTGGGAGGAGAATCCTTTTCGGCAACTATGCCAACATGAGTAACTTGAAGTTTTCAATGGAAACTGCCATCACCCTCTGTTTGAGTGGTATGCCGTATGCTGAATGGACTGAATGGACAGATAAGCTCTGGTGGAAGTGTGTCTCGAGATATATGGAAATAATAAATCCAGCTTAAAAGTTAGTGATTTGATTCAATTGAATTTGATTCGTATAATCGGAGATGCCGAGGTGGGGGATATCCATCAGAAATGAGATCGAAAGAAAGCATCAGCGCAAAGAGCTGTCGCATAATTTTCCAAACTCAATACGATCGAAGCAAGCAAAGAAGTTCTTAAGCTCTATCTGATGGCGGGAAATTTATTTGGGGACATGCGTTTAATGTGGCCAGACCACCTCTCCGCTTGGAAAAGAATCTGCTTGTCATTGGGATCCTTAGCGATTCTTTAGTCACCTCAGCAATATCACGAAGGAGTCTCATTTAAGCTTTGGTCAGGTTCCAAATCTCATGACCATAGGTTTCATTGGAGTAAATACCGAATTAAAGATTAAAAACTCTTTCCAACAAGTTTGGTCCTATTAAAAGAAAAGGATTATTACATCAGCTTGACCAATCGTACAGAAAAATTCATCATTGCTCCTTCCACTGTTCTTTATAGAACTACAAACGTATCTACGAATCGAATACCTTTTAAAAGGGTCGTAAAAATCTGCAATTTTCACGTGAGAGGTATATATGTGAAAAATATCCGTCTTCTAGATTAACTTTAAGTTTTAAAATATACAAACCTAGTCATGATAAATGTTTTGACCCATTATGACCTCATCAATTCGTCAATCTTGAATCAGCTTTTATTGAATTCCGACCAAAGATTCTGCGATTGGTATGTGTCGCTCAATTGACTGATGTGGTTTGATTTGATCTGGAACTGCGGCCTCCATTAATGTAGCCTATCGTGCCTTCCCTAGGTCCTAGAGCCATATTTTCACTCCGGAGACAATCAGGAAAGACAAGAATCTTCTCTGGGTGTATTTCAGCAAGAGTTGCGGAATGATTTTTTTCCTAAGTGAATGTCAGTAGTGCCGGACATTCCATGAGTAATGAATATGTGAATATGTGAATAAAGGATTCGTCTGACGTGCTTGGTTATGGTGAAAGTTCTATCTTCCCAGATCGTCGGGAAGCTGACAACTGGCTTTGTGTGAAGACTTGGGAATAATTTATCCCATTCAGCTGGACACATCTATTTTATATATGTCACCACAAAGCATATATATGTCACCCTTCAAGCATAAATAATATTCACTTTGTATAGCCTGAAGCTGTCTTAATTTGTGTCTCAGTTCGCCTTGAATCACGAGGACTTAACCAAGTTGGAACATGAATTTGAAGTACTCACTCGTATAAAGGCCCGTTCAAGGGCTTTATAACTTTATTCACGACATTGACTAAGTCCAACAAACAAGCAATAGAAAAATCAAAGATAAATTGAACCTATGTTGATTTGAGAGTTCAGTTTAGCTTGACGGAAGTAAAAAAATGGTTAGTGCTACCTGTTAATCTGTATCAGTTGTGTTAACATAGCTGACGTGTGCAGTGACTTCCATCGCTGTCGAATCGGCGTCTACCTAATCAGCTCGTTTTAGAGGTTGCAGACTTCATTTCTTCACAATGCTTTTCTTGCAAAAAAAAAGTTCAACAATAGTTTTTTTAATTCGTTCTTGTATCATAGACTTATGCCTGTCTAAAATAATGCCTACATGATTATTTAGATGCGTTAGAATATGCCACGTTTGTGCGACTGCTATATAAATTGAGGGCAGGCTTACATTATACGTCATCGACAGTGATTTTGGTAGCTTTGTAAGAGCTTCTATTGTCCGAGTCTCAGTGAAGATCTTCTTAATGCAGCTTCTTTGAAATCAAAAGGCTAACTCAGGGAATTCTCATTTTAAGACAGACTTTTGCCAAGTTTACTAAATTATTTCGAAAAAAACATGAAACATGCCTCTACTCAAAAAAACTAAAGCTAAGGAGGACAAATTTGCAAAGAGGTCTACTCCCAATATCGTCGTAAAGTACACGCCATTGTTAGACAAAGTACGAGATCAAAAACGCCAGCTTAGGTAAAATTAGACTGGCTGGTCACAACAAGGACCGTCATACTTAGACAAGTAGGTCCATTGTTACGGCAAAGGATCTTCTATTTCAAAAACCACCCGTTGAACTAACAGGAGATTAATATAAACCGCTGAAGGCAGTTCAAGTCTATTCTTTCGAGTTCTATAGCTTAAAAGGAATAGTTCAGAACTCTAAAAAAAGAGTCTTCGACACAAGGGAAAACAGCCTACAAAAGAATGCTTGCAATAGTGAAATATGATCTCAACCAACTTAAAAAGAACAACTGGAAACAGTTCGCCAAAAACTACACTAACTGAAGATGCGTATTGATCAGCCTCGGACTTCAGCGTCAGCAAGTAAAGTACGAACCACACTTGGAATCCAGTCTGACGTCCATTATAATCAGTATCCGCCGCCGAGAAAAAGAATTAAAAACTCAGTCTTGCTGGAAGTCTCTAAATGTCCAATTTGAGGGGTAAAAATGTGTCGAATGATAGATAATCCTTGTTTGAACAGTATTGATGGTTAGTTGCGATTGATCTTCCTTCCAGAGCTTGAGCAGACTTTTCGTTCCATTTCACCGTGCTTTGACAGAAAGCCTTTCTGCAGACCGATCAGTTATAAAAAAGCATCTGTCATGTAATCTACATCATACTCACAGCTCCATTTAAAAAATATAGCCTTTCTCGAAATCTTAGAGCAATCCTAACAATTGTCTGCATCGACTGTGTGAGCTATCCGAAACTCAGAACCAAATGCAGCCGAAATCATGAGTCTCTGATAAAGCGCAAATTTATTTTTTGAGTTGTTTTTCCAGACGAATATCGCAAGTCTGTAGTCATGGTAAAATGGTAAACCAAAGAGAGCTTAAGTCAGGTGTCAGCTAGACAAATTTGTTATCGCTGAAAGACGTGCTGCCAACTGAAAAACAAACCACTTAAAAAAAAGCACCCTTTACAAATTTATTTTATTTATGTTAAGGGAAAGCTGCCCAAGTGTGTCTATTTCTCTGTCCTTTGATGTGCCTGTCAAAAGCATAAACTTACACAATTTTAAATGCAGACGATAATTTTATTTTATTTACAACCACAATGTAAATCTCTTAACCACCATCTCGTCTTGCAGGTCCAGCATTTTGGGGTCTAATCAATCCGGAATGGTCGCTTTGCAACAAGGGCCGCAGACAATCTCCAGTTAACCTTGAGCCTCAACGATTACTATTCGACCCCAATCTGAGGCCGATACACGTCGACAAGCACAGAGTGAGTACACGACACTTGTCCTTTTATAAATCATTTCCACCCCCTCAATCCGCAGATAAGTGGCTTAATATCAAACACCGGACATAGTGTCATCTTTACGGCCGGCAACGAAACCGTGGCGAACTACGACGGCTCACAAGTGCCAGTCAACATAACCGGCGGACCACTCTCCTACCGATATCGATTCCATGAAATACACATACACTACGGCCTGCATGACCAATTCGGATCGGAGCACAGCGTGGAAGGATACACGTTTCCAGCTGAGGTAAGGCGAAGAAAATGAAAAATGCAAATCGTGTCCAAACTCATTGTTTCTCCACTGTCCACTGTCGTGGTTCGTTTTCATTTATCTGACTCTTAATCGATACCCGAAAGGGATTGATTTATACCTTTTCGGGAAAAAAAAATTAATTCACTGTGTGTGGCTTAATTAATCATGAGGTCGAATTTAAGGAAAAGGACAAGATGTTTTTCCTCATTTGGAATTCATTGGCGCTCGTTGAGAAATGTGTCTCCGTCCAATCAGTCTTTGACATCCCGAACGGATTAAAGGGGGGGGCCTGTCGGATATTGGTCATGTGAATAAATTGTCGGCATTTCTGGTGTCAGTTTTGAGGACGAATAATTGTCTGCGGCAGTTGGAAATCTGTTGGGAGATTTCAATTAATTTTCGTCAGTTAGAAATAAGTAAAAAAAGAGAGGACGAATCTTTTTATCCTCCACAAGTCAAAGGGACATATTTCTTTCTGTTTTGGCATTCGCCCTTCGCTGCATAAGACGACCGGGATGGAGTAGCTATACACATACATTCAGTCGTACTTGTGTGTTGATGACATTTTTACATGTGGCCTGGGGGTGGGGGAGTTTAAGTACATCATCTGCGGCTCGGAGGATGTCGCCATTGTTTGCGTGCGCAGCGGTGACATGTGATTGAACGGTTTTTTTGGTTTTTGAAAAGAATTGGGTTATAAATGTCATTTAATGGTATCACACTGGGTTATGGTAGGGTACCTAAATGGAACGATAAAAACATGTGCTTCTGACGTGAATGAATCATTTCACGGAGTTAATTGCCCCTGTGGAAGTAAATTGTTGCAGGCTTCCAAGAAGCGTGGGGGGATTTTTCTACAGAATTTTCAACGCGATATAAGGCAGAGTGCACTCAGAAGTAAATAAACCTAAATAGATTTTAAGTCAGTTTGGATACTGGAAACGGGTCAGAAGCCGTAATATTTTTGAACAGCACAGACTTCAAATATCGTCGTTTAATAACATATTCCAAGCTGCATGTACAAAGCAAAATCTTTAAATTAAAGAATGTCATACATTTTAGTACGATCATGAATTTAGATCTCCTTTGGATTCCAGTATATTTTTTTCACCTTAATGTATTGAGATTTATCCGGAGTAGGTTTGTTATACTCAAAGGTTTAATATTATTCGTTCCTGCAAGCATGCTCAGATAAGATGTAGGAATCGTTTCCATAGGAAATTATTCTACCCTTTTGTAAGTGAAATAATCGATCCCCGAACCCAAACCATATTCGGATATCCAAAATTATTCAATAATATAATATCCCATACAAACTACAATAAAGGTTTGTGTACAGGATACGATCCATTTCTATCCTCTGTGTGTACGGGATATGTGTTACTCTATCCGCCCATAGAGGGCGTTGATGGTATTTTGGCTAAAGTAGTAGTGGCATAGGATAAGTAAGAGAAACGAGAGAGAGAGTAAAAACAAGAAAAGGAATTTGCGATAACACATACACACCAGGTCATTGATAATTGATGGCGTGGTAGTTTTTTTTTGGTGTGGCACAAGGAATGTACTCGTACAGTAGGTAGCAAAGCAGTCAAACCGCATTAGCAAAAATACCAAAGAAAGAGGTATCGTACATGATGTATGCGCAGCTGCATTGGCGACATACATGGGTTGAGCGGTAGTTTTTTTCTGTATTCCCTTTGTCTGGAGTCATACGATGTCTATGGAAAAGTGGCGTGGGTACGCACTCAGTACTTTTCCATGGAAAGTTTGAGTTGTTTTTGCGCGTCGTCCGATTGGTTGTGAGGCATTCGTTTGCTGACGAGGTAGCTTTTTGAAAGCAAGTAGAGAGTTGGATAGTTGGCAGTGGAGCTGGTCGGACGTGACTTTTGGTTGGTGTGCTTTTGTTCGGGGTTGTGCGCGTGCGGTTGGGCGAGTTTTATTTCATACGTTGTACAAAGTAAATTACTTGTCGCGATTAATAAAATGGTTCAACACCAATAAATTCCTTGTCGTGGGAGCTAAATAAATCAAATCCCTACGGACACACCATGTGCAATCGTGATTAAAATATAAATAAAAACTTAAACTCAAAACTCAGTCGAATCCCCAAATTCATCCACGTGATAATAATTTCGTAGTGGTGCCGCGTCACATTAATTCCCCCCTGACTTACTCAGCCACCCCCAGTGATTTTGTTTTTCCCCATCAACTCACCAGTGTCATACCCACGTGATTTGGAAAAAGGGACGTGTACTTAAGACTCTCCCTACCCTGAGTCCGGTTTTTGAATCTGGTGCCTTAAGTGAACCGCCGAATTCCCCCCTTGTGAAATTGGTATCTTCAGACCCCGCCGACCATCCATATCTCGGTCATATAGTGCGGTTAACATAAAAGAAAAAAAAATATACCAAAGTGGCACGGTTTCCCGGTTATATACCGTAATAAATCCATGCGATAGATTCGAAAACCATCACCAGGAAGTAGTCAAGGAAAGAGTGGTCAAACTCAGCAGCCCATCATCACCAGGATCCTCAGCATGCAGCCTAGCAGAGTCGTCAAACTATTCCGAATTTTCACCCTCCCCCTTTCCCATCCCCTAACGTAATTTAATTTACAGCCTCCGTGGTAGGACATTAAATTTAAATTTTTATCTTTAAAACATTCTCTCGGTTACCCCAAAAATAAAAATAAAATAAAAATTAAGTAAAAATCTTAATAAAAATTAAATAAAAATAAAGAAGAAAAAAAAATATAAGGAAATTAATTTGCCGTTAGGTATTAATTGAGTCAATAAAAGAATGAAGTAGATAATTCTACAAATTAATTACTTTATCTGTATATCTCTAGTTCTTGTAAGATTAACAAGGATAATCAATTGTATTTTTGCCGCACTTGACGGCATATTTTGTAGATTTCTTTTCTTCCCCTTAGCGTTTTCGGTACTACACTCAGGAGATGCTGTGCACACCATCCCCCCCTGCAGTCTACATGTCGTGTCCCTACAAAGTAAGGGAAAATTATAGTTTCTAGGGGTAAGTCTTTTGAAAAGTATATATATTTTGACCCTTGTCCTATTGATTATTCTTGTGATTTTTTTTTGTATTTTGTGGCACAGATTGTGAGCCTTATTGTATTCATTCACTGGCCCCTCCGGCATTTAAATAATTAACGTAAATTACTATCGTAATTATTTCGAATCTAAGTAGTAATTGAATCATTTTGAAGTAATTTTGGGTATTCCCTACATATTAACAATTTCACTAAAATATTAGCGGAGTCGCTGGAATGTTTATTTATTGATCCCCCCTCTTCGATATTCATTAAGTAGTTATTAAGACTTCCTGTTGAGGAATTAATTCGTATAGAATGGCTTATAACTTCCTTCTGAAGTTTGAGGTCTTGAATTTTAGACATAATTAATTTAGACAGTTGATTTTCTGGAGTAAATAAAATTTAATGGATTTTGTATAATATTACATCACCTTGGTATTATTTCGGAGCATGAAGTTTCTTTTCTGGTTCTTATAGCATGGAAGTTGGGTATTCCCCAAAATGAATAGTGAGTAATAATATCTCAGATTGGATGTGTTGATCGTCTAGGACACGACGAAGTAGGTTTGGTCTAAAGGAGGCTAAGGCCTCTTCTTTTTTTGAGGGGTAACTATGGGAATTATTTGGAAGTGGCTTAGTTACCAACGGTGGTTGGCTATGGATCCTAATTCCAGGTCACCATAGGGGTGGGTTTACACTTCCGAGAGCTAGATCACCTTGCTCTCTTTCTCCCGCGCATACAGGGTGTATTTCCAACTACAAATGGCGTATTTCATCGCGGTTGTCATTGGGCAACAACGTGACAAATCATCGGACAATTTCGGGCTCCTCTCTTTTTAAACGTTTCTTCTCAAGTTACACCTTCGAGACAGGCATGTATTAGAATGTAACACAGTTCGGCTAGTAGGTAGCAAGATCCCCCCCCATTCCGACGAGCATAGGACGGAGCCCCGCTAGCATGCCTGCCGCTGCTGAATGCCCGAACACCCTTCACCCGGTAGCCCTATTGGATCTTTGAGATTGCCTGTAGTGTTATCGTCCTAGGGGTTGCCTTAGTAGTGAAGGTATTTAGAACTTATAATCCGTGTAAATAAAAATGGTTAGTTACATACACGGCCCTACATACTCGGTTAACACGGCTGTAACAGGCCGTATAAGAAGTGGTTATCCTTTTTCCTGTGTCTTCCTTTTTGTGAGGGTTCCACCACTCTAGTGTTATGTTCTGGCTGGGGCATTATATATGGTTGTCCAGTTGGAGGTTTGTCATGGACACATGGTGGTGAATCGAGCCCGAGGAAAAAGATGTTTTCTTCCTAGGATAAGGATGAGCTTGGGAGTAGTAGGAGAAGCTATACATATGGATCCTGGGTTACAGGATGACGCCCCGTGGAGGACCCGACGTGTACTTTATTCGTCGGACGAGCCGCGCGGGGCACAGTTTTGCACCCCCGGGATTTTTATGTTTAGCTTTGAAAAAAAAAAAAAAAAAAATTATTATATATATATATTTTTTTTTGAAAGAATTTAAATAATTTTATTTTATTTAAATTCTTTCTTTCTTCTTTTTTCTCACGTTACAGGATGGCGCCCAACGTGGGGCCCGACGTGTACTTTATTCGTCGGACGAGCCGCGCGGGGCACAGTTTTGCACCCCCGGGATTTTTAGGTTTAGCTTTGAAAAAAAAAAAAAAAAAAATAATTATATATATATTTTTTTTGAAAGAATTTAAATAATTTTATTTTATTTAAATTCTTTCTTTCTTCTTTTTTCTCACGTTACAGGATGGCGCCCAACGTGGGGCCCGAAATTGATTCCGAAATCTAGTTCTTTTATACCCATTTGTTAGTTGTGTAATCTTATTATAGGTTGCAGACGAATTTTCTTCTACTCTTCACACAAATATCTGTTTTTTTTTTTTTTTTTTTGGTACTCTTGATTGAGCTTGCTCTCAAGAAGTTCAGCTATCACTCACTTCTGTTCTTGAGATTCATCTCAGAATCTTGTGAGTCACCTTTTGGTTGTCCGTTTAGTTCGTGGCGTTTTGCCCAGACTAACGTTTTGCTGCCTTTAAGGTATTCGAATTTATTCACCTGTAGTTCGTGTGTACAATTGCAATTGGCAATTGGCCTTGTCTTGTACACCGATCCATATATGTCATCGCTTCGTAGTGCTTTATCTCATAGATGATTTTGTAGCTTTGTCCGGTAGATTGGTGACTATATGCCCGATCTATGTCAGTTGCTAACCACGCTAATCATCCCTGATTGTAGGGTGCTCTAATGTGATGATCAAGCTGCTCAAAGAAAGAAAACAAGATTTTTAGTAATATTTGCATAACTTTAGTCAATCGCTATCGGTTGAGATAGCTGATTCTTTATTTCATCATCTCGGTTACGAGAAGTGGAAAGCGCACTGTCCGGTAGGTTAGGACACGATGTCTAGACTTACGTCTGTTGCTGTGTCGCTAGGTCCTCATGACCCGGTCTATGACTGATCCATTTCTAACCCGTCTTCGCAAATCCGTTGAGGAACGATTTGTCGTCATACTGTATTCATTTTGTATGTGCGTATATATATATTTATATTTTTATGTATATATATGTACAGAGAATTTTTTTTTAAACCGTTCTGCTAGTCTTTGTCCGATAAGACGTCAACACATCCAAATCTTTTATGAAGTATTTATAAACGTAATTAATTACCCCAATTTGAAATTGGTGAATTTCTTAGTAGTATTAGTCTGATTATTTGTAAGTTAGTTTTGTCAATGATTGACCAAACATAATTTTTTATTAGTTTCCATATTGAAAGTTGCTACCTTTGGTATTTTTATCAACGACCCTAGTCAAAATATGTCGCTTCCAAACGTAGCCCCTGAGAGGCTTTTACGTCCCAAGAAAGACAAAAAGGCCAAGGACACTCGTTTGTCTTTAGGCCCAAAAATCTCTCGGTCGAAACCCCGTACTCTTAACGACGAACCCGTTCCGTCCACTTCACGGGAAGCACTTGCTTCTCTCAATGACACCCGGTCCGGTGACTCGCAACCGATTGTTGAGCACGTAAATATACGCGCGGAATCGGAGGTGGAAGTTGATGCGGACAATACCATAAGAGATAATAGTTTGGCACAGTATGTACAGGAGATCGTAACGGCCACGGTTGGCCTGAGCCGCACCGAAGATTTACGTGTGATCAGAGAAGAGTTAGAAAGGAACCGAGTCACTACCAAAAACGATATAACTCTGCTTTTTCAAGACCTATTAAACTCTCGGACTCCGACACGAATTCCACGTAATACTAGTGCAGCCGTACCACCCCAGCCTGAGCAACCACCAGCATTTCCTATGAGATTACCGGATATGACGGCTCCCCCTCCCAACGTTCGAAGTGAGAACGTGGATAATTTTCTTAACCAACTCAACAATTTGAACCTTAACCAGCCCTTGACTCCCACTACTGGCGGTAGAGTGCAAACTCCCGCGTCGACCATTTCTAAGGCCCACCATTTTCATAAGTGGGGCATTAAATTTGATAACCAAAAGATGTCAGTCGATGACTTCCTTTTCCGATTGGAGCGAGTCAAAGAAGGTTATGGAGCTTCATGGCATGAGGTAGTGTTGAACTTTCACCAGTTTGTCACCGGCCCAGTTGAAAATTGGTTTTGGGTTTACTTAAAGTCCAATCCAAATGTCACTTGGCCCGGTCTTAAGAATTCCCTGATAGAACAATTTAGAAGCCTGGAAACAGATTCCGAGTTGTCTCGAAGAATGACCGATCGTCGTCAAGGTCCTGCGGAACCTTTCGATGATCTATATAACGATATTTTGCAATTGAATAGCCGTTTGAGAAACCCAAAACCAGACATAGAAATAATCGAAATTATTAAACAAAACGTAGGCAAGCGTATGGGTGAGCTCTTAATCACCTTCAATACCAGCAGCCTACCCGAACTGGTGTATGTATGTCGCACCATTGAAAAGTATCTCAGTGATCATGAGCCCCCTAGAGCTCGAGCTATGCCAGCTCCCGCCTTTCGACGGCATGTTAATGAGTTAGGAGTTAGTGAAGAAGAACCCTCTTTTAGTGGCGTTGACCCTCATGTCGACGCAATCGAAAGTCGCAGAAACCAAAACGCATTGGCGTGCTGGAACTGCAAGGTTATTGGGCACACTTTTTATGAGTGCGATAGCCCCCAAAGAAATGTATTCTGTTATAAGTGTGGTAGGGAAAATACAACTACACCCAGATGCACGCGATGTTCGGAAAACTCGCGGCAGAACAGGTCATCCACCGGGGTGAGTTGTTCACAGGACAGAAACCCGGCTCGCAATTAACTTCACGTAACAGTACCACTTTCACAACTTCACCTTCCCCAGACTGTTCGAATTCAATTAAGATCCTCAGACGTGAAGTAACATCTCTTCCTCAGCCTGTTCAAAACCGGAACACGTCAGGTAAATCCTTGCATGATCGATTGCAGAATTACTATGCAACCCGACTTAGGATATTCAATAACACTCCCTTCGGTGTGTCGAATAAAATACTCCGACTTCGAAACAAGTTTAAACAGAAAAGACAAACTTATCGTTCTCTAGCAGCCACATCTCTCTGTAGTCCCGAGCATGATCCACGTCCTTATGCCTTAGTGAGCATCTCCGGACACAGTATATTAGGACTTTTAGATAGCGGAGCCGCTATAAGTTGCCTCGGACACGAGGGATGCAAGCTGCTCGAATTAAATAATATCCCCTTCAAAAGTTTTCGCTCGCTAGTGAAAACTGCTGACGGACAGACCCAGTCCGTTATAGGACAAGTTACCATCGACATTTCGTACAAAGGCTCGGTCAAGCCGATCACCCTCTTTCTAGTTCCCTCCCTGAAGCAACCCTTATACTTAGGGGTTGACTTCTGGAAGTCGTTTCAGATAGCGCCACACCTTATATCCGAACTATCGTTCGATCGACCAGTTAGTCCCAGTAATGAACATTTTGGTAAGCTATCACCCGAGGAGTCCAGTAGATTAAACCAAACCATGAAGTTGTTCCCCTCCTTTGCCACTGTTGGCCTAGGAAAAACAACTTTAGAGGAACATCTGATAGATACCGGTGACGCTGAACCCGTCAAACAGCGGCATTATCCCGTTTCTCCAGCGGTACAAACTCTGCTGTATGAGGAGTTGGATCGCATGCTGGACATGGGGATCATTGAGGAGAGTTCAAGCGCATGGAGTTCACCAGTCGTATTGGTACGAAAACCTGGTAAGAATCGCCTGTGCTTGGACTTTCGAAAAGTGAACCAAGTCACAAGAAAGGATGCGTATCCACTTCCTCATATTGAGGGGCTGCTGGGGCGTCTTTCGGATACACACTTTATTTCGAGTGTGGATTTGAAGGATGCCTTCTGGCAGATACCGTTGGAGCAAAGGTCCAGGGAGAAGACTGCTTTCACCGTCCCCGGTAGACCACTTTACCAATTCCGAGTCATGCCCTTTGGCCTCTGCAATGCGCCACAGCGCATGTGCAGATTAATGGACAAAGTGGTACCTCACGAATTGAGAGAAAACGTGTTTGTCTACTTGGATGACCTGTTAATAGTTTCAAGAACGTTCGAGGAGCATTTGAAAATGTTGTCACGCGTAGCAAGTAGACTTAGAGAGGCAGGATTAACCATCAATCTGCAAAAGTCCAATTTTTGTTTCCGCCAATTGAAATACCTAGGGTTTATTGTAGGAGAAGGTTGTCTCAAAACTGATCCCGAGAAGGTAGCAGCGATCCATGATTTCCCGGTACCCACATCACCACGTCAGGTTCGCCGATTCCTCGGTATGGCGGGATGGTACCGGCGTTTCGTAAAAGACTTTGCTTCTATAGCTACGCCCATTACGAATACTCTCAAGAAGGGTGTAAAGTTTTGCTTTGGCAGCGAAGCGCTCGCCGCCTTCACTCAACTTAAGAACATGTTGACGACAGCCCCAATCCTAGTTAATCCGAATTACGATAGAGAATTCGTAATCGTCTGTGATGCATCCGCTACTGGTATCGGTTGTGTTTTGTGCCAATGTGATGAGAACGGCTCGGAGCGTCCAATCTTCTATTATTCCCATAAACTTAACACGGCCCAACGCAACTACAGCGTCACTGAACGTGAATGCCTTGCAGCGGTGATGGGTGTGCAAAAATTCAGAGCTTATGTGGAAGGCCATAAGTTTAAAATCATAACCGACCACGCAAGCCTGAAATGGCTTATGAATAAAAAGGATTTGGATGGAAGATTGGCCAGGTGGAGCCTGAAGCTACAAAGTTTTGTTTTCGATATTGAGCATCGAAAAGGCTCTCTTAATGTTGTGCCAGATGCCTTATCCCGTGTTTACAGTCTGGACTCTATAAATCCGGACTCTTCAAATTATAATTTTTCAGATGTGCTGAGAGTCAATCTTTCCGACCCAAAATTTTAAATCGGAGGAGTATATGAGTTTAATGGATAACATCCAGCGTAACCAATCTAGTTTACCAGACCTAATAGTCTCCAATCAGTTTGTCTACAAACGAGTCAAACACTGTTCAGGACACCCGTTACAAGATGAATTGGTCTGGAAGCTTTGGATACCATCGCAGTTGACAGAAAGTCTTATATCATTAGCTCATTGCCCCCCTCGCGCTGCGCATGGCGGCATAGCAAAAACCCTACACCGGTTGCGCGAACAATTTTATTGGCCCAACATGGCCTCCCAGGTCAAGACATTTATTGGTAAGTGCGAAGAATGTAAGGCCTCCAAAGCCCCAAATTCGATTTTACGATCACCCATGGGAAAGGCTTTCGAAGTTGACCGGCCATTTCAACATCTGTTCATCGACTTCTTAGGTCCATATCCCCGCTCAAAAAGTGGTAATACCCACATTCTTATAGTGTTGGACCAATTAACCAAATTTGTGCTCTTGCAGCCACTGAAGAAAGCAACCACAGACAACACCACTCGATTTTTGCGCGATCAAATCTTTTTACTCTTTGGAGTCCCTGAAACCCTCATGTCCGACAATGGCAAACAGTTCACCAGTCGTGAATTTAACAAATTTTTGACCAGTTTTGGTATACGTCATGTTAAGACAGCAGCTTACGCCCCGCAATCCAACGCGAGTGAACGCGTAAACCGCTCACTCTTAGCAGCTATACGCTCTTATCTCGCGACGGATCAGACTAGATGGGAGGAACAACTTCCCTCCATAGGTTGTGCTTTGCGTTCAGCAGTTCATACAGCCATTGGAGTTTCTCCTTATGAAGCCCTGTTCGGGTATACCATGATTGAACATGGCACCTCCTATGAACTGCTACGCACTCTCGACGTTCTGAACAGTTCCGATCTAAAAGTTCTTGCCAAACCAGATAAGATGAATATTTTGCATGTGCACCTCAAAAAGTCATTGGCTGATGCCCATAACAAATATGAGAAAGTATATAACCTTCGGAGTACGAACAGATCGTTTAAAGTAGGAGACATCGTTTATAAACGCAATTTCATCCTCAGCGACGCATCAAAGAAACTTAATGCGAAACTTTGTCCCAAGTTTTTGAAAATGCAAGTCCGAAAAATTGTAGGTTCAAATTTGTATGACCTACAGGACATGAATGGAAGACCCATAGGAGTTTTCCATATAAAAGACATTCGTTCCTGAAGAAATAATCTCGCTTTTGCCCGGCTGGCTCAGTCTGTGCATGAGAGCTCGTAAAATAATACTTTCACTCAAGCGTTTCTTCTCTTATCCCTTGTGCTCCTTTGCACTCGCAAAAGTGATAAGTTTTGTAGGAATCGTTTCCATAGGAAATTATTCTACCCTTTTGTAAGTGAAATAATCGATCCCCGAACCCAAACCATATTCGGATATCCAAAATTATTCAATAATATAATATCCCATACAAACTACAATAAAGGTTTGTGTACAGGATACGATCCATTTCTATCCTCTGTGTGTACGGGATATGTGTTACTCTATCCGCCCATAGAGGGCGTTGATGGTATTTTGGCTAAAGTAGTAGTGGCATAGGATAAGTAAGAGAAACGAGAGAGAGAGTAAAAACAAGAAAAGGAATTTGCGATAACACATACACACCAGGTCATTGATAATTGATGGCGTGGTAGTTTTTTTTTGGTGTGGCACAAGGAATGTACTCGTACAGTAGGTAGCAAAGCAGTCAAACCGCATTAGCAAAAATACCAAAGAAAGAGGTATCGTACATGATGTATGCGCAGCTGCATTGGCGACATACATGGGTTGAGCGGTAGTTTTTTTCTGTATTCCCTTTGTCTGGAGTCATACGATGTCTATGGAAAAGTGGCGTGGGTACGCACTCAGTACTTTTCCATGGAAAGTTTGAGTTGTTTTTGCGCGTCGTCCGATTGGTTGTGAGGCATTCGTTTGCTGACGAGGTAGCTTTTTGAAAGCAAGTAGAGAGTTGGATAGTTGGCAGTGGAGCTGGTCGGACGTGACTTTTGGTTGGTGTGCTTTTGTTCGGGGTTGTGCGCGTGCGGTTGGGCGAGTTTTATTTCATACGTTGTACAAAGTAAATTACTTGTCGCGATTAATAAAATGGTTCAACACCAATAAATTCCTTGTCGTGGGAGCTAAATAAATCAAATCCCTACGGACACACCATGTGCAATCGTGATTAAAATATAAATAAAAACTTAAACTCAAAACTCAGTCGAATCCCCAAATTCATCCACGTGATAATAATTTCGTAGTGGTGCCGCGTCACATTAATTCCCCCCTGACTTACTCAGCCACCCCCAGTGATTTTGTTTTTCCCCATCAACTCACCAGTGTCATACCCACGTGATTTGGAAAAAGGGACGTGTACTTAAGACTCTCCCTACCCTGAGTCCGGTTTTTGAATCTGGTGCCTTAAGTGAACCGCCGAATTCCCCCCTTGTGAAATTGGTATCTTCAGACCCCGCCGACCATCCATATCTCGGTCATATAGTGCGGTTAACATAAAAGAAAAAAAAATATACCAAAGTGGCACGGTTTCCCGGTTATATACCGTAATAAATCCATGCGATAGATTCGAAAACCATCACCAGGAAGTAGTCAAGGAAAGAGTGGTCAAACTCAGCAGCCCATCATCACCAGGATCCTCAGCATGCAGCCTAGCAGAGTCGTCAAACTATTCCGAATTTTCACCCTCCCCCTTTCCCATCCCCTAACGTAATTTAATTTACAGCCTCCGTGGTAGGACATTAAATTTAAATTTTTATCTTTAAAACATTCTCTCGGTTACCCCAAAAATAAAAATAAAATAAAAATTAAGTAAAAATCTTAATAAAAATTAAATAAAAATAAAGAAGAAAAAAAAATATAAGGAAATTAATTTGCCGTTAGGTATTAATTGAGTCAATAAAAGAATGAAGTAGATAATTCTACAAATTAATTACTTTATCTGTATATCTCTAGTTCTTGTAAGATTAACAAGGATAATCAATTGTATTTTTGCCGCACTTGACGGCATATTTTGTAGATTTCTTTTCTTCCCCTTAGCGTTTTCGGTACTACACTCAGGAGATGCTGTGCACACCATCCCCCCCTGCAGTCTACATGTCGTGTCCCTACAAAGTAAGGGAAAATTATAGTTTCTAGGGGTAAGTCTTTTGAAAAGTATATATATTTTGACCCTTGTCCTATTGATTATTCTTGTGATTTTTTTTTTGTATTTTGTGGCACAGATTGTGAGCCTTATTGTATTCATTCACTGGCCCCTCCGGCATTTAAATAATTAACGTAAATTACTATCGTAATTATTTCGAATCTAAGTAGTAATTGAATCATTTTGAAGTAATTTTGGGTATTCCCTACATATTAACAATTTCACTAAAATATTAGCGGAGTCGCTGGAATGTTTATTTATTGATCCCCCCTCTTCGATATTCATTAAGTAGTTATTAAGACTTCCTGTTGAGGAATTAATTCGTATAGAATGGCTTATAACTTCCTTCTGAAGTTTGAGGTCTTGAATTTTAGACATAATTAATTTAGACAGTTGATTTTCTGGAGTAAATAAAATTTAATGGATTTTGTATAATATTACATCACCTTGGTATTATTTCGGAGCATGAAGTTTCTTTTCTGGTTCTTATAGCATGGAAGTTGGGTATTCCCCAAAATGAATAGTGAGTAATAATATCTCAGATTGGATGTGTTGATCGTCTAGGACACGACGAAGTAGGTTTGGTCTAAAGGAGGCTAAGGCCTCTTCTTTTTTTGAGGGGTAACTATGGGAATTATTTGGAAGTGGCTTAGTTACCAACGGTGGTTGGCTATGGATCCTAATTCCAGGTCACCATAGGGGTGGGTTTACACTTCCGAGAGCTAGATCACCTTGCTCTCTTTCTCCCGCGCATACAGGGTGTATTTCCAACTACAAATGGCGTATTTCATCGCGGTTGTCATTGGGCAACAACGTGACAAATCATCGGACAATTTCGGGCTCCTCTCTTTTTAAACGTTTCTTCTCAAGTTACACCTTCGAGACAGGCATGTATTAGAATGTAACACAGTTCGGCTAGTAGGTAGCAAGATCCCCCCCCATTCCGACGAGCATAGGACGGAGCCCCGCTAGCATGCCTGCCGCTGCTGAATGCCCGAACACCCTTCACCCGGTAGCCCTATTGGATCTTTGAGATTGCCTGTAGTGTTATCGTCCTAGGGGTTGCCTTAGTAGTGAAGGTATTTAGAACTTATAATCCGTGTAAATAAAAATGGTTAGTTACATACACGGCCCTACATACTCGGTTAACACGGCTGTAACAGGCCGTATAAGAAGTGGTTATCCTTTTTCCTGTGTCTTCCTTTTTGTGAGGGTTCCACCACTCTAGTGTTATGTTCTGGCTGGGGCATTATATATGGTTGTCCAGTTGGAGGTTTGTCATGGACACATGGTGGTGAATCGAGCCCGAGGAAAAAGATGTTTTCTTCCTAGGATAAGGATGAGCTTGGGAGTAGTAGGAGAAGCTATACATATGGATCCTGGGTTACAGGATGACGCCCCGTGGAGGACCCGACGTGTACTTTATTCGTCGGACGAGCCGCGCGGGGCACAGTTTTGCACCCCCGGGATTTTTATGTTTAGCTTTGAAAAAAAAAAAAAAAAAAATTATTATATATATATTTTTTTTTTTGAAAGAATTTAAATAATTTTATTTTATTTAAATTCTTTCTTTCTTCTTTTTTCTCACGTTACAAAGATCAGATCGATTTTGGGATCGGAGGTGGATTTATTACTTGCAAGTTCATCCGCATCTTTCTTAGACGCCTTGGCAACCAACATTACGTCATCATATCGGTCCAATTATTTCTTGCACTACGTTAGACTCCATGGTTTTTATCGCGCCTTGCCTCTAAAAGTAAAATCGTCTTTCTTCGTGTCCTTATAGCAACTTGCGATGTAGTATATCTCCGCCTGAAATGCAATGCAC